>OX392408.1:5406325-7904450 GCA_947623395.1 Synanthedon tipuliformis | reverse complement strand
GCCAGATGTGGCAAATTATTTATGTTTATTTTTATTATTTAATATTTAACATCTTTTAAGGCATATATACAAAGGTAGAATGAAGTATACAGTATCTAACATAAACAATTTTAATTTAATTTATATTTATATCTCCCACCATTATGCAGGTACAGTTCACAAACTAAATAGTAGATACTGTACAGTTCTGTTTCGGTACCTAGCTCAGACTATACAGTGACAGTGATGCTGGTAATGAGTGACATTCATTCCGGGGTATACTTTATATTTTTTAAATTAAATTGATTTAGAAAAATTCTTTAGAATGATTATCTATGGCCCAATTCCACAGATAGCCAAATATTATATAAACTTTGGTTTACAGTTACAGTATCTACCATAGATATAAACGGTAGCAATACTAAATCTATGGTATCTACTATTTAGTTTGTGGTTTACATTTCATTTCATCAATCAGTCAATCACTTCTGATCACTTCGGTCTGTGCCCTTCTTGCTTTACTTCCTTCCTTCAGTCAACTTTTTTTTCTAATCTTGTAAAATAGAATAGTCGACCTCATAGTAAAATGGCTGATAATAAATTATACGAAATTTTGGGAGTTCCTAGAAGTGCAAGCGATTCAGAAATAAAGAGGGTAAGAAGAATAAGAGTTTCATACATTTCATTAAAATTCCACATGTCGTAATCTTGTGATGCCCTTCCGTGCATTACGTTCACAAACTAGAAATTTTTAATCCTTTGTCCGTAGCCCTTTTTTTACATCATTTCATGCTAAAATGTCATTGATTTTTGTTTTTTTATTCTCTTTATAGAATTATCACAAGTTAGCGAAAGAATTTCATCCAGACAAAAATCCCGCGGCTGGTGACAAATTTAAAGAAATAAGTTACGCTTATGAAGTATTATCAGACCCAAAGAAGAGACAAACATACGACAAGCATGGGTTAAAGGGCTTACAAGAGGGCGGTCAGGCAGGAGCTTTTCCGTCTGAGGATTTATTTGAACACTTCTTTGGAGACATATTTGGTATGGGAGGTGGTGGTAGAAGCAGAGCTCGAGCACGCGGCGAAAACACTGTCCACCCGTTGAAGGTTACCTTAGAAGACTTGTACAATGGAAAAACGACCAAACTACAGCTACGTAAAAATGTTATATGCGGCCCTTGTAAGGGATTGGGTGGTAAACCGGGCGCCGTGATGTCTTGTAAAGAATGTAACGGACAAGGTATCAAAATAGGCTATCAACAATTCGGGCCTAACATGACTCGTCAATTTCAAACATATTGCGCTGCGTGTCAAGGTCAAGGAGAAATTATCAATGAAAAGGACAAATGCCCTAAGTGCAAGGGTAAAAAAGTTCTCAACGAAACTAAAATACTTGAGGTGCATGTCGAAAAAGGTATGCGTGACAGTCAAAAGATTTTCTTCAGAGGCGAAGGAGATCAACAACCTGACGTACAACCTGGCGATGTGATTATCGTGTTACAGGAGAAGCCGCATGATATTTTCCAGAGAAACGCCGACGACCTTTTAATGAGACATAGCATAACATTGACGGAAGCTTTGTGCGGATTTCAATTTGTGATAAAACATTTAGACGGGCGTGATTTACTAATCAAACACAATGCCGGCGAGGTGATTAAGCCTGGAGATCAAAAAGGCATTATTGGAGAAGGCATGCCCCACCATAAGAACCCGTTCGAAAAGGGAAATCTGTATATAAAGTTTGAAATCATATTCCCCAATGACAACTTCGCTAGTGAGGATCAATTGAAAAAGATTGAAGCCATACTGCCACCTCGGTCAGCATTTGTAATGCCAACAGGTGAAGATGTGGAGGAAGTGAATCTTATGACCTATACGGGCGGCGAACGCTCCCGTGGCAGAGAGGAAGCTTACGCCAGCGACGATGAGGAGCATGTCCATGCGCCGAGTGTCCAATGCGCTCATCAGTAGTTCAATTATTTAAGATTCCTATTATTAATTTGCCTTTTAATTTAATTGTAGACACTTTGTTGCTAGACTCATGTTCTTGTACAAATTGCACATGTTCTTTAAGGCCTAAAACAGTGCCACGTGTATATTGGTGGTGTTCAAAATGGAGCATAAGGCCAATGTTCAGATACAAAATTTCTAAAACATCACATAAATGTTTGTGAGACATTACCATCCACATTAGTAGTCATTAAGATAGGTCACCTTAAATACATTTGTTTGCATAAGGTGTTCAGTCAAGAGAAAAGAAAAAGATTGCATTCAGAATTTCTTGCAAATTTCTTCCCATTCATAGATTTTCCTAATATTATTTTTGTAAAATTATTTTTATCTTTACATTAACTAGAACTATCGACAGTTACATTAACTAGAAAATTTATTTGTTGTCCCACTATATCACCATTTTTGCATGCTCTTGTTACGAAATTAAGTTGTTTTGAAACATGTAATTTAGTTTTTAAAACAGTGTTTATAAACAAATATTTCTCAGTGAATAACTGGCAGCAGTATATCTGCAGAGCAGATTCTTAATAAGAAAAAACACGTGTCACCATACGCGCCTTCATATACTATAATGTATAAAAGCAAACATGGCCGACATACGCCTTGCACTATTTTAGGCCTAATAGTTTAATGTTATTTCTGTCAAAAATAATATTATATAAATAAATAAATAATTATTATCATAATGAAATGCCTTAGCAATAATATTGTCAAGCAATAATAGGGGGGATGCTTGTGTACGCATGTTCTTTCACAACATACTATTTCCATTTGTTTATTCTAAAAATATAATAATAAAAAAAAATGTTACATGATTATCATTCCATATACTACTATTATAGGCTTTGTAAGGCTAAGGCAATTAATTTTACCATTATTTTTCTGTAAAATCACCTACTCACATAGGAAATTTTATGATATTTATGTCTCATGTAGATGTATATTTTATCTCTTGGACCTTTATTTAGGTACTTAGTTATATAAAGATTTTACATATTAAAATGACAAAATGGAACATCTTTTGTATTGTATCATTTTTAATTGTTTTGAAAAAAAAAAATGGGGTGTTTCTTAAAAAATCTTTTTATTTTTCCTACATTTCTTCATACAATACCGTTTAAATTCTGAATTACTTTTACACAGGGTATTTAAATTAATTTTGTGTAAACCTATATTGCGTAATATAATTATTCTTTTTTGAATACTATTTTGAGAATTTAACACGACCCTGGGTGTATTTGCAATATCTTCTTCTGTAAAGCCCTCTCCCACGAGGAAGTCAATGAAACTCTTGAGCTGAAAAAAAGAGCACAATGTTAAATAACATGAAAATACTGCTTTTATAAAACATTAGAAATAAAGACATGAATCTTGAGGTATTGATACTAGCAGATTAAAATAAACAAGCTTTTACAATCTACATAATATTGTAAAGCAGAATCGACATCAACTGGAAGATAGTTGGCTACCGTCACCTATGTACACAAGAAGAAACACTACTAGGGAGGGATGTGCTGGTTTCTGTCACCAGAAGGGCTGTCCAGTTTATAATGTTGAACGCAGTGTGCCTTGCCACTACTAAATCTCAGATTAAACAATTTTCTAGGCAATGAGTGGAGGTATGTAAAATACTTTAAGATCCCATGGGAGCCAAAATACAAAAAAAAATATCCTAGGATCCCATGGGAGCCAAGTGGAGGGAGGCTGTGAAAATAGCTGTTGCTAGTAATTTCGCATGCATTGAAAAATCTAAAATATAATATCTCTACCTATCTATAATAAATAACTCCTGACATTGTGACGACAGTTGCGACCATTTTTTTAAAATATTTTTAGACGATCCTGGAACCTAACATTTTTCCAGGGTTAAAAATATCCCAAGTATATGTTAATCCAGGTAATGACCTATCTGTGTGTCAAATTACATCCAAATCCTTTCAGTAGTTTTTAAGTGAAAGAACAAACATCCATCCTCAATTCCTCACAAACTTCCACATTAATAAATATTAGTAGAATAGAAAACCTTTATAGCCCTTATTTGCTGTAACGCTGGTGTTCTTAAAAAGATTTTTTCCGCTCTTTCCTGTGATATATTCAAACGTTTCGCCATATAGGCCTGTAGAGACATATCTCCTAATATGTTTTTTGTTTCTTGAATGAGGAAAAGGTACCTGTGGAAGCAATTTATTATTAATATCACACATTTCTATATTATAGCTATAGTTAATTCTATTAATATATCAAGCCTATATCTGATAACCTTGGGATTTAAAAGCGGATACTTGGACTTAATCTTTAGTCCGCTAGAACCCAGAAGTTGTTAATATTACCTAGTGATTTTAATCATTAGCAGGTCATTAGTTTTTGATATTTTAATACTATACCTATTTCAAGTAAGAATAATATTACCATAGCTTCTCATTTTACTTTTTAAGTTTGTATAGTTTTTACGATACCTACCTACCTGTCAAGTACATCTGGAGAAGCTCTAACCATCCAAGGCAATAGTGTCTCAATACCCAAATCCTTAATTCTTTGAAGCCTTGTTTTTATTGTTTGATGATTATATTTAAGTACCCACAAGTCTCTAATTATACGATCACTTTTTACCCCCATCTCTGAAAAAGATATTATAATTTAGTACAATCGAATTTATGTCGAATTAGTTGTTGCTTTCCACCTATTATCGGCGAGTAATATAGGCTAAATTTTGTGCACTTGTGCTTAAAAAGGTAATTGATACTGCATTCTACATTATAATATATATAATGCCAGACGTCTTTATCGACATCCGATTTCTATGTAGACAATTCCTCTGGGATTTAATATTTTTCCAGGATAAAAAGTAAGTATACTATTATGTAAATTCAAATAATAAACTATCTGTGTGCCAAATTTCAACCAAATCCGTTCAGCCATTTTTGCGTCATCCTCACAAACTTTCGCATTTATAATATTAGTAGGTAGAACAATATTGTTATTTAAATAAGGTAGTAATTTTATAAATTGTTTCTCGAGTGACTTACCCAATAATACAGTTAAGGAATTCTGAAGCCAATCAAATGACAAACTGTATATGAATGTTCTTTTTACTAATTGTTCACTTAAAACCGATGGTTTACACTGTAAGAAAAATTGCGAAAATACTAAGTTAAGTATATCAATGAAAACAAAAACAACAATTATTCATCAAAGAAACCATAGATTTAGTATTGCTACCGTTCCGTATAAGTATACCGTTCCGTATACTTTATATCTATGAAAGAAACAATATCAATTTAATAAATCTATATTATACATACCTAGATACATATTTATTATATATCACGTTTATTACAATTTTACTTTATATTATACTAGCAATCAGGCCCGGATCTAAGGGGGGGCAAGCCGGGGCCTATGCCCCGGGCGGCAAGTCCAGAGGGCGGCCAAATTCACACTTTACAGATAGTACGAAATCCAGCCGCAAGAATGCGTACCTATCGCGTAACTAATAAAAATATTTTTTTTTTATATACAATTATAATAGGGGCAAAATGTTTTGGCAGTGGCGGATTTACACATTTGGCGCCCATAGGCTATTCAAATTTTGGGCGGCAAAATTTGGATAGTAGACTATTCAAATTTTGTCGCCCCTACAAACCCCTGCAATTCGATACTCTAGTTCACAATAATATTTTTTTAAAAAAACTGATGTAATAAGGTACTGCCTGTGGAGGGAGGCCTCCAATTAAGCCACAGTAAGTATCGCCTCCCGAGGAATGCAAGCAATTTCTGGGTTACTTGTATACCTAATAATATTTTGTTATATTATTTCTAAACAAAAATATTATTTTGGCCAAATTTGCCGCCACCTAAAATCTGCCGCCTTAGGCTTCAGCCTACTCAGCCTTCTGGTAAATCCGCCACTGTGTTTGGGCAGGGTGCCTATTAAAATTTGCCTGGAAATAATTTAAATTAAATTAATTATTGTTGACTGTGACTGCAGTGTTGCATGTTGCTGTGAATGCCCTGTAAATACCTTAGAAGAAGTTAAGCAAACTTCTCATGCTCTAGAAGCTAAGTACGAGGCAGGTCATCTCTTAACTGCTATAAAGAATTTTAAATTTATTCTTAATTTAACTATTTGGGCGAATATTCTCCGCGAAATCAATCGAGTGAATATAGAAATTCAGAAAGAAGATATTATCCTTGCCCGTTCCGTTGCACTAATGGATGGTCTGCTCAAAACTTTGCAAAAAATGAGACAAAATCCAATGGAATATGGGATAAAAGAGGCTGGAGAAGTTGCTGAAAAAAGTGGTGTTGGCCCTATTTTGCAAAACAAACGAATTCCGAAACGTAAAAAACATTTCGATGAGATGTGTGAAGACGAATTACAAACACTCCAACCTGTTCAACTATTTTCTAAAGAAATAATGATGGTATTTGATCGAATCATATCAGAAATTAAAAAGAGGTTTGATTGTGCTACCATACTGAATTTGAATTTTGCTTTTCTTAATTTCTTAATACATATTAATTTGAAAATGTTAATTGAAGAATTGCAAAAATATGGAGCAGATCTGGCTCGAAAATACGAGCAAGATTTAAGCGCCGTTGAATTCTGCCAGGAACTCTACGTTTTAAAAGAGCAAGCTCCGCTTTTATTTGGTGTATACTTAGATCCTTAAATGACTAAAAATGACTTCCAACTCCCAATTGAACTAGTGAGAACAGACCCCATAATATTTGTGGTAACACTGCAAATATTATGGGACAAGGGATCTGTGGTAACACTACAGTCACAGTCAATAATAATTAATTTAATTAAAAATATTTATTTATTTTACAAGGCCCCAAACGATATTCAAGGCAAATTTTAATAGGCACCCTGCCTAAAACATATTGTCCCTATTATAATTATAAAAATTGGTTACGCGATAGGTACGCATTCTTGCGCCGGATCTCGTACTATAACGGTTTCTATCTCTTGCAACCAATCTATGCGCATGATTTGCAGGATGCTTTTCCTAATATTTGTATTGCCCTGCGAATTTACTCTACGCTTCCTACTACATCCGCAAGCTAAAACTAATTAAAAATTATTTTAGTTTATCTAACGGTTATCGAGTCTTGCAATCTTAGCGATAGAAAATCGAATTGCACACGAGTTAAATTATGACAGTCATAGATTTATTTGCTGAACAAAAAGCTCGAAGAGTAAAATTGTAATTTCAATTTACAAATGCAATAATATATTTCATTTTTATTTTTATTATACATATACTTATTTTAAATCCTATCCTGTGCTGTGTATAGAATATATATCCTACAAGTTCATGTCTATATATCTGTAAATAAATATCCTTAACACAGAAAGAACAGCGATGAATGCATTATTTCCGGTAGGCCTATGTCCAAATGTCAATCAATTAGTGGACATATTATGATAGCTGAATTTTTAAAGATAACTAGTTTTAAAAATAAATATGTGGGCGGGGGCGGCATTTTTCAGTTTTTGCCCCCCCTAAAAAAAATTCAAGATCCGGGGCTGCTAGCAATCCACCCTCACCTAGCAATATAGCAATCATATAGTTTCACAAAACTTCCTTGTTTATCGTTTTTTCCATTTGTGAAAACTGCATCAGAATCCGTCACACCTGTGGTGTTACTTGTGTTATAGGTGACAGTAGCTACCTATCATAGAAAAAAACTCATGAGAAATGTTCATATTATCTAATTATATGATTGTTCATTTCCAACAATCATAGAAATAAAACATGACTTCAGGAAAATATTATATTGCAACCTGCATATTGTCCACCACAGTAAAATGTGCAGCTCTTGTGACTCATTTTGTTTAGTCAATGTTAACAAACAAATGTTATATCATATAGGTATTGGACTAACTATGTAGTCATTTGAGTCATACGTAAATTATGTACTCTTTAATTATAGAAAATTATCAAACTGCCTAATTAACATGTAACTAGCTAAAAAATTATATTAATTTATCATGACTTATAATCATTATCATCACAAATGAAATTTTACTAGTTAATAATAAATGATAATAGTGATAACTTACTAATTGGACAAATCCATAATTTGGTAATGAGGTATAATGACTAGGTACACTAATAAACTTTTTCTAATTATTATTAACACATGCAAAGGGCAAAATTTTCTTATGTCCTCTTTCATAATAATTGTATTTTTTTTCTTTGTTATGATGACCTATTGTGTTTATTACTATATTTAACAAAGGTGATATTATTTTATATATTGTGTATTCAAATTGCACATTGAGGAATGAACACAACTGATTAGCATGAGGACCATTAATATATTTTACTTCAGATAAAATAAGAACTTAAAAAAAAGCCCTGCGGACGACAAAGTGAAGCCAGTACAACTACATCTTTGCCGTGTACATACTATGTTGTCTGCTAAATTCTGTCTATAGTTCTTATTTGGTCTGAGATGTAGTCATGTTATATAGAGATGCAATGAAAAATATCTTGCACTAATAGTGAAACCAATACCTTCAACTGACTAGATAAATAGTAGAGCCTGTTTTTACAATAGCCATTTCTCTCGTCTTTTTTGGTAGCTTTATATATGTCCCGAATAGTTGCTATAGGTAATTCATAAAAAGGAAGAGCATCTTCTGGGCTCTGAAAATTCATCTCTGATATAAATTTGGCTTTGGATGCACTTATATCTGAAAAATAATTAATAATACATTTGAATAAGTAACACAATTACAATTTTATAATATTCCAATGAATGAAACAGATGCTTACCTCCTTTATTGGATTCGGTTTCACTATTAATAATTACACTACATAAATTTCTCATAAAATAATTGTTGAAGAAATGTCTATTTATCTGACGAAAACATCGATTTGTATTTGCTGCGATTGTCTGATAACTTAATTTGTATGTTTGCATAAAAATCGGAACTATTCTTTTCCTAATCATTACGAATTGCCGATTTATTTATTGTATTAAATATATTTGATTTACATAACACTTCCAAAAATAACAATTTAACTTTCTTTTTAAAAGTTCTCATTGAACTCCTCGTCAGCTTCTTGTAGGTATACCTCATATAATTAATATATTTCTTTTTGGCTAAATAATATAAATAATTGGTAAATAAAATAATAATAAATACATAAGTAAGCTAAGCAGCATTCATATTTATATCATAATATAATATCCACATATAACTTTATAATCTGTGATAATATCACATGTTATTCATGCATGACATTCATGTTTCATATTGTCATCATTGTCATGGGAACTTGTCAAGTCAAGTATTTCAATTCTCAATTTCTCAGATTTCTCATCCCAATCTCTCTGACAGCTGTCATTTCATGTTATTAAATGTTTTTCACAATTTTCTTTAAAAATTAAAAAATATACACATATTTCATTATTAATACCTAGATTAGAAATAACTATGCACGTAACGTAAGTATATGAATAGATCCAGTGATCCAGGGTAAAATTCAAATTGGCATGGCAACACTGTGTCAGCAACATTGTGTATTGCCAATGTATAACTATAATTGTCAGAGTAGACCTTTCTGAGCTTAAAGAGAGTACATACTATACTAGCTGGTGCCCGCGACTTCGTCCGCGTTCTGGATGAAAGGTACCCTATGTCCTTTTTGGAGTCCCAGACGTGTATGCAAAATTTACAACGCCATCTAGGGAATTCTGTTTGAAGCAATGTAGTACTCTAATTCATCTAAAAGTTAACAGATGGCACTACACGTTAGTTATAGTTTATAAAATTACGTGTTAATAAAATTAAAGCTGCTGCCCGCGACTTCGCCCGCGTAACTTAGTAAATTATGTACTTAAACCTTCCTCGAGAACCACTCTACCCATTAGTGAAAACCGCATTAAAATCCGTTGCGTAGTTTTAAAGATCTAAGCATACAAAGGGACATAGGGACAGAAAAAGCGACTTTGTTTTATACTATGTAGTGATTATTCAAGTTCGTGATTTTCAGCTGAATAAATTTTAGTGATGTCCCTACGCTATCGACAGAACAAAATATCGATGAATAAGATGGATCTAGTTTACGATGGTTAGGTACGGTCAAAAGGTAAACAAATTAATAAAAACCACATAGGTACATAATTATTTTGTACTGTATTTTACTTAATTATATCACAATGAACGATCGCGTTCTATTCTTGTTGAATGTCTGTGAGAACGGTGGCTAGAACTAGAACGCTTTTCTTTTCTGCGTTTATCATCTTCCCTCTTTTTCTCCGAACGAGTTTCTTCGTAAGATTTAGATGTTTTCCTTGGAAGTTCAGGCTCTGGAGACTCTGACCACCGCCACGATCTTTGCGAATGTCTTCTTTTTCTGACAAATAACATAAAGCACAATTTATTATTTAGACTTTACTTTAATGCCGTCTCTAATAGGGAGTGATTCTATTTTCTAAGGAATGTAAGGGAAAGTGGATCCAGTTTACTTCTCAGCAGTCCTATTGGCAATTTATGGTAGAAGCCTATGTTCTTCCTACTGCATGATTATAATGTTGAAAATGAACTATGAAATTTCCTTAAATCATTTTATAGACAGAAAAATGAATAAAACCAACCTTTCAGATTCTGTATTGAGGGCCCGTTTGTATGTGTTTTCTGGATTTCTGAATACATGTAGAAAATTGCATGCTCGTCCCTTTGGGCATCGTTTTCTAGACTGAAGACCTGAATAAAACATAATGTGTAAGTACGATGTATATAAAAGCGTACGTATTTTAAAAACAGGCAAAGAATATAAATTACTTATATTCTTTGCATGTATAACAGAAAATTAATTTTTATTGTCATGCTTTTTGTTTTTCGTTTAAAAACTGACACAGAGAGATTGTTCTTAGTGATATTTTATGAAGATCTGCTCATTGGCTCATTTCCTAGTTGACAAAGGGATCTCACCAACTTCTACGGATTTGATTGATTTGATATTTGGTGTACTTCTGTGGTATTTCCACGAGATGGTAACCTTGATGTGGTGCTGCAGCAACTCAACAACTTACCACAGATATAGTGTGTTTGGGCTCAATAGACTGTGTGGGGGTTAGTTTATAATTTTTTATTAGAGCTTGCATATGTTTAACTTAATATGGTACAAGTGCATCTAGGGGGTATACCGTCCAGTTTGTTTCCTGCCAAACTAATAGCCAAGTTAGTCCGGTTATTATTAACAATAAATATAATAAACAGTTATAAATTTCCTATTGAAACTGACTGACACGTTATACCCCCTTACGGCTTTGTTGTGTTACCGCATATGGCGTTAGACCAGGAGCGAATGTTGCAGAATTGCAGAGAGATTTGTCTGCCGCCGTACCAGCGAGCGTGCAAAGCGCGGTAAGCGCTTACAGCGTTGCGCAGCTCTTCATACTCTATGTACGTGTTGCCCCGGAGATGTTTCTCGTGGTTGTTGCACACCTAAAGTTCATTTGTATATACAACATTACTCAATACATTGATAAAATCATTGTAATATCATTGCATAGTAGTAATATATAACTACTATGCTATGCAGTAGGGTAACAAGTAAACGAAACAATCACCGCTGCTTTTTAATTTATATATTGAAAGACGCAATGTCTTATCTAGCTTAAACAGTTAACAAGACAAGAATAAAATTTGAAGACAATGGCAATTTTATATTGCCAGAATTTTTTGAAATAAGATTTAAGAGGCTTAAGGGAGTAAGTAACTATATTATTAGTTAAATGAGCTGAATAAAATAAATGTAATTACTTCCTAAGCTGAGAAAGAGGGTGACATAATAATATGTACTTTGTATAGGACTTACTTTTCTTTCTTATATTTACTTTTACTTATTTTCCAAATTGGTAACATTGCTTTTCGTCACAATCAAGAAGTTTATTAAGATCTTCTTAAATAAACGTGAAGAGTATTTATATGTACCCACCTCGTTAAAATAATTCCTAATATATCTTGAGGATTGATGATTCGAGATTAATACCATTTAATACTGAGGTAGGTGAATGAAGAAAATTAGTTGAATTATTGTTTGTGTATATAATGTATGATATGCTAGTCAAAATTTCATTTATTTTTATAATACTTAATAATAACCGAATAAAAATAGTGACAGAAATTTTTTTATCAATATCTTATAGAATTAATTTATAAAATTTTATTTTAAAGTAAATACACACTAAAAGCTTTATAATTTTAAGTAATGGATGTGCTTCTAGTATTTTATTAATCATGACATTATGCTAACAATACTATAAAAAATACTGTCGGATATAACAAACAATTATTTTCGTATCCATTTCGCCAGAGCCGGATATATGCGACAAATTCCTCTAATAATGTTTATTTTTAAATCATTGCGTTGTTTTCTCTTAACAATTTTTTTTTTAAATACGAGTCAGGCACTAAGTAAGGCCACAACAACTCCTACAAAACCAAGTGGTTAAAGGATTAATAAATTATCACATATAAAACCTTAATAAATAATGAATAGGCTCTAAATTACCTAAAGGGATTTAGAGACTATTCATTTTTGAAATAAGGGATAATATTATAAATTTTTTTTAGTTCTAGTGTAGGTCCTGTCAAGTCAATGAAATGTTTCTCTACGGGGTTATTATATAAAATAATATATACCTCACAGTCTCAGTTTGTTTTGCTCCACTTGGCATTATTCAAAGGATACAGTTCTCCAAACGTAGATAACAATCCAAACTCACCTGAAATTGTATTATTCTACCGAATTTTTTGAATTCTGGCAACACATCGTAATAAAACTCTTTAAACTCCTTATATGTATCTGTTTCTTCATATTCTAACATAAGATCTGTGTCGTATTCATTGTAGTTTGCATTATCTAAGCCAAAATGAGTATAAAAATTCGTCGCCAGGAGAACCTGAAAAATACGTAATATAAGTAATATAATATATAAAAATTAAAAAATATTATATAGTTGCACCAACAAACTATGTTTTGCAGTTATAAAGGCATGCCATCTGGTTTCAGTAATGCCTTACAAACGACATCTATGATAATACCTTACTGATACCCGGATACTGATGGTTTCGCGAGCACTGGTCTCCAAATCGGCAACAAGCAGTTTTGATGAAAAATGGACATAGTTCAGCATCCGGTCTCGTTTCATGAGATATCAGAAGCTCATGAGGAGGTTTTATAGCATTTCCAGATAAAAACTCTTCCAATCTTTCCATAAGTATCTGTTGTTTTCTTAATTTTTCTTCCTCTATTTTCTTTAGTTTTTCCATTTCATCTTTTCTTCGTTTTTGCTCTTGCTCCCATTCCTGTTAAATCATTTTTTAACTAGTCAATTTATATAAATGAAAATCAATATATATTTGTTCGCTATGTACTTCAAAATCGTTTTTAGTATTTGGTTTTAAATTTTTTAACATATTTTAGTATAAATTTCACTTATGAACAAGAAGGATAATCAAGTTAGGTTTGTATTTTTTTAGTTTTTGTAAACTGCATTCTAGGCGAAGTCGGAAGCGGTTAACCAGTATTAAATAAAATATGGTGAAAATGATATAGAATTATTAAAGACGAGCTGTTGCATGTGACTTCGCCCTCTTAACATTTTTATAAAATATAGCCTATGTTACTCACTGATAATGTAGTTTTCTGTAGGTGAAAGAGCATTCAAAATCGGTCCAATAGTTTTTGAGTTTATTCATTATAAACATACAAATCTTCTCTCTTTATAATATTAGTATAGATTAATTTCATAGTGCATTCATAGTGAAAAATTAACATTTTATTTTACCTAACAAAGAAATATAAGTACTTCTCTCTAAACTTACTTGTTTTAGTTTAGCTTCATGAGCAATCCTTTCTTTCTGTAATTTTTGTCTAACTTCTAATACTTTTTGCCAATTTTCCATAGCAAGCTTTTCTGCTTGTAGCCATTTTTCGTTTTCTTGTTTATTTATTCTTTCATTTTCTTCTTGCTCTAATAATTCGAAATATTCTTGTTCTTTTATCCAGCTTTCGTATTCGCATGAATTTGTTTCAGGAACAATCTCTGAAAAAAACAAATTTATTTCATTCAAATTTATGGATATAACTACAAAATATAATAAAAAATATTTATGCTCACCTCTAGCTTTTGCTTTTTGAATTCGAATTCTACGTCTTCGTTCCTTTTTTGCTATTTTTCTCCATTCTTTGTGACTGGAATGATAAAAACAATGTAGGCACTACATGTATCAACCAATAATTTTAGGCAATAAAAAAACAATCTTTTACCTCATATTAAGAGAATTTTACTATGCAAATGTAGCAAAGCAAAGTGAAGTGAAGTGAAAAATTGAAAATGAAAATAGTTACATATTATTTATCTTACATACATATATCAGTGAAATTGATTTAATTTCATTTAATTAGCATAGACAATAGACATTTCCATTCAGTGACAGTGAGTGATGTTACCCAATGTTGCCATTAAATATTATCCAAATAAAATAAAGATTAGGCTTAAAGATCTAGTTACCAGGCCATAAAATTTCAAAAAAATATAAGAATTTTAATTTCTATTTTTATACGTAGGTAGGTATGTACCCGTTAATTTCTCGTTAAATAAATCTCGCATTATAGTTTCTTTATTCAAATTAAATATAACACGAATAAAAAATTAAGAATTGACATCTTGCTGTTTGTCCCAGAACATTGTCATCTGTTACTACAGAATACTATATACTCGTCAATGTCATGTTTATTTGTCAATTGACAACACACAGACTCATATTTGCCATATCACAGGATATTTGAACTTGAACTTGTAAAATGTTTATTATTGTTTTGTTTAGTATGTATGTATACAAACAAATAAATACATAACAATGTTGGAGACCTAACCTAGGCTGGAAATGTAATTAAAATTAAGGTAGTTCGTAATTTTCATGAATGGATTAACATCGAAATTATGGAGGGATATTCATACCAAATTAAAGATTGTGTTTTTCGTAACAACACAAGTGAGATAATAAATTTGCTGAATTCTGGTTTAGATCCCAATTTTGAAGGTGGATGGCCTATAAGGTTTGCTGCACGTCGTGGAGCTTATTCAATTG
This sequence comes from Synanthedon tipuliformis, assembly GCA_947623395.1. NCBI lineage: Eukaryota > Metazoa > Arthropoda > Insecta > Lepidoptera > Sesiidae > Synanthedon > Synanthedon tipuliformis. The sequence continues at coordinate 7,889,330 of OX392408.1, read as the reverse complement.
TCAAAACATTAATTCAATATGGTGCAAACCCTCACCTATTGGGTTGTTCTGGTAAGCCGACAAATAATTCAATTTACTAATAATATAATAATCACGGATAGGACTATTGTCGCCAATAAGCCTGACATCGTGGTTATTGAGCGATCCCAGCGCCTTGTTGTTGCCTTGTTAATGCTTGTTGACATCGCTGTCCCGCATGACGAAAACCTCGAAATGACGAAAAAGCTGTGAAAAAAACTTACTAAGTACATAGACTCACGAGGTGACCACCACGTGGGATGTCGATTCAAGAACCTGATAGACAAGAGCCTCGACCAATGCCTCAAAAGGCTTTCATTAGATGGCTGAGTCACAAATTGTCAGGAGGTTCCTCACTCTGTGGCCCTAACCACCAGTAGCTTGGGCCTTGCCCCGCTACCTGCAGATTACTAGTTTTAAGTTTTTTTTATAATATTTATTGTTTTTATATAATTATATTGTAAAAAATGTAAAATTAAGAAAATAAATAAACACATGGTATTAATAACCATCTTTAGTTACATAAATTTTTTTTGATAGGTGCATCAACACTTCAACTGGCTGTGTATTCCGGCTTGAACTGGGAGGGTGACAATTGGTCATTCCTGTTAGCTTGTTGCGACTCATCACAGTTAGCTGATGGTGCTGCTGTAGCGATTATTTTTCAAAACATAGAAGCTTTTAAGAAAATTATAAGTACTGGACGATGTAATACTACTGTGCCTACTTCTTTAACAGGTGACTTCAATTTTTTTTAAAGTTAAGTTCTACAGACAGGCTGAATTGATGGTAGGTCGTCAGTCTCTTATAACACAAGCAATGCTACAGATGTTGCAAGTACGCTGCCGAAGTACAGATTAGCTAAGTTACATAAGTTCGTTTGTATGCATAAAAATGATGTGTATGTCTTGACAATTTATTGTGGTAATTTCAGGAAGAACAGTGGAGAGTCTGGCGAAGGTGTATAATCTTCATTATATTTTAACAAGGAGTATAACTGTCACAAACCAGTCACTCGCTCCGAACTCTCCAAGAAATATGCTCAACACAATATTGGTAAGATAAGCTGACATTATCTTATATTTATCTATATATATATATATATATATATATATATATATAAATTACGTGTCACATTGTTTGTCTTCAATGAACTCCTAAACTACTTAAAAGATAGGATAGTTTTTATTTTGAACCCGGGCGAAGCCGGGAGCGTGTAGTTAGTACTTATATAAAATTCTCGTGTCACATTGTTTGTAACCAAACTGCTTGACCAATATTAATGTTTTTTTTTGTATATTCGTTAAGTCTGAGAATAGGTCGTAAACTATTTTTTATACCCCTAAGTGATAAGGATGGCCCACCCCAAAATATATTTTGTATGGCAAAACAACGTTTGCCGGGTCAGCTAGTTACATATGAAATTAGAAATTTTAGAACCATGGGCAAGCCACCCTGTCTCTTTTTAATTACGGTGATGTCTGTATTACACATTGCTAGTAACAAATTTTTACTTGCAGAACGTCAATACACCTACACAACCACAAAGCGGCAACCAACGAGAAAACCTTTCACCCTCTGTTGCGAGATTTTTCCATCAAACAGCGGCATCTTTAATTCCACAACACACGTCACCCATAGTTTATAGTCACCCCTTTCAAACTAACGATGTTGATACAAGCGTTCACAATGTAGTATTTAAAAATTGAAATATTTTAATGAAACTTGTTGCAAAAGATAAGGTATTTGATTTAAAAAATATGACAAAAAATAAAGTATAACTCTTTATTTAAATAAAAAAGAATCAATTAATGTTATGAATTTGACAAACACAAATTTGCTAATTACATAACTGGTTATGTTTGTAACGACATTCTAAGGCCCCGTGTACACACATGCATTTTTTATTTAATGATTTCATACAAACATTTTTAGTACAGGATCCGAAGAGAGATCGTCCTTCATTCATATATATCTATTTATCAGATGAAAAGTATTTTTATCATTTTTTATATCTATGAGAAAACAAATCAAGATTGTGTTGCCCATTAAAATATTTAAAAAACTAGCTGCCATGCTGCGTCCTTTTCTATTGCTAAACAATTATTTATATGGGTGAAGGACTACCTCTCTTCGAATCTTAGACCAACTGTTTAGTCGAACGAATATGCAAACACAGTAAATTTTGCAGTTCACAGCATAACGATAAAAGTAGAATATACTCTTCTATTCTTTAATCAGTATTATATATAATTGTGACCAGCGAAACGCTACATCTAAATATCTCCTTGTTTACATCCCTCCACTAAAATTTATATAATTTATGACTTGTAAAACTTATAATATATATATATTTCTTTATACTAGTTCTGTCCATCCGTCTACAATCTCGTATAATAATAGGTAGCGTTGTAAGCGAGTATTTAAACCAGTAATTTAACTTCAATGTGACATTGTCAATTTATATAAACGAACAAAAAATAAATAATAAATAAATGGGCATTATAGATTCAGTTAATTTTTTTATAATCTATTTTATCTTGTCTATTTTCCTATTTGTTTTTTTTTCCTAATTGATAGTGTGAGCATCTTATATCTTCTAAACTTCTGACAACTATTGTAGTTATACAAAAAGAAATTGTACGTGTGTGACTGAGGCCTAACATTGATTATGACGACCTATTTGGAAAAATGTGAAGTTCAAATAATTAATAATAAAATTAAATAGTAGATTTAATTTAGTGGTTAAGTGATATTTTTTTAATTATTATAAGAAAAAATTATAAACAATTAGAATAATAATAAAAGACATTTGAATACAATTTTGTATTATTATTTAAAATTTGCGACCTTTGCGCATGGCTTGAGTTGGTGTGCAAAGGCTTACTGCTTGAGATGCCAATTGCGTTTGAATACCAGTTTTCCCATTTTGCACATAGCCCTGTAAATTAATTGCAATAAATAAGTCTCAGGAAGATATTTTAATTAATTATACTTAAGTAGGAATCCTACTTAATTAAATTAAGAAAAAAATATCACCTCTTGCAAATCTTCTTCGTAGATATCTTCCTCAAATTCCAGATCTATGCCAAGGACACGTGGCATTTTTTTCTTCATATCGGCCAAAAAACGTGACAAGACTATTCGCTGAATGAAAATATAATTTTTAATGTAGTTAATATTTTAGTATCACTATTCTCAATCAAATTGGGTTTAGACTGGTCTCCGATGAAATTGAATTAGTTCATTCCACAGTCATAAACTGGAAAGCCCGCCTGGCGACAGTAACCACCGCCTTACAAATAACTAACATTAAATGGTAGGTAGCATGTATGATTTTCTTCTATTCCCTTGTTCCCATCGACTTTTTAACCCACAAAAAAGGTGGTTTAAAAAGTTGATGCTTAAGTATTCAGCTATTTGCAACCTTCATGGTGTTGGTTGTGTCACTACCTAACGGAACGGTAGCAATACTAAATCTATGGTCACTACTCACTAGGCGACAGTAGCCATCTAAATTTAAAAAGTTGAACTTAGGGCCTCTTTCACCAACTACAAGTAAAGTGTTGATTAGGTAGTTACTTTTAGAAATAATTTTATGCACTCGGTTTATTTTGTGCGTCCTTCAATGGGCAATTTTTATTATTATTTTCTTTTTAATGTTTAGGACTTTTACCATACCAACAAAGATATATCAGCTAAATTATTCCCGGTAACAGGTGACTTTCAATGACGGTTAGCCTACTTGACAGATGGTGAAAGAGGCCCTTAATCTCAAGAAAAATTCGTAAAAGTGTACTATTATATGTATTATCCGCTAGGTACCTATATGGGAAAGAAAATGGCATTCGGTCCATTCTTATATGGGGTTCTGGCATTCTGTACTCATTTTTGCCCATTTGAACAGAGCCAATTTTGAAAAGTTCATTTCCATAATTAATCATAGGTAGCCCTGCCGGGAATCGAACTCGGAACCACTGAGACAGAGCAAGGCAAACAACCACTAATCCAATGGGGTCGTAAAATTAATTTATTCAAAATATGTTTATTTTAGGATAACAAAGTTAAATACTTACTTCTGTTGATTTAGGGAGGGGTGTAATTATGGGGTGATTTTTGACAATACATATTTTTGGATAAGTCAGCGGCTCCCCTCGCCAAAATCTTATATTGTAATAGGGACTTTCTTCGTTTGGCAGTCTGTAACCGTGCTGATAACAGAAAGGGAAAAGGAAATCCTTTTTTATTACTTAATAACATTAACCAAAGAATGTTTAGGTAATCACCTAAACATAAAAAAAAATTGAAGGAAATTATGAGTTTTTGACGTTTTGCATTTTCCAGATTTTTTCTAGTTTAAATTTTCACAGAAAAAAACCAGCTTAGATATAACCTTGATTTTATTTAGATAAATACAATGCAATATTTCAGATCGATCCAACACAATACTTTTAAATCAAGTTTAAAGTTTGAGTTACTTAGTTAGTCAATAGGTATAAAATTATCTACGTACAATATTTTTCCAGTGGCGACGTATGTCTTTGTAAGATTTAAAATTTCCACCCTCCGGTAAGCTTTCGTAGTAATCTTCAACAATTGCGTTGTTTAAGCTGAAAGAATAAGGAGCGTGTCGAGACAGAGCCTATCTATACTTCATATATAAAATTTTCGTGTCGCGGTGTTTATTGCCAAACTCCTCCGAAACGGCTGGACCGATTTTGATGAAATTTTGTGTGCTTATCGGATAGGTCTGAGAATCGGCCAACATCTATTTTTTATACCTCTAAATTTTAAGGGTGGTCCACCCCAATTTTTTTTGGCAAAACAATTTTTGGGGTGTCAGCTAGTAATATCATAAAGAGAAGATTTGAATGTTTATAATTAGTGAATAAACTCAAAAACTGCTCGACCGTTTTTGAAAATTCTTTCGCCTATAGAAAACTACATTATCAGCGAGTAACATAACATAACATAGGCTATAGGTATTTTATAAAGTTACGAGGTCGAAGTCGCGTGCAACAGCTAAGCTAGTCTCAAATAAGAAGCTTTCCCTGAGTATAACCCGATCAATTAAAGAAACGGATTAAAAATGTGACGCTTCTATTTGTCTCTCATTTACAAAATATTGCTGACTCTTACAATATATTCGCACATATCGAAATGGTTAGGTACTAAAAAAAAACTCAGTTTGACTGTGTTTCGACTCAGTCGATGGCAAACTACTTTCTAAGCAGATAATTAATATTTAGGTATTTACTAACTAATACTTAACTTCTATGTAATGGATGTAGTAAGGGAATATATTCTCACCTCGGTAAAACTTTAATCCATTCTCCTGGTATTATTTTATCAGTAGTTTTGATAAATTTTATCTTAACTGGTTTCAATTCAATACAAATGGTAATACCTGCAAATAATTAAATGGAAATCATGTCGGAGGAAAACCCGTTTTTTAAGTTTTCACGCCTTATTTTAGTTGCATTATGTTATAATATATAGACATTGGTAGCCACCAAACATCAAGTGAACTGTGGACCGTCAGCCTGTCTGTCTACATATACATAAAAAAGTTTGTGACAGCAATTTTTCGAAAGGCCTGAAGAGTGATCGACTTTACAGGTCAAAAATTATAAAAAAATACCTACATATTATATGATAAAATAGATAGGTACGGCTTTTTAAGTACTAGGTATATAACTATATTGTTCGCTTTGCATTGCACAGTTGGCACAGTCCTATGACGTTGCTTGTGATATATTTTATAGTCTGCCAGCCAAAACTTACTAATTATTATTATAATATAATAAATAGAAGAATAATAGTACAAACTCGTATCTACATACCTTTAGTAAATACTTTGTACTTCATACCGTCTTGAGGATCGTATGAAGTCAGAAAATCCCTGTTATTTATTAGATAGTTATACCCTAAAATATTCCAAATGGGAGCAATAGTCGCTATCATAGTATACCCGAAGCAATTTTTGAATATTTCAGGAGTTGGAATTTCTATTGGCCCCGCCTGAAATTTTGTAGTTAACGCTTATCAAAACGTAACCAGTTGAAGCACATTTTCAACCCAGAAGTTGAACAACCGCCTGGCAGCATTAACCACTCTCTTACTGAACCATAGTGAAATAACAGCAGACGTGCTTTCTTATTTTTGTATTTCGGTGAGTGAGTAAAGGAATGCCAGAGCCCATTTCCTCTACGAGTATCCCTTTATACTATGATCGGTAGCGCACTTGTAGCACTTGTGGTGTACCTATACACCACAAGTGTTACAAGGTACATTTCTAGGTTCTCAACCTTTGGGTCGCGACCTTTAAGAGCAGAGCGTTCAGGATTTTAGGGGGGGGGGGGACCCCTAGGTGGGCCAAGACTCCGGTCGTGGTGTGGGGGCTTAACCCTCGGCAATCCGGGCGGTTGCAGGGGCCAGTGGAGTCACAATAATTATGTTCAATAAATCTATTTTTATCTAATTCGTTTTAAGCAGATAAAATGTAAAAATATAAAAGAATCTTAAACATACGTGACGATGTGACACTTTACGATTGATTTATACAAAAAAATCTTTTACCTGTATTAATGAATATTTCATAAACAATGAATTAAGTTGGTAGTAATCATCTCCGAGCGTACTATAAATTAAGTGGATTTCTTTTACGTCCTTTTTGTCTGGACAGGCCAAAATAGAAGACGTTGAAAATATTATCATCCTGAAAGAGACATTTTACCTATAGCTCATCATTATCATCATCACAACGTATGACGTCTACTACCTACTGGATATGGGGCTCCCAAATAATTTGGTAGGACTGGTCAGAAAGTTAGAAGCAGCTGGATCGAGCGTTGACCAACAACCCTTATTAAAAGGCTATCTGTCCTTCAAACTTCAAACAAACCACAAGTTTTACAGGTATACATTTTACGAGAATCACTAACCGGCACTTTAAAATTTTCCAATGGAAGTCTGTAGGAGCTGATCTATCGTGTTTATCGTTTGTTTTTGCAACAGCCTTTATGTAACCCATATCGTTATAATTAGGAGTAACGATATTGAAATAATAAGTATTTTGCATTTTTAAAATTATCGTCCGCTACAAACAAAGCAAAATATCTTGGAAAAAATTAACTTTGACGTTTAAATTAGCGCCAAATATATTTTACTTTATTTTTCAGGCAAAGATAATAAGCCATTCAGCCTTAATTACTATGTTCGGTCTGTTCCTTTTATTACGAGTCCTGACTGCCTTCAATATAAAATTAAATATTATAAAATATTTTTGCGACACACGAGGTGTTATTTGATAGCTAATACTGTAGAACGGTATTATAGCTGAATAATATTTTTTTAAATCATATTATTTTACTAAAGTTCGCTAGATGGCACTTGTTATGTTGTGGAAAGTGCAACTTAAGTAGCTGTCGCTAATGTCCATCAGAACTATCAGTGTGATTATGTTTATTGTAATACTCATATATAGCAATTATTTAAATAAATTGAGGCCCATTATCATATATTGCAAGTAACGCAATTGTGCAGATACTGAGAGAAAATAATAATTTTAATGCATGGATAGTTACTAGATTTATCCAATTAACCAATAATACTAGTTGCCTTTGTACGTTTGATTTTTAAAAAATGAAGCGACATGACTAGCGATGGGTAAGGCAGTAAAAACTGAGTCAGAGTAAATACTCTTTTTTAGTATTTACTCAGTATTTACTAAATTAGGTGAGTATTTACTCACTAGAGACAGTAAAAACTTTTTATTTGATTTATTTTGTGTTTTCGGATATGGTGTATAATAAAATCAACAACAATACAATGCCAAGAAAAATATTGATTAAAAAGACATCTTAATTAATTTTCAGTGTCTTCATGGTGGAGTTCATGTTTATCTATGAGTTTATGTCTTTCGCTAGCCTTAAATATTTCATAATTTCTTCATAAAGGGGTCCCTCCCTAGACGATCATTTGGCATGACATGCGTTTACATGTTTTATGCTGCATGACGAATCTATACTAATATTATAAAGCTGAAGAGTTTGTTTGTTTGTTTGAACGCGGAAAAATTATTTTTGTGTTGGATAGATCGTTTATCGAGGAAGGCTTTAGGCTATGTTTTATAAAGTTACGCGGGCGAAGTCGCGTGCAGCAGCTAGTTAATAATAAATGCATATAATAATCGCAGAGGCGAAGAACATAGGGAAGACTTGGAGCGAATTAAAGCGTGAAGCTCGAGATCGAACGGGATGGCAGCCCATTGTGGAGGCCCTCTGCCCCATCTAGGGGACATAGGAATATAAAGAAGATATAATAATAGGGTGAATTCCAGAAAAAAAAAACAAGCATATAAAGAGGTTTGCAATACATTTATTAAAGACTTAGAGGCAAAATCAGCCATGGAAGGAAAGCTCGTCGGAATCCATTTTGTTATGGTAGGTGTTGACAACCTTTTTAATGTAGCACTGGCCGTTTTTATATTTTAAATCAGTGTTCTTTTTGTAGTGTCAATTTTTATATATTTTTCATGTATTTTTTTAATCATTAGCTTGTTAGATTTTCAACTGTAAATACACACGGGTTTCCTTTAAATTTTCTTTTCTTTATCTTCTTATTTTAGCCTTTTTCATTTAACAGTAGGGGTTTACTCGAGCGCGTTAGATTAATTACATGCTAAAAAGTGTCCATTTTAATAATCTGACGATTTGAGCGTGACAAAAGGAAATGGGAAGATCACAAATTAAATTGTGTAAATTTAAAATCTGCTACAATGACGACTTACAGTCAAGGGCGGATCCAGGGGGGGGGTCATGGGGGTCATGACCCCCCCCTGGCTGGGTCCAGGACCTAGGTGGACCAATAATTAAAATTGTTAAACATAATGTTTTTATATATTTTTGTCACAATATAGATTTTATTGAAGTACTTTCAATATTTAATTAATTTAATACAATACTTTGTTTGACGGCAAACGCATTATTCGGGAACGAACGCATCGAAAATTACTGCGCCACCGCCACGGTGCCACCTTTCATCACATTTCGTGTGATACTTGCGCGCACTGTTTCGACTAATTTCTAGCTAAACCTAACCTCAATCGGAACGACTAAACTTTAGTAATAATACACTTTAACGCAACAATTAAAAAAGAAAATAAAAAAAGTTGCAAATTTTTAGGTGATTTTTAACAGACTGTAACTTCGAAGAAAATGGTCGTACGGTGCTCATTAAAAAAGGAAATTGTAGCTTCAAGTCTCTAGTTTTTGAATCCGAGGTTCAAATATTTTTTTCTTTCGCGGTTTATGAGTAATCGAAAACCAACGAAAAAAAATTTTCAAAATTTTTACTCATCTTGAAATCGCTGTAAAATAGTAACAATATTTTTTGTGTAATGGCACTGTAAAGCTCTTTTAGATAATTTAATTCCCTACAACTTGACCTCCTCATGAGGTCGATACGATGATTTGTCACTAAGTTATCATCGTTCAAAGCGAATAGTCACATTTGACTTTAAAAGTTAATTACTCAGGCAATAATGGTCATACAGAAAATTAAAGTAGAGTTTTGTAAACTGCAAAATATTCCCTACAAGAAGCTTAAATCGGATTTTGATGAAACATTTTTTTTTCAAACTGAAAATGTTGACCGAAGAAAAGGTAAAAAACTGCAAATTTAAGGATATTTGGACAACCTGCAATAACTTTACAAATAATGCAGATACGAAAAATATTTTCTATAGCTTTTCAACCTCAATGTGCCCTGAAAATATCCTGAAAGTGCTGCGATGTATTTTTCTTAGTGTCCGGAATGTTTTAAATTATCGTTTTTGCTGAAAATCAAGAAAACGGGCAATTTTTCATTTTGTATTCCATAACAAATTATTGCTAAAAACTCAAAAGTTTAAACGGTTTTATTGGCAATTATCCATATTTTTTTCATTAGAAGCCCTTAATTATTGAAAAATAGTCTTAAATTTTTTTAGAAAAATCTAACAGGAAAGTATCGGAAAAATATTTGAAAAAGAAATTTCATTTTTTTTTAATTTTTTTAATTACTAAAGACTTCTAATGAAAAAAAAAATGAATTATTGCTAATAAAAACGTTTAAACTTTTGAGTTTTTTTAGCAATAATTTGTTAAAGAATACAAAATGAAAAATTGCCCGTTATCTTGATTTTCAGCAAAAACGATAATTTCAGATATTCCGGACACTAAGATAAAAAAAATCTCTGCACCTTGAAACCTTCAGGGTTTTTTAGGACATATTGAGGGTGAAAAGCTATAGAAAAGATTTTTCGAATCTGCATTATTTGCAAAGTTATTGCAAGTTATCCAAATATCTTTAAATTTGCAGTTTTTGACATGAATATGTCTTTTCTCTGGGGTCTATTCGAAAGAATGTGTGTCACGAAAATCGTTACCATGACGTAAATGAATTAATTATAATTTGTTCGTTTGTTTATATATATATTTTATCCCTGTTGACCATAGAAGGATTAAGGATAAGGGGAAAGAATAAGGATAAGGATAAGGATAGGGATGGGGATGGGGATAGGGATAGGGATAGGGATGGGGATAGGGATGGGGATGGGGATGGGGATGGGGATGGGGATAGGGATGGGGATAGGGATAGTTTGTTCGTTTGTTTATATATATATATTATCCCTGTTGACCATAGAAGGATTAAGGATAAGGGGAAAGAATAAGGATAAGGATAGGGATGGGGATAGGGATAGGGATAGGGATAGGGACCATTTAAATCTTTCTTTTCATTTATGATATGAGACATATTCATGTCTACTGTGCCATCGAGAAGCCATGGCACTTTTTTTACCTTTTCTTCGGTAAACGGTAAAAACCGTTTACCTAATTTTAATTACTTTAATTACTAGACTTCTAATGAAAAAAAAAATGAATTATTGCTAATAAAAACGTTTAAACTTTTGAGTTTTTTTAGCAATAATTTGTTAAAGAATACAAAATGAAAAATTGCCCGTTATCTTGATTTTCAGCAAAAACGATAATTTCAGATATTCCGGAAACTAAGATAAAAAAAATCTCTGCACCTTGAAACCTTCAGGGTTTTTTAGGACATATTGAGGGTGAAAAGCTATAGAAAAGATTTTTCGAATCTGCATTATTTGCAAAGTTATTGCAAGTTATCCAAATATCTTTAAATTTGCAGTTTTTTACCTTTTCTTCGGTAAACGGTAAAAACCGTTTACCTAATTTTAATTACTTTAATTACTAAAGACTTCTAATGAAAAAAAAAATGAATTATTGCTAATAAAAACGTTTAAACTTTTGAGTTTTTTTAGCAATAATTTGTTAAAGAATACAAAATGAAAAATTGCTCGTTATCTTAATTTTCAGCAAAAACGATAATTTCAGATATTCCGGACACTAAGAAAAAAAAAATCTCAGCACCTTGAAACCTTCAGGGTTTTTTTAGGACATATTGAGGGTGAAAAGCTATAGAAAAGATTTTTCGAATCTGCATTATTTGCAAAGTTATTGCAAGTTATCCAAATATCTTTAAATTTGCAGTTTTTTACCTTTTCTTCGGTAAACATTTTCAGTTTGAAAAAAAATGTTTCAACAAAATCCGATTTAAGCTCCTTGTAGGGAATGTTTTGCAATTTACAAAACTCTACTTTAATTTTCTGTACGACCATTATTACCTGAGTAATTAACTATCAAAGTCAAATGTGACTTTTCGCTTTGAACGACGATAACTTGAAAAATCACCGTATAGGTATATATCACCGTATATATCACCGTCAAGGTTTTCTCTTTAAACGCGGAGCATTCGTCTAACACTTTTGTTCATAATTTCACCTTTTTTTTTTTTTTTTAACGTGAGGAAATCAGCGATCCTGATTCCTGCCAGCAATGGGGCGCTGGCAGGATATGCGGGATTTCTACCCGCTAAAACCCCACGGTGTTCCTTATCCACGCACGCACATGGGACGGGAGAGAGGTGTCAGCGCGAGCATTTCGTCCTGCTCTCCCGTCAGCGTTCGCCCGATCGGGCGCCTCCGTTCTTGTTCATCGGTAGGGAGGGGATGGTAGGCTCCCCCCCCCTTCCCGCGGAAATCTGGTGTGGGAGGACGTGCCGGAACACGAACACGTCCTTCACCGGTGCCGGGTTAACGGTGGTAGGTGAACGGATCCCCATATCCGCTCACCCTCCGGCCGATCACGGGGGCGCTTGGAGTCGGCCGTACAGCCTCCTCCGCCTCCCGGTTCGTTTTCGACGGATGTCGTCAGCGAGGGCGGCATTCTCCCTCGCTCGCTCCGCCGCCTCCTTCAGCGAGAGGACGCTCTCGCTGAAGGAGATCATGGCCTGCCAGGCCTCTTCGCCGCCGACCATGGCCAGAACCACGGCCGGCAGCGAGAGGTCTCCTCCTGCAACGGACGTTAGGTTGCCCCGTTGCTGGTCCCATGCCGGGCATTCTGCCAGCGTGTGTTGCGCTGTATCCTCCGGGCTACCGCAGTGGTGGCAAGAGGGTGTCGCCTCCCGTCTTGCTATGTTGCACAGGTATCTGCCGAAGCATCCATGCCCCGACAGAATCTGTGCAAGCCTGAATGTTATCACACCTTTCTTGCGCCTGCACCACTGCTCCAGAACCGGCCTGATGGCCCGGACGGTGTGAGCGCCGGCGGTTGGCTCGGCGAGCCTCTCGGCCCACCGCGCCAGTGCGACTCGTTGCGCCGTACGGCGCACTTCCTCCGGCAGGGGACCAGCGACGCCCCGACTGCGAGCTGCCGCTCGACTTTCGTAGACCGAGGACAGAACCTCGGCCTCCAGGTCCCACGGGGGGGTACCCGCCATAACACACGCGGCATCGCACGAAATGGTGCGGTAACCACGTATCACCCTGGTCGCCATCACGCGCTGAGGTCTACGCAGAAGCATGACGTTTCGGCGATTCAGGGCGTCCGCCCACACAGGCGCGCCGTAGAGCGCCATGGAGCGCACCACCCCCGTGAAAAGACGGCGGCAGCCGACACTCGGTCCGCCAAGATTTGGGAGGAGGCTTCCCAACGCCGAGGTGGCCTTAATCAATTTAGGGCTTAGCCGCCGAAAGTGCTCATGGAATCGCCACCTGGAGTCCAAGGTGAGCCCCAGGTAGCGCATGTGCACTCCGACGGCGACGTCCACATTGCCAACTTTGATGTGGGCATGCTGCGGTGGACCCTTCCGGGGACCATGGAAGAGCATGGCCTCGGATTTTTCGGGTGCCACCCGCAAGCCCAACAATTCAATTCGCTTGGCCACGAGAGCGACGCTCACCGTGGCCAAGCTGGACACATCATTGTAGTCGTCTGCACACGCGACGACCAGCGTGTCGTCGGCGTAGCAGACGACGTGTACGTCTGGTGGAAGGGCGCCTCTCAGCGCCCAGTCAAATCCAATGTTCCACAGGAGTGGTCCTAGGACCGACCCCTGTGGAACGCCGCAGGACATGGTCCTTTCCAGGACCGTCCCGTCTCGGCGAGGACAGAGGATCTTACGATCTCTCAGGTAGTCTCCGACAATCAGCTGGAGATACGCGGGCAACCGGTGATACCGGAGCCCCTCCGTAATGCAGCTGAAAGGGAGGGTGTTGAAGGCGTTCGAGATGTCTAAAGACACCGCCAATGCCACTCCTCCCCTTCTCACGGCCTCCTGCGCGATGGTCTTAAGGCGCAGGATGGCGTCGATTGTCGATCGACCCGCGCGAAAACCGAACTGATTGTCGGAGAGACCTGGCCCCGCCGAGTTTAAGTGTCCGGTAATGCGGCGGGCAATTATTCTTTCGAATAGCTTGCCCACCGCGAACGACTTTTTGGTCGTTCGAACGAACGAAAGCCATTTTGGTTCAATTTACGTGCCGGGATTTATACCTGCTTAATTATTTTTTTTTGGATGAGGGAGTTTGAGGAGCATAAGCTTACTAACCTAACTAACCTAACCTAAAATCTTAGATAAATTCACACAATGAAACCAGGTGTATGTATCTTCATGACACAGTGCAAATTTGGTAAAAGCAAACTCTTTTAAATTGATTTTAATGCTCTTTAAAATAAAATACGAGGGCAAACAACAGAATGAATGTATATAAAAATAATCTTCGTTTTCATTGAAGTTTTAAAAAGCACCCAGCGAAAACTGGAAAACTTCGATGCAAAACTATTGACTTGGCCACGACTATGTGACCCCCCCCTGGCGCCAAAGCTGGATCCGCCCTTGCTTACAGTATTTTCAAGTGTGTGTTTTTATGGGCAAAATAACCTCAAAAAATTGTAAAATGAAAGCCGGAAACAATTAAAAAATGCTGTATTATTTTTATGTCTATTTGAATGCTATTTTCCGAGCATATTTTGATTTAGATCACATTCAGTGATTAAAAAGACCTAAAAAGAATTTTTTTTTAAACCGTCAGATTAAGAAAACCCCTCCATATAATTGTCAGATTAAGGATCAGCAAAACCAGGACATCAAGCCTGGTATTAAAATCTGACGCGCTACATATTACATCGAAACTGGGCGGTATTACATCAAAACTGCTGGTATTACATCGAAACTTGGCGAAGACTCACCGACTTTGCGGCTCGCTAGAGGTCGTAATATTTGTCCAAATTAAAAAATTCAAAAACTAAATTGTAGGTCTGAACACTCTCTACAAGTTTGGTAACACATATTTTTCCGATATCTATCACCTAAAAAAAGAAAATTGCAAAAAACTAATTTCACTACCTACATTTTTGATTTTTTCGATCGATATCTCGATAACGATGAAAGATAGGTGGAAAATGTATAGGACCTAAATTATAGAGCATAAAAAAAGAAACAAAAAAGTATTTCATCCCAATTTTTGTATCTCGACGGAGAGCCGAGTTATTGTAAAAAAACTGAATTAAACGCTTTTTTCAAGATGGCGGAAAATGCAACCAAGATATCTTGGTCGAGTTTTTCAAGTTAAGCTTTTCTAGGCCTCCCCCACATAATATCAAAAATTTAGCTTTCCCGGTTCACATTATTTTTATTTTCAATTTCTTGGTTTTTATTCTTCATGGCGGGCCCAGGCTCATGAAAATCTTCTGGGCAGTAGGTGTTACCATCCTCAAAGATATTTAGTATAAATATTAGAAAAAAAACAATAGCTAATTAAGTTTTCGTTAGTAAAACATAAATACTGAGTATAAAGTAAAAAAAGAGTACTTAAATAGTATTTACTCAGTATTTACTCTGGCTTGAGTAAATACTGCAGTGCTTACCCATCTATAGACATGACCGGAATGTGAAAGAGTAACAACACTTCCACGTTCACATGTAGGTACCTAATATTAGTAGGATTAGCTTTTTCAGCGAAGGCCTTGAATCGCGCATATGTTTATAAATTATTTGTAATTTTGATTTATCTATATAAAATTATCGTGTCACAGTGTTTGTAACAAAACTCCTCTTAAGCGGCTTGACCGATTTTTTATGAAATTTTTTGTGTATATTCGGTAGCTCTGAGAATAGTTTGTTAACTATTTTTTATAACCCAAAAATATATTTTTTGGCAATAAAACGTATCCATGTGGGTTTGATTGACCTGCCATCTTTGATTTTAGAGTTAATTTTGAAATAATGTCAAGACAATAATTACGTTTCACACTTTTCCGAAAACGTTAATTGCTATTTCTATTTATAAAGCCTACAAACAATCATTTATTTGCTAAATGAGTCGCATAAAGACCTGTATTGTGAAGGTGACAGATATTCAAAATTGGTATGAAAACCTGCTGTAGCGACGTTTTAGAAATGAAACACGTTTATTTGCATTCATTATTCTAGTTTATTTAGAATAATATTATGTAAAATTACTTTACAAAAGCTAATGATTGTATTAATTATAACTTCTTATAAATTAGTAGGTATATTCACTACGGTCACAAATATCGCGAACATAAATTATACATTCTAAAATGTTAATTCAAAAACTTATAAATAAAACGAAATTACTAAATTATAATTCGGCAATCAGACATGGACTTTACACAGTATAATATAAAATTATCATACTTACGTCGAGTTAATATGGGTTATGGTGAAAATTCTAATTGTTGGACTTTGTAATACATATACCCTATTCATTCATTCGAGCAAGAGATTTTGTATTAACAACCTTAAAAGGTGGATTTTAAAACATCACTATTTTAAAGTACAAAAACTTACAAAAAAAAACTGTTTATTTGTTAGAAAAATATACTGTATACAAATTATACATACAATAAAGTTGCACAAACTTTAAGGTGTATTTTTTGTTAATTTTTCACGTAACTTTGTTCACATAAAATCTCTTGTTCAAATGTATATTAGGTACATTTACTTCGGCATAATAGCCGAAGCCGAAACTAGAAAGAAATCAAAGAAAATTAATTCTTATTTTCAAATTGATCCCTGGCTTTTCTGAGAACTCCGTGTGTTTTGTGAATCTCGCGACATATTGCGCGTTGAACGCTCCTCTTTCTCATGTTCGCGGCGTTTAATTGTGTCAGGGTTTCGGCTAGAGTAGCTTTTGTACGAGCGAGTTTCTGCTTCAGCGTCAAATTCTCTTCATATAGTGACCCTAAAAAATAAAATGGGTACAACATTAGAACTGTTCTCGTACTTCAAACATTTTTATCCATTTTCTTTAAACACCGTCAGGTAACACAAACCATGTCAGAGACTTTACAATCCAACAAATTTTTCATTCAAACGAAAACCTAAAACTTTTTTACTTTATTAATAGGCAACAGATAAATAGATGGAGCTAAAAAAAAGGATTGGTCTACCCGTTTGGGACAGACACACAAATTAACACCCCGTTTTAGCATCGGACGTTATTTACAAAACTGTTTGCAATCCCTTACACCAGAAATTAGCAAGACAATTTGTAAAATTATAATTAGGTATACTAACTGGTGCCCGCGACTTCGTTCGCGTTGAAAAATAAAAATATGTATAATATAACGCTAGACCTCTTGTTGCTATAACGCTTTGGGAGGCGTTAGTTTTTTCTGGATGAAACCCTATGTCCTTTCTTGTATCCCTGACAGGCTGAATGCCAAATTTTATGATGATTAGTCGTGATAAGGTAACAGACGGAAAGACATACAAAGTTATACATTTATAATACATATTAGTATGGATGCAATGTAGGTAAATATGAATACTTACTTGGCGACAGAGAAATCGCATCTTGCTGTCCAACACTTGACAATCTGTCACTGTCTATTCCCTGATCCGGAGAAGTCGGTCTGTCCTCTTCCGAGGGCAGGCCTTCGTGTAATACGGCGATTTTATTGTCCGCTTCTAGGGCTATGTTGCGAGTCATTTCAATCTCGAGTTGAGCATTCGCCTCTAGGGCCGCAGCCAACTTATCCCTTGTTTCTTCCAACTCTTTTTCGATCCTCAACTTATCGTGTTGCGCACGCGCTCTCTGCAATGCTATTTGGGACGCTTGCACCGTCGCCTCATCTGCGGCGCGTCTCAATGCGCGTTCGTTCTCCATAAACGTTTCTTCCAACTCTTGTTTAGCCGCGTGCAACTTTTCCACCGTCTCTCTCGAAATATCAATTTGATATTGAATCTCCTTATTCCTAGACTCCAGTTCCACCACTTTATCCTTCACGATTTCCAAATTTTTATTAGCCTCAATCACAACTGCACGCTCGTTGGACAAAGCCGTCTTCAACTCGTCCCTTTCTACGAGCAGACAATTCACTTGTCTCACTGCACTTTCGAGTTTCTCGTCCAATTCGATTTTCTCATCCTCCAGTTGATTACATCTGGCGCTCAAGTGGTTTATTTCCTCCAGTAAATTGGACTCGTTCGAGACTTTGTTATCTTCTGAACGCGATCCGTGCGAAACGCGCGATCTACGAGCTCGCAGGCGGTTAATGTCTGAATTTGAATCTTTTGCGCCGACTCCGATCTCACCGAGGCCGATCCTCGCCAAGGAAACGTTCCTGTCCGGCTCTGACCAACATTCAGATTCGGACATTAGATCCGCATGCGGTACGTGTCTCAAAGGTTTTCTCAGTGAAAACTTGTTGGAATCATCACTGCAAACGGCGTGGTGACCAAACATCAACGTCAAGTCTTCAATTTTTAATGAATGCGACATGTCAAAGTTGCTTTCATCCAGAGTAAGTTCTTCGGGAGCAACCGATTCGTCCAACTGGAGGCCGACGGGTAGAGCTAGGCTTTGCTCCAGTATGCTCTCCGCCAGTCTCTTCTTGTCTTCCCCTAAAACACACCTGTAAAAATTTGATTTTTATTGCAATATTATATTTACATTATTTACTAGCTGATAGTAGCAAAATGAAAAATATAATTGAGAAAAGTGAGTAATATTATGAAATTTTGTGACTACAAATATTATAAATCTGAAGGTTTGTGAGAATGTATGGATGTTTATTCCTCAAAACTCAAAAACGGCTGAACTGGTTTAGATGCAATTCGGCACACAGATTGGTACATATTTGGTAGTTTATTATCTAAATTATCATATGATCATATGTTAGGCCTTTTTTATATGATTATTTTTAGACGATCCCTTTTTCCATTTTACAAGATAACGAGGAACCTATATATTAATCCCGGTAATAAACTGTCTGTGTACCAAATTTTATCCATATCCATTCAGCCATCTTTGCGTTATTGAGGAACAAAAATCCATAAATCCTCACAAACTTTCGCATTTATTGTGTAATAATATATTAGGATTTTAATTTAAAAAAAAAAGGAAATCTTTACTATATGAACTTACTTGTGCGACAACAATTTGTCGAGGAAATAAGTTAATCCTTGCAATCTTCGTGTTAACAGCTGTTGAAGGTTTCTAAAAAAAAAGCAATGCCCATTAGCTTTAACTTTATTTGATAAATATTCTAAAACTGAATTAAATTAAAATATTATACTTTACCCTGATGAATCTTCAGTTAGTTCATTGTCAGTTTTCTGTATGTCCCTAATTTTATTTTCCAAATCTTTTATATGTTCATCTTTGCATTTTAATATTTCTTCATATTTTTCCAACTGTGAATCGCTAACGTGAGCATACACTAGTTCCTTGTCCTGTAAATATTTAACACTTATTTTCATACACATACACACAAATGACTGTTTTAAATTATAAAATATGTTAATGTGAACCCCTTACCAATTTGAGTTTCTTGATTTCCTTATCCTGTTGCTGAATTTTCTTCATGCAGCCCTTAATCATTTGCAACGCTTTGCGATTCTCTCTTCGCAGTTTGACTAATTCATCCTTGAAATAAATAAATATAAAAAAAAACCATTTAAATTCATTTCATTCTTACGAAATTGTAGAAGTTTTAAAAAAAAAAACACTTACCAAGTCACCAAAATTTACTGTCGTAGTAAGATAATCACTGAAACAAAAAAATCCATGTGTAAACATTAATTACAAAAAAAATTGATTATATTGTAAAAAAAAACCAGTCATACCCGGCAGATTCTGACTCTGGACACGTCTCATTTATAGTATCTTCCTTTTTCTGAAAAAAAAAATCCATAAATAGTAAGAATTTAAGTATTCATGAAACGTAATAATGCCTTTGCCGGAATACAAACTTTATGATAATGAAAATTGTCTTATATTAAACAACTAGCTGGTGCCCGCGACCTCATCCGCCTTGAAAATTTAAAATTATAACACCTATGATAATATCTGATATCTTTATCGCTGTAATAAAATAGTATATATTATATATATAAACATAATATATGTATTTTAAACGATCCTTCGGTAACATAACATTTTTTCCAGTATAAAAGTAGCCTATAAATATAAGTAGCCTGTCAAATTTCATCCAGTTTGTATGACAAACATTCATACAAACTTTTGCGTTTATAATTTTAGTACGACTTACCTCTTCCAAAGCGTTATTGCCTCTCTTTAAAACGTTGCTATGGTTCATTGTAGCTTCTACACTGTCAGTTGATATGGAGCCCTAAAAATAGTCAAGTATTTATTAACCGTATATTATTATACTTACATAATATATGTAAAATGCTTGATTCCACTGTTTTTACAACATTTACCTGCTGTTCCAAAACATCGATCGCCTCAGCAGCTGCGGCGAGAAGTTCTTGTTTGTCAGTAAGCTGTCTCCTTAGTTCCTCTACTTCCACTTGAAGTCTCACATTGTGTTCCAAAAGACCCTAAAAAAAAAACATTATGAATTAAATCGCTGTTTTGGGTTGCCGTTTGTAAAAAAAAAATCGGTTAAAAATAAAATCATCAGGTTATAGTTAAAAAATTGTAACACTGAAACAAGCTAACGTCATTTACCTGCACAGCTGGTGGCGATCCAGTACCGAGTTTCTCTTCGAGAAAATATATTCGCAATTTCAAATGAAAATTCTCCTTTCTGAAAGCATTGAGTTGTTCTTCATACTGCTTCATACTGATTCCACTCGAGTTTGTTATGTCTGAGAAGAAAATAACAAAATATATTAATTTAGAACACATTGGTTTTCACTTAACAGTAGGAATATATGTTTCAGGTTTCCTCTCTTCAGTTACAATTCAAATAGTGCCGCTGAACTCGTGGGAAAAAAATATGAGCATATTTTGTTTAGATCTGATTGAATTGTGCTTAATGTTGCGAGTCGAATATCACTTAGTCACTTAGTGTTGAGAGTCTGATGAGGCTGATGATGAGGCCAGGTGGTGGATAGTGGAAATCTTCAGTGGCTTCTAGTAAACCACTCGATTTTGATTTTGGTGGACTGATTTTAGTGTTATGGAGCTTAAAATATCCCATCCAAGCTAACAATCGAGGGCTGAATGGCTGAAGGTAAACATTTAAAAAATATTAAAACGAATGGAAAATTAAAATTTACACAACCAAAAAACGGTTACACTACATATAATATGTAATCTATAGTTTGTGTTTACTTTTTACTCTTTAGAATACTTCAATGCTCATGTATGTTCACGTGAAAATGTCAAACTATTACGACATAATTAGTTCCGGTTAATTAAGTTGCTCCAGAAAGTACCTACTCGTATTACAGACTACACTTTTTTTTCTTCAGAAAAACAATCAAATAGTCAAGTAGAAAAACAAACAGAAAACACTATATAAGCAGTTAAGTACTTACCATGTGCTTCTGGAGTCGGCAGAGACATTTCTTGAAGTTTTCGTGGGCTAGTGCTGAAAACAAAAAAATATTATACCTATATAAGTAAATAGTAAAGAAAAAACAGTTCAAAATCAAATAATTTATTTATCAATTAGGTTTCTACAAGAAACTCTTATGATCGTCATTATAAATTTGAATTTACCAAGGTTTCGGAAAAAAAAGCCAAGATGAAGATCCTGATAAGAAACCACGAAAAAAATTATACTATTCTTTTTGCAATCTTTAAAATATAAAATAACAACAATTACACTTTTTGGCATTGATTTAAAGCGGCAGTTGTATATTGTAGAATTGTTAAGTTAAAAATTACAAAATGCATGTTTAATAACAAGTTCAGCAGGAGAAACTGAGCAGTAATCTAAATAAATGAAATAATTAGTAAGAAATATTGAAATGGACAGTTAAATAAATATTGAGCAGGAATACGACTGAATTTAAGGGAGTAAAATGAAAATTGTCACACGTCTAGCGTTACGCGTTAGTTATTAACTTTTAGCGCCATCTACACAATATAATAATTATATGAAACTAGAATATGTTACATAATAATATATCCTTGCGAAAACTAGATGGCGCCAATAATTATATATTCGAACAGAGGTGGCGCGGATATTTATTCGTTTCGTATTTATTAAAGTAATATTAACACATTTTTTATATAAATAAATAAATACGAATATACCTACTGTACTATGTGCATGCGATTATATTTATTACAACAGTACGTAGTACACACACAAAATTTATAGTAGGTTCTACGTACTACGTTCTACGTACGATTGTGCGTACTATAAATTCAACTTACCTAAAAGGAGCCGATACATAGGCTCCTTGTTTAAAATTATTCGCTCTCGGTAACGTAGCCATTTCTCCATTAAAACAAAAACGTTTCCATACACATTAATAAAAAATCTAAATGTCAAACTATAAAGAAGTAAATGCAGATACGTCACACTAAACTGAACTTTATACGTTTAACTAATGAGTAGGTACGCATGCATTGATAAATAAGTGATTATTTGTTTGGGTAAGAGATAAGTAAACATTCACTCAAGTTTTAAACGTTAACTTTGGCAAAGTACCTAACTATTAAAAACGCACTACTGTATTAAATTATATGTAAACAACATTTACGAAGGTAAGGAAAGAGAAACCGTGCTTTTCCTTCTATAATATTAGATATTACTGAATTTATTTGGGACGGGACGGACGGTCGGGAGGACGGGAGGGAGTCTGGAGATCGGGAGAGTTCGTGCGGTGCCGTCCCACGTCGTATTCATTTCAAATAAGTTGACACATAAATAAATATAGGGTAAGATAGAGATAGGTATAGGGATGTGGGGCGGATGGGGACGGATGCTGTTCAGTGCACAATGCACAGAAATAGACGTGTGTGGCGCCCCGTGTCGCCGTGAGCATCTCTCTACTGTTCCAAATTTTCAATTTATGTGTTACTTCCTGAAAGTACGTACGCTGACTATTTTTTAATGCTCTGTCTTCGGTTCTAACACCTCCATGTAAAGTTAAATATTGAAAAGTAAACACTACGAAAACTATTCGAAATGAATATATTATATTATTTGAGTTTTATGTATGACACAGGTAGGTATGGAGTACCTAATTGTGTCACAAATATTGAAAAAATAACTTAAAACCTCTATAGGCACGAGTGCCCTAAAATCGAAGTATTTTAACGACAGCGTCGACCTCGATGACCTAAGGAGACAGTTTTCCACTGACCTATAATAACACATGACTATATTCTTTGCACATAACAAACTAACAACTTATAAATTTTTTAGTGTGGTGAGAGGACACTAAAATCTGCGTTTCGCAGACTCGTCAAAAACAGCACGTATGCCATTGTGACCTTTAACCTTTATTATTTCAGGGTCGTCAGGTGCAGGTGGTCTCGGGGCAGGGTTCATTCCGTCGTTATCTTCACTTGGGAGTTTTGCGAGCACGTCACGTCGCGCAAGGTGGTGGCGGAGGCAGCGGGAATAGAAGAAAGGGAAAAGCTTAGACGCAGGCGACTGTTCTTTTTTTTTTGGGAAAATCCCATCACTGGCCACCTGCAAATCGGTTGGGTATCTATGTGGGACTTCTACCCACTAAAACTCACGTTGTTACCTCGCGCTACCTATGGGCGAGTGTCAGGGATAGTTAAGAAACGCAACCTTCTCCGCTAGACAAGGCCAGCACATTGAAACCGCTAGGAGCCGCTAGGTTGTTATTCTTTATTATAATTACTGTAGAATAAAGTTATAAGAAGTCCCACCCAAGTTTTTTTATGTAGGCACATATAAAATATTATTGAGGATTTCTTGAGACATACTTACCTGTGTAATAATTTTCAGGGACAATAAGGGAGGTTTAATTAAAATTTTATAGGTATTTATTTTCAAGTGTTAGTTAATACTTAAGTTTTATCTCTTTGGTGAGAATATGTCAGTTTGTCAAGTGAATCTTCTTTCTTCTGATCTACATTCTGAAAATATGTTGAACATACAAGAATTTCAAGATATTGTCAGATTGTAAAAATTTCATGTTGTTCAAGTTATGGTTGGTTAGGTACCTCTCTTCTCAGGGTGAAACTAATGTGCAATTAATTTGTCTAATTAGCTTTAATTCTTCAATTTTTAATACCTACATGGTGAAATTTGTTTACATTTTGCTGAGCACAAGGAAACTGAAGTTCTATCCAAAATTCTGCAAAAGTACTAGTGTGAACAAACAAAGTTAGCTAGCTATATGCAAGGCCCGAGTAAACTTCTCTCCTGGTCCTGTTTACCACTGGACTGCCCATTCTTGCTTTAATGCAGTAGGTACTATTAATCCCCAAGTATGAGACGACAACTCAAGAACATGAATCCAATACATTCATACATATAATTATATAGATAGAAAGATGTATGGATTCCACTAAACATCTATTCTATTATGAATAATTATATATTACAGCACAAAATCATTCCAATTGCTCTATTGTTTTATTAAATTTGAATTATTATTTTTTTTGCCTTTATTTATGTAAACAGGTCCATCAGACACCACAAATGAAATTAATTCATAATAAAATATTTTTGATTCATAGTAGATACCTAGGATTGGTTAAATTGTGAGTCAAAAGGGTTCGAATATAAAATTTTCGCCACCATCTACTTTCTTGGATTGCACCACAATACAAGTATACCTAAAAGTACCTACACCATTAGACAAAATAGATTCAATGATTTTGCAAGTCATAAAATATTGATTTTTAATAATAATAAAAAAGTAAAAACTTACACAATATTGACATCTCTTGTTGAATCTGCCATCTTATAGTTGAGCTAAAACAACAATTTTTTATTTGAAATATAAATTAGGTAATCAATTATATTTGGGTTAATTATATTTCATTCAATTGTTAAGAAACAATAAGAGTTGTGATAAAAGTTTACTTTCATAAATTTCTTTAGTGAAAAGTTTGGATGCACATAAGTATTTATGAGAATTAATTAGTTATTATAGGACCAATTTTTACTACTTGTTTTTACTTTTTTTCCTTTGTTTCTTACAAAAGAGATGACCTAGGTATTACCTATATATTTTAAACAGTAGGCACCTATGCAAAACCATACCATATCTAATTAGTCATTTTGCATATAATATAGTATCTAATCCCGAAGAGAACAATTTATTCATCAGACATCTTTTTTGGCTGATTAATCAACAAATTAGCGAGCTAATAACTAATATACTTAGGTACATTTTTTGTTATTTACGTGACACGGTTTTTAGAGTAATTATTATAAATAATGCTTAAATAAGTGCACTATAAATTAATTTACAGGGAAAAAGAGCTCATTTACGAGAATAACTTTTTCACGATTTCATTCATACTTGTATTTATTCCATCAACGTTCATACGAATGAAAATAATCATAAACGTTTTAATTACTTAGGTACTTACATACTAGGAAAACATTTGTGTTACAAGCTATTGAAAACTGGTAAAAACTATTACTTGCAGCATTGAAATGGGAGTTGAGTAAGATTTGAAAATATTGAAATGATATAAGGAACCTAAATAAAAATTCCTGTGCTGTCTTATATTATCTAAAGATCTTACCTTAACTTCACCTTGTGCTATTTATGGAATATAATCAGAAATGTTCTATTACAAGTTCTATTTTGAACTTTAAATTTACTTTTAAAAGCCGGATACAATGCTTGATAACTTGATGTTTTTTATTTCAATGAGAAGAAAATCGAAATCCGTTGATTTTCGAAGTTGTTTCTTGAATTTGTTTTAATATGCAGTTTCGTAGAGGGAGCTACGATGCAGTTTGGACTTGATTACAAGATATTTAAACCAATCCATTCACTAACGCCGTTAGGGATAATTTAATTGTTATTTAGTAACGAATATACGAAATAACTCTTTAATTAGTTACTTAAATTTTGTTTTAAATTGAAAGTACATTCAATTTTCATTATTTCATGGATGAAAAGTTGTAATTTAAAATATCCTTGGTCCTCCATTACGATCTTTTTTATTAATTATCTATGGCTGAATCTCGAAGTCTATGTGTGTCTATATCTTAATCTTTCTTATATGTGTATTTGACAGTACTTATCAGTATTTTTATATTCTTTGGTAACCAGTGTTGTCATGTCAGTGACTGTCTGTCAGGTCAGGCTGTTATGTCAATCAGTGTCACTCAGATCAGAACAAACTGAAAATAAATAACCTAATAATTTTTATTTAGAATCAGTAGTTATTTGGATTATTTCAATTCGTTACTGATGGCCCTTACAAATAATATTAGGTCTATTATTAATAGAATTACTATAGCAAGTGTACGAAACAACATTCGATTTTATTCCGAGCAATTGGATGGAGCCGAAGATGAAACCAAAAAAGAAATTGACCCTGCTAAAGACAGAACGAAAGTAATTCCTGTAGAAACTAGTATGAGATATTTGGAAAGTTCGGCTTACCAAGAGACATACGGAAGTAAGCCCGTTTGGTTTCTCTATAGACGTAACCATAAAGGCAGTATAGCTCCCAGGAAAACAAGAAGGTCGTGTGTAAGGAATGGCATGATTTCTACCGGAAATCCATGTCCTATCTGTAGAGATGAATATCTTACAATAGATCACAGAAATACAAAGCTGTTAGAGCAATTTATATCTGGACACACTGGTCAGGTATGTTTTTTTTTATATTTATATAATCCAGTGACCGATGGGTGGACTACTCATCTGATAAGATATTTCTTAGTAGATGGTAAAAAACAATGGCACTCTTCTGTTGCCTATTTCACGGTGGTCTTCTGTAATGAATGAATAGTAATTAAATGTAAAGAATTTAAATATCTCAATATACAGCTTAAATAAAGATGTCCACTGCTTGTCCCAGGACACTATACATTTAGGAGAATGTGAAGCACTCAGCCCTTGCAAATAAAAACTTAAAAACTAACTTACACACTAACGACTGTTGGTGGAGTAAGCCCTGAATGAAGTTTTTTTGTTAAGAGGAATGGATGTAATGTGGACAAAAAAAATTTGTCAAAATTATCTCCAGTGCCTGGTTACTATTTCAAATATCCTTACAATCAAGACATGTCATGGGTTTAATCTCAATAAAATACTGTGTATGGTAAATATCTACCTTTGCAACTGTAACACAAATACACACTTGTAAATTCTAATATTCTTTTATGCTAACTAGCCCAGATGATTTCTGCAAATATATATATAAAAATATGAAGTCTGCGATAGTTCCCAATTCTTAACTTTCCACCTACGAAATTTTGTAAATTGTTATCGTAATGAATTTTTCGTTTTGAAAACTGTTAATTATACTAATTATTATTTTTCCGAATGCTTCATTAATTACTATAATGTAATAATATTAATTGAGTTAGTAATCAGGGTTTGTTTTTGTTTTAGATAATTGATGCCTTTCAAACAGGATTGTGTCAAAAAAAGCACAAGGAATTGCTTGTAGCTATTCATCAAGCCTGGGATCACGGACTTCTCACTTATGACGTACCATTCAGGGAGTATGATTACTCTCTATATTATAATAAAATTGGGGGTCAATGAAAGAAAATGATCAAGTTACAGTTTTTTTTTTTTCATATATTTTTAAACAAAAGTATCTAAATAAATTGCTACTCTTGTCTCATTGTCCTAGTTAACATTAGAACATAAAAAAAATGTTATGGCACTATATATGTGTAGAATATTAATAAAAATAAAATATATCCAAAAATATTTGTTATTGATTATCCTTTAACAAGAAAAATATACTTACATATTTTCCTAAAAAATAACAGCTATCATATTATACACCTCAGAATCAAAAATTTCTTATTTTTAGTAGTTTGACAAGCATTTATCACACATTTTTCGTTTATAATATACATAAATATGCTTATGTTAACTATTAATTTATCTAATAATATTCATGTTAATATAATTTCTAATTAAATATTTGTGAATAATTAAACTACTTAAGTAAAAGTATCCATTAATTTTGATCTATTTCGTTGATTAAGCAGTTCTCGAATAAGTGCAGACTTTTCCCTTTCTAGAACAGTTATCCTTTCATTTTTTCGGTTCACCTCCTGAAAAAAGTAAATATAATTATTTAAAGTTTACTTGGTGCTGATGAGATTGTAAAACTATAAAGTTTAGTCTTGAAATTCTTTAATTATAAAGTGTTTTCATTTTCTCAATTTGATATTAATTATCTTGGGAATTTAATGAAGCAACATTAAATTTACAGTCTATACATTCACATTTGTTATCTAATTTTTCTAGGATGGTGTCGGTGTTTCCTGATAATTTTTAAAATTTTAAAAAATCCAAACAAACCTCTGCTAGCATGCGGTTTTGAGATTTGAGAACCGAAGCATGATTAGGTGCGGTGGATGTAGTGAGTGGTGCCGCCGGCAGTGCAAGATTCATATGAAGGGAGAGAGGTCCATGACGCCAACCTACCGCTAAGGCGCCTAATTGTCTATTCAGTTCTTGCACCCGAGCTTTCAATAATTCCAGTCGCTCCTGATGGGCCTCACTCCAAGGTTCCTGTTTTAATAAATAGATAAATAGTTAATAGTTGTACGATGATACTTTAATTTAATACTAGCTGGTTCCCGCAACTTCTTCCTCACTGGAAAAAAAACACCTGAAAAAATATTATGAGTATTATAACGCCCGACATCTTTATCGATGTGAAGACCAAGTCGAAGTTGGCGCTCAATTTTTATTTTATATTTTTAGATGATCCCTCGGGAATCTAACATTTTTTCAGGATAAAAAGTATTCAGTTAATAATCTATGTGTGTGCCAAACTTCATCCAAATTTGTTGAGCAGTGAAATAGTAACACAAACATCCATCCATTAGTAGGATGGACGTTGAACTGGGGCACTGCTTAATTATATTATTTTTCTAGTATAAAAGTAGCCTAAGTTACTCTTTATAACATTAGCTATCTGTCGGTGAAAGTCCCGTCAAATTTGGTCCAGCCATTTCGGAGATAAACCGGAACAAACTGACAAAAAATTTAAAAATTGACTTGCTATACTTAAAATGTATATGTGTTATTTTTACATTCAATTTTATTTATATTATGTACCCTAATATACTTCTATATACCTATTATGTTTTTATTGCATATAAATGCATATTAATTTTATTTCCCTAATCTCACCCAAACCGAACTTACCACATAAACGCCCATTCTTCCAACATAACGCATTTTCTCTTGAACTTCAGATAGCTGTTTTAAATACCACTCCCTAGCTTCTTCCACTGCTGACAGCCCCTGGAGCAAAATGTCTTTTTCTTGTTCTATTTGTTTCATTCGTTTTAATAAGTTGTAATCAACTCCATTATGTAACGTATGACGACGCGGTTCGCGACGGCGTGGGCGACGTGCAGCTGGTATTTCATTAGCAGATCTTCCATCTCCAAGGCCTCGACTTTGTTCCTCCACTACTCGTGAAATTTCATCGAAATCAATTTTAGATTCAGTGGCTTCCTCGTTTTCGAAAACTCCTTCGGGCTTAAAGTTTCCCCTTGTATTTTCTTTACGTTCAGTTGCGAGTTTCTCTAATCTCGGAGGTTTTGGAGGTCCGAATACTCTATTAGGATCGTGCTTAGGATTCGCAGCAATCGATCCCTGATTTCGTAAATCTTGAATGTGAGCGTCTTTTCTTCCAACCAACTGTGGCATACTAATCGTGCGATGCTGTGCAGGATTTTCTGGACCTTTTAAAATATGCCAGTTTCTTTCTCGGTTTTGCTGTGTGTCGTTAACGTCCAACAGTGGAGCGGACGGTGGTCTATGTACTTGATTGTTTAATTGTGTATGTATTACTGAATTGTTTATGTCCATATCGTTCGTGAGCCTGTCCACTTTATTGGATGCGCTCTCTACTTGATTCCGCAAAAGACATATTTTCAGGCCAGTACAAAATCTTTCAAATGTCAACAGTCCATCGTGGGAGGCCACTTTTTGCAGACTTTCTATGACGCCTCGCGGTAGACCCTTGGTTCTATCATCGCGCCACCGGTTTTCGATGTCCGTTAAATTTACATACCCAGTATGTTTATCATCCATTATGTCGAAGAGTGTTCGCATCGCTAGTATGAATTGTTTCGGTAATGATTCCATGTTGGTTGCGCCTTGGCTCATGTTGTTCTCTTTGGTTATCACATAATGTATGAGATAAGTATATGCGAATTTGTTTTTTTCCCAATTAACACTGTATTTTATTTATACTGGTAGGTACCTATGTTCCTTTATTCCGGTAAAAACAACATATCATTTTCAATGTTTGTCCACTGGCTTTACACGGTCAGAAATTAAAAACATTTCAACGGTCCGTTAAACGGTAAACGTATATTTTAATAAAGTGTCGTGCGGTGTAGTGGGCGAACAACAAAAGTAACCAGCTACATGAGCGAGTGAGAGAACCGGTCAAACGGCATATAAGCGAAGGCCACAGGTAGTTCGGGTGGCCAGGTAAAAACGACGCAAGTAGTCAAGTAGTGTGGTGTGTTGCATAAAAGTTGCCTTTTTTGGTTTAGTTGGTCAAACAGCCAGCAAACTTGAAGTTCGTGTAAAATAAAAATATTATAGGCACAATAAAGATTAGGCGGAAACCAAATACAAAGCCGTAACCTACGATTTTATGATTGCTTGACCTCAATACTTTTATCATATTTAGGTTGAGGGTTTAAAAAACGGTTTTGTTGCAAAACTTTTTTACATACAAGATATTTACGTAATAAAATTTGAAGTCGCTGTCCGTGTTTATATGAGCGCTAACTCCTAAACCACGCAACAGGATATGCGGTTTTCACCATCAGTTACTTAGATAATTTTTCACGGAATTTTTAATATACTGGCTGACCCATTGATCTATAGTCTTTGGGCTGACCCTACAACCGTTGTTGTGCCAATAAAAATTTATTGTGGTATAAAAAATAGTTTACACCCAACCTAAGTATTCTCAGACTTACCGAATATACACAAGACATAAAAATCGGTCAAGCCGTTTCGGAGGAGTTTTGTTACAAACACTGTGACACGAGAATATTATATACTAGCGACCTGCTCCCGGCTTCGCCCGCGTTCGATGGCTACCAAACTTCACAGGATTACCCGCTGGACTAATCTGAAGATTGTCTGAAAGTTTCATCAAAATCGGTTCAGCGGTTTTGGTGTCCATTGGAACATTCGAAGAAGATATTAATTGATATTGAAATAAAGTTAGAAAACAGAAAAAGCATTTTGGAAAAAGTACAGTGGTTTCATATCGTCCTTAATTTTTCTATGAAGTTTCCAATCTCTAAAGAAGAAATACTTATTAATAGCCTAATTTTTAAACTTTTAATAGTAAGTGCTGTATTAATATGTTATATTTCTCCTGGTTTGGCGCGATCTTATATCAATTAAGTAGTTCAATAAAACATACTCTTTATATAGGGACTGTACATTTTTTAAGTAAATATCGGCGGGCAGACTGGCGTTACACTTCATGCTATGATTATTATAATAATATAATCAGACTTCGTGGTAGGTGGCTACCTGTGGCCTAAGTAGGTATACCTGTACCTAGTACCATAGCGTAAATCTAGTACCTACTACAAATGCGCTACCGGCTTAAGTAGGATAAGAATTAAGGAGGGACCAGCAATGAATTTATTATATCATTGGGGGCGAGGGGCAAAAAAAATGAATCCCTGCTTTCAATGAATCTTTTAAGTGCTGTTATGTTTATATATCTAGATGCAGTCTTAGTCTAGATGAGATTATTAATTTACTGTTGTATTCTAAAAATGGGGTGATTACTGCCACCAGACGGCCTGATTTTTTTAACATTGTTTAAATAGGTTAGTACATCTTTCGACCTAGTGATTGTATTCTCTTTGGTAGGTTTTTCCGGGTTCTTCCAATTATCTTTTGCTAATTGGTATTCATTCATTCAGATTTCAGAAGAGTTCAAGAGGCAAGAGGTTGTTTTGTTGCGAGTGTGGCTCAATCGGGGAATGTTATTGTATGCAGATTGTATGTTTATTTTATTGTACTTATAATAATCCTCGTATCTGTTATTTCCTAGTCTTATATACTAATATTATTATATTGTCATTATAAGATTATTATCAACAAGTAACCTACATGTTTTAAAATTTTTGTTAATTTGAAAATTACAGAATAATTTAAACGAAGAATTGAAAAAAAAATCTAAGTATGTTAGTGCGAATTCACTTGTGTGAGTACTGTAAAATAATAATCCACAAAAGAAAGAAACCTTATTATTTTAGTCATCTTTATTATAAAATCGCTTCATTGAACAAGGAATATGATTAAATTAGAGAGTTTAATCAAAGTTTAAATAAAACCGGTCTAAACCATCGATGTTTATGGATGGGCTCTTTCCATAGTAAATAACACTTGCAAAACACTCCGCAAAATTACACGTGTACATACCTACTTGAGTACATTGGTTTCATTTTGTTCGAAAGTAGGAACCAAAAGCATTAAATTACTATATTAGTAAACAACCGACTCCACTAATTTCGTTAAACCAAAAATAGTTTTCTATTCTATAATAATATAATAGTGAAAAATGGGGAAATTTTCTACTTCTGCCAGAAAATAGGGAATCCATAATTTAACATTGGCAGCACAGGTTTTATGTGATGTGAAAGGTTGGGAATGGAATGAATGAATGATTACGCGTATGTGTGAACTGTGACCGTCTGCAGCATCTGCAGTGTGACCATATGTGGCAGGATCCTGCCATTTTGGCAAGATTGAGCCCATAATTTAACCTCTGACAGATACTGTTGACGTTTAGCAAAGTTTGGCAGGATTTCACTTATGAGAATAGTTTCTCTTTTAGACATTTTTTAAAAATGTCATCACAGAATGCAAAAAACGTTTTGTCAACGTTACAAAACATATCCATCTGAATGGGGGAATATCCGCTTTCGTTTAGATCTTAAAAGGTTTGGGGTGCTATTGGTAAAATAAGAAAAAATTATGGAACGAGAAAATATTTGTACATTATGAATATCACAAAAAGTCTTCTATGTTTGCGCTTATCGAACGGTTCTGGCGAGAGAATATTTTCTGAGATAAATTTAATAACAACAAAAAAGCGTAATAGCGTAACAGATGACTATCCATATAAAGATAGTAAAAATAAAGAATGCTGATATTAATTTTGTATTTTCTATGGTTTTTCACATTTATTTTAGTAGAAATCATCAGTGTGTAATTAATATAAATAATACTTAGTTTTGTGATTAATTTTAATTTTATTAGTGTAAAATAAATAATACATTTTTTACTTATATTTGTCCTTATATTTGATTTAAACAAAGTGGCAAGAATTTGGCATTGTTTCGTTTGGGTTTCGGTAGCATTTGGCAGTTTTCCAGCCCAAAATGGGCAGGATTTTTAATTTCGAGATGGTCACACTGACCGTCTGTCAGTCTGTTTCTTATATTTATTTATTACATTTATTTGTCGCGTTCGTAATTCGTTTCTTTTCTATTTTCTTTCATTTTAATTTCATCGTCATATCAATAATTTACTAAATATAAATCAATAAATTAAATAATAATGAGTAAATCTGAAGCGAGTGATAAACCACAAGACGCAAAAGAACCTAATGGCGGCATAAATAAGGATAAAACAAGAGATTGGGTAAAATTTGACGATGAAAGTTCGCAAACAAATGTTTCCACGGAAGATTCAAAAGACAGTCAGAATCAGAATATTGTGGCCAGTACATCAAACGTGTCTGCAGCTACTTTACCCGCTGTTCTGAATACTGAAACTGTCCACATTAATTTAGAGAGAGGTGACAAGAATCAGGACCACTCGCACACAAATTTATCAAAGAACATTGAATTCGTTAATATACGTCACGGATTTGGTAAGTAACTAGATAAATATTACCTACTAGCTAATGCCCGCGACTTCGTCCGCGTTAAAAAATAAAATAACGCCTGACAAAATATGTAAAGCAATTTTGACAAAATATCTATGTAGCTTAATGTAAACACCTGACATTATATTTTTGTAGTGTTAAATCTTACTTTAATATAGCTGGTACTCGCGCTTCATCCACGTAAAATATTTGGTCCATACCCATCCTGCAATACTATTCTATTGGTGGAAGATTTTTTAAATTGGATTAACTAGTAGTTTTGAAGACAAACTTTACCTCTTCATAATATTATTAGTTTAGATAGCTGGGAACAGTTGCCTACATGACATCATAACTATTGTTGTTACAGCAAATGGTGATACAATTGTAACTTTATTGCCTGTTAATACCAAATGGCCATGGGTAACAGCAGCACGTTTTCGGCCCGAGCTCGTGCCCGAAGAACTAATGGCTCAAGGTCTTACGGTATGTTACATGTGAAAAGTATTAAATTAACAATATTTTTGATGTAAATGTCTTTAAATTTGCTATCATAGTGGGTGGCAATTCAGAAAAATGATTCAGTTTGATACAGTTTGATGCTATAGCTTCATATTGTATCATCTACATGTAAATTTGATTTCATTAGATATTTACATATAATACGCTCAAAGAAAATATTAATCATAATGTACACATATTCACCTAAACAACACAGCCACACCCCATTTTTATAAAATTTGGAATTGTGTTGCTAATTAAAGTGAAAAATATCAAAACAAGTTATATAAGATAATTATCCCACATTAGTACAAATTGAAGCCCCTTTGGTATATCCTAATTTAACAAATTCCAAAGGTTGATAAACAAAATAAAATTAAGGAAATAAAATTGGGATACAGGCATCTGCCAAATCACCTGGAAAATGAATAGTAAAATTATATAAAATTATTAAGCTAAAATAATGTGTTTTTTCAATAAATTTATTATTACTAAATTTAAAGGTTTGCACAGTAGGTTTAAAACCTCCTTAGAACTTCTGTAAGAATATTTTGTAAGGTTTTGACTGAACCTAAAGGTATTCAGTATCTATTCCATTTAGGGCCTCTTTCACCATCTGTCAAGTAGGCTAACCGTCATTTAAAGTCACCTGTCACCGGGAATAATGTATGGTAAAAGTCCCAAATATTAAAAAGAAAATAATAATAAAAAATCTCCTATCAAAGGATGCACTAAACCGAGTGCATAAACATAAAATTATTTCTAGAAGTAACTAATCAACACACTTTACTTGTAGTTGGTGAAAGAGGCCCTTAAAGTTCAAAAACCAAACATTAGAGAAAAATCAAGATTGTTGACAATAACAGAACGAAACATCTAGCAATGTGACTCAGCTGTGAGGAAACATAGTTTTAATATGAATCACACATTTAATTGCTTTAAAAATTATTACTCAGAACTACAATTGCCATTTTCGTGTAACTTTAATATAAGTTAATACATTCAAGTTAAAGTTCAAAACCAAACATTAGAGTAAATAAAATTTGTGGTAAATTGTAGAAAACTACTTAGGTGCATTTAGTAATGACTCGGTTGTGAAAACATAGTTTTAATATGAATCATACATTAATTACTTCAAATATTATTAATCAGAACTGCATTTGTCAATTTTGTATAATTAGTTCTAATATAGGTATAAAATAACTTTATTTAAGGGAAGTATAATTATTATGTTAATTATTATGATAATTATTATAATTATTATGTTATTAAGTATAATTATATGTTTAGGTTGACAGACGATCTACTTGATGGTAGGTGGCTACAGTCATCTTAACATCTTGACTAAAACCATGCTCAATAGAAAGTCAGGGTTATTTTATTCATAATTTTAATTATAGCTTGTATACTAATAATAATAATAATAATCTTTATTTGTACAAAACTCAATAATTATGTCTACAGGATCCTAATTACACACATGGAATACAAATGCAAATTTTAATTCTCTAACTCCCGAACTAGGTATGTAGAGCATTATACATAAATGAATTAAATGTAGAATATTCTCTGTTTTCAGTTAACGGTTGAAGAATATGTTCATGCAATGGAGTTGCTGGTTAATGATGCCCGTTTCACCCTATACAATATGTGCTACAAACGTGTGCTGGTCTTTTGGATAACTCTCGCATTCCTTGTTCTACTGGCTTTACTGTTTTCCGGTCTAACGGGCCTCACTTTGTTCTCTCTCGGGGTGCTATGGCTAATTCTCAATGCTGCAGCAATATTTCTCTGCATGTGGGTGAAGTTAAGACTTTCCAAAGGACTGGAGCAATGTCTCGCAAGTGTCAACAAGTTGCTCAATAAACACAAGTTAATACTAGCATTGGACGATAGAGGAAAGATATCATGTCACAAAGTTAATTTGTGCTTTATATATTTTGATTCGGCCCCTTGTGTTGCTCATATCCAACACTTTATTGATAGCGAAGAAGGAAAGACAATAATGCAAGGCTGGGAGAATAGACTTGATGTGGCCGCAAATGATATTGTGATACAGGGCACTCAGTCAACGAGGTTATCAAGAAAACAGGTAAGAATGTAAATTTTTTTATACTAAAAAGAATGTTACTAAGTTTTCTATGCTCCCACTGGGTTGAAGTGAGTAGGGTCGCAATGAAAAAGCCCCAATATGAATATCCAAGGGAAGTACTACCACTAGTGGGATAGTCAATACATATTTTTAATATGAGTTTATCTAACTAAACCGAAAATCAAATAATGAAACATGGCTGCTAAGAAGGATACTGGTGGTACACAATATGAATTGTCTAAAATTCAAGCGACACAGTTCTGTTTGTTTGTCTATTTCAATGCCATATCCTTAACATTCAGTGTTAATGAGTATGTAATTCACACATTTGAAAATGTCACTAACAGTACTATAGCATTTTATGTACATATGAATGTAGATGTTTTGTGGTTATATTTTTTTAGTTGATCATTCCTGTATTCTTTTTACACCTACTAACAATTAACTGCTAACACTATTTGTCGCCTATTTAAACTAGATTTAAACCAAACGCCTAAGCTTTACTTTCCTGCCTGAGACTTTATAATTAGTACTCCACATAATCCTCGTTGTCAAACCAAAATCTGCTAAATGCGCTTTTCGAAATTTATTCTCTCATGAGCTAAGTTCTCATGAGCACTATTTAATTTTGTTGAACCGCGACCTCTAATAAATTATGTTATTCAGCTTAATAAATATTAAGCTGTGCAGCAACTTACGTGCAAAGTATAACTAGGTACTCTATTTTCAAAATTATTAAATTATTAAATTTTCATGTTTGAAATACAAATAAGTTTGCAACCCAAAGTTTGGGGACAAATAACTGTAGGTTTTTCAACACCTCTCTCAGTGCCTCTTGAGCCCTGAAAATTAGGCCTCAACTTCCGGAATCTTGCTCGACTGAAGCAATTTCAGTTCTCTCAGTCAGGAGTTTATCAACCTTGACAAAAGGCCAAATATTTTCACAAACGATCTCATTTGTGATATTAGTATGATTTCTTTAAAATCCCTTCGACTTATACTTTATTTTATTTTTTGTAAATGATCTCTAACTGGCATATTTGGGTTCGGTGTGTATATCAAGTGTTGTCCCTCACTAACAAGTTGGTTTTAGGCGTAGCCATGTTTCGTAGGGTGTGGTGTAGTGATTAGTGGTGGGTAAGCGAAGCGTATGAATGTGCAGGGTGTGGCAGAGCAAGTGTACCTCCGGTACCTGCAGCGGTGGGGCAAAGACTACCTGCGGCGCCGCCTCGACTGGACGCTAGACGAGGAGGGCGGCAACCCTGCGGCGCCGCGACACTTGTCGCAGGCGCTGTGCCCCTGTCAGTATGTCGAGGAGATATTGCGCAACAAAGAGCCCAAAGACCCCCGCGCCTGTTGCCCGCTCTGCAACCATTGGCTCAGGCGGCGCGGTCTCGACTGACCGAACCCTCTCGCGTTCGGCAAGTTCTTTTCTCTACCTACCCCCCCGCCTTGCATACGATTGCGAGGGCCGGCGCTGACTGACGATATTGAACAGCAAAGAAATTTTTCCTAAACATACTGTATTTGACCTTATTGCAATGATGTTAGCACCGACGTGCCGAAGCATCGCGTGTGTCAAGCATCGCTATGGCCTTTTGATATTGAAATAAAGGATTGTGAGTGCAACAAAGTTGAAAATAATATGTTTAAGAATTAATCATTTGCTGTGCCGTACCATACCATCAGTCAGCGTCGGCCCTTACGATCTTATAATCCCAGCATCGTTACACTCACTTCTTTGGTTTCCACAAATTTTATTTATATTGTCTACTAATCAATCATATAAAGCTAGTTTCCCTTTTGGAAAGTAAATGTATTTTGAAGATATACTTTTTTGGTGTGTTAGCTTAAAGGTGCCATGACTATTTAGTTTGAATGCTTACTCTTAAATTTATGTAAGTATTTTTAAATATGAAAGCATTTTTCAGCCGACGAAGAAGTATAACTTCACGCTGATCATGATCATAATATTTTTTTAATACCAGTTAAATTTTCACTTGTAAACTAACTTTGCTGGGAATACACCCTCTGTACAAACAATGTAAGCCATAGACTAACAATAGCAGACGAAACTTATAGTTAATGAGGTGGTGGGTCAGCACACAAAGAACAAATGAAAATTTACTATAAGTCTTTACTTTACTTTACTAAAATGTCCATAATAATTATTAATTCAAAATTGCGGTAGTCTTCTTCCGATCTAGTTGGTCGCGCTTTAAAACTGTCCAGCATACTCTATTATTGTCCTTTTGGACATTGCGGACGTGCGAACAGAAAACAATCATTTGGGGTATTCTTTTTTTTAAATAATGAAGTCATTTCCGAGCAATTGGGAAAAAGATAACGTTAAAGTTGCTAATATCTCCTTATGTTATTCATACCAATTAACCACTTCATTGGGTTTTTGTTTGTATGATGTGAAATAATAATAATTAACAAATACTAATGAGGACTAATGTTGCTTGTATTATGTCTCTAACCTTATACCAAATATGGGAGTGACCACATTTATGCAGCTCAATTCAACTTTTTTACATGAGTCTATTTCACTATTCCTTCCTAATATCTTATCTTGTGGCGTTGCTTGTGTTATAGGCGAACCTACCATCTACTTGTAGATCGTCAGACAGTATGTCGACTTTAAAAAAAAAAAAACGGTTCCATATAGATAAGTGCTGAATTGAGTTCAATAAACGTAGTAACTTGCCACGCCCATCTAAACTACTTGAAGAAGCGAGAGCGAGATAGCAATAGTCACTGTGTTGCGTCTGTTATTGTAATTGTATGTACCATTTGTACCAACCAAATTGAATGTTGAAGATTTCTACTGGATGATAGTAATTGGTTCTAACATAGTTGTCGGTTTGCACGTCGCAGGAGAGAGGTGCTCTCCTGTTGTACCGGTACGCCGGGCGTTGGGGGGCTGAGGCGGTCAAGGGGAGACTCGGCCTGAGCAGCGCGGTGCCCGGTCGACACGGCGAACGCTACGTCTGCCCGTGCCAGTACATAGAGGATCACCTCAAAACTAAACCACCCGCTGGAATAGCCAAGTACTTAACTTTACCTAACCAAAACTATCATGTTTAGGTGCTATTGTCTTAAAAGGTAGAAGTGTATATTATGTCGGACATACAGGCATCATCGGGCTCAGGAATAGCCATAAGAAAGATTCGATGCATGTAGTACATGATTGTAAATTACAAGATTTATCTAAGGTATTTACTGATTAGATTCTATTTGATTGGATCCCCGACTTTAAAACTATTTTTAATGTATTATCAGTCAGTGATGGTAGCAGAAAAGGTCAAGTATTTCACTACGAATGCTCTTCCATGGTCCATTTTCTATTATCGAATCGAAAGGCGCCCTCTACCATTGGCGAGCCTCATACCTCATACTTCCCCCTAGTACAGATAACTAACATCGCTGTTGCTAGTTCCCCGTCAACCACACCCAAGCTTATTCTTGACGTTTCCAGATAGTCGTTAGATACGTAGTATTCTATACTATCAGGAGTCTATTCTCAAACCATTTCAGGACTCTCCGATATATATAACACTTCCACTTTTTAAGAAGTGGCTTTTTAAGGGCCAGTGCTAACTGACGATATGTTCACAAAATATTTTTGACCTTATTCCAATCATCTTAGCACTTGCACTCCTTTGCATGCCGCGACGTGCCGAAGTACGTGACGTGACGCGGAACGCTGCGGCCTCTTGGTATTGAAATAAAGGAGTGTGAGTGCTAAGATCATTGCAGTAAGGTTTAAAATAATATGTTTAGGAAAAAAAACTTTGCTGTACCATACTTATTTGTCATACCGTCAAATAAGTGCCGGCCCTTAATCGGCGCTCGTTTTAAGGTAGCGATACAAACTTATTTACTACACAAAAAGGTACACAGTTCGGTATACTCACTGAACTGTATACCTTTTTGTGTAGTATATTAGTTCTATATTGAATTGTTATTTTAAAACGTCTCGGTGTGAGCTGACCTTAATTCTTAGTAAAATTCTTGCATTATGATAAGATATGAATGTTTGAGTATTAGGTACCTAAGTAACCGCTTGTTTAATTTGAAAGAGTGACCCACTTGTCTAACGGAGTGATGTCACGAGAGGTGTTATTAATGTACTAGCTGGAGCATGCGACTTCGTCCGCGTTCAAAATTAAAAATAAATAAGCAATATAACGTCTGAAATCTATATTGCTAGCTAGTACACTTTTACACCGTCACAAGTAAGCATTCATATAATGCAAGGATTATAGTACTAAGAATAAATTATTTTATATTTTATTGGATCTATAATAATTAATCAGAGCTTATGAAGAAATTTATATTTTTAATTTTTACACTTTATTATTATTATTTATTTTATTATTCATAAATATTTGTGTCTTGTTGCACATTTTAATATATCAGTATTTATACTCCGTCCAACATGAAAAAATTGCATAATTTTTATAAATGTTATTCTCATTTATAATGAAATAATGTGTATATATAGGTATTGTAATCTTTTATTATTTTAAGCGTCTACAACAATTACATATCTCTTAACCGTGTAAGTAAGCAATTAATTATTAAGAATTATATTTTTATGTGAAAATATTTTAGTTGATTAAGGCATTCATAATATTCTGTATTAACATTAGATAAGTAAACTTATTTTATTAATTTCACAATATATACAATAAGAATTTAGATGTTATTTCATGTACTTTAACTTATGACCGAGGACGTATAAACTGGGATTTGGCAACACAGTAAAAAATAAATGCTACACACTTACAATATACATATATATAAATATCACAATGAGTCAATGACTGTCCACCATCAATACCATCATAGAATGACAGCAAAGTGAATCTACCGTTCACCATCTTCACACGCCCAACGATAGTCCGGTCATTGCAAGACTTCAACCTATGCACCCAAAATTTATACGTCCTTATCAGTCAGTGACCATAATTATTACAAGAAAAACATCCTTAGCACAGGCCTTTTAGTAAGACATTATACTTTTAATGTATTTTTTTCCTTTAGGTTCAGAAAAAGCTTAATTCGTATGTTGAAAAATAACGAATACTTACGGTCTTACTACAAAAACATTAAACACACTTTAATCAGGCTTAAAACACGTGTTAAAAAAAAACTTTACTACAAAAGAGTGTCTAGGCATTGTTTAGGCTTTAACAATGCTTGAGCATTATTTAAATTTAACAACCGCCATATGCTAGTTTAACGAGTGTCTATCTAGTTAACGGCCTCTCTTCCTCTGACGTATTGTGTCAAATTTGGTTTTGCGTATACTTAATAGTTAATATTAAAGATTTCTTTTGATTTTATAAATGAGTATGGATATTTTAAATTTAATTGACATGGAGGATATGGATTACATGGATAATTTTTGAGATAGAATACATCGTGAGAAAATTAATCCATTCGAATATATAACTTTGGTAACAAGATTATTTATTTAATAAAGGACGATCTACCATGTGATGCTAGAGGTGGATCCTCAAATAAAAATTTTATTTAACAATTTTAACAAATCAAACTTTACATTTGACCACATTTGACAATTACGTCAGTGTTAGTTACGTTCCATTATGCTCAATATTTTTTGGTATTTCGAAATTTTATAAATAATCTAACGTATTTGTTGTAATTTATTACTTATTCCAATCTTATAATTTGCTGATATCATTAATATAGTCCGTAATAATAGCTTGTGAAAACCAAAATTCATCATTATACGCCTATCAGATCTGCGTAAAATGAAAACGACATGAATGCAGGGCGAGTGACCGAATGAATGTTTGCCAAGGTTGCCATAATTCAATAACATTCACGTACTTTAACACTGTCTACCGAAACAAGCGCTAAATAAGGTTTTGTGGTAGGGACATTTTAAACGCTCGCTGACCAATGCTTAAATGCTTAATGCTTGTCTAACTAAGCATGTGTTTGAACAGTGCTTACTGAATCTTTTGTAGTAAGACCGTTAATGTTTTAGCTAAGAGAAATTTAAGCAATAATTTTTTAACATTAAGATTACATTTCCCACAAAAGACGGTGCCACTGATGGGCATTTATATGTCTAGTGGCCATAGTTACTATTAAGGTTTTTTTATTGGTTATAATCACTAAGACTATTTTACATTGAAAAGGCCAATTATTAAAGAGAAATGTATCAATATCTGTGGTCTTTGTATTTATGAGGAAGAATAAAAAAATAGTTCTTGTGTATATTTTGTTACACATGATGTGTAAAGATGTTTAAATATTTATTTATTTTTTGGACTTAGTTCAACGTTACTTAAAATCACAAATCTAAATACATATGTACTTACTTAACTAGTCAAATTCACATGATTTTTAAAATATACTTACATGAATTTATTCGCGATTTAAACGATGTCGATTAAAAGCCAAAGCTCAAAATGTTATTTGAAAATAATAGAATGGAATATTTACATAATTATGTACTAATAATTGTAGTGACTACATAGTTACTTTTGGGCAATAATCGAGTTGTTCACACTCGAATCTGTTGTGGTACCTGTAGCAATAAGTTACCTATTAAAATAATATGAAATACTGTGTATTAATATCGCTGTGTTAACAACATGTACTTATATATTGAACATGATATTGGTTTTTTGAGTTCAGGGCCACTCGTACAATTTCCGTTTGGTGCAATCAAATGCGTTGGCACATCCTTAGCATTTTTGAAGTGAAACTTTTTATGGGACACTATTGAAGTGAAACTTTTTGTCATGAGAGTGAACTCGTCGAGCTAACAAACTGTTAAGTGTTAAACTGTTAAACTCACAGATGTTAAACTCCTTGTCTCTTTCTTATTACCGCCTCTCTCACTCTAGCAGAGTGAGAGAGGCGGAAAGAAAATTGTTGATGTTGACTGACAGTGACACTGTTGACATTGACAGTCTGTGTCGGATAAATTGGATAAATACAGAACAACTAATTAATATTATGGAAAAAATGAGTACTACACAGACATAGTTCATTCTCTATATGCTACGGATTATAGAGTATGATCTTATCATACTATATACAGATGGATGACATTACTGTCATCCATCTGTCTGACGTTTAACTAACAAATCACAAATGACAAAGTTTGGTTTTATGACTGCCTGGCGAATCCTGAATTTTATTTTTAATTTATTAATTTAGTGTTGTGTAAAACTTATCTTCTTTAAGATAATACAGTCATGCTTCAAGTGTTCAACGTCCTTATTTTTTAATTATATGTTTATGGAAAATAATTCAATAAAATGGCACTAAAGAAAGTAAAGGGGAACTTCGAAAGAATGTTCGATAAAAATCTCACCGATTTAGTGCGTGGTATAAGGAATAATAAAGATAACGAGGTAGGTACACATCAGAAATTGTTACTATTTACTTAATAAACATGTAAATAAGTTTTGAATGTTATATTTTTTTATATAATATTCGATTTTAGGCCAAGTACATAGCACAATGTATGGAAGAAATTAAAGTGGAACTACGACAAGATAACATAACATAAGAAAGCTAACGCTGTCGCTAAGCTGACATACGTAAGTACTTAGGTCTTAAGTAGATCGAATTTGTAAGTGTAACTGTTGTAATTATTAATTAAATTGACATTTATTTTAGCTTCAAATGTTAGGATATGACATATCATGGGCTATATTCAATATTATTGAGGTGATGAGTTCAAACAAATTCACTTACAAAAGAATCGAGTACTTAGCAGCTAGTCAATCATTCCATGCAGACTCAG
This sequence comes from Synanthedon tipuliformis, assembly GCA_947623395.1. Lineage (NCBI taxonomy): Eukaryota > Metazoa > Arthropoda > Insecta > Lepidoptera > Sesiidae > Synanthedon > Synanthedon tipuliformis. The sequence continues at coordinate 7,845,263 of OX392408.1, read as the reverse complement.
AGTTACTTATGCTCACTACAAATATGATAAGGAAAGATTTAAATGCTCAGAATCAATATGAAGCAGGATTAGCACTCAGTGGACTGAGTTGTTTCATATCTCATGATCTAGCAAGAGATTTGGCAAATGATATCATGACATTGGTGAGTTTATTGAAGTGAAACTTTTTATGGGACACTAGCGTTTTGTCATGAGAGTTAACTCGTTAACATAAGTCATATTAATTACTTATATAGTTCTTTTCTTAATGTAGAATGTTTATGTATATGTAATATATATATATATATATATATATATATATATATATATATGTATATGTCTATTAAATTATTTCATATTAAAAAATTTTTAATATTGTTTTTATTCTCAGTTATTGTCAATGAAGATACAAAAAATGTATGCGTCAGTCCAAAACTAACAGCGTCAAAAGTGAAACTTTTTATGTAATTCAAAAACTGTCAATAAGTGTACAAAAAAATACATTGCAGCAAAGAAAAATTGACTGGAAATTATAATAAAAATGATTTATAATAAAAATCAAGAAAAATCTACAGACTATCCCGAATTAATTACTATGGAAGTTTCACTTGTACGTATATGTATATAGTTTTATGTATATGTAAATAATAGTACGTACGAGTGAAACTTCCGTAGTAATTAATTCGGGATAGTCTGTAGATTTTTCTTGATTTTTATTATAAATCATTTTTATTATAATTTCCAGTCAATTTTTCTTTGCTGCAATGTATTTTTTTGTACACTTATTGACAGTTTTTGAATTACATAAAAAGTTTCACTTTTGACGCTGTTAGTTTTGGACTGACGCATACATTTTTTTTTATTAATCTATGCAAAAATTGCTATAAACAAAGGTCAAGCTTTTTCTATCAAAATATTATTATAATATTAAATTCAATAATTCGGGTTTGGAAGTTTGATTAAAAATAGGTATATTTTATACTCTCCAATTGCTAATATTATATCTTCTTAATAAATTTGGATTGTTGCTGTTCTAAAATGCCTCGTCTGTCATTTCTGTCAATGCTGCTTTTTGTAGTAAAATATATTTCCATTTATCATTTTTCAATTTTAAAATCGTTTAATAATACAGATATAATTTAAGATTATGAGTGTTTATTATGGCTAAATTATGAGTGAGTTGAGTTCAATTAAGTATTTTAGAGAGTGGTACAGGTTTCCCTTCATTATAATTAAAAAAATATATAACATATAAACGAATTGAGAATTCTGATAATGTTGAATCAAATGAGAATTGTACGAATTGTCCAGGAAATAATTTTTGAAATAAGATTTCGAATCCATCACATTTAGACTACTTATACATTCCAAACTACGATGTGTCATAAGAAAGTTAAAGAGGATTTAATTAAAAACTCAGACCAAATAAAAACTATAGACAATAGTTTCTCTGCTGTCTACAGGGCCTCTATCTTTAGTTCTTATTTTATCTGATTAAAAATTGCAATGTTGATAAGGAACGCCGTTTGTCACAATGAATTTTATTTTATTCGAATTTTTATCTGTCTCAATTTGCTCTAAGCTAGATAGAGGAGAAAGAAATAATTCAAGTGTACGGGCGAATAAGTGACCTTCGTCTAACATTAAAGTTCTCCTGTAACTTGACTTGATCATTAGGATTTCCGACTTGGAGAAATATTGTAGTAAAGATTTTATTTTTATATATTTTACATTAATAATAATCTCTGGTCAAAATAATAATATAGGCAAGTTAGCGAGAGTTGGCACGAGCAACATATTTAAACATTGCGGTTGTTTAGTGTCTATGAATAGGTGCACGACAATGACGTCACACTGCTATTGCCATAAACAACATAAACACACTGTCTGTCTCTTTCTCGCGCGGACCCAGGTAGGAGTGTATATCAATAATGCATTTGTGTGAATACTGCGAACGTGCCAAGTCTAGTTAACTCATCTATATCAGATATTTCGAGTATTTATTTAAATATTAAACGTTGTGATCAAAAGCAAACATTCCGTCCAAAAAGTACTTATTGTTTGATAGTCATATAAATTATATTAAAATGAATGTGTGTACATTAATTTTTATGAAAGTTTGTTGAATAAAACAATACATTTTACAATCTATATAGACTTTTCATTTATATAACCTATTTAGACCCATATAACCCCACCAAGAAATAGTAAGTATATGAAATAAGCAAAAAATACTCTTAGCTGATTTAGCTATCCAAAAAAGCAACGGCCATAGTGAGAAATAGACGAGCTTAACTTACCTGAGAAGCTAAATAAGCAAATATACTAAGAAAGTAATTAGGAAAGCTTTATTTAAAAAAAAATTACCTTCAATTATTCTTCGATGTGCCCTGTATGTCCTTTTGTTCAGACATGAAATAAAAGATTTTTCTATAAACTGGCGATTTATTTATTAAATATACTTATGCTGTGGAAATCTCCAAAATTAGTATACCGCTTTTAAATTCTTGAGTCTTGGAGAATTTTTATTGCAACTTATTGAATTTTGTATTAATGATCAATACAAACCTATATTTATATTATTTATAGAGGTCAGCAGTTGTGTGTAAAAATGGCGGCGCGTATATTTGCTTCTCTTCTTATTCTTAGTAGATTATAATATAAAATAGACTTATGAACTGAATAAATAATATATATTTTTGATTAAAAAATGGAAACATTTTAAAACTTATTCAATCGAATTAGTCACGTTTTTATATGTTGTAACCTTCTCAATTCTTTTAAGAATATAGAAAATGGAAGAAAGGTAAAAAAATACAAGATTAGAAATTTTATTAATATTTATTTCAGAATTTTTTTTAATTTTGCATGTAACAATCGAACTATACGATGATAAATATAGAAAAAAATAATAATAATTAGGCAATTGGTAACTTTAATAGTGATGTTTGAAGGACAATATCACAGACTTGTAAATTATTTATAATTTGTATTTATTGGATTTAGAATTTTAATTATCTTAATGTCTATTTCACAATGTCTCAAGTAAAGTCCCCCCTAACTAAAAGACGAAAAAATAACTCTATTTGTAGTAGTTACAAATTATTTAATTGAATATGCTGTGTTTTCCGTGAATATTGTCTGTAAGTATATCTATTCTATTAATATACATTTTTTTAAATGATTTTCAAAATATATTGATATTTTGAAACCTATTTTCAGTTGAATTATAATTTTATAAAATCAAAATAAAACAATAAAACAGTGATTACAAAATGAAGTGAGATATAATTAATTAACATAAATTTATTGTACCTTGCATTTATGTAAAATAAAAACGAGTAAAAAAATAAATAAATTCGTTGTAAGCGTTTTGAGTTTACAATTTCATCATTGATACCGTAAAATATCCGCTAACTTTAACTACTAATTATGTAGAACTACATCCAAATGGTTTTCTCTTAGTTTTCGTTCTAGGACTTAAAAAACTGCCTAGTTTTCCAAATTCCAAATTTGTTCATGTTTGACTCTGACGCTAGAGTTTTACAAACCGCTATTATAAAAAAATATAATTATTAGAAAGGCAAGATAACGAAAATCACAATGTAATACGTTTGAACGATAAAAGTCTAAATAAGGCATAATATGTACACAAATTAAATTAGTAATAATTAAAAGTGAAAAGTGAAAGTACAATAATTTATTCAAGAAAAGTATAGACCTCTTAAAATTGCTTCTATCTTTCATAAAAATAAAAAAATAAGTGCTTTTATGTTACATCGAAATCCAGGCGGGCAAAAACGCGGCCACGTCTCCATTTACCTATCTATATGTTCAGGTTAGAAACATTAGAATGATAATACAAACTATGACTATGTGTGACATACAAAATAAGGACTGTAAATTGTAAACTGAGAATTATTAAAATTAATATAATTATCCTAAATAAAATACCCTGTAACGAATCAACGAAACCAACATTGGAAAAGCTCTAGCGCCAGGTGATATTTTTTATGTGAATAAAAAATTAAAATTATGAAACGAGAGTTTAGTTTAGCGGTATTATTACATATTATATTTCTAACAAAATATATTTAATAATAAAGCAAAAAATTAAAAAGAGGAAATTTATAAGGTGTATATAAATAATCAGGATTGTTGCGGATACTCGCATCCGCTAATGCGGAACTTCCGCGTCGATTTCGACATTCATAACCGTATCCGCATCCGCGACAATCAATGCGAATCTTTTTCGAATGTGGATATGGTTGTTATTCCTTCTTTCAAATTTCTAGTAAAGGCCTAATAAAACAATTAATTATTAAAATGATCAATTTAAATTATTTTTGCTAATGCAAAAATAATTTTTTTTAATAAAAAAATACAAATCCGCATCCTCTAGAAATCCGCATTTGCGGATGTTGAAAATTCTGCATCCACAACAACCCTCTGAAACAAGGCCAAAGAGACAACGCAAAGAACGTAAACAAACTTTCAATGGTTGTATAGCGCCGGCCACTTAGTGCGAGGGATAAGGATAGAGGGACATGTTGGTTTACATTGTTTGCGTTGTCTCCTTGGTCTAACTAATACTATTGAGCAAATGAAATATTTTATCAGACACTAGTTAGCGTCTTCGTTTTTACGCGATTTCTTCGGGGAGGCCTTCTTGGCGTCGCCGGACGGGAACAGACCCAGGAACGAACAGCGTTGCTCCTTCACCTGAGTCTGCTTGTCAATGTTGGCGACGATGTCTCTGTTCCTCTTCAAGGTTTGGTCGGTGAGGTCGATGGACGAGGCGAGCGACTCCAGCGAGGTGACGGTGGAGTGGGCCTTGAGAGTGTCGCGCACCGACAGGTCCAAATAGGGGAGGGAGGAGGGAGGGGCGAGGGGCGTCGCCTCGCCCCCCTCCGACTCCCCCCCGCTCACGCTTCCCGGCAGAGCGGCCAGCCGCATCAGTTCGCGCTCCGACTCGCGCGCCTCCACCAGGAATATGCTCTCCTGGTACATCGCAAATCATCAGTCGCGTTGCAGCTATGCGTTCATCATACCCGTTCCTACTAAACTAGGTTGGATATCCCAATTTCACACGACATTCAATATAGAAAAAACTGAGGAGACCGACCGGTGTGAGAAACACTGGTCAGTCTTTTCAGTTTTCCTTTAAGTCCGGTGGTTTACACATAAATAAATATAGTAGGGAGTTAAAAGTGACTCAGATAAGTAATAAGTAGCCATAACGTGATCACACGTAACGGGTAGAGTAGCTACAAAGTGCTCTGTTGGTATGTACCCTCTGACGAGTGTTGGGCCGAGCAATCGGATTGCTTCACATTTACTAGGCCTAAGATCCACCCCCACTGTCTCGCTCACCCACTGGCAGGTAAAAACGCATGCCGAGCATTACTCGCTACTCACTCGCATTGGCATCTGCGTGTAGTTCTGCGGCCTTGTTGCTGAACTGAACTGATTCGCCAGTTGTTGTCATGGAAAGCAAAATCACTATCTCGGCCCAGTACCAATTTGGTGTCTCGCCACTCTACTCAGCACGTGTGAACGCGTCAACGATTATTTCATTCGACTAAAAGAGGATCTAGTCTCCGGAACTGCTGTTTTCATTCAGAAAAATGGACATTGAATTACTGTACACTAATTTTAAGAGAAACACAGTGTCCAAACAACTAACTGTACTAAACTAAACTAGCCCGTCCACATATCGGCCATGAGTTAGTTAAGTTGGCGAAGTGGGAGAGGTGTCTACTTACTGGACTCACTGAAAAATATGATCGCGTTCATTCTATTCAACTCAACGTAATCAACAACTTACAGAAGTCACTCCCTACTGTACTTATGGAAATGTAAACCGGGCGTTAAATGTTTTGTGACAGTTAATAAAATAAAAATAGTTTACCTTCACTTCTTTAGTAGTGTATTGGTCGAGTTTGTCATATATGACAGCGTGTAAGCCCATTTCTTTCAATTTCTTAATAGTGGCTTTGTCATTATTGTCATCACCCCAACAAAATATAACCAATCCAGCATCCGTTACTAGCTTCACCTGTAAAATAATATTTTAGTAGTGACGTGTAACTACTCTCTTATCATCTATACAGAAAACCACAAGGCTTCTGTAGGTTACAAGTAACAAGTGTGATATCAACCCTAGATAAGGGATTAAGTTCTGGCATCTTTCATGACACACTCAAATACACAACAGCATCAGTGCTGTTATTTCTCGATTGTAAAGGGTTCGTAACTGAATAAAGTATGTCCACGCTTATACAATGGTTTAGATTGTGATCAAAGTTTTTTATACATATATATCACTAGCTGATGCCTGAAAAATGCATTGAAAAAATGAAAAATTTAACTGAGAAATAATCTGCCATATTGGCGGAGTCGACAGCGAGCCACTAGTACCTACTTGGTATATGTCGAGACCGACCTAGATAGCATATAAAATGAAAATATAGTTAGGCTGACCTGTGTGGGGTCCCGCAACAAGTCTTCAGTGTGCACCACGATGCCTAATATGTCTGCGGCTACTGCGCTTTGCACCGCTGCAGGGATCGTGAGACAACGCGGGTCGCGATACGGCTGATATTTGTTAGTTATCCCCTGAAAAAGTAGTTACAACAAGCTATAATTCAAATTATGAGTCCAAACACGCTATATCACCTGTAAGTTGTTGAGGAGTTGGGTGTCCTGCAGACTAATTGATGCTGCAGAATCAGATCATGGTTGCCATGTCATGGAAATACTACTGAAGTAACGGTAGACCGAATTTTACATCAGTTAGTGAAATCGCTTCGTCAACTAGTAAATGGGCTGATCAAACTTATAATATTAGCACAGCATACTTATTTCCTACAGTAGGCCGACGCCTGTGTAGGTATTTAAAAATTACGGAAGGGTTGACACAAATTAAGTAATATAAAATGTGCTTAAGTACCTTTCTTCATCGTGCGGAAATTGATGAAAGCTTATTTCTTTATTTATGCGAGATAAAGATTTGCACGCACTTACAGCACATGGCGTATGCACCATTTTGATTTATATAATAAATTCGGCTTTATAGTTTATTTATTAAAATTAAAATCTTAAAGACGCGATAGCCCTAAAATATTATTCCCAAGCTACTAAGAATGACGAAGTATGCAGCTTGGGCACGTCCTATTCGTGCCTCACCCCTCACGCCCCGCACGATTGCCCTGTCTAGACGTCTCCGTCGGCCTACTGTATGAAATAAGTGTGCTGTGATATTAGAATAGATAACAAGTATACTTACGACAGTCAAAAACATTACGGGATATTTGTTTTGCTTGTATCTAACCATGGTGCAGATATCAGGGTTAAAACAGGAGAAAACAATGCGTCTATCTCCGGCATACTTGAGCACTACTTCTAGAACCTAAAAGTTGAATGAGAATGTTTTTTTTTAAAAAAAATGTATCATAAATTATGTAATTCTCGTTGCCTACTCGTCATGAGTATGTAGTTAGAAGAAAGTTATTGTAAAGTGGTCTAATTTTAATTGATTTTGAATAAAATAAATTGAACATATAACTGGCTCTCATTTTTCCCTATTATTGTCATTTATCTAAATTTAAATCTATGTCAATTATAAAAAAGAAACTTTATAAGCAACATTCTGTCAATGTTAGATGGTCACCTATTACAAAATAAAAAGTTAATTCAACATTTACACCAATAACAAATTGATAGCAATAAAATTTACCACTCATTGAGAAGCTTTTAACATAGAAATGTGAATATGTACCACTAAAAAACTATTAAATAATAAAGTACTCTGGAAGCATACTATTTATAACGTCTACTGGTCGGACAGGTGGTCTTTAATATTAAAAAAATAGTTGTAGAACTTTATTAGTTATTACTAGTAGTTGCACTCATCTTCGACCGCGTAACTTTATAAAATATCTTTTCTATAGGTGATAGAATTTTCAAAATAAGTCCAGTAGTTTTTGAGTTAATTAATTACAATCATACAAAAATACAAATCTTCTCTATATATAATATTAATATATCCTTACTATAATATTATAAACGTGAATGTGAGTTTGTTTGTTTTTACACTTTCACGCAAAAACTACTGAACGGATCACCATGAAATTTTGCATACACGTTGTCTGGGACACCAGAAAGAACATAGGATACCTTTCATCCAGAACACGGACGAAGTAGCGGGCACCAGCTAGTATATTATAGATTATAATAACTATTAAACATAAAATGTAATCACCTTATCAACATATATGTTCATGTCAAACGGGTTGTTCAGTTCAAATGTACCATCATCGAGTTCCATGGTCCACTTTAGCTCCACATTGAAACCAACATGTTCATTTATCTCCTTGAGGGCGTGTTCTAAGGTCGGGAACGGTTGATGTTCCTCTAGATCTTCATCAAAAAACAATGTCTCATGATTACGACCTTCAACTAAATGATACACCTATGAACAAATAAATAATTCTCTTATAGTTTAAATGCAAATAAAATATGAATTTTTAATATTTAGATAGAATAGATATTTGAGTTAACATAAGCTGCATTCAAGTTAGAGACTAATGCTAAAAAGTATCTAAAAGTAAAATAATTAATACATACCATAGATTTATATGTTTGATATAATATGTGCCTATATAAAAAAAAATAGTGTGTGGTAGTATTAAAAAGATATTGGCAAACATATACATACATTTCAATCATAGTTCATTATATTTAAAATAATTATGGAATATCAAGTGTCATATAATTTTAAAATCATTATATGGTAAAAAAAGATTCTAGAAACTTTAATGAGCTTTAAATTAAAAATGTCTTCCCTTCTTTTATGGTGATGATAATAATCAGATCTGCTATACAAATTACTATAATAAACAAAGTGCAAAACCTTCAACACTAAACAATTAGTTTAATCATCCTAAGATAGTCTAAATCTAAGAGTAAGAATGTTCAACAATGTAAAAGAAATTACTCAATGTAAATTTATATTAATTAAATTTAGAGAAAAAATAATTCTGAAGTATATTTTTCCAATATTTTTATAATATTCTCAGACTAGACAATTTTGCAAAAATATGATATACCTTCCAACTTTATTATAGTGTAATTAGACAAATCAAAATAATAATTTACGAAATATACATTTTATTCACTGTAAGATATATTTTTTTGAAAACAATGAATGAAATCATCAAAATAAAAAGTTCAAATGAATCTAATTTATCTACGGATGAGACAAACAATGTGTTTCAACCTTCGCTGGGATATACCTTAAGTTTTTGTAGATGTTCCAGAGATAGATCCTTCACAGGCAATTCTAACATTTCTGTGAAGTCTACTTCCTTCTTTCTTTTCATTGATATACAGACATAATAGTCATGATATATAACAGGTATCATATCTTTGCTTAGTTGAACATCAAATTCAAGCAAGTCTGCACCACTTGCAGCTGCCTGTTTAAGGGAAGCAATTGTGTTTTCGCGAATAGCATTTCCTCTGAAAATTATTTTCAATTATTCCAAGGTACTTTAAAGAACCTTTTATTATTGAAACAGCGGAAAATATAAAGTAGAATGGAGAGATTCTATGGTTCTGGGGCACATTGAAGTATGGCACAACAAATAATTTTTTCATGATATGCAATAAATATTGAATTATATTAAAAGCAATTAAGGTACAAAATACTAATTTAAATACTTTGCTATACCACCCTTCACTTTGCGCCAGCCCTTAGTTATCATCATTATGTAAAGTTTAGATAAGAATAACTCAATCATTATATTAATGTAAAATAAAATTATATCCTTGACATTTCACAAAAACAAAAAATATTTCATCTTTTATTTATTTCCCTTTGAATTGTTAATCGTTCTACAGTTAAAACTAGATTTATAACTGGTTATAATGACAGATTGGTTACAATGACTAAATGGTCAAGGTCCATGGCAAGGTCCCTGCAGAATTTCTATAACAAATTAATATTGCTTATATTATTATAACAACTATCCATTTATTACGACTAATTCTTATGGTCCCTTGAAGGTTGTTATAACCAATATTCACTGTATTTTTTTTATATAAAATAGTAATATTATCTTACTAATATATTGATATAATAATATGATTACTTACTCTTTTGTTTTGAAGCTAGCACCAAGACCGCGATGTCCAACTTCCAAGCCGGTCCAGGAGGGATCCCAATGTTTGGTAAATGACACCTGCAAATCACACAGCTTCTCCTCGAGGGGTTTAATTATTAAATACTGAATAGTAACGGTGCCCAAGGGTCTATGTTTAACATTGCATGTTACTGGCAACTCCACTGCTCCTTCGGATAACTTGAACATGTTTGGCAGAATATATGTGTAACCAATATGACAAGGAGGATCATTGGAAGAGGCTCGACTACTATATGAGTAGAAGTCTAAGAGATAAGCCAAAATTTGAGGGTTCGGGGCCAAGACATTTATCAGCAAAACATCGTTTTCTTTATATTCTCTACCAAATTGCTCTTGTGGTTTTAACGCACACATGCTAGGATCGCTGCTGATTGATGATACTTCAACGAACACTCCTGACGGCATTTCTACATCCGTTGGATCAGTACTCAGAGATGATTCTTCTACATTAAGTTCTGTCCCAAAGGACAACTTTACTGGTGATATTTTAACATTTAAAATCCTTTCATTAAGACGACTTTTTAATTTTATAGGGTTATTCATGAATTTGAATTGAACTAATGTTTGAGCAGTAAGCCACCCTCTAGTAATGCTTTGTTTTTCATCGTAGAAACCAAATGTATCGACAACCGGATGTAAGGTGCTCTCCTTAATTACTCTCTGGTGAATATTGGTCTCCCATTTTCGAATTATTACATCTTTTGTGTCCTCAATAACAACGCAAATTGCGTAGCGATAAAATACATCGCAGGTATTAGGTATGGTTAAAGTCTTCACCCACAAATTATTGGTCGGTTCATATTCCAAAGGTATTGCCTTGGTATAATCCCACTCACCGAGTTCTGGGGTACTGCCAGTGATAAACACTTTCTCCTGAGGTATTAAATTAGGAGCCGATACACTGAACACCCACTCTTGAGACACTATTTCGTTTTGTACTTCTGGTGTTGCAGAGGTCATTTTTCTTTTAAATTTTATTTTTGGTGTTTTACGATCATCCAAGAAAAACCAACGTTGCATGAGTGGTGAATTACAACAACAAAAAAGATAACATTTGTACGATGAAAATAATTATTAATTATTATATGTATTATTATACACTGGGATATGTACGGAAACTATAAATCCATCTTGAATTCATGAGAGATTATTTTGTTATCCGAAATTAACACCTCTGCAAAATTGGATAGAAACCAATTTATTAGTAAACTAAGTACAATTAAAATCCATTGATTTATTTGTAATAATCAATCCACAACAATGTCAAAATCAAAATAATTAAAAAGCGCAAAATTACCTAAAAATACCTATGTATAATATATGTAGACATGTTCTGTTCTGTGGCGAATTGGAGATAATCTATGGATGGCCATTAAAATTTTGACTGTTGGTAATACTTACATACATAAAAGAAAGTTTAAAATAAAAGGTTTTTTTATGTTAAGGATGACAGACAGGCTGACGGTCCACTTTATGGTGGCTATAACGGTGGCTACCGTCGCCTATAACGCAGGCACAGGGGATTACCGACCTTATACGATTATGATTAGTAGTCTTATGTAATTAAGAATTTATTTTAATAGATATAGATCGCGCCAAACTTCTAGTCCGCTCTGGGGGCCTAGTGTGAGTTTATCAAACGCGAGTTTTACTCGCGTAATTAAAATAATTAAAAGGATTATTTTCGCTAACATAACTTATGATAATTATCATAGTTTTAGAATGAAGCTGCACTAAAAATAAATGTAATGAAAAGTTTACATTTAAGAATTTCAACGTATAGTGTGCGATCTAGAAAGGTCCAAGTGGCATTCGCTCCGTAGCGATTCGATTCGAAAGAATAAAATGTATGGGGTGTGCCACGACATAATTATGTCAATCCCATACATTTTATTGTTTTCGAACTTCGTTATAATTTTAAATTGTTACTTTGACCTTTGACTAAGGCCCCTGCTACAAGAGCCTTTTACAGCTTAACAATTATTTTGCCAAGCTACAACTTTAAACAATGGCAAATGTTGCCATTTTATCCCAACAGCAATAAATTGAGATTTTCCACAGAACTATGTATCTCTGTTCCACATAGAAAACTATGTGAAATGGCGGGAGATTTAATTTTTCAATTTATTTTCATTATGCCTCTTTAAAATCTAGCTAGGACTTCTTGCAAAATCATCATTATGATTCGTGGTTAATATTTACAATAGGTGTTATTTTTAATACAAATGATTAAAAAGAAAAGAATAAGTTCTCTTTTTAAAACTTCATTACATATTATTACTATTTTTTTTGATTTGGAATAAACTAATTAAAGTATAAAGCGATGGCGTTTTATATATTTAATTAAAAATGTTCACAAGAAATCAACATTTTTTAATTTAATTTGAAGTTCTTCATAAAAGTAATTAATTACATTTTCAATATACCTATATTTTTTCATATTGGTACTTTTGTTGTTACCTAATGCTTTCTCGACCATTTTAGAAAATACCCAACATAATGTACTTTAGACTTAGTCTAGTCTGATTTTTGGGTCCACTTGAGCTTTTTTAGAAAAAAAAAAAGATATTTTTGTATTATTATTTATTATAAAAAGTGAAATACAATTGAAAACACGCGTCATAGTTTACAATGCCTTAAAAAAACATTATGACAAGTAAATACGATTGATATAACTAATTATTATTCTCCTACATGTAGGTACTTATAGGTATATTTTTATAAGCTAATTTAAAAGTACTTACATCAGACTATATTACATTATTATTTGTTGGTCTAACCAATATAAAGCTAGAAATGCGTATATATATTATATACCTACTTTAATAATCATTAAGAAAAATAAATTGTTAGTTTAATCGTAAAAAATAAAAAAAAGCTATATACTTAACTAGCTTTATATTTCATGTATAATATAGGGCATCATTATTAAACATACCATTTGGGTATCTAGGTATTAATAATAAACAATGCGAATTATAAAAGTCGAAATATTTATTATGTATGACAGTTCTAAATCATATATATACAACATTTACTTACTGGGTACTTAAATAAAAAATAAACTAATATTATATTCTGCAGTAGTTACCCAATAACAATAAATTTCTTTAAAACTATAATATACATAACCAGTCTTTTGAGCTTCTAACAATACTTAAATCAAGCTTAATTATACTTCATAATCAATTTCATTGTGCTTATACATTTCATATGTAGATACTTAGCACTAAATCTTATATACACATATAGATAGAAGGCCACATCTGTGCAAGGGTAATGTATTAACCCTAAAAAGGTCCATTAACACCAGGATGTAAAAATGTACAACTATCACCTTGCCTACATGAGCCCTTTCTTTGGAAATATATACAAACTGTCTTCCTTCCACCACGAGAAGACCCTCCCCTGCCTCTTTGCGGTCCTTCCCAATTACCTTTCCCTCGCCAATGGCCAGGGTTTCCACGACCTCGCATCCCACCGCGCATGTTATTCGGTGCAGAAAACCCGTCTGCACCAGGCATTCCTTGCACACCAGGCATATTATTGAAATCCGGAGGGAACATATTTGGTGGCATGTTGAAACCGTCCGGTGGCACTGGAAACATGGGGTTGGGTCCTGCAAACATTTCCGGACCCATCATCATACCTTCCGGCGGGCCCATCATTCCCGGTGGCATGTTGATAGGTGGCATGGCGCCTGGAGGCATTACCGGTGGATTCATGGGCATTCCATTGGGTATCATATGTGGTGGATTCATGCTCGGTTGCCAATCGGCAGGCATCATGTTGGGGCCAGGAAAACCAGGACCGCCTGGGAAGGGCGATGGAAAACCAGGAGCGCCTGGAAATTGTGCAATGTTCGGTGGAAACATGGACGGTGGAGTGACATTACTATTTGTTAGCGGCGCGTTGCCCTTTGGTTCGGGCCAAGGCATAGTCCTAAAGTCGCTTATATTGTCTTGGTTGCCTGTGACATCTTCCAACGGTATGATAATGGGTTCGGAAAATGTATGAGTTTCCGCTTCCGGTTCAACCGGAGAGTCTGGCACCATCGTTTTGAGGAAGTAAAGGGACAATATGCCTTTTTGTCGTGCTGCTTGTACTTCCTTTTCTTTGCTATTCTTTCCATATTCAACTTGAATTTGACCTTCGGTATTAACAAGCATTAAAGGTCTCCAACTTATTTTCTCTTCCATTACGTCGACAGTACTAAGATTTCTCGCTTTTTGGAACGCTTGTCTTTCGTTAACCCTTTCCAAATGTTTCATATCTGTAAACGTTTTAGTAACGTTGACTCTTTCAGTTTCGTCCAATTCGAAATATTGAATCTCCTCCAATTCTGAGTCTGATTTCCACTTGATACTTTTCTTAGGTCCTTTCCTTTTGTGATAACATAACACTCCTTTCAGACCATTAATTGTTAACGTATGTGGCTCGGTTGTGTCCATAGGTTCCTCTATATCTTTGGGAGACTCGCTTTTACTTTCATCCTTATTTTCAATCACCTCACTCTTTTCCGATTCTTTTTCTTTATCCTCTTCTGTATCGAGTGTATCTTGATAGAAGCGAGGCGGCACTGATTTGCTTTCGGCCACTGGACTGGTTGTGGTCGGGGTGTGCGGTGGTGAACCCTCGCCAGGAGTATCTTTGGATCCACTGGTGCGTCGTTTTCTCTTCTTAGGTTCCTTTTTGTTCGTGGCAGACGCGGTTAGGGCATCCATAAACATGTCACTTTCAAGTAACATCATGGCTGAAACAAAAAAAAAGAAAATTAGTTTTTTTTTTCAGTTTTATTACCCTTAAATCTAACTATAATAAATAGGAATAGAAATATGCAAGTCTACAATGTATAGTACGAGTTTCATGGCACCTAATTCCTATATAAAAAAAGTCACCAAAAAAATACATCCGGAAGATAAAAAAAGCAAGATTTACTTAGTGTTTAGCATAAATCTTAATTACAAGATGATCCCCGATATTTCTTTTTTTGAAAATCCTACACAACATTTTTAAAGATAAAAAGTATCATATAGTTTAATCCAGGTAATCATCCATACATCAGTGTAAACCGCATTCAAATCGGTTAAGCCGTTTCTGAGAATAGCGTGCAGACAATTATAAAAACTATTTTTTGACCTTGGTAATAAAAGTGCATGTAATAATTACAGGCACAGCTCGTTATATAATTTTTTACGAAAATAGCGGAATATATATAAAATTTTCATATACAATGGTCTATCATGCACGATCATTAAAAATTAAGAAATTGATTAGAATTTATAGAGATAGCAGTTGATTTTTTTTATGTAAGTTCCATCCAAACTATTATGCAGTAGTGTAGACATCATCGATGAAGAAGTTGCGTTGTGAAAGTAACCGGGACATTGAATGTGCAACACATTACGTAACAGAATTAAAATGGATCAGCCGAATGTTAAGGCCAGTAGGACACGGTCGGTGCAGGATTAAAAAATAGATTTTAAAATAATGCCTCAAATATTTCAGTGCAGACAGTATAAAAATTAATAATATTGCATCGGTATGTAGTCGTTAAGTTGCTTTACAAAAGGTATCCGTGACGTCACAAGTGTTATCAAAAGCAATGCAATATTTCTTTTATGACACACCAATACTTGGGAAATATTTCTTCGGTTACGCCATTAGAAGTATTGTAAAATTAATTAAAACGAAGTTACATAAAAGTACCTAAACACCACGTAATTTCTGAAAACCTAGATAAAAATTGTAGTCTCTTACAAATAGTGAAGTAGGTACCTATACTAACAACTAACGTTAGCAACAAGAATTATCGCGCGCAAAGAATGATCGAAACAAATTATGTAAAATATAAAACCGCGAAAATGCCTTGATTATATGTAATAATCAAGGCATTACTACTACACGCAAGAAACAGGTTTGAATTAGACCTCGTGCAACGCATTACGATGCTTATTATTGGTATCAGTAAAAAAAAAGTATCTCAAATTCAATACTGACCCATTCAACTAAGTACTATAATTATATAAAAATTATAAAAACCAAAACCCTTGGTACAGTGGTGAATTTTACTACCGCTCTGCTAATTTTCCGGTTTCGATTCCCAGTTAGTCACAACTAGACGGAAACATAGCCGGTAGAGGGCATTTCGCTCCTTCTATGCGACATGCTTACTGTCTGTCTATCTGTATAACTGCTAACTCCTCCAAAACCACTGAACGGATTTTAATGCGGTGTTCACCATCAGTTAGATAATTTTTTTACGGAAGGTGTATGTATATCTATATAAATAAATTGCTAATTGAGTTGCTAAGCGCAAAACTCGAAGAACGACTAGCTAAACTAATTAGCCAATTTTTTTTCAAATATTCGTCAAAATACTTGGAAGTTCTTATGTAGAAAATAAAAAAAAAAACAAAAAAGAAACGAGTCGGGGGCGGGTGGCTAGTATATAAAACCTATTTATGCTAAAAAAGTAGCTGTAAGAGCCGAAACTGTCCGCGTCTGTCTGTTTCTCAATACTCAACGGATTTTGGTACAGTTTTTACCAATGGAAAAAGGAATAAATGAGAAAGGTATGTGTATATATAAAAAAAAATCATTCCGAAGGCGGCAGCGGGCGCTAGTATACAGTAATAGTTTTTATAAAAGTGAAAAAAAAAAATATTTCGCAATAAAGTCGTTGAAATGTCAGTTTCTCCGCTAACTATACTTGTAAACGACGCCGCTATGGCTTTTGAAACGGTTTTCACTAATGGAAAGAGCGATAAACGAGAAATGTTTGTGTAGGTATAATTTGCAGCATTAAAATACAAATGTTTCACGAATATAATATTATGCTAATAACCCAAAAATACATTCGCGTGAAGCCGGACGCGGGCCACTAGTGACAATGAATAAATTGCCTTCGAAAGTCTTTCTATCCATTAGTGAGTTTGTGCCCAGTCTGGTCAAGTAAAATTATAACTAGAAATAAATAAAAGTACGATTGTAAAATTTATTTTCTGGACAAGTATTCATAGGCTTTTCGTATAAATAAACGTGTTTAAAAACATTTATTCCCATAAAGAATAACAATAACATAATTTGCAAGAAAATGGAAACAATACCTAAATACCTACTTGTAATGTTCACAAAGAAAAAAAAATAGCAATAAAATAATGTAGTTTTTGTAAATATACACGCGCTTAGTATTAGTAAATTCTCTATGTAGGATTGATCCCCTTGAATAAATGTTTTTTTAAAGCAACTTGTCGCGATTAGTCATCGACTACAATCCATGACGTCACGCGTTCGGTTATCTCTTGAATATTTGCACTTCAATTAGGTGGTAGATACCTACCTAAATATATTTATAAATCACGGCGTAGTTAGTAAAATTGTATAGGTAATAAGCATAAAATGTAGGACAAAGGTCATGTCGTTAATAATTATACCTATGTATTAGTTTTAAGTACTTATATTTATGTAGGTAACTACCACTATAGAAGTCGGTAGGATAACCAATAACAATGGATGGGATTGTGGGAAACTTATAAACCGGAATACGTTTATAAAATTGGAATTAAAAATACAACCCGCCACCAAATTGATTAAAATTGTAATTTTAAATACTGAGATCTGTTCTAACTGCATAGCATAGCAAACTATCCTAAACTAATATATGTCATAACGAATTCCGTTTTATTTTTAATAATAAATTAATTAATTAATAAGGCACCTATTTTATTGGACTTTCAGTATCAAATTGAAATGTTTTTTAATGTGCATTGATTTCAGTTCACTATTTTTTAACTTAAAACATAATATATATTTCATTTATCTACTTATTATCTGAAAATGTAATGTGTGCATACATACATTTTTTTATTTAATCAAAAAGAACCACGACGTACATACTAGTTACATAGCCAAACATTAGATCACACAAAGTATGCACAAAAAAATAATTCGTTTCAATATTTCAGATTACAGTTTCATTGCGCGCGCCATATTTTTATTTTATAGTATGTACTAATTCTTATATTAAGTATATTAAACTGTAGAAAATGTTTTTTATTTACCAATTTAAATACTATTTTCAAATTTTCATGGTACCTACATGGAAGAAAATTAGGTCGATTCAGGAAGATTTACTCACAGGTGTATTATAATTTGCGAATATTATGCTCATAACCCGTATTTTTAAGTAACGGACTCTTGGACTAAAGCGAAATAACAAAAACGCGGTCAAGAATGAGAATTTTAAACATAATCTAATCTGTACTTAGTATGTTTAATGCTTTTGCATTAACTTTAAATATGTAGTTGCATTGGCTACATCGGTATGTACACCAAATATCTTTTCGCTGCTTCAATTTGAGACTGAAGTTTGAAAGGGCTCTTATACTCACTCAACTAGAAACTTGAAATTAATATTATCTTATGGCTATCATATTGTAGTGAGCCGAAGAGAAAAAATTCACTACGTATTATTATAATTACGTTTAGTAAACCTAGTCAAATATGTAAAAACCAATATCTTGGCGAGCGCAACTTTTAAACGCAAACGCCAAGTTTACTAGGTACAGGTTTTGTTTTCTTTGTTCAGGAACAATTCACCTGTTGGCTAACGCAATATATCTGATTAAAAATTTTGAATATCTACGTAGTTATAGCATGAATAAGAATTTCAAATTTGAATTTTTTGTTCAAATTTAAATTTGAATTCAAAATTTTTTATTTATTGCATTATTATAAAGAGACCATTTATTAGAAAGACTAAACAACCTAATAGCTATCCAGGATATGGTAAATATCAATCAAGCTACCATCGCAATTATCAATTGATTATTTAACTATCATTTTATTTTTTCTTTACGAGTCAGTGTTCAAACTCATAAGTGATACAATGAATGGTCTACACCACCGCTAAACCACACGGCAGTAGGTAATTGTAACAGAAATAGTAATATCGTCAACGCACTTATGCTTTGCAAACTACAGTCGCTGCTATGAATAATCTCATACCTAGTATTGATTTCAATCTCGTCACTATTAGCGCAAGCGGACAATCTTTTTCATTATGTACGATGTAAAAAAATAGAGAGCAGCTGGTTATAGTGTCAAAAGTAAGAAGACACGGTTATATATGCATATATAAACGATTCTAATTAAGTTTCGTGATTATATACAAGTTGTTTGGAAGATGGATAGAACTTCAAGACGAAAGCTTAGAACATTTTAAGACCTGTAGGTATATTAGGTAGGTATATCCCAGAGGGAGGGAAAAGCCAAGTGGAGGGAGGCAAATTTAAGACAATTTATTGCTAATATTAATCCGTTAGTTATTTTTTCAAATATTTTGTCTGGTTAAAATGATGTGAAGCCTTTCTAGCAAAATAATTCACAAGGATCTGAGTAATCAGATAAAAATACTTTTTAAGCTATACATCTTTTTAAAGGATAAAATATTAGAAATAATAGCGAACAGGTTAATATTAGCAATAAATTTTAAAATTGTAATGTGAAAATATACTTAACTAGACTTCGTCTAGGACATAACGGTTAAGCTAACCTAAGTTCTAATCTCATTTATACATTGCATCCGTCTTCTAAACATTCCTGCCTTCTAACATTCTAACGAACCAGGGTATGCTCTCTTTTTTCGACACACATACATAGTGTAGTCTGTTCTTTCCCTATTATAATTACTTTCTCAGTCCGAATATTGGTTTTTTGTCCCATAACGTCAGTTTCAATTATGGACATTTATTTTTATTGAGGTATACATATAATCGAATACAAGCCCAATCGAATTTATTTATTGTGCAATGCGATATGTTTGGACGTACGAAGCACTCGATTACCAGCTTTTATGGTTAATGGGGATATATTGTGATTTACCCATTGACGTCAGGTAGCTTATTTTAATGAAAAAAAAAAACTTTTATTTTTTACTATGGCAAGTATAATTTTAAACTAAACTGTCGCACTCATAGTAGGAGCGTAAAGTTGAACTTTTGCAAATATAGATTCTAAGGAGCCAAGATTCAAAGATTTCCTTTATATGAGTTTAAATTCGGTTATAATACAACGCCTGTTATTGTATTTAGTCCTATAGTTGCTAGCTACTTTACGAGTAAAAAATAATGTAAATGAAATCTCAGTACTACATCTAAGTAATCATTAGATTATTTTTCATGTTGTGTAACTAATTTTAATGGTCAAAGGTGTGTCAACCCTTCCTATTATTATTATTTAATCCATTGAGATTTCCCCTCAGTCTGTTGAAGGTTCTCATCTGAAATGCCAGATGTCCAGAGAGCCCCTTGCAGCAGTCTTTGATCCCATGGATCCACGTAGGCGCGAAGTAATTCAACACCAAACTCGGCTTCTGTTTCTCTTTAAATAGATATGAGGTCAGAGTTTATCGAAATACATACATGGAAAACTTTAATTCAGCGTTTATTTGCAACAAATTCTTTACATCAATGTATGTAAACATTTGCGAACCCATCGTACTATACATTTTAGACTTACCATAGACGAAAAAGCAATCTAATCTATTAATAAAACTTGAAAAAATGAACGAGTGTTCTAGGCAATGATGAGGCGGATCTGAAAAGACAAGAAAATATATTAAAACATAAGTGTTTAGTAACGGAAATAATGTACACTCACGTTTTGGTTTAGGAGGAATCAATTTAATGGCACCAGGTTTTTCAACCATTGGCTCCATTGTTTTTGGCTTCTTCTCTGGTGGTGTCTCATTGTGAACAGGTGACGGCCTTTTTGGTATCAATGGTATTGTCGATGGCACAACAGGTGATTTTTTACTAAGCAATGAGGCTCTAGAAGGAGGTGGTTTAATCTCTTCCTCTAAACCGTGCTTTCTAAATTTGGAGTGGAATGTTTTAACCGTTTTTGGCTTAGGATCATCCGGTTTTCTAACTTCTATTGAAATGGAGGGCTTTTCTTTCTTAATGTCACCTATTTTAGGTATTTTACCCAATTTACTTATAGGCGTTTTGCCATCAGGTTTATTAGAGCTTTCTCTGTTTTTATCATTTTTGCTTTTATCTCTACTCTTATCTTTATCGGATGACGATTTGCTACTACTTCTTTCATCCTTTGATCTGTGACTAGAAGAGCTCGATTTATCAGAGGATTTTTTATTGTCATCTGTTAACTTGGAACTATTAGAAGACCTAGAACTACTAGAAGTATGTTTATCTTTATCTTTTGACTTCTCTTTGCTACTGTGACGACTTGAGCTATCTCTATGATTACTTTTATGTTTGTCACTAGATGAAGAATGTGATTTACTAGAATGTTTAGATGAGCTAGATCTTGAACTACTCCTATCCAGAGATTTCTCTTTACTTTTACTCTTGTGTTTATCTCTCGATTTTTCTTTATCTGGAGACATTTCTTTTTTAATATCATTGTCGCTGACTTGCGATATAATTTGTTTTCCATCTTTGACGGTTATTTTTAAAACTGGTAATGTCTCCGGTGCTTTCTCAATTTCTTCCTTTATTTGTGCAATGGCAACACTATTTTCTTCATTCTTTGCATCCGAATTTTCTGTTTTAACATCTGATTGTTTGATTCCTAATACCTTTTCTTCTAGTTGAGCATCTGGATCAACCTCATTCTTTATCAAAACTAATTCAAATTGATTCTCAGAGCCTGCTTTTTCTATGATTTGTGGTATCTCATCAACACCAATTGGTTTCACAATTTCTCCTTTTACAGTCTTTAACCACTGCTCTACCAGTTTTGATGCCAAAGCTCTGATTGCTAAAAATAATTTATATAATAATTAGTTATTACTATTATTCATGCCCTATAAAACATATTACAAACCTTGCATAAAATGTTTGTTATTATATTTTTTTTAAATCATCAAGCATTTTTTATTAAAATATTATTTAAACTTCCTGGGAAAACTAATATAAGTATGATTTTTTTTTACATATGATAAATATTACTAAAACTATTTAAATTGCCTTACAAAACATTTGATTTTATACTACTCATATTATGTCATCTAGGTGTGATTATATTACATTACTTTAATGGTGTCTAATAATAAAGTTAAATATGAATATGAACATATAACACATTATTTTATTATCAGTGTACAAATGAAAATGAAATAAAAACTTACCAATATAATTGTCATCCTTGGACAACTCTTTAACTAATTTAGGACAGTTATTAGTTTTTAACCGTTCTATATCCACTGGGCACAGCAACAACAGCTCAAGCAGCTCTCTGACTAGAGGCCAGTTTTTGGCAACAATACTTTCCGTTAGCCACATGTGTACCAGTCGCCAACCACCTGAACCCATGAATAGTCCCAGTAGCTCAGTTTCAGTACGCTTCAGTATCTGAATGTAAATACATTTAGACACCAACTTCTTAGAAAACTTAGTCATCAAGCTGAAAAAAAAAAGAAAAATTTAAAAAATTGTTTACTTATTAGGCAAACAACAAACTCATTCATAAAATACTATTTAAATATAAATTATATATTTACATAAACCTATCTATACTATGAGCAGAAGAGTGTGGTATAAATTACAATCAGGTAATTTTAATCATTATGTACACAATTTGTATTACTAAGGATTAACAGTACCCACTGATTATAACTATTATTATCAAGTATAATAAATGGTACAATAGCATCTTTAATGATTATCTGTAATAGGAAATTCCTAAAGCTACAAAAAAATTTAGTACATATATAACAAATTTTATAATTTTTGTTCTAAATGTTTCGTATAAAAAAAGGGTAACATAGTTATGAAATAAAAATCAAAATTATTGAATGAATTAAAGCATACCTTGCAAGCCTTTGCACTTCGTCTCTACTTTTGATTCCACCGTTGGTGGCTAGTAATACACTAAGGCAGTTCAATAATTGAATTGGATCAATTCGTGGCTGTAACAAAAATAAAACATTAAGACATTATTGCTTTAAATTAAATACAATGTCAGACAATGTGTAAATTAAAATCATTTTATTTCTATAATCATCATGAGCAACAATTTTGTCACACTGCTAGGAACTCTTTATACAAGGTGACAGACAGACACAGAGGTTTATCAATCTTTTTCAGACTTGAAGATCTACTCTTGATATTTATATTTGGTGTGTTTTTACATGAGGATAAAGGGACAATAAGTAGTATTTGTCAGTTATAATAAAGATAATTAGCACAATATAAATTGAGTTGGTAAAACGGTCGTTATATTATCATCTGAATTAGCTGCTGCCTGTGTAACTTTGTAAATTATATACTAAAACCTTCCTCGAGAACCGCTCTATCCATTAGTGAAAACCGCATCAAAATCCGTTGTGTAGTTTTAAAGATCTAAGCATACATAGGGACAGACAGACAGACGCGGCGTAGTGATTATTGATAATGTTTGATTGATTATCTGATATAATTGATACAATTTATTATCTGATACTAGCTGTTGTATGCGACTTCGCCCGCGTAATTATAGCCTACAGTATATGTTACTCGCTGATATAAATGTAGCTTTCTATAGGTGAAAGAATCTTTAAATTAGGTTCAGTATGTAATTTAGTAGTTTTCAAGTTTATTCATTACAAACAAAAATACAAATCTTCTCTCTATAATATTAGTATAGATATAGATTATCTCTTACTCCTTATGGTACATGAATAGATAAAATATTGCTGGAAGAAATAATCTAAAATAATTATAGACTTCCATTGTAGGTAGCATAGCACCTTTGACATTTTACTATTTCTTATGTTAGTAATTCACTTGTAGAAATTTTCTAGTCAATAAAAAACCAGTGTATGGCAACGTAAGCTCTTTCTGCATTACATTAATAAACAGATGTTTTAATTTTGTAGTTATACAATGATTGCTCAAAAATTTAACTTTATTTTGGTTTTTTTAATTATTATTGATGCTCTTGGCCAGCATCTAGCTATGCAGTAAAGACGAAGCAGATGATGGAGCGATCTCACCCAGAAGATACCTATTCACTCAAACTTTATAAAGGTTTGGGTTATATGAGCTCAGAAACACACTACACCGGCAGGGTTATACTTGGCAATGTGTATTATAAAAGAATTTAAAGTGTTTTTTTAACAAATATGGATGATAACCAGCTGAAACATCTGAATGTACAATAGAAGAAAGGGGAAGGAGCTCATGCAGCTCCTGAGCACACACTCCAAAGTACATCTTATAGAAGACACAGTATTTGTTAATTATTGTTAATTTATACTGTGGTAAAGCAATGCAAATAAAGATATGTTGCATACAAGTTTTATGTTATGTATAAAGAAGTATAATTTGAAAGTGAAAAAAAAAGCTACATGGGTACAAATTTACAAAATACAAAAAGAAAAGAGCTCAAATAGCACCATATTAACATTTAAAATAGCGATACATAGTTAGAAAAAACTCATTTACCATTCAAACAGAAGAATTTTCGTTCTTTTTTGTGAGTCATATTTTCATGTTATGACGTAAAAGTGACATCTCTATTTATGAGTTGGCAGGTAATAAAATCCCCATTTTTTGCTATCTACTTAAGTTTTGAAACTCATCTAAATTCTAAATGAATTTTTGTTCAGGTCAACTCAATTTTCCCATTTTATTCCTACTTCTGCCTACTTTTATTTTCAAAATTACACAAGTAAATAGGACCACAGACCACCTAGGTAGTCCTGGCAACGTGGCAACTAGTTTCTAAAACGAGAGATGGAGCTAAAAACCTTGTTCGTTAATCCGTTTATATAGAACGAACACAAGTAGGTCTAGGTATATATTTCATAATTTATTAATATAACGATTTTTACTTTAAGTTTATTTAAATTAAATATAAGCACATCTATACTATTATTATAAAGAGGTAAAGTTTGTATATAAAAATCTCACCAATAGAATAAAATTTCAAGGACATAAGTAAACATTTCACACGGGCACCAACTGACTAGTATAGTTCAAAGTCCATTCGACATTGCAATTTGCAAGGGACATAAATATAGCTGACGTCATTCTCCTAATGGTTGCCAATACTTCACATATTTGTTTGACTGTATAAATAAATATAACATGCCTACATACATATCTAAATTGCCTTTATTTCTGGCTAACTTGTCAGCTTATTATATGCCTATGTGATGGTATTTCTAAGCCTTTTATTATTAGACTTGTAACACTTATTGAACAAAGGAAATGTTCAAGCGATTATGTAACACCTATAATTAGGTATAGGTCTAAAAATATGATTTTCACGTGCTAAAAGAAGTACAAATTTGCATTATTAGCTTAACTTACCATTATTATAGTTTAAAAGGGATATCCGAATACGTAAGTACAGGAAATGAGGGCACCAGAATCAAATGCCACCACGCCTTACAAAATGGCGGCGCGCCTAGTTATCATGGTTTCTTTTCTATGCATGACTATCTTCTCATTCTCACAATGTAAAATACACTTATTCTTTATGAATATTTGCAGTTTTGCACTATATTTTTGCTAAAGGAATAGTCTTTCTTTATTCAATTCACAATGAATGACTCAGCTCAGCGTGGTCATTCTTTAGAAATTCAGATCTATATAATATATCCAATAATAAAGAGGTACTTTTCATGTATTGCAAAAAATATTTATATTAAATTGTTTAATTACACTTATTCTCAATAACTTTGAATTTAAAGTATTCAAAGCCAGCGTACAGCGTAGCGAGGACGGCGAGACGTAGGCGAGACGGGCGACGAGCCGAACAGCGACGACGTCCGATCGATCAATGAAATGAATGAAGTAATGAAGTTGTTTGTTCGTAGCGCAGCTAGCGGCAGTGTTGCTGTTTTATAATTGAGAAATATGCTAACTTTTCCCCAAAAAATGTTAAATAATGCTGTTAATTTTTAGTGCTAACTAAAATGCTAATTAAATTGAAGGTTTTTATTATTAATCATTAAAGGGGAACACAATCAAAATATTAATAATTTAATCAAAATCAAAGAATATTTGTATATTCTCCAGTACGATTTGTGACGTTGACGGTTCGCCTTCAACTACCGTGCCGATGTCGAACTTATCTGTTTTAGTTCGTGTTTAGGAATATTATACTAATGACAAAAAAATTCTGACCTAACCTAAACTAACATGCAGAATTGAAAAAAAAAAAAAAACAACCCATATTCGTTGAGTTACAATTCAATAAATTACAAATCCCAAATCAACAGAAACAGAATATTCTCTTATAAGAATATTTGTTTTAGCTCTAGTTAATTTGGAAAACAAAAAAATGCTAAAAAATGCAATATGCTAACTAAGAAGAAAATATGCCAACTTTAGCATTAAAAATCCCGAAACGGCAACACTGGCTAGCGGTCATATCAAGGTCAAATCACGGAGAAAGGAAGGAAAAGGAAGTGGCAAAGAAAGTGTTGCCGTTCTACAAAATTTTAAGTCTACCATGGTAGGACCATAGACCACTCAATAGACATAAAATCCCACTAGATATGGGGAAAAAATTATCATTAAAATCCGCTAGATGTCCCTATAGCTTTTTATGTGCACAAACTATTTATGTGTCTGAAGTTTTCCCCAAGCAATAAATTCAATTATTATCAGTTTACTAATCAGACAAAAATGTATTAAAAATAACCTACCGATAAAATGTCGCTAGAAGTTAATTTTTTTTTTTAATTTTCCCGCTATGTGTCCCCTCAAGGATTTTTAATAATATAACAGGATTGCTAACTTCAAAAAATTGCTTTTTAAAAAATGAACTGTATTACAAAAACTTAAAGAATATTTTTCGCAATGATATATATAGGCGCAATGAAAAATATATTTTAATTATTGGTTATAGAGATTATCACGCAACGCAAGGACGACACGCACGTCCTTGCGTTGCGTGGTCCCAACCCAAATCAGTCACAAATTTTTACGTCTTTAAGGGTCCCGGACACGGTCAAACGGTTTGAGTCAAACAAGTAGATTTTGGTTTGAGTCAAACCAATTTGATCGTTTACGTATCAAGGTTTGATCAAACATTACAATTGTTTGAAGCTCGTTTGATGGAAATTTATATTTTGGTTTGGTTTGAAGCGGAAGCGCCCAGTGTTGCCATTTTAAAATTTTATATCATATGCTAAATTTGGCATATTTTCTTTCTGTCTAGCACATTGATTTGTGGTTTAGCATATAGCATATTTTTCAGCATATTAACGTGTAAAACAATAAATAAAAACATTAAAAAACATAAAACGAAATCCCTAAAGTGGAAACACTGCTTCCTACTCTTCTCACTTCAGGGCCCTGATTCTGTATGCCAAAACTCTTGTCTTGACAAGGCAAGATACGTTAATGTCATTCCTTGGCTTGTCACGAAATTCTTATATATTATGCCCTCAGCTGAGATAGCATAATATTATCTGTGTTTTCAGTGGAATAGTCAAATAAATACAATAGTTTACTGTAGTTTTTGTGAAATCATATCGTGCCATAGATAATTGTCTTGGGGCATAAGATATAAGAATTCCATGACAAGCCAAGGAATGACATTAACGTATCTTGCCTTGTCAAGACAAGAGTAGTTGTCATACAGAATCAGGGCCCAGTTGGACGCGTAATTGATCAAACACGTAAGGTTTGAATCAAACCGTTTGATCGTCTCCGGGGCCCTTTTGACATATAACTTTATAATCTGTGGTCCAAAGAAAAAAATTACTCTTGCTTCAAGTGTTTATGTTTTTTTTTACCAACCAATTGTACATATACGAGATTATAAGTTACTCTATGTTGTACATACATAAACATTCAATTCAATTGCTATATAATTTATTTACAAGTTAATTAAAAAATGATAATTTCATCACCAAGAATATTCAAAAGAATATTATGTCGAAGTGGACATATTCCTAATGTAAGGAATTATATAAAACCAAAGCATCCTTTTAAAAAAACATGGGATGTAATATTTAAGAATTCAAATTTAATTGGCCAAAAAACTGTTTTCTATCCCGAACACGCTGATGTTGTAATAATCGGGGGAGGTTTGATAGGTTCTGCAGTGGCATATTGGCTTAAAACTAAAACTGGTAAAGGTTTATCTGTAGTTGTCATCGAAAAAGATCTTTCTGTGAGTGCAAAACATTTTTATTTATTAAAATTAGTTATAAAATCGTATGCTAAATTAATAAAACAATGTGTTTCAGTTTAAGCAAAGTTATAACTCTATATCTCTCGGAAATATAAGCCAGCACTATTCACTCCCTGAAAATGTATGTCTATCGCAATCTGGCATTGAGTTTTTAAGAAATTCTAAAGAACTATTGAATAAAAACGTAGATGTCAGATACCATCCTAGTGGCTGTTTAGTATTGGCGAGTGAGGCACACGCTGAAAAATTAGAAAAAAATGTAGAAGTACTAAGGGAACATGGTGTTAAAAGTGAACTCATAACTCCAAATCGCATTAGTGAAAAATTTCCATGGATAAATACAAGGGATATTGCTTTAGGTGAGTAATATAATCCTATGTGAAAGTATGTAAAGTTACAGCCGCTTAACCGATCATGAAATTTTGCATGCACATTGTCAAAGATACAAGAAAGGACATGGAATACATTTCATCAAAAAAATTATTGTTTCCAAGGGATTTTCTAAAATAAAATACAAAACTATAGCCTGGCCAGTGTTATAGCGACAAACTTTATATTGCTTATTTATTTTTTAATTTTGTATGTGTGCGAAGTCACGGGCACCAGCTAGTAAAAACATAAAACTTGTCCATATTTGTATATCAAAAGTCACTCCGTCTCTTATCATTAATCCTACCTACTATAGTTGCCAAGTGCACTTATCGACTCGCTTGTATAATAGGAGATGGTAAGCACCTACCATCACTAGTGTACCACTAGACTAGTAGTAAAGTATAATTTGGAGGGTAGAGGGTTATGTGTGGTGGTGCTCAATTACAAGGGCCTATAATTCAATTTATGTTCTTACATTAACAATCTGGTGTTATAATAATAAACATAATTATGGTAAGAACTGCCCATTCGATTTTTCTGTCAAGGTCATTCATAGCTTTTTTTTTGTTTTAGGTTGCATGAGTTATGAAGGTGAAGGTTATTTTGACGCTCGTAATCTTTTCAAAGGATTAATTCAAAAATCACTGGAGCTTGGCACAATATACGTCAATAGTGAGGTTATTGGCTTTGAATTTCAAAGACAACACGATTTATTAATGGAGGGTGTTAAACCTGGAGCATATGAAAAATTAAATAAAGTAGTCTATAAGACATCTGATAATGAAGAGTACGCCTTAAAGTTTGCCTATTGTGTACTCGCAGCTGGTACCAAGTCAGCTGAAATAGCTAAGTTAGCGAGAGTGGGTACCGGAGAAGGATTATTGTCCATACCATTGCCAGTTGAGCAAAGGTTTGTGCATCCCTATAAATTTTACCTCTCTTAAGATAATTTCAAATAAACTTAAAGGTACACCAAGCTAGAATACAATGTGTATTAGATACTATATAAACACTTACATTGTCAAGTCTAATATAATTATGCTAATGTATAAATTTGACCTGGGTTAACTTGACCCACCTGCATGTCACGCCATTTTACTTTGAATATTTTAAGCAAGTTTAATTAAGTTTTAGTGTTAAATCAACACTGCAATTTTGTATGAAAACAGTCTACAGTAACTTCAATTCTGACACTTGTGGAGTGGCTAAATGTTGAACTAATTTTTATTTTTTCAGGGATTCCAAAGTATTTACTGTTTCGTCTGATGAAAAACTTCATCTAAACCTAAACACCCCCGTGACATTGGATACAAGTGGATTATGGTTCAGAAAAAATGGTTTCGAAAATAGTCTCGTATGTGGACTTATGCCCGTATTACTGTCAGATACAAACATACGGGGAGCAGATAAAGGAGATATTGAAGAAACTTTTTACAATAATTTAATAAAACCGTTGTTAGTGAACCGAGTTCCGCAATGTGAAAAAGCTAAAGTAAGCATATTTATTTACAATAGTATCAGTACTTGTATCAGGAGACGCTGCTAAAAGTAATTTTTAAAAATATCTAAGTATATATTATGATTTTTTTGTCTTACAGATAAAATGTGTATCTACAGAGAAATACGATTATAATACATATGACGATTCAGGCATCATAGGACCCCATCCGTATTACAATAATTTTATATTTGCAACTGGTCTTGGGATGAATGGTAAGAGAATAAAGTTAGACTTGTTACTGGAATCATTAGAGTTTGAGTTTTTATATTCACAGGGTAGCAACCATTTTCTATACATAGTATTTGAAATCGTTTTCCACGTCTGTCTGTATTAATATTATAAGGAAAGTTTTGTATTTTTGCTTGCATTGAACAAACCTAAAAACAACTGGACCTATTTTAAAAATTCTTTTACCTATAGAAAGCTACATTATCACCGAGTAACATAGGCTATATTTTATAAAGTTACGCGGACAAAGTCACCTGCAACAGGTAGTAGAAACTGAGCGGAGTCCTAAGGGACTATAAATATATAAAGAAATATGACTGACTGGGAAATCTTTATAAGTAAAATTGGTCATATTTCTTTTAAAAAATGCTGTTTTATTATTTTGTGTCATAAATTAATGAGAAAAATAAATTTTAGGTGCCCTCCACGCTCTTGGTGCCGGCAGAGCTATTGCAGAAATGATTATTGACAGAAATTTTGAAACTATTGATGTTACAAGATTTGGATTTGACAGATTTCTTATGGGCGAATCTGTAGTAGAATCAAATGTTTACTAAGCATAAGTAATTATTATTACATTATAAAAATGGTTAAAATTAAAGAATTTATTATTTATACTCTGTTTTATTTGTTAGGTAGTGAATTCCTTTCTTCTATCTAAATAGGTAACTAAATGTGTATTACTTTACTAATATGAAAAAGCTGAAGACTAGTTTTTTTAGTAATGGATTAGAAAAAAAATTTGGCGTTTGAAGTGGATATGTATAGGTTTGACAAATATGTTACTAATAAAACATTTTATAATATTTTAAAAATAAATTTTATTTTATGTTAAATAAAACATATTATTTGAGAGAAATATGTTTAATAAATAACTTCATCTAAGTACAGAATAAGATTATTGTTGACATTTTCTCAACTACTTAAACTGCGCTGGAGGGGCAGCAAATATATTAGATCCGCCTTGTTTAGATGCAACTCGAGATGGCGCAAATCCCAATAGTTTTTGAATATTTTGCCTGAAAAAAAAAAATACAATATTATTCTCTTTTTGTAGACACTTTCCCATTATAACTAAGCACATAATATACTATAGCATTTTCTCACTATTGTACTCAATATATTTTCTCAGGTGTTGTATTTTTCAATGCAGACAAACTCACAGGATATTTACTAGCAAGTGTAAAATAATGATTTTTCACTTGTAGGCAGTATAGCAGCCACACTGCCATACTAATATTTGCTGCTACATACAATAAGAAAGTCTTTATTGAGCAAAGTATTAAAATATGGTGTTTACGACTTACTAGGCTTTCAGCATTATATTTTGTCATTTTCAGGCTCAATTTTAAATTAAGTATGAGATAAATATATACACATACCTTATGCTCATTGTACAAAGTATGTACAAGAAAATAAAAGAACAATCAGAATAATCATCTCCAGGTAAGTTTCTATGGCTTAAACCTTGTATCCATGAAATTGGGTAAAATGGTAGCTTTGCAACAACTCTACCATCAAATCTGAAATTAATAATATATGAAGATTTATGTAGTTTTTCAAACAGACACAGTGGGGTGTGGCGAGTCTTTCTTCCTTAAAGTTATTTTAATAGTCTAATTATGTTCAGCAGTCTTACACTGCCTATCTTCTAGCATTGACTTGTGAGCTTTTTTGTTTAAAAAAAAAACCGAGTTGAAATTTTCTTTTTTATTATACATGAATTGCAGAAAGATCTAATGAAATTGTTAAATTGTGCAAGTAGAAAAATCTTAATGTTTATTTTAAGTTGAGACCTACTAAATATTTTCTTTAGTTAATGTAAATCATAAACTTTTCATGTTTACTTAAATAAATTGAATACCACTTACATGCTATTAAACATACTAAGTAAAGCTGTGAAGGCAAATCCAATTGCAAACATTGATTTCATTTTAACGAGGGAGAGGTCTCTATTATTATTCTTGAGTTTTTCCTCTTCACGTTCAATCTTTCTTTTATGTTGTTTGTCCAAAGAGTCTCCGTGAGCTTCTTTTCGTTTTTCCACTGTAAAAAAACCGGATTCATTAAAATAACTCATTATTCTGGATTATAAAGTTTTATGTACTTGAAAAGGCTTTAATTTCAATATTAATTATGAACTATAAGATCAGGCAAGGCACACTTTGGCATGCTTAGCTCACAGTACACAGCCATATCGTGCCGAAAACCGCTTGGGTCAGCATTGCGTTGATCCAAAGTTATAATAGAGTTAAATTCACTTACACTTTTTGCTTTGACGTTCAACTTCTACTTTCAACTTCTGATATTTTTCTGTTCGGTAAACCAGGATCCACGTAAGACCTGAAAGAAAAATTTATGGGTATTTATAATTTTTATACAAATGTTGGTAGGCAGACAGCTAGTAGACTCAATGTTAAGTACAACCAATGTTATAGAGGTTGCAAA
This sequence comes from Synanthedon tipuliformis, assembly GCA_947623395.1. NCBI lineage: Eukaryota > Metazoa > Arthropoda > Insecta > Lepidoptera > Sesiidae > Synanthedon > Synanthedon tipuliformis. The sequence continues at coordinate 7,812,371 of OX392408.1, read as the reverse complement.
TCTTGACAGTAGAGCAATAAGGGAGAGCCTATGCCCTGCCTTCCCCTATGGGAATGGGGTCCGGCATGCCTTACTCATAGAAACGTTAAAGTGCAAGCACTGTAATTTCAAGGTGTCCTGCGAGTGGTGGTAACTGCTTCAAGACTATTGAAATTATGCAGTTATGGATGCTAGCTAAGAGCAAACCCATCTCAAATAAAAAGAGAAACAGAGATAAATATTAGCAAATATTACATGTGTGGCAGATTCTTGTGCAATATGTAAATAATTAAATAGTACTACTCCTGATTTCGGACTGCCATTGTAAGCAACCCCGGTAATAATGTAATTATTAAAGAAATAAGTGTGATACAAATATGGATTTATGTAAAAAAAGTTCATTGTTATATTATTAATAAATATATACCTTCTCCTAGGAACGCAGTACATATCGATATAAAAACGATTAATAATGAATCGCTCCACATTTTTTTGATTTACACAACCAAAACCAGGTCAATATTGTGAATTGTATGTAATTCAATGATAATATTTAATGAAGCGTAGGATTTGTATTCAAAGTAAACATAGGTAATACTATTTCAATAATTTGATTTCTATTTTCTTATTCCCAATTTTCTATGTATTTTTTTAGTAGTTTTCAAGTAAATACAATACCAATCAATACCAATGAATCAAGAAATCATAGAGTATATAACTTATAATATATACGGAAACAAGAATTCCGTCACAGCAAGGAATATAGTACTCTTAGCGAGAGTGTCACAGACAACAAATGAATGAATGAATACTCATGAATACCTACTCATTCGTACATACATACGTCATATATCATACGTATAGTATAAATAGGTTAGAAGAAGTATACTATGTTTATGGGTTAGAAATTGTAATAATTACAGAATACTACTATATACTCACCACAGAACTAGATCGAATGAATATAAAAACAAAAGTAATTCAACATTTATATGTGAAGATAAATAGAAAAAATATTATAATGCAATGCAAGATATATTGCACCAGGGGGCCTAGACAAGTTGCATTCGCTCCGGAGCGATTCGATTCGAAAGAATAAAATGTATGGGATGTGTCACGTGATTTACCGACGGCATATGTCAATCCAATACATTTTTTTGTTAACGAACTTCGTTATCGTTTTTACAATGTCACTTTGTCTAGGCCCCCTGTTATTTTGTGGTAATTTTATGTTAGCTGAGTCCAAAAAAAAATCGCAATTTATGGAAAAACAGTCGTATTTATAAAATTTTATATAAATGGATATAAATTAATATATTCAATTCTAAACTAACTAATAAAACTGTAATTCACACAATAATTACGGTTTTATAAAACCTAAAGTCAAACTTATGAAACTTGCAACCCAGGAAATGTCAAATGTCAAATTATTCCAAATATCCGAATTAGGTAGAGAACACACTAAGGAAGGAACATTATTTTGATTTGTTTGATAGAAGCACATGCGTTGCTGTGCTGTGCATTGTGGAGTTGCGACGTAGATATTAGATAAGAATAATATTTTGTATTCGCAGTAAATTTTTACAAATTTCCCATCCTATTGGTTGGTGCGACTTTGGATACTTTGGACAAGGAAAGTCATGTGAAAGAGTAAATACTAATTGTCACATGTAAGTAAAACAGTTTTGTATGCAATCCACGGAGTTATTTAATAATTAGCATTATAATACTTGTCTTATTACTTTAAAAAATATACTTTGAAACTGTTTTAAAACGGTAACTTTTTGAAGGCCTATCAATATTTTTTAGTTTTTAAGCTTCACTATTTTTTTAATTTTTTTTTTTTTTTTTTTAATAAGACACAAAACAGGACACTGACATTAAATACATTGAATATAATTTCTTTGTAGCATTGAATAGATACAATTACAACGAAGTGAACTTGACAGAGGCCTAAAACATGTGTACACAGCATGACCAAACAATTGAAAGTTTTTTTTCAAAATGCATAAAGACTGATAGACTGTATTAATATAACGCCCATAGTCTGCTATTTTTGTAACCCCCAATATAAAAAAGAAATGAAGAAGGTTATTATAAGAAATTGTTAATTAATTTAAATGTGAATCACACCATCAAAACAATAATTGTTGTGAATGGAGTAATATCTGCCACTTAGATTAATAATTGGTCTCGCTGCGCTCGATTAGATACCGCCGTCGTACTTGCCAAATGCGGCAACATACTATGCCGAATTCGGGACGTACCCGAGCCAGTCACACTGCAAGCTGTGTGTGATGTGTATGTTCATAAATGTTTTATTAAATTTTTAGCATAATAAAATGCCAGTTTGCAATAGTAAAACTCTGTAAAAATATAATAAAACTGTGTAAAAAGTGATAAAAAGTGACTATGTTTTACACACACTACAATAAAAAGTTGCCACATTCACAGAGCTATTGTTTTTAGATAGTGCAGTATCTATTCAAGCGCAGTAGACCAATCATTAATCTAAGATCTGCCAATATTTTCTAAAATTGACTCAATGATCGATCAAGCTCTCAATCAATTGTTTGAGCACTCCTGGTCTGGTTTGAGGTTTAGAGCATTAACACAATGAAAGATGAACAGTAATGATCATAATAATATTCTATTGATTTATTATTGTCTTTTAGATTATTTTTTCAATATGGATTCTAAATACACATCAATGGGAAACCAGAATGGTTTAGCTCTTAACAACGGTAAAAGAAAGAATGGTGTGAATAATATGCAAATCAAAAGATTAAAATTATGCAAGATTAACAATGGTGTAGAGAAAAATGGACATGTGTCCAAAAAACAGGAATGCATAGACAAACCAACTGCAGTGGAAACTAATGCTGAAGATTTACAAACTATGAGGAAAAGGTTGCCAGTGTATACAGTGAGAAACAGGTATGACTTCACAAATCATGCTGTTCAATCTATAGTTCTATACTAATATTATAAAGAGAGAAGATTTGTATGTTTGTAATGAATAAACTCAAAAACTACTGGACCGATTTTTAAAATTCTTTCACCTATAGAAAGCTACCTTATCCAGCTACTTGTGGAATAAGCAGTCTTGAGGCACAGCTAGTTTGTAAGCAAACACCAATCCTTTTTTAAAAGTGTAATAACAGAATAATTATATTTTCAAGCATGAAATTAGCATAACTTCTAGATATGATAACTATTGGAGATATAGTTACTTCATTCTTTTATTGATAAATAGTCTTAAAACTACCTGCAGTGAATACCTATTGATAACACAGTGATATACATTATATTATTCTTCTTTATAGTTTCATTAAAGTAGCTGGTTAGGGACTTCTTTGGGTATGGGTCTAAAAAGGAAATGCCATTCGAAAATTATAAAATCTTAATGTTTTCTTTTAAGTGGCACAATTAAGAAAGGAATTATAAGGATTATAAATTGACTTGCAACAATTACCTGAGGTGTGGGGTGTTACTCTTGTGCTTATGATTGGATATTTAGTAGTTGACACTATAATTTATTTTAAAAATTAAAATTTTTAGGCTCTTAGAAGAAATCAAGAAAAATGATACAATGATACTTATAGGTGAGACTGGCTGTGGTAAAACTACTCAGATACCTCAGTTGATTCACGAACAGCGCCTCGAAGGTGTTGGTAGTATAGCCGTCACACAACCAAGGAGAGTTGCAGCTATCACAATAGCAATGAGAGTTGCCACCGAAATGAGTACCAAAGTGGGAGATATTGTTGGGTATGGTTATCACAAAATTTTCTATAAGATTTTGTATCAGTCTATATAATATTACATAGATTATAATTACACTCAATATACTCAAATACTTTCGCGGATACTAGCTACTGAGTAATAAAGATTGAATAAATGTTTTAACATCTAATAAAAAAGGTTTGTGCAGCTTGCATTTGACTTTGCTGAGCCGTGGTATTGTATTGTTGAAGTGAGTTGATACTATTGCAAAAATTATTTCAGGTATTCAGTAAGGTTCGAGGATGCAACCAGTCATAGGACAAAACTAAAATATTTAACTGATGGAATGTTGCTAAGGGAGGCCATATTAGATCCTTTGTTAAGGAAATATTCAGTGGTAATTCTAGATGAAGCCCACGAACGTACAGTAAGCACTGATGTACTTTTCGGTATAGTGAAGTTAGCTCAAAAGGAAAGAAAAGAAAAAGAACTCAGTCCTTTAAAGGTATCTATTCTAAATTATCTCATATTACTAAATCACCTACACTGCTTTTTAATTAGCAACTATATATTCATACCAATTGCCTGTTTAAGTATCCCACTTTGTTTTGCATTAAAAAATCATTTAAAAATCAATTTTTTAATTAGTAATTGTCTACTAACAATAGTCACAAGAGATAGTCATTTAAAAAAAATGACTAAAAAAAGTTAATGTGTCATAATAATTGGCTTAAAAAAGGAATTATAGAAAATATTAACTGAATATCTAAATTTACTCGTTTTCAGGTAATAGTAATGTCAGCTACAATGGATGTGGATGCTTTTAAGAAATACTTTGACAACTGTCCTGTTATATATTTGGAAGGACGTACTTTTCCTGTAACCATTTATCATTCAAAGACGAAACAAGATGATTACCAGTTTGCAGCTGTTTGTACAATATTCCAACTCCATGCAACCGCGCCACCTGAGTATGCACTCTGTTTATTCTTCATTTCCTTAAGGCTGCTAATGTTATGGAACTAATGTTAATATTTAATAAAATAACTAGCGACAAAATCCCTGGCTTGAAATTTTCAAAAATGCCTTCTTAATGGATGCTTATGTTAAAAAATAAAGCTATGTTCCATATTTCGGTTTTCTAGACTTTGGCTGAGAAGTTTTGGCTGAATGTTGAAATCAGTCAGGACACATACGATTTTTTAAGTATAAATGATAATTTGACATTTCAGCCACCACTTTTTGGTGTTCTTAACTGGACAGGAAGAAATTGAGACAGTAATGCATAATATCAAACAAATAGCGAAGGTGAGTAAATCCAAGTATTGTCTCCATTTTTTTTTTCAAAATGATGTAGATAAAAAATAATGGTGTAAGTACTTAAAATTATGGAAAACAGGTAGGTCTTAGGTATTCTGTTAAAATCCTACTAAAAACGATTAAGTTTTCCGAGTGTCTTTTTTCTTTTTACCTAGTTAATCTCGCTGGATCATTCTTGCGACGATCGTTCGCATGTATTGCCTGATTGATAGGAAATAACCTAGCTCTATTGTTTTATCCTAGCAATCAAGTTCTTCAGGTCCTACTGAATTCAGGTTTTTTCACAGTTTTTAATCCACCTAGTATCTACCTAGTATCACTTCCGCTAACTGAGGTAACTGGTGTAAACTTTTTTAAGGAAGCACCAGGGCCGGCGATCCGAGTGTGTCCTCTGTACGCGGGGCTGCCGCCTGCGAGGCAGCTGCACGTGTGGCGCGACGTTCCCCCCGATACCAGGAAGATCGTTCTAGCCACAAACATAGCCGAGGCTTCCGTCACCATTCCGCACATCAAATGTGTTATAGACACGGGTGTCGTTAAGGAGAGGCAAGTATTTTTTTAATCAAATTGAAATATTTTGTAAATTGAGAACCGGCTGTTGTCGTGGTGACTCTTTTCAACACTTTGACGAAACTTGTGACTAACTTCGCACTGGGCTCATATACTTACAGCGTATGTAAATCGGAGACTATACTGTGTCAGTACACAGTTATACACAGTTGTATAACCGTTGATTTTAGTTGGATATTTCAATGTAAATTTTGATAGTTAAATAAAATTCCCTTAAATAACCCTTCATTTTCTGTACAAATTAGTTTCGACGTTTCACATTTGCCGGTGTCCCGCGACGGCTCATCTATGTTTTTTTCACTCCAACGGGTTCGTAAAACCTAGTAAGTATGTAATAAGATTGTATATGTGCGTTTGCAGGTGGTGGTGCAGCCGTACGGGCGCGGAGCGTCTGCGCGTGGGCCCATGCGCTCGAGCCGCCGCGTGGCAGCGCGCGGGCCGAGCGGGCCGCACGCAACCCGGCGCCGCCTACCGCCTCTACACCGCCACAGACCTCGCCGCCAGGCCCGCACACGGCACGCCGGACATACTAAGGTAACAAAGCGTAATTAGCGCATTGAGTCGTTGCGATGTACATACGACGACTCGGATGAAGATGTTTATTTAAGCATAATATCAAACAAATAATGGGTCATCGGCGTCAGAACGCTTTTAAAAACTAAGATGGAGCCTATGTATCTTATAAGATATAATATTTCGGAGAATGTGCTCAGGAGCTGTATGAGCTCATACCATCTTTCCATTTCTTCCACTACTAAGTATACATTTTTTTTCGCTACTAATATATTTTAATAATATTAGTAGGATTTGATTACAGCTCCAGTAGAATCGGTGAATTCCGATTAATTTATGAAATCACTGTCAAATTTCAGATGTCCTCTAGCGTCAACAATTTTGCTTTTGATAGCGGCGGGTATGGATCCTTTGACGTTTCCTTTGATGGATACACCTCCGGAAGAAGCGATCAAAGCCTCTTTGGGATTATTAAAAGAGTTAGGTAAATTTATTTTTTGGCTCTTTATATTTTTTTCTATCGTCTTGTTTTTAAATATGCTTAAATAGACTATGTATTTGGTTTCAGGTGCCATAGATAACGAAGTTAATCCAGTGTTAACGGTTTTAGGAAAGAAAATGTCCGCTTTCCCCATTGATCCAAAATATTCCAAAATTTTATTGAGCGCACCGGAATACAACTGTTTGGATGAAGTATGCAAAACTTATTTTTTTTATTACTATTATTATTCAAACAATTTATAAGTTTATACTTTTCGATGAGTTCTAAATTCAATTTTATTATTTTACAGGCTCTAAGTTTGGTAGCCGTTTTGTCGAGCGAGAATATATTTCACACTCCTCTGCATAAAAGAGACGAAGCCTTGAAAGTAAAACAGAAATTTGTTTCGCCTTTGGGAGATCATATAACGCTTTTGAACGTTTTCAAAGCATTTTGTAAAGCACCATTGAAAAAGGTTTGTGTTTTTATTTTAAACAGATATCAACAATCATTCCTTCTTATATCTTCTTTACATAGTATTTGAAACAAAGTCGCTTCTACATTTTTTTTTCAATTTTCACTTTTTATTTCCACTTTTCCACTAGATTGATACCTTTTTGTTAACGTTGTTTCCAGCAATGGTGTAAAGAGAACTATCTAAACCACAAGAACTTGCAGTACGCTTGCGACGTACGACAGCAGCTGCAGGCAGTGTGCACCCGGCTTAACATGAACATCTCCAGTTGCGGAAATGCCATTGATCAGGTAATCCTTACTAATATTACTAATATTATAAATGTGAATGTGAGTTTGTTTGTTTGTTACGCTTTCACGCAAAAACTACTGAACCGATCACCATGAAATTTTGCATACACGTTTCTGGGATACCAGAAAGAACATCTTCATCCAGAACGCGGAAAAAGTCGCAAGTATTTTTATAATATACGGCTTTATACGACGTTTAATTTCAAATAAATCCTATTATGTTAAAAACAATAAACGCCGAGAACATAATAACTTTCGTCTGACTTTTTTCATATCAAAATCTCCTTATAGATAGGTCACAACTAGATCTGTCTCGGATTCCAAGATTTTATCCATTAACAAACGGACACTGTATATATACATACCTATTTATCTTCTATTGGTAATCCGTTTCAGTTGATCAAGTGTTTGTTGTGCGGTTTGTTCACGAACTGCGCGTGGGTACGGGGGGAGGGGGGCGGCGGGGGCGCCGGGCGGTACGTGACGTCATCGGGGGGAGCCGCGGCGCTGCACCCGGGGGGAGTGCTCCACTCCGTGCGCCCCCCTCCCCCCGCGGTGCTGTACTCGGAGGTGGTGCACACGGCGCGCGCCTTCCTCGTCACTGTCACCGCGATACAACCTCAGTGGCTCCAGCAGGCGGCGCCTCACTACGCGCGCCGTTGTCGACTCAACCGGTGACCGTTCAAAGTTGCCATCAAACTATCAAACTCAAGTTGAGGTGCGTTGTCATCACACTACAAATTGTTGTACACTTTAAGACTCTATTTTATGGACTATTATATTTATAAATTCTACATGCGGTTATTTGAAATTGCGTTTCTCTTTAACTAGTGATGATAAAATATATAAATTTAAAAATGCCATCGAACTCAAGTTCAGGTGCGTTGTTACATTTCAATTTGTTTATACTTTGAAAATATTTTGTTATGGGAATAAGTATTGACTATTATGAATTATTATACATACATTGATTTGAAATTGCGTTTCTGTCGGGATGATCTGTAGCATTTATAAGTTTTAAATTGCCATCACAAGTTTAGGTAGTAGGTACGTTGTTACATACGAATTTGTTTATACTTTAAAAAAAAATGTTGTTATGGGCGTCCAGACTCAGATAAATTGTACATACATTGACTTGAAATTGCGTTTCTGTCTAGGGATGATACCTATGTAACATTTATAAATTTTGTCATTTAAACGTATCATTTTCAACAAAAAGTATTGGGCGTTAAATTGACGCCTTAGGAACGTGTAATACTACCTCGAATAAAGTTGTATATTATTATGTCAATCTAACATTATTATGTAATGGTTAATAATGTTAAGCCTTAAGATGACAATAATAGATTTCGTTTGTACAATCGATTTTCAAATTATAATAATAGTTATAGATAGAAAATATTTTCATCACACCAGTTACGTTTAGATGACATTGCGTTTTTTTCTTTATTGGAACAGTGGCTTTTGTTTGGAATAAGTGAATTTGTACATAGTTTTACAATGAGTAAGTATATGTATATTTTTAACACAAAATATTGTTTAATTAACATTTAATTTTCAGCTGCTTTAATTTCTATTCTTCTATTGTTATTCTATAAATATTACACACTATCTATCTATATAATAATTAATTTTATTTGTAGCAAGATAACAAAATGTAATTATATTATGTGTATTAAATGTACAAACAAGTAACACCTGTTGAGATGAAGGATCCCATTATCCCCACTCCCTACTTGATCCCTACTCAATACTCATCCTATTTTATGAAAGAAAAAGACTATTATCATATTTATAACAATTGATGCTCTAGTAGTATCAATTATTATAAATAATTTCCATTGTGTGGATTATTTAAAGTGTCAGAAAATCCTTTAAAACCCAAATTATTTTCTGCCAAGTATAACTGTAAAAGGGGGGTTCGCTATGGAATAAATATATAATTTATATATTTTGAATTTCAGTTTAACTTTGAATAAAATTTTATATGATATTCAGATGTAGAGTACTTTTTTTCTGGATGAAAGCGACCCTATGTCCTTTCCTATACAATGTGTACGAAATTTTTATGACGATCGGTAGTTAAGGCGGGAATAGGTAACAGACAGGCAGACAGACAGACATACTACAATAGTAGTATGGATATGGATAGTATGGATTTGTATATACAAGCATTTACCATTGTTGTATGTAAGAGCCTCTATTAAACCATAAGTTTTAAGCGGTCAAAATGTCTACTTGCATTTTATTTAGTAGGGTTAAAATATTTTTCAGCCTTATTATAACTGTATTATGATTTTCTTTATTTTTTTATTATTCTAAAATATTTTTTAAAGATTGCCTAAATAAAACGATGTAACAAAAGTTATGAATAAAATGTGTTTTTATTTCATTTGCCTTTTACTTTAATTTGTCAACTTTTAATCTTATAATTAATTATTTTAATTTAAAGTAAAATATTTGGTTCAGATGAACTTTTACTTTATCCCAAATACGACCCTATACGATACTGGTTATTAACGCTGTCTCTGGGGTCCCTAGTTCGATTCCCAGCATGGGCAATTTTGGAAATGAACTTCTAAAAATTAACTTTGGCTGTAGTTTGAAAGTAGTGGCACATTGCGTTTCAACCATTTTCCCAGCCCGTCTAGTGCCGTGAACAACAGCACGTGTGCTGTTGTGTTTCAGTGAGAGTAAGACATGCCATAGACCATACCCATCCTAATCCCATATATTTAATCCTGTGGTCTGCAGCAATTTGCATAACTCGTGGCCTTGCAGGTGGAACTTCTTTGAAGTTAGAACTTTGGATAGTTATTATTTATAGTTACAGAAACTATAAATTATATACAGAAACTATCCAAAGTTATCCGTGAACGGATTAAAGCAAAAAATGCATCCGTGCCAAGTCAAGGCGGGTCGCTAAAATATAAATACTTTAGAGGAGAGCTCTACCAGAGATCTAATTTACACAGAGCAGAGCTCCTTGTTTTGAAAGTTATACGTTTTTTAAGTGAAAACTTCTTGAGGTGCGTTGAGCACTTTCAGTATGAGGAAAAAACGGTGAACTCGCGCCGTCGCGGTCTGTGAGACTGAAAGACACCAGTGACCAGTTTAATTGTGTTAAATAAGCGCCATCTACCCTATTTAGTACGTACTAGATTCAAAATAAGCTTAACTTCATCAATAGTTTGGTAAGATGTTAACAGATGACGTATTTTTTTAAAGCTAAGTTTTTACTTTTTAATGTCCAGACTTACGACTGACTAACTACTAGTACTGGTTAAGTAAAGTACTATTTACTCCTTATTAATTGCTACTGCTAAATCGCGACACCACGCGTGCAAAGTCGCGTGCAAAATCTAGTGTATTCGGTTGATATTGTATAATACGCTCAAAGAAAATATTACAAAAAAAATACAAAATACAAATATAAACATAAAATTATTTGAACAAAAATGATAAATGTAATTTGAATTGAAGACCTGAGTGGATGAAGGTGATATGTCGCATTTTTGGGTTTTTTCGTTTCTTTGCGTTGATGAAGATAATGTGTTCATATAAAATGATTACAGACCTTAAGATCGTCTATTTAAGACATATTTTGAAAAATAGAAGGTTGAAAATGGTTTCCTTGTTTTTTTTTTAATTAAATAATACAAGTGTTTAATTGTTATATTTTAGGTTGTTTACACAACTTTGCATCATAATTTAGTACAAAAATAATTTCCGTGGCGACTTATTAAATCTCAAAAATTAAAATTTACTCAAAATTGGAATTATGCAACATATCACCTTCATCCACTCACGTCTTCAATTATTTTGAAATGTACGATTAAATCTAAATTCATATGCGATATTATTATGATCTAAGGTTTATAAGCTACGATTTGGTATAGGGTTAGCAGAAAAAACGGTCATTTGCGCATCTTTCTTAATGACAGCGACGCCGTCGTATCGAGGCCCGTGGATCTCAAACCTAATTAACTTTTTCTTTATAGGAAACATCAAGAGCACCCATTACAGTGAATGCCAATTCAAATAATCTTTTAATTACCTGCTTCGGGAAATTGAATTTTATGCTTATACACTGACGTACTAATGCTTATACAACAAATATATTGGATTCATTATTCATTAATAGCATAATCAATTAAATTATTTAGCATTATGTATACAATTGATCAATTTAAAGTTTACAGGTAACATGTTTTAAAAAACTAAAAACTGCAATTATGGATTTTAAAACTGGATGGATTTCGGCAATTTGAAAAAAAAAAGTATTTTTTTAATTAACTTATTAAAAAATTACATTTTATTAATTAATTAAAGAATTTGTTACCTTATTTAAGAAAAAAGTTGCAATTTTTCCCAATTATCCAATACTTAATTTGCTTTTAGTTACAATATTAACTTTTTATGATAAATAAGGTGATAACGACGTGGCATTTAAACCTATATAAAACAACTGAGTAGGTAAGTATTGGGTTGTAGAGGAGCTTAAATGACTCAATTACGTCTTGTTTCTTCAGGACTTAATCACTTAAGTCTTTCAGAACTTATAAATTGATGTAAGATTAAACGGAAAATTGTGAGTTTATTTTCTATTTTTATTTTAACTACAAATTCATTTCAAAAAAGTTAACAATCTAAAATCAGCTTATTGAGAGTTATTATTTGAGTTATTGAGAGTTGAGCTTATTATTATTGTTACAAATTTAATCTTTGAAATAGAGAAAGACTGTTTCAAATAGCTACAGTGAGTAGTTAGGTGATGTGAAAGGCCTTACAAAATCTGTTGTCTATCTTTACAATGTTAGTTACTATAGATAGATAATATTATGTATGACTTTTCTCTATATTAAGGTCGGCAGACAGGCTGACACTGACGTTGACAATGGCAGGTGGCTATCCTCGGCTATAACACAAGCATCGTCACGAGTGCGTTGCCGACTATAATAGGACTATAGCTGACCCGGCAAACATTGTTTTGCGAAAAAATAAAAAATAAATTTTTGGGGTGGACAACCCTTAGGGGTATAAAAAATAGATGTTGGCCGATTCTCAAACCTACCCGATAAGCACACAAAATTTCATCGAAATCGGTCCAGCCGTTTCGGAGGAGTTTGGCAACAAACACCGCGACACGAGAATTTTATATAAGTATTAGATTAAGGATAGGCGATTGGGAAGAGATAGGGAAATGACCTCTGATAGTTTCCCTTACTAACTCACCGAAAAAAGCATACGTACTGTTGTTTCACGTTGGTCTTCTGTGAGCGGGTGTTTACTGACGGGCTGCCCAAATGACTGCGAAACGCATTGTGCTCTAACTGGCACAATATATTGCCATAAATGCTAATATCTGGCAAGTACTGAGTTTTGCAGTCACGTGAGCAGGCCGTATATCGGCAATAAACACCCTTTTTTAGAAGATCAACGTGAAACGTGAACAGCATGTGTGCTTTTGTGTTTCGGCTAGTGAGTAAGGGATGCCAGAGCCCATTTCTCTATCACTTCCTACAATGATCGGCAGCATACTTGCAGCGCCTGTGTGTGGCATTGTTTGTGTTAGTAGGCGGACGGTAGCCACTTACCATCAGGCGTACCGACTGCCTGTCTGATGACTTTTACAAAAAAAAAAAACTTACATTGTGATGAAAAATGTACAAGGTCTTTTTAGAGCAAATGGGGTATGGATATTTTTACAACGGTCTCTTCCAAGGGTCCAATGTCTCGAGGGACGGCCGACGACACGCCGAGTAGGTACTTTTACAAGGTAAAACCCCATTACGTGTTTCCAGTGAAAGGTAGCTTAATATTTATATAAACTATACATATGGCTAGGCGCATAGATTTCTTATATAAACACCTCCTTATATCATTGCAGTTATATTACGCCACGTTTATTAAATTATTGTCTAAAGAGTCTATTTACTATGACCAAGTAATATTCTTCAGGTTAAATTTGTAGGTAGGAATACGTTTTCGCGAATAATATCTTAAAAACAGTGGATCTTAAAACTTTTCATCCAAATCCGCTCAGTAGTTTTTACGCGAAGGAGTAACAGACATCCTAATAATATTAGTAGAAGTAAGATTCGATAAGGCGCTTCTCATATAGATCAATCAGCTTGATTTTTGTATATGCAATCTATAAATGCAACTTCGGGAAAATAGACAACCTAATTTCTTCTCGGACTGGCTGCGTTTATGAAACTACAAAATCGTTCATGCGAAATATTTCATTGTTGAAGTACTACCAAAGTGCATGTTGGCTATTTGACAAAATCCGCGGAAGAACTTGTGTTCTAACTTAAGTTATATAATTACTCCTATAGTCTATTCATTTGGAGAAGTGATTTTGAGGAAACAAATTTATACTGTCTAAATGTGGATTTTCAAACATTTATGACTAAATTACCAGGTTAAAGTAGGAAAACTAATAAATTTAAACTGTTTATTTGTTAGAAAAATATAATTTTGGGTATAACGTTTATAATAGCAGTAACCATAAAGTACATTTTTTAATTTTTTTTAATTAGGTAAATATTTTTTTACATAAAATCTATTGCTTGTAAGTTAAAATTTGCCAAATTTTTTGTGGGGAAAAATACCTTAAATAGTCTGCTTCTTTATCTAATTTTAATAACATAAGTAAGTTCATTAACATTGATGGATTATAATGAATATTTTAATTGAGTTATTTGGATAAAAGAAAAAGTACACCTACCCTGTATCTCTGAATAATTGTCATGCATGCATAGTAATGGGTTTCCTCGTTGCGAAATGTCACTCATCTGACAACAATTTTAATTTAAATTTCATCCCCAGTACATAATTTAAATATACGACAGTAAAATAATTACTTATTACATATCAGTTCTCAAGTTGTACTTGTTCCGAAACGGTTTTCATTATTCAAATTTTGCGAATTTTCCCCAAAAATTTTGTGAATGAAATAATGTAGGTTGCATTTTTTTTCAGTGTTGTGTATCTTGGGTAATTCAAATAATGTTATATTAGGTTATATTTAATTATTATTATGACTGAGGTTAACGGAAAAGTAATAAGAACCTTAGGTTAGTCTTGAAAACTTAGTTTAAACTAATTAACTAATATTAGATTAGTCTTGAAAAACATACCGGACTGTAAAAAAATACTCTCGGTCCGGTGTACGCCCAATGTTCGAAATTCGACCAAAAATCATTTAGAAAATTGAAAAAAAAAAAAGAGTTGATAACACTAAAGATGTCTATAATTATAATTATTTTATAATTACAAAAAAAAAGAAAAAAGGAGTACCTAAAAAAAACGGGACACAAAAAATGAAAAAATAAGGGGCTGAACTGTTTTGTCTTTACTTATCGAGTAGTACTGTGAACATCTCTATATAGATAAAAATTTCGTGTGACATGTTTGACGCCAATGAATTCCTAAACTACTGAACCGATTTTGATAAAACTTCGTAACTATGTATGTGTAATTTGGTCCAACATAAAAGATAGGATAGTTTTTATTTTGAACCCGGGCGAAGCCGGGAGCGTGTAGCTAGGTATAATATATACTGTATTCAGCTTTACAAAGTAGCCATTAATCTCGCTATAATTCTCTAAACACTTAAATTAATATAAAAAAACTTAAAAGCGCAATAATCTACATGATAATGATACTTAATACTGTTTCATATTTCTACCACAATATAAATCTATTACTTGTCTTTGTGTCTATATCCTACTTAATATTAAAATTTTCCTTCACATGTCACATTTCGAGTCCACCGAAAGTGTAGAAAAATTCGTTTACAAGCTAAAAGCTTTCCATTTGCAAGTGTTGGGTTCGTTGTATGAAGTTTGGTGTTTCGTCCTGAGTGAAACATTACTTGATAAAGAAAGTTTTGCTAAGTAACTGGGTATAATCGGATATCAAACCTACTTATAAGTCAAGTAGTACCTTTGAGCAAGGGATTTTGTGCAAACAAATTTTAATTATGACTTCAAATTGTGGATTTTGAAACATTTATAACTTATTATGGTACTAATAATGTACTAATACCTATGTATGTATGTTGTTTACATAAAATCTCTT
Organism: Synanthedon tipuliformis; assembly: GCA_947623395.1. NCBI lineage: Eukaryota > Metazoa > Arthropoda > Insecta > Lepidoptera > Sesiidae > Synanthedon > Synanthedon tipuliformis. Next base: position 7,796,929 of record OX392408.1, on the reverse strand, counting down.
GCTCAAATGAATTTAATGGAAGTATCTAGAGAAACGGCCTGTGTATCTTGATAGTATTGTGTAAGAATCGTCCATAAAAGGTTGGCTTTTTTTCACCTGCAATTACGGATTTCAACTTCAGAATACACTTCCGAATCCATTGCTCTCAGTTAACATCAATTTAAAATCAGTCGACGTATAAAATTGATTTTGGGGGCCTTTATTTCCCCGTAATTCGAAGAGAACAGAGTGCCTACTTGGGAGTGGTTCAGTTTATATTCGATGTCAGTATTCGTACGGCACATTTGCTTCCAATTCAATTCTCTGCTCGGTTCGTTGCAGCAGTGAATGAGCCATCGCACAGATTGTCTCTTCTCGCCCATGCCACCCCCGCACGCGTTCCGCAGCCCTCGCAAGCCTTCAACTAAATGCGTTTACGCCATTATTACACTGATGTGTGTGTAAAAAGCCTTTTTATAACAATTTCTCCATTGAATTTCAATAACATTTCCATATGTCTTATATATATCTACATTTTTTTATGTTAAGGTCGGCAGACAATCTATACAAGTAATATTAGAGACTAGCCGTGCCCGCAATTTTGTACGCTTGGTATTTCGGTTTAACTTTTTTGTTTATTTAGTTAGAATGAAACCAACACGAAATGTTACGACATTTCGTCTAACAGTTCTAACAGAGTTGGAGCTTCCAAATCTGTTAGAAGTAGTCCAGAGTGTAGTGCGAATTTTACTCGATCAAACGCATCGAACGCGTAAACGTGAATTTGTATTGAAATGAAGCAGGCGCACACGTTTAGGCACTAGGTGGCTAATGGAGTAAAACTACGTGTCTACACACGCAGTAGAAAAAATAAAATGTTCAAAATTTCAACTTTAGTACCATGGAAAACTGTTTTGGTTTCAATTATATGTAAGGCTTTTAAAAGCTATCAAATGCGATGCGTGCAAAGCGGAGGAAACTCTATGGGACCGCTTCATTTCCGTAAGCGTGTCCGTGGCCGCATCCCTATTTCCTCCTCGTTTATACTCCGTTTACGAGTATGGTTTCTTTGTGAGCCATCTTACTGGCACCTGACATTCTTATATTTAGAATTTTGTAATTAAGTAATTGTTTAACCTCTGTTTCTGGTTATTTTTTTATTAACCCCTGACTCCAGACGCAAAAGCGGTGTGATATAAGTTGTTATAGTAAAAACTCAAATTAGGCATATGCAGAGCTGCTAATGAAGATGTTAATTATGTTGATGGCAATGTTATGTTAAGATTAATCTTCCAAATAAAATATTATGACAACACTCTTTTGAAAAATCAATAGAGTTACAGAATTTTAATGCACAATAAAGTAAGTACAATGTTTCCTCTTCAGTATAATGCAATGTAGAGTGCATTGTCAAGCAAATATTTATAAATACTGAAATGTAGGTGGAGGAGGTTAATTCCGGCGACGACTGTGAGGTATTTCCCCGGGGAATCTCTTTGTAATAACTGTTTGTATTGCGAGTGAGGACGAACAACTAGCAGTTCTTTAGCGATAAAGAGTTCTCTCTTTATAACCTATAACACCAATAACAGTAGGTATGAGAAACATAAGATTTACGAGACTCGACAAAGATTTGACTTTTGACGAGATTGGCCTTAATTTAGGCAACAACATTTAGACAAATACCCGAGCAGAAAGACAGGTTAGGTTAAGGTTAGGTTAACTATAATATTAATTATTACTATTAATTAATATTATAGTTATTAAGATTAAGACAATTTATAATATTAGTATGGATTTCGACCATTATTTTAAACACATGCGACAAACCTTGGTATGATTGTGTCTGTCTACGAGGCATTTAGTAATTCCTACTTCAAAACCGGGTATTGTAATAGGAATTATCTTTCCTCGTTACATACATTACTCGTACATACATCGGTTTTGTACAAGGAAAAAAAAATCCTACTTCAAAACACTTTAAAATCGGGTTATGAAGTAGGAATTATTTGTCCTCTCCCAATACTAGTTATGTAAGTTGGTTATGTACGGGGAACAAGGGGACATTAGGTAGTGTACGGTGTAATATCCGTCATACATTTAAGCGAGTATCTACATACCAGACGAATATTATGAGTCGGGAGTCACTTTATCGCACGTTCGCCTCCGCCGAGCCGCGTCTATCGCGACTGAACATGTCTTATATCACCTCGTAATACGTCGCCAGATATTTAAATTCATATTTTCAGAATGTTTTACGCTCAGAAATAAAAAAGAGCGTATTTTATGTTGGAAGGGCATGTGGCATTGAATATGGAATATGATCTCATTTCTTTTAAACATTTTTTATTGCTGAAATACAATTCAGGTTTATTACGTCTAACGTCTTAAGGCGTGTTTTACAATGTACTAATAAATAACTAAAAATAAATGTACAAATAAAGAAAAACTGTTAGTGTAGAAAACCTTAAGGCGAGGACTTAGCAGAAAAGCGTTATTTTTGTCGCCTAATTTGTCTTCTTAGAGTAACATTAAAACTTACATTAAAATACAGTGGATAATTGACTATATTTAAAAAAGTTTGAATCTGGCAGATTTATAAAAAAAAAAAATTCTGATAATAAATTTAAAAATATTTTACACAATATTTAAGAGAAACTTAAACTTTTAACTTTTAACAGTCACTTTATCAACTATTAACACTTTTAAAAAATTACAAATATAGTTAGTACCTTCCTAGTTTATCAGAAAGTAGGAACTTTGAGTAAGTAGGTATTATAAATTCGATACATAATATTGCAAACATTCTAAAAACGCATTAAGCTGTAAATGTTTTAGCGTGAAACATTTTAAAGCACAAGTAATAAATCCTTCAAGGCCAAGGAATTTTAATACCTCCGGCGACCGCATTTATTCACGGGAATGTCGGTGTTGAGAAAATTGGGCCTTCTGCCAATGCCTACCTATAAATAAAGTAACGGGAAATTAGTTAGCACATTAATTTATGAATTTTAAGTACTTTTGCCAGCTTATTTTAACTGTTCTCTTAGGGTATTTTTTTATGTTAAGGTCTGCAGTTAGGCTGATGGTGTACTTGATGGTAAGTGGCTACCGTCGCCTGCAATGCCATAGGTGCTGCTAGAGCGTTGTCACCTACAATTTTTTTTTCATATTCACACAGCATTCCACACAGCACAATCTAGTTATAAATTAAGCAACTTCATGCTTGTTTTATGGACAGACAGTTGATATATTTACAATACTTTTTTTGTAAATACATACATATTATAAATACAAAACATCCATGACTCAGGTACAAAGGTAAATGTTAACACATGAACATTTGCCCCTAACGGGATTCGAACCCGTTTGGTTAACAGCTAGGGTTACTAACCACTAGACCAAACGTGTCGGCAGATAGGGAAATGAGCTCTTGCACTCTTTACTCACTCAGCGAAACAACAGCACACATGCTGTTATCTTTTATTACTGTTCATTATAGAACTTAAATTTAAAATAAACCAAAATGATAAATTATGTGGACCTAATTTTCGAAAATCAATTACTTAAATATTGTGAGAAAGTAAAAGTGGGTACCTGCGAGTGGTCAGGTTTACCTTGGTGTCAGGATATACTTTGGTATATTGTTACTGCATGTTCTATATTTTTTAAAGAAATATTCAATATTATTTGAACAAAATTCAATTCAATTTATTGAATGTTATATTAGGTTATATTTAATTATTATTATGACTGAGGTTAACGGAAAAGTAATAAGAACCTTAGGTTAGTCTTGAAAACTTAGTTTAAACTAATTAACTAATATTAGATTAGTCTTGAAAAACATACCGGACTGTAAAAAAATACTCTCGGTCCGGTGTACGCCCAATGTTCGAAATTCGACCAAAAATCATTTAGAAAATTGAAAAAAAAAAAAGAGTTGATAACACTAAAGATGTCTATAATTATAATTATTTTATAATTACAAAAAAAAAGAAAAAAGGAGTACCTAAAAAAAACGGGACACAAAAAATGAAAAAATAAGGGGCTGAACTGTTTTGTCTTTACTTATCGAGTAGTACTGTGAACATCTCTATATAGATAAAAATTTCGTGTGACATGTTTGACGCCAATGAATTCCTAAACTACTGAACCGATTTTGATAAAACTTCGTAACTATGTATGTGTAATTTGGTCCAACATAAAAGATAGGATAGTTTTTATTTTGAACCCGGGCGAAGCCGGGAGCGTGTAGCTAGGTATAATATATACTGTATTCAGCTTTACAAAGTAGCCATTAATCTCGCTATAATTCTCTAAACACTTAAATTAATATAAAAAAACTTAAAAGCGCAATAATCTACATGATAATGATACTTAATACTGTTTCATATTTCTACCACAATATAAATCTATTACTTGTCTTTGTGTCTATATCCTACTTAATATTAAAATTTTCCTTCACATGTCACATTTCGAGTCCACCGAAAGTGTAGAAAAATTCGTTTACAAGCTAAAAGCTTTCCATTTGCAAGTGTTGGGTTCGTTGTATGAAGTTTGGTGTTTCGTCCTGAGTGAAACATTACTTGATAAAGAAAGTTTTGCTAAGTAACTGGGTATAATCGGATATCAAACCTACTTATAAGTCAAGTAGTACCTTTGAGCAAGGGATTTTGTGCAAACAAATTTTAATTATGACTTCAAATTGTGGATTTTGAAACATTTATAACTTATTATGGTACTAATAATGTACTAATACCTATGTATGTATGTTGTTTACATAAAATCTCTTGCTCAAATGAATTTAATGGAAGTATCTAGAGAAACGGCCTGTGTATCTTGATAGTATTGTGTAAGAATCGTCCATAAAAGGTTGGCTTTTTTTCACCTGCAATTACGGATTTCAACTTCAGAATACACTTCCGAATCCATTGCTCTCAGTTAACATCAATTTAAAATCAGTCGACGTATAAAATTGATTTTGGGGGCCTTTATTTCCCCGTAATTCGAAGAGAACAGAGTGCCTACTTGGGAGTGGTTCAGTTTATATTCGATGTCAGTATTCGTACGGCACATTTGCTTCCAATTCAATTCTCTGCTCGGTTCGTTGCAGCAGTGAATGAGCCATCGCACAGATTGTCTCTTCTCGCCCATGCCACCCCCGCACGCGTTCCGCAGCCCTCGCAAGCCTTCAACTAAATGCGTTTACGCCATTATTACACTGATGTGTGTGTAAAAAGCCTTTTTATAACAATTTCTCCATTGAATTTCAATAACATTTCCATATGTCTTATATATATCTACATTTTTTTATGTTAAGGTCGGCAGACAATCTATACAAGTAATATTAGAGACTAGCCGTGCCCGCAATTTTGTACGCTTGGTATTTCGGTTTAACTTTTTTGTTTATTTAGTTAGAATGAAACCAACACGAAATGTTACGACATTTCGTCTAACAGTTCTAACAGAGTTGGAGCTTCCAAATCTGTTAGAAGTAGTCCAGAGTGTAGTGCGAATTTTACTCGATCAAACGCATCGAACGCGTAAACGTGAATTTGTATTGAAATGAAGCAGGCGCACACGTTTAGGCACTAGGTGGCTAATGGAGTAAAACTACGTGTCTACACACGCAGTAGAAAAAATAAAATGTTCAAAATTTCAACTTTAGTACCATGGAAAACTGTTTTGGTTTCAATTATATGTAAGGCTTTTAAAAGCTATCAAATGCGATGCGTGCAAAGCGGAGGAAACTCTATGGGACCGCTTCATTTCCGTAAGCGTGTCCGTGGCCGCATCCCTATTTCCTCCTCGTTTATACTCCGTTTACGAGTATGGTTTCTTTGTGAGCCATCTTACTGGCACCTGACATTCTTATATTTAGAATTTTGTAATTAAGTAATTGTTTAACCTCTGTTTCTGGTTATTTTTTTATTAACCCCTGACTCCAGACGCAAAAGCGGTGTGATATAAGTTGTTATAGTAAAAACTCAAATTAGGCATATGCAGAGCTGCTAATGAAGATGTTAATTATGTTGATGGCAATGTTATGTTAAGATTAATCTTCCAAATAAAATATTATGACAACACTCTTTTGAAAAATCAATAGAGTTACAGAATTTTAATGCACAATAAAGTAAGTACAATGTTTCCTCTTCAGTATAATGCAATGTAGAGTGCATTGTCAAGCAAATATTTATAAATACTGAAATGTAGGTGGAGGAGGTTAATTCCGGCGACGACTGTGAGGTATTTCCCCGGGGAATCTCTTTGTAATAACTGTTTGTATTGCGAGTGAGGACGAACAACTAGCAGTTCTTTAGCGATAAAGAGTTCTCTCTTTATAACCTATAACACCAATAACAGTAGGTATGAGAAACATAAGATTTACGAGACTCGACAAAGATTTGACTTTTGACGAGATTGGCCTTAATTTAGGCAACAACATTTAGACAAATACCCGAGCAGAAAGACAGGTTAGGTTAAGGTTAGGTTAACTATAATATTAATTATTACTATTAATTAATATTATAGTTATTAAGATTAAGACAATTTATAATATTAGTATGGATTTCGACCATTATTTTAAACACATGCGACAAACCTTGGTATGATTGTGTCTGTCTACGAGGCATTTAGTAATTCCTACTTCAAAACCGGGTATTGTAATAGGAATTATCTTTCCTCGTTACATACATTACTCGTACATACATCGGTTTTGTACAAGGAAAAAAAAATCCTACTTCAAAACACTTTAAAATCGGGTTATGAAGTAGGAATTATTTGTCCTCTCCCAATACTAGTTATGTAAGTTGGTTATGTACGGGGAACAAGGGGACATTAGGTAGTGTACGGTGTAATATCCGTCATACATTTAAGCGAGTATCTACATACCAGACGAATATTATGAGTCGGGAGTCACTTTATCGCACGTTCGCCTCCGCCGAGCCGCGTCTATCGCGACTGAACATGTCTTATATCACCTCGTAATACGTCGCCAGATATTTAAATTCATATTTTCAGAATGTTTTACGCTCAGAAATAAAAAAGAGCGTATTTTATGTTGGAAGGGCATGTGGCATTGAATATGGAATATGATCTCATTTCTTTTAAACATTTTTTATTGCTGAAATACAATTCAGGTTTATTACGTCTAACGTCTTAAGGCGTGTTTTACAATGTACTAATAAATAACTAAAAATAAATGTACAAATAAAGAAAAACTGTTAGTGTAGAAAACCTTAAGGCGAGGACTTAGCAGAAAAGCGTTATTTTTGTCGCCTAATTTGTCTTCTTAGAGTAACATTAAAACTTACATTAAAATACAGTGGATAATTGACTATATTTAAAAAAGTTTGAATCTGGCAGATTTATAAAAAAAAAAAATTCTGATAATAAATTTAAAAATATTTTACACAATATTTAAGAGAAACTTAAACTTTTAACTTTTAACAGTCACTTTATCAACTATTAACACTTTTAAAAAATTACAAATATAGTTAGTACCTTCCTAGTTTATCAGAAAGTAGGAACTTTGAGTAAGTAGGTATTATAAATTCGATACATAATATTGCAAACATTCTAAAAACGCATTAAGCTGTAAATGTTTTAGCGTGAAACATTTTAAAGCACAAGTAATAAATCCTTCAAGGCCAAGGAATTTTAATACCTCCGGCGACCGCATTTATTCACGGGAATGTCGGTGTTGAGAAAATTGGGCCTTCTGCCAATGCCTACCTATAAATAAAGTAACGGGAAATTAGTTAGCACATTAATTTATGAATTTTAAGTACTTTTGCCAGCTTATTTTAACTGTTCTCTTAGGGTATTTTTTTATGTTAAGGTCTGCAGTTAGGCTGATGGTGTACTTGATGGTAAGTGGCTACCGTCGCCTGCAATGCCATAGGTGCTGCTAGAGCGTTGTCACCTACAATTTTTTTTTCATATTCACACAGCATTCCACACAGCACAATCTAGTTATAAATTAAGCAACTTCATGCTTGTTTTATGGACAGACAGTTGATATATTTACAATACTTTTTTTGTAAATACATACATATTATAAATACAAAACATCCATGACTCAGGTACAAAGGTAAATGTTAACACATGAACATTTGCCCCTAACGGGATTCGAACCCGTTTGGTTAACAGCTAGGGTTACTAACCACTAGACCAAACGTGTCGGCAGATAGGGAAATGAGCTCTTGCACTCTTTACTCACTCAGCGAAACAACAGCACACATGCTGTTATCTTTTATTACTGTTCATTATAGAACTTAAATTTAAAATAAACCAAAATGATAAATTATGTGGACCTAATTTTCGAAAATCAATTACTTAAATATTGTGAGAAAGTAAAAGTGGGTACCTGCGAGTGGTCAGGTTTACCTTGGTGTCAGGATATACTTTGGTATATTGTTACTGCATGTTCTATATTTTTTAAAGAAATATTCAATATTATTTGAAACAGGAAATATAAAGTTTATGTTCTTTTGTGTTCTTTTCAAAACAACTACAGTGAAGCTGAATAACGAGTACATTGTTAGGTACTGAAAATGCATCAGATCGTCTAAAGACAAGACACTAGGTTTAACGAACCTTATTCTATTTTCTTACTACACTGTCTGACATTTTTCACAAATGCTGTATTCGTGACCTGAGTATTTTTACAAATATTTCTCAACACAAAAATTCAAAATAACTTAGACATGGAAATTCAATTACATTATATTTTATTATTATTTTTCAGCGGACTGTGGCACAAGTAAGTACCCAGGGAGCTAGAACAGAGTGAGGAACTTCCTGACGATACCTGCCATGTCTTGACATTACTTCTTGAAGTACCGCCTTTTGTACCTTGAACCTTGATCCATCCAGAGCCTCTTGAGGTGTTCTCTATATGACCTTTATATTATAAATACGTTGTTATTATTATAATAGTCGAAAACTATAGATACATTGAATAGGTACAGTAATTTCTTAATAGGTTTTTTTCAGTCGTGCATATATTTAATAAATTGTTTATACATTATAAGCGGTGTTGATCAAGCGAAATATGAAATATGTAGAAAAACTGGCAATGAGCCAGCTGCTTGCATCACACTATAACAAAGGGTTTCATATCAGGAAATTGTTGGTAGAACAAAAGGAGAAAACATAGGCTCGCTCGCATAACAAGCCCGAGATGATCCAAATCAAAATTATTGTTATTATTTAGCTACATGTTACAAATACGAACGTATAACTTGTATAATATATAATTATAATAAAAAAATGTATTATCTAATAACTAGCTGTTGCCCGTGACTTCGTTAAAAATAAAAATATAGGTAACACCTGAGAAAATATCTGATGTCTTTAAAGCTGTGACGACGCAGGGGCGCTATGGTGAGCAGTGTCCGGTTACGGACCCCCGCGGCGAAGTTGCGGAAGAGTGTTCGTCCGACCTCGCAACTTCGCCTCATAGCGGACGCGGAGGACGCCAAGAGGTTTAGTCGGTAGGTCTTCCCCAATACCATCTCGGGTCAGGAGTCCGACATAACCCACTGGTCTGTCCCCAGGCTGGTGGGTATCCATGATAGATTCCTCTTGAAAAAAAAAGGGGGCACTATGGTTATAGTGTTGCCCATTCTAGACGACCCATCGGGAACCTTCCATTTCTCCAGTATAAAAAGTATTCATGTAATAAAACTATCTGTTTGCCAAATTTCATCCAGATCTGTTCAGTAGTTTTTATGTGAAAGAGTAACAAACATACATCCATACATCCTTACAAACTTTTGCAAAAATTGGGCAACCCTGTCGCCGTGGCACCGTCGTTATCACGATTAAAATGTCAGATATTTTCTCACGTTTCTAATTTTTGAAGGCGTACGAAGTCGCGGTCACCAGTTAGTTTAAAAATAAAAATGTACTTTATAACAGTTTCAATATTACTTACTGGATAGTAAATAAACTGTCAAGCGAACGTATTTTAGTTTGTAGTTGTAGTTTGTAGACAGGCACAATAGTTTGTGGTAAGTGAAGTGAGTATAAAGTAAGTGATTTAAAAAAGCGTCCCGTCTAAAGAAAATTTGTGTTCTAATTTTTTTTAATTTATTTATTCCGAAACCATTTTTTTTTGTCTTTTTCTCGTTCAAATTTTGATCTTGAGGTTTTCGAATTAATGAACTACACGAAGCGAACGAACAAGAAGTTACCCGTGTTTTTTCAAACACGACCATATTTCAAACGAACTCAGTCGGTTTTTGTTTACCAAATTCGTTGGCGAAATGGCGAAATATTGCTGCAGTAGTCCATATATACATATTAACATACATGATAAACAGACGTGCTGAAATATGACCCCCATACAAGGCTAATGTACATCGCGATACTGTGGAAATTTGTTCGAGCTTACTAAAATCACAAAAACCAGAGCGAAATAGCCTATAAATAAGAGCCTAATCGATATTTATGATATAAAAACGTTTGAGTGGTAAGAAGATATTTTATAGGGCGGTCGGTTGTGTCGAGTGGTGAGCATGGTTGTAATCCCGACGAAGCCGCCAGTTCGCCAGTTGGCTCGGGGCCATACTACGGTGTAGCTTTTTCATTGTCTTTTTTAGCATACACTACGTTGAGGTTTCTGTATTGATGTTTTGTGTAATATCATGTGAAGATGAGAATCCCAATTCGCAGATGATCTTGCTGCAAATATAATATTTACCTACTTAAATTTTACATCGATCTCAGTAACAAAAAAGAACTCTTACATCTAATAATTTCTTACAAATATTAACAAAATATATAAACAGTTAAATAAAGCCTGCTCTTACTCATTTCATGTGTCATAAATTATGATATACTAGCTTTTGCAAGCGAAATCGTCCGCGCCCCTTTTTTTAAATTCATAAAACATTTAATAAATCTTTATTCTTCACATATTTTTGTCAAGCGTTAATTTTTTTTAATTTTAATTTTAAATTTCGGGACAGTACTTTTTTCTGGATGAAATGAATTCCTGACAACATTATGCAATGATGACTGGTTGAATAATTTATCATTTAAGGTTTATGGGTATGTTTTTTCCGGGTTATCTGATTGTCTTTGCGTGGTTTAGGAGGAGTTAACGGCCATGCAGTCAGTCGCGGAAAGCGATTCAAATTATATTATGTAAAGCAGTATTTAGGTTTATAATAATTTTATGATGTTTTTCATACCAAATTACCAAAATAATAACATATTAGTATCAAACATACTTACTATGGGACATATAAGCGTGCCCATAAAAGACAATTCTATCCAAATAATAATTAAGACAATGGGAAAGACGGAAGCAATAAACAAACACATAAATAATGGGGGCCAACAATATAATCCACAATTAGGAAGAAGAAGTTAATGGAAATAGACTTGTTTTCTATTATTACCGAGGCTTACATAAATTAATTGGTGACCATTGATGAGGCAAATTAATTTAGCCTGATTACCTGAACTCATTATTTCACTTATTATTTGATTGTCCGTGTGTGTTACAAGTTTGACTTGTGTGTCTGTGTATTTGTCTGTGGAAGCGGGAACAAATAAACCAACTCACTTTCGCATTTATAATATTAGTTAGGATTATAATTTCAGGCTGTAAAATTATTATTCTGTCTCTCGACGTGGGCGCCCAGATTTCGCTGCCGGCAGTCGTGAAAGCGATGGTCGGCAGGTCGGCAGTGACCTTGCGAGGCAGGCGATGGTCACTTTTTGTGGGCGCGTTATGTCTCGCAAGGAAGCGGCAGAAAGGCAACGGGAAGACGATCTGCCGTAAGAGACTCGGGCGCAGGCGGCTTGCCTAAGTCCGCCACCTTCCCCCATAACCGGGACCTGAGCGATAGTCTTAGGGAGACTACCGCCCGTCGTGAGGTTCCCCGAGATGTCCGACCTACCTCCACTTTCGGGTGCGCCGATGTTCCGACAAGAAGCGTAACCCTCCTTAGCGGATGTCGTGTCATAACGTTCCCGCGACCCCGCTTATCTAGGGCCGCGCTAGAAAGTGGATGGGTTTTAGTCCGTCATAACCTCGCAGCGTCACCTACGCTGCCGGTTATTCACAAGGGATTTCTTAACGTTAAATAGGCAGTAAAATTATTTTGCTATAGTATATTTTACGTTAATTAAGAATAATTTTTGGCAACGCTGATTTTCTATCGAGCAATCGACTCTTCAGTTTACATAATTCACTAAAGTTTTGACTTGTTGTAGAAGTTTACGTAAGTACATTTGGGAAGGTACATAAGTGATTTTGTAACCACGGAATGAAGGTTTTATTTATGTTTAAAACAAAACACAAGCATTTCGGGCTCTCTACGAAACTGACGTTTAATTAAACACCACGACTGATAGCGAAGAAGCAAGCTGATTTACTGTCTATTTGTTCTCGTACTTACTTTCAGCGCCGTAACTCGACACTGCGGGAACAAATTAAAACGTTACGTGCTTGATATTAACTAAGTTTCATGATCGTAATACTCCACTAAAAACTCGACTGAATGAGACTTGAACCTTTTTAATTAAAACTAGGAATGAGATTTTTTACATTTTAATGATTCGTGCGCGTTTAAACTTTGTAAATAATTGTGTACAACTTTTCTTTATGTATTTTTATATTTCTATAGTTTTTAATAGTTTCTCAGACATCCTATCAATCCTACCAATATTATAAACGCAAAAGTGAGGATGAATGTATGTATGGATGTTCGTTACTCTTTTACGCAAAAATGGTTCAACGGATTTGTACGAAATTTGGCAGACAGATAGTTCATTACCTGGATTAACATTGGAAAGAGGATACTTTTTGAAGGAGTGTGAAGCCGGGGGTGGGTCTCTAATATGTATTTTTAAATATATGAAATTATAAATTTTATGGGTATATATTATGAAATTTTTTACATTCAATTGTAATCTTCAATTATCATATCTGTACCAGCACCTTATCACTTCATTATTTATTTCAAGTAACTTCTTATTTTTTGGTCTATACTGACATCTTTACTTACTACTTACTTACTAACTTTACTTTCACTAAAAAAAATTATATTATTATATAAAAATATCTATAAATATTATCTATAAATAAAAATGTCTATTGATACCGCAAATGCGGAGACTGACCCTAATAGGATTAAGGAGATGGGATTGTTTTTAGAAAATCACAATCTAAACAGTATCATAGTAGTTCCATATTAAACAATTTATTTTATGTGATGAGAACGAAGGGACAAAATGGACGGGCCGTAACTCGATCTGCTTGTTTGAGATTAAACTAACCCGAAACTAGATGCGCGCTAATGCTTCCGAGAGTGCGGCTGCGAGCAGGGAGAGACGACTCGACCAACAAGTCGTCTCTCCCGATCTAACTCCCACTAAGGGTAGGCGCAAATTGGGGTATTAAATTCAAAGTATTAAAAAAAATTCATAGTATTTTGTACCATAAGTTCTCCTTTGAATAATTTGTCACTTTCCGCGTTTGTGGTCTGTATATCCGCTAACTCCTAAACCAAGCAACAGACTTTGATTCGATTTTCACCATCAATTAGATAATTCAAAAATTGCTAGTTTAATATATATATATTGATATATTGAAATTATATTATATAATTTTATATTATAATATAAAATTATATATTTGTGTTATATAAGTAAGTATTCAATTCATTAAAATTTCATTGTATTATGCTAGGCCAACAATGGGCGCACTGCGGTATTCCTTCGAAGCATAATGAACGTAATGAAAATTAAATCATATATTAAAAACGCATAAGGTACAAAATAATAAAAAAAAAGAAATAGACTTCTTTTCTATTATTACCGAGGTTTACAAAAATTAATTGGTGACCATTGATGAGGCAAATTAATTTAGCCTGATTACCTGAACTTATTATTTCACTTATTATTTGAATGTCCGCGTGTGTTACAAGTTTAACTTGTGTGTCTGTGTATCTGTCTGTGGAAGCGGTAACAAATAAACCATGTCACTTTCGCATTTATAATATTAGTATGAACGTAATGAAAATTAAATCATATATTAAAAAGGCTTAAGGTACAAAATAAACTATCCGCGCTGTCCCTTCAATGTGCGTCGGCCCTAAAATGGCCAATCTACACATTTGAATATTAATATTTTTTGTCGTCACTTTGCTTAAGCAATCCTTCGATTCGAACACAAATCAACTGCATAATTTTAATTTGCATGCGAATCGAAGGATCGTTTAGTCACAGTCATGAGTCATATGACCTATAACTATGGATTTCGCATGCCATACAAAACGCTACGACCTATACGGAACATTTAAAAATGATATAATATGCGTAGAGCAAAAAGTCTGTCACCTGTCATTATAAATCAACCAAATATCTGAAATTTAAAGAAAATGTGAATTGGAGTTGAAGATCAATAGTAGAATTTAGTCGTTACTACCTTTAACCATAGACACTCGAAGGCAAGATTCCGCCATAATTTCGTTTGAGGCGTATTTTATAAGTGCCGCTTTGGCATTTGTGACACAAAATCCATAGATGTAGTAGATTGATGCTACAATATACTATTTGACTAATAACCAGTAGTTGGTTACAAATGAATGAACTAAGCAATTATCATTAAGACTTTCAAAATGGAACAAAGATTATTATTTAGAATACGAAAGAAATTATATTTGATTAAAAAAGGTTCTCCCACTGCCCTGGCTACGACGGACGTAATATTAAAATGGTAAAATGAAATGGAAATCAGGATTACATTGACCTCTTTGAAATTTGGAACCAATTTTCCGGCAGAAAAGATCGCGGGAGGTCATGCAAAGTGGATTTGGTATCTTCGTTATTGTCGTATGAATATAAGCAACACATACAATATAAAGACATTTGGAAACACCACAATAATATATACAACTGATCATTTCGTTTAGTTGTAAAACTGGAATATCGAATTCCAATTTGCGATATTCATTATGGGGAAAATATATTTTGTTGTTGACAGTTGTGGAATTATCACTGTGAGACTTCACCAGAGCCCTATTTCTCGAAAGTATAGTATATTACTTATTAGGGAAAAAAATTATGAGTTCTAATATTTTCTGTTTCACAAAAATAATCCATAGTCTGGTGACTAATACTGATAGACTAATAAAAAATAATAGTCTGGCTTGGCTGAATGCACCTACAACCCATGCCTTTTACCTATTAAAAAAAGCGGGGAAAGTTCCTGCCACTTTTGTATTTGTTTTCTATTGACGTTGCTTGGCACATTGGCGGTAAAAGCAGATTGTTTTAGGTCTTTTATATTTTAAAATTAATCTAAAGTTAATGGTACTAAGAAACATATTAGAAGCGAGAGAAATTCTGTTTGGGGGATTATAAATTGTCATATGATTGTAAAAAGTCAACAGTGAGTTATAAAATTGCCACCTGGGTGAGGGCAGTTGCGCTGCCGACGTTGACATCATACTATTTCATAATGGTAACTGTGGCTGCCCAGTTGTAAGACGCTTACAAAATGTTGGTACATTATAATATATGCATGCATATTGTACTGTAAAGTGAAGGAAATTTTTAAAAGTGGTTGACGCTCTCGGCCCTTGTGTAATTAAATGAGTTAACATAAATCTGAAAAAGGGAGACTCAGCACAAGAGTCCCCGACCGGCCGTAATTTCATTAGGATGGCTGTTGCGCGCCGTTCAAGCAATGGCTTGGCTCGGGTGCTTCCCAACTTTGATCTATTCCCTAAATATATAAAAGTCTGTCACTTGCAAGAGTTATTATTTAATTAAAATATATTCCTTCTGGACATTATTATTGAGATGTGCTTTAAATTTAGAAGTGGCAGAAATTGTCCCAACCCCTTCATTGGAAGGCACGCTGGCTGGACCCGCCATACCAAATTACAACAAATCTTCTTATGGTGGATACGGATTGCAGATACCAGAACAAGACCAAAGAAACGAAATTATCTTATTTTTATATATTACTGGTGACCCTCTCCCGGCTTCGCCCGGGGTGCAATTTTTATATGTGCAAACCTTCCCAGTTTTATCCCTCTTTCAAAATTAAAATCGGTTCAGCCGTTTTGTAGTCCATAGAGTACAAAGATACAGTGATTTTTATACATATATATCTTCTAATATATAAAATTCTCGTGTCGCGGTGTTTGTTGCCAAACTCGTCCGAAACGGCTGGACCGACTTTGATGAAATTTTGTGTATATTTTGTGTGTATGTCAGTAGGTCTGAGAATAGGACGTAAACTATTTTTCATACCGCTAAAAGAAAAAAAAAATGGTTTAACGGGCGGGGCCGCTACTGGACAGCTAGTACTCGATAAAATTTTGAAGAAGTAATAAAATAATTTTGTTTTTGGTTGCGCCGTGATCGAATAGTTGGCTGTCAAGTACCTTTCTTTCTTTCACGTATACCCACCTTCCTAATAATTATGGCCCTCACATTTTTCCTCTTTACCCTCTTATCAAAATAATGCACTACTGCCGATGACCGCCGCGTGAGAGGTCGAGGAGAAGAAGAAGGAACGCGCTCGCGCTTGAGCTGTTTTTCCAAGTATATATGGGTTTATCCCTAATCCGCGCCTTAACTCGTTCTCGGAAGTGAAGTTAATTCATCCGCATTTTATCGCTGAACATTTAAATACATGTGAACAGTGTCTGCCAGTTGGACATTCAGAGATTCCTGCAGCAGAGCGCACCAGAGCACCGGTATAAGGTATGTGCATTTCCTTCTGCTTCTAATCCTGTCCTTCAGACGGTCATATTGTTCGCTTACAGCCGCAACCAGATATACAGTCCACTAAACCGCTAATTCAGGGATTCATGGCGTGATTCTGTCGCAATCCCGCCGCAACGAAATTTAGATTTCGTCCACCCCTTCAGGGGTTTCACCGCGCCTCCATTTGTTGGTCCTTACGAACCGGATATTTTTTGTTTTTTTTTCGAATCATAGGTTTCCCGCGAAACGCATTATTATACGTTACCGCGAAGAGATGTCGAAGTTTATTCATAAATATTAGTAAAATTAATATTTCATATAATTTAGTTGCATTCGTATAATTATTCCGCATTCCCGTTAGATTTATTTAGATAAACGCATTAGAATTATTTGTACGCACGCATCCGTATTCATATACCTACATTAGTTTAATAATTTGAATTTCGCGCGCTCCGCACCGAACGTTGTTTCTTAGCTACCTACTTGTATTATTATTATTTCGCTTTTCGCACGAAATGTCTAAGACAAAAGCAACCGACGCAAAACATAATAATGAGCTTGTGCTATTACAATCGAAACTTGATGCACTTTTTGAAAATATACAACGAGTGTATGATTTGTCAAAAGAGGTTCATATTAACGATGAAAATAAAGAGAATTTTTTGTGTTCCGTAGAAACGTTAGAAGATACGCGTTCTGAATTTAAGAGTATTGTTGATCGTTTAAATAAAACATTACTCCTGGTAGACCCGGAAACCGCACCTAGTTATCAATGTTTGAATGCCTTCGAAGACCTTTACTGTCGAATTAAACGCGTATTGAAGCGTATCGAGTCCGTACCGTCGAGGGTGGACAGCGCTGACCACGATCAGAAGGGTTCAACGGACCGCGTAGATATGAGATATAGGATGCCTGCCCTGCCGCCTATAGAAATTATGTCATTTGATGGGGACATACGTACCTGGCCTTTGTTCTATGCAGGTTTTAAGTCCTTGGTACATGATAATCCGCATTTAAACAATTCGGAAAAATTATATTATTTGATGGGCAAGCTTTCCAGTAAGGCGCAATCAGTATTTTCGGGTATTACACCATGCGCAGATAATTATGATACAATATTGAAATGTCTCATTGATAGATATCAGGATATTCGTACGATTGCAAATACCTACTTGGAACAAATGATGAATGTTAAGTTAAACGGTCCGGCCTCGGAGTCTAAGTTCCAATTATTTATGGATCAGTTTGTAACTGCCGCGAACGCATTGAAAAATTTGAAACTCGAAGATTTGTCAGATTTTATTATGTTACATATGGCATTAAAGAAGTTTGATTTGGATACCGTCCGCGCCTTTGAATCACAGTATCGCGAGTATAAGATACCTACTTTCATTCAGCTAACTGACTTTATTAGGAGTCAGCATAAAATATTCCATAACGCACAGAGCCCGCCTACTTACAATAATAGTAATAATACATATAAACCGCGAAATCGTATACAAAATCCGCACACTTATGTAGCAGTGTTACCTGCACGTAAGACATGTCTCTGTGAAAACATTGTTCACGATCACCTTTACAAATGTTCGCAGTTTAAGGATTTAACACCTTCATTACGTTTTAAAGTAGTTAAAGAACGTAACGCGTGCATAAATTGTCTTAGTTTAAAACATAAATCTCGAGAGTGTGGTTCAAGTGTGAGATGTCGTAGTTGTCATCAAAAACATCATTCCGCGTTACATTTTGAAAATCATAATTTCAAGGTTCAAACCGCATCGCAAATGGACGAGCCGACTCGCCCTCAGCCCACACATTTTAACGCGAGACAGACGCCTCGAGCTAGATCGCCTACTGATGCGCATGATATGAATGTCTCGTCGATGCACACATTCATCGCTGCGCCGGTTGAGAATGCCGCCAATAGTAGCGGTCTGAACGCGCAATGTATGCTACAAACTACTGTATTACTATCAACCGCTCAAGTTATTATTTATGATAGTAAGGGGCGCTCGCACATTGTAAAGTGTTTGCTTGATTCGGGATCGCAGCGTAACTTTATAACTAACGAATGTTGCGCGCGCTTAGGTTTGAATTGTAATAAAGATATACAAACGATTGTTCGCGGTTTCGGTGGTACAGAGAAATCTATTAGAGGCGCAACGGACTTTAAAATATTTTCTCGTTATTCGAATAACGTTCATTATGACGTATCGGCGCTTATTGTCGATCGGATAACGGACCAGCTGCCTTCTATTCCGGTTGATCAATCCACGCTCGTGCACATAAGGGGATTGCCGCTTGCGGATAGTACTTTCGCAACTCCTTCGGAAGTAGAAGTCCTAATTGGAGCTGATATTTTCCCACACTTATTATTACCGGGCACGGTACAGGGTAATATTAGTGGAATGCCGCGAGCCGTAGAAACTGTTTTTGGATACATAATTATGGGATCAGCTCCGGTCTTGATGCCTCGAAATAGGTCATTGTTAAAATCCGCATCCGCCTGTTGTACCGTCATGCAACAGTCTTCATTGGACAACCTTCTTAAAAGGTTTTGGGAGTTGGAGGAAGTCTCTGCTCCGCCCGCCCACAGTCAAGACGATCTTGAATGTGAGATGCATTTTCGAACTACCACTACGCGCGAGGATAATGGAAGATACATAGTAGCGTTGCCGTTTAGAGACGACGTATATAAATTAGGAGATTCTTACTCCGCCGCCCGCAAACGATTTCTGTGCTTGGAACGGAAGTTAGAGTGTTCGAGTATGCTGCGCTCCGCCTATGACGACATCATTCGTGAATATGTTGATAAGGGTTATTTATCAAAATTAGGATTTATTGATTTAACAGTACCCGCCGCATCCTATTTTGTACCGCACCACTGTGTATTACGCGATGATAAAATAACAACGAAAGTTCGTATGGTTTTGGATGCAAGTAGCAAAACAACCACAGGGTTGTCACTTAACGAATTATTGCATTCCGGCCCAAATATACAGGGTGATTTAAATAATATTATTTTAAATTTTCGGCTTTTTAATATCGCGATTGCTGCAGACTGTCGTCAGATGTTCCTGCAGATTGGCATGCGCGAAGCTGATCGCAAATTTCAACGGATCCTATATAGGTTCCATCCGCAAGACCCAATATCAGTTTATGAATTTAATAGGGTTTGTTTTGGCATGAAGTCAAGCGTATTTCACGCTGTTCGCGTTGTGCATCAACTAATTGAAGATGAGGGACCTAGATTCCCCACAGCTGCCGCGATAGCATCTAGCTCGACTTACATGGACGACGTGTGCTTCAGCATAATGGCCAAGGACGTAAAGAGAAATGACGAAGCCGAGGCTATAGCCGCGTGTACGCAGCTCATCGAACTCTTCAAAGGTGGCCAATTTGACCTCGTCAAGTGGACCAGTAACTCATCCGCAGTACTCCGCGCTATTCCCGCATCACATCGCGCCTCCTCGGAGTTAGAGATAGATAAGGACTCCACACCGCAAAAAATATTGGGCACGTATTGGGACAGGTCAGACGATGTCTTCTACTTTAAGATAGTCACACCTGAGCTGGGATGCACGAAACGAATAATATTATCCGTTGTCGCTCGTTTATGGGATAATTTGGGTTTGGTGGCTCCGGTCGTATTGCATGCCAAACTTCTTATACAAGAGCTTTGGTTGCTGAAATGCGATTGGGATGACGTCCCGCCTCAACGCATTATATCCCTGTGGTCTAAATTTTGCCGCGAATTGCCTGCTCTTAATAATGTACGTATACCGCGACATCTGGGTGTAGTTCAGGGCTGCCTCGCTAACCTAGTGGGGTTCGCTGACGCCAGCGAGCGTGCGTACGGCGCTGTCATATACCTTCATGTTACTGTTGGCAATAATAGAACGATACGACTTGTTTGTTCTAAGTCCAAGGTTTCACCGCTTAAAACAATCTCGATCGCAAGGTTGGAGTTGTGCGCCGCGCTTTTAATGTCTAAACTGTTACGCAGAGTACTTGATATTTTTGAACCGCGATACAGGATCTCGAATGTATATGCCTTTACAGACTCGAAGGTCACCCTTTCTTGGATTAACTCCTCTCCGCATCGATGGCAGACGTTTGTCGCGAATCGCGTGGTAAAGATAGTGGAAAATATTTCTGCCACCTGTTTCCATCATATAGCAGGAATCGACAATCCCGCAGATTGCCTATCACGTGGTTTGTCTCCAGCAATGCTCATAAACCATCCTCTATGGTTTTCGGGACCACCATGGGCATCTAAGGATCCAAAGGAATGGCCTATCGCGGAATTCGTTGATGGAGATGTTGGTGAAGTGCCCGATTTAAAGCCGCTTACACACACAGTCACCGCTACTTCGACTGACTCTTTAATTTATGTACTC
This sequence comes from Synanthedon tipuliformis, assembly GCA_947623395.1. Taxonomy (NCBI): domain Eukaryota; kingdom Metazoa; phylum Arthropoda; class Insecta; order Lepidoptera; family Sesiidae; genus Synanthedon; species Synanthedon tipuliformis. The sequence goes on along the minus strand of OX392408.1, from coordinate 7,775,813 downwards.
GCTACTCGTACCTCTACGTGGTCGAAGTTACTACGCATAATTGTTTATATTTATCGTTTTTTGAAAGTATTACCGCGCAGAACACATGTGACAAGTTCAGATTTAAATTTCGCTGAAAATAAAATAATACTCGTACTTCAGAATATATATTTTGCTGATGACATAATTAAGTTGAAATGTAACCAAAGCTGTTCGAATGCTTTGCAAAAATTACACCCATTCTTTGACAAAAATGGTATTATACGTGTTGGCGGTCGGCTATCAAACGCTGACGTTAGTTATTCGCAAAGATATCCGTCTGTACTCCCGCGACGCGACCACGTTATAGATCTGATAATAGATTATTATCATAAAACGCATTTACACGCAGGTCCAGAGCTTCTTATGTCCATACTTAGACAGAAGTACTGGATAATTGCAGCACGAAATATTATTCGATACCGCATACACAAATGTAACACTTGCTTTAGAGCTAAACCGCGTCCGTCTTATCCTTTAATGGCGGATTTACCCGCGTATCGCGTTAATAAAGTGAGCAAACCATTTTTGCATACAGGCTGCGATTATGCAGGTCCATTGCAATACACGCCCGTACGCGGCAGAGGTGTTAGGAGCCGTAAGGCATGGATCTGTATTTTCACGTGTCTTACAACGCGTTGTCTACATATTGAATTAGCAACAGAGTTAAGCACAGTCGCTTTCCTTGCAGCACTAAAGCGTTTTCTTTCTCGCCGCGGCCCGGTTCAGGGTCTTTACTCAGACAACGGCACGAACTTTGTAGGATGTCGTTCATACTTGCGAGATTTTTATAAGTTCCTTGACGAATATCGCCCGCGACTTGAACATGAGCTAGCCGAAGATCGCATCGAATTTAAGCAGATCCCGCCAGCCAGCCCTCATTGGGGAGGATGTTGGGAGTCCATGGTAAAGATAGTCAAGTCTCATTTGTTCAAGGTCATAGGAAAGCAGATACTGTCGTATGAGGAATTATTAACAGTGCTTACTCAGGTCGAGGCACTTGTAAACTCGCGCCCGCTAACTGCTATGAGTGGCGATCCCGCTGAGCCGTCAGCTCTAACGCCAGCTCATTTCTAGCATACCGCACCGCTATTGTCGCTACCCGCACCTCAAATAGACTCTTCTAGCTTACGCGAGAGACATTCGATGCTGGATAAAATGGTCCAGTCCTTCTGGAAACGTTGGAGGATAGAATATTTGCATAAATTGCAAGCTCGCTCCAAGTGGACTACGCCTTCCACTCCCATTCCGCTAGGGTCAGTTGTTGTCATTATGATGGATAATGCGCCACCGCTTGCATGGCCGCTAGGTGTGGTGGAGGCTGTTCACCCTTCGAAGGACGGAACAACGCGCGTAGTTACTGTTAGGACGAGTAGGGGAAGCTTCGTGCGCCCAGTAGTTAGACTTTGTCCTTTGCCTAGTCAATAACCGCGTTTATAGGCAGAGTAGCATTTCTACTCATTTATGAATAATAGTTAGGAAATAGGATTAGTTATAGTTTAGTATAGTCGTTTAGTAATAGATAGGTATTAGTTTATGTAACCGCATTTATTATCATCTAGTTGTTAGGATTAGTTATTAGGAATCGCATTTATTTTTCGCATAAATTACCGCATTCTTTCTTTTGAATAACCGCATCTCTTTCGTATAAATTAACGCATATCGTTAAAATAACCGCATCTCGTTTAACATTATTTACCGCATTTCTTTCGCATTCGCATTGTGAGATCTTTAAAGGTGACCCTTTAAGGCCGGGGGAGATGGTTGCGCCGTGATCGAATAGTTGGCTGTCAAGTACCTTTCTTTCTTTCACGTATACCCACCTTCCTAATAATTATGGCCCTCACATTTTTCCTCTTTACCCTCTTATCAAAATAATGCACTACTGCCGATGACCGCCGCGTGAGAGGTCGAGGAGAAGAAGAAGGAACGCGCTCGCGCTTGAGCTGTTTTTCCAAGTATATATGGGTTTATCCCTAATCCGCGCCTTAACTCGTTCTCGGAAGTGAAGTTAATTCATCCGCATTTTATCGCTGAACATTTAAATACATGTGAACAGTGTCTGCCAGTTGGACATTCAGAGATTCCTGCAGCAGAGCGCACCAGAGCACCGGTATAAGGTATGTGCATTTCCTTCTGCTTCTAATCCTGTCCTTCAGACGGTCATATTGTTCGCTTACAGCCGCAACCAGATATACAGTCCACTAAACCGCTAATTCAGGGATTCATGGCGTGATTCTGTCGCAATCCCGCCGCAACGAAATTTAGATTTCGTCCACCCCTTCAGGGGTTTCACCGCGCCTCCAGTTTTAGTAATAAAATAATTTGAACTTAATTAAAATGAATAAACATGAAGACATTTGACACGATTCCGGTCATATCAACGACTCTCAGCTTTCGAGTCAGTCCCTAGAAGTCGATATGAGATGAAATATAGACGTTCATGAATAACAAATGAGACGATGAAAACTGGCGGGAAAAGAGGGTATTATAATATAAGCAAAAACGAAGAGGAAATAGAACCTTTTACATATAAAAAGCAGCAAACCGAACGTTGCAAGCGTTTCTTTCTTTGAGGCCAAATGACGGCAGAAATATGATAATAATATTCTATTTGGTACAGCACATTGGCTTTTAAGATTGCTTAAACAGAAATACAATGGATACTCAAGTAGGTGATTTCTTTTCATAAATAAAAAAGAGTAACACGTTACCAAAACTTATTTTGGATGAGCTAATCTTAAATTTTAAAAAAGTTTTCGGATTGTATTCATACTATACATTAACAATGACCTTCGTGATAATAAAAATGAATATTTTATTACTAAACTAGCTATGCCCACAGCTATGTACGCGCGGTATTCGTACGCTTTCTATTTCAGTATTCGGTATAACTTTTTTGTTTGTAGACCGATTGGCATGAAACAAATACTAAATATTACGGGAAGCTTGGTATAATATAAGTGAAAACCGAATTCTAATCGGCTTAGCCGTTTCTGCAATTAAAGTGCACAGACAAACATTCTAAAAACTTTTTTGACCTCGGTAACATACAACGTGTACAAATTTTTTTTTTTGAAAAAATAAATAATCAATGTGCGGGACATGGGTCGTTTACGATTTTATCTACATTAATATTATAAAGAGAGCAGATTTCTATTTTTGTATGTTTGTAATGAACAAACTCAAAAAGTACTGGACCGATTTTGAAAGTTCTTTCATCTATAGAAAGCTACATTATCAGAGAGTAACATGGGCTATATTTTATAAAGTTACGCAGGCAAAGTAGCTTGCAACAGCTAGTTAGAATAATGATCGAGCAAAAAATAAATATTTCATATATACCCTTATTTTTTTTCTTGTATTTGGCATGTTGTATATAATTTATAACGATGGTGATTATTTTCTCGCAGTGCCCACTGGACATGACAGAGGCAGTAATGCAAAGATGTGGAATGACAAATGTATCCGCGGCTGTCCGACCTGTGTCACTCACTATTCCCGCATTCCCTTTATTCCGACGTTACTTGCACAAAATATATATATTTCATTGTTGAAAATGCAATTTTCACTACAAATGCACGTTTTATGTCGTGTTGATTCATTAATGATCTAGAATACCAAATGAGTTTTAATTACATTTTGTATGTATTATATAATATATATTTTTTATCTCAAATGTTTTTATACATGTACATATAAATATACAAACAAACATACAAAAACATCAAATCTTTTTTTTTATAATATTGGTCTGTTGTATAATATGTATCTTATGTACGGCATATATGGCAGTCAGATATTAAAGTTTCCATGAGACTGCCTTAAAACTGAGAAGTTTCCTTAAAACGTGTTCCTCAAAAGTACGAGGACTCGTAGACCACCTTTTTTTTTGTTTATCAGAGCTCTGTTATTTATTTTATATAATAAAGTTTATCTTGTACATCCGCTGTAGAAAATACGCGACGACAATACAAGCGTCCATCTATGAACATTCTTTGCACGTACAATCTATATGAGACCTCGTCAATTCCACCACAAATGAAGAACTCTGCCGCCAAATGATACAACGTTGTCGTCGTAAACATATAAGTTTCTATTGGATATTTTGCTCTTATTAACTACAGAGGCTTGAGTTTTTCCTGGTTCGGGAGTTAGAGAATTAGCTTTATACCTATTTTAAAATTTGCATTTGTATTCAATCAATCAATGACTGTGTGTAATTAGGATTGTGTAGACATGTGTTTTGTACAAATAAAGATTACTATTATTATTCAAGTATTAATTTTCGTTCTTAAATTAAGGGCCTCTTTGACCAACTACAAGTAAAGTGTTGATTTGTTACTTTTAGAAATAATTTTATTAAATTATGCACTCAGTTTAGTGCATCCTTCGATATCAGAGGTACTTATATCAGCTAAATTATTCTCGGCGACAGGTGACTTTTAATGACGGTTAGCCTACTTGACAGACGGTGAAAGAGGCCCTAAGATTTTTTACAATATAAATAAAAATACAATAAATATTATAAAAAATTAAACCTAGATTGTCGCAAGAAGGAGGGGCAAGGCCCAAGCTACCGGTTGGGTTAAGGCTCCAAAGTGAGGAACATTATTATTATTATTTACATTTTTCTAGGATAAAAAGTATCCTACGTATATGATAATCCAGGCAATAAACTGTCTGTGTGTCAAGCTTGTTGTTTTTGCTTTATTGAGGAACAATTATAGAAAATTTTCGCATTTATAATAATTATTAGGATTAGGATTGTTATGAATAAATGAATATTTAATCTTGTGTATTATGTGAGTGGAAGCGTTCTAAATAAGTTGAAAAGTATTTGCTAAGTAGTATGCCAACGTTTAAGGGTAATGTCGAGATGAATTTTAGGGCGAACAGAAGTAAAATTCATAACGGGCCGTCGGAATGTTACGCTGCGTGTCAGGCATTTCATTCCATATCCGGCTATAATCAGCGAACACCGGATCATTTCGAGCAACGTCATTTATCGGTAATTATCAGAACAACATCCTTCTTTTCATGCGCGTCTCAAACGAATTCTTGTATATGGAGAAATGTTTTTGTATTTACTGTGACATTTACAATTTGGATTGAAAAAAGTTTAAAACTTATTTACAGATATTTTTGTACAAAATACGGTAGTCAAGTATGGAATTTATTAGGCATGATTGATTTTACGCCATTGATTTTATTATATACATGATATCTATACATAATAAAATCATAAACGAGCCATGTCTGTACAATGAATATTTAAAAAAATAAATTAATTTTTTAGACTTTTTGTTTGTCTGTGCGTTTGTGCACGCTAATCTCAGAAACTGTTGAATGCAATTTTTACTGATGTAACTAGATTAAACTATATGACACTTTTTATCCTGGAAAAATGATAGGTTAATGTGGGCTTTAAAAAAAAATGATAAGTATACATGAAATTTTTTTTTTATCAAAATTTATATTTTTGCCGAGAGTTTATAATAGACGTAAAAATGTAATACGAAGCAGTGAGGATGTGGCAGTAACATTTCTTTCATGCATCCCCGCCGCATGGGGTGACAACAAATGGAAGATTTATCGATTCCTTGTTCTGCGATTTTGTGCGTGTTCCGTTCGTCACATTATGTCGTTGCCTCGAGGAAGTCGTTCTTCCTTTTCGACATGCCTCTATCAATAAATAAAATTTATTGAGTTGCTAATCGACAGTTGCTTCTCTTTCATTCATTTATATAAAACATCACAGTGAAACTGACTGACTGATTGACAGATTAAAAGGGTTTAATTTCGGTCTAAAGTACTTGTTATATTAAGGACAAGTTTTTAAATCCCGTCTAAAAGATATATGAGAAAATAACCACACCACATCTTTTTAATATAATACCATAATTCCGCACTTACTAATAATATAAATGTGAATGTAGCTCTATCTGTCCGTCTGTTACCTTTTCACGCCTTTACTCAACCGATCATCGTTATACAAATAGTTAAAAAATATTTATAAAATTTTCGTCATACAAACTTTGTTTTTAACAAAATAAAGATCTAAAGAGTTTTATCACTTATAAATACACTAGCTGGTGCCCGCGACTTCGTCCGCCTTGAAAAAAAGCAATATAAAGTTTGACTTCTTGTTGCTAAAACTTTTTGGCCAGGCGTTAGTTTTTTAATTTTATTTTAGATGACCCCTCGAGAACAGTACTTTTCTTCAAGATAAAAGGTACCCTATGTTCTTTTCTGTATCATTGATAACGTGTATGTAGAATTTCCTTATTATCGTATCGGTTGAGTAGTTAAGGCGAGAAAATGTAACAGATAGACAGAAAAGTTACTTTCACATTTATAATATTATATAGTGAAGAATTATGATTAGTTGCATGAGATTAATTCGGATATTATGGAGAAAATTATACACGACGATTGTGATGACTATATATTTCATAGAAGAGAGTACACAGAGCAGTTGACATTAGAGGTGAAATTTAGTTACACAGAACAATGACACATGACATAAATTACAAAGAACTAACATACAAGCATGGAGTGTTGCATAAATAATCCAACACTTAGTATGGATAGTAGTAAGGATAAGGATATTATTTATGTAGCATGGTTAGTATGACAGTTATGTAGCATCTGTAATGTAATAATTGTAATATTAAACCAACTTAATATAGCATTGTGAATGAAAGCTTAGTTTCAATTTATCTTTATTGTATTTTACAAAGTAAATGGTAGAATAGATATCTATCTATTGACGTATCTGTTATTTATACTGTAGGTAAATAGATTTAACAATAAACAATTTAATGTTTTTGAAACAAACTCGCAGACTTGTTAATTTCCATCAAATTTTGTCTTGATTTCATTAGGCGTAACTGAGTGACAAAATTTATGCTGTAATCAGAGATATCGTCTCGTTTTACATTAATTGGGCGTTGGCTTGGAAAGATCTTACGGAAAATTGTTAAAAACAGTTAATTAGAAGGAAAGCTGTATTTCGTAACCGAATCAAGTTTGTTTATTGGATGTAAGATAATTACAGTTTAAGTCCTATTGAAAAGTTAAAAAAAATGTATAAAGAGAGATATTTACCTGGAGTGCCACAAAGTGAAGACTGTACAAGGCCTAAGTATTCTTAGAAGAAATATCACTATCATAATAATAAAACAAGAATAGTAGGCCCCAAATCCTTACATATTATAAAACAAAGTCCTCCGCCGCGTTTTTTCTGTCTGACTGTCTGTTCGCGATAAACACTACTGCACCGATTTTCATGCTGTTTTCACAAATGGATAGAGTGGTTCTCGAGGATGGTTTTACTATATAATTTACAAAGTTACGAGGGCGAAGTCGCGGGCAGCAGCTAGTTTATAATAAATTTTGCTCTAACATCTACAGATTAGCCGCAAAATAAAACACTATTTTGAGTAGCCGAAAGTACTCAAATAATTGAAAAGTACCTACATTATTCCAAATGGACCATTAGCCATGTATACTATAATTCCCGTAATTGTGACCAGGCGAAGTCGGGGCATCTGACTAGAATAACATAATATATTATTTAGAAATTCTATAAACCGTTTGATTGATTATGATGAAAACGGCAGGCAGTCTCAGTGATTTTTTAAAATAAATTTTCATAGCTAGATAAAATAAAAAAATAACTTTTTAATTCGTTCACCAACGATCATGATATTATATTTTTTTTGCTATATTGATACTTTTATTTATTCTGTCAACTACGTATTTTATTGAAAAAAAAAAAACGTGAGAAGGATTACAAATTTTGACGCAAAAGTTATAGGTACATGAAATAAATCATTCAAAGCAATAAATAAAGTTTTATCCGGAACATACCTATAGGGAAATTTACGAGTTTTGTTAAGCTCAATACGGAATCATTTGAAGTATTTCACATAAATTAGTCAGTTACAATTAGAATGTAGCAATTGGTTTTTCTAATCCAAAAACAATCAGAAACCCCGAATACTTAAATCTTACGGGGTTATTCATTTGTATTTCTAGAAATGGATCTCATAAAATAAACATAGTCTATAAATATCTCAGTAATAACTATTAAATATCTAATGAAAATTTACATACAATGTTTTAATTAGACTAAAGTACCACTTATACAAAAGATTCTCGAATATCGTAGACAAATGGCAGAGGGCAAAAATCGTAGCAGTAATACTCCCGTAGCGCTCGTAGCTGCTACGTAGAATGTTTGCGTAGCAAACAGTTTCAGGCTCCGAGTCGATGCCATGTCACGCTATCCGGACTCGTTTAGTTTGCATCGCTTGTACGTACGGCTAGCGGTTACTTTTTTGTTGTACCAACAGTTGCGCACAGACCTTCGATATCCAAGATAAATATGAAGAAAAAAAAAAAACATGCGCCTGTATAGAGTACTTGTTTCAAAAGAGAAACTTTTCACTTCAAAATGCTCTACAATAAGCATTTAATCTGTATTTTATTTCATTTATACACAAATGATTGATATTATATACATCTGCAGTCTTGATGCAACTAATCATTTGTTTAAATTCATAAAAAAAAGAAAAGAGAAGAATATAAGATATTTTTGGCTTAATTGCTAAAAATCTATTCTTAAACAATAAATTACTTATAAAAAGTTTATTTTAGTTGTGTTTTTGTACAAACAAAAATAAATATTATATTTTAATGATATTTTTACTGTGTTAGTACAAATAATCCATGATCTAATCGGGACGCTACTTTGGCTTCTTTCTTACGTGTATAAGAAACACAGATGAACAGAAATAGAGAATTTTTATAACGACGGAAAAAGGAAGACTTTTCCATCGTTATGTAATATGATTATGATTGAGGCTCTGACTGCTTTAAGAATAGAACTAATAATATAGTCCTACAAACAAAGTGAAAATATGTTTATAAAAGTTCCTAATAAACGTTAAAGATAAATAAAGTTAAGATAGGGTATAAAAAATGTACATAATTTACTAGAATAATCCCGACGAATATTGCAAGAATAATGTGATATTTATAGCACAATTTGACCAAAAATATCTTTCTTTCATTTATATCATTAATAAACATCCTGGTTCAAACAAAGCTTGAATAACTACAAATAAGTTGTCGATTGTTTACGAACAACTCTATTATGCAAAGAATAAAAACAGAGGGAGTAAATTACGAAGATTTATCGATATCCTGGTAGGCATTCAGAGGCCATTATATTAATACGCAATAAAAGCGTGAGCTGAGAGAGATGAGTGGGAATTTTAGTTCATTAATATTCATGGTTAAATTATTCCTTCCATTGTCTTTTAGCCAAATGAATTGAGTTCCAGAAAGAGAAATAATCGCGCCTATAGTTATACGGGGATAATTGGATATCTTGTGTTGTATAAGCGTATTCAAACGATATTGACGAAATGAACAAGCAATGTTAAGGCTCCATGAAAATGTATTTCAGTGTAAAATATATCTAAATATACAAAATTCTCGTGTCACAGTGTTTGTAACAAAACTCCTCCGAAACGTCTTGACCGATTCTTATGAAATTTTGTGTGTATATTCAGTAGGTCTGAGAAAAGGACGTAAACTATTTTTTATACCGCTAAAAGAAAAAGAAAAATGGTTTAGCGGGCGGGGCCGCTACCGGACAGATAGTACTCGATAAAATTTTGTTTTTAAATTTTTTACAATACAATGCAAGTGTTAATTAAAGTTACTGTGTAGCTTAGATGATTAGGATTAAATATTATTTAAATTTATTTTTGAAAAATAACTACAATATAAATTAAATTCAAAAATAGTGGTTGCTATCATCATAAAATTCCGCGGGTCGAAGGTGGATCCAGGCTGCGTTTGACTGGTCCAGAAGTGGACGTCCTACAGCTGTACTTAGATTTTATACATAATTTAGACTGACAAATAAAATCATGGATTAAGAAAACAAACGAACATTTATAACATAAATGTATAACAAAGAAAATTTGAAAATGCTATTTAATCACTACATAGTATAAAACAAAGTCGCTTTTTCTGTCCCTATGTCCCTTTGTATGCTTAGATCTTTAAAACTACGCAACGGATTTTAATGCGGTTTTCACTAATGGGTAGAGTGGTTCTCGAGGAAGGTTTAAGTACATAATTTACTAAGTTACGCGGGCGAAGTCGCGGGCAGCAGCTTTAATTTTATTAACACGTAATTTTATAAACTATAACTAACATGTAGTGCCATCTGTTAACAGACTTTTTCCATTATTCGAAGTGAGATTAGATGAATTAGAGTACTACATTGCTTCAAACAGAATTCCCTAGATGGCGTTGTAAATTTTGCATACACGTTGTCTGGGACTCCAAAAAGGACATAGGGTACCTTTCATCCAGAACGCGGACGAAGTCGCGGGCACCAGTTAGTAAAAATAATATTTTGTCAACACGAGTTGTGACGTCGCAAAATATTCGGTACGTAGTGTTGACCGGATAGCCCTGTGCATTTCGCGGCTTGTTTTATTTTTTCAAAATATTTGTGTAAATGATCTCGGTTCGGTTACGTCGACCGGAGGCCGGACGTTCCAAACGCCCCCTGTGCATTCGTTCAACTCGTTTGCTTACAAACATGGCTACATTTGCATTCCAGCTTGTATTGCTCACAGACATATTTGTTTACCTATTATTTTTCTGCTCGTTTGAATGCCATTATACATATTCTTCGAATTCACAAGCTATGCACATATTTACTAAGTAAATGTATGAAAAATGCTGATTTGTCTGGAGAAATATTTCACAGACGTGTAAGTTGTATGCACTTCGAAATTCATACGTGTAAGTTCTAAACTTAAACGTAAGATAACAAGCTTGTCTGCTTTCTGCAAAAAGGAACCCTTTCGACTTGGATCTAACTTTCCGAGGTACATCAGTACCTGTGGGCAATGATCTCGAGCTTCTTAGCACGAGATTGTGCTCAATCAAAAGAGGTCAAAAAGTTTGGCATCCTAATAATCTCAAGTCCGATCTTGTATGAAGTTGATCCCATATTTGGTATGGCTCAGCCAAATACTACACAGTAGATCGCAGGTTCACGGGAGGAGAAACGAAATTTGAACTAGTTCCCTTTTTATGTAGGCTGGAACTAAATAAAAACACATAATTTTTATTTCGCAAATATAAATTATGAACATCATTACTTTTCTCAATTAAAAAAATATAGTCCAATCTAAAAAGGGCAGGTACCTATTCCAATTTTGTGATGTGCTAATAATGTACTAAACATTGGCATACAATTTCAAGTTCCCTTTGACCGGTGTTAAGTGTTTGCAACACAAACACTGTGCTGCAGTTAAGTAGGTGGCAAATACCACACAAACGTATAAGCCTCACTTACCTGAGATATCGTCGCACATTCAAGTGAATTACAAACATATAGAAATATAATAATGTTAGCGTTGGAAGGGGTGGGTCACATTACTTTCCTCGTAACTAGAAAGGTCATAACTAGTAACAAGCACCTTACAGAAGAACACTGCGAAATATAAGTACTCTTGAAGTTGTGTTTTGACTCGTGAGTAAGGGATGCAAACGCTCCTTTTTTACTTTGATTGTTAATTTTAACATCGTGGTCTATGTATATGTTGCAAGAAAAAAATCTTATGAAAAATGTTCATATTGTTTCGAAGTTTCCGAGTAGCACACATTCTGTTGATCCTTCTAATTATAATCCTTTATTCTGAATTTTCCCTAACCCTTGTACTTGTTTGATTCCCGAGGAGATTATGAACAGTTTCACAGGCTACACTCTATCCGATAGACTGTAGGTATATGTATATTAACATATACTGTATAAGTATTAATATGTCCGTCACATGTTACTAAAAAATGTCTCAAAATAGATTTACCGTATTTGATGAATCAATTGGTTATACCGTTCCATATTGATTCCAATATTTAATATTTGGACTATGTAGGGGTTTCCCCTGAATAAGCCCGTGGAATGAATTAGTACACAAATGAAACCAGTGATGCGGAGTGTGACTGAAGCGAGCAGAACGCGAAGCCACACGCTCGGCGCGCTAATATCGAATTCTGTATATTGATTTAGTATAGACCAATGCAGCTTTTGTTATTCATTATTCTACAAGTCCATTGTTACATAAAAATTATTAAAAATATTACTAGGAATGTTATATAGGAAAGTAAATGTATGTTTGTCTCTCTGTTGCCTTTTCACGCTTTAAATACTCAACCGATTTTATCATTCAACGTTGTCAGGGATACAGGAAAGGACATAGGATAATTTTTACCCTGAAAAAAGTTGTACTGTACATTTAAAATATTTAAAAAATGTGGCGACGCTACAGTCGTCACAGCATTTTTTTTTGTCACAGTCACAGTCTCTTTATCTTTATCGCAAACTAATAACCTCAAAGGTGTAATTTTACCTAAAAATTTTATAAAATTAAATCAGTTTTTAAATAATCATGTAACGATAAAAAAGATTTTTTTTACCAATACAGTGTTAGATATGTTTAAAAGTTATTATAATTATTAAAAAAATCTAAGTTATCTCAAGTATGTCTCAAAGTTTGTAGTCTAAAAATTCATACGCATTTTTTTTTAATTTAAAATAAATTTGTAAAGTAATTTGAGTTATATTTTTTAAACGAGCATCATAGCGAAACGTTGCCGTTCCATATTTGAACGATGCACACCAGTTCGCTCTTTTTTTATTGACGTTATTTTAGTTTTTTTGTGGGTAAACCGGAAAGTGTTCATTTTTTTATTATATATGGTTTCTAGCCAGTCTTTTATATTTTCTACACACGTCAAAACAGCGCAGTGGATACTGGATCCATTATTCGGATTAGACTCGTGCAGTGATACAAAATGCGCATAAATAAGGCACTAAATCATTGTTGATAGCAATCCTATCGAATTGTTATTTTACTGTCGGTATTAAATAACGCTTTTGAATTAAAAAAAAAACACATTTGATTGTTAATTTATTTATTGGTAAAATAATACTTTAAGATTTAAAACTTTAACTATGTTTTTAATTTATTCAAAATTAGCGACTTCGCACGTATGCTACTTTTTTGAAAATTATTGTAAACCTGAGGAAGGTTTATATTAGGTTTGCATACACAAACATTTGCCGTTTATTTCTCTTCCCATTAGTGAAAACCGTATCAAAATCTATTAGGCGATTTTGGATTTAATTGAGAAGAATTTAGCGAAGAAAAGAAAGAGGCGGAAAGGATATAGATTAGCAGATAATTTCAGCTAATGGACAACGTGCCTTTATATCTATCTGGAATTCCTCTAAATGTCTTTCACAAGATATTCATTAACTGTCCATACACATCCATACAACACAATTGGCCAGCTCACAACACTAGCCCATTAAAACTTGGTAGACCTAATACTGGGTTGGTCTCACTTGTCGGTGTCACTAATAACAAAAACGTAAATGTAAATAAAATATAATAAGTCTAAATTTTCATACTAAATAATAAGCTTTTTGAATTTTTTTTTGCAAATTCAAATAAGTTCATTACGATTACAATAATTATAATATTAAAGAAGGAAAAAAAACCAGAGCAGACGACCAACCGATAAAAGACGGTTTTCTGCCTAAAGCTGAAACACTTGCCACATAATGAGTTCTTACTCATGAGAGTGTTACTGAAATAAAAGCGTTCGCGTTGCCCTTGAGAAATACACCCCCGACTTGAAAAGAAAGTGATTAAAATGGTTTTTTTTCACGGTTCATTTCATTTCATTTTAGGTTCATCTCGTGCATTGTTAAGTAAAATATTTTTGTTGATTATATATATTTTAACAGTTGATTTTTATCAGTAAGTATTGCCTCGCGGTTTCTTTCGTCTTGCAATTAGACAACAGAAAAAATTACAGAATAATTTTTCAATATGTAAATATTTAAAAAAAAACTTTATTCTTAAAATTTAAAAAAGTATGCTGATTCTATGAAGAAGAAATAAGCATACTTGCATTTCAAAAGTAACACAGCTCCCAATATAAGTTAGTATTTGTAAAATTCGTATTTACATAGAGAAATATAGTCGCCTACATATACAGTGATTATACGTGAAACAATATATGCTTCAACCTACATACGAGTACAACCAGAGAGACGGTTCCAAAAATAGCAGTATCTTTTCCGACAAACCCTAAAAGAGGTTGGCTCGTAAAAATTGCATATGCATATACCTGCGGGGCAGTACTCAACTAACCTTGTATAAGTTAAATGACAAGTGGTCTCCGTTTGTACTTTGATGAAAGGTGACGGAACTTTTTGTGTATATCGTTCTTTTGTAAAACGTTCTTTACCAGTGAACAAATCAGGTCACGAAAAAACCTATGTCATACTTAGAACTAAAAGTTTTTTTAATACACACAAATCAAATACAATTTTGTAATTACAAATAATTTTACTAATTTAAGACGCAATGCAAGCAAGAGTTTAGAATGATATTCTAAGGTTGCTAAGGTGTCCTTCAAGGTGATGTTGATATTGATTATGATAATGCTATGACTGTAAAGTTTGGCAACATAGCCCAATTTTAAAATTTCAGTAGTATCCTTATTAATTACTAGCTGTTGCACGCGATTACGCTCGCGTATTTATATAAAATAAAGCCTTATATGTTACTCCCTAACAATTTATGGAGCTCTGCTTCCCTGGCCCAGTAGTTTTTGTGTTTATTCATTACAAACATACAAATCTTCTCTCATTATAATATTTGTATTTTGTATAGATTATTAATACTAGCGATCAGTTCACGACTTCGTGCATTTTTTTCTTCTGCATATTCTATTACAAATATCTTCCTCGCTGATCGTTCTTTCCATTAGTGGAAACCGTATCAAAATTGGATGGCTTATAAGCTGAAAAACAGATAAAGGCGGATAGCGACTTTATTTTGTAATATGTATATCTTGCATTTAATACCAAAATATACATACTCAAAACATTTAAGCTTGTTGGCACTTAAATATAAGAGCACAGCAAATTGTATACAGTAAATAGTAATGGTACCGTTGTAATGCTAATGTGAACGAATGTTTGTACGTCTGAAAGAAAGGAGATACCATAAAATCCATAGATTCGAAACCTTTGTGGGACTGATTTCTTTTAGTGTGAGCCGGTCCGCAATGTATCGGCAGAAGAAGGTACGTGTTATCGAGGGTCTGATTGAGCGCGCAATAAATTTGGATTGCCTTTCCGCGTCTACTACACATGCGTTGCTACACTTATATTCAACGATTGTGTTGCGGTACCGATTTATATTAAAAATCTGTATAAGTAAATACCGATATATTTTAAAACTACTCTTTTTACATTTCTCGTTACCGCAAAATATATAAAACCTATTCTCTTCCATACAATCAAGGTAAGAAGTTTTTACATTTTGCTGTACTTAACTGATATTACTGCCAACTCTCCCTCGTTTACTTCTGAATTCAGAATCAAGGAATGAACGTACCTACTTTCTTTAAATAAAATGTTGTAATCATCATAGTTATTGTATAATGCGGCTTTATTTTTAACAGCAAATTTTTAACTGTTTATCAAATACGTAATCATGTCTTAACTAAAATTATTTTAAATGCGAAAATGAGTTTGGTTGTTACGCTTTCACTCTTTAATCACTTAAGCCGATCATTATGAAGTTTTGCATACATTATATCAGGGATACAGAAAAGGACATAGGATACGATTAATCCAAAAATAGACCACGGTTCTCGAGAGATCTTAAAAAAATCAACGCCTGAGAAAAATATACAAGCAATGAAGATTGATCAAATTTTCTAACGCCTTGGCCTTGGTGCGGATAAAGTGACGGGTAATTGCTAGTTACGACATAAATGCAGTATTACTTTGATAAAAATAAGTATTATCTACTAAAATAATTGTTCAAAATAAGTAGTTTTTTAGAGTACTCCGTACTGACAACATACAAATAAAAAAGGTGTAATGCAGATGCAAACAATAGTGTAAATGCAGATAATGAAATTTTATAATATTAAATTAAAAAAAAAAAACATTACAACTTCAACTTTCCCAAACTTTTGGAACACAAAAGTTTCGCGCGGTTTACACATTCTGTCAAAGTTCTTAAGGCTTTGCGCTTAACTGAAGGCGAATGGGAACTTTAAAAATCAAGACGGCTGAAAAATGCGGGTGTGTTAAATGAGAGTGTCGGTTAAATGAGTTGCGTGTGTGCGTTTGGTCGACTGTTGTGCCCCCTACGGGAGGGACGATGGTTTGGGCGGGGTGTATCGATCTTGACGGGGCGCTTGCGCTACTAAGGCGGGCGCGGGCGGCGTTGCTTTGCTACGAGCGGACCTCGTAGCAAAGCACCGCGCAGTCCGTAGGCGGCCGCCAGTCGAGCTACCCGCTCGTCTCTCGATTATGCCGCCGAGTCTAACGTAGCTACGTTTGACATCACGACTCTCGACAAGCTCACACCGCCTCTCCAAGGAATTGCTAGTGTTACCGATAGATACCGATACGTTCAAATCCTACAAACATTTCTCGAGGTGTAAAGAAAATATTTTGTGTGCATCGAGACTATATTTAAGTGTTGTAACGTCCAATAGTATAAATTAAAAGAAATAACTTGTGTGGTGTTTATGAAAAATAGATAAAGTGTTGATTAAAAAAACATTTATGGTGCGATCGTGTTTTGTAAAAAAAATAAATACCCGGAACGCTGCTCACGAGTTCACGGCTCGTTAATTTGGTGGTGGAGAGGAGTTGGAAAAAAGAGGTCTTCGGTCGCGTCCGCTCATCGGAGTGATAAAATTTATGACAAACGGTAAGGAGCGCAGTGATAAGGGTCGGCAGCGTTATCTCGTCTGTACGCTACTATGCGGCGTAGCGGGTGGCGTATATCATCCACTTGTCGAACGCAATGGCCTCGTTAATTACTACCGGCAACCTCTTCGGAGGCTCGCGCTGCGAACAAGAGGCCTTTATCAGCTGACACTCGAACTCCGCAATCTCCGGCGTCCGATTATGACCGACCCTTTTGCTAATGACAAGTTAGCAGAACTCATTACTAAGTTATATAGCTCAACGTTCGCAGTTGCAACTATCGTTTGCTTAGTGGAAATATAACCTAAGCATATAAAATTTAAGTTACAACTCTATTTAAATTACTTAAAAGTTTTTGTGTTATGAGCAAGATGAAGCTTTGCAACATTAATATTTTCATAACTGTATTTAAATATAAGTTTTTTATGTTATATTGATGGACCGACCGTGACTTATGTTATATGTTATATTGTGGCTACCGTCGCCTATAACACAACCAACGCTAAAGATGCCGCAAGTGCGCTGAGGATAAGAAGGGGACACGCAGACTCGGCCGGTAATCGAACCTGGTAGCTGACCATGGAACGAAGCAACACCCAAACCAATCATCAAACGGGATCGTCCAATTGCTATTGCTCTGCTTATCTTTGAAATTACAGCTTATTAGCATGTGTTAGATTATTGTGGAAATAATACAGAAGGTAAGTAATATAGCAATGAATTGAAATTACGTATGTCCTTAAAGAATTTTGTAATTTATTTATTTTATATTCAACATAAACGTATGTTGAATGTATGTTAATGTTATGAACGTTAATGTTAACATAAAGTAATGTTGAAATTTAAATTTATATAGAAATAATATATAAATTAAAATAATACCACGAATTGAAAAGAATAATCACAATAGAAAATTATGGTCGTTACTTCCTTTTCCATTAAAGCAAATGACAGTTTTTATGATTTACATAATGAGTATTTACAGGTAGAGAAAAAAATAAAAAGGTAGATAAAACCATTACTTTAATTCTGGATGATAATCTTCAGACTGTCACTATGTAACAAGATAAATAAATAACATGAAATAAAACAACTCTTATTATCAATAAAATTCTTCAATGTTGAATACCGTTATGAATGGTTACAGGAAAATCCCAACTTAATTGTAGCCTCAAAATTAAATAAATTTAAAAGAGTGGCAAAAAACAAACTATGAAAGTTAGTGTCAGGGGTACACTGCATTTAGCAGTCATTTAGGCCGCCTATTTGGGGTTTGGGGTTGCCCCAATAAATATAACCTCTTAGAAGGTCAACGTGAAATAACAGCACGTGTTTGGGCGAGTTAGTGATACTGGAGCCTATTTTCTTTTCCTATCCTTTCCTGATCCTACTATGGTCGTAGCGCACTTGTAGTACCTGTGGCGTTGCTGGTGATATAGGCAACGGTAGCCACCTATCATTAAGTGGACCGTCAGCCTGTCAGACAACCTTAACAATAAAAAATACGCTAAATTATAATAATAAAAGTTAAAAATTGACACGTAATGTCAAGATTACTTGCTAAACTCTTCCACATAGATTTGATTTCTCTTACGTCATTCTGTTTTACTTCAAACAACTGAAATTTAAGTTTTGGAAGAAAATCTAAAACAGAAATATTTTGAACGCTTTTGCTGATAAGCGATAAAAAACTTATAAAATTAAGTCAGTAATTAAATAAATAGTTAACTAGTATTTAAGTAAAATACAGCTAACTAGTACATAGTTAAATGTACATTAAAATATTAGATTAAATATTAATGCAATATTGGATCATAATTAGAACAATGTAAAAAAATTAGCTGTAAAAGACATCCAAAGACAAATACAGCCAGACGTAATAAATTTTAAATTTTTTACACAAGTAAGATGGATTGGTAGATTAGTATAATGAACTTGGAAAATGGTAACGTTTTCCGTCGATAAACACTTGTTAGTCAAAAATATTCAGGTGGAACGTCGCTCTGTTCGTCGTGGGTTCAAAGCTGCGTAAAAATTTACGAGCAAGTCGTATGTCTTTTTGAAATATAAGTGAGTGTGTGCGGAATAAGGGCGTCCAAGTGGGGATTACATGTGCGACATCCGGCACACATTCCAAATTCAACCTTTTCCTATCTTCCTTACCGTGGCGCACCTGTCGACCAGATTTTAAATTACAATACGTTCCTTACTAAGATTGCTTTCATATTTGTTCTTGAGCCAAGCATATAAATAAGTGAGAGTACAGAAAAAAATAATATTTGTTAAAACAATTTTTTTAAAGAAGATTAAATATTAATAAATATTAATATTTAATATATACTTATATATTAAATATTAATATTTATAAATAAATATAGATAGATAGATAGATAGATAGATAGATAGAGATAGATAGACTATAGATTTTTATATTTATTGGTTTTCCTGATATATTTAATTTGGAAACCGAATGTTTTCAAAAGAAGCGCATAGATCCTTAATATCTTCTATATTTATGAAATGGGTTGTCCTGACTATCAACGCGCAGCCAAAACTACTAAGCATAGAAAACTAAAATTTGTAACATATATATTTTATGTGTTTACCTTAACTAAGGATTTTTGAAAATTTCAACTCCGTGCTAATCCGGGGGCGAGTCGCTAGTTTTGTATAACTTATTAGAAACATTAAAAACACTTCATTATTGCGGGCGAAGTTAATCAAAGTTTTGAATTCAGCTTTTAAATAAAATTGAATTTAGCGAAGTTTATGAGAGCTAAGCTCACACAAGGTAAAGTAAGGACCTACTCTTATCACTTCAAACAGAGATGATTGACTTTATTTTTCGCTTAACTAAACCCCTTTGACTTAATTTGAATATAAGTATTGTTACTATTAATTCAATTAATAATAGTGACTAGAATTTATATTTACGACTTTTACAAATGTCAAGATCGTTCAAAACCTAAACACAAAAAAATATTCATAAATATTTGTAAATACACAGCTCTGGCTGTCACAATACCTTATTGTTCTTTTTGTCCCTGTTAAACTTGAAGTGACAACATAGGAATTCTTTCGTTTCGTTCATTAAATGTTTATTCCATCAGTTTATTTAATTATTCTTGAAAACTTTAGATACTCATTATTTGAATTAAAATACGTTAAGTATATCCTACTAATATAAACGCGAAAGTTTGTGAGAATGGATGGATGATTGAATGTTTGTTACTCTTTTACGCAAAAACTGCTCAACATTATCTGGATGAAATTTTGCACACAGATAGTTTATAAGCTGGATTAACATATATAATGTTGTTGTGATGTCAAGAATCAACTAACTTACTTGACTCGATGATAATACAAAAAAAGTCATTTGATAAATTTGCTTTCAACTCCAGATTACATTTATGTTTACATAATAGGAAAAGCTACGCCACATAATATACCTACACACGTGAACGTACTGGAAACCATTTCACCTTTGTTTATTCCGCTTTGGAAACGTTGTAATTAGTTTCGTCACAAATCCCCAAGTCACGGTGTTTTTTGTACGTAAAGGGTCCGTATAGGCGCCGCGTCCAGAGTTGGTCAACCAAGGTCGGGAAACGAAATTTTAAATTACCCTGTGGTCGTCGGAAACGTGACGGGAATCAGGGCATACCCTCGTCTTGCTATCTCGACACTGAACATTTCGAAATGTATAAGGAACACGCTCGTAATTTTCACACAAAATTGAACTCACCGCGTGAGAGGACGATTTATTCCGCGGACATGCTTCGGGTTTTGTCTGTAGATAAGACGTCTTTGTACTGATACTGTACACGACTGATGAAAACTCCGAGCTCCCCGGGGCGTCCTCTCCTTTATTTCTCGAACTTATAAAAAGAAATGACGGACTTTATCTCTATGGCTACTGGTTTCTATTGTTCAAAGTTTCCCAACAGAAACGAAATATTCAAATGGAAGTTTTAAAAGTGTATGATTATATTTCATCCTAATGCTCCGCTATGAGTTCTCGAAATTATTTCACCAGTTTCTTTCATTCGTTTCAATATTAACTATAGTACTTACTATGTGAATTAGATCTGATTTTTCCTAGAATTTTCCTTTAATTTAGTCAACAAGATGTTTCTTGAAAGCTACTTTGTAAATCTATGAATGTTATCTACTATACTCGTATAACTAATTAGTAAAGAGCCGTCTTGGTACATTAAATATTTAAAAAATAACAAATAAGTAAAAAAATAAATTACTCAGAAATGGATTAACCGATTTGAATGCAGTTTTCACTTATGTATTGATGATTACCTGGATTAAACTATAGATACTTTATATCCTGAAAAAAAAATTTAGGTTGCTGTAGGATTTTTAAAACACGCACTACAGCGCGTACGAAGCCCGGGCACCAGCTAGTTCATACATACAAATGTTTGTCTTGCATTTGTGCAAAATGTGTTTCACAGCAGGCAGAGCTCACTAAGCCTCGATATACTTTAACTTAAACTAATCAAGTATATATTTTAACTTAAAGATTGACTCTTAACCATTTCCACTACACATAAATGAATAAAACTCAAAGGATTCATTCATATTAAATTAGCGAAGTTTTAATTTCTCGGTTTTTACAGATTTCACGTTTTAATTAAACGTTTTAAATGTTCCATTCGCGTACATTAAATCTTCCCTCGTGAGGTTCGCTCTGTTATTTTATTCAGGTCGTGAAGCGAGCCGTAAGAAGGTGTTAAAGAGTGAATTGGCAAAAGGAAGGGATGAATGGAATATAGGAATCGGTCGGCGTTTGCCTCGACCGATCCACATCCGCGTTTGAATAATGAATGGCCCGGGACCAACAATGCTCACGACCTTACAACTTGCATCATACATTTTAATAATATTTGACAAGATTACACAACATGCACAGATAAAGAAATGAAGAGCATACTTTTTTTTTATATAAGTCAAGGCAGCGCTTGGCCGCGATCTCACTTGATGATAGGTGCAGATGCGGCCGAAGGCTTACCACGCTTACCTAGTAGATGCCCATTTACCCTACTTACTTTCTAGATTTTAAACTTATTTTTAGAGCCTCTTTATAGACACGAAGTATCCAAAACGTTACCTACATGTGTTTAAAACTTTATTAAAGAAAATAACAAAACAAACGAAATAATTACTAAAATAATATAATTTAAAAAATATGTAAATAATACAATAACAAATATTTTGTCAATTACGATGCTACGATGCAAGAGACAAATACACAGATACACAGCTCAATCAAACTTATAACACCTCTCTTTTGCGTTGGGCTTTGAGGGTTAAAAACATTAATTGCTTCTATAAATTATATTAACTCGCTTAACAGTCCAATACCTACTCAAGTGCTCATTTAATAAAAAATAAAGTTTCTCAAACATTATGCCGTTATGGTTGGGATGTAAAACAATTTAGTTTTAATTGGAATATTTGCATTTTTAATTAAAATTTGACAAAAGCAATGTGGCCTGAAAAATGTCTTTTCTAATTCAATCACCGCCGTAGATGTATTTTGAAATTTAAGCAGGTAACGATAATAAGAAATATTAAATATTCAATTTATACTAAGGTGATCTTGAAAAGTCACGACCTGCGAGTTCATTTTCGAATACAAATTTAACGTTTATCTCTCATATATATTTCAAGACCTTTTCAGACTTCAGAGACATTGGCTATGAAAACATTTAATTTGTCTTTTCACTTTAGTTCACATGCTCGTGTGTATGTAAAATCTCAAATGAAAATCGTAATCCAAACTTACTGCGCGCTCCTCTATGTATATTGAATAAAATATTAGTAATTTCTTGAGCATACACAAAGTTTTGTATGGCGCTTCTTTCGTAAACGCGTAGCGATACATTCTAGTCACGCGTGCTTGCGCTGTTTATTCAACATTCGTTTTGGCGTACGCAAATAACGGAGCAACTTTTCGAATTCACCAGACCACTATATGACTCCACACGGCTTCTATAGAAGCTTACTACGAATTGTGTTAGAATAGAAAGAAAACTAAGTTAATGTTTTCTTCAACAATTTGACTACAAGAGTACCTAGAAATAATTTACTACGGACTAAGTCGTGCAATGTCCAGGAACTGTTTATTTATCCAGTGGGCAAACAAATCAAGTAAGAAATACTAGCACGGTTAGAAAATTTATACCCGTCACTTCAGTCCCTTTGAGACCACGGAGCATTACCTACTGTAATTACAAAACGCTAAGATAAATAGGATATAACCCTATATAGTTCGTATATATTATGTAATTAAGTCCCATGTAAGTAGTTCAAATAACGTGGGAAAATTGTAAAAGTTCAAATTAATATTATTGACAACTGTTTCAGTATTCAATTGGCCTCTTTCAAATAGGCTAACCGTCATTGAAAGTCACCTGTCACCGGGAATAATTTAGTTGATATACCTTTGTTTGTACAGTAATAGTCCCAAACATTAAAAAGAAAATAATAAAAAAAAACGCATATCCAAGGATGCACTAAACCGAGTGCATAATTTAATAAAACATAAAATTATTTCTAAAAGTAACTAATCGACGCTTTACTTGTAGTTTGTGAAAGAGGCCCTTACTCTATTTCCCACGGATTTTATTTATATCTACATGCTTTCCACATCCCTTATCCTTAATTCTAATAATCAACCTGTGGCGTTTCTTGTGATATAAGCGACGGTAGCCACCTACCATCAAGTGGACCGTCAGCCTGCTGCTGACCATAAGAAAAATACAATATTCTAAAAATGACATTTTTTTAAGAAATATGATCGTTTGAAAATAAATAAAGCAAAGCTAATGGCTGATACAATTCTAAAATAATTTACTATGTGCAACATGTTCATGGTAATCATAAATCATTGGAAGGAAACGAATTAATATGTAATGACTAATTTTGATTGATCTCCTGGTAGGCGAAGATCGGACGAATCGCTATATAATATCCAAGTTGGTTTTAGATATTCTAAGAATTCAAGTTCGACTTTTTTAGAAATATGATATACAAATTCGGTAGAAATAGACATCTTAGAAATGTTTCTAACGAAATTAAAAGACAACATAATTATACTCAACATAAAACAAAAAATTCAAAAACCATTTAGTACTAAAGTCTATATAATGTCTCAAGTTGGTTGTAGAAATTCTAAGAATTGTTTGTGTCGACGAAGCATACGCTGCTGTAATGATCGGAATACGTAAAAACTGAGTCCATAAAGATAAGAATTTGTGACTTTCCGTTGGCAACCTTGGGTTCTGTAAAATTTATGGTTACATTTTATGACTTTGTAAGAGTTTCCCTGATTCTTCTAGTAAAAGTGCTCCCTGGGGTGCTTCCTTTCGCTCAGTTATAAAGTCGTAGAAAAAAAAGTTGAAAATCAGAATATAATTTAATAAGCGGCAGATGTTGCCTCATGTTTCGCAGCGGTATAGCGTTACCTTTTTATAACTGGGTGCTTTTCATAAAACATTAAACGGCCTCCTTTGTGAGGGACTACAAGTTATTAGGTATGTACGTGTTCAGGGTTTTTTCGGTTAGTCGAATAATGTTAGCCAGGTACTTGTGCGTACTTTAAATGTAACTTGAAATTATCGAGAATCGACTAAAAACGGGATTATAATATGGGATACATTTCCGATTCTTTAGAAAACTTTAGATTCAGGGCACATTGCATTTCGCAATAATTTGGGCACCTCGTTAAGGCGGAAGAACGCCGTGAAATAATAGCAAGTGTGCTGTTGTTTTTAGACGTGTAAGGGATGCATATCCCTTCCTAATTGTAATTGTACTGTAATTTTACTATAATTCTACTGTAATTTTACTGTAATTGTACTGTAATTGTACTGTAATTTTAATGTAATTGTAACTGTAACCTGTAATTCTACTAACTTTGCTTTGCATGCGTTAACGGTAGCCACCAAAAAAAAAACGTAGTGGTGGATACATGTCGAAATATCGTTCCTAAATGAAACAAGCCTTTGAGACTACCTATGGTTGGTCAAATAAAGTCTAGTTTCAGCGATAACTAGCAGCCTGCGTATACGGTAGCTACAAGCGACAGTGTAATACTTGAATGCGTTGTATTAATTAATCTCGGTCCAAGGGTCCAAGCAACTAAGTGAGCATTTAAATATGCCGCATCAACCAGTGCAAACACGAAACATTCATACAGCCACAACAGTATTTAGAATTCTAAAATACCCACTGCAATCTGTCCGCTGAACAATCAGTGGCGAACAAATGTACTGACAGAGAAGAGGGAACAATGGTCCTCTTTTTGAACCCGTTACGAGCGGAATTCTAAGTCTTCCGCTCTCCGATCTTGCCGGCAATTTTCTTTATTGTCCAGACGGTCGACGTTCAACCGGCTTTGGAAAAGAACATTCCGAAAGTGTGCCTTGGATTACGGAGTATTGCTTTTATTCTATTTTCAGTGTTCTTTTTCTAATGCTTAGCTTTTTACTATTTAATTTTATATTACACATATATTTTATTGTGTTGTTTTATATTTATTTCATTACGTATAATTTCATAATAACTTATTAAAAATAAGTAATATTTAATAAATATTAAGTTATTAGTATAGCCCATCTCCGTATCCCTTCGCAATCGCCTATCCTCAATCCTACTGTAGTCGGCAGCTCACTTGCAGTACCGTCAGCCTGTCTGCCAAACTTAACGTTAAAAAATAATAATTTCAAATTCAAATATTTTTGTGAGATTATTTTTTTTATAATAAGAGTTATTAAATTAAACATGGACACCTACGACAGTTGCTGTTTGATGAAGATAATAAATAGGATTTTACAATGTAATTTATGGAGCTCGTAGAGAATGGTAAGAGATTGCGTGAGAGTACTGACGATGTTAAATACACAAGATGCACTTTCCATAAATAATAATTGGACAGTGCAGTGTCCAGACACCCTTACGCCCTACAACTAATAAAATTATGAGTACTTTGCCCACGGTTTCGCTGAAAAGGGTCGGCTCCTAATTGCTTTGAATAATGTATACCCATTCATTGCTTTAAATAAGTCGTATGAAACTATTTTAGGCACCACCTTTTATCCACAATCTACCCGAATATATGAATATGAAACAGATATATTAATATGCTAATTTGTACTGTCTTATATTGCTTTATATTTTTCTCTTTATGGTAATTTTATATTAATTTGTTTGTGTTATCGTCATCTTGTGAAAATCCCTCCTAAATGTTTTAAAAATTCTTTCATAAATTCTTTGTTTCTCTGTTCGCCGTCTGTGTTTCCGAGCTTTTATAACCCAAATATTTTTAAAGTTCTAGTGCAAAAAGAAAACCCGTTATTAATGAAAACGACTGTAATGACAGTGATGACAGTAATGACAGTAATGACAGTAATGACAGTAATGACAGTAATGACAGTAATGACAGTAATGACAGTTCGTGTGTACTATCAAGGGGACCGTCAGCCTGTCTGCCGACCTTAATAAAAAAAAAACCTTAAATATGCATAAAGGTTTATAATAATTTATTTGAAATAATTCGAGCATTTAAGTGTTCCCTTTCCAACTCGAGCAGCTTACCAATTTCATATTACCTACGTAATTCCATGATTAGTTGATAAAAAAGTTGAGGCAAAGAAATCCTCCCAAATACCTTCACACGCTTGTACAGCGTGTTCTTAAAGCTGTATTTTATAATAACAATATGCATGCACTTATCAACGATCTCTCTTCATGAAAGCTCTGACTAGTTCCGAGTATATAAATGAGCTTATTCTAATGAAACAAAGGAAACTTCCGCACACAACTTTTTGACTGATCTTCTTACCAAGATTGATGACTTGTTAGTTTCACAACTGTTCTGGTAACCGCGAAACCACCACAAACGTTTGAACTATTAATTAGAGTTTTTTTTGGAGAACATCTCTGACTGCATTTTCTTATATATATCGGAGAATCATTGTTTTCCTCGATATCGTCATTAGTGGTTACAGGCTTAGTGGGCGTCATCAGGGCTAAATGCAAGCACAAAACACAATAAACACTGATTTATACGATTTTAATTAGCAAATGAACAATAATTTGTTCACAATACGTACACAACATAATTGGTCACAATACGTAAACAATATTCATTACTTTTTTTAGATTAGTTAGGTTTTTAAACATAAGAAAGATGTAACAAATGAAATAAAATCAAATTAGGATTTTTAAAAGTAAATTATAATGTAAACAATTAATATTTTGCGTTACGCCTACAAATAAAAATCAACTAGACTCATAGCTTCCTCCGACATATATTTGTACTTATAATATTTTCAAGTATTAGGAATTCCGCAGGTTCCTGTTTTGTAGCAATAAACATCTTTTTTACACAAGGAAGAACACCGTGAAATAACAAACACATGTGCTTTTGTGTTCTGGTGCATAACTATATGGGATACCAAAGCACATTCGCAATTAATCTCATTCCCTATCTTACTTTTACATTATTCCCTTGCCCACCTAGTCGCGCTAGAAGCGCTGCGCTTTTAGCCGGTAGCAGTCTGGCATAACCTCGATTTCCCAACGTTTAAAAAAGGGTTGCTTTTGTTTATGGAGACTTCCCACATAATCCCGTTGTCTGCCTGTCGTTATATTATTATTTGAAAAAAATTCAATTAATGAATATATTAAAGTATTATATATAGCAAAAAAATATGAATGAGGAGCAATTTCGCTGTCTTCACTAGACATGCTAAACATGTCAAGAAGTTGAAGGCTTACTTCGCTGCTATTAAAATTATTTCTACGAAATACAAATTGTTAGGATATCTACAAAATATGATATATTGTGCTAGAGAAACATAAATAATTTAAGGGTTTCCCAACAAGTTGAGCAGGCGAATAAATTATGAAGTAAGCGCTCACTAATTAGATTCTAAAATCGTGTAAGGTTAAATAACTTCGTTACTCTTTCTGGACGAGCAAAAGGACTCGCAACTGGAAGACTTAGCAAAGACGGCGGCGTACCCGCAATTTCATTCTCTTTTATGAATAAAACATTAGTTTTCTCTGTGAATAGCCGTAACTATGGAAAACAAACTTTCGTAACTAACATTGCTTAAGTACCTAGAATTACTTATTTGTTTGACTTTAAGCGTTTTACTGGGTTTGGGTTTGGTTTGTTTTGGCTTAGTGAGCCAACGTGGAGTCTGAAGTATATGCCATTCTTCATCTTTGACAACCTTGGGTTTGGTTTGTTTTGGCTTGGTGAGCCAACCTTAACCAGTATTCTTGTGGAGTCTGAAGTATATGTCATTCTTCATCTTTAACAACCTATGTCTACGCAAATAATAATATGTGTAAAGGTCTGTCTTATACGTTTCCACTGGTCAGAATTTTAGCCAATCGGACACGGTATATTACAGCGTTCATCACCAACAGTTCTTTTAGACCCACATTTCTTGTCTTGTCTTACCACTGCCACTTTCTTGTCTGCGTTCTGCATTGTCGGTGTAGAAGTATCGTGTCATTAAAAGTTACGTACTTGATAAGCTAATATTTTGTATCGTCCATACATTAATGTCTTCATTACATTTTAAGCACCCACTTAAGTTTGTTGGAGAGTTTGCGTAAGTAGAGCAATTGGTACTTAATTTTGATTTGTTATAAGAGTCATTAGAACCGAGAACATTGTCAGAACAAAATTTTATCAAAGTTTGTTTGTTGTATGAAAGCCTATATGCGGGCTCAGTTAATTACGAAAGGCTGTTCATACTTTACCTTCTAACCGACCTCTAATTAAATGCTGTTTGTTGAGTTTTGTCTCCATATAAAATACTTAAATTCGCTCTCCCGCAAAACAATGCTTTACATTACCACGACAATGAGTTTTGTAAATTTTTGAAAAAACAAAAACATAAAAAATATATACAAGTCAATGGTAAGAGTAAATATGACAGCTGAATTCAATTTTAGCTTATTAGCTGAATACCTGAATACACACTGACTAACTGGAATGACATGATAATGAGGATTATTCTTTCTCTTTCTTCCTAATAGAAAAAAAATTAATTAAATGAAGGCCTGATAAATATTTTCAATTTTTAATGCACAATTATTCTGGTGATATATGAGCTACATACATAATTATTAATTAGTGGATGACAATATGCAACTCGATTCTGGTACCTACGCCATGTAATTAATAAACTGGCTGTCCAAGGCGTTACGGCTCTGTCAATTACATTGGACCCAATTATATACTGTTTACTACTATCAACGTACACGCGTATACAGTAGGTACATAGTTAATACTCTATAATGATGTAGACTTTTCTCTGTGCCTTAATACTACTTCACTATTAAGAATTAGCCGTTCACTATAAATTGAGACAGACATGACTGTCTGAAATTTTTTATTACTGTGATACGAATTTTTTTTTTGAGTATTAATCAGAAAATAGATTTTTTATCTATAGTAAGTAATATTATAAAGCTGAAGAGTTTGTTTATTTGTTTGTTTGTTTGTTTGTTTGAACGCGCTAATCTCAGGAACTACTGGTCGAATTGAAAAATTCTTTTTGTGTTGGATAGATCATTTATCGAGGAAGGCTTTAGGCTATATAACATCACGTTGCGACTAATAGGAGCGAAGAAACAGTCGAAAATGTGGAAAAAACATCTTTGAGGGCTTCCGTTGCGTGCGCTGCGAAAACCGTTCGAGATACCCAAATGATTACCAAAATAACTATTCCACGCGGACGAAGTCGCGAGCACCAGCTAAGTATTCTATAATGATGTAGACTTTTCACTGTGCCTTTGTACTATTTCACTATTAAGAATTAGCCTTTCACTATAAATTGAGACACACACAACTGTGTGTGAAAGTTTTCATTACCATGACACGAAAATATTTATTATGAGTAATAATCAGAAAATAGATTTTTTATAATATATAAATATGTCCGATTCAAACTTTTTTAAATATAGTCTGTATTGTTATTCAAGTTTTAATTTTACTTTAAGGAGTCAAATTGTGCGGCGACAAAAATAAAGCTTTCAGATACAGCATCGATGTAAAACAGCTCAGTAAAAGTGTACAAATAGTTTTGTGGTAATAATTGATTTAGGTATATTTAATTGGTTAATAAGAGATACGTAATGATAGGCTCGTGTTGAGGCCGTTTTGTCAACGCGGGAAATTGTTCCCAGAGCACGTGTGGCCGGCCTCGGGCTACGTGCGACGCTATCAAAATATTTGCACATCGCTTTACTGATAAATCTGATTAACACACACTAATTGAGTTTGATGGAAGGTGAAAACATGGTTGCTTAATATATTAAGCTACAGTAAGCTTCAATAAATGAGTAAATAAGCTTAATATATAACCACATAAAATATTATGGAACACATACCTATAGTATATTAATTCCTATAATAAGGATAAATAATTTTTGTTGTAACTTGTGCATTGTTTTAATTTGTTAATTGGATTTGGATATTAGACCTTGGAATAATGACTATCAAAATTTAGTTAAGACCACTGATATAACAGAATGTGTGCTGTTGTATTTTGGTTAGTGAGTATGAGATGCCAGAGCCCATTTCCTTATCCCTTTCTAACCGCTTATCCTTAATCCTACTAAGGTCGGCAGAGGACTAGCAGCACTTGTTATTTGTTATTGTTATTCTTTTGTTATAGGCGGCTCTAATTTAGTTATATTTGAAAATGAATTGAGAAAGAAAGTCTTGGGCAAATAAGAATCGTTTTTAGAGCGATGATGTTAATAATGCCGTGTTCAAAGGTGTGAACTAGTCTTTTAATGCTGTAAAGCGCACAATGGCCGCTGTCGTACTTAAGCGGAGCATCGTCTTTCCATTTGTACATGCACTCTCCTTGTATACAAACTTCTGTTGGAGTGACTTTGTAACGGCGTTTGCTGTTAAGCCTCCTTTTCAGTGTACACTATTTTAATTTAACGCTATGTCTAAATTTCATGTTACAGTTGTTCATGTCTTAAGCTAACTATAACGCTTAAAAAACTCAGATTTTCATAATGAATTGCCACATTTTTAGCATAGATTCGTAGTGTAGTAAAAACTTAAGCGTAATACTTATAATTGTATAGTTGAGGAAGTTAGAAAATGATTAACAATCCCTGAGGAATATCCCTGAGGCCTTGACATGGCACCGTTACAGCGAAAGTGTACGTATTGATATGATGACGGACTTTCAGTCGAAGTGTCAAGACTACGGTGCGCGGTGTACTGACACTATGCTACTGTTACCATTCCATTACACTGTTAACTACGAGAATGTTTAAGCATTTACACTATGCCTTACTTAGTCATCTTGCATATAATATGCTTAAACACCGAGTCGCCCGCTCCGTTCCGAAGGCTCTCTTCATTGTGTGAGTTTGAATGGAGAAGCAGTACACTCTGTCTCTTCATTGCTAAAGCTGTGTATTGACATGGGAGTGACTCTACAGATTTAAATGGCACGTTTAGAATGGTTTAGAAGGTTAGACAGAGGCGGAAAGCCTATTTTAGACATATTTTATAAAATATGTCTAAAATAGTTGAAAAACGAATTAAAAGTTATTTAGGAAATAATCCTAAAATTTTTAGTGTATTTTGATACGCAATATCTTTGTAAAAAAATGGTCACATCGAGATAAAAAAAGCATTTTGAAGGTCAGATCTTTTGACCAAAAAATTTTATCAGCTACGGCCATCAATGCAATAAGAAATAGTGCAAGATTAGCTAATGTAAGTGAGTACCAGATAGAACTGATAACTAGAATCTTAAAACTTCAAAATCCTTTTTTTATCTTAGTACAATAATTTTTTATTGAGATACTTTCAAAAATTACTAAATAATTTAGGAAAGATTTTTTGATCCCTTAATTTTTTCCAGTAGTATAGAATATAGGTACAAATACTGTGAAAGACTACAACGTTGGATCTCTATAAGAAATCCTTTGCTTGTTATTAGTTGAACGGGCTATAAAGCTATAATACGAGTCTGTCGTAATCATAACCTACATGCTAGCTAAGATGGGAAATAATAAAGTCGGTGCACAAAAAGGAATAAGTCGAGCGGTTTATGTGGCGTTTGTGACCTAAGCGAGGTTTGAGTGTAGGAACGTTGCCGACGAACGGACGGCATTGAACGGATTATCCTAATGCCTTGTTCCATTATATAGACAGACAGTATGATACCTTTGGAAAATTCAAGTGATGATTTTATTTTGGTTTAGCTAGTGTACCTAATTTCAATTGAAATATAATAATGTATTCAAAGATATTTGATTGGTCTCGCAGCGCTCGACTAGATAGAGCGCTATACAAAAGCGATAGGTGAATGCGGCAACTTTTAATTGTAGTGTGTGTAAAAACATCGTCACTTTTTATCACTTTTTACACAGTTTTATTATATTTTTACACTGTTTCACTAAGCAAACTGACATTTTATTATGCTCAAAATTTAATAAAACATTCGGCACGTCCACATCACAGACAGTTTGCGGTGTGGCTGGCTCGGGTACGCCGAATTGCCGCATTTTAAAAGTACAACGGCGGTATCTAGTCGAGCGCAGCTCAATTCATCTATGAATGTATTACTATACCTAATTACAAATATAATAATGCGAATATAACCAGTATCTGTTGCTTTTCCACCTCTAAACTTTGGTATGAGATGCTTTGAGACCTTGGGAATGACATAAGACTAACAGTTAAACACGTTCAATTTGAATGAAATAACTAACACCCCTCAAAGGTTTTATAAAAGAAGCGTGCATCTAAATTTGAGGACGCACTTCAACGTTCATTCATACGTACATGAGAACGCTCAGTGTGCTCCAATTCATTTCAAACAATTTCAAAAATAATACAGTTATTTTTATGAAATTGTTTAAAACTATTACTTAATGTTATTATTAATATAACATTGGTTTAAATTTCCAAACAAGGATAGTTGCCTAGGAAATTAAATTTTTACGGTTAACTCTCTAAAAGCAAGCCACAAAAACAGGAATTGAGTTTAACGATTTAAATCGTCTATTAGAAAACTATTGTGGCCTTACAAGCAATTAGTGGTAGTCTGTCAAAAGGACAGTTAGAATAATTCATAGGTATTAAACAGTTTGTTTAACACCTTTGAATTATTTTGTTTAATTCTAGCTTCGTTAGTTTTTCCCACAATATACAAAAAGAAAGATCTATTTATTACAAAGGCAAATTCTATGACTGACGATTCACATTTCACTCTTTTTCACTTTTATTCACAATCAATCAATATTATTTACAACTTAATTGACCCTCTTTTCTGCTAAAGTAGGGATGCAATTGAAATTCCCGTGCTATTTCTTTCGGGGTTTCTTCTCGAGATCGTCATCATGGTTTTTTTTCCGAAACTCTGGTAAATTTAAATTTATAGTGACGATCATAAGAGTTTCTTGTAGAAACCTAATTGATTTTGATTTGATTTTAACATTATAATACACAGCTAGGCTAGGACAATAATAAAATCTTATATCGTGTATTAACTTAAAATTAAACTTATTAATTTATCATTCATATAATTCTTTAAAGCTACAATTTTAATATTATATAAAAAAATCTCATATAAAAAGCTAAATTGAAATTATAAACTTACCCTGCCTTTCTATTGATTATTTATTAATGTTGGATTTGTTGAATCGATTTGTATAGTTGTCATCAACATCGAATGGCTTTCGCGGTATCTTCAAGGTTAGCCGCGCGCTTAGCAGCAATTCTATTCACATCACGTGTGTTAATCCCCTCTAATTTAAACCAAATTATATTCATCCCGCCTATATTTACTGAAATCTGAGTGGTTGCGTGTCGCTGTATTACAAACAATTGAGCGGCAGGAGGACACAGCTTCCCCCCCTAAGTGGGTCACGACCGTGCAGTGGTGGGGGGGCTTAACCCTCGGCAATCCGGACGGTTGCAGGGGTCGGTGGGGTCACCGGCCTTGGCTTGGCTGATCGGATTGTCGGTGGGGAACTAAGAAGACCCACGAGCGCGTGCTCCGAGCGGGTTCCGATTATCGGAGCTCGTGGCGGAGCATTAGATTGGAGGCTCCAACTGTCCGTTGGAGCTTCACTGGTCACCGCTCGTTGGGCCGAGGAGCCGTACTCGGCCCACGCGGGTGTGGGCTGGTGAGAGTTGGCACCCCCGGTCCTTGTACGTCGGACCGAGGTATGGGTCTCGGTTCTGCGCACGAAGACCGGCGCGGGTCGCAGCGGTCGCACTGAGCGTCGCTCAGTGGTAGTCGGGCAACGCACGCGAAGACGGAGCTCTGTGGCAGGGAAGGACCGCCTGGCAGAGTACCGCAATCGTGGCTTTGTGGAGGGTGGTGAAGACCCGGTTTCTGGGGCCGGCCTAGTAACCGCCCTCTGCAGTCGTCCGGAAGAGTGAACACCCGGCCTCGCGACCCGGCTTAGTAACTCTTCCGCGACGGCATCACGAGGTGGAGCCCGTTTCTCGGGCTGCCGCGATTGCTGTGGAAATGTCAGGTGGACACCCCTTTGGGCCGCCCACCCTTAATGCCGTAGAGATGAGCGGCCACACGAGCAGGGGTTATCCGAGGATTTCAGGTGGAAGCGGCCTCTAACTCTGCGGTAGGTTGTGCCGCAGAAAAGAGGTTATGGGGTGCTTCAGAAGTGAAGCTCCTCGCTGACTGCCCGCTGCGAGAGGTGAAAATAGGCGGCAATTGCCGCTTCGCCTGGGTGCGGCGGACATGGGGTCGTCCGCCGTATTCACAGCACCGGGCAACGAGGGGAGACGTGCTGTGTGTTTCCGGTGCGTCTCTTCACTGCGCGGAGGTCACACTACGCGCCAAATCGAGGTGGGGCCCGCAATGTGTGCGAGCTGCGTCTGGCGGTGGAGACGGTAGCGTGTCATAGCGTCCCCTATCCTCCGCCCATAGACGGCGCGAAGAAACACCGTGGGTTTTTAGTGGTAGAAGTCCCACATACCCCACCGATCCCCCCATAGTCGGTGGGGATCTGGTTCGCAGATTTTCCCACGGAAAAAAAAAAAAAAAAAAGGAGGACACAGCTTGGATTCCATGAAGAAGCGCTAAGGAGTCCTACATGGGTAGGTAGACTCTTTGCATAACAAACTCAACGGCGATAAATTGATTCTTTGCACTAGTAATTTGGGCCGTTTTCCGCCATTGATTCGGCTTGTAAGACATGCAAACTCCTTAAGACATGCAAGGACGATCCATGCAGCGATCAACGAAATAGTATATCTCTGCGAGCAAGCGATGCGCTGCCAAAGACACTTGACATTGTATTTATTGCTGTCTTTGTATTTGGGTGCTACATGTTCGTTAATTGACATTATCTCTATTATAGATTTGTTTTTGTTTACTCTAATATTTTTTTTTACCTTTTGGTTGTGTGCCTCTTATAATTGCGACGACATTTCCATACTTTTGTATAATTGTGTGATTTTGTAATAATTTTTAATAATAATAAATAAAGAAAGTAGAAAGTTCTCCGTATAGGCCCCGAATCATATATTATTTCTGATCGGCTTCTACATAAGATTTGAATTAGTATCACTACATAGTATAAAACAAAGTCGCTTTTTCTGTCCCTATGTCCCTTTGTATGCTTAGATCTTTAAAACTACGCAACGGATTTTAATGCGGTTTTCACTAATGGGTAGAGTGGTTCTCGAGGAAGGTTTATAAGTACATAATTTACTAAGTTACGCGGGCGAAGTCGCGGGCAGCAGCTAGTATACCCATAAAGAAATAGTAATTTTATTGCGGTAATAAATTTTAAGTAAATTCAGCAAGACCGTAATAAATTTTTATGTGGGGTTTACGAGTGTGTGCCATGTGACGAGCTTTTTCGCAAGTACATTGTCAATTTTCTAATGTCTCACGATTTAATTGTAACTATCGCCGTTAAAAAATATATACATACATAATATATTATTATAATAGCCAGTTATAAACTAGCGACTCGCCCCTGGCTTTGCACAGAGTTGAACTTATTAAAAAAAAACATTAAAAATATATACCTACCTATGTTTTAAATTTCAGCTTCATAGACATAGTAGTAGTTTTGGCTATGCGTTTATAGTCAGTCGAGACAAACAATTTAATAAGTATTGATAATGAAGTTACTACATAATTAATGAAAAATTTTTTTTTTTTTTTAAATGGGTCTAATTGTAATAAAAGTATAGCAACTTTAACAATGCTGTAAACAAATATCATTTGTGTTAGAAGTTGACTAAATGTAATTAACGAAATCTCAAATGCACTAAAGCTTGTCGTTTTGTTTCAAACGCAATAAAGCGAAAACAATTGTGCTCGTCGACTTAAAAGTTATAACGATGGCAATCCGGATAAGATTCCTTCGACATCGAAAAGACATTATGGGGACGAGAACGGGAAGAGAGATTCCATAATCAGATTTGGTTATTTCGGTCTTCGTGTACTTAGAAAGAATTTCTGTTTTATTGTGATCAGAGGTAGGAACTACATAGAGGACATTGAAACATAGATTAAACTTTTATTTTGCGAAAAAAATAACACAGAAATTCATAACGCTCACCAACCGAGTATGCGGTTTGACTACAGTGAAAAAGCAAACGTGAAAAAAAAACCATAAATTTTTATTGAAAAGCGCAACAGTGATTTATTTATTTTTTTGTATTCAGCTTAAATATTTAAATTAAATTCGTTTTTAACACGAAGCAAGCGATCAATGTATATAAAAACTTTTACAAGTATTTGTAGATCGTTAAATACAACAGAATTAAATTAATATATCACGGGAGTAGAAAAGATTGGAAGCAAAAATAAGCAAAAGAAGATGCGGTACCTTCTATTGCGAAAATGAAGAACTAAATTAAATATAGGTATTAAAGAAGGCACGAAATAGTCTATATGTAAATGTTGCATTATCGACAATGGTATATTAGGCGAAATCCCACAGCTACAGTTCCAATATTGGATACGTATAATACTAGACAGAGATAGGCAAATTTATTCAAACGGTCGCATGAATGAGATAACCATATGAGCCACAGCTACGAATCCACATCCAAATGATAGCTCTTATTGCCCGTTCAATTGATACAAATGGTCTCATGTAAATGAAAGACTTAGAAAATATTAAATTTTAATGTAGGTAGGTACTGGCTTAGTTTCTCGTCTTGAGTGATTTTTGGACAAAATAAAGGTACAAACAGGAACGCATTTTAAAAATTTTCCTTCCACAAAAAACTATTGTGCGCATTATTACCGTTTCACGTGTGATCAGTATTGTCTGAGTGACTGAATAAAACTGAGTCTACTGGACTCAGATTATAAGATCCATTAATGGATAATGAGTTATGTATTATATCTTCCGGTCTGGAAAGTTGATACTACAGTGAATCTCTGTTATTGCTCTTTTCAAATAAATCTTAATTTTTTATTTTAAACTATTATTTTTAATAAGACTTTAAATTTTCATATCTAATGTCTATTAGGCGCCAACAATCAATGTTGAAAGACATATGTGAATCGTGTAATTGAGTATTATCAATTTGCGGTTTGGTGGATGCATGCCGGACGTGGGGTGCGGAGTTGACAGCAGCCTCCCGACGCGGGTACATTTGTCACTGTGATTAAACGACCGTCACCTACAATACACCGGCATACTCGCACACCGCCGACCGACACACGAATCGCGAACCTTTTATTTTGCCCAACGTATAATTATTTACAAATTATTCGACCGTTGTCTTTACCCGTGTTACGTTTATTAAAATTGATTGATTTGCCTTTGATTTTTCAATCAGATTAAATGGCAAATGAAAAGTCAGAATATGCTTGGAATGTTTTTTAACCAGATAAGAATTTCAAAATTGTGTTGTCGACAAGTCATGTAAAGTATTTAAGTACTATCCATCTAAGTTAAGGAACTTAGATGTATTGAGAAAAAAAAAATAAGGTAGCGCATCAATAACATATTATCATATTTAACTAATATATTTAATGGAAAAGAACAAGTAAAAACAATATAAGCATATAATATACAAAGTACAAGTTGAACCAATCAAACCTATACTAATGAAATCAAGTTTTGATGAAATTGTGAGAGCTTACGCGTAACTTTTAGGAAATATTTTGATTGTCTTCCACGTTGAAAGCTCTCAAGTGAAATACTTATTTATACTTAAGTTTTCACAATTTGATCTGATAGCCAAACTTATTTCCAGTTTTATGGGGCAATTAGGTTACTTATTTCATATAATAAATAAGTAAATAAAAAAACTATGATTCAAATTTTAGGGTTGTTCCAAACGGTTCTACTATTAGTTCCACGATAGAATTGTTTGGACAAAAAAATTACAAGTAGTTCTACTGCACAGTATGACAGATTGGACTAGAATTAATTTAATGGAACACGTTCAAACTGTTCTACTATTTTTATAATAGAACAAAATAAAATAAAACATAGTAGTGAGAAAAGAACGAGAGAACGAATTTCAGTCACGTATATTATTTTAAAAGTTACAATACTCGTATATCCATCAAAAAAATGAAACCACAATTCATTTCAGTGACGTAAAGGAGAGAGGTTAAAGAACTTGAAACGTCAATGACGCACAGCATCAAAGTGATTTGCGATAAAAATTAAGATTTTTCTCTCGAAGTGTCAAATATTTGTTTCTTATTTACTTATGTACAGTCACGAACTGACGATCCTTTTTATTATTCGCGCTTGAGTCAATACCTTGAACGAACGCGATGCTGTTTTCTCAAGTACTCCAACTCGCCGCTTCGAAGCCGCGCCTTTGCTCCGCGACCCCAATTCACTTTGAGATCCGACTTAAATCTTTTTCTATCCGGACGGAATAGGCCGGCACAAGCAGCTGTATTTTTCTCTCGTTTATGAAGATACAAAATTTAATTTCATCGTGTAAAGAGCGTCCTATTTATATCAATCAGGTAACGCAAACACACCGAAACCAACCCTTGCGAAGGAAAATAAATCAATCAAGTTTCATGACGTAGAGCTGGCGCCGTGCAAAGTTAAACTTCAATTAAAGTAAATAAACAAAATTTATAGGGATTTTAAGGAAGTCCCTAATTGAATGTTGATGGACACGGAGAACAATTTCGCTTAGAATTTCAATTAAGAAGTTACCAAGTCCT
The DNA here is from genome assembly GCA_947623395.1 of Synanthedon tipuliformis. Taxonomy (NCBI): domain Eukaryota; kingdom Metazoa; phylum Arthropoda; class Insecta; order Lepidoptera; family Sesiidae; genus Synanthedon; species Synanthedon tipuliformis. Next base: position 7,736,726 of record OX392408.1, on the reverse strand, counting down.
ATTTAAATTCAAGACAGCGATTGGGAGTTGCGGGCAGGCGTGACGTTCCCGGCTAGTTAGAATGTGATTGAGAAGAAATAAACGCTATTATTAACCGATTGATTAAGGGAACAGTTACAGTATGTTAGGTACATTTGTAAACCAAAATATTTCTCCGAGACCACGTGGTTCGACTGATTCGTCCGATTTCTCGTAGAAGCTTGTATATAAAACTTCATGCTTCTAATTTTGAAAATGATGGATTTTCATTCAACCTTCTTCTTTGCCTGGCCCTTTCCCACTTTATTTGGGGTCGGCCCTCCGTATCATGCGTCTCCAGGCAGCTCGGTCCTGGGTAGTCTCTTTGTTGATTTGGGCTTCCTTGAGGTTCTTATTTACAACGTTTTCATAAAATAACGTAAATTTTCATTCAACTGTTCATCTCTTATTTGGAAGTTCATGAAATTACCCCTTTAACCCTTTAGGGGTGGAATTGTATCTCGTGTAATACTCTTTTATTTACTGAATTGGAATTGGAATCCATTGCGTAGTTTAATAATAATAATAATAATAATAATAGCCATTTATTTCCAAACTTTTACAAAATGTTTACTAATGCTTTATAAAATGTCCCTCAATTCGGTGTGCCTTTCGGTATAGGCCTCCTCCAACTGCCTCCATTGATTTCTATCTAGAGCCACTCTTGGCCAATATGGCCCCAAGGTCATTGCGTAGTTTAAAAGATCTAAACATAGATACAGAGGGAGAGACGGTGGGAAGCGTCTTTGTTTTATACTATCTAAAGATATATGTATATAGATTAATGCCAGATCCATTAGTACATTTAATTCGAGACGCAGCTGCAATATCCACGTAATACTTCCTCTCAAGCCCGTCCCCTTTTAAGGCTTTGCGCCCACCGAATAGATATTTTGCTGCTCCAAATCCGTCGACACATAAATTAGTTTTATTAAAATATTTCCTTGCAATTTTTTAAATAAGATTTTTTGGTTAGTGCCGGAAATTGATTCATGCGTGTGTCAGAAATGAGTGTGAGTTGTATTACACGGGGAGAAGTAATTTATAGACCGGCCATTACAAATATTTTCGTACAAAAGTTCCCTTCTCCGTACATTAATATTGCCTAAAAAATACATATTGAAGAAGGTGTTAGCTAAATGCTTAAACTAAAATTTTAATAATCACTTGTAATTTTTTTTCAAGGATGTCTGTATTACTGTATAGACGCGATTCATTACGTATTTACAGACATATATTTATATAAATTAAAATTCCTTGGATAAAAGGAATTGGATAAATATAATGAAAAATGGGAAAAGCAAAAAAATAGTATCTGTTCTAACTGTTCTAACTCTGTTTATGAAGAAATTTAGTTATATTTTAGGTATTTTTAAAAGTAAAGTACTCTACTACTATACTCTTGTATGTAGGTAAATATTTATAGAATGTTTTAATATCTTTACCTTAAATTCAAATATATGAAATATTAAAACAATATGGTCCAAATTCCAAACTTCCTAAATAAACACAGTCTAAATAACACAAATTAATTAATAAAAACCGAGTGCACCGACCTTTTATATTTACAAGCTTAGGCATTTCCTTTTTGAGCCTTATACTCTTTTGTTTACGATGGATATCTCTCTAACTAACGTAAAAATAGGACAAAAAAGATTCCTTCATTACCAAGACAAATGGTAGAAAGTTATTTAGCAAATTCCCTTTCTGCTGAAGAAATTTTCATTTTCTGTTTCATTAGTAAAATTTAATCCTATTACGAGAGAGAAAAGAGAAGCAATATCTTGAAGGAATCCTTGTAGCGCGTCACGGAAAATGTACCTTTTTTATGGTTCGAAATTAATTTAAATGTAAATTAATGCAAATTCTCACCATTTTTATTTTCATTCTTCTAAATGATATTCGATTGTTATAAATCTTACATTATATCAGTTATGCTAAACTAGCTGGTGCCCGCGACTTCATCTGCGCTGAAAAATAAAATATATAAGTGACAAAATAACGGATGAAATCTTTATTGCTTTTATACGTTTGCCAGGCGTTGGATTTCTATTTTTAGATGAAACATTTTTTTTTGGATGCCTGTATCCTTTTTTGTATTCCTATGCAAAATTTGGTAATGGTAGGTTGAATAGTTAAAGCATGAAAATGCAACAGACATACAGACTTACTTTAACATTGATAATATTAGTAAGGATTGATAATATGAATTTTTGAATCACAAATATACTGATTAGCTTAATATGAGTACAATCGTTTGAAGGAAAGTCAACCTGTCTGCCGACCCTCCTTTTCGGACCAAGCGCTTTGAAACATCCTTTATAATGCGCATTGCCAGGGTTTGGAACTCCCTGCCGGCGTCTGTATTTCCGAGCACGTATAACCCTAATCTTTTCAAGGTTCGAGTAAATAGGCATCTTCTGGGTGTGCTTGCTCCAACTTAGGCCTCATCCTTGCCACATGGCTGGTTGTTGGCTAAGAGCAAACCCATCTCTTATAAAAAAAGACTAACTTAAAAAAAATTACTATACTTAAAAATGAAATGAATAGCTCTTCTTTTGCTGAGTTATTCCAAACCAGTTCCAAACAGTTCTACTATTAGTTCTATGATAGAACTGTTTGGACAAAAAAATCCAACTATGTAGTTCTACTGTTAGCTGCTAAGTATGACAGTTGGCTTTGCTAACTTTGTCTAAAATTCCTTAACTTAGGAGACAAAGTCTATCGTACAGAATAGAATAATCCTCTAAAAAAATATTTCTCAAAAAGAACGACACGCCCCCTGCGGGTGCTAGATTGCGCGCGCTAAAGGGAGGCTGTAAAGAGCCCAGACAAAATTGGGGGATATTCAAGCCGTATAACTGATTTGTGTTTATATCTATATTAAAAAACTACATAGAATACTACACTATATGGATTATTTCGTTCTTATTCTTGACCACATTGATTGTATAAATAAAATTAATAAATTTTTTAATGTCTTTCGTAGAAGTGTTTCTGAAATCCTGTGCGAAGCAGCATAATCATCATTATCTACTTGTTCTACAAAATTTAGTAGGAAGTTATATATCTGTAAATATTAGTAAATATAGTCGCTGTATATCTATACTAATATTATAAGGCTGAAGTTTGTTTGTTTGTTTGTTTGAACGCGCTAATCTCAGGAACTACTGGTTCGAATTGAAAAACTCTTTTTGTGTTGGATAGATCATTTATCGAGGAAGGCTTTGGGTTATATAACATCACGTTGCGACTAATAGGAGCGAAGAAACACTCGAAAATGTGGAAAAAACGGGGAAAATTTGAGGGCTTCCGTTGCGTGCGCTGCGAAAACCGTGCGAGATACCCAAATGATTCCCAAAATAACTATTCCACGCGGACGAAGTCGCGAGCACCAGCTAGTATGTAATATATATAATATAGTAATATGTCTCTTGAGAAACATCCAACAGATTATTGTTATATAATTTAATTATAGGTTTGTAGGAAAAAATATATTTTATTGATTCTCTATAATTGCTCATATATAATGAGCGTGTCATTATCAGTAATAACGTAATGAAAATTTATAGATTTGTTTGATGAAATGAATCTGTAGAAGACAGTGTCTCTTGAGAATTGTTCGTTCGTTTCAAGTTAACTCTGAATAATGTAAAGAAACGATTCTACATTTATATTCGACTTTTACGTGGCAATCCAATATATTTTTAAGATACCAACAGGAAATTCCCCATAGCGAATAAGCCAAATTTGTATTCCCCCATGTCGAATGCCGATTTCGTGTTGAGATTTTCATAAACCAAATCCAAATAATTGTATAAGTATTTCCTGATATGTTTTGTTCTACATATATCCCCATATAACTTTTCCATATAAAATTTGCTGTCGTCTGTGGCTCTGCTCGTTTCATATATTTAAATATTTCCATTTTTAAATATTGTAATTATCCCATCATCAAACAACACCATTGTTATTCCGATGTTATATCTATGAATCAAGTTTCATAAATTCAATCTTTATATAAAATATAAATTATTCAAATAATATTACTTTAAAGAGTAGATCTGTTACAAAGTATAGCTAGTTTGGTTGAAATATTTTAAGAAGTCCCCAATTACTTGATGTTTGATGTCGGCGTCTTTGATCCGCAGTTTTGTTGAAAGGTTCGAAGGCATTCGCTTTCCATCAACTTCAAAAGGACACTATAACTATGTTTAACTTTGTCCATCTTTACTTGATTTATTCAAGTTACAGAAATGCCCTATTCACAGCTGTTCATTGAATATGAACATTTCAGTGAAGGTATACATATTTTGTTGGGATTATTTATTGAAAGTGTGGACACAAACCACACTTTCATATTGTAAATACCACAAATAACATACTTTTTAAGTTTTCTTGTATTACTAACACTATATGGACACCAGGTGTATGAAATAAACTTATGATTATTATAAAAAAAATATTTTAAAAAATAGAACGTAACTATAACGCATAACATAACGCATTCGTGTGACAATTCTGATTTAACTCCTATAAATTTTTATTTATAGGAGTTAAATTAATTAATTAAATTTTTGGAGTAAACTCCAAAAAGCTCAGTGTATAGTCAAGCTGATTACAAATTTATCTGAATTTGAAGGTGTGGAACTAGACATAAATATAATCAATTTTATTTGTCTATAACAGGTTGGCATAAAATTTTACAATAGTGATAAGTAATTGTGGGTTTTTTCGAAGCGAGAATCTTATTAACGAAGTTGGCCGTTGAAACAAAATTTCGATTGTAAAACGGAATCGCTTTAAGCAAACGTTTAGCTTGAATTACCCAATCAGCATATAAAGTGGCTACTGAGCGGCTAAATTTAGACCACCAGAGATTAATGAAATCTATTGAGCACCAAATACGACCATTTCAACAATTTGTTATCTCAACTTTTTCGGATCACAATGTTTATCGCTCGTTATCCTGCAGTTGATTTGCGATTTGTTTTCTTTTTGTTTCTCGGCGTATCTACCTTTTAATGAATAAACTTCTTTTTTTTCAGCTACCTTTTTATAAAAAAAAATTATTTTATCCAACACATATTACAACACAAGATGACAATGGTTTGTCTAGATATTTTACATATATAATTATAATAATTACATATACCTAACAATTACAACTACATTACACTAATATATAACAATAAAATACATAACAATAATACACCATATACAAATATAACAATATAATATTATATAATCATCAACGTGCCCTAACTGAATCGCAATCATAATTTTATTTATTTATATCTAAATGTAAATTTCAAATTTACGTCGAAATTACATCGAAATAAAATCTCTCACATTTAGAATTAAAAGTTGATGAAATTACGCCGACACCAGTAGTTATCATTTGGAAAACACAAGTTTATGGCGGACATTAAATGCATTTCAGTCAGTGAGTTATGCTTGCTACGTGCACCACAGTGAAGCAGTGTTGTACCAGAAGCGTAGGGAAGTAACATTTGTTATGCGGTGAGCTCAAGCTGTCACCAAGTTGTTGTAGCGGTAAAAAGTTATTATATGTACTTCTACTTTAGACTCATTGCTGATTAAACAAACGAGTTAAATATTCATTTTAAGTATTTCTCAGTACAGTTGCACTCAGAGCACTCAAACTAAGCAGGCTGTCTAGGCAGTAACCACCAATATAGAATTCAGTGCATATTGTGTTGAGATCATTGTGCCACAGCTATTCCTCTATAATCTAATTGTACCTTACTAATACTGACTCCTTCCTAAATGGTTTTACGGAATTAAAAGAGACCATTTTTAATTCTTATTTTAAAATTCGAACTCGCTGATGTTCGTTTTTTAAAAATCTTACAGGAACACATTTTTCCATGATAAAAAGTATCCTATATCCAGGTATATAATTATAAACTATGTAATGTGCAAAATTTCATTAAAATCTGTACAGCTAGTTTTGCGTGATCGAGTAACAAACATACAAACTTTCACATTTAGAATAACTGTCACCCCATGAGTCTTATAGACTAGGCAGTGTTAGCTATATGACAGAATATATTTTATATATACGAAAAAAAAACGTCTTTCTATAATTGAAGAAGCTTTCAGAGCTTATATATCTGAGAACTTTTTTATTTCATAAAAAGCGTGTGCGGAAAACGTGAAAGGTTAGATATTTTTGCTACATTTCACTTTTCCTCCTTTTAAGTTTTAAAAGCTTACTCCGTACCTACGTTCTCAAGATATTTTTTTTATTGCTTATATTATATCTGACTATATATTTTTACGTAAAAACCACAGAAACTGCTCTTAATTTTAAATTCTTCTTATAATTATTTTTTATTCTTAACTATTTAAGGTCGGTCGTTAACTCTATGACATAATAGTTATATAAGTTACAAGCTGACCCAGCGAATTTTGTACCGCTTTAGAGGCAATAAATGAGCAGACTTGATTTTATCATGGTCAATTTTTTATTTGGATAATTAATGTAAATTAAAAAAGCAAGTATTTAATTTACGGGAACGTGACGTGGGACGTGACATAAAACGTGGTATAACAAAACGCAACTGAAAGCAATTTATCAGTAAAAACCCGTTCATCCCGTCTACCCGTTAATTTGTTAAAAATGGTATAACAAAACAAAACGCAACTGTCAGCTAAACGTAATCTAATCTATGGTTAATTATGCAATTTATTAGTAAAAAAACAATCTAGCCGTTCATTTGTTAAAAGTGGTATAACAAAACGCAACTGTCAGCTAAACGTTATGTAAATTATGTAAATAAAAAAAATTAAAATAAAAAAATTAAAATAAAAAAAAAAGTATCCTATGTCCTTCTCCTGGCTCTAAACTACCTCCCTGCCAATTTTCAGCTAAATCGGTTCAGCCGTTCTTGAGTTATAAGTGAAGTAACTAACACGACTTTCTTTTATATATATAATATAGATAGATTACGAGTACCTGTTCCTAGCGCGACTACTCTTGCACCATCCTTTAAAAAACCTCAAAATAAATTGTTTTGGAAAACTTTTTCAACTTTCTATTGCTATCTTTATTAACGATGACAAATTATGTCAATCAGTAATCAATTCCTATTTCAAATCTAAGCCTTAGCGAATTTTGAAATGAATGGAATTTATAATCAAAACTGATAAAGCACTTCTCTTGTCTGCTTTACATACTTAAACTAAGTTCATTACGTACATGTTATCTTAAATTAACCTAAATTTCACAAGGATCACACTTTAGATTACTATATGGTTAATATAGTACCTATACTCGATTGCGTAGGAAGTGTTACCTGTGAGAATTTGCAAATGCAACAGACCGTGGGATAGTACGCGTAAATTCGGCACGCTTGTATTGTGATATTTATGGCTTCAGTTCGGCCCTCTCTCGGTGTATTTGGGAAACTGAAATACTAAATTCATGGAATTAACATATCTACGTACTTAACTTTACCTACATACCACAGCAGACCGTAAAATCACATATCGAAGCGATATTCCATCGGTTTGATAGACAGTTAATATTCGTGTAATGGCCATTATTTCAGATACGTTAAATTTAGATTTTACCGTTGATGGCATAAATACAAATAGTGACTCACATCTGCGCATGGACCTTATATAGATAAGTATATATACTCCGTATGGACTTATTTGCTCGAATTCTGCTTCGAACGCACTACGATAAAACAATGCTTGATAAAGGATCTGGTATTTAAAGGGTTTATACTAAGTAAGTAATATGTTTTATAGGAGACTGGTAAATTTGTTACGTAATAATGATGATCGCATGCCTAGATTGCACTTAAAATGGATACATACCATAGCTGTAGTATAAGTAGGGCAGATACGGAAATAGTGAGGACGCGGTAAATGTGAAGCCAATCGGTTTCCAGTCATGTTGATACGTGCTCCCGAGGGATTCGCCCTCCGAGTAACACGTGATGTGTATCTCCACGTCACACATTTTTTTTATATTTAATTCAGAAAAAAAATATGCCAATAGTGTAATGCTTTTACACTTAAGTATTGTGATGAAAATATTTCTAACTAGCTGGTGACCGCGACTTTGTTCACGTTGTAACATGAACAATATAAAACCTGAGAAAATATCTAACATCTTTATTGCTGTGACGACGGTGCCAGGGTGACAGTGGCGCCGCATTTTTTTCGTCTCGATTTTAATATTTTTCCACGATAAAAAGTACTTATCGTAATCCTTAAATGTTAATCCAGACTATCTGTGTGCTAAATTTCATACAGATGGATTAAGCCGTTTTTGATTGAAAGAGTAACAAACATCCATCCATAATCCATTCTCACGAACTTTTGCATTTATAATATTAACTAACTTAACTAGCGACCCGCTCCCGGCTTCGCACGGTGAAATTTTTTTCTACAAATTATATATAAAAACTTTAAGGTTTTTTCCAATTAAAATCCACTGCATAATTTAAAAGATCTAAGTGTATATATACAGAGTGACAGACAGTGAAATACCACATTATTTTATACCTACTATGGATTATTTTAAAGATAGGATAAAAGTAATTTCCATAATACAGGTCGATAAAATTGATTTATGGCTCGTACGTCCCGATATTTTGTCCCACATACCAAAAATTTCCTCGTTTGTGCCATAACAATATTCGATTCCTGGTTTCTAATTATGCACTTTTAATAAAGTTGATGTAATGAACATTCTTTACGTTACTGCACGCCACAGAGCACTAAAGTCATTGCTGCACACACTTACATACAATGTACTTACTATAATATACGAAGTATATTGAAAGTTGATACTATTGTAGTGAACATTTTGTTACGTTATTACATACACATATTAAGTACTTTACTATATACAAAAGTATATTTAAATTCGTAATTTCGTACATCCGTTCTCACAGCACTCACATCAACTGGAAAATGTGATATTTCATACTTAAATGAATAATGCTGGTCATGTTAGCAAGACTGTGGACAATATTTTGACACTCTGATAAATAAGTCTATTATATGAAATACAATAGCCGGTACGTATTCTATTTTTCCTCGGCGAGGCGTTAACATGTTGTTCGCTTTGTTTAATAAAATAACAGTGATAATATTAAATATTGAAATGAAAAGCGTATTTGGTTGCGGCTACAAAGCCATTTGTGATATTCATTAATATTCATTCCGTTGTTTTTCCAGAAAGTTATTTTATTAGATATGTTTTTTTGAACGTATAAAACTCTTTTGCTGTATTTTAGTTATCTGAATTCACATTATTAAAAAAACTGCTGATAGTTTCTATAAGAACTTTAATTGAACGTGTACAGAGCTAATATTTAAATTATATATAAATACTTTATACAATGATTTTATAGAATGCCAGGCGTTAGTTTTCTTAATTTTAGATAACCCTTGGGAACAGTACTTTTTTCTGGATGAGTGTTACCACTCATCCAGAATCTTTTCTGAAAGGACAAATCTTTTCTGAAAATGTGTATACAAAATTTCATGATGATCTGTTTAGTAGTTAACGCGTGAAAAAGTAACAGACAGACAGAGCTATTTTCACATTTATAATATAATATTATGGATAAGGAAAATTTGTTATTGTATTATTTTTATATACATATATACGAGTATAGTAGTTTTTATTTCTTCAAACTTCTTGGCATCGTAACTTAGCAAATTCTCTTTGCTGGTAATGAGTCCACGAGATTTATGCGAACTATATAAACGCACACATCGCTACGACGCCAAATTAAGTACTTGCTTTGTAGCTTTGAAACTACACAACAAACCCAGTACACTCAGCACAAAAAGTTCAAGAGTTAACAAAAATTGTCATACGGATTTGACGCTCTTATGTACCTACTGTATATTTTTACAATACAGAACAATTGTACTGTCATCGGCCTGCCGATTTTTACCGGACTAGTTCCTTTTACTTATACAAAAGTTCGTTGGGAAAAATACGCTCTTCACTAAGCTCTGATAATTAACTGTTTAATTAACTGTTTAAGTAATAATTAACTGTTTTAACAGATCAATACACAAAGCTAATAGTCGAAAATATTTCAATAAATTTATTTGTATGTTGTTTAACGTCATATAATATATGACGTTAAACCACATAAAATAGCAGTTAATTAATTTAACAGTTAAATAAATTAACGATAGTTAATAAATTAATAATAGTTAGTCTTAGCAGTTAGTTAATTTAGTTAGCTATAATATAAGTAAGGCACCTTGAAGGCACCTAAGTTTTTAGTGCCTTCTTCAGTAACTGACGATGGGTGGATTGCTCAATTGACGTGTTCACAGAACCAAGAGTGTGAACCAACGCATGAACTCAGACCAAATGAGATCTATAAATAGAATTTTGCGGACCACATATTGAAGCCGGTTTTATAAACGTGTGTATGTGTGGGCTACTGTTTACTGTATTGAGATTTTGCGCTCTAACTTAAATATTGGATTTCAAGTTTACTTACGTGGGAGATGTGGTTCCAACCTGATTTTAATTTTTTGCAGACTGATTTTTACCCTCTTTCAGAACTCAATTCGGCATTTTCACTATAAGGCAAGAAGTATAGTTTGCATTTGTGTGCGTGTTCCCGAGTTCACTCTGCCATCCACAGGGCTTTATCTTTAGTTCTTATTTTATCTGAGCGCACTAGAAGTAGAATTGCACTTTGAAATTTAAGTCAATGCAAGACTGGGGCACTTTACTGTACTTTGTGTGAAACACATATATATTTATGCTACGGTTTGATAATTAGTTTAATCTTAACGTAGTTACTGCCTCGATAAATACTATCATGAGATGAACATCCGGTTGTATCCGATGGTTGCCGGCCCACCGCCCGCCCTCTCCCTCGCCTCACCGAGCTTGCAGTGAAAAATCTTTTACTGGTTTACTCAAGGTGCAGATTTAAAGGCATCCTTACTTTTAACAGCCTTTTTCTGCGACGGCAATGTCCATGATGTCCAAGAGTCGTTAAGAATAAGATGTTCACATTGCTTATTGAATTATTGATGTGTAACATCTTACCGCTCGGTATTGTGGGTACAAATCGTGCAATGCAACGAAAACGTGTTACAGGAATCCGAGATTTACTGAACGCGCGCTAGTTGATTTGACCAATGAGCGCGCGCCGACGTCAAAGCAGTGTTGCGAAATTGAAATATTAATCAGTAAAGTTTCCAACAATAATTGGGAGAAATTTATCAATCAACACTGATAACAAATCTGTATAACTCTTAATAATTTTATGGGCTCAAGTCTGAAATAAAGACATTATTATTATTATTATTATTATATATTATTATTAAACGAATTAACTGATTTTCATGAAACTTGGTAGATCAACATTTAGACGTACTGGACACAGGATAGACTACTTTTTTCACGCGGACGAAGTCGTGGGTGCCAGCTAGTTCGAAATAAAACAAGAATATTTATGAAGAATGTAGAACAGCAATTTTTAAATTGTGTAAATCATAGAAACATTGTAACAATGACCAAAATGAGAAGTCAGATGTTATAGATCATTATGAGACTATACTGTAAGATTCGTTCACTTTTAATTAATTAATTATAAAACAATAATTTTATATCATTGTGTAACATAAGTACTAAATTATGTAATTAATAGCAAACCCTTTCTTTCTGAGGACACCCAGCACGAATAAAATTCTTCGTTTGTTCAATTTCGTACAGCCATTAAACAAGTTCTTAAGGGTGGGTATGTAGGTACAAAAAAAATGTTGTGATAAATGTACCTCGAAATGATTAGACAGAAGCGACACAGATAAATGACATCCCGAGGACGCTGAACATCTGTTATTTACACGATTAAGATAAATACAGAAATGTTTTTGCAACGTAGAAACGGCTATCTAGACATGGGCTGTACCTACGTATAAAATAAAAGATTGCATTGTTTCGTTCCACTCGGTGTAGTAGTGTATACAAAAAGACTCGCGATAAGGATTATAAATGGGCCACACAGCTAAATGTGTCCAGCTATGGTTCGGTGTTACACGTGCATGTCAGCTAAGCGATACAGTTTGTACTGAAATATAGTGCACTTTATATGCAGATTTATTGAAAACAATATATTTTTTAAATTGCTTTTGTTACATTTCTAACATTTCTTAACAAAAACATGATACTACATAACGCGTAGTTCCATTTGGTACAAAGTAGGCGCGGAATGCAAATCTGTCAAGTTAAGTTAAGAGAGCAACAGCTGTTATAGACAAATGAACATTTAATTTTGTCTGTTTGTTCCAAACAATAAATAAACAGACAAAAATTCTGAAAACTACTTTATTACTCACATATTGTCTTACTTTTTCAAGTAAAAAAAAGATTAATTATTTTATAGAAATCTCCAGGAAATGCCACGAGAGTGAGACCATGTTTTTTTCTTTAAATAAATATGCGGTAGTTTTGCTAATATGAAAGTATTTTACTTACTTATGTACCATATTAATGACATTTATTTTCACATTTCTTGGTAACCATATTGCCTACTAATTACTTGTTCTTTAAGATTTGCGTCTTAATTCAACACAAAATACGTAATTTCATTTAAAATCTCCCCACTTACTTGAATTCAGTTCGTGGACATTGACCGGTTTCTGGTGCCAAGATGGCCGCTATATTTTGATAGATCGTTCCGAAGTCATTAGTTATAATGACCACTTTAAAAACAATGAAACCAAATGATCCAATTCTGTGTTTCAAATCCAGACATTTTACTATTCTTTAAATTTGTAAAGTATTCTCTCAGGTTATAGGAAATCTTTTTTTGTTGGACCATGACGAGCCCTTTGGATGAGAGATTAGGATGCTTGTCTTAACACTCCGTCTCAGGGGTTTCGGGTTCGATTCGAGATTAGGAGCACTGTTTGCAGATTACGAGTATTTCAAAAGAAATTCATATATGACTCTGAATATTATAACACTAGTTGCTGCCCGCGAGTTCGCCCGCGTAACTTTGTAAATTATATACTAAAACCTTCTTCTAGAACCACTCTATCTATTAGTGAAAACCGCATTAAAATCCGTTGCTTAGTTTTAAAGATCTAAGCATACATTAGGACAGACAGACAGACAGACAGACAGACAGACGCGTCGGAGGACTTTGCTTTATAATATGTAGTGATGATGATGATGATAGTGAAGTAAAAAAAGTTATAAGTAAAAAAAAGTAAATATTTATTATATATAGTTCAAATAAAAGATGTTTACTAAATCAAATATGAAATCTATCTAGTTAATGTATTCTGCTTAATGGCTTACCTTAATCTTTCATATGTTAAATGAACAAGAAGTACTCGTGTGATCATCATTAACATCTTTTATCAGTTCGGGGTGGTAACGAGAGTAATTTGTGGAACAAATCGAATGTCACGGACTAACACGCTCAAACATCAATTACTGCGGGTAAAAGGCAACTTCCGCTGAGTAGATTTTTTCCCTACCTTTACATGCTTTCGGAATGAATCATTAAATGGAAAAGCTCAATTATTATCCTTAATAAGGTATGAACGATAACAAATCGTATTCCCTACGTGTTATTTTGAATTTAAAATACTTTTTATTATCTACGTTTATTTTTAATTATTTTTCTACCAGCTAGACTTTCGGCACACCGGTACTACTCGTACAGACAAAGAAGCACACTTCTTTTTCTGGTAAAAGGCTAGTTATAGCGATATCATACTGGTGATTTGCGAGCGAATTCAAAGCAACGCGAATTCGCAGTACAGAAAGATATGTTATACAGAAGATCCGATATACAGAAAGATCGTTTCCGCATTTCACATTAATTTGTCTACCTTTAGACTTTTGACAAAAGTTGGTATTTTTTTGTAATAAAAAATATATTTTGTGGTACAAAAACCTAATTGACTAGTGAGAATAACATTCAAAGGCGACAAAAATTAAGAATTAGTCGAGCATCTCAATTTCTACATCAAAGGCTTAACGCTAAGTTAAGTAGAGCTTGTGGCTTCAGAAGCTTTTGCTCATTACTCTAAAGTAAATACCGCTTTACATTGGCGCTTCGACAAGCGATTGGAAGGCACAATAAAGAATATATTTCAGATTTGAGTTAAGCTTGGCTCGGTCCAGTTGTAGTACGTAAGGGTGAACACGGCGCAAAGTAGCTTTCCTAAATTGATTTTATGTGTACTGCGGATTTTTCCGCATCCTCTTTGTTGGTGTCCATGCTACTTAGAACTCGAGTGAAAAAAAAGGTTTTGTTTTTCATTTTCATTATATTTTTCAAAACCACAAAATTCCTATTTATTTAAAAAATTGGGGTGTCTTTTGTCTATTTCTCTCGACAAATATTGTTTTATGAGGATGTGATTGAGTTTCAAAGAAAACATAGTGTAAGAGAACGAGCAAGGCCGCATAGTTAATCTAGTTTGTTCACAGCAGCGGGCCGCGCTTCGGCCGCCCGGAGGGTGCTCGAGTGGCGGCCCAGCACAAATAGCCTCACATTTCTTCCTACGAGCCACTTCAACCGACAGCCGATATCGCCCCACTCCACACCTTTATGAGACAAGCGCCGGAAAACCTGTATTATCACGTACTTACGGTCTCATTGTTGTTATCTATAAAATTGTTTGAATTTCTATCGCCCCTTGGTACATAGGGACGCGATTAAAGGTCCCAATAAATCCCTCATGTGATCTCTTATCTATCTATTTCTATGTATCAATGATCTATAATCCATAAACTGGGTATTACAATTTTGATGGGTGTTTGTTGCTATATACTGCTACTTCAAAGTTTACTTTAAATTAAATGTAACAAAAAAAAAATTTCATCTCATACTGACGGTTTACTTAATTAAATATACGGTAATCGCGTTGAAAGCTTCTTAATTAAATGTCGTGAGAATGACTGTTAATTTAATGAACCACCGGTTCAAATTACTAGTCTACTTTTTTTCCTTAACACGTTTATGACGTAAAGAAGTACAATAAAATCTGTTGCGCCAAGACTTTGTACATTATAAATAAAATAACGACCCGTTCCGGCTTCTCACGGGTAGTAGAGAGCAAATATTTAAATGCTTACATCAACTTGTTGCGTTGATTATGAATTAGATATAAATTCACGTTGGTGCGAGACCGCTTGAATTTATTTTCTCGTCCGTAGTTTTTAAGTTAGGATTACTCTTAAGATATTCGCAAGATAAGATAAGAGGCAGATCGCTAGTTAATAATAAAGTTTAAACAGGAGTCATTTAATTGCATGTTTTTCTGCTGATATTGTCAATTTAAGTAAATTACTATTTTCAATTTAAATTTTAAAATATATATTTGTAAAGCCCGATTAAATAAAGAAATCGAGACGAGTAGGTACATAAAGAAATAGATATAATATTCTGTAGACTACATCGACCAAGCCGTTTTTAAAAGGTAGGTCGAGGTCAGCTAATCTTTGCCGCTAGATAATCCGACCTGACCTAACCTAGTGGCCACGCCACCCACCTCCCCCTTTTAATTTTAAAGTCACGTATCTAAGATGCTTGTATAATTTAATTTTCCTGCAATTTTCTTTAGACCTTGGAATGGAACTGCATAAGAGGGTTCTAAGTATTTGCAAAAACGTAAAAGAAAAATATACCTTATACTTATTATAACGCACAAGTGTTTGTTTTTATTTAAACGCGCTAATCTAGTAGTTATAGTAGTGGTAGGGCACACTGCGTTACGCAGTCATTTGGGAAGCCTGTCTGGAGGCAGTTAACGCCCCCTTACAACACTACCTTAAAACAACATGTCTGCTGTTGTGTTTCAGTGAGTGAATACCGTTTTCCCTGAGCCACTGCCTAATTACCAGGAGCGCTAGCCAAGAACAAACGTACAGTCGTAAACGCTACGCTCAGGCTACGCTACGCTTAGGAGAAAGCTTTGTGATTGGTCAAAATTTTATGTGGGCGTTACAACAACCAATCACCGGGCTTTATTTTTTAAAGTTTCGTAAGTCTTGTACGCAAAGGGTTCGTTTGCTTTAGTTTGCTCTTGGTTAGGGCCCCTCATCTTTAATTCTACTATGGTCAAGAGTGCATTTGCCGCACCCGTGACGTTGCTTGTGTTATGGGTGACGGTAACCACATACCATCAAAGTGGGCCCTCAGCCTCTCTGACAACTTTTATACATAAATTCTTTTATTGCATCAGCCTCCTATTTTCAATGAAGAAGGCGATATGGAAATAAGATTAACATTACGCTACGCTTCTTAGGAGCCGAGTAAAAAGAATAAATATTCAATAAATATTCAGAAAAAAAAGCTAACCGAAAACGCATAAAACAGGCCAAGCGAGAGTTTATCGTATAATTTGGACCCTGTACGTAAAATGATAACAGTATTGAAGAGGATTTAACTTGGAAGCAAAACGAAGAAGCTCTCAAACACCTTCGCAGTTTTATCTACCGCTCAACACTCTACTCCATTTCACGAATCAATGAGAGAAATGAACAGCTTATTTCGATATGAAAAATAGAAATAAAAATTAAACTGAACGTTATTTATGAGATATCGATGACTGATCGTCATAATATTAGGTATTTCACGAGGGACTTACGAAAATTTTGTTTTATACAGTAAAATAAATTTACATTTGTGTACATTTTTTTTATTAAAAATAAAATAATAATATGCTACTGCATTTATCTAAACTATGCTCAACATAGGAAGCAGTTTAATTTTATGAAAGGAAAACTTGTCTGGAATAAAAAATCTACATAGATGTCCATTGATAAAAAAAATATAATTGAAATTGACAATGAATATTGCTATATTTAAAAAGAAAACACTAAATTTCTATTTAAAAAAAAGTAAGTGATTTTATTTTGGACAAATATAATGGACAATATAAAATGGGTCTTATAAATCTGCGATAGGGCGAATTTTATTCTTTTTATAATATTTAATAATAATAATTACTAATGAAATATTATTTACATTAATTCATGTAGACGAGTACGTACGACGACCTGAAATTTAAAACTTTCCATATGCAAACTAAAAAAAGGTAAGCTTAAGTCTAAGCGTCAGCTACAACAGCTTTGTAACTTGTAAGCACACAATTTGACGAAACTTGAAACAATTGACGAGAAAAATAATGTAGCTATAACCCTCCCTTAATTGGTTTCATATTTAAAAAAAAAGGTTTATTATATTTTTTGAAGTGCCTACACGTATAATGGACTGAAATTACACTGTACTTTGTAGACAAATGATTGTAATCAATGTGAATGTTGTGGGCAGTGGGAACTCATAAGCCGCCGAGATTTAAACGTAGCGGGGAGCCATTTTCAAATTAAATTTATGTCTTAAGATAATATTCATTCGTTCGTCTTGTGAAAGCGCATATTTATTGAAAATTCGCTAATTGCAAAATAAAGAGTGTATTAAAATATCTATTATATTCTCAATAAAATATTTTTTCTATGAAAACTTCGATACAGAAATAAAATTTAGAAAAATATATTATACCAGCTGACCCGGCAAACGTTTTTTTGCGAAAAAAAAAAAAAAAAAAATTTGGGGTATAAAAAATAGATGTTGGCCGATTCTCAGACCTAATATAGTTCGAAATCCGAGATCTATGCACATTGTGTCTCACAAGCGGATATTTTTCTTAATACAACCTTTAAATTTAATTTTAGCTGTAAGTACTACTAAGATCATAATATTGGCCCATAAAATAATATATTTTCTAATTTATTGAGAAATGTATTCGACAAATTCAATTAGCAGAGAAATAGTTTCATTTAAGTTAATGGTTTCTCTTTAATTAACAATTGAAGGCTGTATGCAAGTTGTATCTGGAAATTTAATCAGCGTGAAGTAGATTTGAGGCGGTGGCTTTGGCAGCGGTATAAGAGAGCAAGCGCCATTAAAGCCTTGCGGCTGGCGGCTTTTTTGTGATTGATGACGCCAATCCGCCATTTGTCCAGTTCAAGGGAAATCCAGCTGTCTTCGGGCCTTGTCGTCTAATCTTCTCTTTTTAACCCTGGATGCCCGTCGCAAAAACGGGGTGTATGGCTGTGTATTTGTCTGTATGGCTGGCATCGTAGCTCAGATCGATAGATCGATTTATATCGGTTTTTTTTTGTTTATAAGTTGACGTGATCGTGATAGTTTTTAGCTATTATATAATAATTTATGAAGATACGAGTATATTCAGGCGTTTTAAGACCATCACCCCACTTCCTTGTTAAATTATATATTGTATATAGCGTAAAATAATAATATATTACTTCGGTAGTATTTGCATGACATGGTAATAGTCTGCGAGACACCCAACTCCTCAGCAAATTACATCAGATATAGCTTGTTTAGTCTCATTAGAAAGTCGGAGTTAATTTATATTATTTATATCGCTACAAATCAAAACAACAACTCTTAAGTTTTAAATCGCGTAAATTCTAAATTTGTCTTTTAAATTAAATTATTATTATATACGAACGCATTGTTCCGAAGACAATAACACAATTATGAATATAGCGCGACAAGAAAATTGAATATTTCGACGCTTAATTCATTAAACAATCCACTTACCGCTCGTCCCTAATGTTTCGCTCATTAATTTACTTGCTGACTGAGTTCTCTACTACGTAACGGCACCTATGTTACCTGTTCTTTTGGTGTTTATCAATTACACGCTACAGGGAATAATTGTTGTTGTAAGTATATAAATTAATTAACAGTTGCGAACACCTGCGCGACGAGTTACAAGAGTTAATTCAACTTTGCGCATTTAGAGGGAAGCTAAAACTTTGGTAAATAAATTGGAACACCAATTAGATATGTGTTCAGCGTTCGTATACTCATTACAACGATGAGATTAAGTTTGTTACTTACGATATAAACTTTGTTACAGCGCCTAAAAGGATACGATGTTTATAAGGAAGCCTTTGTTTTACCGTACAATATACTAGTTTAAAATTGTTTGTCGAGGAGAAAACTTTGCTTGGACTCGGTGACAAGTTAATGAAGAAGCTATTGATTTTTGAAATTGAATAACTGATATTTTATTTTATTAAGTCAGTGAAACATTATGTCATTGATAAATTAATAATCGAAATAAAAATGAAACATTGGATGTAACAAAGAATAAATAGTTTTGTACAGGTGGTACAAATGTATCTACTCTGTGGTAACCACTTTACCCTAAGTGGGCCGTCACCTATGACATTATAATGTAAGAATGACATGGTGTAGGTATGTGAATAAGCAGTGAATAAGTAGGATGGGATTTGTTTAGCAATCTAAGAAAAATAAATTACAAGAGTGATACGATATAATGTAATGTAGGATGATAGTGTTATATTTAGATCGCAAGACTAATTGCGTATAGGAAAAAGAAGATATCAATCAAAAGCGCTTGTTTAAGGATCTGAAATATTTGCAAGCTCATCAATTAACTAAGAGTCCGGACAGATTGTAGGTACATACTTAATGCCCGCAGTAAGTGATGGTAACTTGAAATGTAGCAGAATAGATTATTATTTGTTATAAATTAGTTAATAATATCACTAGAATTGGTAGTCAGGGTAATTTGTAGTCAGGGTAATTGATAGTCAGGGTATTGCTAGTCAAGGTAATTAATGAATGTTTCTTGAATACCTTGACTATTTTATTAAATTCGTGTTTATAACCTGCCACCAAAGAGTATGCGGCTAGCATTTTATAAGCACAGACGTGTACACAGAGTAGGTCTGTGCACACACACGTTCTCTATTTTTTGAAGACTCTATTTCTTTTTTAATCTCGTTAGAAACTCCGTCCTTATTTCACTCTTATTCTACTTGCTCATACGATTTTGTAAACATCTTAATTAATTATAAAATCATTATGTAGGTACTTAATTATGAATATACTTAATTATGAAGACAAAATTGAATAGCGAGCCACAAAAGCTTCTGTTTATTATAATTATAAATTCAAAGAGAAACAGTAGGAGAAGTTAGCCATGTTTAAACAATTACTTTTTTTTATTATTATTTAACTTTAAACAAATTATAACAGTGATCGTATGTCAAAGTTATCTGTGTAGTTACAAACGAAAAAAAAAATACATACTTTTTGAATTTGTGGTGCATCTTCACTCTTCAGTCTTACCTTCCTTTAGTCAACCAATAATATTAGCTGTGATAGTTAGTAGTACTACATAAATATATCCGCAAAATTTAATTTATTGATTGTAAACATTGCCAATTACCTCTGAAATGATAACAAGGTTACCGCTTAAGCTTATGATTCAACCTTGAGAAGGTCGGATTAAATATTTTAGAGAATATTCTGTATAATACGAGACAAGTTGAAGGTGCTTAGGATTAAGTGTCGCGGTTGAGTGGGCCGGCAATCGATCACAGAGCAGGGCCGGGCGAAGTTCGAGCTAGGTAATCGGTTCGTTATCTTGGGCCGAGAAGCGACATGCAAAATTCGATCACGCTTAAAAAGATTAACATGTTACGTACAGATTGCTGTTGACGTTAAAACGATAATATTTGTACTGATTCTTATTATAATGTGAGAGTCGTTTCTACTCTCTATGTATTCGCCGAAGTCTGAATTTAGAAACCGGATTGGTTAAAAATTTTGTGCGGTTCTTTTACTAAATATAAAAAACATGCAAGATACGGGTTTTGATTTAAAAGTAGAGTTTTGACTTATGTAGTATACAATTAAATAAATAAATTAAAAAAGAAACAAAACTACAAATATTCAATTCTATTGGTACGCAAAGGATTTTTTTCTTATTTTGTTTGGTTTTCTGTACATAGTAGGTATACTTAGTATATATTTACTCGATAAAAAGGAGAATGGACCAGCGGCCGTGACAAAACCAGATGACCTACTTCATACTTGAAAAATGGCTGTAATTAAAAAGGTTCGTACCGCATTATTTCCTCCCATAACAACACCTTAGCTTTATTAATTCGGGAACATTTAATTCGGGTTCCTTTAATAATATTATTAATGCCACTGCTTAAATAAACATTCATTAGAATTTTTTTTCATAATAAAAACCACAAACGAAAGATCAACATGCGTTCCGCAGTAATAAGCTCGGTTGGCCGCCTGGTTACAGTAAACATCCATTTACAAAACAGACTGGATAATGACAACAGATAGTTTTAAACACATTAAACTGTGTTAACAGTATCTAACACAAAATAAACTTAACTCTTCAAAATATAAATAAATAATAGTAAATAAGTTAAGGTATGGGAGAATATTTATTGTATGAAGTCGTCTCTGTCATCATTTACATAGGCAAAAATTCCTTTTGCCTTATACCAGAAATATGTCACATGACAGTAGATGCTTACCATCGCCTAAGGACACAAGTAAAACCAGGGTATAAGTGGAGGAATTTATTTACGCCACGCTTGAAGAAGCGTTGTGCGCAAGTATGCTGCCAACCTGGTCAGTATAAAGGATAAGGAATAATCAGAGGTTAGGGTTTTGGATCAAATTCATTCCGACAAAATTGCACTGTTATTTCACGGTGCTCTTCTGTAAGTCGATTTCTGCCACCAGAGTGGCGCTGCCCCGTTTATGTCTACGGAACACAATATTTTCTGCCACTACTAACACCAACCAGCCAATTTTCATCTTAGACACCTATGAACTGATTTGGAATTAAACAGTGATCTAGTAAACCCTAAAAAAAAAAAAACAAAGGCTACTCCAAAACTAGTAACCCTAGAATAATGTTGTTAGTATCAATATCGAGGTAAAACCTAGGTTCTGCACAGGTCTATAAGCGTTATAACCTGCAATTGACAGTCTTTCTTTACCATCATACTAACAAGGAAAAAATCTGTATCCAAACCGTTTGATATATATCCCAAATGGGGGTTCGCGAGAGAAATTTCCATTGCGTAAACCTTTTAACAGGTCACTGACATGACGTTATCAAGGTTTGTGCAACAAAATGCGGATGAACAAAAGCTTTTGCGCGTCACGCGTATGATTGATTGCTGATCTCCCTCAGTTGCTTTGTGGACCGTGACCAAAGGTGGCCCGCTGAAACTGTCCTTTATGACAACGATAAAATTTAAATTTCTACCAAAACTGTGCAAAACTGAACACCAAAGAGATAACGTTAACAAAATTACATACACGTAGAAGATTAATTATCTTTTTTTATTACACAAGCCGTTAATTGACAATCGGATTTATTAAACATCAACATACAAACACATGCAAACATATAATAATAAGGATTTCGTGTTATTAATCAGGATTTGTTTAAAAACTTTGTTTTGAAGATTTTTCACTCAAATATGACCAACGTAATAGTCCAGTCATTCTATGTTTTCAGACAAACAAATTAATAAAGTTTTGTAACTTGTGTGGCGTGACACCTTTGAGTCTGCTGATCAAAACCTTCTGCCGCTTCACCCCTTCCACATCGTAAAACTTGTCCTCGTTAACGGTTTTTTAAATATTTTGCGAAAATTTTAATAGATACAAAAAAGTGTCAAAGCCAAAAATTAGCCTACCATCAAGTGGACCGTCAGCCTGTCTGGCAAACTTAACATAAAATAGTGTATTTATTTTTAGATAAATAATCTTCACTATGAAAATTTTAATTTATTTTCAATGGATTTACTAGTTTTACTAGTTACTAGTTTACTAAGTACCTAGTACTATTTACTAGTATTAACATAACTTAAAAAAAAATCTTAAATATTTATGATGGGGTTAATAATAAATGACGCGGTAGTAGTAAGTAGTAGGTACATGATCTGAAAACAAATGTGACGAATCTCATCTCTGATATTTATAAATAACGAGCACGATAAAATTTAATTTAGAATAGCGACGTTATGTTGTCGTGTTTGTGTTCCATTAAATTATACGAACGTCGGGTTAGGTCTGTAGGGTAAACATTTATTGTAACCGTACCACTCCATTGTTCGCTCCCTTTCCTATTCAGTCGCAAAATTGAATGAAAAATTTCATAAAAATCGACATCCCAGATTAACAAAATGCTTTCCATTCTTTGTCACAAATATTACCTATATGTACCTAGTCAATTGTTTATAAGTATATCTCGTATATATTTCTAGTTGGTGCTCGCGATTTGAAAAATCATACTAATATTATACCTACCTGTTACTCTTTCACGCAAAAATGGCTGAATGGATTTGGATGAAATATTGCTTGTACACAGAGTTTGTTACATGGATTAACATAATATAGGATACTTTTTATCCTGAAAAAATGTTAGGTTGTCTTATTTTTAGACGATCCTTCGGGAACCTAACAAACTTTTACATTTATAATATTAGTAGGAAAATCTTTTCATAATACTGTTACCAAATTTGTTTAATAATAAGACAGACTACAAAAAGTAATACCTAATTTTTAAATATTAAAGTAGGGTTTAAAAACAATGCCTAAGGATTTTTTTCTCAGTTGTTTTTTTCACAAGTTTGTTTTCTCTTGTTTCAGATTAAACAAATGGTTGATTTGTTCAAGTCCATGGATTCAAAGGCCAAATCATGATACGGGTAAGTAGTTTAATCAGTCTAATGTTATTGTTAATTGTTGGCAGTGTGATAAAATTCAAAATCATTTAGCATTGTATGAAATGTGCCATGCCAAGACTTGCCAAGAAAAATTATGTGAGCTAATTTTGCAGAACATAGGACACATAGGACAATCTTTCATAGGATAATATATTACACTGTGTAGGGATTGTATCAGTTCTTGGAAACCACAGCAATGTTTGTTCGGGCTTTCGATTGTTTCAGGAGTGTTTCAGGTTGTCTATTATCTAAAAATCAACTGAAAGGTAAATAAATGAGTTAATAAATGATGTTAATGGACAGCAGTGGGCCAGGGCGCGTAAGAAGGGTGTGTCGGGATGAACGGTTGGAGCGCGGTGGCGCGGGCGGCCGCGGGATGAGCGGGCGCGCGCGCGAAGCTGGCGGCGCGTTGCCCGCGCCGGCGCCCGCCGCGAGCGCGTGATGCGCGCGGACCGTGCCGCGCTCTACGCGTGGCTCGTCTGCTGCGTAGCCGCGCTCTCCTCCCACAAGTACAGCACGCGCCTCGTGCGCACCAAGTACGGCCCGCTTCGCGGAATCGTCGTGCACTCGCATCCGCAGGTCGAGGCTTACCTCGGCGTGCCCTATGCCACTCCGCCTCTTGGAAGTCTCAGGTAAACTTCTCCCCCTTTCACGACTTTACAAATTCAAGACCGTTGGCGTTACCATTCAATGTACCTAATTCTGTGCCCATTAAAAATGTACTGTTAATAATGTCGCTTGGCCGACGAATGTATCAAATAACTAAAATATTTATATACATTGTGTTTTTAAATTATGAAAATGTAATTTTAACTAGTTAAATTAAGGAAACTTAGTACGAAGTGCCGACGGCCTCTGGCTGAAGGTTCTCGAGTGTAGGTCACAAGATAAGGGCCGCGGGTCGACGGTGAATCCAGGTTGCTTCTCACCGTCTTCTGATGTCCATCAGTGGACGTCATGCATCTGAGATGATGATGATAATACCCCACATCCCACATGTAATATCTGCGTCGATGAGCTCTCTAATAAGATTAAATGAAAAATGTGCCAGATACATGCCGCCGGTGACGCCGTCGCAGTGGCGCACGACGCGTCTCGCGGACGTAATGGGCCCGGCGTGTCCGCAGGCGCCTCCCGCGGCCACACCGCGCGAAGATGCGCTGTTCAAATACCCGCGTGCCCGCATAGGACAACTCGATCGCCTCTTACCGATGCTAGCTAATCAGAGTGAAGACTGCTTGTATGTCAACCTTTACGTCCCAGTCAACGGTGAGTACTCCTTGTTATAAGGTAAGATATTTTTTATCCTGAAAAAAATTTAGGTTATACAAAGTTGCGGGCACAGCTAGGTTAATTGATTATTTGTAATATAAACCATTGGTATTATATAAAATAATGCTTTTATATAAAGCAGTGTATTCGAAACAAATTTAGTAGGTATTGAATAATTTGAAATGCTTAAAATTTTCCGTCCATCTGTTTTCATTATGGCTGTAGCACCTGATGTTTAGTAAGAACAATAATATCAGCATAATGGAGCGTCTGTCGTTTGTTGACGAGAGATATTGCGGCGCTGATTCGCGGCGAGACTCGCGGCGCTCGTTAATCCTTGCCAACGGCTTATTCAGACTTTATTCACGTCATTTCACCGGTAATTCACTGGCCGATTAAGTTTCTAATTCGATATGCAGCCGTCTACTAATATATACGGAATAAAGAGATTATAAGAGTAAGGCTTGAAATTTATAAATGTAGAATTTAATTTGTAAGATTTCTTTAAATAATATTTAAAAGTGAAATGAAAATTTTCGAGCCGAAGTACAGATTGTTCTAAATAGTTTTAAAACTCAACTCCACTCAGACATTAGATTAGTTTTTATTGTAAAAAGGTAGATATATAAGTATATTATGATTAATTCCGAAAGTTTGTTAACTATTCGTTTGGAAATACGTAACACTATAATAACGTCTTTACCTGTCTGCAATAGTTAATTCTCTACACAAGAATAGTCATAATATTGACATTTTGTTTAAACTAATAAAAATTTACATGTTGCACTTGTCATTTGTTTCTGCTGAAACAATATTTATAATGCACTATAAAAATTTAGATTACTAGAAGATACCGAAGAAAAATAGTCTACGGCGGTTGTATCGGAAAGAAGCCGGGCTGGAATCTAAGCAGGGTGTGGAGGCCTCAATTCCGTAGTGCATTGCAGTGCATATTGCTCCCTGCAAGCAGTGCGGAAGTGAGGTTGAGACACCCTATTGCGACACCTGAGGACTATTATCCTGTCTACGTGAAAATGGAACCTGAGTCATCGATATGCTAACACACCTATACTGAGTGTATCAATACCTTTTTTATAAATCTGTTGTAATTATAAAATATTGTAACCGTATTAATTGATTCTCAATTATGTCCTCATATGATTGATAATGTTTTGATCGATTGTTAAAACATTTTGTTGTTGTGGTTGTTGTTGATATTGTATAAATTCATATCCATGTATAGTCGACCGGATTATTTAAATTGGTTAGACTGATAAGTTAATAAAAATATTAAGTTGTATGTACGTATGTACATACGCTTCAAAAACTCGAAAAGTTTCTGCACCGATTTTAATTCGGTTTTCACTAATGGAAAAAGGGATAAACGGGAAAGATTTTTATGTATAAAAATTGCACCCGGGTCGAAGCCGGGAGCGGGTCCCTAATGTTATATAAAGGTAGTTAATTAACATTGTATATTTTGTCACATTTTCTCTATACAATTAGTAATTAGGTATGTAAAATGTACACTAATTACAAACTAATTTATATTCTAGGTTTGAATTCAACTGCATTGCAATTGTATCAAACCAGGCAACATCATTTTCATGTAATTTTGTGTGTAGTATACTATGTAGTGCGCTATGCACATGCTTTCTCTTGTATTTGTGAGGATTTTCATTGTTTGACTGTTCGACGATTCCAATCATATTTCATGTTACGGTTGGTTATTTGAACGGAACTGACTTTGTAACAAAGGTATCTTCCGTACAAATAGTCTATGCTATATCTCTTGACAATATTTTTTTGTTACAAAAAATCGTGACCAGATAGGTTGACGTGCGAGTTGTACTGAAGTAAAAATTTCAAAATTTTTCTCATACATATACTCGTACAACTTTCGACATCAGTACTAAATATTTCGGCAGCACTCTTCTGGTCACTTTTTTTTATAAGCGACTTTCATATAAAAAGAGTCTAAACTTTGATTTTATATTCTTCTTTTACCTAGAAATGCCTACCGTAAAGAAAGACTCTATTCTAAATATTGGTGAAAGATTTTTTAAATCGGATGAGTAGTTTCGAAGATTACCCCTAAAGTTTACGTCTTTATTATTATTAACAATATATCTATATTATTATAATATAATATTTTATATGTACTTATATGAGTGTGTATAAAAGTCTGAAGTCCATTTGTTGAATTGAATAAATTGTGTTGAAATAAATAACGTTTTCAAAGTGGTTGGGAAGCACAAGCAGCGTTGATGTTGCGGTAAAAGCTTCTCGCTGTATGTATATATATGTGTATAGTTCTGTCTCCTTAAGACAATATTTATTTGCACAGGTCACGAAGGTGAAAACGAAGCCGAAGGTCTGCCGTGCCTAGTTTTCATCCACGGCGAATCATACGAGTGGAGTACGGGTAATGCGTACGACGGAACACCTCTCGCAGCGCACGGAAACATCATAGTAGTCACTATTAATTTTAGACTAGGAGTATTGGGTGAGTTCTAAATACTTTAGTGGCAATACTGTACAAAAGGAGCATTAGGGAAACATACAATATCTCGATACACATTATAATAGGTAGGTACACATACATACGAGAAAAACATAAATCAGCAAAGTTTTCACTAAATTACTAAAACATATTATAATTTACACACTACAGAATTAATTAAACAAACAATTAATTAAACAATTTAATTTAATATGAGGATTTTAAGGTAGGATCGAATATTTATCCGAATACTTACACAAAAAAGATATTTCAAAAATATTCGCAACTCAAAGAATATTTAAAGAAGTGTTTCAAGAATATTCAAAGAATTATTTGAAAATAAGTTGTAATCGTATAAATAATACCTAATAATCGTATAATGTTCAAAATTAAAAGAAATTACCAAAAACATTGCACAATACATCAGAAATATATATCAGTACTATTTAATGTTAAAAATTATAAATTAACAACAAAACGTCTCTTTTTGAAAAATAAATTATAATAATATCCTTTATATATTTTCCTTTGCATATTGCTAATTAATTTTAGATACGTAGTTACATAATTAGAATTACTATTCAACATTAGGTACATCAAACTTACTAAAATAAATTTAAAAGTATTTTCAAACTAAAATTTAACTTACTTAAGTAATTAAAGTAAGACGAACAAAGTCTGCAGTTTATTATAATTAGTAAAATTACAAGTAGTGGAGTAAGTGCGCTGGTGCGTGTAATTAGCGAGAGTAAATTGTCTCAAAAACGGAATGGAAGAATATCATTAATATGAAACAAAGGAATGTCGCTTAATTGGTTAGAGATAATTATTTTATTAGGAAGGCAATCTAATAAATTGAAAGAATTACAAACAATTTATATTTTACTAGCTACACGGCTCCCGGCTTCATCCGGGTTCAAAATGAAAACTATCCTATCATTTAAGTTTGACAAAATTACACAGAGTTACGAAGTTTTATCAAAATCGGTTCAGGAGTTTATTGGTCTCAAACAATTTTTGGAATTAATGTTGACACGTAAATTTATTTTGTACTAGTTGGCGCCCGCGACTTCGTCCGTGTGAAAAAAGTAGCCTATCCTGTGTCCCGTATGTCTAAATGTTTATCTGCCAAGTTTCATGAAAATCAGTTAATTCGTTTAAGAGTTACGAATTAACTCAGTTACATACATACATACAATACATACATTTACATTTTACACACTCTACTTCGGGTACATTAAAACCACTTTATGTTTAGTCCCAATAGATATATCAGAACTACAATTCATACTATAACCTCCCTTCGCGGACGCGATCAGACGCGTCAGATTATCTCATGCCACAGAGTACTTTATGTTGTAACGTCACAGAGTAGTTTATACTATACCGTTAACAATTGCTGAGTAATTTTAAAGAACTTTTTTTTATATTAAGGTCGGCAGACAGGCCGGACAGGGAAAAAGACTAAAAACATTCGATCAATACAACAGACAGAGCCCATAAGCACATAGAGCTTATGCACAAAGAAAAGTCTAACTAGTATATTCGAGTATGGGATATAAAATTTATGTTTCAACTTGAGTTCCCGCTCGCGCAATTTATCTATTTGTTACATTTTCATGTAAATTATAGGCTAACAATTTCTTTTCGTTAGGTTTTCTAAAGACTGGTGCAAGGGGGTCGGCACAGGGTAACTTCGGCCTAATGGATCTAGTCGCGGGCCTCCATTGGTTACGAGAGAATTTGCCCGCGTTCGGCGGCGATCCGGAACGGGTCACCATTATGGGACACGGAACTGGGGCTGCTCTTGCAAACTTCTTAGCCGTTTCTCCCGTTGCCAGAGGTAAGTCGATATCTAAGCAATCCATTTTTTATAATATGAGAGAGCTAGTTGAATACGAAGTAAATATTAACTTAATTTGTACAAGGTCCTTCGGTTCAGAGAAACACGTCCGGCTTTGTGCGAGCATCTAACTACCAGTTTTGACAGGTTACAGCGCTATCTAAAGCGGCCGAGCAGACATCTTAATAAGGCAGACTCAAAACTAGATCACTGTTGTAACAATGATTTTTTTATAATTTTCGTTTTAAAATATGCTTTATTTTCAGGCCTAGGTTGTAAGTTACTAATTATTATTAGGGTGGTATAGAGATTTTTATTGAATTGCATATAATCATCCATAGCGAAAACTTTTATAAATTATTAGCGACCCATTCCCAGTTTAGATTCTAACTGTAGAGTTTTGTCGGTAGATTAAAAAATTGTAAGTATATAAAAAAATGGCAGTGGTAGTGACAACGCACGTCAGAATTGAAAACTACGCTATCCGTTAACAACTTGACAAACTATTGATGAAGTTAAGCTTAATAAACTAAGAAAATACGTGCGAGTTCAGTTTTCCTCATACTAAAAGTGTAAGTCTTAGAAACAAGTTTTCGCTTCAAAAATTCATTTTGTAATCAAATCACTACATAGTATAAAACAAAGTCGCTTTTTCTGTCCCTATGTCCCTTTGTATGCTTAGATCTTTAAAACTACGCAACGGATTTTAATGCGGTTTTCACTAATGGGTAGAGTGGTTCTCGAGGAAGGTTTAAGTACATAATTTACTAAGTTACGCGGGCGAAGTCGCGGGCAGCAGCTTTAATTTTATTAACACGTAATTTTATAAACTATAACTAACATGTAGTGCCATCTGTTAACTTTTAGATGAATTAGAGTACTACAATGCTTCAAACAGAATTCCCTAGATGGCGTTGTAAATTTTGCATACACGTTGTCTGGGACTCCAAAAAGGACATAGGGTACCTTTCATCCAGAACGCGGACGAAGTCGCGGGCACCAGCTAGTTTTTAATAAATTAAAGTGATCGCAACATTTTTTATTTAACTTTTTGACTGTATAATGGGGCTGCAACGCTTAAAAGGTCGAGAAACGATGCATTAAAACAACATAGAATAGTGACAAAGCAAACAAACAATGGCACAACATAAACCGATGTTAATACTTTTGTAAAAGAAAGCCACAAAGAAGATTAAGTTACGTAGAAGTCTCTGTTATATGGTATCTTTAACTGTAACACCAGACTAACCATTTGTAATATCCTTCAGTGGCTTGAATATAAACATCCCCTGACAACTTTATTTTATCTTTTATTTTATGAATAAATCTATGAATAAATTTTATTATTACGTTATGGCAATTATAAAAGAAAACTCAATAATTTGATGAGATTTCTGTATTAATGCGCTACAGATAAGCTTAGGTCAGAGTAGATCAGAGCAATAGTAGCCAAAGCAGGTATCAGGCATCTCTGAAAGATGTGTCGTTGATTACTCGGAAAAGAGAAAAATGAGTATATTGTAAGACAAGGGGATGCAAAAGGATATTTCACAAAACGACAGAAAGTCAGCTGGCAAAGAAACAGTAGGTAATATGTACCTACAGCCTAGTTGATTCTTTAAAAATCCACGATTCATTGCAAGTCCCTTAAACTGTAAGACCGATACGAATTAATCTACAGATGTCGACCCAATATCACGTTTAGGCTATTAGCCGATAACAGGGCGTGAATGAGCGCCTGAGTTGCGTGAACGCACGTTTGGCTTTGTTTCATCTGAGACAGAGGTAATAAAATTTGACGAGTATTTCGATTCATTTATGAAAAACATAAGAATCGATTAGAAGAAATTCAACGAGACCGTCGAATTTCATACAAGCATTTCTTGTTGGTTGCTCTGTGGGTGTATGGTAGTTATATTAGTCTTTTGTGTGCTGTGTACTGTGTACACG
This sequence comes from Synanthedon tipuliformis, assembly GCA_947623395.1. Lineage (NCBI taxonomy): Eukaryota > Metazoa > Arthropoda > Insecta > Lepidoptera > Sesiidae > Synanthedon > Synanthedon tipuliformis. Next base: position 7,705,532 of record OX392408.1, on the reverse strand, counting down.
AAAAAGTTTTGGAATTGTAAGTTAACTAATAGTTGAAGTTGAACTAACCAGTAGTTGAGCATGTCGCGGTTGTTGAGAATGTTCAAATGTGAATATGACACATAATTTACTCTGATGTTGCTTGACCTGTTCTATGCTCAAGGAACAGTAGCAATACTAAATCTATGGCTCAGACCAAATAAGAACTATACACATAATTTTGCGGACAACATAGTGAAGCCAGTTTTATAAACATGTGTGCGTAGGCCGTTTACTGTAATGAGATTTTATGTTCCAAGCTAAAACCTCAATTTTTGTTTATTTTTATTTAAAAATGTTGGTTTCTAAGTTTATTTACATATGAAATGTAATTCCATTCTGTTTTTTAGTTTTTGAAACATGGTTTTTACACCTTTTCACTACGCAATTGGCCATTTTCACTAGTAAAAAAATTAGTCGAGGCGTAGTTTGATTGCATTTGTGTGCGTGTATGTACACAGCGAAGACGTAGTTTCACCGGCTTCACTCTGCCGTCCACAGAGCTTTATCTTTAGTTCTTATTTTATCCGAGATTCTATACAGGAATGTGTTCTGTTCTGTATAGCTCGGGGAGCGATCGCTCCCATACCTATCATTGCATTTAGCATTACCGTTTTGCAGCGTTTGTATTACTTGAATTAGTCACACAAAAAGCCCCGCGTTGCGGAGTTGAAGGTAATTAGAGCGGTCCACGGTGGATTTCATTATTTCGTGTCAGCGTGCGTACAATAATTTTAAATCCGCCATCGTTTAATGCGATTAAAAGGGTCGCATCAGGCACGCACCACAGAAGAGCTTCACAAAAGTAATTTTAAATTATACCTACATCTGTCTGCTGACGAAAAAGTGGTACCGACCTACGTTAATAAAAAATAAATAAAATTTCAGTCATCTCTAGGTCATCTCAGGTGTGCATGTCAGAAGTGGAAACTACGCCATCTGTTATCATCTTAACAAAACTGTTGACGAAGTTTTTGCCACATACCAGAAGTGTCCAACGTTGCCCAAAGAAGTTTTCTTATCAAAAACGTAGTTTCAAAATAAAAAAAAAACACGCACTCGTGCCAGAAGTGATTATTTGGCAATCACATAGTATGATTGCCAGATAGTTTACAGTATATAGTACTAAAGCCCGCCCCCAGCTTTGTGCAGATTTTTTTTTGCAAATTATATACAAAAATCTTCGCCATTGATCGCTCTTTTTACTAGTGAAAACCGGATCGAAATCCGTTGCGTTTATTAGGAGAATATAGAGCATATACAGACGACAGACGATGCGTACAACTTTATACTATGTAAGGAAGTGGTATATATCTGACAAGAAGCGTCACGTGATCGTTACACTGAAGCGTCACATAAAATTCGAACCTTGAAATTGTAATCTCGACGCGCGCAAAGACGTTTCACTTCAAAAATATATTCCAATAAGTGTTTGTGTTTCTTTGGAATTTCATTACCTTTTACTTAGTCGGAATAACAGAATTAAATTAGGTTATCTGTTTCAGAACTACTGAAGCGCGTCATCTTGTTAAGCGGGTCGGGACTGAGCTCGTGGGCATTGCAAAGGGAGCCTCTAGCGATAACAAAAAAGGTAATTTAACAGTAAGGGAATACCCGGTGTAAGTTTTAAGCGTTTTCCAGTAACGTTTAATAAAGTGGACAGCTTTAAGGAACCGTATTATGTTCGCTTGCTTTAATTTAAGCTTTATTAGAAAGATTTTCCGCTTGATGTGTATAAAGCGTGGATTACCTAGCTAGACGTTTAGAAGCGGCTAATAAATATGTTGTACCAGAATAACACGAATGTAGCTCGACCAAATTATTAGACAAGTTTAAGCTATGTTTTTAAAGAATACTAGTGGGTGCTCGCGACTTTGTTCGCGTCCGATCGTTACCAAACTTTACAGGATTACCCGCTGGACTAATCTGAAGATTGTCTGAAAACTTCATCAAAACCGGTTCAGCGGTTTTGGATTCCATAGGGAACATACATACATACATATATACACACATTGCCTTTTATATATATAGATTTGGAAATTTTATTTGCATTAGTTTAGTTTGTATAAAAAGTATTTAAATATTTGCAAAAGAAATATTCTTAAAATAATTTCTAACTTATGCCAGTCTTTCTGGTAAAAGACTTGTCTGTTTCGGTGCGTGAGTAAGGGATGCCAGAGCATAGTTCCTGTAATTCGCCTTCCGTATCCTCTAATTTGTCAAGGTCAGCAACACTATTGCGACCCTCTTTGAGTTGCTTATTTTATAGGTCACGATATCCACTTTCATACATTAGTATGAAAGCTATAATATTAAGTTATAATATTAGTTATATTAATATTATTAGTAGGTTTATAATATATTAATTATAAACCTGAAAGTAACTCTGTCTGTTACCCTTACCGATCATCATTAAAATATTTGTCCTGGCAAATTTATATATTAATTTATTTTATATTGAACATAAACCTTACAGCAAAATAAAATAACATACAATAGACACAGTATTACTACCTATATTGCCAATTACAGGGTTTCATTGTGTAGGACTTAAAAGACTTTAAAATTAATACCTAAGTTAATTACTAATTACTCGTATTAATTAATTCTAAACAGTGGGGGAGACATTTAATTTTCAAAGTGAACGAAGTCGCGGGCACAAGCTAATATAGAAAGTGTGCGTAATAATAAGTACATATATTAAATAACATGATAATGTTATACAATAACTAGTACGATTTACAAAACTATTTCCTTCCTCAAAACCCATTTTTCTTCAGCACTTATATTTTAAAATCATAACAATGAGGTGGCATCAGTATAGCGCTTACTTTTTTATTGAAAGTTTTCTCTGATTCAATCGTAAACAGGTCACAGAGCTACAGTTGGTATAGAATTGTTTCAATTAATGTTTTGTTACACTACACAAAGGGTGGATAGACAAGGCATCGCATTTCATTTAACGTGACACAGAAATGTGGGCAATTGTCTGAGTGCAACTTTTAACTTAGCTCTTGAACGTATAAATTTGTTATTATTTATGTTTATTGCTGCTTTAAAACTCAATTTGTTAGGAAAAATCAGTATTAGTCTGCAAGTCATTTCAATTATAATATAATATTATAAAGAAAAAAAGATTTGTATTTTTGTTTGTAATGAATAAACTCAAAAACTACTGGACCGATTTTAAAATTTCTTTCACCTATAGAAAGCTACGATATCAGCCAGTAGTATAGGCTATAATTTTTGAAGTTACGCGGACGAAGTCGCGTGCAACAGTAGTAAACATTGGGGGACTTTTGCAGCATTTTTCCATACAACTTTTCTTATCGTAATATTTCAGAGTTTTTATTTTAGTTGATTTAAACCCGCGTTGTAACTATCGTAAATTCCTGCTCATTTTAAAGAATTCTTTAATTCAATCGCTACAATTTAAATAAATTAGTAAAGGATGTTTATATAAACAAATATTTACTTAAAAAAATAGTATGCTGTATTTTTTTAAATACTACAGATATGGAGTTTCCTTGTGCTAGTAGGCCATAGTCGAGACCTTAGTTAGAGACACCCTTAACTTTTATAACATAAAATATTTAGTTAAATTAAATATAACTTGTTTTATACAATTAAATTGTACAAGATTTTGATTTAAATTATTCATTTACATCTATTGCTTTTATGTACAAATATTAATTTAATGCTAAAAAATAAATTATAATTTTAAGTTGTTGCGTGCTCGAGTAATTATTAAAATTTATGCTACGGTTTTAGACATTTTTATATATTAATCTTGAATATTAATAAAGTATATATGCGACGTCCTCGAACAAATAATAATCTATAATGATATTGTTAATGTAAGGTGGCTGAGCAAACTGGATGTCACTTGGAAGACCCCTTGGAAGATGACTTAGCGCCGTGTCTTCGCAACAAGCCGCTCACTGAACTGCTAGCCGTGCGGCTCAATCCACCGCGTTTCTTGCCTGGATTCGCACCATTCGTTGATGGCACCGTCATTGTTAATCCCTCTTCAGTGAGTATATTTAAAAAGAATTTTATTTATTAAAAATAATATAACAGTTATACGTTTAACATAACTTTATACGTGATGAATATAATATTTAGCAATTAGAATGTTGACAATACGTGGAGAGGTAATGACAACCTGGTGGCATACTAATCCTATTATAATAATAATAATTATACATATAATATGTATAAATGCTCCTCAATAACGCAGAAGTGGCTGAACGAATTGCGATGAAATTTGGCACACATATAGTTTATTAGCTGGATTAATATATAAGATACTTTTATGCTGGAAATTGTTCGATACCAACGCCTAACTTGCGTCTGCTGTATATTCGAATACTTTTACAAACTCACACACACACACAGGCAATAATAAAACAATGATAAAATTAAAATTACTTTTCAGGACATATAAATTGTGTTTTGTATTAGTTTGTTTAATATTTTTAATGTAATCATTACATATAAAATAATGCTACATCACTAATGATGATATGCAGTTAAAATAATCAGATGAACTTATTTTATGCAAGAAAATATATGTAGAAAAGAAAGTTGAAGAACACTACTTGCCCATCCGGTACCTACTACATTTCTAGCAACTATGAGTAATGAAGGACGATCGTGTTTTATTGCCGGCACTTTGGGGCCTTTCGTCCGTCTGATGGAAGATAACACTAGGAATATCCTTGGAGATGAATCTTTACGAATAGTTACGTTCTAAAAATGTAGAGTGTGTTACAAATAAGGCGGGATATACATATACCTACTGTGTTAGGGAATTTTGAAGAGCTTTTTACTCTCATATTCTTTTTCAATACCTACCACGGGCACCAGACTCTCACACAGTTACAAGCATTGCTTGTATGTAATAATACAAACATTTTGTGTATATTGTGTGGAGCTAATAAATGCATTATTATTACTTTAGTAAATGTAATCTGCCGCCGTAACTAAAAAACTTAACAAGAACGTACGAGACCATTTCTAATTAAGTAATTTAATTACTACCAATTAAGTGATACTTAATTGGTAGTAAGTAATTTCTACCAATTAAGTATTACTTAATTGGTACTAGAGCAATTACTAAAAAAAAAAAATGGCATAAAATTAATAGAAATTTTATAAAATAAAATAAAAACACATACTTTATAAGTATTATTGACAAAATTACTAAGAAACGTTTTATTTTTACATATAGGCCCCACCTCCAACAGACAGTTCGCGTCTCGGCGCAGGTGCCGCTGCAGTCGCAAGTGCGGCCGGCCACGAACTAGCTGACTTTCCACATAGAGAACTCTTGTTCGGACTCACCACTACTGGTAAGTGTTTTTATTTACTGTTAAACCTTATTTTTTATCAGAGTGCATATTTACGACAACGCCTCTATCTCTTGTGATCTCTTCAGTTCTTTTTTTATAAGTTTGGCAAGCAGACTGAGACAAGCAGGCAAACAGACGTTACACGTGTACCTAAACCGGAAAACCAAAATATTTAATAAAAATAATCAAAAATTGAGGTTAATACATTATAAAACCGACTTCACTGTATTATGCACAAAATTCTGTCTATAGTTTTTATTTGGTCTGAGCTCACGTGCTGTTAATTTTTAGCGGTCTAGTATTAGGAAATGGTCACTTTATGCCTCGAAGTTCTTTATATCAAGTTCTTAGAGCTTCATAATCTGATAGTCATCAATAAGAGCTTTTTAATGACGTAGGCGTCCTTAAAAAAGCTATTACGTTTTTCCATACAATCTTCACACTGCCATTTCAGTCACTTAGGGGTTACCTTTCTTTCGATTCATTGGGATTCATGCCCACCCCACAAATCAATTTCGGCTCACGGATTTAGAGACACATGCAAACACAGTGACTGTAACATTTTCAATATATAGAGTATTTTTCAAGTGAAGAAATCATGAGTTTCACAATAGTTATCTCACTAACTATATAGTTCCTTATTTGTATTTTCCATGGTTTATCATTTATCTATATTGACTCATTTAAATATAATGGTTTTTAGAACTATATAACATAGGAACGTTGCATGACGCCGGTGATTAGTTCAACTTTTTTTTAACATTAAGGTAGGTTTGTGACCGTAGGTGACTGTTGCCAATAACAAGAAACGCTAAAAAAGTGTGCTGCCGACCATAGTGGGATTGAGGATATATCAAACCCTTATCCTATGATCGGTAAGGAAAGCCAGAAAGGAAAGGAAAGCTGTCTGGCTTTCCTTACTCACTATCCGAAACACATTCTTATTTCACGATGGTCTTCTGAAAGGAGGTGGCTACTGATTTCAGTCTGGCTGCATATATGAGTGTGCTCTGCCACTACTAACTTTAAATAGAGGAAGTATGAGTTGAATAGGAGAATCGGCTGTGATATTTCTTACTAACTCACAGAAACGTTTAGAGTTTTTAATGAAAAATTAATTCAGCGGAAAATTCACAGAGTAAATGCGAATTTTCATATTAAAAAATACTGCTAAATTTGTTCTCGTTCTTTCAAAGTTGCGGAACGATTAAAGTTTTTAAATTACAAATATGTACACCAGGTTCTCTTGAAACAATAAAGAGCAGACCCACTTCCCGGTAATTCGAACGAGAAAGCAGCGGCGAATCATAAATATGCAAATGAGTGACACGCCATTCCTTGCAGAATCTTACCTGGAATTTAACGCTCAAGACTTGGAGTTCGGGTTCAACGAAAGCCGGAGGGACCGCATACTGCGCACATTCGTCCGGAACGCTTACTACTACCATCTCAACGAGATCTATTCTACACTGAAGAATGAGTACACGGATTGGGACAAGCCTGTGCAGAACCCTCTCAGTGTTCGCGACGCTACACTCGAGGTACAGTCGCAGCCATAATTCAAATGTATTCACGTAAAAACTGTTTAGTTCGCTATTACCTATATTAACTAGCGCTAGTTAATATTAAAGTGAGTTATGGACTAATTTAAATGTTCATAATTTCATGGTGAAAATTTCATATATTTATTTCGATTATCGTTGGAACATTGACACGTTTTCATGACAATCTCCAATCACATTGGATCAAACATTTCGTTTTAATCCATCGTCAACAAGACAAATATGTATCTAATGTTTTTGAAAAAATATTTATTGTAGACTTGTACATTAAATTTATAAAAAAAAAGATTTGTACTTGTGTTACCGAGGTCAAATAGATAGTCTCTATAATTTTTGTCTGTTTTTCTGTATGTTTGTGCACGCTAAACTCAGAAACTGGCACACAGATATATTAATGGATTAAGATATAGGATACTTTTTATCCTGAAATAGAAATACTAGGTTCCTGTAGAATGTGCATTGAACAAATTAAATAAAAACTATAATGTAACTTATTGTCTGTACTTCATGCTACGAATAAATATTATTCGTAGACTTCATGTTATTAATGTTATCAACTTTGTGAACTACCGCGGATGAGATTCAATTGGTTTGCGACTCGGATTAAAGATGATCATTCAAATATGTAACCGAGTGTACCCACGGACATGTAACATCACAGTGTAACATGTATACCTTCGTGCCACTGAATATTTTATTAGTTTGCGCCGCGCGCCCTCACCATTATTGTCGTGGTATAAATGCTACTCGACACCGAACTAACTCGCACCTAACATAACATAAACGCGAATAGCTTTTAATTCAAGCGTTTTTACGATCGGCAATTTCTCGACACCCGTTTCGTGGCGTTATGGAAACTGAAACTGCTAAAGGTGCTGTTTACCTCTTTTCAAATGGATTGAAAAAGCTAGGTCAGAAATATTAAATTTTACCTCACCTGGAGAACTCAAAGTCAAAGCAGAATTGAGGGATTAAACTGAGCTACATAAATTCAAATGGCATGGCAACATTAATGTTGGGATATATATGATTTTTTTTGTTTCTATTTCAAGTTTGATTTCATTTTTTATTCAATAGCTAGCCGGTGCTCGCGACTTTGTCCGCGTTGAGAAAGAAAATTCCTGAGTAATAAAACGCCTGACAACTTTATCACTGTGACGACGGTAGCGCCATCGCCACTACGGTGACAGTGGCGCTTAATTTTAGACGATACCTGAGGAACCTAACATATTTTCAAAATAATGAGTATCCTATGTGTTAATTCAGATAATAAACTATCTGTGTCCAAATTTCACCCAAATCAGTTTAGCATTTTTCGCGTTAAAGGCATAAATTCATTCATCCAGCCTTACAAACTTTGACATTTATAATACATTATTTATAATTTAGTCAGAGTAAAATATTTATGCTGTATTTTCAGTGACACGAGACCATTTTAGTAAGAATTTATTCTGGGAAAGTTTTTTTATAATTCTTATAACCAAACCTTTTGCTTTAATAATAATTCAATATTTAATTTTTTTTAAATATAATTGATACCCAGACTTTATTTTTGTCAGAATCGAGGTATTTAAGAGTCTTTAGGAAGTAATACAAAAAAATAAAGCAATCTCTGTTAAAATGTTGTATGCATAATTATAATTTAATCTAAAGTTAGCGTTAAAGTTTGTATTAAAATGACAGTGGACAGCAAGTTGTTAACTGTTAGCTGACTAGACAGTTCTCAAGCTTCGTCCTCCACTCGGTATCACAGACGATCTCAATTAAGCCTCAAGTGGTTTTCGCAACTCACCGACTGGCAACTCCCGGCGCGGTACAAAGGGACTTAATGACGCTCGCGCACGCTGAATACAAGATGCCCACGGAAGGCTTTCAAAGACCCATTGTCATATTGGGGAAATTAGTGCATACTCAATGTTAATTTGGGGATTTATGACAATACCTATAACTCATTGTTCGATTCAATCCTTGATTAATTGTATATTAACAGATTTAACAAATCTACATTATCTGTCTAGTAATATATTATTTTGTGTCGACTTTACATTTTCTTTTGTAGGCAGGTTTCAGTCTGAAAATCTTGCCAAAAATATTTTTACAAGGAAAAGAATTTCTTAATCTTTCATTCCTCAGACCTATTGAAATTGTCATGACATAAGAGCAATAATATTCTCATTAGAATTAAGTATGTTAATAATGTTAATATTAATTGGCACATATTTTTTGTTGTATGTATTATTATATACGACTAGGGTATACTCGTATAGGGCTATGGATTGTCACTGAAGTTTTTTATAGCGATACAATGCAATAAAAATATCAGTTCTGAATATATATTTGCTAAAAGGTGGCACGAACTGCACGTACAATTTTGTCTCCATGAAAAGTATAGATGAAAACCAACGATACGAAAATATAAAGTCAAATGGAATCAATCGTATTAAATTTTATCTTCTGAACACCTTCTTCGAAATATATATTTGCTTTTTCTATTTGCGTTCTATCCAAAGAAACATTAACAGGCCTTAACATTAACAGGCCTTGCTCTTTTATTTTAATGTGTGAGTTGTATTTTGAAAAAGGCTTAGTATAATTAAGAGATACATTTCCATCAGGTGCTAAGCGACGGGCGTACGGCGGCGCCGTTAATCAGGCTGGGATACCTGCACGCTTTGCGCGGAGGCACCACCTACTTCACGCATTTTCATCATCTTTCACAAGATAAGGACTACCCAAAGGTAAATCAGTACTACGTTGTTCTCTCTTTTAATGAAACAATTGATTGTTTCATCTGCGCAACCTGTTGTCCAATACATTGTGATAATATACTAATATAGTTAAGAGAGAAGATTTGTATTTTTGTATGTTTGTAATGAATAAACTCAAAAACCTATAAGCCATTCTTTAGTAGTAGATATATTATTTCTATGTAGACTTTTGCTTAATATTACATTTTCTTTTGTAGACAGATAATGCCTTGAGCAATGAGACTATAAATTTGTTACAGTACAGTCTGAAAAATAATATATATTTTGGTCTGACACAACTAGGTCAACCTTATAAAGGGTTAAACTTAGGTTACGACCGACGTCAGCTCGACCTTCAGGTATGTAGGTCCGGCCTTCGAGTTTTATTTCTTTATGTAAAAATACTAACAATTATATTTACAATTATATTTTGTGAGTATATTCATAGTTTCTTTTTTATATCTTTATTTGGGCTTTTCCCTTAGAGACATGTTGCCTATATTTAGTTAAAATTTAAAGCTAATAATTAAATATGATTATAAAAAACTCACATATTTTAAGTTCAGTAGTTCATTCAGACAGACTCGGCGAGGGATTTTGTTTTATAATATTTAAAGTATTAGGTAGTCTTTCATATTATAGTTACTATCGAACAAAAATGGTAGGAAACAAAACCCGTGTGTTAATATATAATTTATTGTATTGTGAGGTGTGTGCGGACGTCCCGAATCGTATTTTTCCAATCAATTTAACGCGATATGTGGTATGAGTCCATTTGACCGTCCCATTCCTGTGGTTATCGGCAACTTTTAACGCGACAAGTGTATAAAACATTTATTTCGCACGTGATTATTTAAATAAATTATTTATTTATAAATTTAAGTATATTTTAATTGGAATTTGAATTGTGGTACCTATGTACAGGCTATATACGTGTTTGTTTAATCAAACATATGTATATATAATAAAAACGTAAACGAGCTGTGTCTGTACATTAAATATTGAAAATTAACAATTTTTATGTACGTGCGTACTTGTGCGTGCGTGCGCGCGAGCGCGCGCGCGCGCGTGTGTGTGTGTGTGTGTGTGTGTGTGTTTATCAGCCCACTCTTAAATACTACCTTTTTAAAGTTAAATAAATCTAAAGATGCTTATAAATTACCGAAGTTTTCAATTGAAGTCGTAGCATTACCGGTAGAATACGCGTCCGGTATATAAATGGAAACTGTATTCGTATCCCACGTGAAACATCTCAGAGGGGATGTCATGTCGGTTATCGTAACGTTGACACGTTTGTAATTTCGTGTTCTTTTGTGAGAATTGCGTCTCCATCCACTTTCCGATAGAGACATTTTATGGACGAAGATGTTCACCTATGACCGGGATATTCGAATTATAAAAAGCAAAATGCTTTCATCTCAGCTCAGGTGATACGATTTCAACTAACTGTATTCTTTGTACTCTTAGTAAACTACCTGGGCAATAAAAACAAAAAAGAACATATATTTTAATTTTTATAGTGATTCCATAGAAAAGTTAAATTTTTTTATTCAAGACGTCAAAGAATTGTTGTTTTGGATAATTTTACTAATTTGGAAATATAATATAGAATTATTTTTTTATGGTAATGAAGCGGGTCGCTAGTAGGTAAATAAAAAAAGTTAGGATTTACAAAATTTGCCATAATTACGTTTGTGTCTTACGCAGCTCTGCTTAAAATGCTTTATAGTATTTTACATTTATAATTTTGATTTATTGATATTGTCTGCGATATTTAAACATTTCCAATCGCAATTTACCCCAAAATATATGACATCAAACGATATTGAGTAATCAATCATTTTAAGGGAAATTGATTTTAGAAGTAAGTATATTTAATGTTACAATTTTATTATGATGTTCCGCCTCTCAATTTGATAGACTCTTACAGAGAAAGATTTTTCAAAATTATTTATATTACCTGACTTATATTATTTGATGTTTAACCTTTTTTTTTGACATAAATATTCTTCCTTATGCGTATGCACTCCTTTTAAGTCCACCCCATTTAATTTGATGACATAATCTATTTAGCAGAAGGTAATAGAAGCACTCTCCTACAATTTACTAGCCGATTTATATATTTTTTTTTTGTCCTACCGGCTAGGGTTCCTCTGACATGGCTCAGAGACCTTATGTAGCTAGTAGAGTAAACGAACTAAGTTCACTTGCTCTATAGCCGATTTATATTACTACACACGGTCTTGAAATGCCGATGTTATACTGTTTTATATGTAATTAGTAATTGCTCGTTATATCGTGCCTATAGATAGGACTACACTTCAAGGTCTCGTTGCTCGTTACTTGTTATATAGATCAGGACTACACTTAGAGGTCTAGAACTTACTTACACACCAAAATAACACAGTCATGTGCTAAGGTTTCATGGTAATATTCTAAAAAGAAGTAGTTATCCCTCCAGAATGGCTGTTGGGCTATACTTCACAGTGTGTTTCTTTGCAGTGGCAGAAAAGCAGAAACAACGGAAATATGTTTACAAACTTTTACGGGTGCACAACATTTTTATTAAATAAAACACGTATTCTTACCAGTTTTTATTTAGTTCCATTCATAAAATAGATTCAAGGTCTAAAAAAAATCACTACGGAAAAGTGTCCACTGGATTTTTTTATACATGCTATCAATCTCTAGTTAACTTATGGTAAAAAGATAAATAATGTAAATGTTGCATGACTGATTTGAACCTTAACATTTAGTAATAATGGTTCAAGTTGTAACACGTGTTCACCTTAAGGAAAACTTTGTGCAACTAATTTGAAGTATCACCCCAAGCTGTGAGTGCGGAGATATCCTATTATGCCACTTTTAGTGAAGCAACCCAGAATCTTGTGTATTAATGATCTAAGGACATGCGAGGGAAAAGTACAGAGAGTAATCACTCGATGTTGTAAAACTTAGTATGGGTCGGGTTCGTTTACATTGTTTGCGTTGTCCCCGTGGCTTTACTTTAGTAAAAGATGATATAGTTCTTGCATTTCACGAAGGCGAGCGGGATTTACTTGTAGTAAACACTTGTCTGTATATGTGTCACAGTGTGCGTGAGATCGAAAGAGGGTATGGTTAGTATAAGTATAAAAAAAATAGAATCCTACAATGCTCGCTCGCAACTTAGAGCTCCGTCAGACACGCACACTATCGCAATGTGCGTGTACACGTTCAACCACAAGCAAAACTCACTCGCCTTCGTGAAATGCAAAGACTATAGCTATAAAAGTATGGTACAGTGGAAAGGATTAACCGTGTCATTTCTTTTTGCGATCAGCGACCAGGTTCAGTCCACGGGGAAGAGCTGCCGTATTATCTGGGCGTACCACTATCCGTCAAGCCGCACCATCACCAAAATTACACGCAACAAGAACAAAGGGTGTCCCGACTCTGTATGCATTATATTGCCAACTTTGTCAAATATGGGTGAGAGAATTTTCTTTGAGATAAACTACTTAATATTCAAATATACCTGGTTTAAAGCGTAATATTACAATCTTGTAATTTATGAACGCGCGTCCTCATTACTTGGTTAATTTGTGTACATGTACAGTCAAGGGCAAAAATATATGTACGTTTCCAAGCGGCAAACATATCTGTACAATTGAGAGGCCAGAAATATCTGTTCGATAATTCGGTCAGAAATATGTGAGCATTTAAAGGGTCAAAAAGATCTAGACGTTCACGTGTCCATAAATATATGTACAATGTCAGTCAAATATATCTAGGCAAATAGGGGTGCATAAATATCTGTACAAACAAACAAGTTTTCGTATTTTGAATTATGACAATCATCGAAAAGAGTACCATTCTGTCATATGATCTGTTTGTCCTTTTCATTTTGATTGTGGCGTCATTAACGTAATATTTCTTTCACCTTTCATTATATTATTTTAGATTCTGCTTCACAGCGTTCACAACTATCATATACGATTTTCACATGGCTTTTCTCGTGAATATTATATTAGCATTTTTTTAATGCTAAATTTATGTAAGTAACATATTTATACTAGACGTAGCGATGAAACGGAAGATATTTATTCGTAATTTAAGTAATTATACAATATTAGTACGAAAATCTTTCGATTACGCTAATCTATACTAATATTATAAAGCTGAAGAGTTTGTTTGTTTGTTTGTTTGTTTGTTTGAACGCACTAATCTCAGGAACTACTGGTTCGAATTGAAAAATTCTTTTTGTGTTGGATAGATCATTTATCGAGGAAGGCTTTAGGCTATATAACATCACGTTGCGACTAATAGGAGTGAAGAAACAGTCGAAAAAACGGGGAAAATTATTCATCTTTGAGGGCTTCCGTTGCGTGCGCTGCGAAAACCGTTCGAGATACCCAAATGATTCCCAAAATAACTATTCCACGCGGACGAAGTCGCGAGCACAGGTAGTGTATGTATAAATGTCTCTTTACTGTTAAAAAGAACACTTAGGTTTTTACTAACTTAGAGCATTTAATAATTAATCACTAGTCTGCAACGAAATCCTCCTTCAAAAAATATGTCAAAAATATGAAGATTTTAATGCTTTGAATCTATTCCCGTTGGCCGTTTTTTTTTATCACGTCTAGATTTATCGATATGAATTTTTTATTAAATATCAATTTAGGTTTTTTGAATTAGTTTTGTGCGTCAACATCATAAACAGTATAGTATACATACAAAATAGGTTTTAGCGAGTTGTAAGAGAAAGAAGGAAAGTGCCGAAAGTAAATTTTATGGTAGTACACAGGCGCATTTATTGGCTCTGTTCATAAAAAATACATAAACTACACATAAAATACTTTAAAAAAGTAGAGAATATGCAAAACATCAAAATATTTGATAACTAGACTTGACAGTCTTGACACGCTCTTTGATAGTTTCATGTATGGATATTTATGCCCTCCTATTTGCCTACAGCCTACACATATTTGACTGACATTGTACATATATTTATGGCCACGTGAACGTCTAGATCTTTTTGACCCTTTAAATGCTCACATATTTCTGACCGAATTATCGAACAGATATTTCTGGCCTCTCAACTGTACAGATATTTTTGCCGCTTTGGAAACGTACAGATATTATTGCCCTTGACTGTACAAATTGACCAAGTAATGTGTGCGTGAGTGACAAGTCATAACATGATTATTTCAGATTCAAGTTACTGTGACAAATCATCGTACTCTAAAAACTTGCGTATGATCTTAGAAGGAAGCAAAAAAAAGATTAGTGACTCACTATTAGCGCATGAACCTCATATACTGACTCCAACTCCAATAAACTCAGTATCATTCAGTCGCTCAAAGCTCAAAGTCTTACATTGGTACTTACATTAAAAGTACGAACACAGATTTTTGGAAAAAAATGAATAAATAAATAAATATCTTCACACATTCCACACAGCACCATCTAGTTCCACATTATGGATGACAGTTGATATACTACTCAGATTACTTTTTTTTAATACATTTGCCGACTCTCTGTAATATAATAGAGAATTATAGTATTCGGATTATAGTCCTACGTATTAACGTAGGAGTTATCGTTGTGGGAATGAGTATTTATACATTTAATATCCCGTTTATTGATTACATAATGTAATAACGTACCGTGTCTTTCTTTTTGCTTCCATCTACGCTTATGATTATATAAAACATAAAGAAAAGTGGTGCGGATTCGCTAAATGCAAAGTACAAGAATAAACTACAGTTTTATTGTTTTCTCTGAGCTCAAAACATCGTAAAAGTATTCATAAAATTTTAATTCTTCTTTGTTATTTTTGTATTCGCAACCCCACAAATTGATTTATCCTCTCTCCATCGCAGTGACAGTTAATTTCATTAATTTTTACGATAAATAAAAAAAATATTTGTGGGTTAAATTTGTTATAGAAAAATATTTATTTCAAATTTGATAAAAATAGACTGAGGTAAATTCGGTCTATTTTTGTCAAATTTGAAATTTAAATTGTACCATTTCTTTGAAGTTCATTTTGTAAATATCAACACTTTGTTCTAATTAATTAGTTACTTGTTTACGCTTTGAAATAAAATTCAATGAACTCTCCAATTATACTGCTTCACAAATTGGTTCTATGAAATTTTCAATTAGCCGGTTTTGAGTCTAGTGAAATATTAATTATTAATGATAGATGTTTATACAGAAATCCCAACGATCCGTCCGCAACCCCACCTCCGAGCCCTCTGATGGGCGAATCTCCGAGACTTGGACCAGATCAAACCCCCTATTGGGACACTTACGATACAATTAACCAGCTTTATATGGAAATTAGTAAGTAAACAACTTAATGCTAGTTTTAGTATTAAGCTTCAGAAGCTGTATTTTACATGAGAACCATAAAACTCATGATTGCTTACCAAAGCTTAAATAGTTTTTGCAACTTTGTTTTTCATTGATGTTCCGACCAGTGCTTTCAAAGTTTCAAAGTTATCTAACATCAAGCGAATGGATCCCAGCTTATTGGTTGCATTAAAAAAATAGTACTAACAATTTGAGATATTTATGGTATTCATGTTAATGTGTACTGGATAGGCAGGCGGTCCATTATAAGGGATGTATCCGTAGAAAGAGGGTTGGAAGAAATTAGAATAATCATAAAAGGTCAATATGAGAATTGGCTAAAATCATTTTTTTTATTCTAGCGCCAAAATAAAACACCACTATCGTCTTATTTAAATATATTCTTCTGTATGCTATTGTTATCAGTTAGGAAGACTTGTTTATTGCACCGAATTGTTTTTTTTTGAAACAAAATATCTCTATGTCAATTTTCTTTTCAAAAATGAGAATGTTATATTATTTTTTTATTTTTAACTTCCAGATCCTCACTCACTTACAGCAACTTAGTTATAAAACATAATTATCTGACGGAAATTAGTAAATGTGTGTTAAAGTTTTGGGTCGTTTATACCCCACATCCTTTCATATGTTTGGCTCGTTTGTTTCAATTTGCACTTGTAATGGGACAGGTGGTAAGCCCGAAATGCGGAGTCACTACCGCGGCCACAAGATGTCCCTCTGGCTATCCCTAATACCGCAACTCCACCGCCCCGGACCCGACTTGCCAGACGCCGCCATGAGGCATCACCACTTCCAGGAGGACAATCTCACATACTATGAAGGTGAACTATTTTTACAGACACTCTGATTATTTTTGAAATAAAATACAAACTTATGTGTTGGATTTGGATCTGTGAGAATATTTGAATTTGACTTTTGTAACAAGAGATTTGGTGGGTATTATTTGCTTAAAAAGTTTGAGCCGTACAAAATTAGACTTTATGTGACTGGCTTTTAATATTAAACATAATATAAGTAGTTCCATCAAAACTAATCATATTATTAAATTAAATATCAAGTTAAAAATAGAAATATTATTTTAATTTTTTTCACTGTCAGGTACTATAAGGCCTCAGTCAATGTCAAGAGCCCACGTGCCTCACGTTGTCAATATTGACAATGGTAGAGGGATGACTCCAGGGAAAAGTACTCAGCCGCCGCGTACTGCTGCACCAAAATCATCTCCACCACCGTCTGCGCCTTCGACCGAATGTCCACCGAACGCAACGGTCACTCCAGTTCAACCTGATGACGCTTTACTCAGAAGACTTGCATCGTCTCATTACCAATCCTATACTGCGGCATTGACTGTGACGATAGCTGTAGGATGTTTCCTCTTATTGCTTAACGTTTTAATTTTCGCCGGCATTTATCATCAGCGCGGCTCTAGGCCAAGACGTTCCAAAGACGATCTCGCGGAGGCCGGCAGCTCGTCATCCTCAGACAATTACGACGGAAAATTAGATTACGAAGTTCGTGCGTTCGACGGCAAAGGTTTCGGTTTCGAGTGTAAGTCGGCACACGTGCCGCGCGGTTCCGGTTCCAAATTTGATTTGCGGACGTTATCGGATTGCGGTGAGCCCACATTCGGGGAATACAGTTGTTACGATGAGAAGCATCGTGCGGCGAGACGGTCGCTGCCGGATGTGAGTGTCGGCAGTGCAATAGAGGCGGGAAGTGTCGTGTGTATAGACACTCAGAAGCCGGACATACAAATAGTCGATGGACGGCCGCAGGAAGTTGTGGGTCGTACCAGCACGTTTGAGCCTCGTGTAGTGGACAGTTCGACGCAAGTGAAGTTCGGTGAGTCTGAGACTACGTCCGATCACAACGGCGATTGTGAGTCGAATCCGAGCGGGTCGGGTATACTGCGGGTCCCACCCGCGCCAACTACTCCCGCACCCCCAGGCATCATGAAGAAGAGAGTTCAAATACAAGAGATATCCGTATGAGACTTTCTTGACTCCGTAGAGATTGTTGTTAACAAACGGACTAAATTGTGAAGTTGTGATTTTTATTGAACACAAGTATATTTTTATGTATATAATAAAATTATAAATATAACTTGGACACAATAGGTAGATGTAATACGAAACGATATTGTAATATGTCCAAACTTTGTAGTATGTGTAAATAAAATAAATATTAAATCGTACAGTGAACGTTAACTTTTGGACTCTATTGACTTCTCTGCCTTATTTGCGAATTGCATGTAAATAATATACTACTGAATTTCATATATGAACTCTGTTTGCTTAGGTCAATGAACATTAAGAGTTTTTTGACGTATTGGTAATATCAAAATTGGAAACAACCACAGAGTAAAGAACCGCGTCGCCCGCTACTAGAGACGGCATGGTCAATGCTTTCCATACAAATCCATCAAGGGCGTTACCGTTCATTCAATACCAGTACACTCATGTATTGCGCATTGTTTAAGCTTTATGTTAAAATATATAAATCGATTCGCATTTTTTGATCACTTTTGTGATATGATACAATAGAATTTAGTTAATTCACGCTTTTATCGTTTTTTTGGATAATGTTTACTCCACAACGTGCAGATTGGCGGCCAGTCTGAGTAAACCTGTATTGCGCTCAGCGCAATTGCGCGGCTCGAATAATTATTATTATTAATGCCGTGTCTAGTATTCCGCGGTGCGGCGACTCTTTACTCTGTGGAAACAATATAGTAACTCGAATTGTATTAAAACTTTAATGATGTGAAATTGTTTCATTATTTATTATATAACTCACAATATATTATTTATCGAGAAATGATACGAGAGAACACACACATCAGGGTGCAGATATTTTTAGTAAGTACTTCAGAGAACAGCATAAAACCAGTTGGACAAAAATATTCAGAATATATTGAAAGCGTAATAATTCGAGAGATGCACACAAATATTATTAATATGTATCTAGTATTGTTTACTGAGCTATTTGTAGTGGTTGAAAAAATCTGAACGCCAAAATCTTTCGCCCTGGGTCGTTTGTACTTTTTATACAAAAGGATTATTATAAAGTAATCCAAGCCCATGAAACTACTGTATATTTTAACTGTGTATATTGAAGGAATTGTAGGGTTTGTGAACATATTTGTACCTATACTTATACTTAAATGTGAATATAACAATAACATAGTAAAAAGACTTAAAATAAAAGTATTATAGGATGTAAATAAATACCAAAAAAAGTGTTTCGAGTAGATTATTTTATTGCAAATTGTCGTAAATGTTGTAATTTCATTGTATAGTTATTTTAAGTAAGTTGTATTGACTTAAGTAGTTTTTGATAAGTAAATATAGAACAAATACGAATGGACAAGTACTCAGCACGATTTTTAAACTAGAATTTAAAATTGGTTAAAAACAATCAATTTTTTTTTAATTTGCCATCTGTGAATGTTTGCCGTTTAAGGAAATCAGGGTAAAATGGAATCAAGTCATTCACTTAAAATAAAAAACAAAACCTAAAGTGATTCATTGTAATTATAAATGTAGCCTGGATTACAAAACATTACTAAAATAAATGACGAATTTTTTTAAAATTTTAGATCACATTGTGTTCAGGTACATCTGTCAATGCTTGTGTTCATAGGAGAAAAAAGGTACCTATCATTAAGAACAACGTCAGTCCACTTCATCACACCGCCTTTCATCACAAAATAAACTGATCTTACATTACTAGATGATAGTAATAAAATATATAGATAATAACGCATGTATATGCACTGTTCATTTCATAGTCCAGTCATTGTTCACACTGAAAAGGTGTTATTCATTAATTAATCTATTATGATATTCGTAGCGTCATAATGAGCATATACTTATATCACCATAGAGTAAATAGTTACTCTACGATATCACATACATTTGTTAATATTACATACTTACTATATCTTTACTCGGGCTTACAGAATACCAGGTTTTCCGCAAAAAGTAATACTTATCAATAAAACCAATATCAATACTTATCGGCATATACATACCTAGATAAAAAAACTTAAAACATTTCCATTTAATTAATATAGGCACTAAACCCCGAGGACGAGGAAGACCCCGAATCACATGGATGTCCGTTGTGAATAAGAACCTCAAGGAAGCCCAAATCGACAAAGAGACGACCCAGGACCGAGCTGCCTGGAGACACATAATACGGAGGGCCGACCCCAAATAAAGTGGGAAAGGGCCATGCAAAGAAAGAGAGAGATTTCCATTTAATTAATCATTGCATATTATGGCTCACCATGAATAAACCCTATGAGACTACCCTCTATGGGACTCACAAACATTTTTATGTTAATATTGAAACTTTAAGATAATTTTAAATGAATTTAAAAGGCCCTAACAGAATACAAAGAGGCTTTATTCGTTCCTAGTGCCAAAACGAAATTATGTTAATGCCAAGTTGAGTGCTTGTCCATATTTTTATCTTCACAGGAATTGATGATGATTACTACGGATGAGTGATATACAATATAATAATAAATATTATTATTATTATTATTATTATTACGTCATTATCCACATTGTGACAAAATGTGTAATTCGTAATAACAGGTACACCATCACTATAAATAAGGCGCACATTTCTGTAGCTGAGGGGTAAACATTAAGGTCCTTTGCCTCTCAGTTACAGTTTAATACTCGTAAATAATTAAATATGGAATTGATTTAAATCACTGCAGAGGAAATTATTTAATAAATTATTTATTAGACATAATTATAAGTTTAATCGTGGTTACATATTTTAATTTAAAATTGTTAAACTGTTCACTAAATGTCTGTAAGGCATTTTAAAAAAAATGTGCGCAGACCTTTAAAAAAAAGTTTTTTTTGAAGGTTTTTACAAATTAAGTAAAATTTTAAAAATCTAATACTGTTTTATTTATTGTATTATTATTATTTGAAACAGAATTTTGGGGACAACATATTGAAGCCGGTTTTAAAAACATGTATGCATTTTTTTTATTGAAAATATTTATTATTATCTGCTTAGTGGCTATTTCTGTCTGCAAGAGTACCAATTGAAAATATTGGTATAATTTCCAAAATATTGGTACTTATGTGTCAAATGTGATTCCATCCTGTTTATTTTTATTTTTTGAAGAATGGTTTTTACACCATCTCACTCAGTGAGGTGATATTACTACGATCTCACTACGCAATTTGATATTTTCAGAAAATATTTTAATAAGGCGAGGTGTCGTTTTACCGGCTTCACTCTGCCGTCCACAGTCTATCATTCTAGCTTTAGTTCTTATTTTATCTGAGATCGTATTGTGAATCATAATATAATTTATTGTACCTGTTTTATTATTTTTCAAATAGCATGGGTTACGGTATTTATATTCAGAAGAGACGTAGCGCCGATGAAATCGTAAAATTTATTCTATCAATTAAAACAACTATCATATCAGGTTCGTGCGGTTCGTGTATTGTTACCTGTCATTTTTTTTGTAAAGTAACATTGGTGAAATATATGAAAACAAATGTAACCTTACCCATGCTATCTAAAAAACACCTTAGTAAAGTGTTTCAATGAATTTCAGAGAAATTTTATTACACGATTATGTAATTGGTAGATATGTTTATTACTAATGATAATTTTAAAATCTGACAAGCATTAAATATTAATAATAATAAGTTAAAAATGGATGCGACTAAGTTTCACTTAAGTTATAGCTGGGTATCAATATGGATACCCAGCTAAATAAATAGGATAAAAAAACAGAAATATTCATACATTTTTAAAAGCACACCAAATTTTACTACAAGGAAAAATAATAGGAAAAGTCAACTAGAACATGAGCTGATGATTTTCAAACGATCGTACTGTTTATATAAACTACTTTAGCTTTAAAAAAAACAAAACCGCATCAAAATTGGATCATCCGTTTTTGAGTTTCGATGCCATAAACAGACACATACACAGGCACACACATCAAACTTATAATATTCCGTTTTGCCGTCGAGGGTAAAAAAGAAACAAGATAAAATAATCTTTGTGCTAGTTCTATCACCAGACAATGGCATGGGATGAATGAAGCAATGTAAATGTAATACGAGTATTAAGGCAATGTAAATGTAATACGAGTATATAAGGCAATGTAAATGTAATATATAGGGCAATATGTAAATATAATTAAAGGCGTATGTCTCACGATGTAAATGAAAAGCTATAATTAAACTGCAGTATATTATGGATCATAAGATAAACGCAACAGAGCAACATTAATGTTGATTGCTATTACTTTGAAAGTCTAAACATAATACATATGTTAGTTCTAAACATATCTACCGAATATTATTGTTACACGTGATTCCTAAGAGGAATTGGTCATTAATTTTATTAATAGTTACATTAATTGTTAAAACAAATTTAAGTTATTGTGTACAATAACTTTAAACGACATGTTTATGTTAATTAATTAATAATATTTACTAACTGCAGTTGTGATAATATTTAAATTGTTAAAATATTAACATTTTGTTACAATTTGGAAGATAAATGGAGTGCGTAACATATGGTGTCAAATATTAAACATAATAATTAACATATGCGATTGTTTCATTTTTAAATTATTTACAATCTCTTAATTTTAATACAAAATCTCTGGCAACGAATCAATTTTTAGTATTTATCCATAAACACTTTATGTACAGTTGGGGTAAGAAAAGGTTTACCATTTGCTTACACCTGAGAAATTATTTATCAATCATTCCAAAATTTATTTTTTCAAACATCTAAAAGTCACTAAGAGTCTACGAATCGATAAAGTAATAATTTTGAAAACTGACGCAGGTTTTCGTACCCCGACTGTACACAAAAAACATCCTATTCGAAAACGTGAATATATATTAATTAGGTATATTTGTTCAGTTGATGTTGACAAAGCAATGGGACATATTTCATGGCAATAGGTATAGAGATCTAGCGCGAGCACACACCGGCCAGCATACACGGCCGAATGCGCCGCTGCTGGCGGAACAGACTAAATTCGGTTCGACATTTGAAAGGGATGTTCAGAAGTCGAGAGTGGCCACAATGACTGTTCACTGTACAATAACGCTCGGGACGTTTTCAATAGAATTAATTGAAGTACCCGTGTTGCAAATTGCAAACAAACTTGTCGTTATTACTAAGTAGAATTTAGTTATTTACACGATGTATACAGTGTTCAGAGGTGCATGGCGTGAACTGTGAAGAGGAGATATTTTGAGATAAAAACCGATACAAAAATATGCATTGTACAATTGCATTGCATATTTTTTGAATTGAAAAATTTGAAAGAAGTTGGCAGAAGTATGATATCATTGAAGAGGACAAAATTTAAGCGATCATAAAAACAATAAGAAATTAATAAACTTTTTTAAAATTTATACAATTTACTTTCTAATAAACTAGTCTAGATAAGAATAGAATAAGATTAAGACAAAATATTTATATATTTAGACTTATCTATTATTTTTTCATCATTTTATATTTTAAAATCGTCGGACACGTTGATGTTCCACTTGTGGCTGCCGTCATCTATTAATAAATGCAACGCCATAATGGCTCAGAATGCTTAGTCGACCTTAGACACTATTAAGGATAAACGTACAGTTCACAGAAATAACGTACAGTTACTTCAAGGTAGTATTATGTAAGGGGATGGCTACTGCCGCCAGACGGGCTGTCACTACTTGCTGGTCGCCGACCTGAGCCAACTTTGAAAAGTTCATTTCCAAAGTTGGTCCAGCCGGGTTTTGAACCCGGGACCCCTGAGCCAAAGCGCTATTGCAAGCACCATAACCTTTATACCAATGCCCAATGACCAGAATAAAAGTCTCCATAAGTTCCTCCTGTATACAAATAAGCGAAGCTTATAAAAAGTTGTAGTCGCTATAAAGGTGCTCGGCTGTATGTTGTCAGATTAGTCGTGTATGTGAGCTCCTATGTTCGCAATATTGGAAAAGTTCACCAAAGAACAGAGGATTAGAAAACTTCCGACGGCACACAGCGCGGCTCTGTCACGATACAAACTTGTCTAACAACCTTCCTATGATACACTATCTCTGTTCCTTTTAAACAATTCACTAAACATTCTTTGTTCATATTTTTGTAAGGTTCACAAAAAAATATTTTTTATTTTTATTTATGGCAATTAGTTTTAGGCATGTTTTTGTATATATTGGTGTTTATACATACCATGAGTGTACAGTGAGCTTACCATGAGCTTGAGTGTTCACAGGTACTTAAGCATTAAATAATGAATGTATGTAAAGAGTAAGAGAGAAGGTCATGGATAGAGCTTTGACGTATTATACCAATAATGAACCAATATGATCTTCAAAATAATTTGTGTTTAAAATCTGATCCGATTTTAGCCGATACTATATTCATACCAGTAGGGATATATTAATAGCGATAGACGGAGGGCGTATTTATCTTTTATTTTAAATTATTACATGAATTTATCACGAAATAATTGTAATAGGTAACTAACTAAGCATAAAATATAGCTACGGAAAGGATATTAGGTCCGGATGGTATCATCATTAAATTTCAAATCGGTCGATGCTCTGTGGTTTAGAGATTGGAATGAGCCTATTCAACAGTCATTCTACATATTTATGGTGGGAACTCAGGCGTTATTTATACATCATTCTAATCCACTGCGCTTTATATTATAGGGTAACATTGTATATTAGCTTTTTTTTTAATTACTAAATTAATAAAATCATAGAAGGAAGCAAATTGGCTCAATTAAGGCTCAATATTAATAGCAATTACTATTGACGACAAGTTTGATCTTGTGGCTAGTAATCCTAGCTGTTAACCAAACGGTCGCGGGTTTGAATCCCGCTAGGGGCATAAATGTTTATGTGTTAACATTTTACCTTTGTACCTGAGTCATGGATGTTTGTATTTATAATATGTATATTATAATATTTATAAACTGTCTGGTATCCATAATACAAGCATTATTCGATTAGTGTGGAACTAGATGGCGCTATGTAGACTGTGTGAAGTGAAGATATTTACATTTATGTTAAGGTCCTGATCCTTTTTTATGTTAAGGTCGACAGACAGGCTGACGGTCCACTTGATGGTAGGTGGCTACCGTCGCCTATAGTGTTATAGGCAACGATATGAGTATTGACGATAAGGGATTGGAATAGGGAAACGGACTCTGGCATCCCTTCCTCATTCACCGAAACACACATACTGTTATTTCATGCTGGTTCTGGTTACTGACGCCAGACGGGCTGCCAAATGACTGCGAAACGCAGTGTGCCCCGCCACTACTAAATATAACTAATTTTATGATTTTTTTTACATTTACATACTAATTACAAACTATTTTACCCCTTCGGCCGCCTACGAAACCAATGCTACGTAACCGGTTACGTGTGAAGGATTATTTTTCTTGCTACGAAACTAGTTACGTACAAAGAGGTTTTTTTCTTCCTACGAACTAGTTACGTACGACCGCCTGATATACTAATTATATAAATACAAGATAAACTGCATATAACACACACAAATAAAATGAATGCAAAATTTACATCAATTTTCAGCTCGATGAAACTTTTGTTTATATTTGTGCAAGACTGAAGGGAAACTTTGGCCGGTGGTTATTTCAACTCGGAATCCTTCATAAAACAGCGCCGCAATTTCCGTTTTGTTTTAAGCAACTTGTTTGCGGCGTGTCTAAAACTTCTCATAACAATTCAATGTAATTGTTACATTAGAGTGAAAATTTTCAACTGACATATAAGTTAATCATTATGTTAGTTAATAAATGGGTAGTAATTTATTCAAACATGTTTCGTTCACCTGAAAAGCAACCCATATTACAATTGACATGTTTCTAGTAGGTACTAATTCAGTTGTTCACTCGATGCTCTTTCGGGTTTTTTAATGTCTTCTCACTGATCTTCTTAGATCAAATGAGATAGTTCTGATTTTTTTATATGTTGGTAGTTATGAAATGGTAATGACATTCCATCTAGAAAGCCTTGAATTAATTTTAGGACTTTTCAGTTTTTGTTGATATTTACTACCAAGGCAAGTCACTATGCAAGTATGCACACTCTTTAATTAGATTAAATTTGCAACCATTCAACGGATTTCGACACGGTATTTTACTTATGAAAATAGCGATGAATGAGGAAGATTTGTGTATATAATTTTCAGAAAAAAAGTGGCATCGGTACAAAGTTGGGGACGAGTCGCTAGTCTATATTATAAAGAGAGAAGATTTGTATGTTTGTATTCTTTCACCAATAGAAAGCTACATTATCAACGAGTAACATAAGCTATATTATGAATAAATTAATAACAAATGTAATATATTTTATGTCACATTTCGTAGCAGGTTACTGCATTGAGTTCTGCTGGATTCAATTGAAGTCATACGACCAAATCAGATTTTAAAAACAATACGGGTCGCTGTATTCGTTTATATTTAAGTGAATTAAGGATTTTTGTAGTAAGAGTAAAATAATTGAATTTTCCATTCGGATGTATGTGCGTCCAGTTTGTAACGAACGAGGCAAGCGATTGAAGCGGACCGCGAAACCTTCAAATTGAATTTTAAGCATCCAATTTGTTTGCGAGGTGCTGCTGCCGGTACAGAGTACCCTGCCCTCCAATTCCCACACTCGTAAAGTGATTTCACTAGCCAAGTCTTTTAACTGGGGCATACTTCTAATAAATTATTTAAACATTTGCTATATGCAAACAGACACCGAGAGCACACACGAAATTGGTGCATTGTAATGTTACTTACATAACACCGTGCCACACAATTTGTGTTGAAAGCTCGATATATTATATAAAAATGTTAAGTTGGTTTGTTTATGCTTCAAAAACTCAAAAAGTTCTGCGCCGATTTTAATTCGATTTTCACATATGGAAAGAGGGATAAACGAGGAATGTTTCTGTATATATAAAAAAATGCATCCATGGGGAAGCCAGGAGCAGGTCACTAGTACATAATAAAATCGTAAACGAGCATCTGTTCCAAATATTTTTCCAAAAACACGTTGTGCTTATTAGGTTACCAAGGCCAAAAAATAGTTTTTAAAATTTTTGTCTGGTTGAAATTTGGCACACAGATCACTTAGGATACTTTTTATCCTGGAAAAATGTTACTTTCCTGACAGTCGTCTAAAAATATAAAAAAACCGGGCGTCACTATAGTCGTGGCGTCGGGTTATATTTATCATTTTTCAATGCGGATATATGTAGTCGCGGGCACCAGCTAGTTATCAAATTAATCTTACATACACATTACTATAAATCAATATAGTCTTATGTAATACGTACATGAACCACGGAATATTTTATATTCCGTGGAAATATTGGCGCTCTCTCGGTATTTCGCCCAATATCGGCTGTCTCTATTCACGTGGATGCAAACGTTATTACATATATGTTTACCTGCACATGTACACATGTTTACGATATTTTCTGCTATACAAGCGGCTTTATGATATAATTAAACACGTTATTGTGTTGTTGTTTTGTTTCTAAAATGCCCTTGTCGTTTTTTGAATCTGTAGGCATGTAGGTATGAGTGCGTTATATCATCAATGTTTAATTCGATGTAGTTATAACAACTGATTCGCGTAATAGAATTCGGCCTCGCAATAATAATACCAAACGATAGGGCCAAACCATACGGTTAGCACAAATATGAAAACATATGAAGACATTTATTGCTTCTTCTTTTCTATCGTGGATTTCTTCACATTGGAAGCTGCTTTAAAGGTACCAAGTGTAACCTAGTGTTCGAACAAACGCTCAATACTAAACCAACCAATTCTTCAATCAGGATGTCTTTCTCTAGTGACTGCTACGTTCGCCATGTATTTTCCCTTGCATCACTAGTTGAAGAATACGGTATCTTTTGACCCTCATTACGTGCCCGAATTATAGCAGTTTCCTTTCTTTTGTCATTCTTAGCGCTTCCATTCTCTTTCTCATTCTGCTCAAAACTTTCTTAATTATGACTACACTATTCAACAAACTAAGAATATACTTGTCATTGAATTATATCTAGGAATAAAATTATCAAGAACATAGTGTAACATACATCATGACATGGATAGTAGATATGCATTTATCAGGAAATTTTCCGAAATCAAACTGTAGGTATAATCCGTATGCCAATTCTTATTCCTCTTAACATATATATTAAAAATGGAATGAAAAAACTATATGGGGGTTTCGAGTTACAGAAGAAAGTCCAGCTTAATCAAGCAAATAGAACTTTTGGAAATAGTTAGAAAGTAAACCTTAAAAAACCCGCTAACTTGTGTAACAAGGAAAGGCTGCAGAAAACTTACGGACAATTGGTCATTGTTAAAGTTAGACGATAAATTTTAAAAGAAAAAGATTAAAATTAAAAACTAATGAAACCTATTTACTAGCTATAGTTAAATCTTTCCTCTTAAGAATTCTCTGTCATTAGTATTGACTTTTAGCCTTTTAATAGGCTAATAAATTATTTATTAGTTTCTTCCAACACCACAAATCTCGTGAAAATATATATTTTTTTAATCTTAAGGTTATCTTAAGGCTATATATAGGCTGACGGTTCACTTGATGTTTAGGTTTGATACTACAAGTCTTTGATGATTGCTTGGTCTTCCACAAGCTGACGACATTTCCTTCTACAGTTAGAGCAAGACAATATATTTTTTGATTCGGTTTATAAGACACAGCGGTGCAGTCCCAATATAGTGCGATGAAATGACACCATATGCTGTCGTGGAAAGCTTTTTCACTGTCACTGGTTTCTAAGCACTTAAAACCTACGCATGCGATTATTTCACATAGTTCTAAGTATGTCTGCTTTGCTTTTTTTACTGGCTGTACCTTTGTTGGCGTTGCTTTTATTAATAGATTAGAAAACAAGCTTTTATTAATCATCGAACGGAATTTTAATTTACCACAAATGGTTTTTCTTATGTAGAAAATATATATTTGGAATCTACACGAATCTCCCCCTTTAAATATCTTAAAACCGTTCCTCAAAGAGCACAAAGCTTAAAGATAATGTCTGAGTAAAGGGATCGAGCACGAAAATGAGTTCATATATAAAAAGCTGCGGCGTTCTCTCGCGTTACAACATAATTTACGCATCTTGTACCCACTTTTTCTTTTATCGCTACAGTGAAATTTTGATATGGCCGGTTAAATTACTTGTAGTGAATATTATCAACAAAAACCATCCAGCCGGCGTCGCTGTTGGATATCTTTCATCAACTGTAAAATGCAATTAGTAGCATGTAACAAATTGTGTGTCATGTATTTTTCAGTGTGTAAGGGTGAGTGAGTAAGACAGTCCACAGCACATTTTAGCATCCCTTCCTAAATTCCTATCGTTAATCCTACTATGGTCGACAGAACACTTTCAGCACCTGTGGCGTTGCTTGTATTAAAGGCGACGGTAGCCACCTACCATGATGTGAAGCGTAAGCCTGTCTGTAAAGTTTAATATTAAAAAAAAAAAAAAACTGATACCTACTAAGGGCCTCTTTCACCAACTACAAGTAAAGTGTTGATTAGTTACTTTTAGAAATAATTTTATGTTTTATTAAATTATGCACTCGGTTTAGTGCATCCTTCGATGGGCGAATTTTTTATTTTTTATTTTTTTTATTTTTACGAATTTTACCGTACAAACAAAGGTATATCAGCTAAATTATTCCCGGTGACAGGTGACTTTAAATGACGGTTAGCCTACTTGACAGATGGTGAAAGATGCCCTGAGTAGAAGAAATTTGAGAGGATTATTAGTAGCTCAGGTCAGGCTTGATTCTTGCAAAGCAAGAATCCTCAAACCTGCATTTCAAGTAGGAATCTGTCGTTACTAGTGCATTCGTCTGGTTTGGTTATCGCGCTTCTATTTGAATATTCAAAAAATATGTTTTTACTCAATAATTTTAACGAGTACAAAAAATATAATTATCGATTTATTATTTTTAATGTTTTAAGTATTATTTTACTTGAGTCGATATATAAAAATGTTATTCATACACACAACAAAACAGCTTGATTGATCGACATGAATTCATAATCATAATCATCAGCGTTTAGCATAAATTTCTTGAAGGTCAACCACATTTGAATATAGACTATACAGTATTAGGCAGCAAGATCGGATACGTGTTTGAAAAGGCTGTTTTTTTACCTTTTTTCCTTTAGATAGGTAACAGAGATGAAGTTATGGAGCTCCGTAACTGTAAGCGAACCTATTGGATATCAGAAATAAAATAACCAGTTCCGATAAAAGTTTCGAATAATTTCTGATAGGGATTGAGTCTAAATGAGATAAAATATATTATTATCAAAAAAAACAGGTTTTTGTTTTATTTATTGTATTGTTTAATTATAATTAGAAATAATAATAATTATTTCTATTCCTTAGTCATAATCTGATATCCGTAAGCGAAACTATCCGAAACTAGCGGATAATATGAGATAATTTCAAATTGCAACTGTATCTAAATTTTATCTAGACATTTTTCAATAAAATATTTAATTTAAAAAAACGTAAATTTTTTATTATTGTACTAAAGATTTAGTTTTACACAAAAAGAGTTTTCTTCAGTATCTCCACTTCAATTCAAGTTTCTTACGAGAAATGCCTGAATATGAACCGGTAATAAATTAACACAAATTTATGTATGCACCTTGCTCTAAGTTTATCACGTAAAGTGAATATTTCTATGCATTAGTATGCCAAAAGTGGTAGCCGAGGCGCCGAATAACGCCCTCGTGGTTGCAAATAATGCGATCCCATATTTACATGTATTTAATTTTGCTAGTAGCAGGTATTCTTTAGATTTTAAGTATCTGATCAAAATTCCAATTTTAGAATTTATATTTTCATCTATTGAAACCATATCGTCATTGGTAACGTTGGTAATTCAAATTTTATGTTTACTTACACTATTTAAACATTACTAACGCCACAATATGGTGAAAACTAGCTGGTGCCCGCGATTTCATCCGCGTTCTGGATAAAAGGTATATGTCTTTTCTGGTGTCCCAGACAACGTGTATGCAAAATTTCATGGTGATCGGTTTAGTAGTTTTTGCGTGAATGTGTAACAAACAAACAAACAAACAAAAAAGCTCACATTTACATTTATAATATTAGTAAGGATAATAAAAATAAATATTTTATGTGCACACAAAACATAATTACTTCATTCAATATGCATATGAAAATATTTGTTAAATTCAATAATTTGAAATAGAGCCGAATGATTTATTGTAAAAGGCCACCATTCGTTGTAATGTTAATAGTAATGAAATGTATAATTGCTATTAGCTTTGGAAAATGTTAGCTGTACCAAAACGCAGCCATTCGATTGTTAATAATTCATTTACAAATCTCTCGAGACAGTTGACTGAATATATAATAAACACACATTTGAAATGGTAACTTAATCTGCCAACAAAGTTAATTTCTATGTATGAAGGCATAAATGGAGTCGCGTGTATACGAGTCAGAAAGCCCGAGGCATTTCTTTAAAATATTTTTAGATATTCTCGGTGTATTCGTTGCAGTAATATGTTTTCTAACTTTATTTTTGCAGAGAACAAGTTTAACAAGCTTTAGTGCATTGTTGTTGCTGTTTGTTAACTTTATATATTATGAACAAGGATTATTATTCTGGTTATGACTATGAATATTTTTATTTTAGTCACAAAACTTCAGTTTACGATCTACATATTACTAAAGTTTGAAGTGGAAGTGTTGCAATACTTACTCTATGCAAAACCATTACTCTGATGAAAAGTATTCGTATGCCAAGTTCAATCGACTACCGAATTTTTTGTCACCTATTAGGACAAACAAAGAATTTTAATATTTATTTTTAACACAAATTTTATTTATAAGTATATGTTGATAAGGAATTGGAAAATTGGTACATGGAAAATGTTTGATATGATATATTTTGATATTTTGATACAGTTAGTATTGCCTGATTAACATAAGATTAGTATACTTATACAAGTAATAAGTATATTCATTAAAGGTCTCAAAAGTTTCTTTTACATATGCCATGGCTAAATACTGAATAAGTTGATATTTTTGTATATAGAACTACCTGAATTATACATATAAAATATGTATATAACTATATAATATAAAATGTAAAACTATATAGTTTATATTTATATTTTAGTTTCATCTTTATTGTTTCTTATTTGTATACGTTGTCCCTTCAAATAACAAAGTGTTAGACATAATTTCTATATGCCATCATAGAAAACATGTCTAACACTTTATAGCAATTATGTAACTGTCTTCGTAATGAAACGCGAGTTTCATCGAAGAAATAAAAAAAGGAAAGAAAAGTTCACAAGAAAATCGCGAACAAGCCTGAAACCCTCATGATTAATGACGGACACGACACCATTCAATTCCAGAAATTTTTATCCAATAAAACAATGAGAAAAACTTGTGTTTTGTATTTAAGAAGTGCTGCAGTTTAAAGGACTTTTATTTTAATTATTGCATACTAGCCGTGCCCGCAACTTCGTACGCGCGGTCGAACGCTTGGTATTTCCGCATTCGAATAGTCTAAAAAATTTAGGGTTCATATGTTATATATTGGGTAACTGTGGACGACTAAATCGTGAAAGAATTGTAAGGAAAATGAGGAAAAAATATAGGACTCCGCTCTGGACATGACTTTTATTTGTAAACCATTAAAATTGTACAAAAGTTAGTAATGGGATCGTGGTCTCTCAAGAAGCTTACTCTCACCTCGCTCAGTATGAATCAGCAATTGTTTGTATCGGCTACAATTTTTACAAAGGGAAGAGTTTTACAACACTTTTAAGTGGAAATTTTCCAAGTAATTACTACCGAGTGTTACTTTGCCACAGAATTTAGTTGCTTACAGCCTATTTGCTAAAGTTGTTTTGTTTCCAACTAAGTTTCCTTGAATTTACTTACAGAGGTAAATAATATGAAAGCGTAGAGCCTTGTTATAATTAAAATATAAAAAATATGTACAGTATCTAATTCTCGAACTTCAAATGAATTACATCACTAACATCACCATTAAGCCGTGTCTCTCCACTGCCAGGCGTCTATGTCCACCAACCTTGGTTCTTTGGCGAATTTTAGAATTTCTAATCCTATCCACCAGTCCAGGCGGTCCATCCATCTGTGCAAGGCAAGGATGGGCCGCCTGGCAGAGTAAAGCAATCGTGGCTTTGTGGAGGGTGGTGAAGACCCGGTAATTGCCGCCGGCCTAGTACGGTTACCGCGGCGGCGTCCAGAAGATTGAACACCCGGCTTCAGCACCTGGCCTAGTAACTCTTCCGCGACGACAACACGAAGTGGAGCTCGTCTCTCGGGACGCCTACCCTGCCGCAAAGATGAACGGCCACACGAGCAAGGGTTATCCGAGTGTGTCAGGTAGAAACGGCTTCCGACTCTGCGGTAGGTTATGATGCAGATTTTCCCACCCAAAAAAGGACTGAGGGACAATAAAGTAACTTTACATGGTTTCCTTTCTTATTTTGAAATTCATAATATCAGTTTGAAACTAGCATGGATTTGCTGGGGAACAAACAGTACTTTTGCTGGATGAAAGGTACGCATGTATCCCTTCATGTATCCCTGACAATGTGTATGCAAAACTTCCTGATTATCATTGAATAGTTAAGGTGTGAAAAGGTAACAGATAAACAGACAGAGTTACTTTCACATTTATAATATTACAGTATCGAGTAGTATGGAAGTATAGATAGTACGAATGCGGAATAATCATAAAAATGTTATTCAGGAAACGATATGAGTTTCTTTATTTTGTGTGAGCAAACATTATTTATTGATGGTTTGGAGCGTGTGTATAGCTTTCGAGCAGTGCCAACATCGGAAAAGTTTTAATTTTCTTTTCACACTTTCCTTCCTTTTAGTTATATTACTCGTATCTTCATTACTTATTCATGTAAACCTCTACAATCTCGTGTTGAATTGCTATTCTCGATAATACTCTGTACCTATCTTGTTTGGAATGCTCTTAGTTTATCATCTCTAATCTCAGTAGTTCACATATATC
The DNA here is from genome assembly GCA_947623395.1 of Synanthedon tipuliformis. NCBI lineage: Eukaryota > Metazoa > Arthropoda > Insecta > Lepidoptera > Sesiidae > Synanthedon > Synanthedon tipuliformis. The sequence continues at coordinate 7,671,354 of OX392408.1, read as the reverse complement.
TCAAAATGTATATACGTAAATTTGAAAATAGAGTGTATGAAGGATAGGGTTTATGAATGTAGAATGCTGCCACTACTATATATGTGAATGAAAAAGTAAATTTACTTCAAAAGCTTGTGAATGCGTGTCCAAAGAAAAGCTTAATTTAATACTGCATTAATTCAGAACATGTAGTTGATTAACAAACGCCTGAATGTTGTTAGAACGTAAAACAAAATGTCAGCTAACTATTTTGAAACCTTTTTTAAGCTGACTGTATATTTTACTTTTGAAGTTTATGGTTGTGACCGCAGATGAACGCTGTTTATGTCGCATTTCTTGCGTTGTTTGTGTAAATAGTCGACGGTAGCCACCTCATATCAGGTGAACTGACAGCCTGCCTGCCGATATTTATATAAAAACAATTTAAAACTTTGTTACTTTATGAATATTCACTAGTAATGATATAGTATTCAGCCTTTAGATGAAATAATTTGTTAGTGTCTCTCTATTAGGTACTGATTCTTCCTCTGTGTGCAAGTAAAGTCTGTAACGTTAGCCCATTGAGGATTGGTAGGACTTGAGACGCCTTTGGAGATTTATAGTCTTACCGGATACAGCTAAAAAATGATCATTAGTTTCTATTTTCATTATTGATCTCGATTCTCGACCCAACAGTTATAAGGCTAAAATGATGAAAGGTGCATAACCGTCTGGGGTTCAAATCTCGGCAGAGCAGGCAAGTGCTTTTTCCAATCACTCCTACAAGTTGACACTTACATAAGCGAATCTCAATGATGTGGTCTCCTAGCGTTATACTAAAATTCTATTTAATAAACACTAACAAGACATAGAGCCTCTTTCACCATCTGTCAAGTAGGCTAGCCGTCATTTACAGTCACCGGTCACCGGGGATGACGGAGCTGATATAGGTACCTTTGTTTGTACGGTAAAAGTCCCAAATATTAAAAAGCAAATAATAAAAAAAAACGCCTATCGAAGGGTGCACTAAACCGAGTGCTTAATTTAATAAAACATAAAATTATTTCTAAAAGTAACTAATCAACATTTTACTTGTAGTTGGTGAAAGAGGTCCTTAAAAAACATTGATTATATTCTAAATTTAAATAATAAGGACAGCATTTAAGTACGTTTTAATTCGATTGCTCGTTATACAAATACAAAATATAAAAATACTTGTATCAGGAGAAAACTTTTATATACCTACTTTTTATATTAATGCATTCTTTATGTAAAAAGCGTCAGTTAATTCTTATCGCTTTCCGTTTTCAAAAGGGACAATCTTCCAACAATTTAAAACTTGTTGTTATGGTCGCGTTGTAACTTTTACGGGTTTCAATTTCCCTTGACGATTACTTTGTAAAGCTCTGACGGCTGTCGGATTTTGATTTAAGGCATTAGCGACGCTTTCGTAGTAACAGGACAATTTTGTTGGTCGGTGCTCTTGACGTTTTACTTGATGGCATGACACTATCGTCACCAGGGAGCTCAAGCAACATAATAGGGGATGCAAGTGCGTTTACAGAACTTTCAGGATATATCATTAACGACACGCTGAGCGAAAAAAAAAACACAATATAATATACATACTGGGAATTTCATGTACAGAACATGTAATAATAATGAACTACTATGTAATTTATATATAACTACATTTAAAAAAATGTCAAAAACAAGCCTCTGTTAATATTTTTCTTATATTAACACTAGCTAACTTCTCCATTGGTCAAAACCGTAATAAAATTTGTTTCGTCGCTTAGAAGCTAGCAAAGATACAGAGCGGACAGCGACTTTATTTTTTATATTTTTTTTTATTTAATAATGTAAATAAAATAATGCAGAGTAAGTATAGTATACATTATTTAGTCCATTTTCCTAATTTTGAATAAATCATCTTTTCCTTCTATTTTCTTTAAAAAAAAAATTACTTTTTTTGTATTTTTCTGCAAAATCTATTTCGCATTTCAATGAATACAACGAATATACTGTTGAAGGCGTTGAAAGATATATTTTTGATATGTATTTTGTATTGGTCTTGAGTGTAGGGTTGATATTATTCTATAGGAAAAAGTTCTAAATAAACGCATAACTCTTGAAATTGACAGCAATGAAATTTGTACGATAACAGTGCTATAAAAAATGAAATTTCTTATCTCTTAAAACTTCAACCGTACAGCAAGCGTATACCTAAGCAAGCGGCCGTTATTTTTACGGAGGGTCTAAATAAGTGGCTCTAAGTTCCTTTTTAGATTCTATTAAAGAGAAAAGTTATAATATCCGATCCCGGGCCGGCGACGTCGTCGTTTACTATCACTTAACTCATTTTTATACTTGCCATTTTGGCTTACTCGCTGTCCCAGATTCGCCATGAATACAGAGTAGAGCCACACACATAATACGATACATATCCTACTTACAGAGTTTACTTTAGTTCGTAAGTTATTTACCAACAAGTCGTACGCACTAAACTTTGGTCTTTTATAAAAAGATTTCCCACATGCCACACAAGTACACTTCGCTTAAGTGGCTTAACTAACTTTATTTTATGATGAAGTAAACATTTATTGCCTTATGAGATGAATATTATGTCTACATAAATATATACCTAAATTTTTTTATAATAAATTTATTTTATAAGAGTAAAAAATAAGGTATAATTACATGCAAATATAAAATTCTAACAACTATTTTAAATGCGAAAGTGAGTTTGTTTGTTACGTTTTCACACCTTAACTACCAAGGTTAATATCGCTTATACAAGGCTGCCCTGGGGTTGGATCGGAGTTAGTTGCCTCGGCAGAATCCGGTTCACCCCGCTCACAGGGCAAGGAGGCATCGGGGAGTTTTAGTGGGTATTCCCAGTGCCGCTAACATCAGGTGCTGGGCGACCCCACATATCCCTATCGCCTAGCCAGCGGTAGGGAAACTGTAAGCGGATTTCTCCTCATCAAAAAAAAAAAACTGCCCCCAGGCTGGCATATTTAGGCATTCAATAACTACATGCCGCAGCATGCCTTGTTGACTAATTTTATAATGAGAAATAATGTAAGTGTTCCACAATTTACCAGGTTTTAATTTGGATAAAATCTTTCATGGTGTGGTGTATGGACACAGATGTTCACATAAGCTACAAACTTACGGTTAAAATTAGTGCGAAACTCTCGAATACCGCACGCGGCGCGTTTCAATTTCAAACTTATGAAATCTGTGTGTAGGTTATATTCAGGTTGAATTAATAGCATTGTACTGTCCGTTCGCAGAACTTTCTGTTTCCGGAATATGACGTATATTCCAACAACGTTTGTATGGTCCGATAACCAAACAATGTTAGCAAAATGCTGAATTATACATTGATGATAGTTGTATTATGTACTCACACGTATTTTAATAATTTTTCAAAAATTAACCGGAATGTATAACCGGTACATATAAATGGAAACTTAATACACAAAAATCGCCAGTTGTTTCCCGGGACAAGTTGTTATCGGTTTTTTAACAAGGTAACATATAAAAAAACAAAGATAGGCCTTTCACATAATTTGACCAGTCAGAAGCAGGCTTTATCTACCGGCTATATTGTCGCAAGTATAGCATCTCAATGAAGTGTTTAGCACATCCTCAAAGTTGTATCTAAATGTCCATATTGGCATGAAGACTTGTTTGTGTATGAGTAATTTGTTTTATGTATTGACAGCGAACAATTTCTACCCAGCGGCTAATACAAATTTTTGTAGCAAATCTCCAATACCTCTCGTTTCACCAAAAAAACTAATTTAATCTGTGAAGATGTTTTCGTGATTGTTTATTTCATTCAATTGTAAATTATACATAATATTTCCAGTAGATAGACTGCATAGAGCGATTGATTGGATATGCACAGAGGTGTATTTGTCTGTGAACGCAAAACAAACAGCGAGGCAATTATCCTGAATGGCAAGGAATGGCAAATAATGATAAGACCTCTCTAAATCAATATAGGTGCTTCATTGAATAGTGAATTATCTGAAATCCAAGTTAGGGCGCGGCGGGTGACCACAAGCGGAGTAATAAGGCGCGCGAAGCGGCTGGGCCTAGTCTTAATTGTCAATAAACGTGAGTCCCGGCGCACCCAAGCCTGCCCCCCGACGAATAATTAACGAACTTCCGCGATTTTCGAGTTTGTAAATTGCCTCATGGTCTCGTCGACCCGCTTTCTGGTTAGCCAATATAAATTATGCGCACAGAAAATTAATCTTAGTGATTTAAGAACATCCTCCTTTTCTTTAAGTTTTCTTTTTGAAAATTCAAATAAAATCACAAAGACGTAAGTACAAAATAGTTCAATGGTAAGTATTTTAAACTCTTTTATTTTTAAACGTCAATAACAGAATTATACCCTGCAAAAATATGATTCCGATGAAAGACAGCGGGACTCCTTTTTGCAGACGTTTCATATATTTTTTCCGTTTCGTTGACACAAAAATAAGTCACTGTAGCGAGGTAGCAGCGAGCCTGTCATCTTGTTCGTCTTCAACAATTTGTTTACGAAACAGGATTACTTCGAAACAAATGCAATAGTTGATTTTTTATTTTCCTAAGTTTTTTTTGAAAGTGAAACAGTTTGTTACACAGACCTGCCGCAGAGTTGTTCACGACATATTGAAATACAATGTTTTAATTAAATTTTACAACTTGCGAAGCAAAACATTATTACGACAATGGATATATTATGTCGTTTAATTACAATGCAGCTCACGTGAATATCTCCTAGTGGCATCATATTAAGTTGGTACGCGAGAAGGTAAGAATTGCTAGCATAAACAGTGAATTTACAAGCCCACGCTTTTCATTAAAATGTTAACAAGCTTCCATATAACTCGCGGTGCGTAAATACATGAGCGCGGATCTCGGGACTAGAGGTACGGACTTGTTTGTGGTCAGCATTAGCCACCGGAATGGTTGTCGTCGGGCGTACCTACTCTATCTGAAAATTTATAAACGAGATACGGTCTACTCAAGCCGCACACGAAAACAAACCTATTCAATCCTTTAAACGCAAAACATATAATGAATACTAATAAAAATAAACAAAGTTTATCTAAAGGAAATAGGAAATTTGAATGCCGTTAACGAAATTGTAATATCTAATTGATAACTTATTAATAGTAAAAGGATTTTATTAAATACTAGCTGGTGCTCACGACTTCGTCTGCGTGGAATAGTTATTTTGGGAATCATTTGGGTATCTTGAACGGTTTTCGCAGCGCACGCAACGGAAGCCCTCAAAGATGAATATTTTCCCCCGTTTTTTTTTTCCACATTTTCGACTGTTTCTTCGCTCCTATTAGTCGCAACGTGATGTTTTATAGCCTAAAGCCTTCCTCGATAAATTATCTATCCAACACAAAAGGATTTTTTCAATTCGAACCAGTAGTTTCTGAGATTAGCGCGTTCAAACAAACAAACAAACAAACTCTTCAGCTTTATAATATTAGTATAGATAATAGAGATTATTTAAGAGTATTTTGTCACACTATGAAATGAATTGAAATATAGAGTAAAAATTAATTTAATAATCATAGTATATTCTTTTTATATCCACCAACAATTGCTTACACATATAGACTTAACTAACAAACATAAAGAAAAACTTATAACATATGTGACAACCAATTACAGGTGAATACCCAATGCAAACTAAATTAAACACGATTATAAAACATTAATAAGAGGTAAAAGAAAATATAACCATTTACTATAAATAAACAGCGATTACAGATTAAACAAAAAATAAAACCATTAAAAACTATTATATATATAACCAACAGTTTTACGAGGTTTATTCACTAGGTTCAGATAAGATCACTAATGTTGTTTATCGATTTGCAAAGCCTTTGGACAGCAGTATGTGAGTTTAATTCGACGCCGACTTTACAAAATACTTGTGGCTTTGATTAACGCTGTTAAGCGCTATATTAGAATATCTGTGAATAATTTCATAATAATATAATGTCCATAATGGCAGTAGAATTACGAATAGCCAATAAGCACAGTTGTTTATATAGCACAGCACAGCAGTTGTATATTTCAGAATATTATTATGTTTTAGGTACGTAATGTAAACAACGTTCGAAATTAATTATTTGCATTCAATATTTGAATTATTTACATATTCGAATTCAAAATTTAGCGGAGCGAGCCATTCTCGGAAATACTTTGGTGAATAGGATCAGAAATTCTGAAATTCATGGAAGAACCAAAATTGTCGAATAGCCGAAAGAATAAGCAAGCCGAAAGAATGGCTTGATGGGCTGGTCACATCTGTCGCAGAGCGGACAACCGGAACGCCTTGCTGCCAGGTGGACAGAAGACCTAAAGCGGATGCAAAGCGCAGAGGAGCGTACGTGGTGGCGAGCCATGGGAGAGACACGGGCTGATGATGATAATGAAAACACATCCCGCATATCGGATACGATTATCCTATTTTGCAAATTGAATCAGTCCCATATAATTTCGTTGGCATATAGGCATTCGTTTGTATCTTTGATTATGTTTAAGGTATACACATGTAGATAGATAGATAATTGAGGTATCTAGTCACGTGTTAGGATAATGTTAACATATCTTGTTATTGCGGCTAAATCATCGTTACATCATCGTTGCGTAACCGAACATTTACTAGAACCGACTCATCATTATATATGTTTCATTACATAGAAATATATTGTATAGGTTTGGTTTTATAGTATTAGATGCTCAGGTCATCTAGTTTTAGGTTTTTGATTTTTCTGGTAATAATATTACGTTTTCTTATTTTTTATACGTGACTTTTACATATGAAGGAAAATTGTAAATTTCACATAAAATCCGATATAAATGACGAACTTAGTATATTTCTGATTATTCTGGGAACTTTAAAGATTTTGTATCCCTTAATTCTGTGTTTCTATATAGTCAAAGATCAAATTTCATAATCAGAAAATTACCAGAATACATAGGATCATCATCAAGTGTTTGTAATCCTCAGAGACCTCTAAGTGGCACATCAGCTCGATTTCTGATAATATTTTCTTGTTTTTCCTATTCGTTTTAAAAGAAGAAATAATATTGTTACAGTAGTCATAACTACAAATTGGGTTCTTATGCTCGCTTGTTTATTACACAAATGTAGCACAAATGTCATGTAAATAGAATTATCCTAATAGAGTATCCTCAGGTCATTTCCGTTTGGTCGTTTGAAAGAGAATTCCATTTGACATTACATCTGCTATGTACTTGTAAGTGCAAATTGGCTATTTCTTTTTCACATTTTATTGGTTACAATAAGTATAAAAAGAATCTGCACGCCATAATGTTAGTTATCTCAATAAAGACAATGCTATTTGTAGCGGCAGATGTAAGATCGAGCTCTGGTTAGGTATTTAGTTGTCCTAATTATGTTCAGAACTCTGTGAAGGCTGTCTAGGTTATACTTCCTTGCCGCTATGCACAAGTGTAATGTATGTTATATAACGTGGCTGAGAAACACAACGAAAAAACACACAATAAAATTTGCTATATTACGTGAAGGCGCATCTCATGAATACGTTTACAAACTATGCTGCACTAAATTCTGATTAACATGTGCCCGCATTGCATGAAATGTTGTGATACCGCAAATATATAGATAACAATACGACGGATCGATATAACGCGTATCAAGCTCATATACATTTCAAAAGGCTTAAAATCTAAACAGTCACCGCATATAATGACTCGTCCATTACTTTCTTGTAAAGTTTGTAAAAGTTGGATGTCTCGGTCCGGTGAGACGTTCCTTAGTCTTTACCACTTGAAATTAACTCACTTGGCAAATTGTTTTACACACTTGTCGACCCTCGTCTTCCGGTGGCGATAGATTGCGACTGATATTAAATTCATTTTCGAATCGAAGACGGAATCATTTCAAGTCCAAGCAACCGTAAATCATATATCGAAGAATTGACTCCCAAATTGAATATTCAATACAACCGCTTTGTCAACATATCTTTTAATTGCTTCGTCACTCGAATAAAACGAAATAGAGAATGTCAACAAAATGAACGATGTGCATATACAATATACAACCGGCACGTTATTAAGAAATTATATATTCTGCACATCAAACTGTAATTTACGGCTGCTCGCAAATTAATCTCATAAATTATGAATTTTGCGTTCTCCTGATTTGTACAAGCGTTACAATTTCATAACAACCATTTCCATTGCTTTCGTTTTCATGGAAATTATTTATTAATTAAATAATTCTTTTTATCTTTCAAATTTGATCAATTTAATTTTCAGATTAACACCACCCCCTACTGAATAATCATTTATATAAATAAAAATTAATCCCTAAATGTGTTGCTAAGCACAAAACTCTAGTATGGACCAATTTGGTTAATTTTTGTTTTCAAATGTTCGTTGATGTCCGAAGAAGGTTCTTATGAAGAGAAAAGTGCGAACCCGGGGGTTGGCCACTAGTTTAAAATATTTTTTTATATTCACAGATTTAAAGTTTGCAAAGGTCGTTCCAGTGAAAGTCCTTAGACATTATTATGATAAATAAATGGTATTATGGCACAAATGTGGCCTTTATGCTTAATTTCGCGTATGGTTTGGCATTACTCTCCTAATCTGGGTGAAGCTTAGCGAGTCCTCGAAAGATTCACTTGAATTTATTGTCTTTGTGCTCTGCTTATATAAGTGTAAGCTAAACTTAGAAAAGCTTTTGTCTGTCTAGAAAGCACCCCGAAGACTCGAGATTATAGCCGCTGCACATTCTAAAGTCTTTACCGAGGGAATAATATTAGGTTGCTTATATTCGTCGTTAGCAAGGTACTTGTTCTTAACCCCCGGCGCCCTAAGCGAAAACGGAGTGTTACAAATTTGAAGTATATATCTGTGTATCCGTCTGTGGAATCGTAGCTTCCAAACGGATGGACCGATTTTGATGGGGTTTTTTCTAAATTTATGATTATGATGATCTGTTTAGGCGTTTGAAGATTTCCTAGTTGACATTTCCTAGTTGACACATCAATCGAACTTATGGAAGGATTTCATTACCTTCCATAAGTTCGATTGATGTGAACCGAAATTTAATATGCTTTTACTTCGGCGGTATTTCTATGACTTGCTGCAGCATCTAGTAGTCTGCGGTACACCCAACTCCTCAGTAACTTACATCAAATATAGTTTGTTTATAATTTTATTAATTTATAATTTTAATTATTGCTTGTATATTATGTGTTGAGTACCAAATGTGTCCGCAACAGAATTATGTGAATAAGTTGAGAGTGTAAGTTCATCAAGATTAAAGTGCGTGCTACTTAGAAAATATGAGGAGGCCATAACTCCGGTAAATGAAGGACGGGCGGATCAGAACGACGGACGCGTCGCGCCGTGGGTCGTAATGGAACTGACAAGGGTTTCGCGAAATGATGGAAGGAATTCCGAGGGTTTTGCTAGAGCGGCGAGTTTTACGAGTACCTACTGAAGATATCAGTCTCTGGCTCACTTTGAATTTCTATATCTCTATTGTTGATGTCTATCAAAATCGCTTAATACTTATAAAGTTGGTTGGACTTCTCAACTCCTAAAGGAATCGTTTTATCTTATATCGATTTCAACAAAGCTTTTAAGTCGCAACGAATAGTATTTATCCGAAAAGAGCATTAACCTTAAAATAATATAAATTAATTATAGTATTGGATATATAATATTGGATAATACTCAGAAGTTTCACTTCTGTAAAATGCTTTATGGAATAAAATGAAGAACTGTTTTTGCTATATTTAAAATGTACTGGCATCCATTAGGAGAGAAATTATGGAAACTTTTCAGGTTTAAAGTAATAAGAATAAAATAAGAGTGAGCATAATACTTTAATATATTTGTGTGTTTTCAATTTTAAAATTGTACAAAAGTATACAGTATATCGGCTTTATTACATTTTGAAGATTTTAAAGACTTACATAAAAAAAATACTAGAGATCCGCTTCCGGCTCTGCAAGGATACAATTATTTCTGCAAATTATATACATATAACTAATTAGTAAAAACCAGCAGAGAAACAGACACAGATGGACAGCGACTAAGTATGTATATAATGTGTATAAATATTAGATGCTTAGTGATACGACAATGTAATATTTATATACATACATATTATATTATGTATACCTCATTATATGTATAAATGTATCTTCTATACCATATCGACACATATCTAGCATGACACGGTGAAATTTTTAAACGTAGCAGTTTAATAATATACTTACTATTTTTATTTTATTCAAAAAAATCATCTATTTACTCGAGCCTTTCCTGCTTCTTAAAATGAAATTTATTAATTGACTGTTTTACAATGTTGTTGGTATTTAGGAATAATAACTTAATAATATAACTTGTTATTTGTTTCTAACTTAAATACTTATTGTGGGAGAGAAAAGTAATTGTTTCGTCGTGTTAAACCCGTTAATCCTATGGCCGTAGTTTGAGTCTACGCCTAAGGGTAGGAATAAATGAGCCCATTGTCCCAGCTCGAACCCAACCTATTTAAAGACAGACAATACCCATTGTCGTACAGTCAAATAATCCTAAATTTGTTGGGATGTCTTTCTTCGCTTCCAACTTTTCTGACAAACCAAGCGACGAGTAAGCGAGAGTAGGTACTCCTGTAGGAAGGGAATAAACATAATGCATATATTCCGCTGAATACAAACAGCTTATCCTTCGGCAGCTTAAGTTATTTACATATTTATTTTACTCTAGGGTGCGAGATTTGCATACATTCTTATCATTAAGTATATGAGTTTTATCTTGGACAGAACTGGAAAATTGTTTGTGAAATAGGATAACTCTTTTCAATTTCATATTTTTGTTCCAAAAGTTACGCATGCGATAATTATTCGTTACAAAAAAAGTACAAATCTTTTCCTTTTATAAACTCAAAAATTACTGGTTAGATTTAAACCTATAGAAAGCTATATTGTAAGCGAGTAACATAGGCTATATTTTATAAAGTTACGCGGACGAAGTCGCATGGAACAGCTAGTCACAACTAAAATACGGCTAAACTCGAGTGTTTATTGATTATTTATTATCTATACTAATATTATAAAGAGAGATGATTTGTATATTTGTATGTTTGTAATGAATAAACTCAAAAACTGTTGGACTAATTTTAAAAATTCTTTCACTTATAGAGGCTACATTATCGGCGAGTAACATAGGCTATATTTTATAAAGTTACGCGACGAAGTCGCGTGCAACAGCTAGCTAGTATTTCATATTTTCTGTTCACTATTTTTCTTATTTACAAAATTTTGCACAGCATCAACAGCAGATTTATGGAGCGAGTCAATCTATCTTTTATCTGACAAATAAGAGGTACCTTGGAGGTTTATTCGCAATGGGGCTAGGAAGCCATATAACATGTGCGAATTGTCTGAGATTGTTGTGCCGATGAACTAGCAATAAAGCGATTTTATGTGAACATTTAAACTGCGCTCGTAAACCTGAAAGGGTGCGTAAACACAACTAGTGTAAGTGAATCTTATCAAACTGACTCGCTTCCGTATAAGCCTATACTTTGATAGAGTGTCTGTTGTATACCACGTATTGAATAATATTTATTTATTTATATAAAGTACCGCAAAGAAAAAGGGTCGGTTAGAAAATCATAAATGTCTTCAAAAATACCTGACCTAGCTTTATGAATAATATTTTAATGTGCTTAAATAAAAGTAAAAATAAAAATACTTAAAATAAAAGAATAATTAATTAAATTTAATTTTTCTGCCATACACAAGGAGTAGGCTTAAGAAAGTACCTATAACATACCTTAACATCTTCAGTCTTAACATGGTCCAGACTTTAGCTCAGATTTTAGATGTAAATGGTTGTAACTGTGATAAAAGTACAGACGAAAATATGTAGTCTACTTGATAATTCTTGCCCAGTTGTTCGTAAAGTTTTCTAGTTATTCACAAAGTCTGATTCGAACAAGATTAGAGAACCGCTCAGGCTAGAGTTATGTTATAAATATAATAATACAGCGAATGTAAACAATACCCTGGAAAATAGTGCGGTTGATTTTAGATTTTGGATTTTGTATAAAGTAACAAAACATCTAATTAGGATTTTGCTATGCGAAGTTTTAATTAATAACGAGTTTTGTTCTGTGTCTTCTAACAATAAGATAATGGTAACCTGCCAAATAATTATCTCGAGACAACAAAAGACGTCGTGATATCTGCCTTAGCGAATTACACAATTAGTTATATCATTATATTCATGTTTTGTTTTGTTTTTCAGTCATTTTTGATAAATAAATACTCAATTTTTTATTAATAAATTTATAGAGGTTTTCACGTAAATAAAAACGCACTTTTGTAAAATATATTATATGTATATTTTTTTAATAAAAATAAGTTTTATATTTGGCCCGATATTTTCTGTACCGTGCGCCTCGATTATGTATATATAGCTAGCTGAAAAGTTGTACCGTACGTTATTCAGACAGACGACGTTCTCATTTCTGAAAGTAGGCAGCAGATTGGACGTCAACTTTTCCTGTTTTTTTTTTCTTTCTTGACAGACAGTACACAAAGAACTCACATCTTTCGATGAAGAGAACTTTACTCATCTGCCTGTGAGCTTCAATATTAAAATTGTAAGTAAGTACTTCACAAACGCCAACTTTGAAAGGGAACTAATTTCACAACTCTCCGTTACGCGAAACAGAATCGTTTGTGAAGCACATTAACATGTGTTTAATTTGTATTAAATTGAACTAGTCATGTTTATTACAAGGATCTTTGGACGGTTTGCTATTGTAAATTGCATTTTCTGTGAAACGCTTTAAGGTCCTCCTTGCTCTAAACAGTGTTAAGAGTTCTAATAAAATATTTTATCGGTCTTAAATTGAGTAATGAGTTTCTCGCATACGTATTTGCGTGAAATGGATTTCATAATACTTGTAATAAGATTTTTGTTGTTATAGATTCTTTTAGAATGTAAAAAAAAAAATTTGCATGCGAACTAATATTAATTAGTTTTTCTACTTTGTATAATAATTTATAGGGATTTGTGGACTGTTTTGTTACGTTAAGTTAGATGCCTATTGCCTAAACTCTTAAGAAAAGGTGAAAGTTCAACTTTTAAAATCCGCAATATAAACAAGCGAGAATGGTTTTTTATGTTAAAGTGTGATAAACAGACCGAGTGATAAAAATATTTTTGATCATTTACGTAGCTTGCTTATAATTGCTACATTACACGTAGGAAACGGTACTAATTTTAATGCAAGGAAATACGGTCGCCTATAGTATGTGGTTATATAGCGCGTGAGTATGGTTGAGTGAAGAAGGCGTGTAGTGGCATAAAGGCGACACTCGACAGCGCGTCTACGTGACCGCGCAGATGCCAACACTAATCTCATTCTCAAGGCTCAACATGCAAGCCTCACTTTATTTATTATAACGACACCATAATTATATTATTTCTCTTACATATATACATAGATATTCTTAGATTTAATATTTACAAAAGCGTGATTTTAATTTTAATAATGCATCAATCAATAGTCATCAACGTCTGGCGGCACGGCAGTGGAAGAAGCGACAGCCCGTTCCCTTTTCCCACTTTGTAGGAATATCTTTATAGGATATCCTAAGCGCAATAGACACTGAAGCGGTACCGGAAGCGTTCCGGGGGCGGGAATTTTTGTAATGTAGGAGTTATTATACATCATAATCATTTGTATGGATATGGGGCTTGGACCGTTTAAGAGGATCTAAAATACGAATAGAATCATTAGAGATGTGAACGTATAGGTGCATGCTGCCTGCATGCTACCCATTAGCTGGACTCAAAAAGTGATCAACGTAGTCCTGTAATTTTTTGGGCAAAAACGGAACCTCATGGTCCTCTACTTCTATAATGTTTATTTTTAAATCATTGCGATACTATCTCTTAAAAAAATTACGAGCAGTTAAAAGGTTAATTAGGTGACGGTAACCACTTACTCTTAAGTGGTCCTTCAGCTGTCAGTTTTTCAAAAATTAGACAAAGAAAGATACATTAAGCAAATTGGTGTGTGAGTAAGGGATGCCTATATAGTGAATTAATATAATGTTGATTGTATTTTATTTAAGGTGAGAAAGTAAAACCGTTCAGTAGGTATTATTTGCTGTTCTGTTTAACAAGCGATTTTTCTATTATAAAAACCGATTTGTTAATCTTAATATTTTAAATAAGTTTGATTGATCAGTTTATGATACTGTTCTGTAAGTTTTAATAAAAAAATACTTTATTATAAAATAGTACGAATTTAGGTCACGTTCCAAGCAACTAAATGCAACTTTTTGCGTAGGTGTCTTATAGATCACAGATAAAAAGTGTGGGTGCAAGTAGAAAATAAATGGTGTCGAAATGTCGAATGGTCCTGTTTTTGTATTCAAACTTTGCCTCTAAATCAAAAACTACTTTCTCCTTCGTTTTGGCCCCTTCTGTATCAGATATGTTGTGTTGTTATGAGTAAAGTCATTACCAAACATATGCAAGTTAGGAACATAATTGAAGGATTTTCAGTTTGCATTCAAACTCAATTTTTTTTTATTTTAGAGTACTCGTATGAATAAGAATAATGCCGTGAAATAATAGCTTGTATGATGTTGTGGCCTTGCTGATGTTGTAGGCGACGGTAGCCACTTACCGTTAAGATATTTAAGATATAGTTTATATCTTAAGTTTATATCATAACTATACCTTTTAAGATAATATATTTTTTAGTAGATCGTATGTGATAATGAATTAGTTTTTCCGTTTGATTCTGTATGGGACGACGAATTAAGTTCCGTAGAACCGACGGTTTTTGTTCTGGTTTGTTTAAGAACTTTGATGAAATGGATTTAAGAACTATATTACATTACGCCTCAAACGTCTTCCCACAACTCTATGCTATTACTACATTTTTACTGCAGTGCAAAATAAAAAATACCTCATTGAAATCCTTATTATTAATCGAACAACGATGTCGCTTAGCACGGGCGGTTGAATAACTCATTTTAGTCGGTTTACATAAACTTTGTAAGCCGTCACTTACTTCTACTAACTGTCGAAACTTAGTTAACAAGGCAAACATCGTTAGGTTTGGTTCAGTAATAGTAACTTACATACAAACATCACACAAGTGACTATCAATCAAAGGTTATTAAACTTAAATTTTCAAATATATTCTGTTTACAGTAACTACTTATAATATTTCGGATAAAAATAATTACTTGTAATAATAGTCTTATTACGAGGCGTAGCTTTAAATTTTACAGCGTAGTTTACGTCTTGCGTAGCATAGTACTCGTAGCAAGCGTACGTAGCTCAAAATTCCTAGTTGTAGCGGTACATCTCATGCGTAGCGCTACTTACATTCTACAGCGAATCGATACATCTCAAATTGTAGCAGGACATACATAGTCTCATTAGTACGCGTCCCTGGCCCCTCACCCCTTCTACATCCTTCATACCTATATACTGAAACACTTTACAGTGAATTAAAACAGTACATGAAGATTTGATCTTATTTTTTACGTTAATTTGTGGTGGACAGGCATATAGACCATTTGAAGACATTTTGCCTATGGGCATACAGAACAGAATTTTCGAATTTCAATTTGAACAACACTTAGGAATCATATTTTTTTAGTAACATTTTTGGTTTTTTTAAATAATAACAGTATGTGCCTAAAAACCATTTCCTACTTAGTACCATTCCCCTAAGTTCCCGTTATGTAGCGTTAAAATAGTTCCTTAGAGACATCTAGAAGTAAGGCCTCAAGATAAAACAGTCTTCAGAAAATAATCGTATTCATTTCCCCAGGGAGACGATTTCATTTAGGTATCGCTTTAGCCGCTTTCCAACTAACTCTATTTCCACACTGACTATATCGACACGACATCTCATTACTCCATTTAAATCGCAGAGCAATCGAACTATTCCCTAAACGTCGACAGCCACTGTAGCAGATTTTAATCAGCCAATTGAAATAACACTGATAATCAAACCCAGTCGTAAACTAATATTGCCGATTGATTTATTAGTATTGACTGCCTCGCGACTATAAATAATATTTGTGGCAAATTTATAAGGCTATCTTTTATCTCTTTATGTAATCGGTCTTAAGAGGAGCTTTTGAGGTTCATTAACATCAAAAGAAGCATATACTCAGTTACTAGATTAACAAAAAGAGATAATGTAGGTAGTATCAAGAACTATGAAAATATTTCTCTTATGAGTATTTCTATTTCTTTCATAGTTGTGGGTTAATACAGTAACAAATTTAAAACAATTAATGTCAATAAGTAATCCTAAAATTGTAATTTTCAGATTCACACGGATGCAATTTATTCACCAAAATCCTCATTTATCTCTATTCGCATTAGTGAAAACTGTATCAAAATCCGTTGGGTTAGTTTTGAACACACACTAACTCACACGAACCCATTCACTAACCTATCAACGTTTGCTGACGTCTCATAATTTATCACCATAAGAAGAAATTTTAATAAAAAAATATTAAAAGAGTAAGGTTATTATTGTAGAATGTTAGATTCTAACAGTTTGTTAGCGAACGGTACTCGTAATTGATACATTATTAAATACTAAGGGCCTCTTTCACCAACTGTCAAGTAAGCTAACCTGACACCGGAAATAATTTAGCTGATATACCTTTGTTTGTACGGTAAAAATTCCTAACATTAAAAAGATAATAATAAAAAAAAAACCACCTATCGAAGGATGCACTAAACCGAGTGCATAATTTAATAAATCATAAAATTATTTCTAAAAGTAACTAATCAACACTTTACTTGTAGTTTGTGAAAGAGGCCCTTAGTGTTTCTGTTACAAATACTGAGTAATTGTAACCTGACATTAAGTTTACTGCTGAGTACCTACTTCCTCCCAAACCATAAAAATCTTAAAGTAGATACGAAAAGATTACGACGAGGATAATATAAATTAATTTTGAATTAGAATTTTTGAATTAGAATTTTTGAATTAGAATTTTTGAATTAGAATTTTTTATTAAACGGATTATAAGTTTAATTTAATAAAGAGAATTATGAACCTAAGTAGTAGATACTCCATAAAAATGAAGAGGGCTTTGAGCAATCGCCCGAGATGAGTTTTAAATGAAAATTTCTATTCAGGCAAGGCAGAAAAAGTGTAACATTAATGTCGAGGGAGAATTTCATATTTGGTAGGACAAGAAAGCGGCGAAAATTCCACACCTGAATTTCTCGTATGAAATTGAGTGTTGTATGGCTCGTACACAGGGATAAGCACTGAGCAATTCTTTATGAGTTGCCCAAAGGGATTAGGAACACTGCGGCCGCCGTAATGCATCATTACATTACACACATAAGTATATATGGAGTATAAGTATATATAAAAGGGCCTCTTTCACAAATTACGAGTACAGTGTTGATTAGTTACTTTTAGAAATAATTTTAATGTTTTATTAAATTATGCAGTCGGTTTAGTGCATCCTTCGATAGGCGATTTTTTATTATTATTTTGTTTTTAATGTTTGAGACTTTTACCGTACAAACAAAGGTATATCAGCTAAATTATTCCCGGTAACAGGTGACTTTAAATGACGGTTAGCCTACTTGACAGATGGTGAAAGAGGCCTTAATAGAATAAAATAACAAATGTATACGGATTCGCTATTTTAATATTATAAATGCCAAAGTGAGTTTGTTTGTTTGTTACACTTTCACGCCTTAACTATGCCTTAACGTGTATGCATACACGTTTTCAAAAATACAGGAAAAGACGGGTACCTTTCACCCAAAAAAAAGTTGTCCCAAAAAAAAAAACATGACAGTTGTTGTCGCGGACGAAGTTGCGGAAAAAAGTTAGTACTTATATTATGATGTCATAGAAGAATTTGCAAAGAATAGTCATGTCAAAATGTTAAAGAATGGCAAATAAATCGTATACATAATTGCACGAACTACCCTTTTGACTTAATTGCAATTAAAAAATATTGAAACTATTATAGTTAAAACTTTGAACGTCCATCTACTTAGTGAGAGCTTAGAGAGATCACTTTTAATTTCCATTATAACCAATGGAAGCGGCGCTGCCTCTGTGAAAAGCGGCGATTTTTTTAAAGACAATTATTAACTTTGTTAATTTCGCCAAGATCATTAGTTTACTGAGTGTAAATTGTATCATTTGCTTGTCAAGTGTAAATTGTATTTATTTTATTCGTTTTATTTTATTTTATTGGGGCAAAAAAACAATTATTACAATGTATGGTACTAAAAACTAGAAAACAAAGAGAAACATTAGTACATATATTAATGTAGGTTAAATAATAGTAACAATTAGCAACGTTTTCCACGAATCAGTAAAAAAACTTTATACAAGATGTATATACAAAAAATACACCAATAAAAAACCAAGAAAGAAAAAACAAAAATAGCTCATAAAATAAAACATAATAATATACTTTCTAAATAATAATAATAATACGAGTATAAGCTTGTTGAAAAAAAGTGAATATGTGTAAAGAAACTCTGTAATATGTAAATTATGTATTATGTAAAAAATGTGTAATATGTTTGAAACTGTGTCAATTATGTGTAAGAAATTTTGTAATTAAAATATTATATTAATTCGAAATTAGCAGTATCACGAACACAACAAACAAAACCATTAGCGTATCTCATCCCAAAGTGCCGCGGACATTAACTGAGTGTTAACGTCGGCGTGTGTCTCTACCAAATCGCTTCTCTCTAATTTACATCTTAACTTATGTGACACGTGTGTTCTATTGATTAAGCAATAGTGTATCTGTATTACACTAGCTGTTGCACGCGACTTCATCCGCGTAACTTTATAAAATGTAGCCTATGTTACTCGCTGATAACGTAGCTTTCTGTAGTTAAAAGAATTTTTAAAATCGGTCAGGGCCATGATTCTGTATGACAACTACTCTTGACAAAACAAGGCAAGATACGTTATTGCCTTGCCTTGTGTTGTCATGAAATTCTTATGTCTATGGCCCCAAGACAATTATCTATGGCACTATGTGATTTCACAGAAACCACAGTATACTATTGTATTTATTTGACAATTCCACTGACAACACAGGATAATATTATGTTATCTCAGCTGCATTTTAATAATCGGTCAGTGTCAATATAGTAAACAACATGCCATAGAGAATAGGTTTTTAGCCTGTCGTAGCAATTTAAGGAAATAATGTGGTTTGGGCATACAGAATCAGGGCCCAGTAGTTTTTGAGTATATTAATTACTAACAAAAATACAAATCTTTACCCTTTAAAATATTAATTAAGGTAAAGATTTAAAAATACATTTTAAATATTTAGCCCGTTGCATGAGTGGTTAGGGTGCTTGCTTTACCGCTCCATCACAGAGTGTTCGGGTTCGATTCCCGGCAGGGTAAACTTTGGAAAAAAAGTTTTCAAAGTCTGTGTCTAGAAAGTAGTGGCACTGGTATTACGCAGTCATTTGGGCAGTTTGTCTGGCTGCAGCATCCAATTCCTTACAGAAGACCAGTTGAACTATGTGCCTTTTGTCTCAGTTTTGTCTAAGTTATGATAAGTTTGTCATGCTCACGTGCCCACTTACACGGAACTTTTCATTATTATTTTTTATAATGAAAAGTTCCGCGTAAGTGGCTTTAAAATTCACCGCAAAGTAGCTGAAGCTAATTTTGGATTGAATTAAACGAAGAAATTTTACACATTTTTTCGGTTTCCTCTATTGAATTACGTTCATTGCATAGTTAAATTTAGGTAAATGTTTTATTTTAAAATGTAAATGTTTAATTATGTAAAGAAATTTATTAAATTAGTTCCTTATGGACTACAAAACCGCTGAACCGATTTTGATGAAATTTTCAGACAATCTTCAGATTAGTCCAGCGGGTAATCCTGTGACGTTTGGTAGCGATCCGATGTGAACGAAGTCGCAGGCTTCCACTAGTTTTTAATGAAATTGTAATTCCAATAAATAATCAATGCGAAATTTAGTTAATTTTTCACGCATTGGGCTATAATTGATAATTGATTGATTGATTGATTGATTGATTAATTCATTAATTGATAACTCTGTAATTTTACAAAGAAAGTAGAAAACATACCATAAGCATTGAATTTATGTAATGGGCAGTAGATCTTTCACTTTACAAGAAAATTCAATTAACACCTAATTTCTATTTGACAAATACAATTACTTACTACTTATTTTACTTCACTAAGATACTCAGTGACTGGATATTATAAGGATATGGTATGCAACAAAACAGTGAAGTCTTAGGACCAAGCGTCACAAACACTGATGTGACTTTATAAGTAGTAACATTAGTCTCATCTTCAAGTTTCCGTACTATCAGTCTCAAAAATATTACATAAATACATTATGTATGTACTTTTAGTATTAAATTCTCTTTAGTTTTGGTTGAATAATTTTTAAATTCGTAAAGAAATAACCCGTGTGGCTGGATTAAATTATCATCGGGCATCGAATCGGAAATCGGGTTAAGCGCTTAAAGTTTTTAATTTAATTACATTACACTTATCCGGTTATGCAGGCGAGCAGTCGGCAAACGGGATTTACTTACGTTTCCTTTTAGGTGTATTATCAAATAACATGTTAGCTTTCAACTTCAAATTATTCTTGGTTTAGCAAACACCGTCAGTTGCGTTGGCTGGCTCAGATATTTGCATTTATTTGTAGAAAATTAAGATTCGCCGCGCAAAGTACCCCTCCCCCTTACCCGAGCCCCGCTGCCACCCTCGCTCTCCTCTCCAACACGCTGTGCAATTTCCATCCGCTCCAGATAAGCAGAGCAATATTTTACATTACACATGACGCCGTTTACGGAGATATGTGACACTCTAGTCCTAAAATCCGTTAGTGCATCCTATCACCACTGCGATGCACTAGGATTCAAAAAGTCAACTTCTCACGAATGTCACCAGGATTAAGGTGAGCAAGCCACGTGTAACTTTGGCCTGATACAGATTAAGCTTTTCACGAAAACTCTGTTTGTGTGAAATATATAACAACATAGTTGTAGTTGTATATTATCTATGCTCATATTGTAAAAAGTAAAGTTTTTATATTTGTTTGAACTTAGGAGGTACTAATCTTCGAATGAAAAACATGAGGTTCTTTCAGCAGTAAAAGTCTTGGATTAGCTAATGATGGACTAATTTATGGCAGAAGCTATGCTATGTAGGTACATTATCCGTTCAATGGCTTACTGGCGATGCGTTTGATGATGTCTGGCGGTAAAGACGTCGTAATGACCTCACAAAGGCAAGCTCAACCGGCTTCATGCTACATGTGTAACAGATAGTAGGATTATTATATTTATAAAGAATTAGCGACTCTCGTCCGGCTTTATATGGGTGCATTTTTTCTTCAAATTATATATAAAGCCTTCCTCGCTTATCGCTCTTTCAGTTAAATCCGTTGGGAGGCTTAGAAGTTTAGTTAGCGGAGAAACAGGTTGACGTGGACAGCGACTTCAATTGAATGAAATAAATTATTACTATGATTCAATCGTAAAAGACAGAGATATGCCATCCTGAAGTTTTCTTTGGGATTTTTTTTAAATAACAACAATTCTCTAGCACATCATTTTTATGTATCTCGTAAGCGTCAGCGTCGTATCGTTTTTGTAAATTTACTTCTCGGGGACTTGGTTGCAAAATATTGTTTTTTATACTTACATAAATACATAAATAGTCAGTAATCATAATCAGAAAGCATAATCGCACCTTCGGTAAGACAAGGGCACAACTTACAAAAAAAATGTATAACGAGTTAAATATGCAGAAGTGTCTTAAAACATTATTAAATTATTTGATGCAAAAAAGGAATTGGTTCAAAGCAATATAAGCAGAAGAATACCATATTGAATGCAAATAAATGAACTTTAAATGGCTGTCCTGTAAAGTTACAAAAAGTGCAGTTATGCCCTTGTCTTGTCGAAGGTGCTATTTGATAAATCATAAATGTGCCCTGTTTTAACACATTTGTTTATTGTGTTGTGACATCAAACAAAATAATTGGCCACATTCGCATCACAAGTAGCGAGCGACGGGCGCGTGTCAAGTGAATCTGGTTACGTAACGTAGTAACGATATCAGCATAAGGTAGCAGACCTTATGTTGGCTTAGTTGGTTTGCACTTTCAACAATGCATCTGTTCGACATGTTAAATATCTATAGGTATCTATAGGTAAGATATTATGAAAGGTTTATCATACAAGCAACTATTATTAGAAATACATAACGTGTCTATGCCGTTGGTCTGGTCTTGATTCTGCAGGGTATGCAACGTGTTATAGATATTATATATATATGCAGATGCGGGCGAAGGTGGACAACACTTACCTAGTAAGTGCCCATTTTCCCTAGATTCGAACACCCCGAGGTTGTAATTTTGAGGAAACACAGACGTAGGCAATGAGTTCCACTCCTTGGCAGTTCGGACAAGGAAGGTGGAACTGTAATGCTTCGTGCGTGACCGAGGAACATCAATCACTTCCTCATCCCTTATCGTCTTGGAACTCACTTGGAAAACATATAGCGTTGCTTGTATTATACGCGACGGTACCATCAAGTGGACTGTCTACCTGTCTGTAGACCTTAACATGAAAAAATATTTAGTTACAGAAACTTCTAGAAAGTTAATATTTATTTCTGATTTATTTATAAAAATAAAAATAAAATATTTTGTAATCCAGTTGCTTGCGAAAATCAAATTTCAGGAACGTACGTGGCTTAGGTACGCTAACTAAACTACGTTAGCCTTGGACATTAAATGCAAACTAAATTATTCGTTATTTAATTGCACTCGTGTGAGGCCAGGGTGATTAGGTAAGTAGTGTGATATAAACAAATTATCAAATTATGTACAGACAGAATCGGACAGCGATTTTATTGTAGGTATAATATTTTAGATATAGATAGATATATATTATATAGATCTACACCTACAGATAAATAATTTTGAAGTAAGTAAATATTTTTTATCTTTACATAGTATAAAACAAAGTCGCTTTTTCTGTCCCTATGTCCCTTTGTATGCTTAGATCTTTAAAACTACGCAACGGATTTTAATGCGGTTTTCACTAATGGGTAGAGTGGTTCTCGAGGAAGGTTTATAAGTACATAATTTACTAAGTTACGCGGGCGAAGTCGCGGGCAGCAGCTAGTTTTAAATAAAGGCTAAAGACTATAGCTCATATATACCGTTTTTGCACAATACGAAAACCCAAACATGCGTTTTAAATTATTATTTTTACCTGTCTATTGATCCGGGCTCATGGCATTTTTATTCCGAGGTTTCAAGAGTATTCACAAAAGAATTTTCACCAAATTTTATGCCGTGTAATATTTTCGGCGACTGTTATTTAAAATTACTTGTATAAGATTCATATAATACAAAGTATCAGATTCACAGTACCTATCTTTTTTAAATATATTTAAAATGTTAAGTTGGTTTGTGTACACTTCAAAAACTCAAAAATGGATTAATCGATTTTGATTCGGTTTTCACATGTGGAAAGGGGGATAAACAGGGAAGATATATAAAAATTGCACCTTGGGTGAAGCCAGGAGCGAGTCGCTAGTTATATATAAAAATGTTTAGTTGGTTTGATTACGTATCAAAAACTCTAGAATGGGTAGACCTATTTTAATTCGGTATTCACATATATGGAAAAAGAAACAAACTGGAAAGATTTTTATATATAAATTAAAGTATATAAAAAATATCGAGCGAAGCCAGAAGCGGGTCGCTATACCGTTGCTCAGTTAGTATTCTAAAATTGCGTAACAATTGCATACATATACAAAAAAATGTGCAGCTTAAGATAATATACATAAATTCTATACTCCCATGTATAACAGAACAATATTTAATTATAAGGTCACCTAAACCTATATGTTTCCTCTGACCTCTCATTAAGAAGATAAACATCGTTACGGGTTTATCCTGATTCCAAATGTACTACATATGTAGGTATATCCGGATACCCGTACACCTCACCTCTACACTACAATACAACAAAAACATAGAACCTGTATTTTCATGTCTTGTTAAATGGAAGTGGGCAGTGAAATATAAGTGGCTTTGGCTCTATATAAATAGGTATATAAATAAATAACTATAACGCTGATTTCAATCAATATTACCAATATAAAAGAAAACTTTTTTGGTACTGTCAAATGCATTGGGCACTTTTAGTATGTAGTATTAGTAGACACCCTCAGTGACTTTTGATTATATAATGTAAGCGCCATCTACCCGAACTCGTACGTACTTTTTGGTTCATAGTAAATTTAATAATGTTAACAGATAAAATAATCGAAAGTCATAGCGGTAATGACCTTTTTTTAATATTGAATATTAACATTTAAAATTTCGTTTCGAAAGTTTTGACACGCAGTATTGTGTTATTGTTGGTGGAATATGAAAGGAAATAGTTTACATTAAGCGGAGCGTATGAGAGCAAACTGGGCATACACAATTTGGATTAATGTTGTGTCAATTACAATATACCCGCCGAAAGTGTATGCCAAAAAAAATTGGTTAACGATGTGAAACAAACTCAGTGAAAGTAATATTATAACTGTACTCAAATATTGTAATTTATCTACCAACGTTTGTTAGGTTTTCAAGTTGTTATTTTTTATTATATACTTGCTGGTGTTCGCAACTTTGTACGCGCTGTTTACGTTGTAGGTTGTTCGTTTTATGAAAAACCCACAGGAACCTAACATTTTTATATGACTGGAAATTTTTTAATCCAGGATAGTTTAATCCGGGTATTATCAATACATTAGTGAAAACTGCATTCAAATCGGTTAAGCCGTTCTGTGATTAGTGTGCACAAACATACATAACTGATAAAAAAAAAATTCTAAAAACTGATCAAAATATTGATGAACTACCGATGAAATTTTAGTAAAATAGCGTAAAAAATCTCTATCTCTATATATTTTTATAAAACTTCGTAACTACATATATATGTGTAATTTGGTCCAACTTAAAAGATAGGTTAGTTTTTACTTTGAACCCGGGTGACGCCGGGAGCGTGTAGCTAGTTTATTATAAAAATTATATTTAAATTATTAATGTTATTTTTGTTATTTTTTTTTAATAAAAAATAAAAATAACACATTTAATGCCTGACAAAAATATATGAGCAATAAATATTGAAAAAATGTTTCAAAAAGGGGCGCGGATGAAGTAACGGGCAAAAGCTGGTTAAGAATAAAGACAGAAATCAGATTATATTATATTTTAATGAACAGCTTAGCCGATATCAAGAGCTCACAATATCCAGTAAAAACACTTAGAACACTACTCATTAAGTATGTAGCTGAAACAAAACACAAGGAGTGGCTACATTTCTTCTCACACAAAGTGGTTAGAATCTAACCGATGCTGTGCAAGTATTTGATTGTCGACAATTGAAATAACTCGACGTGAGTTCTAATGGATGCAACTGGTATTTTCCCTACTCTAACGGCTGATGCGCACTTTATGAAGAGCTATAGCTAATTATCGCGTCACACATTAATTTGACTTACTAGAACATTATACTGCTCTACTCCATAATTTTTTTTTAATAAAAAATTATCCATTTTAGATTACTTAAAATGTTGAATGTTTCAACTAAATTTATTTTGACTTTTTTTAATATAGGCTATCTGAAAACTATATTTATTCTGTCATAGCTTTGTCTTCCACTTGATGTAGGATCTTCCCATCTTTTAAGCAGAGTAAAAGATGGGAAGCTCTACTCGATAGTCCTAGTATATAAATGTTGTCGTATATCGCCAGAGATAAATCGAAGGACTAAGTGTATATACAAGAAATAGTTTTATTATACTGAGGCAAACCGTAACTCCTTAGTGATAACGAGGCTTTTGTCTCATCGCCATGTTATTTACGCAGCTTGATTGATAGAGATGAATATTCAGACGGTCGGCGTCGACAAATCCCGCAATGTTTCGTCTGTAATGGCTTGTTTCCCCTCACCTTCTGGAATTGCAACATAAATCTCTGTCGAAAATGGATACTTTGCTTTACATCATTGCCGTTCAGCCGATAATTATGACATCCCACAACTATTTCTGGAAGCAGCTCTATTCCGATCCCAATCGTATGGAAAACACTTTCCTACATTGCTAACAGGAAATTGTTGCTGAGTAAAATAGTATGAAATTAATATTGATACTATGCATGATTCCTTTTTATAAATGATTACCTACATTTTATTTTTATAAATTATAATTTAAAATTGTTAGAAGTTAATTATATTAAATATATTTTACGACAAAGAGGAAAGGTTCACGCTTAAAACCTCATTATAAAACTATTGTATTAAAAATATTTAAAAAAAACAATGAGATGAAATCTATCATTTTCTATACATGTAAAGCGAAAAATTGTAGAATTAAGGGGCGCTGTGCACAGTATAAGTAAAAATTTAAACCAGCGGTTGCGGAAAGTTCGAATCCATCTCCTTTCTGTGGTTTTTTTCGACATAGCCAAAATATGGGCTTTTCAAGAGAGCCTTAAACAAATTCCTGCAGGGTCGGCAGCTCACCTGCACAATGATGTTGTTTGTGTACTCAGACGACGGAAACCACTATCATAAATTGGTCCGCATACATGTCTGTCACCCTTCATAAAATATATAAATATAGTAGCGCTTTAGCAGGCGACTAAAATCCAGAAACATTTGTGATTTGTGCATCGCCTTAACAATAGGCTTATCCTGTCAACATCGTCAGTAATACAATTTAATCTACGTCATTTAACACGCGTTGCGTGGCGGTGCCAACAGAATACACCGAAAACTATTATGGATAAGGTTTTGCTATCCCAATTAATTATTTTGGATGTACCCAAACTTCGAGCGTTAACGCACTCGCCAACTTTCTTGTTTTGAATTCTTTTGTACTTACCTACATGTGGTCATAGAGTAAATAGTACTTATTGGTTAAGTACTACTTACTCTACTCTAATACTACTTACTTACTCGATGTGGTTCTGTTTTGCCAACTTTTGTAGGATTTCGTATTAATATTAATACCTACGCATTTCCTGAGCATAATTATGTACAATATTTTTAAAAAACTGAGGACTCAATAAATTACGTAACAAAATTCGGTACTTTATAGAAATTACTGAACGAAATGTTGCCGAACAAATTTATTTCAAATCGGAAATTAAGATTTTCTGTCTTCAGAGTGAATGCACCGCAGGGAGCGGACATATATTTCTATCCGGCAGAGTCAATCCAATTTGTGGTGACAGGCTGACAGTCGAGTGGCCGCTACAGCGATTTTATTTGTTCAGTGTGTCACGGTCCTCGAAGTGTTCTCCAATCAATATTACATTTTTTTAAATAAAATTCGAAACTATTATTTCAAAACTATTTGAGTCGAGAAAATATCTGACATTTTTATCGATGTGACGACGGTGGCGCCGCCACGGCGATACTTTGTAAACTTAACATTTTTCAAAAAAAAAAGTATTCTATTATGTTAATACAGGTAACAATAAACTACTTGTGTCCCAAATTTCATCAATAAACCAAAAAACGACCGTAGAGTTATTTTAAATATTGTGAAAAATAAACACAATGTCATGAGTGACATAACTGTAATTAATTATATTAAAAGCAAAGTGTATTACGACAACATAAAGCAGGTGGGGTACTGAATTCAATTCATTTGTATTCTGCGTGCAACATAATCAAGAGAACTCCACCGACTCGTAATTAAACCACGAAGCTACATTGTCCCCTTATCATAATTTAATTTGTCGTCACTTCAATTTACGTTACTAGAAGATTGTCATTTAGTTCCATTAAGACTATATTCCTGTAGTATATTGATTATTGAGGTATATTATAATCAATATTTCAGTAATTGGTTGACGTAAAATAAAGTAGAGTCAAGTATAAAATCATCAATTACTATTACTCTCCTATCTGAGGCGTATCAATAACAATGTAGTGAGATTAGCAACCTAGCCAAGTCCGACTGGACTGAACACTCAGCTGCCAACTAAGCAGACGGGGTTTGAATTCTAGCCGAGCCTTTAGTAAGACTTGTATACATATTTTAATTTTAATAAAGTCTTGTGCAAGTCTTAATTAAAATGGTGACATACACCAAAAAATTATAACTAGCGACCCGCTCCCGGCTTTGTTCGAGATTTTCTTTAACACACACAAACCTTCCTCGTTTATTTCTCTTGCCATTGGTGAAAATCGTATTATAATCTAGTTGGTGGTTTAGAAGTAGTTAGCGAAGAATAGAGACAGATAGGCACGGACTGATAGCCACAAGTAGTCCACAAGTAGGCTGCACGGATAGGATAAGGATCCAGCAGCTGGTGTTTGATATTTATATTTAGCGCGCATTAAAACAATGTTAAAAGATAACAAATGTGTGCAATTATTAAAGTAGAATAAGAAGTACATAATAATAATAATAATAATAATAAAAAGTAAAGATATTCTAAACAAGCTCAGAAAATAATTCTTTATGTTTATAATGATTATAAAGCATTAATTACGCGTGACAATAATGTGTCGTACGTTTGGACGGTGCCGTCGTTATCCCGGAAAATGGTCATTTTTATGACGGTATAAAATAAAGACTTTTCTGTTTTCCCACCCGACACGAAGTTCCCCTTCTAACATTAATAAGAAATTACGTGAAACCGCCTCGTGGAATGAATTTTTTCCACAAACTAATACAATATTGGCGTTGGAAAATTTCCGTTTCCACAAGACTTAAGTACCTCTGTGCGCCGAAGTAATATTTGCATCGACAGGAACCTTACAGGATTCATAACATATTTAATACATCAAAATAGTGATGGATTGATCTAATATCGGTCCAAACGATGCACGAGAAATATTGGCCCAAACGTGGAGAGATTCAATTTATGAACGTTTCTCTACGACTCAAACATTGCGCATACATGAAAATTTTTGTTGCCTTTTCTTCATGGTTACTTTGAAAAGTACTATATGAATGTATGATGAAATTCTTTCATATTGATTCCGCATTTTACAATATAGATTATATAAAAAATAAGTAAGGTAAGATATTATATTATTGTTTTAGCTGTTTTATTTGCAGGAAACGTTCAAATTAAAAGTTTGAAAATCGCAAACGAGAAACGAAAGATAGATCAAAATTACAGAAGTGTTAAAAATAAATTTACAAAAAAATCTGTGAATCGAGAAAAGATCATTGCAATTTATTTTATTTTTTTATGAATTTACACGAATATTTAAAGTAATCAAATATATAAAGTGAATAAATGTTATTATTATTTACAAAACGTATGAGACTTTTTAGTGAATATGTATACTTTAAATATATGACGACGCATCTGCCAATGTCACACATCAGGTTGACGTTTAGCTGTCAGTCAGCCTAGCGAAGCGTCATTGCCGATGGATAGCAGGGCGGCCATCTTGTCCGGAGGGTACTTACTTGTCCGGAGTGAACCACGCGTTTTGACGAATCGCTTTGAACTGGTGATTTAGCTGTCCACGCCCGCATACCCACATATTTAATACACAATGAGCTCTGATAAAGGCCCTCGTGGCTCTTTATATATATATATAATATGTACTGTTTTTAAATTAATATATTATATATATATTAGGGTGTCCCTTATTTTTCAAAGTTTTAATTTTCTAACGCATAGGTTATAATTTTGTTCATTTGGTCTTAAAACACTCGAAAATAAATTTTTACCTTATTTGGAGTACGATAACCCGTGCTGACTTGTATCGAATCATATTTCATACAAGTTGCGCGGAAGTAGCGGCCCGTACTCGCGATATTTGTCATTTGTTCTCGTTATTCTCGTTATTAACACGTATTGTTTTACATTTAGAAGATGGCAGTAGAATCAAGAAGCAATAAAAAAAAGTATTTTGTTAGTTGGTAACGTAAGTTACCAAATAACAGGCTCATAGTTTTCGTCTAACCGTCAAGTTCTCGCAGTACTTTTTTTTATCATAGGCGAAGTTAAATTGACTGTTATTGAAAGCGCAAATCTTGTCATTTGTGAGTGTATTATATTTTGGGCAAAAACTAGAACCCCTACCAGAGCTCATTACCTTACTTTGTAAGGATCAAAAAGTTAGCAGAGAAAGAGAAAATTAAAATAAGAGAAAAAAAAGACACCAAATGTGTTCCGAGAACTTACGAGTATCGTCATCTTTTACCTACTTCACAAGATTTTGTACAAATGCAAGGACTACACGATCAACCTACAAGCCCTGAAGAAAGCCTTAAAGAACCCTTACCATCAACATCTCAAACGGTAACTTCTGGAACTACTACAAAAAGAATAATGATAGACTTTATCATGCCTAAGTTACTTGCAGCTTTAGATAGATTTTAATTGAGCATAAGAGATTCTGTCTATATATTTACTTCAGGCTGTAGTATATGCACTAGATCTTAGCTGTGATTATTTCCCGATAAAAAAATCGTCCATTCGAAAAGACAAAGCGGAATCTAGGTTTAGAATAGAAATTCTAGATTTTAGGAATTAGAGTTTCAGAATAATATGCCTAAAATGGTGACATTTTACTAGGATAGGAAATTATTACCTGGGCTGGACGTAAGAAGTTCTAAAGAATAACGCCTGACAATTCTTATTTAATTTGGAGAAAAGGAACAGCTTCTGGCTGTGCCCAAATTGAAGCTCTTCCGGTCAAGATCACGCTAAAGCTGTTTTAAACGCACTTTATGACTGGAACCTCTATGACAAAGTACAAATAATATGCTGTGATACAACTGCGTATATTACACGGCGATTTGTAGTTTGTGTGGACCTTTGGAACAAAACTAAGCAGGTAATCGGAATAAGATAGTACATGGTACTCTTTGTTTGCCGCTATCACGTGTACAAGAAAAGAAAGTAAACTTATGCAAGATTTTCATGATTTGATCACTGCAAAGGAAGAACAAAAGCAATTTTTGCAAGAGCATAGAAATCTTGTATCCAGACTGTAAAAATGAGACCCTCAAAAAAAATATCCTTGCTGATCTTAAATTTTATCTTCTTTTATTAAATAAGTGCCTATTTACTAACTTTATTTTTGATTATTCTTTTTATAAAATATAAATATTTCAATTGATATAGCTATATAACGGAAACGGTTAAAACAGTAATTTTCAAAATCTTCAGAGCCTTGTCGGCACGGGTTAATGTTGACGTAGGAAGATAAAATTTTGTATTTGAGTATGTCTGGGTACGTTAAAAAGAATTAGGGGGTATACATTTCGATATCGAAAAAAAAAAAATTTTTTCGGCCATATAAGGGACACCCTAATATATATATACACATATATATATATATATATATATATAGTTTTTTTTAATTGTGTATTATTGACATATTTTCACATTAAAAGCGTCTCTTCACTTGACAGACACGAGACGTATTTTATTGTTCGTAGGAATTTCGTGTAATAAACCAAAGGTGAACCTCGTTAGGTAGATTATATCGTACCCAGCTAGGCTGTCCTAACTTTTACGATTAATTAACTTTCACTGGGTGAAATTAATTGAGAAAATTTTCACTAAATTTGTTTTGGCGAGATAAATTTCAAAAAGTTTAGAGTACTAACCAACCGGAACAAATTTTCACATCTTGGCAGCATTTTATACCAATTAAGTTAATTGTTACGTGTAAATACATATTTTAATATTAGTGTTAAATATAATGTTACTTTTAGTTCCTATGGGAAAATTTGCAATTAAAATTTGTTCCTAGGAAAGTTTGCAAACGTAGAAAAATCAACATTTCTTCAGGAATAAAATATATATTAGTTGATAAATATATATTAGTTGGTCCATTCTGAGTGTTGTATATTGTGATTGAGTATGTCTTTAGTTGGTAAGCCTTTTGAAATAAATAAATAAATAAATAGTCGACTTGATTTTAATATTAATAGATAATTCTATAAAAGAAATTGCCAATTACAAAAAAAAAACTATCTTGATTTGCGATTTTCAAATGATATGATGCAGTCTTGGATTTACAATGTAAGCAGAGTTTGGTGGTAAATATCTAGCGGGTGGATGGTTCGTGCAGGTGACGCGACATAACTTGATATGCTGGCACTTACCCTCGGGTGTCGCTATCATTACTACCTATACCGAAGCACATACCTCACCTACATGTATATGCCAGAACCCGATTATCGAATTTACGACAGTTCACTGCGAGCGATCCTTCCAATCTAAGCTTACTGAACAACTCTCTGTTTTTAAATGTCACGAGTTCTCAGCTACCTACTCAGAAATTAATTTCGATTTAATATAAGTACTGTTTAGATTAGACGAAATCAGTCATACCTTTTGAATTGAGTATTTATATATAACTTACTATGTGATTAATAAAAATATTTGAAAAAAAATTTTTAAATGAAACGTTAACATTAACGCATTAACAGGTTGCGTAGGTAACTTTTAACGATTTTTGTTTACTGTTGTACAACATATTCTAAAAAAATATAAATTGTTTTATTAAACTACCAGTTCTTGTATAATTTCTGCTGGAGGACGTTCACTGCTGAGCAATAGATGAGAGTTGGAGTTGACCATTGAGCCATATTATGTTATTATGATGTCAGTCCACCAGTGCCTTCGTCAGGGTGGATGTTCAACGCTGCGCTCTATTATGATTATATATTATGTATAATATACATATATAAATACAAAATTTTAAAAATAAAAATCATGAAAAAATCGAGGTAAAAAATTACACATATTTAAAACATTAAGTAAATATTTATAAAATATAATAATAAATCTATGAACTTCTAAAGGAATTTGTAACATAAATCTCTTTAGAGTCTCCAGCTCCAAATAGACATTGACTCGTAAATACAACAAAGAGCTGATCCTTGGGGAATATAAACATATTGGCCGTCGCGTCGTCTAACTTTCTGACCTATCGATAAGAGATCCCTTTTGAGGACAGCTTAACATAGACGTATCGAAATAACATATAGCTTGAACTTTACTGTTCTTGATGTCTTCAAATGTTAGGCAAATTTTACAAAATAAGTTTATTTTAAGATCTCATAAAACCTTTGCCATTGTCAGGGTAACGCTGACGAGCTGTGAATCGATTTAAGTCTTTTGAGTTGCAATTATTAAGAATTTTACGTATACTGCACTCGCTGCGAATTGGGGTGTGTTGCTTGCAAAGATAAATATTATTTCGATGGCGTGTGTCTTCTGAGGTACGATTCTGAAGTGCGTCGTAGCCGGTAGGGTAGCGTTCGTAGCAGTCGTAGCGACGACGGTAGTTGGTCATGTGCGCCTGGCTGCTGAGGTTCTCTTACGTCCTTCCTACGAGGCCTTGGAGACGTCTTACGAGTTAAGAGTTTAGTTTTTTATGATAAAATAGACGGACAGGCTGACGGTCTACTTGATGTCAGGTAACCACCGTCGCCCATAGCAGTAGGCCACTACTTTAAAAAGTTTTTTTTTTAATTTTTAAAAAGAATAAATTTTTTAACTTTAAGACACTGGTTGTATTTTTCGTTCTCGCCGTTAAAGCGGATTGGTACAAAATTTATTGCAGCCAAGTGTGCCCACTGGCATACTTGTTCTACACCTCTGTCTTTGCTATTTTATATGTGGACTACATGTGGACTAGAATAATTGTCACTAGTTCAAACTATGCCATCGATTGGCATTAGAAAATAATGTAATAAAAAAGATAACATTGTAAATATGTTTAAATACTCGACACACTGTTGTATTGTCTAACAAACGGAAATCAGTATATGAAAAAAAAAAATATGTTTCCTTCAATTCAACTTTTGACAATAAGTATTATTACTTGACCGCATTTTCGTTTTCACCATTCACTTCGAGTGAGTGTTTTATTTATGAGTCAGTATTTGAAATGAGTCAGTAGGATCAGCCCTCTCAATGTTCACTTACATTCTTAGCTGCCTCTACTCACATATCTCAAGGTATAACCTGTATATAGTTACAATATACTTGGTTACATAGTTACCAAAAAAATATCTTATCATTAGGTAATATAACATATTATACACATTATGATGTAATAAATTTCTAAGGACTAAAGAGATCATATTTTTTATCGTCCGGAATTTGTAACATAAAACGTCTTTTTAATATATTCAGGGAAGATTTAGAGGCCGTTAATGTCAAGGCATAGCACATGGCTTATTGTTATACTGTCACATGATTTACCTCTTTTCTGAAGTCCACTATAGAAAAAGAATATTGTTTACGTTGGGAATAATCATTTTAGTGACATACTTAAAAAAAACACCTTAAGAAGTGTTGTTGTGTTTTATTCTATTTCATTCAAACAGTTGTAGAAATGTTTAATTCTGGTTTAATCCGTGAAGGCACGCGTAAAGGTGTTCCCATATTGTAGAGACGTCATTCAAGTCAATAGATCTAAGGGAACAATAAACGAAGCACATATTACGTAACAGTATTTACACGTGCGAATGAAACAAAATGTGTTTATTATATTACGTTCTCTACATGTGTCCACAAGCACGTGTGATTATATTTTTTTTATGTCAAGGTCGGCAGACAGGCTGACGTTCCACTTAATGGTTGGTTACCAGAGGGCTTAGTGCGAGTTTTACTCTATCAAACGAACGCGTAAATGTCAATTTGTATGGGAATGAAGCAGCGCTACCTGGTAGCTAATGTGTAGCACTGCTTCAGTCCCATACAAATTAACGCTTACTAGGCCCTCTGTACCATAAGTAACGCCATAGGTGCTGCATGTGCATTGACCACTACAAGGTTGACTCTGCCGGGTATCGAACCAGAAAACCCTTTTTTTTTTTTTTTTTTTTTTTTGACGAGGAGTAATCCGCTTACAGATTCCCTACCGCTGGCTAGACGGTAAGGATATGTGGGGGTCGCCCAGCACCTGATCATAGCGGCACTGGGAATACCCACTAAAACTCCCCGGTGCCTCCTTGCCCTGTGAACGGAGTGAACCGGGTTCTGCCTAGGCACCAAACTCCGATCCACCCCAGGGCAGCCTAGCCGACTGGCTAGGCTAACGCCAACGGAGGATTGCCCGGAGACACCCAGGCAATCCCCAGACGGTGGGACCTAGTGCAGGCACACATAGCTGGCCAGCTATGTGCGCAGGTCCCCTGGGACATTCAAAGACGGGCTTGGTATGCCCGCCTTCTCCTGCCCAGCCGCCTACGTCTGAGGGAAGCGAGACCTGCCTCGTCCTCTCGCTCCCTCTCAGCTGCCTCCTTCTGCGACATTACATATCCGCAGAAGGCGGCAACTGCTTTCCAGTTGGCCACACTGCCAAGCATGGCTGCGACCATGTTTGGCAGTGTGACGTCCACTCCACCCAGCGCCACTTCTAGCTCGTGACGCTGGGGACTCCAGGCCGAGCACACCTGGAGTGTGTGCTCGGCCGTATCGTCAGGGTCGCCGCAGTGGTGGCACCGCGGCGACTCCTCCCTTTTTATGCGGTGCAGATAATGACCGAAGCACCCGTGTCCGGTCATCATCTGCACCATGTGGAAGGTGAGGCAGCCTTTTTGGCGCCTCACCCAGTCCTCCAACACCGGACGGATCGCCTGGATCGTCCGGTGACCGGCGGTGGGGTTGAGTAGTGCCTCACTCCAATCTTCAATGGCCCTCTCATGGGCCTCTGCACGGACCCGTTGCACGTCCTCGGCAACGGGTCTTTCTCCGAGGGCCCTAGCGGCGACCCGATGCCGATGCACCTGGGACAGAACCAGGGCATCGACATCCCACGGAAGCGTGCCCGCCAGCACGCAGGCAGCCCCGTGGCTGACCGTGCGATAAGCCCGCACGGCCCGGGTCGCCATGACCCTCTGTGGCCTCCGTAAGAGGGCCCGGGTGCGGGGAGTGAGGCACTCCGCCCAGACCGGGGCTCCGTAGAGTGCCATCGACCTTACCACGCCATGGTAAAGCCGACGGCACGCCGAATTGGGTCCTCCCTGGTTAGGGAGGAGCCGTCCGAGTGCGGCTGCGGTCTTAATAAGCCGTGGAACGAGGAGCTTAAAATGCTCCTCAAAGTTCCAGCGGGGGTCCAGAGTTAGGCCGAGATACTTGAAATGCATCTCGACCGGAATCCGGACCCCCTCCACTCGGACACGGAGCCCCGGCGGGATCCTGCGGCGTGGGGGATGGAAACCCATGGCCCTAGTTTTGTCTAGGGCCACCTCCAATCCGAGCAGACGGATGCGCCGGACGACCAACGAGGTGCCGACCGACGCAAGCCGTTCTGCTTTCTCCCACGTCTTTGCTCTTGCCGCGACCAGCGTGTCGTCGGCAAAGCAGACAATCTCCATTTTGGGTAGGAGATTGCCTCGCAGGACCCAATTAAACCCCAAATTCCATAAAAGGGGGCCAAGGACAGCCCCCTGCGGTACGCCGACCGCCACTGGCCGGCGCATGACTCTCCCGTCTGCGCCCTCGTACAGCACTACCCGTTCGGAGAGGTAGTCGTTGACGAGGGCGCAGAGGTAGGACGGCACTCGGTGGAACCGAAGTGCCGCCCTGATACATTCGTGGGGGAGGCTGTTGAAGGCGTTGCGGATGTCGAGCGACACCGCAACAACAGCCTCCCCTCTGCCCGTGGCCTCCTCAGTCCACCGCTTGAGGAGGCTCACTGCGTCAACTGTGGACCGACCGGTGCGGAAGCCGAACTGGTGATCGTCCAGATTCGGCCCCTCCGTTTCCAGATGCTCGACGATCCGACGAGCCATAATCCTTTCCATGGCTTTGCCGGAATCGTCGAGCAGGACCACCGGTCGGTACCCCGCCGGCGAGTCGGCAGGGCGGCCCTCCTTGCGGAGAAGGCAGAGTCGCCCCACCTTCCACCTCGCCGGGAACTTTTTCCGGGCGATGCATGCGTCCATGACCGCCCGGAATCTTTCCTCTAAAGGCCCTAGCGCGATTGCTAGGGCCTTGGCCGGGACTCCGTCTGGTCCCGGGGCCGTCTTCTTGCCCCGGAGTCGCTCCCTCACCGCCTCAAACTCCACATCTGAGACGGGAGGACCCTCCACCTCGAGCTCCGGAAGTGGATCGAACCAGAAAACCCTGGAAGAGTGTTACGGTAAGCACCTTTACCCCTCATCCAACGGGCTTGTCAAAAAAACGGGTTTTCAATTGGATATTATCAACATAAAACACCAGCTAGTAGGTTAGGTACACACTTTGTATGGGGTGTGGGGGTTTTTGAAAGTACTAAAGTTAAAGAAATAATTTCAAAGTTATATCAATATTCTTAAAACTAAATAGTAGTTTCGATTGCAACCTTGTGCTTCGCTACGTAGCAAGAGTTTGCTTAGCGCTAACTATATTACCGTGCAATTCGACAGATGCTACTAAAGTAAAATAGTACACCTACTCATTCGCTTCCCACATATTGAACATGTGTAAGAGAGCGAGTAAGGATTTAATTAAACTAATAAATGACTGCAGTCCAGTTCAAAGCAGTTATCTGTTCGCAATGCACTACCCCAGGGAGTGAATCTTCTTAATTGCACTCCCAAGTAATTGGAAAAACTCACCACATAGATACATATTATCGATACACTGTCTGTACAAGGAAGTCTCGCAGTTCGGCATCAAGATTCTATACAGTAGTGAGTTCACAATGTGTTAAGTGGAAAAAAAATGTTAAGCTCGCCAGACAGGCTGACGGTCCACTTGATTGTAACACAATCAACACGACAGGTGCTGTAAGTGCCACAGCGCTGCCCATCATAGTAAGTCTATGATAGTATCATAGTAAAACTAAGGATAGGGATCATGAAGGGATAAGGAAATGGACTCTGTCATCCCTTACATAGTCACCGAAACAATAAAATAAATGTAAAAAAATAAATGTATGAACTATTTCATACATAATTTTTTTAGCATACATGCTATTATTATATTTCACTGTGGTCTTCTGTAAGAGGGTGGTCACTGCCGCCAGACGGGCTGACGGTTTTTACATAATATGTATTTTTAATTTTATAGCATATATAGTTCCCATTATTATTGTAATTTCTTTCAAAGCTAAATAAAGAAGACAGTAACGTAGCTTTGCAATTTATATTGTAATATAAAATAGATAAGACGCTACTTAGTACCCAGATGCAAGTACAGCAGCGATCAAATGAAGTGCAGTTTATAAATCTGGCACTATACAAATAGGTAGTGAACATCCGGAGCGAGCGTGGTGTAAGCAAAGCAGAATAAAGAGACCTCTGAGCGTTCAGCATTCTAGCCTCGGGCTTGTTACGTGTTCGACATTATATTATATACCTACGTGTACCTGTGCCACTTTAAACGAAGAATTTGTGGTGTCATTCTGTTTATTGCTTTCATTCGTATTTCAGAGTCTCACTCTACCTAGAACTCTTCATTGAATCAGATTTATACGTTTTGCTGACATATGAAAAATTTGTGAAATAAGTTTATCCAAGATATATAAAAAGAAGCTCACAATTAGATTTATAATGTAACATGATATTTTAAGAGATCAATCAGTTTTGTATGGAGATCAGGCCGACAGTTTATTATCCTTGTTAACGGTTAAAACTTGGTTTTAACTTCGTTTTAAGGGTTTCATTAAATAGAAAAAAATATATAAAAAAAGAGTAGGCAGACAGACTACCTTAAAATCCTGCAAGAATTTGTTTAAATAACGTTTGAAGATGCAAATATTTTAGTTAACCAGAAACATCTTAGTAGGTACTATGTTTCAAAGTTCGCGCGT
This sequence comes from Synanthedon tipuliformis, assembly GCA_947623395.1. NCBI lineage: Eukaryota > Metazoa > Arthropoda > Insecta > Lepidoptera > Sesiidae > Synanthedon > Synanthedon tipuliformis. The sequence continues at coordinate 7,632,461 of OX392408.1, read as the reverse complement.
CCGAGAATAAAGTTCCAAGTATCCAAGTAATGCGGAAGAAGTTGGCATCTATCGCGCGCAGGTAGCTACTGCGCGCGATAGATGCCAGTAAAAACTCGAGGTAGGCAATAAAGTTGCATGTAAAACTCTGTAAAATATATTAAGTTATTAAACGGCTTGGACAGCATGCCTGAGCCAAACAACGACATTTTTGTGTTAAATTTGAAGGCATAGTATAATTGTCTTAGGAATTTCCTATTACCTTTTTATATTGTTCGTTTTAGTTTTTTATTTTTATTTTTTCTAGTTTTTGTATATATATAAGTATTTCCTTTTAGTTTTTCTAGTTTTTGTTGTTATAATATTACAATTGTATTGTAATATTGCTATTGTATTACTATTGGCTATTGTAATTTTATCACTGTAAATGCTTTATTTCGTAATGAACACAATTTTCTCTAGAATTTTATTACGGTTATACCTAAGATTAAGCCAGTATAAGTCATGTAACGTGACACGTAACGCGTACAAGTATAAGTGACGGAATAACAGCGTTAGATCTCGCAAAAACTCAAGAATAGCTATACCTATTTTAATATGGATTTTATTTATAGAAAGCGGGATAAACGCAGGTTTGTATTTATAAAAATTGCACCCCGGAGGGAGTTTCTTAATAAAATTAAAAAAAATGTTGTGCTTACGAGTAATACAATAACTAAGCGTAGAAGTAGACAGGTCGAAACAGTTACCGATTTTGTTTTATAATAGTTATTTAGAGATGCATGCATTTACAACACACAGATTTCCCAAACTCGAGAACGTAATGCAAAACTTGAACGTTGCTCGAGGCCAAACACAAGTCAAGTGAGGACGCCTCCACTAATAGGACGGACTTGCAGAGTGGTGAAGTTAACTTCTCCGCAAACGGTATTGTTGAGGTACCTCACAAATTTGTTTTCCATTTAAATCAAGCGACAAACAATGAGATTTTATAGTTCTTCTAGAACTTGAAAACTAAAACAATTCACAGATTTTGTAGTTATAGCGAACGCGTCTTACGTGATGTCATTGGGCGCAGCTTTGTTTGGAAAAAATTTGACTGTTTTATTTTTGGCTTATAATTTCTACTTACATGTTTCCTTTTAGTTATTAGATTAGATTGCAAAAAAAAATTGTTAGTTGAATTATATGTTGCATTTTGCTTAAGAACTATCCTACATAGTAACATAGAATAAGTACTACAAGTAGTAATAAAAAAACTCGTACCTGCTGACAGCGCGAAAGAGTACTTCTTCTTCGACAGAAACGTGACCTAAATATTTTAAATTGTGTAATAATAACGTCGACTTGAGGGACTTTTATTGGAGTCCATTCGGTTAGGATTTAGAGGCTGTTAGCGTCAAATAACCGCAATTTAACCGTACCTTGTGTAGCCGGTTGGTCGACTATTGCAATGTTTCCAAATATTGTTAAAATTACACTACAACTCTTGCGTTAAGAATCTCTTGTGTTAACCTTGTTGCAACGAGAAATTGCTAAGAATAAAATAATATTACTGTTTCAATGCGGCTTCTAAGAATAAATTCAAGTTAACATCTAAATGTACATGCAAATTATAGGTATTTCAGCCAAACATGGTTATCACATTCGTAGTGGATACAGGGTTTGAATATTTTTGTAATCTACGACGTAATAGCATTAAGAATTTAAATTCTGTGTTCTTAGTTTTGGATGTTATTGCGTGGTAGAGTAAGGTAAATTATTTGTGAAAAGATTCTCATCACTAATACGATTTGGGGCCTTTGTTGAACAACTTATAATGAATTGAAAACAGTGTGAAAACTAAATAGTAGTTAAAAGATAAAAATGGGGGGTTAGTCTCAAACGGTCTAGAACGCAGTTTGAATAGTTGTAGTTTTGCCTACATCGCAATATGACTACAGCGTAATACGTCTAAAACTAAAAGCGACTAAAACGCATAACACCCTAAACACAAAATGGCAAAGACGCATTTTGCCTACTTTTGTGTTTTGTTTTTGCATGTACAATCGCAAACAGAATATATTCGACTGGGCTATCGATTCATAGCTATGATTCTGGGTTATTACCCAGAATTCATTTTTATGCTTATAATATCTTACCTTAATGCTCTGTTCCAGGGGTCCCAGGTTCGAATCCCGACAGGGTTAACTTTGGAAATGAACTTTTCAAAGTTGCCTCTGGTCTGGTACTACAAAGTAGTGGCAGAGGACACTGCGTTAAGTAGTCATTTAGGTAGCCCATCTGGCGGCAGTAAGAAGAATCTGGCCCCCTTACAGAAGACCACTGGCCTGCCCTGGTCAATATGAAAAATCTAGCCACAAAACCTTTTTTCTGTACTAAAACAAGAATAATTTAAATTACAGAATTTGTCCCCCATAGTGAAAAGAAAAATGTTGTTTTTATAATACGTATGGATGTATAGCTTGTCAATCACTTTGAACAATACTCAGTGATCGCTTAGGGAATTTAGGAAACGCCGGATCGATCCCTGTACGGGTGTAGATTTCTGAGCCTAAAGTAATTGGTACTTATGTAAATTGTTTCGATGAATAAATATTTAGACTCACATAACGTTAGGTGGGACTTACTAAGGAATATCAGTTCACATTGTTTGCTTATCGAAGACAGATAGTTGCATTTTCTGACGTCATAAGTCACCCCCATGTGCTCACCGCTCACCCGCCGACTCATTGTGCTCGTCCCACTTTTCAATCTCGAGACGTCGAATAGAAGCACAATATTCACCCCCAGATACATATATATACAGATCCGATATTTTTTTATGCACAGAGCGTTCATAATACGGGCAAACATTAAAATACAGATATCAGAATTCAAAAGAGAGAGTCGATAGCCCAATGGAACCACTCAGCTGCTAAACAGTGAGATCAGGGTCAGTACAGTTTAGAAATTCTAATGGTAAAATTATTTATTTACTTTTATAAATATCTTCTTTACGTGTATTAAAAATTATATTATATAGTCAAATAAAAAAACAGTGGTACTCCGGGAATCCCGACAGAAGTGAAAACTTTAACAATTACGTGTGTATTTTTTGAATCATCAGGAATGTACATACTTATATACAGATATGTTGGTTACGGTAACAGGTCGCGAGTTCAATGGTTTTATCCCATCTCAAAAATTGTTCTTTTTTTGTAAATTAATATCAGTGCCATTTCTGTTCGCATTGATGTATTATTTGAATTTAATTAGTTTTTGCAAGGATTATTACGTAATATTATGTAACATATTCTAGTTTCAGTGATATTGCGTAGATGGCGGAATATCTGAAAATATACAAGGGTGTCGGTTACACGGTACCGGTCTTTGGTCTTTACATATCTCAAAAACGCCCAACGCGCCTAAAGAAGTTTTCATTTCAAAAAAATAAATGTTAATCTACTCTTGCAAAGCTATTTCTACAGGTTTCTAAATCCCAGGGGAAGCCTCCGTAGTTATTTCAATCAAATATTTTAATATTGAATTATAAATATAATTACTTTCAATGTCAAGACAATAACAATTCATTTCTACGAATTTTTAACAGATATAATAAAATTAAAGGTAGATGAACTTTCGATGATTACGTAGTAGTACAAAATATTCTTTTGAAATTTTATTTTAATTTAGTTATGGATATTTTATTATATACAACATACATTATGGAAAGTTATTATAGTACCTTTAAAATAATTACTTTTTTTTATGAAAATCCATTAATTTATTCATAACTAGCTGGTGTCGTGACTTCGTCCGCGTTAAAAAAAGAAAATATATCAGTAATATAACCCCTGTTATCCATAACTATATATGTTAATCCAGATAATAAACCGTCTATGTGCCAAATTTCATCCAAATCCGTCTAGTAAATAGTTTTTACATGAAAGAGTAACACACATCCATACATCCATCCAGCCTCACAAACTTTCGCATTTATAATATTAGTAGGACGAAAACATGCAGAATAACTAGTAATTTTATACTATGAGCTAGACTATGAGCAAATAAGGCAAATGAGCTTACCGATTAGTCTATACCTCCTAACGCGGTGAAATTACCTACTGTGCTCAACATTCGATCTATCGTTATCTAGATTCGTATATTCCTTTCCTAACCATATAAAAGTGTTTTTCGATTTACATTTTTTTAACTGCTAGCAGACACATTACAAATGATACATGGGAAGAAGAAAAATGACACGTCCAATATTAGCGCCACGATATTAATCTCAGGTCGCTCAGTGCGTAGAGGACGCATCTCCTGGAGTTGGATTGTCTGCGACATGAGGATTAATCATACCTATACAACAGTTAGGTATATGTAGAAAACCTTTTTTGTCACACCCTCGATCTATTGATACGTGAGCATTCAAAAAGATTAATACTGAATGTACATATAGCTTATGTTATTTTGTTTGCAGTATTGCTTATGTTATATTGCAGAAATTTAAATAAAAGAATATATTATATCTGTAATTTAAATTTCTGTAAATATATATAATATATAACTAGCTTTGTTATATTTGCGGAATACTCTTAAATTTTCTTTATAAGTAATGTTTGAAATAAAATGCCAGCAATAATTTTTGATTTTAATACTGTTACCTAGTCGCCTCAAGCAACGTCACGGGTGCTCCAAGTGCGCTACTGACCAAGACAAATATTTTTTTTAAATAAACCATCATCAAATATTTTATTCAGGAAAACTTTTTTGCCAATATCTCAAAAGTAGGTATTCTTTTTACACATAGCAGATTTTGGTTTGAAAACGACGATATAATTTTTCTTAAGCATCTTACAATTAATGGATGTTCATGCATGATTGCTATCGGCGATGAGCATGTTTTTTCAAAACGGTGTGTTGTGCATGAACAAGCGAACTCTTTGTAAGAGTAACAAAGCCCTCGGAGAGTTACATCGCAGAAGCTTTTAGGCGGGCAGTTATCGTGCCAGCCGCAAATGTGAATTTACGCTTTGCATTTGGAAAAATTAAAAACGACATTTTCAATGCAATTGCGAACATTCCTTCCACAGTCGGCGCGGGTAATGGCCACTCCAATCTTAAATTGCTCGGCCTTTTTGTTGCCGACGCTTTCGTAAACACTCATTTGTATCTGCTATTTACAGTTCACTTCAACTTTATGTTATACTCATTATTGAACTCATTTATACGTTGTTCTATTGACTAATTGTTCAAATATATTATGTACTATTTACAATACTTTGTTGTATTTAGTCCGCATTACTTGGACAAAGTGCCACTATGCACTTGTAACTTCGTTTACTATGAATCGAAGAATTAACTATGACCTTATGAGACTGTACTTTTTGAGATTTTTATTCTCAAAAAGTTTTTATTACTGAAAGTTTTTAACAGACCAAGTGCGTAAAGTTGCAGTAAAGCGTAATAATTCATTTAGAATTTTCATTGCAAAAGATGCCTTAATGATATCAATTAGTATAAATATGCAATTAAATTATCCAGATGTTGAATGAGATTGTTTGAATGCGTTGACGCTGAGTTAGAAATCGTTTTCATCCACGTGCCTCCACTCGGAGCAATGGCGTCCCTAATGGGCACTAATAATAAAAGTAAATGAGGGAATGACTTGTAACAAATTGCATTATCTGTTAAAATAGCTCTCGGCAAGCATTCGTGTCGCCCTCCGGTACCACAACGTTAACTCTTCTCCATTTTGATCTTCCATAAATTAAGTTTGAGATGGAATTGTTTTCTTTGTAATTTAGAGGCGCTTAATCAACGTCGCTTGCCTTTTGAGTTAAGCAAAATACGATGGAACAATTACTTAGGTATTGTTTACATCGGAACGCTCGTTTCTTTTGTTACGTCCCACAATATTTGATTAACAAAACGAATGCTAAATTGAAACCTTTTTTAATGAGCACACCGAGCGTTGGTCATGTTTGTGTAGTTAAAAGTCACACAACGCGATATGGAATGAGCTGTGTTCAGAGTTTGTTTACGTAACGGAATTTTTAATGTAATAATACTGAAATCACTGACATACACATAGCTCGTACACTCAGCGCTTGAAGAGACGAGACTGAGTTGGCTATTTGAATATAGACTAAATTTTTAGTAAAGAAAGATTTTATATCCTGTACAGGATATACCTACTTGTAATTGCAATTACTAGAATGGTCTAGAAATCTATATAGTCCTATAGCAAAAGTCTGATAGATAATACTAGACTATTAAAATACGTATGATCTACTGACTCTATTGTATCCGAATACTTATACAAGTACTATTGAGGTGACCGATGTAGAAAATAAATTTCAGTTTCAAAGAACTTCTTATAACAGGCGGCAGGCTTATACATAACTGGGAGTCTAGACAACTTCCTTTTGCCGGTAAATTCGTTCTATCTTAGATATATACTTTTGCCTATTATTTTCGAGAGGTTTGTAATTGTATTGACATGCTAAAGTAATTGGTAAAGGCTTCGGTTAGGAATCCCTTAAGCCTTAAAAGGCTGAGCAGTTCTTGAACGCAGAAGTGGCACTAGCACTGGTATGGCATCACTTGCAAAACCGTACCAAATAAATGTAATATTATTTCATTACCATTACTGTAATATTTTAATATCATAAATGTGGCTTTTGTTTAGAGAAGTCATATTTTCCTGTTCATACACATATTAAATAGTGGTGCAATAACCACTAATTAATACGTGTGGTAACCTTTAATATGTATAATTAACGCTTTAGAGTTGACAATAACTGATGAATATAATAACGTCATCGACCTTTCAGACCACGAATTAAACAATATATTTGAACTAAACAACAGAAGAATCATTTTATGCAGATACCTAACTTGGGCCTGCGAATAAATTTGCAAATGCATAAAAAATAATATCGTAATCTCAGACATGGTTTAAATAAACATGTTTGATAACGAAAAACAAAACTGTACAAATTCTGATATTTTAAAATTCTGTCCTTTTGAGAACAAACCATGTATTTCTACTAGACTTTGATCGGAATAAAATTGTTTGTAAAATACGGTAAGAGTTTACGCTAAAGTTCGCAACCAAAAGATCGAAAGCGTCATGGAAAATACGGCGCTTATGCGTTCTTCGCTTCCTTCCTCGGCTCGCTTGCAAATGAGCTACTGAGATTACCCGTATTAGTTACGAATGCCTAATTTCTGCGTCCCTATCTCAGCAAGTCTTTCTAGTATATAAAAGTCAATGAGAACATTAAGATTTAATCTTGATGTACTATTTTAATCTCTAGTAAAATTTTAAGTGATTACTTTAGACGCATAGTAGATTTCTATAAAAATGTCCGTTAACATAAAGTAAGAGAACTAACAATTGGGTTACCAGATAAAATTAAAAGATAAAACTAAAAGCTCGCAGTGATTTTTCCGACGTGGCTGAGAGAGCACGGCATTAATTCAAGAGCCGCCGCCTACAACGAACTGTCAACCACTGCAGTGCACTGTTCCATATAACTACACACTTGTCACACACTGACTATGAGTAACGAGATGGGAGAAGTGAACTTATAATCCTCAACCATTCGGCGTTTGACAATTTTATAAAAAGTTTTGAAACATTGAGGACCTAATTAGGCTAATGCAGGAAATATAATATATTTTTTTAATTTTTTTTCAGAAAGGACAAACTGAATGGAAAAACTGAATGGAAAATACAAATTATACAACATACACAACAAAAAGTAAATATCAATTGCTTATAAATTTAAATAATTAAAATATAATTTTTTTGTAGTGTATATTATAATTTTTTTTTTATATTTTATATAAGGCCATCAGACAAGCAGACGGTCCACTTGATGGTACCATCGCCTGTAAAGACTACAGTAAGGTCTAACTGAAATTATCTAACTAATGGTGGAAACTGAATCAAAATCTATTGAATGGTTTAGGACGAGTTAGCGTATATAGATAGACGCGGAAAGCGACATAAAATTATACTCTAAGTAAGGATCTAAATTAAAAGTATTTTTAAATCATTTTTACATAATCCAAATTACAATAAATACGTAGGTGTATGTTCCCTTTAAACTTGGTTAGTCACTGCGATATCCCAAAATTGGACGACCAACTCAGCCAAGTGGCATTTTGCCCGTGATGTTTAGCTTAGCGGCCGGCTAACTTAATTTTAACTAAGTAAGTGAGAGGTAAGTACTTTTGTACACGTACGCGTTTCTATTTTAAATATCCAGGAGTAAGTTAGATTTCTGAAAAGTTTTATAAATATTTTTTTAAAAATCGAAGGACACAGCATAATGACATGTTTGGGCTCAATTTAAATTTGGGAGTTAGGTTAGTTAAAAAACTCCCAAAACACACAATTGATGAAACTATTAAAAAATCCATAAAGAAGATTTTATATAAGTATCCTAAAAATAGGTTATACTTGATTCAATATGCAAACTAGTTGTTAAATGATTGGCCGAGCGCCAAGCTGTACCTACTCGCCAGATATAAGCATCCTCCTCTTATGTGGATTATGCACATGTTGCTTAAAATTCCTCCAATATTTAGTCATAAACGTTGCCGGGCTCTCTAATATTTGAGATTATATTAAAGTTTTGTGTAAAATTTTAAGCTTTATCATCGTGAAATGTCACTGGGAAATACTTTACTTATACTTAATGTTAGGTAGAGTAAAAAAATCTTATGTCAAAATTATACGACAAATTATCTCTGTTCATCAGTAGGCTTCTGTAAGCTGATTTATTATATTACGATATAGAATTATGATTTAACATCATAATTTAACCGTTTACATCTTCTTATGTAAATTTGGGACTAACACGTGACAGGCAAATAATGAGTTGGATTGATATCTGATATTTATAAAACAATCCAGTCGAATCCAATTATGCTGTATCTCGACCAATAACGATTCTTTCATCATGTGTTTGTTTAACCAGTGCAATTATTCCCTGAAACATGATCATTATCAATAATTGTGATTGGTGACTATTATCATTTATCCCCTAAATAGGATAACAAAAAAAAAATATTATAGACACGTGCTTTTTTTAATTCGATAGTCTTGAATTAATGGACGCTGCCTCAAAATTGTCATCACCTCTACAACTCACAGCCTAATTTTAAAAACATTTTAATTCCATAGAACTAAACTTTCCTGAATTTTCGTTAATATTATACCTACGTACGCCATATATGTTGTAGCCGCGAATTCAAAAACTAAATCGACTCCAGCACCTGGCGAAGACAACGCTAAGAATGTTATTATAAGAAAACAAAACATCTCATAGGTGATGCAGTGGAAAAGCGAGCGAAGAAACAAGGTTTTACGGAATACAGGAAGCGACGAAATTAAATTCCATACTATTCGTTCTCCTTTAGCTGCAACTTCTGAATTCACTTTTGGCACGCCTTAATGTTACCTCATAAATCTTTCGTTGTGAAACACCTAACTGCTCAAATATTCTTATGGTATATTAAATTTTAATATAGCATTTATATACCATACATACCTAAAGCTGGCATCATTTTCACAAACTCGGAATATACTTATATTTTGGATAGCATACAGTATCTACATTTTTTTTTCAAATAAGTTTCCTGCTCCGGCAACCGGCAAGTCTTTTTAATAGCGTATAGCAAAGAAAGAAAGAAAGAAAGAAAAAAATTATTTGGTACATATGTAACTTGACATACCGGTGTATCCAGACTGCTTCTGACCGGTCCTATTAAAAAATTATGGGTGAGGCCTATGTCCAGCCGTGGACGTTCTACGGCTGAGTATTGTAATGAATTTTAGAATTAGAAAGCAGTGTTTCCTAGAGACTACTGGATAAATTCTTACTAAAATTGCACGAGCAGATCTACAATGTAATTTATTTATAAGGAATTATCTAACGCGTAGGAATTCTCAATCGAGGTCATCGGAAAATCTCATAACAAAACGTTCTAACGACAGCCAGATGAGACGTAATATTATGTATTGTCTAACTAATAGATCGAATCTTCGGGAACAATAAACGAAGCGCAGATTATACGCGTAACAGTATTTACACGTGCGAATGAATCAAAACGTGTTCATTATCTTGTGTTTGTTACATGTGTACAAGCACGTGTAATTTATCAATTGAATGTCAAGTATTATTTGCGATTCATCTATCTATATCTATTATAGCTACATTTAAAAAATAAATCACTGTTCTTCTCTCTCTATTTCTCCGCTAACTCCTTCTTTAAACCACGTAATGGTTAGATAGGGTTTTCACTAATTAAATAATGAAAAGAGTGATAAACGAGGAAGGTATGTATATATTATTATTTATTATATATTATAAAGAGAGAAGATTTGTATGTTTGTAATGAATAAACTCAAAAACTACTGGACCGATTTAACAAATTCTTGCACCAATTGAAAGCTACGTTATCAGAGAGTAACATAGGCTATATTTTATAAAGTTACGCGGGCGAAGTCGCGTACAACAGCTAGTTTATTATAAAAAGCAACTTAGATCTTAATATATAAAAGGCGATGTGTGTATGTATGCTCCTATAGACTCCAAAACCGCAAAACCGATTTTGATGAAACTTTCAGACAAACTTCAGATTAGTCCAGCAGGTGTTCCTGTGAAGTTTGGTAGTGATTGGACGCGGACGAAGTCGCGGGCAAAAACACTAGTATAAAATATTTTTTTCTTTATACTTAAAATTAGTTGTGGCGTAGTTTTTAGCTTTTATATTATATTAGTACTAACTTTGCCCTGCTTATTCGCCAGAATTGAAATCTAAGAGCATAAAACCTTCTCCATGAAGAATACTCGTATGAATATTAACTTTTGAAAGACGTATGATGCGAGTTTAAATGATTATTCACTATATTTATCAATTAAAGTAGGCAGATAAAAAGATTTTTCAATTAAGACAACGTACGTTGTTTGATAAGCATAATTAAACGTTAGATTTAATGCAGTACACAAACCAATTTAACTTTAAATTCATAACCCATTTGAACAAACTTTAAAATGAAATGCAAATACACGCAGAATTTAAAATGGGAACCCGCACGTGACCCTCGTCAGTAGTAAATTAGGCTAATTAACCCTCGCGAGAGTAATAACTGTTTACCAACTCCGATTACAATATTCGATGCCGATTGGTTACGTTCATAGTCTTTTTATAGCGAACCTTATCCCAACAACCGGATGTAGTGACCCTAATCCGCGACAAAATTCCCTTGAATTAGTCATTGTTACTTTTGTTTTTCTTTGTTCACTAACACAGATGGAAGCAAAAAGAAAGATTAGTGACTCACTATACGCGCAAGGACCTCATATACTGAGTTCAATGAACTCAGTATCATTCAGTGGCTCAAAGAACACTGCAAAATACACGTGATACGTTAAAAATATGGACACAGTCAAACTTTTGTCAACTTCACTCTGCCATCCACAGGATCTCACTTCTTATTTTATCTGAGTCTATGAGTTATAAGCACAGATCAAGTATACTTATTATTCGCTTCTTACACGTAAAAGTACCTAAGTAAGTAATTTACCTAAGTTACCATAAGCTTACTGAATTAAAAATTAGTTCATACTGTAAAGTTTTGATTGTAATCGAGGATTTTGGATTGAAGCAATATATGTATTATGTATTTAGTAATAATATATTGAAATTTCAATTTTGTAATGTTGTTTTCTTGACCCTCCGTACGGTGTGCTTTAAGTATTCTAAATACTCTGCAGTTATACAACTAAATATATCAAATAAATGTATTGTAAACAAATAAATGTATAAATATAAGTATACAAAGCTAGCGCCTGAACAAGATACGACGACGAAAACAGTGGTAGTAAAAACCCAACAAGTAGTTCAGTCGTTGGATGCAGACTACGCATCGTTGACTTTATATTTTTATTTCGTTGTGTTTGACTTTATTTTCCGTCCAAAGAAACTCTTGTGCGGTACGGGAAACTGATGGGAAAATATTTTGTGAAACACTTGTGAAAAATGTGAACGAGTCAAGTGTAATATTGATATATAAAATTTGTAAGAAGTGTACAAAAGGTTATTCCTTTTAAATCCTGTTGTAAGCAAGCGACGAGTAGCACGGTTTACAGACATAAATAACGCATTGGCTGACTGCTCGCTCGGCTGCACTCCAAACTTCAATAGGATCCCCGGAGCTTTGCACGGCTATCGTATAATGCACTCATCGGATAAATATACCGATCAGATCAATACTACCTACACTTAGATACCTAATACAAAATTATTTGATGGGCATCAGCACACCTGTACAATACAAAGGAGGTAAAATAACATAAGATAGGAAAAAATGTATTCTTCAATTACCAAAATATATTAGCATGTGTACTAATATGTTTTTGTGCTAATATGTGTCAAGTAAAGGTAAACTGAAATAAAAGGGTGACTACTTCTATCTAGATTATTTAGTACCGTCATAAGGGTTGATTTAATTTTTTAACTTTAGTTTTAAATTATTATGTTTCGTTCTCTAAATTATTGCATAATAATAAATATATATTATTAGTACCTGTTATACTATATTGCTTGAAATCATTTAGTACAACTGTTTATACATTTTTTTATTAATTATGAAAAAGGCATAAGTGAACCTTAACTTCACTAAAATGTGCTTGTATCGTAGAAGTCAACTACGAGTACATGAACACAATTATCCTTATATCACAATAATCGCTACAATACATACATTACAATACATTACGCTTGTTAATACAAGCAGTGTTTAGTTATATTGATTTAAAGTAATGAATACAAAATTGATATAAATAATGAATACAAAATTAATTTTTCATTTTTTGGATCTCTAATATTTGTATTTGTACACTATAGCTGTAGATAATTTTCTTACATATTATAATAAAACAATTAGCGCAACGAAATTTAATATCATTGTAGTACACACGAGTACCACACTGCTGAGTATTAAATAACAAGTATTTATGGTACAATCGAGCTTTTAAATAACGCCGGCATAATGAGCAGTTCTAGTGGCTACCAGGTTAATGTTATCAGTGCTCTCGCCTATAAAATTTCATTAATATTCATATTAAAATCCCGCGAGTTTATTTTTTAATTTCGATTTATAGACGTGCGTCGATAGAATAAACAGAATATTCATAATCATTATTAATTATGTAATATTCAAAAATATTAAGTAACCTACTTTTTAATAACTTCTTCTTTAGTACTAATAATATTATATTTTGTAAAGTTAAAGCATTATTATAAATATATTTCGAAGATAATTTCGAAATGTTTTACTTGACCGTTAGAGCAAGTTTAAATTATTTCTTACCATTACATGAAATCATTAAAACACTTGCAGAAACAAACATGTTTTAAACTCACTCTTTTTATATCTGAATGTTCGACCCATTAGTATCAAATCTTCTAATTATATTATAAATCTATAATTAGCATAAAATATGTAAAGTATGGGCACTATGTGCACCTAGCCAGATATGGTAATTAGTCTAGCAATTCAAAGGGGGAATGCTGCCAGCATCTTCGGAACCTTGCCTAAAGGGACTACTTTTGGAAATATATTCTTCGGTTCGGTCAACCGAACTGTCAACCGAAATCCTGGGAATACACCTATTTTTTTAAGGTTTTTAGTTTTAGGTAGGTTTTATGTAAATATATACATATGTAATTCTTTTTTACATCCGATTTTGATGTAGTTAACTATTATTAAGAAAATATGTCCCGGAATCTCTCCTATTAATGTACAAGACGTTTTTTAATTTAAATTTTAAAACGTAGCACAAAGACGATTTTTTTGAAGTATATTTGACTACGCTAGCTAAACCTTAATTACATTGGCCATTAAATGTAAATTAAGATTTTCTTTAGCCAATTGCACACTTGCAAATCCGCTATTTTTAACACCCGACATCCTGTTGGATTTCAAAAAAAACATCCTGTTTTTTTTCATTTGAAAGCTGACGTGATCGAGATGATCTATATGATCTGTTTAGGCACTTGAAGATCATCGGCCCATTTCTTAGCTGACGGTGGGATTTCACTAACTTCCACAGGTTCGATTGATGTGAAATGTGGTACACTGTTACTTCGGTCGAATTCCCATGACATGGTAACCCTGATGCAGCAGCATCTTCGCGACACCTGCAGATGAGTTCGAAATGACTGCGAAATGTCAAGGCCCTCTAACACTACTTTCCAGATTCAAACTAGAGCCAACTTTGAAAAGTTCATTTCCATAAATGACCCTGGCGGGAATCGAACCCGGGAAGCATCAGAGCGATGTGTTATGATCAGAGTGGTTACGATGCTTGCCCACTCATTCAACGAATTCGTTAATGTAACATTTTCCATGAAAATTGATACGAAATTAGTTAGTTAGTGTAGTTAACTACTCGTAATGCAAGCAAATAGTCGTCTGGAAACGCATAGATGCAGTAAATTATTCCATACGTGCCTTGCAGTTCCTCTAAATTATGTGCGAAGTTTATGTGACTGAACATAATTATTATGATCGCTCTATAAACTTAGTTAAGGAAATTATTAACATCTTAATTTCCTATTTTAATTTATGCTTTTAAACTTAGTTTTAAACTAAAGTTGGAAATTTAAATAACTGATATTAATATCACGATGTCAAAGTAAACTTATCTACATATAATGTACGTGAACTATCAATCTACTACTATGAACAACTATGGATTACCATCTTCTTAAAAAAATAACTTGCAGCCTATCAATAAAGTGGACTGTCAACCTGCCTGTCGACATTTACATAAACATAATATAATTCATAATTTTTGACGACACGTTTGATCTAGTGCTAGTAACCCTAGCTGTTAATCAAACGGTCGCGGGTTCGAATCCCGCTAAGGGCTAGTTTATGTATTAACATTTTACCTTTGTACCTGAGTCATGGATGTTTTATATTTATAATATGTATGTATTTACAAAAAAAAGTAATCTATGTGGTATATCAACTGTCTGGTATCCATAATACAAGCATTAGTTGCTTACTGTGGAACTAGATGGTGCTGTGTGGAATGTGTGAAGATATTTATTTATTTATTATTTATTATTATAATCTTCCTCGAGACAGATAGTTCCAATATTTTTTTTAATATTTTCTTACACATTTTATTCTACTGAGTTATTCTTTCTTCGTTATCTGTGAATGGATTCACATTTTATAGCTAATGTAAAAAAATATAAAGCAAAAGACAAATCTGTTAAATTTTTTAAAATATTTATAATATTTAATATGAAAAATGTAAAATCCTCCCAGCAGCGGTGGCGTGAAGTCTTTACTCATGTGCAAGTTGTATTGCAGTGGACATAAAAGAAAGGACGAGATAAATAAAGCAAGTCTGAAACGTTCCCATACGTGCAAGTTTTATCCCGGTTCGTCCATCGAAAACTAAGTGATATATATGTTTTGTTACAGAGTTCAACAAACTACACTAAAGTCAGAAAGCTATAAAAATCGAGTGTTTGTTGAATACTTCATATTATGTGTACACGAATGGAATGGAATCTATTTTACATTGTATGTTTTTTCAAATTATAGAGCAGAGAAGTTAGGTAGAGAGATAACTATTTGGACTCTTTTGCTGTTAAAAGAAATATGAATATGAAAGAGACGTGTCTCAATTTTAATGAAACAATCATTTATACCTTACTAGCTGCCTGTGTCCTCGTCCGCGTAAATACTAAATAATATTACTGCCAAATGTAACACAGCAGGCGTTATATTGCATTGCATATTTCTTGCATAACGCAGATGCTTGCATCTTATGCTTTGCATAACGCAGACGAAGTCGCGGTCATCAGCTAGTTTTCAGATAAAGAAAAGAAATTACTAAAATATCATTTATAATAGCTTACTATTAAATCAAATTATAATGAATCGTAGTCGCAGAGCGTGGACGTAATCCATCTAAGTATGTAAATAATAAAAAAATATGTAAAAAAATTGCTAATATTTAACAACAATAAATACCTATATTCGAACTTCTATAATTATATAAACACGTTTCTGTTATCTTATTAGCTTATGAAACCCTTTTTTAGAATCCCCATAAAGACGAAATCCTGTTAGCGATGAGTTCATGCCCGTTCACCCTTCCGTGTGGGAATGGGATTAAGCTACAATTTTCGAACCGATTGCTTCGGAATGTTTTATCGAAATAACACTTCCGAAATACGTCAACATTAGACTCTCACTGACAGAACTATATACCTAGTTAAAATTTTGTAATAATGGGAAACTCCGTATGTAGTCTTACTTAATAATTTAGTCTTAATATTTATAGTACTTTTTGCAGTATTCATCACCGTGTAAATAAACTGATATTAAATAAATAAATAAATATAGATATATTCACACATTCCACACAGCACCATCTAGTTCCAAAGTAAGCAACTTAATGCTTGTATTATGGATACCAAACGGTTGATATACTACATACATTACTTTTTTTTGTAAATACATACATATTATAAATACAAAACGTCCATGACTCAGGTACAAAGGTAAATGTTAACACACAAACATTTGCCCCTAGCGGGATTCGAACCCGCAACCGCTTGGTTAACAGCTAGGGTTACTAGCCACTAGACCAAACGTGTCGTCAATTACTTCGATGTTACTCGTACTTATTGTGTAATTAGTTTTATTAATTGCGTTCTTAAGCATTTAAGGGAATATAAATACGCGATTGAAAAATGAATTTCCATAGTTCAATTTTTGTTTAATCAACAGTTAAAGGGTCTGTCTTAAAGTATACAAAACTGGATTTTTAAAAACACGTCTATAAGTATTATAGCATCCAACCCCACCCCAGCGGTCGCAGCTGAAACTGACCAAAGCTTATCGTCGGTCAACGTCTCATCCATCTACAACAATAATATTAGATATGTTATACGATATTCAATTAACTACTATATTTATTTAAGCTCAATCATTGCTTTCAAAACGTTTCACGTTTTAGTAACGGAGTCTACTCGAAACAGGTATTTTCCATTGCACATGCTTTCAACTCTTGTCGTATATTTAGAAATTGTATTTTTCCACTGTAAATACAATATAGAGAAACTGTTAGCGTTTCGTGAAAATTTCATTATAGTTAAAAAAAGGTGTTAAGAACATAAATATATAAGATATAATCCAAAATAACATAAATATAACATACTAAATACTAACATTATAAAGTAGAAAAGCTTGTATGTTTGTTTGCGTAGGAGGAAAACAACTTAGAATAGAATTACAAGATTAACATAGGCTGAACTTTTACCTCTTTCGTGCAGCAGCTTTCAAGGACAAGATATGGCATATTAAAATAATGCCATGCTGGTCGCCAATCTTCGTGGAAAAGCGACACGTTAATTTTTCATTAATTTTGTCATTTTAATGATTAATGGAGGAGATCCGCGTCTGCGGATCCGCCGACATAAGATTAGTAAGTTGAAGTGGCAGTGGGCACGGCATATAGTACGGAGAGCCGACGGCCGCTGGGGCCGGAAGGTTCTCTAGTGGAGGCCACGGACCAGCAAGCGCAGCGTAGGACGTCCACCAACAAGGTGGACAGACGACCTAATAAAGGCCGCGGGTCAGCGGTGGATCCAGACTGCTTCTGACCGGTCCTGTTGGAAAATTATGGGGGAGGCCTATGTCCAGCAGTGGACGTTCTGCGGCTGAGATGAATGATGATGAATAATTACTGTAATAGTATTAAAATCTAATAAATCTATTAGTATCTTTTAATAGTTAATTATCCTTTTTATCTTTAAAAATCACTGCACTATTTTTTCTTGGTTGATTATTAATCTCAATAAATGTTGGAATAAAACAAACACCAACAAGAAAAATATAATAGTATTAGTACGGGTATTAAGTTATTTTCCAATCTCTGTTTATATTCGCTAAACACTTAGCATTCAGACCAGCCAACCGGTTACTTTATAGACAAAATATTTCACTGTAACATACGAGTGGTGTAATAAAGTAGGGCATTTTTCTCTACATTATTTTTCCTTGTTTGCCCCGAAGTTGGTGCTTAATATAATGCCGCGTTATTATTATTCAGCCTACAGGTTATAAAAGTGCTCGTAAATATAACAAAGTAATATACGGCTTGTCAATATTACATCACTTTATTACTAAACATAAAAGTAAACAATTTTTATTTTCGAATGTTATAGTTTTTACATAATTGAAAACCATTGACGAGACCTTTAAATATTTAAGCTCAGATAAAATAAGAACTAAAGATAAAGCCTTATTAGTTAGTTTAGTTCTTATTTGGTCTGAGCATTTAACGATCTCTGAATTCTTTAGATAACCTTTACTTCAAAAATATAATATAAACTATACACAATATTACAGTTTTTTACTACTGTATTAAGAGCTACTATGTTAACAGACTACTATGTTTAAGCTGTATATTTTGTCTGTGAATACCAGTGTCGCATGGCATACATTATATCCTGAAATAAGAGATACGACCGACATTGGTAATTATAAGATTTTCTAACTGTACTCTTGGTTTTATAACCAAAGTATCTACTGCTCGCGACTTCGCCCGCGTAACTTTGTAAATGATATACTACAACCTTCCTACAGAAAACCGCATTAAAATCCTTTGCGTAGTTTTAAAGTATACATAGGGACAGACAGACAGACAGACAGACGGCGGAGGACTTTGTTTTATAATATGCAGTGAAGGGTTGTCTTCTGTAAGAGGGTGGTTTCTATCGCTAGACAGGCTGCCGGAATGACTGCGGAACGCAAAGTGCCTGTCACTTCTTTCCAGATCCAGCCCAGAAGCAACCTTGAAATGCTCCTTTCTCATTCTATGAGTTCTCATTCATTCTTGAAATGCCGGGAATCGAACCCGGGACCACTGAAACAGAGCCTGACGGTTTTTAATGTTAAGTATTCAAAGATGAGTAGCATTTATTAGATTATCATAGTTTTTAAATCAAACACGAGAGCTACATGTAAACATTTAACCTTGTTTTAACAGTGAGAAATATATTATTTTAGTGGCCGCATGAGATATGTTTGAGACGGACTCCGTGTTGTTATATTATATTTATGGCTCTGTTTAGTCTATGCCACATTCAATGTTCGTTTTTATTTTAGATCACAATCTGTATCATAAAATGTTTTATTGTGTAAACCTCTCTGTGCCTTGTGATAGTGTCAATGAAATCAGTGAATTTGTGTCAGTTAAATATTATTATCATTAATTTTTAGTAGAACCTGGTTGATTATTTAGTCTCTTTCCTATATCAATGACAAGACAATCCCATGTCAATGGGAGGATTGAACGGATGAACATATTAATGTTACATATGTAACATACTGCTAAGTATACAAAGGGGAATATTATAAACAACCCGAGTGGATGCTAACTGTCAGCCATGGTTGAGGACCCTCCCGCCCATAATTTGCACTGAACATTATTCAGCGATGTTCAGAGTACTTGTCTCAAACCACTTAATGTTATCTGAATTCGCTATTATGTTACTCAGTAATAATGGTTGCCCGTTTTATTACGAAAATAGATATTGATCGAAGAACTTCTCTGTGTACTAAGTCCTCAAAAATACAATTTTTATCTAAAATGAAAATATTTTTTTTACAATGGATTCTTTCCAAGAATTTCCGTGCTTGAATAACTTAAAATAAAACTATTGAAAGAAATGTCTGACTGGCATTTGAAAGCTTTTAAAGGAAATAACTAATGAAGTGGAAAGTCTATGAACTAAAGTAAAGATTATATCTTAGTAGGCGGAACTTCGTACCGCTTCGGAATAAAAACCTGTTCCGTACAAAATGTGTGAAAAAATTACTTTTATCCGCATATTCTTCGTAAATATTTTCAAATGATTTAATATCTAGTTATCTGTTATATGGAGCGGAGACAAATTCAACAAATCAAACATCATAAAAATCGGTCCAGCTGTACTCGACACGATTTTTTTTTATATGTATAAATATGTACTAGCGGACTGACCCCGGTTTCGCGTGGATTTTTTCTACATGGATTTAAAATCTTCATCTTGTTACGCTCTTTCCTAAGGGAAAGAAAAATAAAATAGTATTAAAATCTGTTACGTAGTTCAAAAGATCTAAGCGTATTTATAGAGGTACAGATGGCGGGAGCATCTTTGTTTTATACTAAGTAAAATAGATATCATAGATACTCCACATATGATCACAACACTTTCTTTTAGAATGTAGGTAAAAGAAGAATTATAGTCGTTCCATTAGCGCAGCGGGTGTAGTGCTGTAATGAAACTAACGGGACAACGTTACTAAATACAAAATGTTATCATGCTGTCTTTCTCTCTGAGAAAGAATATAAGAAAGATTTCTATAATTCTCTGCTATATATTCTCTGCTATAAGAAACAGTCGTTTAAGACTAATTTTTTTATGTTAATACTGACATAAAGAAGGTCCACTAGGCCTAGGCCTCCTAGGTCAGGCTGACGGTCCACTTGATGGTAGGTGAATACCGTCGCCTATAGCACAAGCAACTTTACCGGTGTTGCAAAGTGCATTGCCGACCATATTAAGATCAGGGATAAGGGCCACAAGCCATAAACAAAGTATAAAAACAAAATATAAATATAAACAAGCATAGAGATTTTATCAAAGAAACCTGATTTAATTAGCGTTGTTAACGAACGTTGCGCGAAAGTCTGCAAATAATCCCGGCTTGGCTTGTAAGACATCCTGTCATTGCACTTTTCTTTAAAAAATCTTATTCTCAATTCTTTGCGCGAAGAAAAAATGTGCGACTAATTGGTATTACGTCATTTTTGTTAACTAAAGTTTTTCGTAGGTGCTCTGAATCTAAAGTCTACATATAATTTCTGAAGTATGTATCCATATGAATAGTGATTAAGGCTGGTTTATATTACCAAAAACATGTTTTTTTTCCCTATTTTAAGACATTTTCTATTCGCAATATACACACTGGGTCCTAATTGGTTTATAAACACCTTCAGAGACAAAATTCTCTGACTAAAATACAAATACTGAAATTTACTCCAACTGAATACTAAAAGGGAGCAACTGCAACTTTACCCAACATTAAACTATTACCATATATTTACCCAACACTGTTATCTATTGGTATTTCTTGAATGACAGAACGGATCGGTTCAATAACCATCCAATTTGCATAACCTAATTCTCGTGGCTGTGTCGAATTGCAGACAGATCTCGTGGCCCATACTCCCGGTCATAATGGATGGGACGTCGGATACGATAAGAAATTAGGTACACCTATAAAAATAAATGATCTGTGCTAAGTTCCTATCAGTAATTAGCTTATTTTGAACAATATTATATTGGTTTCTGTTTATCAGATAACCTTACAAAGACCTATAAGGATTCAGGTTACTTTCGACCTCCTTTCCAATCCCTTAGGTACTCTTAATACAGTAGTGGGCAGCTCACTTTCAGCACCTGTGGTGATACTTGTGTTATAAGCGACGGAAGCCACCTACTATGAACCTGCTAACAGAACATAAAAAAAGTCTAAAAGTCTAATGAACATTAACTTAATTAATGAAATTAGAGCCGATTCAAGTTTTAACCTGAAAAGGCAAAAACTCTCACTAAAACTGCTAACCAAAGTAATTTGCTTCACGTCTCGTGAATTAATAGTTCTGAAAGGCACTAAGTAGTTTCCAAATTCACATTTACCTGACTTTGATGTTAGTATATTAGTTGTGAAGTCTAACTGCAATTTGTAGAACGGCAACCACGTGAACTAATTTTATTCCAAGTTCTACTTCTCCTAGTTAGTCCTTCGATAAGTTCTAACTTTAAAATCAAATTTAATCTATTCAAATTCCGGTAATGATGTCCGCTCCAAATACCTATACCTATTAATTTGTACATAGCATCAGTTAGATTTTAGATAATTTTTCTGAAAAAATATATATCTGACACATTTACTTTCATTTTCGTAAATGTAAAAGATTATTTTAATTCTTACATATATTATATAGTCGTCAAATCAGTATTCGGTAGGCAAGCTAGAGAAATTGATTGCTTCAAGGTAGAAGTTTGTAAGGGATTCAGGGAGAAAAATTAAATTCCTGCGAAACACTCGGGAACGCTGAGCATGCTAGGAATTCTCGTGATCATTCATATCTGTGCGATGCGTTCGGTGTTTATGATTTTCTCGTAGACTGTTGTTTATTTCCTTACATTTATCACTTTTTTAAGGTTTCATTTTATAGTCTACAGGTTTTGTTTTAAAACAAATATTTATTTAAACTTTTTTGTAAAAACTCTTGCCGCGTCAACCCCTAAACTGATTTTTGTTATGACAGAGATAGCCTTGTTTTTCCTGTTCCGTGGAGACAGCAAATTAAGCTGCTTAGTCGTTGGGCTGTATATAAGGCTGTGCAAGATTATTGGAATCACAGATGTGCTGTGGATACAGCAGTGGTGTCATATTCCCCCATACCTTCCTAGGTATGGGGGAAACCCTTATTTTAATCCTACTATGGTCCGCGGCGCACATCTAACACCTGTGGCGTTGCTTATGTTGTGGGCGACGGTAGCCACCAATCATCAAGTGGATTCAAGCCTGTCTGCCGATCTTAACATAAGAATAAGGGAACGATGAAGTGTGATGACAAAGTGAGGACAGGAGACCAGACACTAGTGTCCTCGACTAAGACACTCTTTGGCATAAGACACTAGTTGTCATAAGACACTAGTTAGCAATTGCTGTTAATTTGATTATTGAATTGAGTCCTAATTTATGACTGCAGTATTTAGTGTGCTTTAAACTATCTGAAATTAAACATTCCGCAAAGTTACAATTCAAAACGTGAAAACGTAATACAAAGCCACGAAACCATTACATTAATACATCACCAAGAATGGCACACTAATCCCAAGATACAGTAAAGTTAAAACACTGCCGACTAGACAGAAAGTCTCTTTAATATATTGGTCAGGAATTTCAAAGGAAATGTCATTACGCCAAGTGCAGATTTGATTTATTGTCTCGAGCAAGAAAAAGGCTTCCGTTCACAAAGCATGGAGAGCATTTTCTTCTTACAAAAGCGACACATAAATGCAGATGCACTTCTTCAACCTTTTCACCATAATTGACCTCTATCTGAGTTTACAGCAATTTTTCTACTCTATACTTTTTAGCGACTACTTAAAATGTATTTTTTATACAAAAATAGACGGCTGGTAATAAAGAATTTATTGTTATCGTATTTGCGTAAGATGACGCAGTATTAAAAAAAATTGAACCCCTTATTTCTTGACACGTAATATACATTGAAATATTAAGTATTTAAATACTAATGTTTTATTAGAGTATCGCTACTAATGTGTAAAGCTCAACCTTAGTCCATTTACGACGTATAAGACTTATAATAATATTTAGAAAGAGTGTTTTTGAGCTTTTTTCCGTTTCTTTTTTGTCTATTTCTTGTGAAATCATACCTATCAACCCGATTGCACTAAAGACATGCCTAGTTGAAATACGGTTCTGTGAGAAATTTTGAAATTGAGTATAAATTTGAAAAACATAAAGTATTTGAGAATTTTATCCTATAAAATTATGACAATATTAATATCACGCGATTTAAACAAGTTAAAATATCATAACCTCAAAATAAATAACTACTACCTCACTAAATAACCTCAAAATGTGGAAGCAGGCTTGGAGCAAAAAAATTTCATTGCATTTCTCTCGACATAATATTACTTTTACATAAAATGCTGTGGATGGATTATAAAAAAATATTGAACTTTGTTGAATATTTCTACATGCACAGGCTTGGAGAGCGCGACTGTTTTGAACAGATCTGGCTATTCAAACATTTTACCCGATTATATGTCTTTCTCTAGGTAAATAAAGTTTAAAATCCAGGTATCGCGATGTTCCGAAACAACTCGACGTTTGCTGCGGTGACTACTGTGCTACTATCATCCACATAGCGGCTATTCCGCATAAAGTAACAAAATAAAAAATTGTTATAATTAAGTAAAGGACCCGATCAATGCGAACGTGTGGCGACCTGACCAATCGGACAAATTTTCATAAAATGCTTAAAAATTATTCTTAAAAGATAGGTAATAATGTAACCATTGAGATCTTATTTAGTGATAATTCAGCTTTATAAGTTCTTATCGCGGTTCTTATCACCTCGGTGATATAAGCATTAAATTCCAGCTTTCTAATCCGTTTTATAACGTTTAAGTATATATAGTTAACGCAATTCTCAGTTTCGTTATACGGCTGAGTAGGCATACTCGGTGAAACTTGAAACCTTGCTCAAACACGAAGATAGATCGATTCGAATATTGGATTACCGTGATTTCTTAAACCTTTGTTGTTAAGACAATACAACCCCGACAAAATGAAGCCAACAACAATGAACCCATTTATTGTGCCGTGCCTATATTTATTGTTGAAATATTTAATTATTTTCGTGTGCATTATCATTTTCTTCTGAATATGGAAAAATAGAGTTCAACACAAATCTTATTTTGATATAAATTACAATAGATGTTAATAGTCAAAATAATTATTTTAAAGGAAACTGTTTGAAATTGAATACATGATGCGTTTCTAGTAGAAGAAGCAAGGGGTCAACCGCCCTTTCCGGATCTTAAAGGACGATACCTATTAGAGTCCCCGCAGACTACAGACCGATATCTATCGGCCGATAGTTTGCTCGGCTTTTTAATCAGTATAAAGCGAGATATGCAAGTGCGCGCATATTCAGTGAATCTGAATAGAAGTCCGATAGAAAGTCTGTAGTCTGCAGGGGTCTTGGAGTCTTGGAAATTTCAATATTCAATTCAAAATCATTAAGTAATAAAATATTTAAAATTTAGGGTTCAAAGTAGTTTCAAAATTTTACTACTGTTTTCCTTGAATTTGTTAAAATAATTATGCACAAACTACATTAGGTTATTTTAGTTAAATCTCTCCTTGATTTGAATTATTTGTGACTCATTTGGTTCATATTTAATGCATTGTATTTAAAGTTGTTTGTTAATTTACGAATAAAATGAGTTCTTCTTTATGAGAGCAATTTACATTCAAATATCAGGAAGACGTTGTTGAAAGAGGCTTGGAACGTATAATGAAAAGCTGCACAATGCAATTTGTATTTATGCAGAACTAACAGCTTAAATTAAATCTTTATTAACAATTCTCACAGCGAATCGTAAGATGTAAATGGCAGTTAAGAGTTACATTATACGTTACCAAGCTAGCTGGTGGTGATGCTATTGATACTGTTTGTTGGTTACACATTAAAAGTGCTCATCCAAAAAAAATATATTTATATATCTATACTAATATTATAAAGCTGAAGAGTTTGTTTGTTTGTTTGTTTGAACGCGCTAATCTCAGGAACTACTGGTTCGAATTGAAAAATTCTTTTTGTGTTGGATAGATCATTTATCGAGGAAGACTTTAGGCTATATAACATCACGTTGCGACTAATAGGAGAGAAGAAACAGTCGAAAATGTGGAAAAAACGGGGAAAATTGCTTCCGTTGCGTGCGCTGCGAAAACCGTTCGAGATACCCAAATGATTCCCAAAATAACTATTCCAGGACGAAGTCGCGAGCACCAGCTAGTTTATTTATATATCTCAAAATTTTAGTTAGTATTTAGTTATTTTGAAACATAAAAAATATAAGATGAACCACAGCGTGCCATAGAACACGCTATGTTGCACACCCAAGCGGAAGGATTACTTACGTGCGTCGCTACATATCTGTTAGGTAAGGTTTGGATAGAGTTTACGATAAGCTTGACCGACAGATCAGACCGACCGTAAATCGTGTACCCGTGGAAGGAACAAAACGAGGGATGCCGTTGCATTACTCACAACATTACTCGTACATCCTTGCGTATTTT
The DNA here is from genome assembly GCA_947623395.1 of Synanthedon tipuliformis. Classification (NCBI taxonomy): domain Eukaryota; kingdom Metazoa; phylum Arthropoda; class Insecta; order Lepidoptera; family Sesiidae; genus Synanthedon; species Synanthedon tipuliformis. The sequence goes on along the minus strand of OX392408.1, from coordinate 7,606,486 downwards.
CTGTTCTCTCTAGATCCGAACGCAATACTAGATTATTTAAAATGTGTCTCAGTTGGAATTTTAATGTTTATTTGGAATTTATTCTTACGAACTCTTTATAACGTCCATTTCGAGATGGACACTCACAAAGCTTTTAAACCGTGATCTACTCCAAGACTAGTCTTTTCCATCGCTCATCGGCTGCACAGCTGGAAAATATTGACTCATTTCAGTGGGATCGACCTTTTTTATAACGTTGGGAAATCTTCGTGGATACCCGGCGGCGTATAGGGTACGTTGCGGGGTTATGCTGGACTTATACCGACTAAATGCCAATGACTTTCTAGCGCGGCCCTAGATAGACGGAATCACGGGAATGTTATGCCAGGTCATCAAAAATGTTTATATGTATGAGCTGGTGAACAGAGTTAGGTGAAGTATGAGAGACATCATACTTTCACAATGCTTGTATTGAGTTGATATCTCTCCCTCCTTCTTCGTATGTGTATGGGATATAACAATACGTATGGGACTATTAAGCTCACATACATGCTAGTCTTCACAAATTTGCGGATTTCCTTAATTACGTACAAAAGAAGACGAAGTTACTCTAACTTCAGACAATATTGAGTTAAATTATTTCAATCATTTCCAACTCCAATTACAAGGTAAAGCTAGTTGTTCTTCAAATTTTTGTAACAATTTACGGCAATTATTCTTTATACACAAAGTTCATACGAAATGTTAAATTATCATACAATTCTTAAGCGAATTGGTTCTAACATTTTGCAGTTCATGCACAGGCACACATTGGATATTTGTTTAGTTTGCATCAAGTTAGATTCGTGAAGTGAATACATATTTCGCATCAAACAAAATCTACATATTATTTCTACTCAAGAACAACAACAAGTTCATATCTGCTTAAAATACAATATAAAATTTATAATTTAGAAATTATCTTCCAGTCATTTCCAACTGTCACAAATGCTATTTTTGTCGAAAGTTCGTCCGCGCCCCTTTTTCTTATGTGTTTATATTTATTAATTTTATTAAACTATATTACTCATATATTTTTGTCGGGCATTAAATTTTATTTGCATCTTAGACGATCACTTAGCAACTACTTAAACCTTTTTTCTGAAAGAAAGGTACATTATGTCGTTTTCTGTGTGTCCTTTACTATGTGCATACAAAATTTCACGATGATCGGTTGTTAATGTGTGAAAACGTAACAAACAAGCAACCAAATTTCCTTACACATTTATAATATCATTTTTAAATTATTATAAAGTAGTTTTTATTTGTTGCAAAATATTAATTTACAGTATTTGCATTTAATTGGTTACGTTTTATATTTATAAATAAATAAATCTTCTAATATATAAAATTCTATATATTAGAATAGTAGGTATTTTCAATACCTACCACGGGCACCAGGCTCTCATACAGTTACGACCATTGTCTGTGTAACAATTAAGCTAGTATTGTCTGTTTTTCTGTGGTTTGTGATTGTGTGGAGCTAATAAATGCATTATTATTATTATTATTATTCTCGTGTCGCGGTGTTTATTGCCAAACTCTTCCGAAACGGCTGGACCGATTTTGATGAAATTTTGTGTGCTTACCGGGTAGGTCTGAGAGAATCGGCCAAAATCTATTTTTGATACCCCTAAATGTTAAGGGTTTTATTTGGCAAACCCAAAATTTTTTTTTATTTGGCAAAACAACGTTTGTCGGGTCAGCTAGTATAGTATTTATGCATACAAAACAAATTTACGCTTAAAATAAAACATAACCTATGCAATTATATATTATTGCTATAGTTGCAATTCATTCGTTCACTACAGCTACTGCAGTTCGTTTATTTTTGTTTCCACAATTACTTTCTCTTCCGGTCAATTTGGCAAAAGTTTTAAACAGAACTTATTTTTAAACATTCGGTGCCACTTAGGTGCCACTGGCTGAATGTGAAAACCATTTCACTAATGGAATCGACTACAAATAGAGACCGTTCACTATTTAAATACAAATGCAGAAGTACATATATATCAACAAGTATCTTTATTAGGTGTCTATAGCACCACTCAATTTTGATAATTAAAATAGCTATGCACAACATGCTTTCGTGCGTCTTATTGTTAAGCATGACTGTGTATGTATGAAATATTTAAAATAAAGCCATTTTTGTCCTTTTTATATATATGTGCGGTGCGTATGTATTTTCTGCCAATTTAATTTAAGTATGCTCATTGGTAAAAACAGAACAAAAGAAGATAGTATTTATTTACTCGTTAAAGTATCAAAATTTCTTAATAGCAAATACTTTTTTCAAATTCAAATTCAAAATATTTTATTCGAAATAGGATTAATTAACAAAATCGCTTTTCGACGTCAGAGAGTGGCACGTTCACTACCAAAGTGTGCATTCCTCTGTGGAGAAGAACGCCCAAAGAGGAATCGCATCTTTTATCTTTTCTTTTCTACATAAACAAATATTACATTATATTAATTATAAATAAAGTACGTATATACATATGTATATTATTCTTATGCATTATGCTGAGTTGGAGCAACCGTAAACCAGGCGTCATTGTCCTCTAAATAATCATTTACCTTGTAATATGCCTTAGAATACAGGATCTTTTTAATTTTAGTTTTAAACTGACAGTCGGACAAATTTAAAATATCATCTGGTATTTTGTTATACTATAGGAATATTCTTTTATATTGTTTATAGAGTTTCATCCACATCTTTTCAACATTTTACTTGTTTATCAAACAACCAATTTCTTAAATTTGTGACATTAATATAATACTAGCTGGTGCCCGCGACTTCGGCCGCGTTCTGGATGAAAGGCACCCTATGTCATTTCTGGTGTCCCAGACAACGTGTATGCAAAATTTCATGGTGATCGGTTCAGTAGTTTTTGCGTGAAAGAGTTACAAACATCCAGACAAACTTTCGCATTTATAATATTAGTACGGATTACATGAATACAATCTGTGTACAGTTAAAACATAGAAGTAAACACGTAGTTTATCAGCGTCAATGTTTACTTAACAAGCATTGTTACCACGCACCCTTGTTCAACCAACTTCAACCGTAAATACGCAGTTGACTCGAAAATTAATCTATCGAAAACGTCGCATTGCAGTCCCTCAATTAGACTGCTAACACAAAGCACAACATGTTATCCCAAGACGGGACGTCAAAATTCTGTGTTGAATAAATTGTTGAGGCCAAAGTAGTTAGCGTTTACGACTCGGAAGAGAAGGTTCTTCATCCCAAAAACAAGGCAATTAGTTAAGATAAGATTTTTATTTCAGTAAAATAGCGATTGTCGTAGGACAAATATTCTGTCAAGTGGGTTCGAATTGTAGCCATATACGTATATATCTTTCCAGATACCTCTGGAGATTTCTGTTTCAACTTTGTCTCTGAAATTTTTATGATTACTTCCCCTACTTAACTGTGAAGAGTAACTTTTTAAACAAACCTGAGTGTCCAGAACTACTTTACAAATACTTGAATACTTGTGAAGTCTTGCCAGTCTACAGTAAAATACTTAGTGGAGTAGGTAAAGCCCACAACTCCTCATGCAAAACAAAGAGCAGTACCCAGTCCAGCGGGATACAGTACCTTCCAGTAACACAAATAATTCCATACGTAATTGCAATCCTTGTGTGTTTTAGGGATATATTTGTAAGTAGCACTATACTAGCTGGTTGTACGTAAGCAAGGCCATGATAGTAACAAAATATTGCGAATTCTTTAAAAGCCTTTTGGAACACTTGGGCATGTTGCCCACTTAGAGTAATGTAGGTCTTGATTTATAACCACCATTATTGTTTTGTAGTCATTTCAGTGCATAACTACCAGAAATATCTTTGCAGTATTTAACTTCATTAAACTAGGAATTAATTAATTTGAATTGGATTGGAATTTCACAAATCAATCTCTTTATATTGTATAAAAATTCAGCTTTTGCATGTTTGTGCTGAAAATAGAGAAGGGTCAACTTTGGAAATAAACTTTTCAAAGTTGGGTCTGTTCTGAATCTGGTAAGTACTAGCAGGGCACATTGCGTTTCGGAGTCAATTCGAGCAGCCCTTACAGAAGATTTCGGTGAGTTAGTAAGGGATGCCAGAGCCCATTACCCTATCCCTTCCCAATCTGCTTTTGGCAGCGCACTTGCAGCATCTGTGGACTATTTACTCTATTGTATCTAAGTACCATTTACTCTATTGTTATAGGCAATGGTAGCCACCTAAAATAAAGTGGCCCGTTAGCTTGTCTGCCAACCGTGACATAAAAAATATTATAATAAGTTACAAATTATTATAATAAGTCAGACGACACGTTTGGTCTAGTAGCTAGTAACCCTAGCTGTTAACCAAGCGGTCGCTGGTTCGAATCCCGCTAGGGGCAAATTTTTATATGTTAACATTTACCTTTGTACCCGAGTCATGGAAGTTTTGTATTTACAAAAAAAAGGTGGTAAAGCCTTATACCACCTTTAGTTTTGTGCAGGCTAAATATAATAAGACAACCTTCTAACTTCTAACCAACAAAGAATCAACATTTTGAAACTATATTAATTTTTAACGCCATTGTTAAGGCACTTATGATGTTTTTAAATAAAGTTATATCCCTACAAAATAAATAATGGGGACGAATTGGATTTTACATTTAATTTGTTTATTTCCTTGGCTAACTTAGTTGTATTTTCACATCCAATTTGTTTAACACCTAAACCGTGTTCATGCTTGTTACACTCACACGTGAGGTAGAAGCATTACATTACTCACAATTACTGATAAAACTTCTTCTCTTCCCGCAACACAACTTTTTAACTTTCTTGTGCAATTTTACGTCCTCCTGCTTCGCTCTGCTTTGAATAATTTAAATGTGGACATTAAAAATATATTAAGTACAAGTACTCTGCTCCTCGTCATTTAGATTTTGTAACAATTTGTCAAGCTAATAATAATATTTCTAAACGATGTTTGTTTGTTTGATGCTTGGATACCATTGTAATTTTATTTTGTAGTAGCTGGTGCCCGTGACTTCGTCTGCGTTCTGTATGATATGTCCTTTCTGGTGTCCCAGATAACGTATGTGCAAAATTTCATGGTGATCGGTTCAGCAGTTTTTGCGTAAAAGAGTTACAAACATCCATACATCCATACAAACTTTCGCATTTATAATATTAGTACGGATTAGTACGGATTTTTTATATTTGAGTCGGATTATAATATTATTTTTATATTTATAATTACACAAGTTTTGATATTCATTTGACCAATAAAGTCACATATCTTAAAATAGTTTTAATTTATTTCTTTGTGTGTCAACAATTTGAGTAGGAAAATATTTAAAATGAACATTCAATCAAATTAAAAAGTTTTAAAAATCATGGAACAAACGACTCGAAAACGTAAAAATATGCCAAAAGCTTCGGCATAGAAAGAGGCTTTCAAAGACTGATTGGCAAACAGAAAAAAAGTGTACTTAAGAAATTAATATTAATATTTAAATGGAATTGAAAACTTTCAGAAAGTTATAGATGGTATAATAACTTCCAACAGACACGCAATCAATAAGAATCCATAATATGAGATGGACCAACTAGTAGGTGAAAGAAAAGAAGTAGTGACTTAATGCTATAACCCGTGGGGAAAAAAAGCTGCAACGATAGTCGGAGATGTAAATTTGAATTCTAGGAAGGCTTCTTAAAAATCAGACTTCAGGATTAGAGTAATAACGAATGAAATAATTAAGACTCGTAGTCTCGACATTTGGCATTGTAACTTCTAAGAGACACCCGCACGAACGGACCTAAGATTGTAATTCTTGAACGGATTCCATGAATTAATAGATCTATACCTACTTATAAAATCGTTTGTTCTGACTATCAATCACAGACCACCGTCTATGCTATCAATACTCGTACACAGCTAAAACTACTAATTAAGAAAGCTGAAATTTGGAACATTTGTTTATTTTATATATATTTTAAAAGATCTTTATCTTTAACGCTCTTTCCATTAGTGAAAACCGCATTAAAATTCGTTACGCATTAAAATTCGTTACGTAATTTAATAGATTTAAGCCTAAATTCAAAGAGACAGCGGTAAGCGACTTTGTTTTATACTAATTTTTGAAAATTTGAAGTTTAATCGGGGTTGGGTCGTTATTTATTAATAAAATAAGTTGTATTAGTTATTTTATTAATGACTAATTACACTTGATTTTTTTTTTCAAAATATTTTCATTTAAGAATAAGAAAAGATCCCCTTCACTGCTGACGCTACAAAAGCAACCGACAGGCGACTGACGCGGGGGACTAGGAGGCGCGGGCGGGCTTCAGGTGGATGTATAAGCAAAGTGTAAATAAGCCTGATTATTCTCTCTCAACATTTTGTATTCGAAGTCAGCGGAAAATAAGCGGGACCTCACTTCACGCTTAATTTCAATTCTTTCGTTTCGGCAAAAAAGTTTTAACGCGAGCCCGAAGTGGATATTAAAATAACACAAGGCAAGTAAAACGACTTTGTTCTCGTTGGTACAATTAGCCACAATGAGTTATTTATGATGAATCACATTTAAAAAGGAAACAAACCTCTGTGTAATGTTTCAATATTATCATACCTTATCATATTACGACTGGGTATCATTGAGTTGGTGGTATTTTGATATTGTAAACCTCGTTACTTATGTTTTTATTTCGAATTGAAGTGTAAAATTGCTATAATTATTGTGCTGACTTATTTTAAAAACAGAACATTTGGTTTGTAACCATTCCAGACTTCAGTAATCGGCGGATTATTAAACATACGTGAGGTGAATAGAATTTCTCTTAAGCTCAGCAGCCAACTTTAACCAGAGCGCCGTCTGCGTTCGATGTTGCAGAAAATGATATTGACTGACTGACTAATGATTTAAATGACTGACCGAAGACTGGTACGTGATCTGATTGGTACGACAAAGCGCCGTTTGCGTCAAACGGCATGAACTGTAATTATCTTCAATTTATTTCAATTAATCTTTATTTTGGGTGAATTTCATGAACTCAGTGATTGTTCATTTTAAAGAATTAGGTTAAACTGGTCAAGATAACGAATATCCAAATTGAGAAACATTAAAATTAAACCAACACCATCGAAAATTAAGGCCTCATTAATTTACATCGAAAAATATGTAAATTATATAGCAAATTATTTCTTATTCCTGTACGGTGTGGAATAGGAATTCTTGTGTTTTTTTTTTAATGTTAAGATCGACAGACGTGCCGACGGTCCACTAGCGTCGCCTATAACACAAGCATTACCACAGGTGCGGTAAGTACGCTGCCGACCACAGTAGGATTAAGGATAAAATGGGCTCTGGCATCCCTTATACTCACTCACATAAGTCTTCTGTATGGGGGTGCTACCCACACAGCGTCAACTTGTCTATCTCGTGGGTATAGGTCTCCACTCCAGAATCTTCCAAACCCAAAGGCTGGTCGGCTCTGCGTACTATGTGTACCTACACAATAACTACTCTGTTCGCAAAGTAAAATTGCAAAGTCCATAGTATTCAAGGCAGCATACTTACATAATGGAAGAGTCCTTTCATTATCTAACTAACTGTTGTGCTTTCAATTATTGGCGACGAAGCCACCTATCATCAAGTGTTACATCAGTGTGCCTTACATAAACAAAACAAACATAATAATATTATTTTTCAAATATAAAAGTTATACTAATATGTAGTGACATAAGACTCTTGGTTTCTTCTAACATGTTTTGATGAAATAAACCATCAGCTTACAAATTTAATTAAAAATTTGCAAGCCTTTTATGAGAGTTATTTTGTCCGTCTGTTTTTGAGATTTTAATGTTATTTATGTAATTCTTCTAAGTCTGTGGAATTTTGAAAATTAATATTTTATTAAATTTAATTAATTAAGAAAAAATAATATTAAATATTATTTTTTCTTCCTCAATTAAATGAGTACCTACTTACAATAACAATTTTAAAATAAGCTAATTTCCATTGATATTGTACTCTGCACAAGTTGAATTAGAGTATGTAAGTAATTTACATACTGTATAGAAGTATTCAAATTATAAATCATGTGTCTGTTACTCTTCTCGCTATACAAGGGCTCTGACTCATGTCATGAAGCATGTGCACTTAATTTGTTACTCTACTCCCTATGCAAGGTCCACGTAACCCAAGTGTAAGAAGAACCCTAGCTAGTAGGACAAATATAATATAAATATAAAAAAGGTCGGGTCGCTAGTATTATATATACATAACACTTTCAATATAATATATGCGTCCCCAATGTTTCGGAGCGTGTATTGTGTGCGGTGTGTGCTGTGCAGACTGTACACTGGTGGCGGAAACAATGCGCAACCGCCGGAAGCACCTGTAATTGGCGGTTTCCACTTCCGGCCTGCACCGCTCTCGTTCGTTCTCGCAGTTTTTCCAACATTCCATTAAAGCCAATAACTTCATTACTATTTAAATTAAATTTAAGTGGCTTTCGCTTAAAATTTTATCAGAATATAAATGTCACTCTCGTAGCGTTGAAGTGATATTTTATTCTGTATATCGACATTCCCTAGTGCCTTAAAAAAAAAATTCGACTGATGACGTGTGGCGCTGAAGCGTGGTCTCTAACAATGGGTTTCCTATAGCTCAACGTCGCTCAACGAACTATGGTGAGGGCTATCCTCGGGGTTACACTCCGAGAGAGTATAAGGAAAGAGGAAATCCGTAGACGAAGTAACCGAGTTGAAGTGGCAGTGGGCAGAACACATACGGAGTCTCCTAGTGCGAAGAGCCGACGGCTGCTGTGGCCAGAAGGTTATCCAGTGGAGGCCACGGAATAGCAAGCCCAGCGCAGGACGTCCACGCACAAGGTGGACAGACTATCTGATAAGGGCCGCGGGTCGATGGTGGATCCAGGCTGCTTCAGACTGGTCCTTATGGAAAATTATCCAGCATAGGACAGCTAAGATGATGATGATGGTGATGATGTAATGTAAATGGATATGTTTTATGAGAGTTGTAAAAAAAATGGTAAATAGATACTTACGCTATAATCAGCTAAAGTTTTTCACTTGGCTTAAAATATGCAGATGCAGATTCACCTTAATGAAAATTTAAATAATGGAAGTGTTTTCAACTTTGTATTTTGTTTTTTTGTTTTTTCTTATAAAATTATTGTTTGTTTTGTATTTGTTTCATAAAAGCTGCACATTAGTCGATAACATTATTACTATAATTATATCCAATAAAAGTATGATTTACGAATATTATTGTAATTCTCGAATAACGAAACAGAAATATATCTTATAAACACCTTTAAAGTGGAGATGGAAAAATAAATCCAATTTTCTTTTAGGGGAATGAAAGCATCGTTAATGACGTCAGGTGTAAAAGCTGAAAGCAATTTAAAAAATACCTTAAGCACCAGGAAAATAACTTACAATGAAAGTATACCTACGTTCTCTTTTTATAAACTTTATGACGAGCGCGGACAAAAATAATTAAAACTCTTTTTATTACAATAATATTTTAGCATCAATACTAATAATAAATATGTAAATTGTAAGTGTAGGTATTGTATATGTATGTTCCTCCATAACTCTTAAACGAATTAACTGATTTTCATCAAACTTGGTAGATAAACATTTAGACGTACGGGACACAGGATAGGCTACTTTTTCACGCGGGCGAAGTCGCGGGCGCCAGCTAGTTGTTTTATAAAATATAAACATATTATCATTATCAAATAATAACCGCATTTGTACAACCTGTTATTAGTTTAATGGACTCTCCATTAAAGAAATTATAGCTTATCACAATAGCTACACGTACTTACAATCTATTCTATAGCCTTATGGGAAGTTATCAACTAGAAACGTCCAATAAACTTTATAGACGTACTTCTGATATAAATTCTTGAATTTTTACGCGATTGTCTAAAAGGATGTATAGTGTATCAAAGTGTTATTAGAACGCTCTGCTATCACTACATTGCTACGATTTTTTTAAGGTGTCGGCAGACAGTCTCACTAACGATTTGACTATTTACTTAATGTTAGAAAGGTACATATCGTCTTCTCTTAACAAAAGCGACGCCATACGGTTTAAAAGTCTCTTAGAGCTTCTTAAAATTTTCTTAAAGCTTTCCTAAATGTTCAGCGTCTAACTAAATCATCGATTAATATTTTATTTTTTTACATATTAAAATTAAAAACACTAAATATTATATTTTGTATTTGCTCTTTGCAATACAAATTATGAAAAAAGATATCACAAGATCATAATATAGTAGGGGGGATGAGTTGACAGTTAAGTATAGTTTTTCCAAAGTTTTTCTTTCTAGTAACTATGACTCCTGAGTCTAGACCTTGTTCCTAGTCCTGACTATGACTAAACTAATACGACATCATTTTATTTGTATACGTAATTTTATTGAAATAAATTAAAAATAATTTGTAAAATATGATAGTCATTTAAAATGTCATCATAAATGTATCTTCTCATTGCATATTATTTTATTATATTTGCATATTATTGATGAAATTTTGAATCGATGCGGAGAATTTTACGAATCAATAGTTTCATATCCTCCGCTCGGTCGTCTGTGTAAACACATATTGTGAAGAGTGCTCGGAGACTCTGATAAATCAGAATATTCTCGAGGACGACATCGCGATAGCGAGAGAGAGATCTCCTTGAACAAATCGACAGCCGGTCGCCGGTCAACCCCTTCTATCTATATGGCGCAGTATAATCCGAAGAAACGGATTTTTGAATAAATCCTAGTAAGATTATTGGAATCCGACCAGTTTTAGGTAAGTCGCGAATAAACGCTCAACTGTCATAAATCTTGAACGCTGATTGGCCGAAATGAACGTTACTTACTGACGGATGCGCTGATTGACCAATCAGAAGCTATATATCATTGACCAATCAGCGTTTCATTTTCTAATCGTTCGTACAAATTGCGATTTTTGCAAAGATCCTGAAAGTAACGCTATAGAAAGAATAGCGTTACTTTTTCTTGTTAAATTGACCCTCTAAACTGGATAAAATTAGAGGATAAACATACCCCATGCCGTTTCGGTAATTTTTTGTTGATTTCATTAATATGTACTTAATAATAAACTAGCTACTCGCTTAGGCTTCGCCTTGGATGAAACTCAATTAAGTTTTATTGTATTTATAAAATTTGCATAAAAAATACCTGACTTATAGTGAAAATTTAACATTACATAGTTTCAATTAAATATTTATAAATCTGCATTTCAAGCATTCTATCAAATTTATTTAAAACCTCATCTATATGTACTTGCATATCATAAAACGATATGTGAATGTATTAAAAAATGTTACTGAGGTCAAAAAAATATGGCAAAAAGTAAATTATAATAGTAATATAATATCCTGAATTGTTTGTTATGCAACATTTAAACATTGAATGCCTTTGATTTGATACTTATCGAAATGAGTTCGTACTATCGTGATTCATAACTGCAAACATTAACAGCATAACCAAACTTTGAATTGATGAACTCGTTAGTCAAAATGTTTGCCTTAGCGCTTTGACTCCAGGATCTTTAGTTCGATGAAAATGAAGTTTACTGTTCTGAGTCCAGTTGTGATAGATGTCGTCTTACTACTTCTCTCCTAAGCCTAGAATACACTTGTAGATAAATCGCGGAGTATGGTCTAGAGACCGTCTAGATTAGATATGGTTTAGAGACACGCTCTATACCTAGACTGTCTAGAACATTTCTTTGTATCGTCTAGCATCAACACTACGATGTGAATTTCTTGTCTCATCTTCGCAGTCTTAGAGACCAATATCCCGCAACATATCTGCTGGTGTAGACTAGGCATTACAAACTTCAAAGGACCAAATAAAGAATCCAGCTATCGCCAATCACAACTCTGTATATTAGCTCTGTGGGGTGCTCGCGATACTAGACCTGCTTATATGCTTATATATATTTAAATTAAAAGTAGCTTGAAGTCCTCCCTATAACATTAGCTATCTGGCAGTGAAACAATGTGTTTTTTAAATTTAAAACAATGTTTATCATATTAAAACAAGTAATTAAAAAAATTGAATATTAATATTTATTTATTAGACATAAGATAGAAATTAAATGTTGAGTTTTCAAACATTATAACACTTACATTGTGTAACGTACTATGTCCGTAAATATTACATTTTCTAGCATTTCGTCTGTAACCGTACCCCTTTTATTTTCCTTTGAGGGACTTGCGGAGTTGGAAATAGGTTGCCCATAGCTTGTCTTTCATAAGTTTACTCCGAGATTCTTTTCATATCTCCGCTTCAATTTCAGAGCGCAATTTATATGCACTTTGTGCCGGTGGTAAGCGCTCAAAAGCTGCTCTCCCGCCCGTTTATTCAGGGAGGGTGCTACTGTTGAACGCGGTTTTTTCTGCTGAAGAAGCGTCTTGATGACGCCGTTCATAGTTAATGAGCAGCTAGTATCCGTTGGGTGTTACAGTATACAAATTGCCCGCTTTTAGACGTTCGCCATTTGCCAACTTGACTGGAACGGTTCTGAGCGTAAAAGATTTTTTTTTGTCATAATGTTTACCGTCAGAATGGCTTCTCTTAAATTGTACACACAGTGCTTTACTCGTACACCGTCGTGCTAGTTGTTGCAGTGTGGGTCCTTTGAATTTTGTTTGTCACTGACAAACATCCATCAATGTCCCGTAACGGTCCCTTTAATAGCCTGTTTTGTGGGACAGAGTAACAGTTGACTTCGACGTAATAAAATACACATCTTTTAGTACGAAACAAAGTCACTATACGCAATTGTATGTTGGTCTGCATAGTTCAGGGGCAGTTTAAAACTAGGAATGTAACGTATAGAATTACTTCCCGATTACTTACTTGTACGATATTATACACAATTTATCTACAATAGAGTTATGTAAAAAAACCGATAGGTAAATTTGTATTTCATTCTTGTTTAAGCCGAGAGGTATTTTTGTATGTAGTATTTTTAATATTTTTGTAAAATGTACTTATTTACATAAAGTACATAAATACAGTTTCCATATTTTTCCCAATTTCAAATAACAGAGTATAAAAATACCTGTTTATCTGAAATAAGATAATCCCGGCCTTTGTTAAATTTAAAAAGCAATAAATTACTGAATGTCAGCGCAAAGGAATTGTAAATATTTTTATAACTCCAAAGAATGGACCGGAAACACAGGAACGAGGATTACGCATTATGATTTGTTATATTTTTTAACCAATATATTGGTTAACCAATTTGGTGCTGTAATAAAAAAAAAACATGTAAGTATTGCGTTTATGTTAAAATGATTATAACGAATTAAAATCTAATATTACCCACTCCCTAACGAATTTTTCGCTGAGTCTTTGTTTATGACTAAACAAAATGATTGTACGTTTTATACTGTTTTATATATCAGTAAAATCAGTATATCAGTAGCAAATATGAGGACAAATTCAAATGGTATAACATTGACATACATATTTAATGAATACGTAGATGACAAAATATATTTCAATATTTCTGTCACATTCTAAAGCAATGCTGCCAAGTATCTCAGTCAATGTTCAATGTCTGGTAAATAATTCTAGCATCTAAATTCGAGTTACGAAATAAGACTTAGTATACGATTGAGGTATTTTTGTAATCAAATATGGGAAATTACAAATGTTTGATAGTACCTACTGGTAAAACCTCCTGCCTTTATTATATAGAAAAAAAAATATAACATATATTCTATTTGTTTCGTTATTTCAGTATGAATCTAAATATGTAAAAATCACGTGTCAAAGTTTACGATTCATGACCAAATTCAATCAAATTTTGTATGGTCGATAAATAGCTTGAAAAAATTAATAATTTTAAGGATATAATTTACAAATATAAGTCTCGAGCAAAAGATAGCCCTTTATATATTATTTATAAAAATATATATAAAGGACTTAAGTATTATTATTTTATATTATTGAGGGACGAAGTAAGATATAAACCAACAAAATAAAAAAAATAACAAAATCGTTACACACGTAAATAATTCATTAAGTATATTCATTTTCATTCATTATATTATTGAACGCAATGGATTCAAAATATCTTACATTCAAAATGTCTACTGAATATTGAACATAATTATTATATCTACCTGTATACATATTTTTTCAGTATCCCCTTCAAAACACAGTCTTCTCTTTAGAGTGAAACTCAAACAATTTAATTACCTACGATTCTTTCAGAATATATGAATAACTTCTAATTGAATCAAATTCCGCCTTTGTAGCAAAGCGTAATCCGGATTGCTCGTTAAAATAGCTACGTTTTGCAAGAGTAGATAACTAAATAATACTAAAAAAAGTTTAAAAAAAGTATAGTAAAAACACAAAACACTAAAGTAAGAAAGGTTCAGAATAGTTATTAATAGTTGCTATTGTATCAATAAATTAAACTGTGTAACATAATAATTGTCGAACATATTTATTTTTAACATCTCGGTTACGTATACCAACAATAAAAATACTTTTGAATTCGTGCCAAGTGGGTTAGCCATACACGACACTATCTGTTTTCTAAGGGGACATCATTTCTTTATGTTTTCTGAAATGTAATAAAACATATATATGTAATTAAAAAGTAAACGTTTTAATTTTTATTTTTAACAAAAATGACGAATACTTAAGTTTCATTGCAAGTATTTTCCTAGATTTATTTATTACTAGCTTATTAACAACGTTTGCCGTGTCTAGTAATAAACTAGACACGGCAAACGTTGTTTTGCCAAAATTAAAATAAAATAATATGGGGTGGGCCACCCTTATCACTTAGATATAAGAGTGATTTTTAAGTCGTTAGACTATCTTGTGTAGAACTTGTATAAATTTTATAAATCAATATATGTTCGTGACGTTAACTTTGAAACCAATTGAAACGTGAAAATTGATCACTCGAAGTGGTAAAGTCAATAAAAGTCAAATCGTTGTCGAGTGTTTTTCCCTCATAACCTCTTGATGCCTGATGCTAGACAGAGCCGGACGGTAGACAGTTTACACGGCTTCAACGTGAATGTATCCGGTACATTGGTGCAATGTTGAAAAACTCTCGCCGTATTATTATCAAACTGCACCGATTGTATCGCATCGCATTCTCGTTGAAACGTTCGACATTGGTTGATTAATGAATTTTCAATTATGGCAATTGTACGCAAGGCGCATGCGACCAATTTTATTACTAAGAGGACGCCAAACGGGAGCAGACGGCTTGCGTACGTAGTCGAATGAAATTTGTGTTTACAAAATCTTTTACTTACAGTGCCTACTACTTAGTTCGTGCCCCAATAATAATATGATTGAATGAATACCGTCTCGTGAAAAGCGTGATTATAAGACGAGGAAAAATGGTCAGCAATGGTTGTGAAACTGGTACGTATACTGTAATGCTTATTATTAGTTTTTTTTTTGTTGTAAATATTATACTCAAAAAATATTTCATGTAAAAAATTTTCTGCCGTATGTTAGTGTTTACAAAACTCGAAAACTAGTCAATGGATTGATTTGAAATTTTATACAACATTTAATTTTAACAGAAAAGTGTTTTAATATACTTTTTATTCCGAAATTCTAAAGAAAACAAAAAAATGCCACAGGGAAGAGTGGACAAGTGCAGATAGTATGATACAAAATATTGTGTGTAATATTTAAATTATTTCATCTCAAATCTAAATACATACAAAACGATTTCAATACCTAACACATCGTTCACGTGGTTTGGCGCTAACAAGATTGGCAAGCTTACTATTATACTTACCACCAGCTAGCTACACACACAATATTCGAAGGAAATTAATTGCTGCTATTGCCCGAAATGTAATTAAGATTTAATCACACGAAAAGCCAATAAAAATTTAAAGTAAATTTTGTATAACCTTATAAACGAATTGAAGCAATAATTAGTGTGTTTTCTTATGTCTAAATTTTAATTAAAGTTTGGTTAAAATTTTGCTATAAACTTTATTTTCTTTTTTTAATTTTTATAACCAACCAATGTGCTATTTTTCATATAGCACCTTACATACTTATATTTAAAATGGATACTTACAAAAAAAAATCATAATCACAACACAATTTCATCACTGAGTATAATAAAAAATACTATAAACATATAATAAAAATACTCAATCTAATCCACAAGGCACAGAGAACATTTTATGGCATAGATTGTCATCTAAAATAAAAACGAACATTGAATGTGGCATAGACTAAAAAGAGCCAATATAATATAACAACGCGGAGTCCGTCTCAAAAACATATCTCATGTGGCCACTAAAATAACAATATACGAGTATTTCTCACTGTTAATACAAGGTCAAACGTTTATATGTGACTAGTGTTGAATTTTAAAACGATGATAATGGAATGTTACAACAAATGCTAATAAATCACAAAAAAAAATGCAACTCATCTTTGAATACTTAACATTAAAAATCTAAATTAACTAACCCAGAGTTCCCGGGTTCAAGTCCTAGCACGGTCAATTTTGAAAATAGCTTTTGAAAGTTAACTCTGGTCTTGATCTGAAAAGTAGTGGCAGGGCACATTTCTTTTCGAAGTCATTTGGGCAGCCCGTTTGGCGGCAGTAACCACCCGCTTACAGAAGACCACTGTGCAATAAAAGCACGCGTACTATTGTGTTTCGGTGAATGAGTAAGGGATGCCAAAGGAAATTTTCCTATTCCTTCCGAATCCCTTACCCTTCATCCAAGTATAGTCGGCCTGTGGAGTTGCTTGTGTTATAGGCGTCAGTCACACAAAAAACACAAAATTTACTTTGATAAAATACATTACCATATAACTTTACCTATGCGGAAGTACGTAGGATACTTCTTTACGCGGGCGAAACAGCGTGTAAACGTAGCAATAAATGTTATAGAAACTGATTATTTCTATAACGTTTTACAAATTGAAATATGTGTGCAAGTTTACTTTAATACTCGTATTTCAGGGAAAATTGAAAGTGGAAATAACTTAGCACGATTTAAAATCGGCGCCACTGAAACGTGAGTAAGTATCTTAAACTTTACTGATATAGTTAAACTAAAATGCTTCTTATACTCGTACATATTGTTTTTACTGGCACGCTTTTTTTATGACAATGCACATCAACATAATTAGTCTATGCTAACGCATCTACATTCGCGGATGTGTTCCTCTAAAAATCCGCATCCTCGAATGTTGAAAGTTGGACTACTGAATGTTTCATTCTATTATTTTATTTTTCATACTTATTTCCCATATATGAAAATTTTTCAGCAAGATACTATTTTTCTAGGCGAAAGCGTTTTATTTTTGAAGCTTTTAAGAAGTTAAAATTTCATTTAGCATTGGACCAAATTTCAAGCAGCTTGCGTTGTCATGAATCGTCCTTATTTAAATGCATAAAAATCATAATCAATTTGTTGCTAATTGCTAATTATAATAAATAAAAAAAGAATATAGCGCCATCTACATAATTATGTATTATGAATTTAATTATGAAATTTCTATTTATGAATTTTGTCATAATATACAAAAACTAGTTTAATACTGTGAATAAATAATATAATATGACGTGCAGTAACTAATATTTCTTGAGATTTAATCCATAATTTGTTGAAAACAGTAACTGTACCCAATGCTGAAAACCGTATCTGTGATATTATGTAATCATATTTATTTTATTGCAGAAGACGCCATGAAAAAAACATATGTTACTGGTTGTACACAAAAATTTTACACTCACTGCCCACTTTATTAGAATCGAAACAGTACATTAGCCTCATAGTGTGCGGTAAGGTTAATATATATTAAAATATTCAACTGAGTTCCGTAAAATGTTTTTTAAGTTGTTTCTTCTACTACTATTATTAGTATAATAGTGGTGGGTATAACAAATCAACTTCCATTAGAAAAAATAAATTGTTTTATAAAACACTAGAGAAAGTTTGAAATGAAAACAGTAACATTATACTTACCGATTCAAATATCGATATGCCATTTTTTTATTATTTACTATAAAATATCTCAATATGTAAAAAAAATTTCTTTTATAGAAATCAATTTCTTTGAGATTTCAATGCTATACAATTAAACTTAAGTTCATATTTAAACTACAGTTTATCGTCATGTTTTTGGTAATAATTTATAATAAAAAATTATGAATAAATACATCTGATTAAAATATAATCTTTTTTTAAGGTGTACTGCTATGGGGTACGTCATGGTTTATATTCAAAGATATAGTACTCCCTGGAGGATTTGTTTTCCAAATGGCCGGCCTAGTGACAATAGGATATATATTCGGACATACACTACAAAAATATACCACAATCCACCAAGTAATCGGGATGACGTTCGTCGGAGTGATTGGTAGATATTATTTGGGGCCATCAAACTATTTAGATATACCAACGGCAAATGCTATAGATTATCATTTGCGGTAAGTAGGTATTAAAATAATAATTATTGAATTAATTAACAGCTACAATGAAATTTAGAAAAAACTAACCACCGACTTTCTATTGAGCCCAAACACGCCATATCTGCTGAAGTTGCTATGGAGTTGGGTATCCCACATACTACTTGATGCTACAGCATCAGGTCAAGGTTACCATGTCATGGAAATACCAACTAAGTAACAGTATACCTAACAAATTTTTACATCAATCGAACATGTGGAAGTGGTCTTCAAACGCCTGAACAAATTAATCTTCACACATTATAGCTAAGAACAATTCCGATCACGTCAGCTTTCAAACAAAAAAAAAAGAACAAATCGAAATCGCTCCATCAGTGGGAGCTACGAAGCCACAAAGAGATAGATCCACAGACACACACATCAAACTTGTAACACCCAATTTTTGCGTCGGACGTCGAAGATTAAAAAATAACAATTTTCTCTAAAACGATAAGAGATTTCTTAAGTTTTATGAACGCCAAACAATCTGAGCCTCAGATAATGACTTTCAAATCAATACAGAGAACAAAAGCTTTACCTACCTTTTTTCTTACAGGCGAATTTACCCCGTAATTATCTTGACGAAGGGTCCGCTCAGCTGGAACTGGGAATATATAAGAAATAATTCGGTAAAAGTTTTCTCTTTGGCCACCCTTCCATGGATCGTTGAATGCTTGTCTGTGGCCGTTTTCGCTCACATACTACTCGAGTTTCCTTGGTATTGGGGTAAGATAAGATGTTCAGTAACAGTCCGTTTCTATGTGCTAACATTTGGGTGTCTCATTCAGCTTCTAATCTACTTCTCTGCATCAAGCGATCGTCATTTGACTTTAGATAATATTATGGCTTTGTCAAGACTTCACTTTATAATTAACCAACTCTTAGCCCGCGACTTCGTACACGCACGTTTTTTTCTATAATAAAAACATAAAAAGCTTTAGTTCAAATAATTAAATAATCAGTTGGAAAAAAAGTGACGGAGAGGAGTCACTCCCAAAACAAGCGGTTAGCCTAATTGGCTTAGGTGAATAGAATTAATATCTTGACTACAATCATACAGACAACTGAACCACAGCTTTTTTTGTCAGGACTACACCTCGGTTCCATATTGGCATCGGTGTCACCTGCAGTGGTGGTCCCTACTGCCATGGCGTTAAATGCAAGAGGTCTTGGTGCAAAAAAGCAGATAGCACAATTAGTATCAAATGCGGGAGGTTTAGACACAGCGTTCACTGAAGGAATGTTCGGAGTTATCAATGCTACTATTTTTGTACCCTCTACCCTATACTATAGGATTATAAAAGTAAGTACATATCACTAATGCATAGAATTATGCGCACTCCATATGTATTTATTTTGGGTCACTCGATCTTGAACATTCTTACAATTTTTTAAAAAATATTATTAAGAGTGGCAGGCAGGCTGTCGATCCAATTGATTGTAGGTGGCTACCTACATGCTTAAAATGCTGTATTGCAAAACAAGCTTAAGGTGACACAAGTTTTAATGCAACTTTGAGGGTGAACTCTAGTGTACACTCTAGTTTGGAGTACACTCTAGTGTAGAAACACCTTCAAAGTTGCATCATCGATCGATTATTATTGATATAAGAGAAAATTTAATACTGTAATTGCTGTCATGGTGATTAACATCCGTGTGTCATTCTAAAAATAAATTTGCAGTTTCTAATGAAATAACTAATAATCAAGTTTCTCCATCGAAATAATATATCTTTTTTACCTGTTCTTTTTTTACAAACTATAACATTTTTATATCGATCTAAAATTTCATAATGCACGAACTGCTACGAACTGCATAATGCATGAAAACTCGAACGGTCGAAAGACTTAAACCATTCTAAATTGTTTTAGAACTTTTTTTTTATTGACAGGCTATACTCGCGATTTTTGTTGGCATCGCCTTTGGTGTGATGTGGGGCATACTATCGGATTTATTTCCGGACCACAACGATCGTTATTCTCCAGCTATCCGAAGTCTGTTTCTTTTTTCTGGTGGTTATTTTTTTTCCTACGCTTGTGGATACCTCGGATGGGGAGGAACTGGTGAGACTATTTCATAGAACTTCTTTGTTATTCTATCGTAACATTATTCGACATTCGTACATAAACCCCTGAGAGAAAAACTACTTGTCTCTATTGCTATATACGTATAAATTATAGTAAAAATCTATGCTTGTATGTATATATATGTAATAGATTCCATAATATCTATAGTGAAAATTTACATTTTTTTAAATAATATTTACATAATATTACTTCAATGCTTACTTATGCTTTACATAAAACTATAATTATGTTATACTTATGAATAAATCGTATTAGAGTTAGCGGATATATACAAGACAGACAGACGCGAAAAGCGAGTCCAATTTATAATAAGTATTATGTAAGGATAAGTTCAACAATAACATTTGGCGATACATCCTCAATCGGGATTCGAACCTGGGCCAACTGTGTCGATAATATTGCGCTTACTAAGCTATCCTTGCTTTTTTATCATTTTATCTGATCATAAATATGCTAAATGTTTCCCGTTATATTTGCTCTGTATCAATATTTTCATTGTGTCTCTCCACGCAAACACAGTCCCCATTTTGTAAACACTACAACGCTTATGTCGTATTTATCTACAATCTGGTAGATTATTATATTTTATATAATAATATTCATGATTAATTGCTTCTTCGGCTTAATTAGTCAGTGATTACAATAATTTGACGATACGAAACAGTTCCATCTTTGTTGAATAACTTATGGTGAATCTTATATCTTTCTTAACGTTTCTTATCGTGTATTTAGTTACATATACTTAGATTTTTTTTTTATTAATTAGCACAGTATAGAAAAACTTCCCAAAACCTTTCCAAAGGGCAAAACCAGTTTGTAAAAAATCAGTTACATGAGATTTTTACTCACTAAAAACAATCCGATTTAAGCCAGCTGCGCCGGCGACCGATCATGGTACCTCCGCTCGTGTTACACCGCGGTCCCTGAAGCACCAACTCTTCTCGATTATCTCCTAGATATCCCCGACAGCTTTTCGTGAGCCAAGCTCTTAAAAGAATTAACTGATTTTCATGAAACTTGGTAGATAAACATTTAGACGTACGGGAGACAGGATAGGCTACTTTTTTCACTAGCTTTCACTCACTAGTAGGCCAGCTAGTAACAGCATATATGTGTTGGTACAGCATATAGCATATAAGCCATATGTTTGCTCCTATTATAATAAGTGATGGTATCTCAATTTAAATGCTATTAACTTTTTTGTAATATCCAGAGTAATTAATAATTGTATAATTTTGTATATATATATATAATTATAATTAATATAATTTTAGTTATTTTATAAATGTAAAATCTGTAATTGGCTGTAAGGTATGTTCTTGTGTTTTTTTTTTGTGTCTAAATTTTGAGAGCTGTTGATTTTGTTATAAATAAATAAATAAATTCCCTCAGTACTCACACCCATACAAAATGTATTCGTAGGTGACCCTTGCGATACGATTCTTAGAATATAAAATGGATGGCGTGCGAGAATAGACATTGCATTTGACCTTCGTTCAATATTTTCATTGCTTTTATTAAATAGGCAAAGTGTCTGAGAACTCTATGAGGCTGGATTACACACTATTGTTGTGCGACCCACCATTAACTCTATTGTTAACAATCTTTCAATTAATACCAATCAACAATGCCATGTTCAATTTTAAACAATGTGAGCATTCAAGATAATCGAGACTTGGGAGTCCACGAAAGACTTAGAATGCATTTTGATTTGTTTAGTTATTATTTCGATGGTAACAGTCACATCGTTTTTGTTGTTTGGATTGTTACATCCTGATAGGTTAGGTCAGAAACTTGACACCTTGCAGACTTTGATGCGTGCTTTACCGATTTATTAGCCCAATATATATTGCAATTGTTTGGTGATTCTTAGACCGGAGTACCTATGTATAATTGTATATGTTACTTGAATTACAGCTGGTGTCGCAATAATGGTCAGCGCAGGAACAGCTGCAACTAGATGGTCTCGTCGCGGTTGGGCCATCAATGCAAATCCGGTTTCGGAAGTGTATACGGTCCTTTGGAGGATATTCGAACCAATGCTATTTACGTTGAGTGGATACTTCTTAGAGGTAAACTGACTCTTATCTTTATACATACCTTTATACATACACGTATATAAATAAAAATTTAGCTGCCGTATGTTAATGTCCACAAAAGCGATGAAAATTTTTACACGACATTTAATTTTAAAAGAAGTGTGTTTTAAGTATATACTTTTTATTCCGATGTTTCAACAAAGCGCAGCCAGGTTCTACTAGTCTGTACATATATGTATATAAAAAAATTGTTTATTCAAAAAAAATTGTATAATTTTGCATAAACGTAGTTGGGAGTACATACAGAAAAAGGCATAAAGAAAGATCTAGAAGGGCATAGATTCTTTCATCCATAAAAAGATACTTCTTCCGAGTGATCATCAGAAAATGTAAATAAAAAATTCTACTGTCAATCAAATAAAAGAATATACACTGTGTAGTGATACTTTAGGTACGAGTACATAAATTACAACTATTTTAATACAAAAATATACTTAAGTACTACATACTGAGGTCCAATAATCTTCTTCCCCTCTATGTGGCAGCTATTTCTTTTTTCTTGAGATTTTATTTGGAACTACAAAAATTTCGTTGTCATGTGTTCTTTCAATGTGACTTTGCTTCAAAAGTCGTTAACTTTGTGTATCGAGCTTGGATGGAAAACATGTTAACAATTGCATTAAGATATCCGTGATCCAGTTAACGTAGCGCGCTGGCCTCTGAAGCGTATAAGCCTGTAATCCTCTCTCATCGGTAAACGTTGAACATTATTCAATTGTGATAACAGGACATCGCACTACGCTACTCCACCTGTACGATCTATTCTGCACAAATATCCGTAACATACCGTCGTTGTCAAAACAGATCACTTATTTTTCACCCTCTGGCCACGTGGTCCTACTGCCTTTGTCCTACCGATCGGACCACATGAATCAGATTTCAACTATGATATTAGTGAATGGTGAACCTAAACTTAGTAATCCTATATGTTAATCCAGGTAATAAACTATCTATGTGTATGCCAATCTTCATCCAAATCTGTTAAGCCTTTTCTGACATTGCACACACTAAAAACTCTAAAAACTTACAAAAAAAATTAACTATATTTAACGTATCGTTTCCGATTTTATTATAAAATTATAGAAGATATCGCGTTAAAGTTAACACTAAAATTATTTATCCTCACTGTCTTTCATAAATTTTAACTTTTTTATGAACGTATACTAAAAAATCAGACTACAAAAACTAAAATAAGATCTGGTAAATAAATAGGTATACATTTTGTAACTTCAGAAATTTTCTTTTCCATTTTTAATTTTAATTTTTGTAAGTCGGCAGGCTGGCTGACAATGAAATGCAACTGTTTATACTTCGCCAGAACAATGCGGGTCAGATTTTTAATAATGTAGGTACCTATTCTCTTTCGGGATGTAGGTTCTTACAGGATATTTTACTCAGTATTAAAAGTCTTATATTTGCTGTTTTTGAAACTTTAATGAATAAAGACCCCCATAGATTCTTTTACAAATACCTGAACCACTATATTTCACAGCTTACCCTAATGAACATGACGCCCGTTGTATATATCTATAGGTAGATAATTTTCATTTTTATTATCTAGCTCCTTACAAATATATTTGTAGAAACGAATATTATATCCAATTAATACTGGTTTTCAACTCAGGTTTCACAACTAAGTTTGAGGGAGTTCGGTATGACAATGGCTTGCATCTTCTTGGCACTTTTACTTCGGTTGATCACAGCGATGCTAACAGCTCTCGCCAACGAGTTATCTGTCAGAGAAAGCCTTTTCATTGCAGTCACTTGGATACCTAAGGCTATAGTTGAGGTTTGTATATTAAGAGCGGAATTATAATTTCTTGAGTGTTTATTTTAAAAAATCCTATATTAACTATAGTGGGTTAAGCAATTTTTCATCAAGTCTTGGAAGTCGTACAAGAAATCTTCTTATTGTTACAGTAATAATCAATTGTTTTACAAGTTTTGTCATTTTATGGAGTCGAATTATGTGCCTAGATGAAATTCTCATTGATACATACAACCTCCCGCTTCCGTTAATTATAACGGAAATACAATAAGATTGTCATTGTTCTAACAGCTAAAGGAATCCTGAACTTGATGAACTAAAGTTTATGATTTAATATTGATCAAAAGTTGTATAGGAATAATTAATTTCAATATTTATATAATACTCATAAATGTGCCATTGTGTAATAAACGTTTTGTTTTAGTAATATACATAAGTGTATATAGGTATTTCTATTGTTCCTTAATAGCTAAGTAGCTAATTAATACCTAAACACATATACTATCTTATCGATGTGCAATTGTGCATGTACAAATATTTTTATACATTCTATAAATACTAACTGTACAAATGTGTAGTATAAGTATAACGTAGGGAACCGGTACGTACTTCAGTTAAGCGCAGGCTACATTGAAGCGAATTTAAAAGATACTAGCTTCGCTAGTACGGAAACGGACGGTGTAGTAATGAGACGGGTTATCATGCCACTTCGCTTCAGGACTACTAAGCGTCGATTAGCTTAGTAGTTCACGGTGTAAAATATGAAGACGCGATAGCGACATGAGTGAAGCAAAAAGTATTTAATTTCTTAAATACTTTTTGCTTATGCGATCCCGTTACTTTATGCGATCCCGTTACTTGTGTAACTATGAAAAAATCGGCTCAACTTGCAGAATAATTTCGACCACTTCCAATACCTGTTTGCTTTTTATGACAGTGGTACCCAGTAAACCTTATAAGGCTGTTTTTAAACATTGACACCTATAAACTCCAGATCTCTTCCAATATAAATTATGCACAGTGTTAATACTACATACTCCGTACATACATATAATAAAGAAAACGCGCTATAATAAGAATAAGAAAGGTTATGTTAACAAAATTGGTGGGCTAATATTTACAATGTGTTCGGTTGTACGACAAAGCAATTAATCTTAGTCACTTTGTGATCATGTATGCAGCCCCGCCTCCTGCCGAAGAACGCCACTGCGACGCCTTTAACTTACATAAATTTACTTTAAATTGATACTTTCATTACAAACAATGCTACCATTTCCTCATAATTATTATAGAAATAACATTTCTAGTTTAAAGTGTACACTTTCGAACTGCAAATCATCATCATCGTCAATCTGTGTCAGATGTAGGCCTCTCCCAAGGCTCATGCACATTGCAACTTGCACATATGAAATCAAATATAATAAAATATAATATATTGTACAGTTTATACAGTTATACGAAGTCTTTTTGATTTATTCGCATCTTATTTGTTTATTACATTAAAACTATCTATGCAAATATATATTTACTACTTATTTTATTTAATAACTAACGTTAGTTTTATCTTAAAACGTTCTATGTTATAATGTCGATATAAATTTGATTTTCCAGGCAGTGTTGGTTCGTGTAGCATCGGACTCTTTGTCACAAGAATTCTCAACTACTCAAGACAAAGTAATCGCAACGCAGCACTCCAACATCATTGTCATAGCCATAATCACTACTACAACTTTGGGCTCAATACTCACAACTATTTTGGGCCCTGTACTTCTATCGCCCGATTCAAGAGTCGCTCCAGAAGGTATTGTTTAATCTACTGCAATAGCTTACTTTCGGAAAGATGTTACTTTTAGAGATTTCTGCCACTATGCGAATGCGGAAATGCCAGTTTGCTGTTGCAAGCATCATTATGAATTCGAGCACCTATTGCGAGCTATCATTAAACAAAATCAGTGAACAGTTAAATTCAGGTTAGGTTGGTTTTAATAAAAAAAAAAACTTAAGGCAAAAATATTTATTTATTATTTATTTACTTACATTGTCAATTACAGGGTTTCATTGCATAAAATTATGTATAAGTTACTTACTAATTATTAATTTTAAACAATGGGGGAGGGATCTGGGGTTGGATATGATCAATTTGTGTGTGTGTGAAATATATGTATGTGAATAATATGAAAGCTTTAGTTTATATTTTTTTACATACAGATATTGTTAATTTTATAGTTATATAAAATTCAGCTTTGGAGCTAAATTAATAAATGTAATTAAATGTGGGTTAGTCCAAACAATTCTACTCTTATTCTACGATAGAACAGATTGGACAAAAAAATCCAAGTAGTTCTACTGCACAGTATGACAGACTGGACTCGCTATAGGTTGATAAAAAAACATAATAGCTTTTGCATATAAAAACATAGTCATGCAACGATTTTTTTTAATTCAATATAGTTTATAATAATATTTTAAACGCTATATAAATTTGCCATGTAAAATTATTTCGGAAAACTTTATCATAAATTAACTGCGAGTTAGTAAACTTTGTTATTTATGCCTGTGTTATATTATTATTTAAACACGTGAGCTGCATTTACCTTATAACATCTTTGTGACCTATAAAACTAAAATACCGTTTTCCATTTATTTTACATACCTACATTTTATTATAAGATCAACTAATTGTTATACAGTATTATGTAAGGGATAATTAATACAGTATACAACGATATAGTGACAGCAAATATTATGTGACTCATATGGCTTAACAAAGTTTTTTTTTTTTTTTTTCTAGAAATATATCAAGCACAAATGCATCCGACCCCGCAACGTACACATTCCTCAAGACGAAGCAGTGTGCATAGATAATTTTAAAGAATGTCGGCCTTAGTTAATGAAATACTTGTTTAATTTAGAAATAAATTTGTAAGAAGAACTCCGTTGTTTAATTATAATGATTAGTATAAAATCATTGCATAGCATTACCAACATTGTATTGTATCGGTTGTATTGTGGTTGCTTCCCATTTCTACACCCTCGAATTGTTTAGAATCATTTAGAATTAGGTAAATTAAAAAGAATGCAAGAATGCAAACAAATAAGCTACAAACTTATTACCACTAGATAAACGAAGACGTCAAAATTTTGAATTGTCAATGTTCCAAGCTATGGAAAACTAGCTTAAAGCCCTTAGTTGAAGACCTTAATTTTGTAGGGCAAAAACGAATCTATAATACGATAGAATATATAAATTAGTAATTATATAGATAATTTAGAATTAGATTTTATTGTAAATAAGCTTATTTTTAGATTGTATTATAGATTTAACCTTAATATTAATGTACTTTGTTGTTGCTTAATAAAAAATTAATAATACATATTAAGTAGGGATAAAGTTTAAATCACATTATTAAAACGCTAGTACCTACCTAAGTTTATAAAATTAATATCTAAACTTGATAGACATTGCATATAATGTCATCATGTCACTTTATTGCAAATTTTTTATTTACAAAAATTAATAATCTCATTCTAGATAGTGTTTGTAATAGTTGTATATAGTATAGTTTAGTTATGTAGTTTTGTTATGTACCTTACCCAATGAGGCAACATGTCCCTAAGGGAAAAGCCTAAAATAGAGATTAAAAAAATGAACTATAATTATATTAAAAAGTAATTCATATTTTTTTTTATTACCCAATAAAGTTGGCGATAAAATTTATCCACAAAGTACAGGAAGAACTCGCCAGTTTTATAGCCTTCTTAACTTACCAAGTTAATTGTAGTAGGTAGATATTTTGTACTTGTAAATGAATATGAGCGAGGTGAATAGTATCGTAATATTTGTCAATGCAGGAACAACACCAAGTAGGTAGACTCGCTGCGTGCAAATCTAGTTTCGGAGAAATGTAGGTATATTCGAACCAATGCTATTTACATTGAGTGGATATTTCTTTAAGCTAAATAAAAATTATTAGTAAGCTACTAAAATATAAACTAAGTATAACTTTAAAAAAATATATTTTTAATCTCCAGTATTTGAAGTTTGTCTTACCTTAGCTCTGCATGTTTTACAAGATTGGGTTGAAAAATTCGTAGGCTCACAAACATATGGCGCTACTAGAATTAAATCAATAATTATGATTTTTAGTTAACCCTAACCTTCAAAAGTTTTGTATGGATGTATGGATGTTTGTAACTCTTTCACGCAAAAACTACTGAACCGATCACTATGAAATTTTGTATACACCCTGTCTGAGACACCAGAAAGGTACCTTTCATCCAGAACGCGGACGAAGTAGTGGGCCTAGTAAATAAATAAAAAAAATGAAAAAAAAATTATAAAATTAACTAGTCTCTCTAAACACGTTATTAACACTCTAACACGTCTCGAGCCACATTATTAATATAAATATAAGAAGCACTTGATGATTTTCTAACGTTTAAAATGATCATTGAAATAAATTGTCCGTGCCTATTAACTTCAATTAATTCTCTTCAATATGTCTATAAATACAAAATGGTAATAAATGGGAGAATTCGTCAAGGCTCGTTCGTTTAAGTACAGACCTCTCTAGACATTGCATTGGCAAGGGTGTTGGCAAGTGCACAAATAAACACTAGTCTTACAAATTGATTCGAAGCGTCATGCTGTGATCGTGCTGTGTCAACGCATGTTGGATAATTATTTTCGAATTGTATATTATAATTTTTAAAAATAATAATAATTTTAAATAAAAAATGTGTCATTAAAGCAACTATAAAATTGGATTGACATGCAACTAAGAAGGTAAGTTTATGAAAATATTTTGTACAAAAAAAAGAAACATTTTTGTTAAATTCGTAACAATTTGTTTCGGATTTAATTATATTTTTTTATAATAAAGAGAGGAAGGCAGGCTGCCAATCTACTTGATAATGAGTGATTATCGTGTCCTTTTAAACACATGTAACGCGAAAGAGGATGACAGGATGATGCAGATCAAGAAAAGATGATAATAGTAGAGGCAGGGCTTTTGGGCAACCCGTCTGCCGGCAGTAGCAGAAGACCATCGTGAAATAAGAAAGTATGCCATTATTAATCTTAATCCGTTATTTTTAATGCTTCTATCGTCGAAATTTTTGTCCATTTGTCTGTGCGTTTGTGCACGCTTACCTCAGAAACGGTGGAAAAATTCTGTTAACCTTAAAGGCGCGAAAAAAAATCAACTTATTTTTTAAACTTCAACTTAAAAAATAAATAAAATTAAAAAAGCATGTTTATATTTTAAAAATAATAATCCTTAGTAAACATTTTCGATAACATACTTTGCTGATGACAACTCTCAATTTAAAAAAATCAATTGACTGTGTAGGTATGATTTAAAACTAATATAAAACGCTTTTTCCTTCGTTTCATAATAATAATAATTATTATATAAGTAATTAATAATTATTGTTAAACATAGTTATTCAATTTAGTAGAATTAAATAATCTAGCGACTTTAAAAGGAAGTGCCTACGGACACATCTTATTAATAGCTTACTGTATCGCTCGTTTTATAGCGAATAAATATAGAATTAGATAACTATGATAATCTTCCACTATTTTTGCTTACAAAACAAATATTTACAAAATACTGCATCTGAATTTCGCACATAATTACATTTTGTCGTCATTTTATTTGTTACCAGATAAGGAAAACGCTGTTATCATTACGGGCACACCATGGCGGAGAAGTAAAGAAAACGTACAAGACTGTGCAAATGACACTAATTCTCCATAAACCCTGAACATACAGAAATGATGTTTGAAGATAACATCTTTATAAAAACTACTCTCTTGACATTGTCATCAGTGGTAACTGCAACTTCATAATGATGTTAGTTCATAATATTTTAGAAAATATCTTGAACCTTTTTTTGAACAAGTTGAGTTGTGTTATAAAATTAGACTTTTATTTAATTATTTACTTTTTGATTTTCAGAACACGTGAGTTTTCATCGAACAGTATAAGCAAAATTAATTCAAACAATAATTTGAAGAGTGAATTGAAATTTTCTTCAAAAAGTACAAAGCTATGGATTCGTTATTTTACTTTTTTAATTTTAGGTGAGTTAATATTCTTAGGATTATATAATTTAGAAATTTAATTTACTGATATGTGAATACGACATAAAAGTACATTTATTTCCCTTAGGGCCTCTTTCACCATCTGTCAAGTAGGCTAACCGTCAATTAAAGTCACCGGTCACCGGGGTTAATGGAGCTGATATACCTTTGTTTGTACGGTAAAAGTCCCAAACAATAAAAAAGAAAATAATAAAAAAAAATCGCCTATCAAAGTATGCACTAAACCTAATTCATATTTTTATAAAACATAAAATTATTTCTAAAAGTAACTAGTCAACACTTTACTTGTAGTTAGTGAAAGAGGCCCTTAGTATTTTTTTTATGTTAAGGAGTGGCAGGTGGGCTGTCATCTCTTTAACAAACCTTTATGGGTAGAACTGTTTGGACAAAAAAAATCCAACTTGTTCTACTGCACAGTATGACATATATATGCCTATAACCTATAATAAATATAACTAGCGAGTGAGTCTCGTTATAATTGCACAACTACGATTGCATAATCTCGTTATAAAAACTTTATATATTTAATACATCATTTCCAATATATTAATCAACTAGCTGGCGCCCGCGACTTCGCCCGCTTGAAGTAGCCTATCCTGTGTTCCGTACGTCTAAATGTTTATCTACCAAGTTTCATTAAAATCAGTTAAGTCGTTTAAGAGTTATGCATACATACATACTTACATACACACATGCATACATACACACATGCATACACACATGCATTAATACATACATACATACATACTTGCATTACATACATCCCGCCTATTCATATAAATCTCTCACATTTTATCGCATGATGTTAATTAAAACTTTATGTTAATGAATTTACTGCATTTCGTACACTGTTGAATTTATTCATAGAATCTGAACCGGTAACTTTACATTTCAATTTCAATCTCTAAATCTACTTTGAAAGCAACTTCAATTTATAACAATATAATATATACAGTACAATTTAGAATAATATAATATAAGCATCTTAAAACCTAAAAAACAAAAACTATTTATTTTACTTAATTTTTTTTTTTTTTTCAAATCTTTTCTCTGTATAATATTAGTATAGATTAACTTAAATGTAAAAATATAATGATTAAATGAATTTACAATATTTACAAACTAATAACTAAATAAATTATACCTAAAAACAAAATTCAATACAAAAATGGACCCCGCGGCATTGTACCGAGGACGCTGACAGCATTTCCTCGTTGAATGGCCAAACTAATACGTTGGCCGAGGAAAGCGCCAGCTCTCCGATCTCCCGTCGCATCAACAAGCCTCTTCGAAATGTCTTTGAAGAGGCCCATTGCTTCAGGGCCCCACGGACCGAGTGTCTCAACCCCGAACGGAATAAAAACATATTCCGCGCCGAGACCACTATATTTAAGGATTTTACCCCTTTCAGCCGCCTCTGCTGCGGCTGCTACCTTTGTAGATGTTCCATGGAGATGCGAAGGGGCTAGTGTGTCTACACAGGTAGCATCCCACACCAGCACTCTACCCAATCTCCATGGAATCAGAGACATCCCATCCGGACTCTTACCATCATTTCTCAATACACCCACGGGCTCCAATATGGCTGGTACATTGGCTGATGCAAGAGACCGGCGGAGGATGTCGTTTAAGGCAGCATGCCTCGAAAAGCGGCCAGCACTTTTCTGACAAAACAGTCCATGGTGGCCAAGACGGTCGACCATATTGCCACAGGGACATTGATGCGGGGCGCAGACCGGGACCCCTAGGGGGAGGCAAACTGATATCCTAAAAGTTGTGGGATCCAAAAAAGTACCAGTGCTTGCAGATGGATGTGCTTGGAGCCAGAATCCTGCTTCCCTGGTATTAGCAGCGAGGAGTCTGGCTCTTCCCGTAATGCAGCACTGGCTGAGCAGCGAATCTGATGATAATTTGCAGACTATATCGTCCCAGCTCCGTTGAGAATTTGGAAGTAGCACTGAATTTTGACCGGGGCAAGCAATTAGCCAGGCCTTATTAGCATCGTCCATGCCCTGAATTTCGCAGTTTGAACATAGGATTTTACCTACGAGATTCAAAGAGGCATGAACTGATGATAAAAAAGCCGGTAATGCAACGCTGGAAACTTTACGAATCCCCAACCCACCGTGTCGGATGGGAAGAGATCCCTGAGTCCAAGACTGCTCGTTTAGTTGTACGTTTAAAACTGATTCTAAAATATTTTTGAGCAAATTGTCTATTTTTAATAAAAGATTTTTAAATTTCCAAAGAGGACAGCAGCGTAACACATAAGTTAATTTAGGAACAAAAAGGCAAAATTTCATAATCGAAAATGCAAAATGTGGACTGATTTCTAGAAGGCGATGGGAATAATTTTGAAATTTTGTAATACAATTTTGAATATATTCTGGTATGCATTCATCAAAAATGGGAGATCCTAGGAGGTGAAGAGTATTTTTATTAACTATATTTATATTTGGTGCAAGTTGGTTAAATTTATGTTTAATAAGATCGATATTTAAAAGCGAATCTTGAATATAAAGTTCGCATTTATTAAAATTTAGCTCCAAACCGATGGACTTGAATTTTTTCACAATCGAAGAGAGATCTGAAAGCACAGTGTTGGCATCACCTCCTAAGGTCCCATCGTCAAGGTACCATATATTAAATTTTGATTCCAAATTTCGTATAATCGGATTTATCGCTAAACTAAATATTGCCGGCCCCAAAGGATCACCTTGCTGACATCCGACTTCTGATGATAACTCATGTGATCGGTACATTAACATAGACGGATCCGCGTAACAATGAAGTAAATAGTTATATATTTCGGGAATGTTTAATTTTATTTCTGACAGTAAGATATCCCTGTTAACGGAGTTGAAAGCGTTCTTTACGTCAAATTTTGTCGTGTTAAGGAAAGTGCGGAGAGCATGCACTGCCGCCTCGCAACCTCCCTTTACACCAAAGCCTAGTTGAGTAGGTTCGAATGATGTTTGTAATTTTGATATAATATGTCGAACAGCAATTTTGGAGGCTAAACGTCGGAGTGTTGTTCCAATAGCAATTGGTCTCACTCCTCCATCTTTTTTAGTAAGTGCGATAAGGTTTGCACCATACAGTATCGGTAAAATGTCGTGATGAACTTTTCCTAAATACATGAAATTGATTAATTTTGTAATGGAGTTTGTTAGGTTTTCACTTGCGTTGCCCACAGAATGAGATGTTAAATCCTTTAAATGTTGAGGTGAAAGTCCATCCAGGCCTGCTGCAGAACCCGTCTTAAAAGACAAAATAGCATTGGTTACATCGCTATTCTTGATTTGCAAGCAAACCTGGTTTACCTGGTAGTAGAATTATTATTAACCAAACCTGGTAGTAGAATTATTATTATTAGTAGTAGTAGTAGTAGTAGTAGTAGGAATGGCAGTAGTAGAAGGTAAATTAGAAACTAAATTTGCTGGAGACGCATTTTGACTTAAACAATTGCGATGTATTTTTGAAAAATGGATCTTTAAGCCTCTATTGGTTTGAAAGGATTTCGAGCATAACTGACATGATTGTGTGTTTGATCTCACGTCGTGTTGAGACGTAATATCTCCTGATTGGGTCGCGGTCTGCATAAATGATCTAAGAAAAAAAAGAAAGTGATTATACTAAGGATATTAAAATAGAAAGTTAAAAATTAAAACTAATATTAAAATATTCTAACAAAAATCTTAATAACGAGAAATAACAAAACACAATATATGTAACTAAATGTTCGAATCCGACGAATTTTTCACAGTTGTATCTTATTATGTGCATAGTTCCATGATGTCTTTTCCGTTAGGGGATATACATATCTTGGGATCCATGACAAGAGAGAGCTGTTGAGATTATTTTCACAAATGCTGTATGCCATTCTAAATCCAATGCCGCCACCAATGTACATGGGCTACCTTCTGTAGCCACGTAGAAAGAATCCTCCAAGTATACTACTTATAAGATACCCGGTAGCAACTTTGAGTCCGACATCGGCGAAGCACGCAGAATATCTTTCCTCGAATTCTCTGATGTCAAGATGTAGGTATTTCACATTGAACTAGTGAATATAAAATAAAAAAGCAGAAAAAATTGTAAACACAAATTGACAAGGACGATGACAACCCCTTGAATATGTCTAATAGATGATTTCACATTGAAATAGCGGATATAAAATTATGCTTTATATAAATACACATGTCCACACTTTAAAAGTTAATTTACACAATTTAATTATATATTCCTTGTTTTACATTAGAAATAAGAATAAAAGCAGAAAAAATTGTGAACGTTAATTGACAGGACGATGTCACTTTATTTTACTTAATTAAATATAAATATTCTAAAATAAATAAAAAAAGCTAATTTTGATTAAACTTTGCAGTAGTCTAATTTATACAATATATTTTATTATTATTTTTTTCATTCATTATAACATAGATTACAATTTATAAAGATATGCGTACGAAGTGGTGTATTCCCAGTAGTTCGGTTGACAGTTCGGTTGACCGAACTAGTGAGACTTTTTTTCCCAGTAGTTCGGTCGAACAAATCAACCGAAGTAGTGAGACTGTTTTTTCTCTGGTCCATCCCCACTACTTCGGTTGACCGAACTAGTGAGATTTTTTTTTTTAGGTCACAGTCAGAAAGTAGTAAATATAAAAACTGAATTTGACGGTAACCACTCACCACTAAGTGGACCGTCAGCCTATCTTTATAATATAGAAAAAAAGTTCTATATTTCTGACTCTGACTTTCTCAAAGTGTCGAACTTCTCTTTCTGAGTTGGTCGTGTTAGCAGTATTATACTGAGTTTAACTACATTTGTTAACACTTCAATCTCATTACTTTAGCATGTATGAAATTCTATTCGTTCCAATTCCAACGCCTTATTTAACCATTTAAATGCTTAAACTCAGTTCCTAGAAACTTGACTAAAGTGAAATCTACAATTACTTAGATGGAATCATTTAAGGCGTTCATAGCGTTAGCGGAGTTTTTGTACGCTTAAAAATAGTCGACTAACGCAAAAATATCCAGATATTTTAATGACGTTTCTGTTCGATATAATGTCATTGTAGCTTTGAAATAAATTATAATTATAATATCATAACTAAATTCTTTCCCTCGGAAATTTAAAATAAATTCCTATAGAGAGATTCCTAGTAGAGTTAACGAACTACAAGTTCACTTAGTTCACTTAGTCACAAGTTAAGTTCACTTGCTCTACAAAATTTTGGTATGGCTACCTAGATTAGAGTACTGAACGGACGGGACACTATTTTTTACAACCTGAAAGAACGATAGATACTCTTTTTTTACTACTTTTTATCGTGTATTTTTTTAATACAAACAATTATTTTCTTTTTTTTTTTTCATAACCATCAATATCACAGTTAAAATCTATGACAATAATAACAACAAAAAAACCTCTCATTTAAGGGATACTAATATGGAGCCTTCTATGGAACATATGGGGCGACGAATGGCGATGGGATGGTCAATGGTTCCGCTTGACAGCTGTGGTTATAGTAGCTTGGGCAAGCGGTCAAGCGCTTCAAGCGCTAACTACGCTGCCTCCGCTTTTAGCAGCCTTAATTGTCGGTATAGCTGCACGCAACTTTGGTATCCTAGACATGCGATTATACACCGACATAGACAATATGTTAAGGTAAAAGAATGAAAAATAAATTGTATACCTAAATTAATTAATGTTAAAAATAAGTTTAATTAAATAATATTTTTTATAGAATCACAAACTCTCATTTATCAATTATGAGGTCGCTTATAATCGTATGTAGTATATAACAACAGAAAATTAAGATTTCTGTGTCGTGTTCGTGCAAAGATTGATTCGTATCTTCACACAGGAATTCATATGAGGATGTTATGAAAGACTCTTCATGATTTCGGCCGCAGGACTTTCACTGCTGGACATAGGCCTCCCCATAATTTTTCAATAGGAACGTTCAAAAGCTCTGGATCCATAGTTTTGAGGAACTAAGGAGTTTTGGAATTTGGAAGATTTTTGAATTTTGGACGCTGGCCATCCGAGCTGGATTCAACGATTGACCTCGACGTTAACTTTACCTAATTGGACTCTTTAATGTATAGAATTGTTAATATCTTGGAAAAATTATTTTGTTTTCGTGGCAAAAAATTGTTTTAATTTTCGAATAATCTCTTGCAAGTATTTTATCAAGAAGTTACCAAGTCCGTTACTGAATGGTTCGACAAGAAAAACCGAAAGCGAACACGACATTTACGAGCCTCTAAGTTCTTTCCTTAACCTAGGTTTACCTATACTACTTTGTCAAATGTACAACAGTCAAAGGACAAAGTTTATTAGATAAAAAATGGTAGACAAATAGACATGGTAGCATTTGTAATTTTTAAAATTAACTCGTGTATACTAATTGTGAAAATGTTACTCATTTATTTGTGACGGAAGCTGATCATGAATATGTTTCAGAAAGATATACCCAGTTATTATTTTGGGTAAAGCATCGTTGACGTGGGATGTGAACTACATGAAAAGCAACTGGTTGAGTGTTACTACTTTGGGAGTGCTACCGTGGTGTGCTGAGGTAGTGGCACTTGCTGTGTGCACGCATTTATTGCTTGATATGCCATGGATATGGGGTAAGAATATTATTGAGTATTTCTGTGCGCAATTCGTACATTATATCTTCACTATATATTATAAAATAAAGTCCTCCGCCGCGTCTGTCTGTCTGTCTGTATGTCTGACGAAACTTCTACTTGTAGATATCTGATGCTATAAGGAGTAACTTACAAGGAGAGGGCGGCAACCGGGGCACAAGTTTTTTAATGAAACTTAGCAGGATGGTAGTGGGGACTGATAATAATAAAAGTGTCAGAGATTAGGTGTAAACACGCAGCCGTTTCTAAAACATTGTGGGTGGAAAGTTTCCCAGTCGCTTATATCTCGTAAAGATAAAGCATCCCATCCTGCCGAGTTTCATTTAAAAAACTCGTGGTCTGGTTGCCACCCTCTCCTTGTTGGCATACTTTTATTTATGAGAACTATAGTAAGCAGTAAAAATTTAAAAATGCGAAACGCAATGTGACTTCGCTTGGCACAAATTGAGATATTAATATGAATAGGAAAATACATCAGGTGAATTATGTAGGTATATATACGACACCTCTAAAGCTTTATTGTAGGTGAACTAATGCACCCAATAAAACAAAATTTATTGAGAACGAACGACACAATGGAATACCATGCCATAAAACGCCAATTCAATAAAACTTCCTGTTGGACTCGTATCGCATTTGAATGCATTTTCGCCCAATAGCGTCCTTTATTGTAAAGCTTCAATGACATTCAGAACTTTACAAGTTCACAAGCGTTCGCCGAATACCACGCTGTTGTACTTTGTGTGGTTATTCGCCTTCCAAAACCCAATAAACACGTTCAAACATGATCCACGAATATATTCTCATTAGCAGTGCACTTTCCAACTCGAGGAGCTTACCAATTCTATATTACATAATATTTACCAATTCTATGTAATTCGTCCGTAATTTTAAAAGCGGAAGTTTGTTTGTATGTATGGATGTTTGTAACTCTCTTTCACGCAAAATCTACTCTGAACCGATCACCATGAAATTTTGCATACACGTTGTCTTGGACACGTTTATGCAACGTACCTTGCATAAAGGACATAGGGTACCTTTCATCCATAACGCGGACGAAGTCGAGGGCACCAACTAGTATACACATAATTTCATGACTACTCATTAATTATTTATCGGTAATAGCAATACATAGAACAAAACATGACATTTCTAAGCCGTAATATGGCTTGACGGCGCTATTGCACCAGCCTTGTGTTTCACAATATAGATAAAGTCCCTATTGGTACTGTCGCTGTCTATTATTTTCCCTCCAAAGAAAAATTTCTACTCGTTCTTTATTTTTTAAATCTAGTTTTTATGAACTATAACTGACATAAATAATTTCCCATTATAGTTTTCAGGTGAAGCATTTTGTAACAAATTGCTAGTTGAAAGGAACCCTCACATTGATGTATATGCATCAATTTACGTAATGGATACGTTGCTCCAGTAATAGTACCGACACTTGTACGTAGTAGCTGGATAGAAGATTTACAATCAATACTTACTCTAATGAAAAAGTATTACTATGTTCCTTGTGTTTCTTGAAGTATTAATATTTGGGTTGGCATTAAATATGCAATCTATTCGTATCTTGATCATCGAATCAGCCTATTTTTCTTTTCCTTTTTTTTAATGTCAATGTCGACAGACTGTTATTTTTTCACATCTTAACTGCTCATCATGAAATTTTGTATGTACATTGTCAGTAATACCGGAAAGGATAGAAGTAATAGCCTGACATAATTTGTGCCTGACATAAAGGTTTTTTTTTTTTTCAACGCGGACGAAGCGGGCACAAGATTGTTTTTAATAATAATAAACAAATGGACAATGGTGTAAATCAGCGCCTGCTTTTTGAAAATATGTCCTACGAAGTTTCTCCTTGTTGCGCAGGATTCCTGAATGGCTCTATTTACGCTTCGGTGTCCTGTGCCGTTGTGATGCCTTCTGTTCAACGGCTGTGCTCTGGGAAAGGAGCCAACGATGGCGATACTACTCACAACTGGGCCCAGTTGGTTTGTACCGCTGGCGGTACAGACACTGCACTTAGCGTCGGTGTGTACGGTCTCATTCACAGCGCTATGTTCCACAACACTAATGAAGTTTATCGCTACACGAAAGTAAGTGAAATTCCAAGTGCTATTCACAACACGTGCTATTCATGGCACACACAATAAGAGTGTTTTAAATTTGAATGACATAGCGCTCGTGTTTAACACTTTTTTTAGTGTTCCGAGATTTTGTAGGTCTCCAGTCGAGGTTTTCGTTTTATTTTTATATCTGTTTACAAAGAATTTTCGTTGAATGCAACGTTTGCAAAGGCCGCACAGAAACATATTTTAAACACAGTTGGGTTAAATCTTATCTGTATCTTTAGATAGCTTTCTTTTTACGGTAGCAAGTTTATACTTTAAATAAATGAATAATAAATGAAATCATAATTAAAGATAAATTCAAAAATATGTTAAAATGTGAAATGTAATCAGAAGTAAAGCTGTATATAATATGTTTTGACCTTTGGTTTAGACCTTCAATACTGCACGTATTCACTTTAGAGATGTACATTTTACTGTGATATTTATCTTATCTATATCTATATCTATATCTATATATCTATATATATATATATTATATTATAAGCGTCGCTTATCGCTTTGGTCTGATTCTGCGCGCTAACTTCTTAGAGAAACCTTTATAACCCAAAGGATTTTGATACAATTTTCAATGATGAAAAGAGCGAAAAATGTTTGTATATATATAATTTGCAGAAAAAAAACTGGATTCGTGCAAAGCCTGGAGCCAAATTATAAAACTCAAATTAATTACTTTTGATTACTAAAAAATTTTAATTTCTATGAATTTTACGCATTCTCTTGTATTCTCTTGTTATTGGCTCAAGATATTGAAGATTCCTTCTTTGTACTGAATATACTTTTGATCTGAATTTAATTGTAAGTAATTTCCATTTTCACAGGCAGCATTAACATTGTTCGCGGGTGTTGTACTGGGCGTCGCGTGGGGCAGCCTGGCAAAATTCATTCCGCATCCTCAAGACTACTATGTAGCAGAACTAAGGGTCTTGTTCTTGTTGGTTGGAGGACTCAGCGCAAATTTCTTAACGTCACTGGTCGGATGGGGAGGCACTGGTATTATTAAATTTCTATATACTTATATTTTTATATTATAAAAAAACTGCTTATACGTCTGTGAAAGCAGTCTGTGAAGTTTTTAGTTTTATTTTCAAAATGACACCGCTAAAAGTGTATCAGTAATCTCACTTCACAGATTATCTAATGCTCTATCAGATTAATTTTTCATTTGACATTGTAGTTTACGAATAATATTAATTAATTAATATTTACATTATTAATATTTAATACTTTTGGCGCTTATAACATTTTTATTCCGCGAGGTGCGCTATATTCCGTCGCATGTTGTGCGTAATTCTACGTATTTTGTGTTACTATCATGTCTAAAGAGCCACGCGGGTGAAATTAGAAATTTTGTTTGCTTTATACGCATTCTTAATTACTCACTCACGGAAACACCATTTCAAGGAGTGATATTTCGAGCATTGTGTTACTGCCGCCAGTTGGTCACATATAATTGCGGAACTTAGTGTTCCCTCTACCATACTATTTTAAATATCCTATGGCTTGACTTATTTCTATACATTGATTTTACTAAATGGAATCGCTTCATACTCCAGCATATTTTCACAGGCGGTGTAGCGGTATTGGCATGTAACGCGACGGCCAGCGCTTGGTGGTCAAGCGAAGCAAAGACATCAGCATCTTGGGAGCGCAACTCAAGTCCAGCCGCCACTGCCTACCGAATGATGTGGTCTATCTTTGAGCCTATGCTTTTTGCTTACACAGGAACATTTTTCGCAGTAAGCATTTATTTTATGCTCCTTACTAATAATCTAATTGTGAGATTAGGATTCTACCAGGAAACCAATACCTCAAAACTTTGTTTTTTCACTTGACTACATTAAAACTATTCTCATACTATTTTCTTTAAATCAAATCACCGGAAACATGCGTCCTTTCACATTATTATTTACTCGTACGAGTACATGCAACTCTACAACTGTACAACTCAGCTTTCATTAATAACTCTTTATCGGAAACCTCCTGGAAACATCCTTCGACGATAATTTAAACATTGGCAAATATCTCACTGACACACGACATAAGCTCTGATTGAAGCGAGGAACGCTAAACTTTGGAGTTGTGAAGATAAATTGTGTTGCAACGATAACCTCGTGTTATTTAATGCAGTTACTAGCAGGCTTGCACATGAGGTGGTGGATTGTACACAAACGTACGTCATTTGGCCAACGTTGACCAGAACAAGAAAATCGGAGGGAATGGGGAATGGATTGAGATCTTTTTACTCGGGCGGTAGTCTTAGGGGAGACCACTGCCCGACCTGAGGTCGCCCGGCGTATCTCCACCTTCGGATACGCCGAGGTTCAGATTAACACAGTCCTCCTCCTCAAAAGCAATAAATCAGCAATAAAAATGGAATAAATATTGGTCATATATTTTGCCATGCGTTATACTTTTTTATTTTTCAACGTGGACTAAGTCGCGGACAAAAGCTAATAACTTTATAAAAGCAACAATTGTAAGGAATAACCTCTCTTTAGTGATAGTGTGTAAAAATTCCCGCACACACACAGCATGTTATTGAATAAAATTTTGTAGCTGTAACACCATCTGTCGCCTGGGAAGCTTTTATGGGGGTCGACACAAAATGGATATCTAACCATTTGGGTGGCAGAAATGTAACTAATACTGTCAAATAGGTCAAATGTCACACAGTACTAAAAAATTATTATGACTATGTACTTACCCATTTTTATTTATATATTTTTTATTTTAGGGAAACTTAATGTATTATTACATGATAACAGTTTGAATAGATAGCTTACACCTAATAAAAAATTTCCACTTAAATAAATAATAAGCAACAAAATGCTTGAAGCTTAAAAATAGATATTTTGTTTCAGATCGATAGTTCCATATCGGAAACAATGTTAGTGGGCTTCGGTATTCTACTGATTTGTTTGACAGTACGACTGACTGTCACTTTTCTCGTTTGTTGGGACTCGACGATAAAAGAGAGAATATTTATTTGTTGCGCTTGGACACCTAAATCTATTGTAGAGGTATTTTTTTATTTATTTGTTTATTAATTGATTTGTTATTTATTTGTAACTTGGAGCACTAATTAAAATCAAAGAGTATAGTATTATATAAGGAGAATTAAAATTGCCACACGAATGCGTTATAGTGAGCGTTGACGCACTCGTCAACTTTCTTGATTTGAATACTTTTGTACCCACTCCTACATAATGTGGCTAGTTACGTTCTATTTTTTGAATATTTTAGAATATCTGAAGTTTCATAGATATTGTGCCTTCTACATAATATTATTTAAAAAAAGAACAATGTTGTTCTTTCGGCGTTTTCGAATTGTGAAAATTTAAATTTTCTAATCGTTCGTAGTTAAACTCCAGTAGTCTGTCGGAGCTGACACACTCAATTTTTTTTGTTTATGGAATATATTTTTTAATAATTACTTACTTAAAAAGATAAGACAACGCCATTACCGTTTTGATACTGCATTTTACGTTACGATATGTACTCATTTTGATTTTTACAAAACTATTAATTTTTATTTTTATTTATATGTATATTTTAAATTAATGTATTTATTTTCAGGCAGTTTTTATGTTTTAAATTAATGTTTACAATTTTCAGGCAGTTTTGTGTCCTCTAGCAATCAATACATTGATGATGTCAAGTGATACATCACGAAGTGAAGAGATGAACTATGCCGAAGATGTTATGAGGCTCACAATACAAGCGATACTTATTACAACTCCAATCGGATTCTTATTGACACATTATCTTGGCCCTATACTCATTGATAAAACTCGAAAGTGCCATCCATGATAGTAAATACTAAATTTTAGAGTGTTATAATACTTTCTGGAAACACACGAAAACTTATCGTGAAAGACAAAAAATGTAACACAAGTATAAATCCGTAAGTTCAAACAATTTTTTGAAGATGGTTTTAAGTACGATGTCTCCGATATCTCCGGTAGTTCAACAATCAATCTAGTTTTGGTTCGTGTGACGTTGTAGGTCTGAACTTTATTCGACCTCGTTTGCAACTTTTCTATTTTATATACAAAAAAAGTCTAAAAAAATAAGAAACGTTGGAAATAAGATTTAATAAGCCCTTTAGGTCTTGTAAAATTCTGTTTTCAATAATCAAGAGAAATTCTTGTTAATATAATAAAATTCTAATTCTAATATAATTAATTGTAATCTAGATTA
The DNA here is from genome assembly GCA_947623395.1 of Synanthedon tipuliformis. Lineage (NCBI taxonomy): Eukaryota > Metazoa > Arthropoda > Insecta > Lepidoptera > Sesiidae > Synanthedon > Synanthedon tipuliformis. Next base: position 7,562,879 of record OX392408.1, on the reverse strand, counting down.
TCTTACAACAAAGGAAAAAACGAAAAAAGGTGAAAATATATTAAAAGAAAACAAATAGAAAATATGTTATTTTGTTTAACAATCTTTTCACTTCACTTTTACTAAACTAAGTATAATAGATCGAGAATTAAGCTAGCACAAAATTAATATATAATATTAATTTACTTGAAATTCTAATAATTTACAAATTTGAATTGAATACCAAAAATAAGTTTGTGCCAAAGAGTGTACTATATATACCTACCAACTTTTTTCTGAAATATTCAATCCATAATAATAAGCCCTCAATAAATAATATAGGTAAATCTAGGTAAAAATATTATTATTTGTTATTACACTTTAACGTTATTTTTTTTTAAACTGGTCCATACGATATTTTCAATCATGCTTAAGAAAAAAAAAATTTTTTTTTTCCTAAAAATCTCCCTCTGCCCTATTTTAGTAGAACCAAACATTGATAAAAGTAGTATATTATAAAAATTTAATAGAAATAAATTTACTATTATTGTCAAAATAAGAATTCTTTAAAAAAAGATAAAATGGAATATTAATTAGTTGAGTATATAAGAAGTATAAGCATCAACATTTGACAAAAAAAATAATTAAATTTTGAATACATATCTCAAAAAGCGCCATCTGCCGCATTAGTGTCGAACTACAACGAATCGTGTCAAAGGTTATCGATTATTTATTTATTTATTTTTAAAGCGCCCTCTGCCGTATTGGAATTGAACTAGAACAAATCCTGTCAAAGATCAAGTTAAGTAAAGGTCGGATGCAATGTGTACTGTGAGACAAGATAATAATAAGAAAGAGACAAGGAGTTTAACAGATTTGTTAGCTCGACGAGTTAACTCTCATGACAAAACGCTAGTGTCCCATAAAAAGTTTCACTTCAAAAAAAATTAATAGAATACCTATATAGGTATAGAATACCTATATAGGTATAGAATACCTAATATAAACTGTAGTTTAGGAATTCAACTTATTCCGAATACCATAATAACCTTCAAATCTATCTTATACCTAACAATAGCCCTAATACCATCAACGGCTTCAGTACGCATTACCCAAAGCAGCGGCCTGACAGGACATTTTTCTAGCCTGCTTGCAATTCCAAAGACGCCACGTAAGACCCTGCGTAACTTCCATGTATTTATTAATTATATATTACTAACATCGTCTAAGTAACCTTAATATAAATTTAACGTTAAAAATAAGAATTTTCCTTTATTTCACTGTGATAATATCAGTTTGAATATGTTTTCTTTAAGACTTATATTAATCTATAATTGTATTGTACTCATACGTAAGCGACCTATGCTTGTAATTTATATTAATTCTATTTATAAGTAACATTTTTTTGTAGTTAAGTGATAATGAAAAATATAATAGGTTTGTAATGAAAATTAAGAAATTAAAATTAAAATTAGTTCATACGAAAACTAATTAGTTTGTGTTTACACAAATTTTAATGTTAAATTAAATGAAACATTATATTTTATTAACAAATAAATGAAAAATAAAATAAAAAAATTAATATTACTCTGTATATAATAATAATAAGGCTCGCGCAGTTCTAAAATTTGTTACTTAGAAAACAGTGTTTACTCTTGTATGAAAAGAATGAGTAAGGTATAAACGCAATAATAAAGTATTGTTAACAAACAAACAATACAACTTAGCAACTTAATCGCCGCAGGCACATACATAAGTAAGGATTTGTATTAAGCATTTTTTCTCACTAATTGAAAAAATACTTTTATTAGACGGACACATAGTTTTAGCTTTACAATTTCCAACACTTAGATATTGTTATTAGTTTTCTAACTAGAGCTCAAACAATCTGAGCAATTAAAGAACTATGTTTAAGTAAGTTTTAACAATTTTGTATACCTAGTAATGCCTATTAAAACTACTTTGATAGAAAACAAAATGTAGTTTTATTATTTAACCAATAAATAAAATAATAGTAATAAATGTTGTTTTAAACTATTGAATTGTAATGCTAATATTACTCGAGATGCTATTCAAATGGTATTTTGAATGCACATAAAAAAGTAAAAGCAATATTACGCTTGACCAGACGTTCGATTTTTAAAATAAAAATTTTAGATGATCCTTTGGGGACAGTACTTTTTTTTCTAAATCCCTGACAACGTGTATGCAAAATTTCATGATGATTGCTTAAGTAGTTAAAGTGTGAAAAACTAACAGACAGACAGACAGTTACTTTCACAATTATAATATTAAGTATGAAAGTTTGGGTTTATTCCGTATTAAGGCCAGATCCAGATGAACTTATAGAATGACTACTATTGGAAAGAGGTAAGTAGGTACGATCTCATTTAAGACAGTAGAAATCCAAGGCACTAAAAGCGACGTGTTCGCTAAAATTGTAACTTAACTCTAACAGGTGTTTAGTGTTCAGGTTCACTTCATTGTTTGTTACTTTAAGTTGTTAGGATTACATAGTCAAGTGCAGACTCAAATTTAGAACAAACTAAGGTTTCGTACTTACTACGTAGCAATTTACTGGTGCCGGAGCGGAGCTACTTATGTTAAATTAATAACTGTACGCTTATAAATACACCTAGCTGTAGGTGTATTTATAAGGGGTATTTAAATGAAAATGAAATTTTACCTCGACATTTAAGCTAAGCTAAGCTAAGCTAAGCTAACAAAATAACATTATTGAATCAATAATCTCAGATTCTATAATGTTATTTTGGTAATAAGAAAATATTACAATTATGCTGACGGTCTGCCTGGTGTAAATGGACTACAGTTTCCTATAACATAACGCATCCCTTTATACGATAAAGAATAGGAAACAAACTTAGGAAATAATAGGAACTTCTTAGCAGTGGCGTAGCTGGGGGGGGGGGGCAGTGGGGGTGACACCCGACCGTGAACATCAGTAGTACCACATTTAAAAATTCGTAAATTGTGTCAGATTGCATAACCGCCACTAATAAAATATACTAAACGCAACAATTAAAGGATACAAAAAAGTTCCAAATTTTTAGGTGATTTTCAACTCGAAGAAAACGGTCATACAGTGCTCATTAAAAAAGGCAATTGTAGCTTCAAGTCTCTAGTTTTTGAATCCGAACTTCAAATATTTTTCTCTTTATTGGTTTATGAGTAATCGTCAGAAAACCAACAAAAAAAATTTCTAATGCTCGTCTTGAAATCGCTGTAAAAACCGTAATTTTTTTTTTTTTGTAATGGTACTATATAGCTCTTTTAGAGAATTTAATTCCCTATAATTTGAGCTCATGAGCTCTGTACGATGATTGTTCACTGAGTTATCGTCGAACAAAGCAAAAAGGCACATTTAATTTTGATAATTAATTGCTCGGGCAATAATGGTCGTATAGAAAATTAAAGTGGGATTTTGTAAACTGCAAAACATTCCCTACATGCTGCTTAAATTGTATTTTGATAAAAAAAAATTTCAAACCGAAAAAGTTGGACAAATAAAAAGTGAAAATCTGCAAATTTCAGGATATTTGGATAACTTGTAATAACTTTGCAAATAATGCAGATACGAAGGATATTTTCTATAGCTTTTCAAACTCAATGTGTTCTAAAAAAAACCCTGAAAGTTTCAAAGTGCTGCGATTTATTTTTCTTAGTGTCCGGAATGTTTAAAATTATCGTATATGCTGAAAATCAAGATAACGGGCAATTTTTAATTTTTTATCCCTTAACAAATTATTATTGATAAAAAACCTTTAAACCAAAGTTTAAACGCAATAATCCATATTTTTTTCATTAAGCCTTTAATCATTAAAAATAAAACAACATTTTTTTTCGGAAAACATCGTTAATGTGTAGAAAAAAAATCTTGAAAAAGAAATTTTTATTTTTTTTTATTTTTTAATGATTAAAGGCTCCTAATGATAAAAATATGCATTTATTGCTAAAAACACCGTCTAAACTCAAAAGTTTAGACGGTGTTAGAGCAATAATTTGGTAAGTGATAAAAAATGAAAAATTGCCCGTTATCTTGATTTTCAGTAAATACGACAATTTGTAACATTCCGGACACTAAGAAAAATAAATCGCAGTACCCTGAAATTTTTAGAGTTTTTTCAGGACACATTGAGGTTAAAAAGCTATAGAAAATATCCTTCGTATCTGCAAAGTTATTACAAGTTATCAAAAAATCCTTAAATTTGCAGAATTTTACCTTATTTTCGGACAACATTTACGTTTTGAAATTTTTTTTTATCAAAATCCAATTTAAGTACCTCGTAGAGAATGTTTTGCAGTTTACAAAACTTTACTTTAATTTTTTGTACGACTATTATTGCCCGAGTAATCAATTATCAAAGTAAAAAATGACTTTTTCGGTTTGATCGACGATAACTCAGTGACTAAATCATCATACAATGCTCATGATGAGTGTAGTTGTACGGAATTAAATTCTCTAAAAGAGTTTTATAGTGCCATTACAAAAAAAAATATTACTGTTTTTACAGCGATTTCAAGACGAGCAAAAATTTGAAAAAGAATTCGTTGGTTTTTTGACGATTACTCATAAATCGCTAACGAGAAAAATATTTGAAGATATTGAAAAATATTCAAAAACTAGAAACTTAAAGCTACAATTTCCTTTTTTAATGAGCACTGTACGACCATTTTCTTCAAAGTTACAGCCTGTTGAAAATCACGTAATTGTTGTGTTTAGTGTATTTTGATAAAACATAAATTATTATTACTTTTTTATTTTAATAGTTTTGATTGATTTTTGGGGTGACACTACAATATCCGCCCCGGGTGCCACCCATGCTAGCTACGCCACTGCTTCTTAGTTCTCAGTTACGAGAACTAGCGTATGGATTTTAAGAAAGTGTTTTTCACGGTTTTTGAAAGGGTCTTTCGCAACTACTACAGTAAGTAATTAAACAAAAACACGCATTTATGCACAATATACTATAATAATATTACTTATTTAACGAAGAACTGGTTGGCGGTAATTAGTGATAAAAAGGCAAACATTTAAAAATTCAAAAAAGCCTAACATCACTAAAACGGTGCAACTTGTGATAGGGTAATAACTCCAATATAGACCATTATTTAATGGACAACCTGTAGTTATAGTTTTATAACTATGTATCTGTAAAATATATTTTGGACCAATTGCAGATTTTTTTTTAAGATTAGTCTTAACAAATCCCCCTCGAGGGAAGGTGTGTCGCCATCTAGTGAAACTACACAAAACTTGCACTGATCATGGCGTGTGTTGAATCAAAATACTAAAACCAAAGACATTAAGTATACATTAAACACTAAAACTTTGTTATAGCCAGCAGCGCCGTCTGTGCGATTCTTGCTAAAAGATTGTGTATCAACAGGTAACCTAAAATGTTTCTTCACTTAATGTTTTTGAAGTTTGTCGTGAGATGGCGTGTAAAACTAACTTTAAATAAGCTACAGTAATATTTTATTTTGAATACTTAAGCCGAACGGCTTAAGCAGCATTGTAAAAAAGTTATTAGCTAAAATTATTTTTTTCTTTAAATGTGCTTGAATTATCAGTTTTTTTTTTCTTAATAGATGCGCGAATAAAATATACTGAAGCCTAACCATCTATTGCTTATCCTTTATTTAATCGGGGTGTCAGATTGCATACCACTGGCGATTCTTGTTAATGATAGAAGACCTGTCACCGTGTGAATCATCAAACTGCAAGAAATGCACAAAAAAAAAGAAGGTATAAGTAGGTACTAAAATGTATCCTGAACGCTTACGTAGCTCGTAGTGATTAAATCCATAATATCTAGATTTATTTGTCTAGTTTCAAATTGGTATTTAGTCAATTGTATCTATGCAAAATCTACGAATATGTTAATTTTAAAAGGTTTTTTTTATTTATTTATTTTATTAATTATTATGCATGGCATTAGGTAATTGAATTTGTTTCAATATATTTTATTGCTGTTAGAATGTGAAAAAAAATCGTGTTCATGTCTTATATGTCTTAACAGTTCATACAATGTCTGATGAGTGCATCATAAACAGATTACTTCGAATGTCATACGCGATAATGATCTTGAAAATGTCATTTATGTGTTGAGTCCTTAAATTAATGGGTGTAGAGTTGTCGAGATGTGCGACTGCTTGCACGACGGACGCCAGTTTGTCCGGACCCCGAGTTAGACGCTCGCCTCTACATCGGAGAGTATAGTTGCGTATGTTTATATCAGATATTATCTTCAACAACGTCTAAGTGTTTGTGTAAATACTGATTCAGACAAACATTAACGAAACTGTGTCCACTTGGGCAACCGTCACAGTACAGCAGATCAAGGCCCCTACGTGTCGAGGTGCTTACATAAAGGGCTGTTCCGTCACGTAATTCAGGCAGCTGACTTCTGTGTGTACATATTATTTTTTATCGACACTTTTTCACCTTCAAACCAAATATCTTATCGACAAATCTATACCCGCTCGTTTTCTCGTTTCATATTTATCTATAGTGAATCTTTCGATGAGTGAGATATAAAATAAAATTCTGAAGATGAAAATTCGCTGCGAAGAAAATTGAAAAATGAAAACCAAAGTTTTTAAGAAGATACAAGTGGCAAAAGAGGCGAAGCAAGGTGGCCGTGCTAAGAAGACAAATCCAGCTGGAAACAGACCTGCAGAACAAAGAGTTAAAAGGACCGGAGCTGACGCTGTTAAGCTACATTTGCAGGCGACAGGCGGCACTGGAAGGACATCGAGATCAGCTACATCGGTAAAATTTCTCTATTTTTTCTCGTAATCCATATAAGTAAAATTCGTCACGTATAGTGTTTCGTATCGCAATTATCAACAAAAGATAAATAAGTAGTTCGAACGGGCAGTAAACAAAACAATTACAAAAAGTATAATGTTTAGAGTTATGTGGAGAATTTGTACCATACGTGAACTAATTACCGTTTATAACATGCTTCGTTCGAATAATCTATACATTTTGTATAGATATCTATACTTTTTCCATAAAAATATTCCAAAGAACCTCAGAATTTAGGTTACACATGAAACTATTCCTGTAATCTGTTTAAATTTACACATGAAATATATCCTACTACTTTATATTATAAATGCGAAAATTTGTGAGGATAGATGGATGTATGTTGTTTACTCTTTCACGTAAAAACTACTAATCGGATATGGATGAAATTTGGCACTACTTTATTACCTGGATTAACATAGAGAATACTTTTATCCTGGAACATGTTAGGTTACCGAGTGATCTAAGAATATAAAAAATTGAGTGCCACTGTCGCTGTGGCGGCGCCAGCGGCAGCGACAGTGGAAAGATGTCAGATATTTTCTCATGTCATATTTTTACGGTCGCGGGCACCAGCCAGTATAGTCTAAAATAATTTAAAAGAGTGGTTAGGTATGAGCACTCGCTCTCTCTTTCTTGCAGCTGCTTCCAAGGTCAAGATAGCTATGATGGTAGCCAACCATTGTAAAGAGGATAAAGAAAATAAAAATTATTACGTGTTGAAGATAATGTCCTATCCTAACTTTTGTATTATAAAAGCCAAAGTGATTTGCTTGTGCCAACTAATCGATCAATCAAAATAGGCATGGCAATTTCCCATACATCATTTTAGTTAACAATATTTAAGGTCTTCAAATGAAAACCCTCTAGTAGCAGTAGTCCGAAACTACAAAAATTAACAGATGAATGAGGTCAGGTTTTTGAATTATTGTTTTATAAATTACGTTATTTTTCAAATTATAGGTATGTCTTTTATAGTTTGTTCTAAGCTAAAATGCTTTGAATATATTTCTAATTAAGAGCCATCTAGTGGCGCGGCTTCGGCTTCGCAGGGATACATTTCTTTTTACTAATAAACACACAAACCTTCCTTGTTCGTCTCTCTTTCAATTAGTGAAAACAGTATTAAAGTCCATTAGGTGGTTTAGAAAAAATTTGCTAAGAAATAGACAAAGGCGGAGAGCGACTTAGGTATAGGTACGACATCAACGAAATAATATATCTCTCTATACAATTGTATAGATGTAGATGTAGATCACATTATTTGTTACTTACGCAAGTCATAAAACAGTACCTCACTAGTTATTGAAAATATATCCTTTAAATCAGGCCGACGGTCTACTTGTAACCTAGTAAACCGTCAGCCTGTCTGTGAGCTAGACGACGACGCCTATAACACAAGCACCGCCACAAGCGCTGTAAGCGCTGCAACCAACCATAGTAATATTAATTAGGAAGGATAGTGCATTGAAAATCCAGTTGGATGGTTTAGAAGAAGTTAGGGGAGATAAAGACAGAGGCGGACAGGAGCTTTAACTTATAACAAGCTGGTTTATTTTTGGAAGCGAGAATTCAAATCCATTCGTTATACTGGATTCCGTCATTTTTCCTTAAAAATGTCTAACTGCACTCTACTAATAGCATGGGATTTGGAATTTTTTTGTTCTTTTAAGCATTTTATCACAGACCCGTAATATAAAGCATGTGATACCTACTTTATCACATGACACAAGATGCGAGATAAAAACGTATCGAGATTAATAACAAACATGTTATCGGACATCAATATAATAAGTACTTTACTGTTGTCATATTTCTAAAATCTTCCGTCAGGACTTCAATGCTATTTCACTATGCATGTATTATAGTAACATTTTCTTATCTTTGTAAAATGTTAGCCCTTACTCGCGACTTTGTCCACGTGTCTTTATAAATTACTAGCTGTTGCACGCTACTTCGTCCGCATAATGCATATGTAATGCATATATGTTACTCGCTGACAAAGCCATTAAAAACAAGTTCTTTTTGAGTCAGTTCTGTAATAGGCCGTTATAACCTAACATCAAGTGGTCTATCTTTTCGTCTGCCGATCTTAGCATAAAAAATCCTTCAATAGTCAGCGCACTTGCATAAAACTAATACGTTTGATATCAAAAACAGCGGCAATATGTATAGACCTAATCTACTCAAATATACTGGAATAAATGTCTTAAAATAATAATTCATGATCATACTTAAGACAAGAGTGCTAAAGATGCAATTTTATAGCCACATACCTAAGTCACCAACACTAATAATAAATCTGTAAGTGTAGGTATTGTATGTATGTAGGTATGTTCCTCCATAACTCTTAAACGAATTAACTGATTTTAATGAAACTTGGTAGATAAACATTTAGACGTACGGGACACAGGATCTTTTTTCTTTTTCAACGCGGACGAAGTCGCGGGCGCCAGCTAGTTAATTAATAATATTCTATTGTCAGTGACGTTTGTACACACATTTCAATTTGCATAACACTTTGATGGGGCTGTGTATAGGGTTACTTTGACACCCTTTTAGAAAAGGACCTTTATTTTCAGGATGAATCACCTCGATTACATTTTATTTAATATGCACTGATGATAATGCCACATTATACTAGTCAGAAACAGTTTAGAATAACGACTTTAATGAAGGTGAACAACCTTGCCTCTATAATATTTTCTCGCCACTTTATGTACTGATTTCACTTTCTTATTAGATGGCTCGGAAACGAAAGTGCGTATTTGCGCAAACATTCCTGTATCTACTCTTATCTATGAGTTTAGTTACGATTAAATCACGCCTTTAAAACTATCTCTCTATCTATAGAGAAATATAATAAAAGCAAAAATTGGTATGTACCTTAAACAATATTAATTGTTTATTGAACATATTAAATTAGGCCCTATCCCCGTCTGTTCAGACCTTAGCTACATAACCGATCAACATGAAATTTCGCATATATGTGGTCAGGGATACAGAAAAGGACATAGGGTTACCTTTCATCCAGAAAAATTTACTAAAAATCAAAAACCTGGCAGAAATATATGTAACAGAAGTTAGCCGTTATAACTGCAATGAAAGCTTATATTAAATATATATTGGTTTTAAAAGAAACTCCTCATCAATTAGAAGAAGCCAGTGGAAATAAAATTGAAAAGTCCAATGTCAATAAAGTGAGCAAAAAGGTGATGCAAATTGAATCCTTTTTAGTTTTAGCATATGTTGTAAACAACCGGAATAGAGGCCGGAAATGTAGCAATAATAATTGTCGTCCGAGTAGGATTGAATGTATTTATATATTCATAAATAAACTACACATTATTAGCTATCTATCGTAATGACACATATATAATGACATATATGACATTAATTCACTTTCATTTTACAAAACAAAAACAAGGTGGGCCCTTATATATTGATACTATTTTGTTTTGAGTACTTAGTTTAAATACATTTTAATCCTGAAAACAAAAATATTCCCTAAATATTTGCGGCTGTATAGTAATGCTACAGCATAACAGTATTTATGTACAGAGAATATTTTTCTCATTGACGGAAAAATTGAAACTTGTCCCCTAAATTGTCGGCCTTGTAAACTAGTTCAAAGTCACTCTGTGCATTATGGAATCATTTAATATTAGCTGCGTGACAAAATGCCTTAATGTAGATAATAGCAGGATTCCAAACTGAGTACTAAGAGCACCCTTAGTTAAGCTCGCAGTGTACTCAAGCGCTGGCAGTGTACCAAACTCTCTTGATTCTTCGAGAAGAGATCTGATAATGAAGTTCGTGTCATGGAAAGGCTTTGACGTGCATTGAAAAGTTTAGCTTGTTAACTTTGGAACATGTTATAGACTTATTGATGCTGTCAACGATAAACTGACAAAGATTCAAGGCAACACCTCCGAGGTTCGGCTTGCTTTGGCATAAACAAACTTGTATGGTATGATGACATTTTTTTTTGTTTCTGGAATACTTTATGTGGATAGACAGGAAAAAACACTCCCACGTGGATGTCCACACTTGTCACATAGAGACAGACAGACAATACAGTTTTTACAACAAATGACTGCTATGAACTTTAATTTACAGAGTAATTACGAGTTAAAAAAACCATTTTATTACTTTTTTTAACTTCTCATCTGGTATTTTAATTTACATACCAGTTGGATAATGTTGAAATAACAATTAATAGACAGTAAGTACTTAAGACTTAGTACTTAGACTTAAGACATTAATGCCATTACAACGCATACTCGAGTTAGTCTTTTACATTACGATTTGTTTTGATCTGTTTATTATTTGAACTATTAAAAATATAATATTTATTTTCCCACACTTGTTTTTTATATATAAATATAAAAATGTGCTCAGGTTTGCTTAGGATTAACTGCTTAGTCTAGACTGCCCTGGGGTGGATCGGAGTTGTTGCCTCAGCAGAGCCCGGTTCACCCCGCTCACAGGGCAAGGAAGCACCGGGGGTTTTAGTGTGTATTCCCAGTGCCGCTATGATCAGGTGCTGGGCGACCCCCACATATCCCTTCCGCCTAGCCAGCCGTAGGGAATCTGTAAGCGGATTAATCCTCGACAAAAAAAAGGATTAACTGCTTAGGATTAAGATTAATTAACTACGTATAATTAATCAGTACAACTAACCCTTGTCTAGGTTAGCCTGTCAATGAAATTAGCGTAGCGGATATTTGCCGGATATTTGACGGTGGCTGTGTTCTATGGTAGACAAGGACTTCTACCTCAGAGTAAAATGGAAAATTCAATGGAAAAGCAACCGACGTCCATGCTCATGATAAGAGAGTATCGTTGCCTTGAAATGTATCTACAGACAACAACAAATAACTTCTCAAATATTTTGTTTTATTTCGTCAAGTTTATTCGATGTCAGATTACATTCTGAAAAATAGTTGATCGCGATAAAGAAGTGTCCAATAACAATGCGTTATTGAAATAAAAAGCAAGCCTCGCTGTGTTTATTTTACAAACATATTTTACATAATTTTTGAAAAAAAAAAAAACACGGTTTAGTCATAGTTTTATAATTTTTTGTTACTTTTATGAAGATTTTTCTAGTTGTTTTATTTTTTAAATTTAAATAATTTAACTATTTTTTTAATTCAATCAATTTCGGATATGTATAATATTCGTCGTATATACTTTACTAATATTGCACAGTCATGAACCGAGCGACGGGTAAGAGAGGCCAAAACTATTGATTATTATCTTTTAGAGATTATGCTGTTCTAGGAACAGTAAAACAATACGATATTAAATATATTATTATATATTGATACTATTTTATGTCAAATAGATTATAACAAATTGATAGGACTGAAACTGCGAAACTGAAGGAAATATTTGTTAAATCTTTTGCCATCCTTATTTTTAGATAGCTGGTAACTACCCTATTGAAATATTTAGCCTATATCCACGCTGAAATTCTATTCTAACTATTAATGAAAGATTTTTTTTAAATCGGATTAGTTGTATCGAAGATTATCTCCTACACACTAGAAACAAACAAAATATATGATTATATAAAATTTATTACAATCGCTTAGAAAATAAATTTTCACCTTTGAATAGGTAATACTTAATTAGATATCCTGTTTGTTCATCGCAACTACACTCTTAATGTACAGATTCAGGGACTTCTTTAAATAATGTGACGACTATGTAAATCAGCCCGCTCACTTTCCATAAATCGCGCTACCTTCATAACACAATATAAAATATTTTTTTTATTTTCCTATAACAGTCTTCACGTGACTACACAGATAAAAACCTTTCGAGGCAAACAAAATGTTGCAGTCGCCATAAAGACACAATGTTCTAAACTCGCTTCCTGTGTTTCAAATTATTTCAAATAACTACACCTTCCCTATAAGTGTTTACTATTATATTATGCTATTATTTTCCTATTGTACTCATATGAATGGACTAGGCCTTGTTCAATCGTAAAGAGTGAGGTTTTTATGTGTGAATTTAGATAAATGCCCTTTGTTGGCGAGTCACGTAGTTTTAGACGAAATCCCTTCGGCGCCGTTCGTTGCCGCTTGTACGAGCGTCCGTCGCGTCAGTCCATAGCATGTTTCCATTGACACTAGGCTTAAACCTACACTTATCCCTTATCTGAAGAGTTTCAATAAGAGCCTCGTGACTTTAAAGATTGCTACCTATCATAGACATTGGTGATGTATCTCCGATATATTACGCGCGGCGACAATCGGGATCATACGTTTTTATTGTGGATTTTATTACTCGGTAATACCTTGTAATTTATTATCGAAATTCGCGTATAAGTAATTGGAGAACGCTTGCGAGTTATCATCATTTTTTTTGCCGTTATATGTTGAACAGTGCGCATGTGTAACACAAATAAAATAATCGACGGTAAGTGGTGATTACTATTTTTTTATTCGTTTTTGTTTTATTTAATTTAATAAATAATATTTATCTCATCGTATTTAGCTCATCCACATCCAGGACATGCGATTGTTAAGTAGTTTCCATTGAAATAGTTTTAAATCAGTGTGATGACTTAATAATGACGAGAGTTATGATAATATTTATCGGATCGGATATGTAATGAAATATTTGCAATTTAATAACAAACGCAATAATAAGTAATAGACTCGTTTAATTATATTAATAATTTTAATCCCTCTTTGCATATGTGAAAATTAAATTAAAATCGGTCCACCGGAGTTTTTAAACCGTGTACACAACCACTTAACAATTTAATATCTAAAGATTTCCCTAATGATAAAAATAAAAGGTTATGTATCCTAGAACATAACAGTAAGTCATAAACAAGCAATTTAATGTAAAACCTTCTGTACAATATATTGCTCTTGGAAATGTTTAATTTTATATTTTATACTAGCTACACGCTCACGGCTTCATCCGGGTTCAAATTAAAAACTATCCTATCTTTTTATTAAGTTTTATCAAAATCGGTTAAGTAATTTCATGGAGTTCATTGGCGTCAAACAATGTGACACGTATATAGAAATTAATCACCGTTCCTACAATATAAATACTATTTGGTTTGTATGTAGAATTATTCACGAGTCTACCCAAATACGTGATGCACTATGTAATAAACTGTTAAAATCTATACTACACTTAATACTAGCTGACCCCGCAAACGTTTGATTATTTGATAATAAAAATTTTGGGGTATTAAAAATCATGTAAATTTGTTGGACGTTCTAAGATGCGCTTGCTGGTCCGTTCCGGCCCCAGCGGTCGTCGGCTCTCAGTACCTTAGTGGACAGGATACATATATACTGCCCTCTGCCACTTCAACTTACTGATCCGCCGGCTTAGGTCGGTAACTTTCGTTCCTCTACGGATCTTCTTATTCCTGATTCGATCTCGTAGTCTCACCCCAAGCGTAGACCTCTCCATAGCACGTTTAGTGACGTTGAGCTTCTACTAACGCGGCCCATAGTTAGAGGCCACGGTAATACGAGACTCGTATATCTATTACCTAGAAAGGTCTGTGTTATTCTGTTCGATGAAATTGTATCTTTCCTTATCAAATATACCCTATTTTTTTTCTCTTCGACGAAATTTCTTTACAAAAAAAATGTTGCTTAAATAACAATGCGGCCTTCAATTCAATTAGTATGCAAATAATATAATATTTTCACTTTTATCTACAATTACCTAGGTACTTCGTTCAAAAAATCCACCTTGTGTGGTTCAGATTAAATCACCTCCAATATAATTTAGACATATCTTTTTAATGCTTATTTGATATTTAGATTTATTATGCCTAAGAAATTAATCTTTACGTATTGGTTATTTATTGATAAATATAATTTATTACATTATAGCAACGACCATTATTAAGTTATCGTAATAATATGATACAAAAAAATTATCAAAATAATATAGTATTTTTTTTATTATTATTTAACTAACTTTTGATAAGATCTATGTAATAGAATGTATGTATTAGTTTTTACATGACATACATATACAATTGACGTTTACCGATACTAAATCTGAGATGCAGATGTGAAAAAAATTTTATTTTTATTTTTATTTTTATTTTTATTTTTATTCTGAACAACAACCCTACAGCAAAACAAAATAATATACAATAGATATCATATTACTGCTTCATTGCCAGTTACAGGGCTCTACTGTGTAAGACGTAAAAAAAAAAAGAGAAAATTACAGTTATATTACCTAAGCCTAACCTAATTAATAATTCTAAACAACGGGGAAGGGATGCGTGCGTGCGTGCGTGCGTGTGTGTGTGTGTGTGTGTGTGTGTGTTTGTGTGTGGTTCCATTTAATTATCTTTAAGTGTATTCGCGACGCTGCGCTTGAAAGATGTTTTGGGGAGGTGGAAAATATCTAGGTGCGTGAACTTATCGTTATAAGTTGAGGGCAATCTATGGTATACAGAGCCAAGGTCGTAATTTGTTCGTGATAGCGGAACGTGGAACAGTTTTCTCCTTCTACCACGCTTGGTCCCGGCCCGAAGCCGTACTAACACCTAACACGGGAAGGAAGGGTAGAAGGGTTCTAGTACCTAACACGATAACATTTAGATTTACAAGTCCTGAAAGAACTTAATCTTGATATTGGTTATTTATTGATAAGCATAATTTATTACTTTATAGTTTTACTCTGTTCATTGTCGTAAGGTGACGTTTAACAGACGTGTCGTCATCAGGTCGTCATTTATCGAAAGTATTATTTAGATAAAACGTTTTCATATGTAATTTTTATTAATACGACTACTATTACTAACTAATCGGCATAATAATAATAAATTATAATAATCAATTTAACATTGTATGTAATATATATTATGGAACGATATAATAATCTTTCAATGAAGTCTACGTCAGAATAAAACACTTAATATACGCTGTAAGCATAATGATGAGTGAGAAAAATGTTATGCATTTGCTTACGTAACTACTCTTACCATATGAACCGCGGTTTAGTGTTTTAACTCTAATGCCATGTTGGCCTTAACAAAGTTAAGATTATCTATGACTTTTGTATTTACAGACAAAATGTGTAAACCGTCTATAATTTTATTTTGGTGCTAATGTACTCGTAACTATTTTTTTTATTCACTTTTTGATTCCTTTTTTCTACATTAGACGGTTAACTTAATATTTCCCAACTCTATCAACATTGTAGTCTTCAACTTGAAGATTATAAGATCAGTATTGTTTTATACACCCATCCTCTTACAGTACTTGACATACACACACACACACACACACACACACACACACACACACGCAGAGGCAGCCACAGTATTTCGGTGTTAACATCTTAACACCTTAATCTCTTTCGTCTGATCAATAACGATAAAGGAATCCTGCGCAGGCAGGTCTTTAAAGGACACCTTATCCAATATCACCTTATCCTGGGGAACAGTCACATTTTTATATACCTACCTATATAAAATCTAGCTTTATCTCAGGAACTTTGTCTACACAGACAATAAATAATCTTTTTATATTACAGTCTGTGATATTTGAATATATAACTGTATGTTTCTTAAAAATCCGTTCAGTAATTTTTGCATGAACTAACGATCACTCTTACAATCTTTTGCATTTATATTAATGGGTCGATGGATGGCCATAAATTTGATAGTAAAAAAATATTAATTTATCGATGTAATAAACGTACAATTACTAGTCCTATTTCTATTGAAGTATGCAAATGGTTGTGCCATGAATTATATTAACGGTACAGTCGAATTGTTGTCGCCGGGTCATCGTTAACTCCCATAAGTATCCCGGTCATACATACCGACACTCACAAAAATTGTTTGCATTCCAATTTGCAAGAATAGTTGTGTGGCAATTGAAGTCACAACGAAATTAGCGCGTCGTAAGTCGTAACGCGTACGGACTCAAGTAACGCGACTACAACAAAATTATTAATTTATTATTCCCGATCAGTATACTCGAGTTCAGTATTGGACGCAATTTCAGTGATAGTGAGCGCACTTTCGAGTTACCACCATAAATATGGTTAGAACCCTTTCTTTTATTATTATATTTATATATACAATAAGTTCAATCAATCAAATGCCATTTTATTAATTATTTTGTACGACATCGTACACAATAAACTATAGTATAGTATAGGTATAATTTAGTGCTATAATTATACATAATACCTAGATTATGATTTTATTTTTATTGGCTGTAGTTACTGTGGAATTTAAAATGTTTTCAAATTTGGTGTTCTATTCATTTATTATTCAGGCCAATGCACGAGCACTTAATACTTTCCTTTATTCATTTGCTAGCTTTTTTCCGGCGGCTTTTTTTAAATGATCCCCTGGAAACAGTATTTTTTCTGGTCCTTTTTCATGTCGATAAAGGTTTTGATACCCTATTCTTCTTTATTCCGGTCTACTCATATCTTTCTTTGTCTATTGTCCCAACGACATGTCCGATGTTACCATCCATCCTCATCTTTGTTTTACATCTGTTTGGTTGACCTTCTCTTACTTACTTATTACTGAGTGATTATTTTGCGCCAATTGTCCTTCCTACTTATTATTCTCTGTTTAGTATTAGTATACTTATAAATAAAGTAACATCAATTGATATTTATAAAAATATTCCATGCGATAATCTTTTATAGCATTTTCATCAAGACTTTTCATCAAAATGTGTTCAAGTTTAAAACTCAAAAAAAGGATAACCTCAATTTCCAAATAAGCCTATTAGTCCAGATCCGTTGTTACAGGTTTAAAAATTTGTGAAACAATCATAAAAATTAAATAATAATTTATATACAAATACATACAGTTTCAAAGTCCTGTGTATTTTGTACTGTGCTTCATCGTATTGGATTCAAAGCAATCATATTATTTATCAGCAAAATAATTCATTCAATAAATTCTTTCGTTGGAAACAATTATAGCAAATACCCAGAGCCAGCTGACATCTTCACTGTAAATACATACCTACTAATACGATCGCTGTCATCTCTTGACGTTTAAATTATCGCTAAGTTATCATCCAAATACATGATGTCCATAAACCGAACGAACAAAGATATCGGTTCAATGTTGACTGTTTTTATTATGATGTGATTATACACGCACATGATTGCAACAGGTAGGTGCCGATCATGTGAGATTCGTGACCACGTTGTTAGATAGTGGACTCAGGTGATGATCGCGTTAAACGTAATGCAAACATATTGGGACTATAACCTTATATTTTTACTGTCTGGTAACGTCTGAAACAGATTAACGTCGTGTGTTGATCGAAAGAAACTACTTGTTAGTTGCAAAACGATAATATGAAAAGTCACTAGCATCCTTCTGGTAAGTGGTTGTGGACATTTGTTGCTTAACTGTTGACATGTTATTTCTTAATCCTTACTAATATAACATAGGGGTAAAATTGTATGTTTGTATCTTCGAAACTACTCATCCGATTTAAAAATGCCCACTGCCAGAGTTTGGAACTCCCTGCCGGCGTCTGTGTTTGTAAGCTCATACAATATTTTCAAAGTTCGAGTAAATAGCCATCTTCTGGGTGAACTCGTTCCATCATCGGCCTCTTCTTCGCTACATGGTTAGATGTTGGCTAAGCTAAAATTATTATTATTAACTAATCTTTAATAAAAAAAAATCGGTCACCAATAGTTAGAATAGAATTTTAGGGATAGATATTCCACGCGGGCGAAGCCGCGGACACCAGTTTTCTTAAAATAAATATTTTATTCTTAGTAAAAGTGTAATGTCAGGCGTCATTGAATGTTCAGACGTTATATTGCTTTACATATTTTGTCAGGCGTCCTTTATTTTTTAAACACGGACCTAGTCGTGACATCAGTTAGTATCTAACATGTTTTTGGATAATCTAGATACAATAAATTTTTCCTTCTTCTTGTTTAATACAATCATACAACAACACAAACATTTGCTTCTTAAAGCGTGACTCAATACTTTAAAATATTATTTATTTACAACTCTTATTACAAGTAATAATTAATAACCATTTACTTCTACAATTATCACAATTATGTAAGCTAACAACTATTAATTATTTCTATGTTACTAATTACTATTATAATATGTTACAATTACAATTAAATTATTTATTGACTTTATACGTCATCCTTATTATCTTTTCAATTATCTTAGAATCTACACTTCAGAGTGTTTCTATTAAAGAAGTTAAAAAATATAAAGAACTTTTTCGGTAGTTTTTTTGTAAAAAAAAATCTAATGACGTCTTAAAGAACAGTTCCAAACGAGGCAATTTGTTATCAATTTATCATTATTTAATGAGATTTTTTACTTTTACTTTAATTTTTTACAAATATACTTTTTTACTCCATAGTAGGTACCTACATTTTTTTAATCCTGCTTTCCAAAAAGCAGGATTAGCAGCAGATAAAATGCAGCAGGATGTTAAAAAATAATATACCGATTAAATATTTTGTGTATAAATAATCAACCTGTATATATATATAGTACTAGCTTCTAATGTTTATTATTGGCCTCATTGAATTGTAACGCAAACCTATTGAGACACATTGTGCGCTGTGAGCGCATTTAGATTGCATAACACATAATTAATGCATCGCTCGTATAGGACGTATCTATGTGATGCGTATCGACTATTTATTTTAAATTTGAACTAGCGACACGCTCCCGGCTTCGCCCGGGATGCATTTTTTTATATACACAAACATTCCTCACTTATCCCTCTTACCATTAGTGCAAACCGCATCCAAATCCGTTCAACAAATTAGTTATTACGTTATTATATTATTACGTGTTTAGAACAAATTCGCTAGCACTTCAAGAATAATTGAAAAACAATAGTCAGACAAAAACAAGTGTTGGTTATTTTTGAACCAACACTTCTCAAAAAGACATTTGGTTATAAAAATGTCTGTATTTTATTATATAAATTTTATAATATATTTTATATTAAATAAATAAAATAAATAAAATAAAATAAGCCTTTATTCACTAATAGGTTACATAACAAATTTAAAAAATATATATATCATAATGCGCTTCTATACATATAATAAAAGAATAAAAAAATTTGATACTAAATTTGGTTGTTTTATTTCTTATATATTCTATCATATGTTTATATATCAATCTTGTATATTTTATTTATTTGGGTTAGACATCTGCAACCTTATCAGGTTGTCCGAAGACATAGGCCTCCTCCAGACAATGCCACCTTCTGCGGTCAAGTGCCAGCTGTCTCCATCTTTTGGGCAGATCATCATCCCATCTTCTTAGCTGCCTTCCCTTTTTTCTTTTTCCTTCTCTTGGATACCATTCCAACACCCTCTTGGTCCACTTATCCACTCTTTCTCTCATTATGTGACCTGTCCAGCGCCATTTTAGTTGCCTTATTTTTACTATTATGTTGGGGATTTGGGTTTTCCTTTGGATGTCTGTTAGTCTGCATTTATCTTTTAGTTTTATGTTTAACATACTTCTTTGCATAGAATTTTGACAAACCATCAGTTTCTGTTCCAATTTTTTTGTAAGACTCCATGTTTGGCATCCATATGTTAAACATGGCAGTACACAGGTTGTATAAAGTTTCCCTTTTATAGTTATTGGTATGTCTTTGTTTTTCATAATATTCTTAAGTGACCAGTATCTATTCCAAGCAATGTTGATTCTTCTTTCTACTTCCTTCCCCATAGAGTCGCAAGGAGATATGAGTTGCCCCAGGTAGATGTATTCATCAACATATTTTATTTCTTTGCCATCTAGTATTATTTTCTCTTTACATTTGTTTGTCATTATTTTTGTTTTTTCGTTATTAATAGTTAATTTTTATAATATTTTATATTATCTAATCTCTACAAAAACAACTACAATTTCTTAAATGTCATCTCTTGTTTCAACCTACTATGTTAAACTATGGTGAATAAGTCATAATTATGTGACTTCATGAAGATTTTGTTTATGTTTTATTTCCAAAAATTCTCCAAAAAAATTCCAAAAAAACAGTGTGAAAACAGCAGTTTAGAATGAAATTAAATTCTCGTGATTTCTTTTTATTTTCCCCTTTTTTGGTAAAACCCAAAAAAATAGTTTTAATTTAAGTAGGTACCGTAAGTAACCGTATTTTGATCCAACATCGTTGATTACCAATTAAATTTATTATTTAACTTAAAATTTAAAAGGTAGTGTAAAAATTTATGTAAGTAATTCTACTAGTAAAGAATAATTACGATCTTCACACATGTTTAAAATTATCCAGCAATGAAGGAAGTAAGTACAATACATGTCGTCCTTAACTTTATAACATTGTTATTTTTAAAGTTGTTTGTATTTATAATAACATACTAATATATTCCATAGCAGTCTTTTTTTACTCGGAAATATACGATTGTGACAAATTCCTTGAATATGACATAGAATAATCATCCTTATGATGTTACTGCGTACGGCTTATTTTAAAATCTACATAAACATATTAGTTCATTACCTGCTCAAACAAGCTTCTTTAGAGTGGAATTAACGAGAACGCGTTAATTTTAGTTATTGTTTAAAGAATTATCACAAAAAAAACGGTGAGCATCTGAACAACCTATACAACAATGTTATATTTATTTCATGTATTGTTTGCATGTACCTAAAGTTGTTTCAAAATTTTAAAGTAATAAACTGCCGGTTTACTAGTGGTTTCGCAGCATCGCACAATTTTGTTTCGTACGAATTGAAAAAAAATCTCATAATAGGTAATTAAAAAAAATTACCACTGTCAGTCGATAAATACCTATATTATGTAAACATACACTTATCAAATAATGTAGAAAAACGGCTGTATAAAAGAATATAAACTTAAAATTAGTACAGATTGCTGCTCATTATGACTTCTCCGTTCTCTCTTCGTCCGCTAATATTCTTTCAAACATTTTTTTTAAACTGTTGCATGAACACCTTAAAAATGCATTGCCAAAGGAATTATACTGCAAATAATACTTTGTATTTAAAATAAATCTTATTCTGTTAAACCTAGGTAAACCATCCAGAGAGTAATCTTAACTAAATGAGTATAATTAGAATGAACATAACTGACTATAGGTATTGAAAAGTCATGTGACAATAAACTTAATTACTAACTAATAAATAAAACAATAACACTAAAATGTTATATTGTGTTAGAAGTGGACACTTTTAACACTAAATGGTCTGTCCGTAGCTTTTCCACTGTTTCGACGTGTTATTAAAATCTATAACAGAGCATACTACAAGTACCTACCTATATAATTTACCGCCAAAAACTCGAAACATAACCAAAGTACGAATATTTTCACCATAGTGGACTTAAAGTTTTGAGAATTTTTTCTTTTATAAATATATTGTGTCGTTTTTACTTAGCTCTCTGACTCGGGTATCCCCAGATTTGTCTTTAAGGGAAGAACCATTGGTTTTTTAGATATAAATATTGAAATAAAAAAATGTCTTCATAATATTCACAAAAGTATAATAGCTTAGACTTCTTACTTGCCATCAAATCAATAGGAAACAATAAAAGACCGCTTCTTTGGTCTACAGATTGCGTAAGAATTTTAATTCCTTCTTGAAGACCTCTATAGCCGGAGGTATGACTACAATATTATGCTCCGCGTCATATGGGTGATAATCAGCAATATATGACATAACCCGTGTAAACAATGAGCTATTTTTAAAAACTTTATTATATTTGTTTAGCTTAAGTAGTTGCCTGGAATTATTTTTGTACAATTCAAAGGGATATTATTAAAAAAATAATTGTATGTTGAGATCGCTTCCGGTTCCATTACAACCAAATCCCAAAGTTGGTAGTTGGTGAAAGAGGCCATTTCAACAAAATGTTACTTTTTTTTATTGATTTTTTTATATAAGTATTTACGGATTAAACTTATTAAGCTGATTATTCATAAATGATTTTTTGTGATGTTGATCCAAGTGTTTCCTTATTTAAAAAAAGTGTTTAAAAAAATGCACATAGATGAGGCCAATATCCTACTTGATACAAATCAAGACTTCACAACAAACAAGAGTCACATGTGCTCGATGAGCAATACAATTAAGAGTGTACCGAGAGTCGTACCGAAGACAATGAGTGAGATGCGGCGACGACACAGCGCGGGCGCACACGATCTGTAATTGGGAACTCGTGGCCGCAGACGCGTGAGTGCCGGTCATGTGATTGTGATGAGTCCACTTAAGCAAATAATTACCCGACCCGGGAACAGATGACCTGACTATCAATAACATAAATGACCAACTGTTGATGGGTACCGGCGCGGCATCCGACGGCATGTCAACAAAAGGTTCTCTTAGGAAAAATCGCTGGATAACCTTCGTTTATTTTTTAACCTCACGGTCGACCAATGTTTTACATACATACTACGAGTATAATACCTTATTTTAGCCAAACTGTATTTTCCTCTTAACGTAAAACAAACGACGAAGTATTTAATAAGTAATGAGTTAACACTTAACTGTAATAATCGCTTGCAAACGTAGTTATTGATCACGAACATATTAAGTAAATGAAAAATATTATTGGATCTCGAAACTAAAACCAAATGTTAAATATTTGTTTGTTGTATCGATTAGCGTTAAATGAAATTAAATGGGAAAAAAACAATTTGTACACGTCGTACCTGTTTATTTTTTCCTTTCTTTAGCTGATTGATACAACAACTTAGGTTTTAATATCTTGACACTTTGATTCGTTAAACTTAATACTAATACAATTAAAACTAATTATTTCACGTGAGTGTATAAGCTGTGTTAAATGTGTTAGGAGAGAGTGATAGCTTGAGAGCGAGCTTGAATTTGTTTATACTACCTGTTTGTCATTAAAAATAACCTCGGTTTTTCAAAAACTTTCCTCATTCAGGATAATAATATGTACATTTTATATTAAACATCGATAAAGACGTTGCGATGGAAGTCATGTGACCAATGAGAAAATGTGTGCAATTTTGAGCGAAATGTTCAGTCGCCGTGAGACTTGAAACGATTCGCGCGCATATAGCATCCGTTACAGACACTATATATGGACTTATAGGATTCTTAAACATATATTTGGACTTTAATATTTTTAAATATGAATTATTTTTAATATTCACTTAGGCCGATAAGTGACTGATTTTAATAGGTATGTTGGGTTGAGAGTCCATCGCGTTCACGTTAGTAAAATTATTGCTTTGACTGAATCAATTGCTGCTCTGTGCAACTTGAGTTCGAATTTTAGGTATAAATACGGAATAAAATTCATTACTATCTCTATGCTTGTGGTTTTTTTAACTTCTATTTACTTAGATTCGTTTTTGTGAGACAATATTTGATAGAAATTAAGTTTTTTTTTTTTACTTAAAATTCATTCTGAAATTAAGTTTTTTTACAACAAACTGAATTGGTTAACATGTATAATATTATGTACGTTATATTTTTGAATTATTGTACAAAATAATATGAAAAATCAAAATGTAAGATCAGAATTCCTTTCGAATGGAGCTCTTGCAGTTGCTTCAAAAATAAAAAATAATTAAAAAATATCGCAATTAAAATAGATTTTTCTATTTCGTTTTAGGTGCGCAAAACAAGCATTCGAATGGCAGCAATAAAAGAATACCCATTCGATCTGAGTGACCTAAAGAACCAGCCCGAATCGGGGAACGCGGACGGCGTTAATTCGACGCCGGCGCAGTCTTCCTCCGACCCGCCCTCGAACCCCGCCGCTAATCCGACGAATCCGACCGCTCAGACATCGACCCCACAATCAATTATATCGAACCGCGGGAACACACCGGACGGCAAGAGAAAAGTATCAATCATGGCCGACGAAGGCAGCAAGGATCGCGAAAATCTTCCTTCTGAAAGGTAAGCAAATGAAATCTAAAAATCATTTTGTTTCACTACGATAAAAATGTGTTTTTTTTAATAATATTTTCATTTAAAAATAATTATAGTCTATAGAAATCAAAGTTATTAACTTTTTGCATTTGCATTTTATATTGTATTTCGCTAATATATCTTCTTATAAAATTCCATTTCCAAAGTTGACTCTGGCGGGAATCGAAACCGGGACTAATGAGTCAGAGCGGGACTATGGTAAGACCTTAGTCACTAGCCTCGTCGAAATCTTAATCACTAATGTAAAACATGTACGGTCTTACTACAAAAACATTAAACACACTTTAATCAGGCTTAAAACACGTGTTAAAAAAAAACTTTACTAAGAGTGTCTAGGCATAGTTTAGGGTTTAACAATGCTTAAGCATTATTTAAATTTAACCACCGCCATATGCTAGTTTAACGAGTGTATATCTAGTTAACGGCCTCTTTTCCTCTGACGTATTGTGTCAAATTTCGTTTTGCGTATACTTAATATTAAAGATTTCTTTTGATTTTATAAATGAGTATGGATATTTTAAATTTAATTGACATGGAGGATATGGATTACATGGATAATTTTTGAGATAGAATACATTGTGAGAGAATTAATCCATTCGAATATATAACTTTGGTAACAAGATTATTTATTTAATAAAGGATGATCTACCATGTGATGCTAGAGGTGGATCCTCAAATAAATAAAAAACGAGTGTGCTTATGACCACACGACTGAAGTGAAACTTCTTTCGCTCCATCTGTATGTATATATATATATATATATATATATGTGTGTACAATATATACATGTATACACATATACATATATTATTTTCTACAAATATTTAAATTTATAAAATAAATATTTATCGCGCGCACATTATCGAAAATGTGCGCGCGCACTGCTGTCTCTTGCTTATATCCCCCACATAACTTCCGTTCGCCTTGCCCGATCACACTTTTCGTAACGCTTACGTCACGCGTTCGCCAGATTACTCCCCAAGTCAAGCGTGCGTAAAGAAGTTTCACTTCAAAAAAACGAAATGTCACGTGACCTTATTTCGTTTTTTTTTTTTAAACTGGTCCATACGATATTTACAATCATGCTTAAGAAAAAAAAAATTTTTTTTTCCTAAAAATCTCCCTCTGCCCTATTTTAGTAGAACCAAACATTGATAAAAGTAGTATATTATAAAAATTTAATAGAAATAAATTTACTATTATTGTCAAAATAAGAATTCTTTAAAAAAAGATAAAATGGAATATTAATTAGTTGAGTATATAAGAAGTATAAGCATCAACATTTGACAAAAAAAATAATTAAATTTTGAATACATATCTCAAAAAGCGCCATCTGCCGCATTAGTGTCGAACTACAACGAATCGTGTCAAAGGTTATCGATTATTTATTTATTTATTTTTAAAGCGCCCTCTGCCGTATTGGAATTGAACTAGAACAAATCCTGTCAAAGATCAAGTTAAGTAAAGGTCGGATGCAATGTGTACTGTGAGACAAGATAATAATAAGAAAGAGACAAGGAGTTTAACAGTTTTGTTAGCTCGACGAGTTAACTCTCATGACAAAACGCTAGTGTCCCATAAAAAGTTTCACTTCAAAAATTTTATTTAACAATTTTAACAAATCAAACTTTACATTTGACCACATTTAACAATTACGTCAGTGTTAGTTACGTTCCATTATGCTCAATATTTTTTGGTATTACGAAATTTTATAAATAATCTAAAGTATTTGTTGTAATTTATTACTTATTCCAATCTTATAATTTGCTGATATCATTAATATAGTCCGTAATAATAGCTTGTGAAAACCAAAATTCATCATTATACGCCTATCAGATCTGCGTAAAATGAAAACGACATGAATGCAGGGCGAGTGACTGAATGAATGTTTGCCAAGGTTGCCATAATTCAATAACATTCACGTACTTTAACACTGTCTACCGAAACAAGCGCTAAATAAGGTTTTGTGGTAGGGACATTTTAAACGCTCGCTGACCAATGCTTAAATGCTTAATGCTTGTCTAACTAAGCATGTGTTTGAACAGTGCTTACTGAATCTTTTGTAGTAAGACCGGTAAAGTGTTGTATTGAAACTGTCGTTTTAAATTTTGCAAAGCGTTGATGTCTTTTACTCAGTTAATGGGAAATTTTCAATATCATATAATTTAACAGAGAAACTTACAAAAGTAACAACATTGTATCCTTTATATAAATTACGATATAAGAGTTCCAAATTTATTATTTGTTAAACATATTTTATTATTCACATTAGGCGAATGATTAGGTTTCCTATGTGCCTCGGTTAATTGTCTGAAGCATAAAAATCAGGTGTCAGGTTTCTTAATTTAATTTTACTACAAATTATAATCACAAAATACAACTCTAAATATAAAGTATATTAAAATTTTAAAATGTTTTTATAGATACTTAACAGTTTTTGGCTTATATCAGCATATCAAAAATGTACATTTATGTAGTAAACATTAAATTTATTTACCATAAAGTAAACAATATGCCTGTCCTGCCACCTTTAGTTCTAAAAAAAATTAATATATTTAATATATTGCCTTAACCTACTCGTAAACATTATTATTTTTTGAACGCCTGACGTAATGTAATAGCAAAATTTTCGTTTTCATTTTGTACAGGAGCAATTCAACATAATTGCTTATTTAAAATTTACCATCTTTTGCTCCCCATATAATTATTATGTCAATAATACATGTCAATATAAGTATGTATTGAAAATAATATATTTATAATATTTAAGATAATAGGTATCAATATTATGTCGCAATGCTGGTACGATACCTATTATTATCGAAAATTACATCTTACGTACACTTAGGCTGGGTTGCACCATCTAACTTTAACTATAACCAACGCCGCAACTTGAGTTAAAATAACGGTTAGGCCGAAAATGAGTTGCACCAGTTAACAAATAATCATAGCTGGTTAACTGGTGCAACTCATTTTCGGCCTAAAACTCATTTTCGGCCGAAAATGAGTGCGAATTAACTGAAGTTGCGACGTTGGTTATAGTTAAAGTAAGATGGTGCAACCCAGCCTTACTTACCTAAATTATATCTAATACACATATGATACATTATCTGTTGGTTTTGTTCTGGGTGTTTTCTATGAAATATAATTATAGAAAACACCCAGACCAAGATATTTACTTAAAGATTACTTCAGTTTCCTGGCACCCATAGAGTAATTATTATTTCATCTGTGCCCATAGCACAAGCTGTATTTAATGCGGGAAATAATATAGATGGCGCTGTGTGACATATACTAACGAAAATAAATGAATAAAATAAATTAATTGCAAAATAGAATAATTAAAAATATTTTACATGTAAAAAAGCTTTCGTTACTTTTCTTAGTCTTCTAAAAAATGCCTTTTGACGAGTTCTAATACTATCAACTAACATAAATCACTATACTATCTACTTGCAAGCTTTTAAAGTTTCATATGTTCTCAATTCAATATTATGAAATTAGAAAGTAATTATTTGACATATTGTTCACAAAAAAGCAAGGATCCATGTTTATTTAATCGCATGCTGCGATATTATACTAGCGGACCCAGCTGATGTTGTCCTGCCTGAACCCAAAAAATCTGTAAACCGATCAAAACACGGCGCCATCTATTAATAAAATAATATAAATAATAATATCTTCACATATTCACACAGCGCCATCTAGTTCCACAGTAAGAAACTAATGCTTGTATTATTGTTATGTTTTCATATACTACTTACATTACTTTTTTTTGTAAATACCTACATATTATAAATACAAGCATCCATGACTTAGATATAAAGGTAAATGTTAAATCATGATGTTAACACATAAACATTTGCCCTAGCGGGATTCGAACCCGCGGCCAGTTTGGTTAACAGCCAGGGTTAGTAGCCACTAGATCAAACCTGTCGTCAATTAGATGCTTATTCAACCTAGATAACAAAAGATGTAGAATGTTGTGTCAATAAACTGTTAATTGACGCCGCCATCTGTTAGAAAACTTATGGAACTTACAACCTACTTACAACTATTTGCAATAAAAAAATATTTTTTAAAAATATTTTTCCTCATATGAGGATAGTGAAATTCGGAAAATATTTTAATTTCTTTTTATAATAATATAAATGGGAAGCATCCATATTTTCCAAATTTATTTCAATACATTAGAATGACATTAGATATAACGAGTCATACGGCGTATGTTTTGATACTTTACTCGATAGTTTTCTAAAGATTTTTTTTTCATACATAAAAATTGATGATGTCATAACTTCAAAATGTACCAGCTGCCGGACATCCACCCAAGTCTCAAATACTTACTTTAGACAACTACTAAACTTTCGTGAAAAAAATTGTTTGAAACACATATTTTTAGTAAATTTATTGTAAGTATTACCAGATTGTCGAGGAAAGGCGCCTTTGTAATACTTTTTAAGTTAATATAATGATTTTACCTACTCTTCACTGGTGAGGTTCACAAAAGCAACCGTTTCATTTCAGTTATCCCCATTGTTTGAAGAAAATAATGGCCGTATCTAAATAATTTACAATTCTAACAGGCGGGGCGGCGCCGATGAATTTGAAACGGAATATTTAGTTCGAACTCTCGTATAGCGAATAAATATGTTTCTTATGGCAATACTGCAGTTATCGCTTTAAGCAAAACAGAGTTCTTGTCATATTCTATGCATTTTGTGACCTAGGCTAGGCCGGATGTAATTACATCCTACTAATATTATAAATGCAAAAGTTTATGAGGATGGATGTATGGATGTTTGTTACTCTTTCACGTAAAAACGGCCAGATATTTTACTACCTGGTTTAGACCTGTTTGCCATTAGACCTAATTTATATAATATACAAAAAAGAAATATAGTATAAATGAAATTTTAAGAAAATATTGATAGCATGTTCTTAAACATTTCTTGATGTTCTTGATAGCGTGTTCTTAACAAAAATATTGATTTGATCTTCAATCGTGTTATCAAGTAAATGTGTTTATTACTTTCACGTGATCATAATACTTAATGAACGAGTTAATTATCGTAAGGTTTTATAACTTGACGATTGCATCATGGTCTAACTACAGTTTATATGACAAGGTGTGTCTATGCACACGTATAAACTATTGCTAAGTTAGCGCCGCAGTTAGCACGCTCGGTGGTCTGATGAATAATTATATCAGTATGTATGCCGATCATAATTATGATTTAATATCACGTTTGAACATGAAAAAAATATATTTGAGTTTTTAAAGCACCAGTTAAAGTTTTACCAGAATTGTAACCTTTTTTTTCTACAAATTATGCAATAATTAAATTATAACTTGCGAAGCCGGGTGACCCTCTCCCGGCTTCGCTCAGGAAAAAACTTAAAACGATAGAAGATGTCAGGCGTTATATTTTTCATTTTAGAACGCGAACGAAGTCGCGAGCCGCAACTAGTATTTTGTAAGAGCGTTTTTTTTAATCGTCAATAAACTGTACTTGTTGGAATAAACAAAATAAATCTGTCTCACTCTAACAAATAGATTGAGAGTCTTTCTCCTTCACACATATAAACATTCATATGAGTGATTTACGATAACCTTTTTTGCTTCTTACAAGAGTCTTATACGTTTGACTTTGAGCTTCAGAGTTCAGTTCTGTTCTAACTGCGCCCCTTACGAACACACCTTCCTGTTATACTGAAAGTGACTAATTAAATAATATCATTAAATACGAATTCCGTCTTTCAATGCTTCCCATAACCCAATAGTACTTGCTTTCAGCTTTTATTTTTCATACTAATTCCTACACCTACCTTTATCTGTTCTGAGAAAAAGGTTTTATCGACGAAAAAACAGATCCTTCGACTAGACCAATCCTAATATAGACACAAAATAAAATGATCATACAAAGCAACCGTTTTTCCATTAGAGGTGCGGATCCCTAAAACGCAATGTTACAGCAACAACTCCAGACAGACAGACAGACTTATACAAAGTTCGTTTCAAAAACAAAAATTACAGACCTACGGGTGACCTTGACATTCACATGCGTGTTAATAATTATCATCAAACTCTGTACAGACGAAAAATATTTCATATTAATGTGTGTGTACATTACTTTATTGATAAACGCGTACGCTATGGTAATAAAAATCCGTCACACTTTTAATGCATAATATTAACAATTTTTTAACTTTTTCAGTAGCTAATGCGATATTAATATGTGTTACATAAATATTACAATAGTTATTAAATTTTTTAAAGCTAACAAATTAAATCTAATTTTACATTGCTATTAATCTAATTGTAAGTAGGTACTCCCTTAAAATGGAATAAAAAAAGTTTTTTATTAGTGTATGTGTATCCATTGCTTGGATTGGGATACACGGTATACATATGTACACACGTCAGTGCATATGTGTAATGAAACATGTTCCTGAAGAAAATTCCAGTGTAATAATAAAAAATAGCAAGTATATTACTTTGATTATTCAACACTTGCTGGTGCCCGCGACTTCGTAAGTGTTGGAATCCTTCCTTAATATTTCTTGAATAAACCTACGAACGAATAGGTTAATTTTGTATGTTTGTTTGTATGTAGGAGGTAATCTTTGAAACTACTCATCTGATTTTAAATAGATCTGCCATCAATGGTTAGAATAGAATGATGGACATAGCCTAAATATACGGTAAAGCCGCAGGCACCAGCTAGTTATAAATAAAAATACTGATATCGATAATAATAACATGTATCTTTGCTCTTTTGTTCAAATTTCTATCAATGGTTTAATATAAATGTTTCAGATTTAAACGGGACTTTAAATAAAAAAATATATTGACCTCCATTTTGAATAAAAAGTGAAAACCATTGCGGCCTCAGTTGGGCGAAAAAATATTCCATTCTATATTCGCTCTATTCACGGTGTAGCACGTTTTTGCGTTTTTGTTGCTCAGTCAGTGTATGTATAGGGTGTTCTGAGAGCGGATTGCGAAGGAGCTGCGCGGGCGACGTTATTCGATACATGTTTGGTTCTACTGTATAAACACGCCGGCTGGCTGAGTTCTGTTTTTCGACGAACGCGTACGGACTTCACACAACTGTGTTTTTTTTATTCAGTCAACGAACAGTTGGTCACCAACGCGGCCGCCCCGGGCTATGGTTTAACATACATTTCTATGGCAGAAGGCTTCTTACCGTACATAGAAAGCAATTTTTTTGCTCATTGGCCAATGACCGGCGAAATTGAACGTACCGAGGCAGTCACGTGCCCGGGGTGAGGCGCGACGGGCGACTTCGGCTCAAGTCGGCTCGCAGCCACTTCGCTTATAAGATGCACACTCGCCACGGCATAGGTGTCGAGCGTGCTAAACCTAAAGGCATTCTCCCGCGCTCATTATTAACTGCATTTACTGGTTAAACACACGTTTTGGTGAATAAGACTCGTTACGTGCCATGTAGGATGTCTCATAGCAGTCTAAATTGTCATTATGACAGCTACCTACCGTCTGACTCATCCCTTGAAACAGATGCGCTTAATCGACACTGGTGAGTACATAATACCATAATCTAATTAAAAAAATATCAGTTACATAAATATAAAAATAATGCTTAGTTTTCAAAATTACCTTACAAGTATTTTCTCTTTTTATAAAAAAGGTAGATTTAAAATTTAAAAATTCTCAAAACTTTAACTGTACATACACTTTTAAAATGTATTATTCCTTTCAAAGTTTTAAAACTAGCTGTGCCCGCAACTTCGTACGTGCGGTTTTCGTACGCTTGGTAGGTATTTCGGTATTCGGTATTACATTTTTGTTTGTAAACCGGTTGAATGAAACAAACACTAAATATTACAGGAAGCTTGCTACAATACATCAGTGAAAACCGCATTCAATTCGGTTTAGCCGTTTCTGTGTGCACAAACAAACAGACAAAAATTCTAGAAACTCTTAACCTCGCTAACATAAGTACAACGTGTACAAATTTTGTTTAATATATATATTTAATGTACATAAACGGCTCGTTTACTATTTTATTATATGTACGTATAGATAGATAAATAAATCATATAACCTTATTAAATGTAATAAAAATTTATTAGGTATGTATTGGAATTTCTTAGTAATGATTACTCACAGCTTAGCAAGCACATTAGAGATAAAAGCACTTAAGCGTAAAAATGTTTACATTAACTTAATAAACGCATCCGGTGTAGTGTAACTATCTCATAATAAAATTTCAGTTGCCCATAAAACCTTTTTTCATTGCTGTCGTCAAGTTTATATAGTATTGATATTGACACTACAACCTTATGGGTGCAGTCCACATGCTTACATGTGGTGATTATACACACGTAACATGACCCACATATTGTCAACAATCCATCGTATGCGAACGGCTTTGAGAGCGCGACGCCAGAACAGTCATAGTCGGATAGCAGTGCCGCTCACTATAAAGTATAAACCAAACCAATCTCCTTTACAGGCTATTTTAGTAAGCCTTTGCAGGTACTATGTAGCCAACAGTTCAATGGCCCTAGTTTAGGCATGAAATTTTCCATTGCCACCGTCTCATAAACTAACTCGAATTATACTCGACAACTTTAACTATCTTCATTGAATAAATTTATACTCCTTTATCTTCTGACTGACTATTAATGCATGACGAAAATAAAAGTCTAGAAAGCTTTTTAGAATAAAAGGTTTATTTTATAATGTAAGCATCCGCTCAGGAAGGATTTTTGAAAACTTCGCCTCCGTACGAAAGCAGGGGTGGGTTGCTAAAAGTGTAATATAAAGACAATATAGTTACTATATCAATTAGATACTTACTAATATTATAAAAGAGAGAATATTTGTATTTTCGTGTGTTCGTAATGAATAAATTCAAAAACTACATGACCTTTTTTGAAAATTCTTTCACCTATAGAAAGCTACATTATCAGCGAGTAACATTAGTAACACCTTTTATAAAGTTACGCGGGCGAAGTCGCGTGCAATAGCTAGTATGATATAAAGTGATATAATATATCGACTTTATTTAGGTAACACTAGCTTGGGGCCCGCGATTAAGTCCGCGTTGATGACAAAATGACTTGTATAGCAATATAACACCGGACATCATTATTATCTTTATTATTAGATAGATCTTTATATTAGATAGCTGGTGCCCGTAACTCCGTCCGCGTGGAATATTTAGCCTATGTCAATCCTGTAATTCTATTCTATCCATTGGTCAGATTTTTTTAAATCAGATGAGTAATTTCAAAGATTACCTCCTACATTCAAACAAACATACAAACATTACCTCTTTATAATGTAAGTATGAATTTTATTGTAGGTAGGTAGGTATTTTACTTTTTTTTTTATTTTATTTTTTTTATAAAATTCAAGGCAGCGCTTGGCTTGTCGATACAACTGTATTTGTATTGACAAGATGACATTTCGATTGTATTCATATCATAGGCACAAACAAAAACAGAAAACGGTACACGTTCCGAAAGAGCTCTGTGATTTTATTAGAACATTGTCTCACGAGTGTGACCTATAGAGGAGTTCCGTTGTGGTCGAAAAAAAAACCTCTGCCGAATTCATGACTAATGAACCCTCGTTATCGTTAGTCGTTCAATTGAATCAGCAATAGTACAGTATATAGTAAGCTAGGCTGTCGAATACGGTACACGCTGTTCGAACCTCGGTCGAGTCAAAGTTTCTTTACGATTTTTATAACTTTATAATTTTTATTTTTATAATCTTTATAACTCGTGCGGAAAACGAGGCGCGGGTTTCATCCCTTCGTGGTTGAAGTTCCTCGGTCACCATTCGGTCCCGCACGAAGCATTACAGTTCCACCTTCCTTGTCCGAACTGCTAAGGAGTGGAACTTATTGCCTGCGTCTGTGTTTCCCCAAAATTACAACCTCGAGGTCTTCAAACGTAGGGTAAACGGGCATCTACTAGGTAAGCATGGTCCACCTTCGGCCGCATCTGCACCTTACATCAAGTGAGATCGCGGCCAAGCGCTGCCTTGACTTTTATAAAAAAATTAAAAAAAAACTTACTACACTGAATCTCCATCTCTGTTCTATAATATATGTACAATCTAATAAGATATTCGACGGACACCCTTGCGTTTTTACCATAGTACTGCGCTCCATAAACGGGCTCTTCAATGGTACAGCAAATAAATCGTGCTATTCCCCTTGTGTTTTTTATGTCATTATACGAGTATAAGCAAATACAGCAGCCCACTATATACCATACCATGTCAAGGGTGAGCCTCCACCCTCTTCCTATTATATCCTAACGAAATAGACCCTAACTTGTGCGTAAGAAGGATTGGGAAATCATTTGAATCCTGTAAATGGCTTTTAGAGTATTTGAAGGCTAAATTAACTAATTAACAAATGGATGTTAGTTTTATAAAAAATATAGTTTTTATAGTTAGGAAATCCATTCACATTTAATTTTATAAAGTTTACTAACTAATTTAGCCTTAAAATACTCTAAAAACCATTTACAGGATTCAAAAGCCAACGCAATGGATTAAATTATTATCAAAAATGTACCATTTACCTTAAAACATTTTATTGTTCCGCTATTCAAGGTGACCCCACGTAAATATAGAACTATTTCTTATACATACTCGTATATTATACCTACGAGTACCTACTTACCTTCATTTTTCAAAAGGCTTTGTATTGGTGCCATTGAAATTACTGGACAAAAGACAAACACAAAAGATATTTAAAACCTAATTATAAATCGCGATACTATATACGGGTTCAAACGATTCTTTTAATTACAGACTTAAGCAAGAAACATTTCCAACAGTCAGTCACATGATCATTGGCAACCTTTACGTGCCTTTACGTGCCTTTACTTAAAGATCAACATTGATAAATTATCGCGATTGCTTCAATAAAAATATCAATCGAATAGCTTTGCTTCATTTTATTTTTTGTCACGAGATTATGTACGAGCTCGTAAGTAATATCAGATGTCATTACAAACATCGTGCCTTTTATTTCTTATTATTAATAACGAATTATAAGAAAATTTTGCTCGTCTGTTAGTAGTTTGGGTTGCCAGATGTTCGGTATTCGTCTCTATTGTACCGACAAACAACAAAAAGCTGTTGTTTGACGTCCTGACAAACAACAGCTTTTTGTAAAGTTTATAACAAATCAGAAAATTACAGACAATAAATAAATAGAAATATATAAACAGTTTTTTTTAATAACAAGTAACATTTTGATTTGTAATATAGGTTTTATTTTTGTCCCGACATAACCCCAAAATCTCGACTTTTTGAAATTTTATCCAGATATCATCAGTCGGAAGCCTACCTGTAGTTCTAACTTACTTACTAGGTTTCACCGTTTCTTTTCATCTGAAAGAAAAGAACTTATCGTAAAAGATCTTTTATCTTTTAGCAATCTTTTACGATAAGTTAGCAAACCACTTGCTTATTATTAGTATAGATTAATTTTACAATAAATCCACAGCAAGAAAAGGAGTAATTGTTGACTATGGCAATAATACAATTATGACAAAGTAACTACTAATTGTACCGTAAATTTAATTAGGTATAGAAGCCCTAGCGAAGAATTCTTTTGTTTTTATTGAAAAATATTGTCAAACGTAATTTCGTTCAAGTTTGTAAGGTTATATTTAGACAGGTGTAGCTTTGTTGAATGAGAATGTATTATGTAACTAACTGAATATACCCATAATAATTAATTTACAATCCGAAAACAATATTTTCCGGTAATATTTTATTAATTTTAACACTACTGGATTATTTTTTTTGTTAATTTTAATGAAAAAAAAATTAGTTATTTTTAATGCTATGAGACTAATTTTGGTATGGTTCCAATACTCTTCCTTGGTTCCGATACGCTTTATTGACAACTGATTTCTGCATGCCCTCCAGTCTAATTTGAAGTATTTTTTATTACAGGAATGGCCGTGTATCGACTACTGCTGAAGGGCCTTCACGGCGAAAGAGTAATCTACACAATGCCATGACCGCAGACATGGACTCTTCTTGGGGTACTAACAGTAATAATTTCATCATTAAACAGGAGAATAAATTTTAACTTTAACTTAAAAAATTTAACTTTCTTTCTCGTCACAGTAATAAAAATTTTCAGCGACAACTACATTTTGGTTTTAAGCTTATAATTAACTAGTTTTATTTATTTTTTTATATTAGGTACACAATATTTAAGAAAACCGTTCCAATTTTAAATGTTATCTTCGAGAAGCTACATCCTAGTTGTGCAATATAGCACCTTAAAATTAATAAGTTATTGGGTTACGCTCATACTGTTAGGTCTAAGGTTAGAGTACCTACTTGGTAAAGAATAGGTACTACTTTACTTACGCACCGAAACCCATCTGTACAGTGCTAGTATTGATGTCATTGAATTATACATCAATTATTTCTAATAATAAAAAATAAATACTCATTGCAGAAACATCCAGATGTCCTGTAAGTTCAGCTGTTTGTTTCACACAATTTTGATCGATTGGCTCAGTCAACTTCTATAGGTCAAGACTAACTAACGTATGTTGTTCAATGTATACCTTGTTCTATTAGATCGGCCAGCACACATCGAAGGAAGATTCAAAAAATACTCAACAACATCTTCAATCTATTCCAAAAAGGCTTTGTCACAACACAGTGAACACATAGAAAGGTAATTAGATAATGATTTAAAATATAAAAAAAATATTATCCTCATCAATTTTAAAAATATTGATCTTTAAATTTTAATGTATTTTAGACGCTTTTAAAAGTACATATATATATCAAACTTTAATTTTATAACTATATTAAATGAATAGAAAAGAATAATTTGATTTTGGTAATTACGTAAGATAGAAATTCAAAATTTGAACAGAAATATAAGTATTTTTATGACATTACTTTCTCTAAATGATATGATAATAAATTCTTCATATGCAAAGGTCTTGGTGGTATGCGTGTTGTGCTAAGTGTCATCAAGAAGACTCCGGGATTCCGAGCTGGGAGCCACCGAATTGGCAGAAAGTATGCCCATACCCACTATGCCCATCTTACAGGCAATTCGCGCAGACCATATCAGTTTTAATTATAGGTAAGTTAATTTTTTTAACATAATTTTTATGTGCATGTTATGAACAAAAGTTCAGTTAAGACTTAAAAGTTAAATTGAAAATGGGATCGTACCGTCTGTTCTATAACCAACTACTTATATACTTAACTACTTATACCAATATGGATTTTTGCATTTATCCAGTTAATAAAATTCTATCTTTTATTTATAGCACAATGATAAACATTTTATGAGCATGACTGGCATTTTATAAATATTTCTGGAAATCATAGTTTTTGTCCAATTTGAAAAGTAATTAACTAGTATTATTTTTTCCTTTTTTTTACAAAAACCTCTCCAGCATCATGCGCTACAATATATCTTCCATACCAGTTCTCGCTCGCTTGCCTCTCGTACTTTCATGCTTCATACTTGATCTTTCTTTCATCCATCTTTTCTTTCATTCCATTACGGGTGGGATGCCCGTCTGTCATTCCCTACTCTAATTAACTCTATCCTATATGTTTATTATTCTTTTGATTGCGGCTGGGGACAATAATTTGGTACATAATACTTTTATTTAATAGACCATTGACATAAGAATACAATAAGATACGATACAATAAAATTTCAATAATACAATAAAAATGCAATAATACAGTAAAAGTCAAAACAATTATACAAATTGTATCCTACTAGTATTATAAATGTGAAAGTTTGTGAGGATGGATGAATGGATGTATGTTTGTTACTCTTTAATGTAAAAACTACTGAATGGTTTTGGATTAAATTTGGCAAACATATAGGATACTTTTTATGCTGGAAAAATTTTAAATTCCCGAGGAATCGTCTGAAAATATAAAAAGATCCAACGCTTGGAAAAATTATAATGTCAAGCGTAAATGTAAGTCAAGTTGTACATATTTTTCAGGCGTTATATCTTTTATTTTTCAACGCGGTCGAATTGGCGGGCACCAGCTAATATATTTATATTTTAACTGATACAATATATTTGAGGGTAGCCTTATGTGGGTGGCAGACAATTGTCGTATTTAAGCCGGATATTCAAACCTGTAATTAAAGTTATTAAACTTTGGAAGTAGGTCAATATAACTGTAACAAATAGAAGAAAGATGTTTGTTTTCCCAACTAACAGAATGGGGCTGCGAACGACTTTTTTAAAGTATTGAAGAAATATATGAACATCATATATCAAAATATCTTCCTCGTCTAGATCACTGCAAATTGGAAAACATGACAATGGAATTTATTCCAGTACCTAGTTAACTATTGAGTCATCTCTCATCATCACCCACAATTCATCTTAACTCGCCAAAAAAATACTAGTATAGGTTATTAAATATAATATAAAATCCAAATGGGCTGAAGAACTTCAAACGCCTGAACAGATATCCTAAATTATAGCTTAGAACCATCCCAATCACGTTAAAATCACACGTAAAATTTATAACACCCCGTTTTTGCGTAGGCCGGTCAGGGTTTAAAACATCGGCCGGTCAGGGTTCAAAACACCCTCAAAATCGGTTGAGCGGTTTTGGACTCCACAGTCCATATACATGCATAGATTTTCATTTATTGTTATTTTTCAAACAGGCATAATGGTGTGGGTGACGATATGGCTTATGCTGGGCGACACGGCTGCCCCGGGCGGCCAGTTGTTTACTCTGGCCGTGCTAACAATCGCGGCAAATCTCGGCGGCTGGCTCATGTTCAAACTGACCACTCTGCCAGCACTCATAGGAATGCTTATAGTGGGAATTATTATGAAAAATCTTGGCTTCGTCAACTTTGATTCAGATTATCAACACGTCAGCTCCTATATCAGGTACAGAATACATTGATTTTAAATTGCTCATGTAAATTTCTCGACGTCAATCCATCGTAGGTAGTTGGTGCATTTAAACTACATCATGCATATGATTTGGTTTACCAACCAATATGAGGGTGGATTGATGATTTCATACAATATTAATTATTTCATAACAAACATAAAAGCTTTATGACATTTTTTGACAATGAAACGCATTCATGGATTTTAGATACTCAAGAAAAAGGCTTTTTTTATGAAGGAATAACAAAATTGAAATAAGTTGCCTAAAGTGTACCTAAGGTGATACGAAAAAAAAACTATGTTCATTTATTTTATACTTTTTAATCACTCTGGTATAATTATTACACCCTTTGAAAAAAAGCTAAAGGATAGACAAATTAATAAGTTAATTTCGTGTAAAGTTTTAAATAAATAATATAGCTATATCATTTTTTAAACGACCTGTTATGTGTGTTACAGAAAAATAGCACTTACAATCATTTTAACAAGAGCTGGATTAGATTTGGACCCGCACGCCATGAAGAAATACTTAGTGACCGTTCTCAAGTTGTCTCTAGTACCTTGGATATTCGAATGTGTATTTTGCGCCGTATTGACACATTTCTTGCTCGGTTTACCTTGGGATTGGGGTGAGTTTATGAACTAAATGTAAATCATCATTATTACTTATTCAAAAACTTAAAATAAATTAATTAAAAATTAAAATTAATCAAATAAAATTTTAATCTATATTAAATTCACATTATTCTATAAATATAATAAGTAAGATTGACCTAAATAATGAAGCTTATTTTTTAATGTAAAAGTCGTCAAATAGGCTGATGGCCCACTTAATGGTAAAAGGCTAATAATGTCGCCCAAGCAACGCCACAGGTGCTACAAGTGCGCTGGATACCACAATAGGTTTAAGGATTAGTAATATACTAGTAGAACGTGTGCCCTGCCTTACTAATATTTGAATATAGTTTAAAAATACTACAAAGTAAACTATACTATATAATACAATACTAATACTAGAAAGTAAACTAAAATTTGTTTAAATTTCAGCATTCCTGCTGGGTTCCATCATAGCTGCTGTTTCGCCGGCCGTTATAGTGCCATGTCTGTTCAGACTTCGGGCAAAAGGCTACGGCGTGTCCAAAGGGATTCCAACTCTTGTGTTAGCAGTGTCAGGGGTAGACGACGCAGCCAGTGTTGCTGTATTCGGAATAGTTTCCTCAATTATGTTCTCAAGTTCGTCTCTCACTACAAACATTATTCAAGTAAGTTTTAAAATAATTATTATATATTATTACTATTTTCAAGTCCCGTACATTATTTAATTAAATTAACAATTACTGCAATAAAATCTTTTCCTAAAAGAAAAAATA
This sequence comes from Synanthedon tipuliformis, assembly GCA_947623395.1. Lineage (NCBI taxonomy): Eukaryota > Metazoa > Arthropoda > Insecta > Lepidoptera > Sesiidae > Synanthedon > Synanthedon tipuliformis. The sequence continues at coordinate 7,521,814 of OX392408.1, read as the reverse complement.
ATGCTATAGAAATTTAACTTAAATGTGTTATGACTTCAGGGACCTCTCAGTGTCGTAGTAGGGCTTGCGTTTGGAGGGGTCTGCGGTTACTTAGTAAAGTTCGTACCAGAACGCAACGATGCTTTCCTAGTCCCGCTGCGTGTACTCTTGCTTCTCACTGGCGGTATCCTGTCAGTTCTCGGATCCGAAGAGATTGGCTGGGGCGGCGGTGGTGAGTACACCTTTAATTATGATTCCATAGTCAATTCAAAAAAGTGGTACTGTTTTATACTTTATATATATATGAAAATTCCATGGAAAAATTATCTAACCGGTGAAAACCGCATCAAAATATGGTTTAGGAAAGATGTGTTAGTGCCATATAGACAGACGCGAAAAGAGACTCCAAATTATACTATGTAAGAAAGATAGATGTAGATTACTTAATACTTATAATTAAATAACAGAATTATATTGTGAATATTCATTTTAAATCATAGTGGCCATTGCCCAAGAGCAAACCCATCTCTAATAAAATAAATAAATAAATAATCGTTTGAGATCGTTGGTAGTATCTGTGCAATATCTGTGGCAATATTATATTACCCACCTTACGTTCAGTCAATAGCATATTTGAAGAAAATACATACATAGGTGCCGATTACACGAAACAGTTGATGTGTCGGATTTGTTTTTAAGCAAACCCTAAATATTATTGTAACGGAGACTAACGAGACTACGCGAGCGTTGTGAACGATTTATTTAGTGATGACAATCCGTTTATAAGAACGCAACCCCACTTGTCATTCACGCATTAACGGCCACCTATTACGCGGTAGTCTGGGCGATACTTTTTCTTAAACAATACATTGTTATATGACTCATGTCGCTATTATAGTGATTGGTCCAACAATCAAACAACAAACGAACAGTGAGCCGTATATACGAGTAATTGTTTCCGACGTTTGCATTTTACTCTATTTTACTGATTCTTCTAAATGCATAGCGGCTGTTATTAAGACAATACATATTTTACGTATCTATATATACCTACCATCTAAAACTTATATATTATAATTATCTATACTAATATTATAAAGAGGAAAGATTGGTTTGTTTGTTTGCTCCGAAACTACTGGACTGATTTGAAAAATTCTTTCACTGTTGGGAAGCTATATTATCAGCGAGTAACAAAGTTATGCGGACGAAGTCACGTGCAACAGCTAGTATATTATAAAGAGAGAAGATTTGTATATTTGTAATGAATAAACTCAAAAACTACGGGACCGATTTTAAAAATTATTTCAGCTATAGAAAGCTACGTTATCAGCGAGTAACATAGGCTATATTTTATTATATTAAGTTACGCAGGCGAATTCGCATGCAACAGCTAGTATTAAATAAGTTGTATTACATAATAAATGTATAAAAACTTATTTATTTATTTCTTAAAGGAAACTAAATAAAGGAACTCTGTACATTTATAAGCCTGTTAAGTCTTTAGGGCTAAAATATGAGACAGAACACCGGCTTCGTGTAATAGCGGTTATAACAAACCGCAGTTACATATAATATATACACACCCATAATATACCATGCACACTTATTGATTGACTGTTCTTCGTCGACTTCCAAATCAGTACCGAAGCCCGCCAAGATCATACTCCTAATACCCGTATACAAAAAACGCTAAATGTACACGTTCTAAACAATTTTTTTTTTTTTTTTAATCTTTATTTATAGGCTTTTCCCTTAGGGATATGTCGCCTCATTGGGCAAGGTACATAAATAAACTACAAAACTAAACTATACTATATACAACTATACCTAACTATTACTAACACTAAATCTAGAATGGTACATACTGTATAGCTCCCTGGCTTCATCAGATAATGGGAAAGCCAGGGCGCTGTTCAGGTCACCTACTTGCAACCTAAATTGGCCACTGAAGCCCAGCCTACGCACCCTCTCGTTCCGGACATATTCCTTCAAAACATGGTACACGTCCTCCACAATGTTGCACTCAGTAAATAAACAATTATGTTTGCTGTTAATTACATTTGCGTGTTATTTTTAAATTCTGCATAATCATTTAGTAATGAACAGTTTCACAACAACTTCATTGATTATATGAAACTTAAATTAATTTGTGTCACTGCTGATAACTTGTTGGTTGATTTCGTAACATGTTGTTTCAGGTCCACTGGCCGTGATAGCTTTTGCATTCGTTGCTTGCAAAAACTGGTCGGACTTGGGTTGGGAATTGGAAGACAATCCGGTCGCCACTGCTTTCGAGATATTTTGGATGTTTTTCGAACCTATGCTCTTTGGTATCACCGGTGCACAAGTTGTTGTGAGTATCCACTACAACTTTCAGTTACACAATTGATACCGTTGTACCGATTAACACTAATACTAATATTGTAAATTATTTACGATAATATTATAAATGCGAAAGATTGTGAGGATGTATGTTTGTTACTCTTTCATTTAAAAACTACTGAACGGATTTGAATGAAATTCGGTACACAGATAGTTTATTACCTGGATTAACATGTAGGATCAAACATATCCTGGGAAAATGTTAGGTCAGAAGGATCATCTAAAATTTAAAAAATGGTGTCACTGTTGCCGTTGTGGCGTTACTGTCGTCACAGCAATAAAGATGTCAGGCCTTATTCACATACTTTCTTTTTCAACTTGGACGAAGTCACTGGTGCCAACTAGTTTACTTATAAATGAATGTATGTACTACAAAATAAACCACGATTGTATGTTTCCACAGCTGTCAGAGTTAGAGCCGCACATGGTGGGTGTGGGCGGTGGAATATTGGCGGCGTGTGTAGTACTGAGAGCTATGCTGACGAGCGCAAGTGCTGTATGCAGTAATCTCAACATGAAGGAAAAAATCTTTGTCGGGCTCTCCTGGATGGCCAAAGCGACGGTTCAGGTAAACTATGATTATCTGAAAACTAAATTTTCGACCGATGTATGAAGTATGACGCTGAAACGTGGTCTTTAATTATGGGCCACGTTAGAAAGCTCAACGGCGCTCAACAAGCTATAGGGCTATACTCGGGGTCAAACTGCGAGATCGAGATCCGTAGAACAAAAGTTACCGACATAGCCAGCGAATGTACATAGTATGGATTTCCATAACACATAGTACAGAGTGCCGGCGGAAGGTTCTCGAGTGGAATCCACGGACCGGCAAGCGAAGCGTAAGACGTCCACCCAGAAGGTGGACAGACGATCTGAGGGCCGCGGGTCGACGTTGGATCCAGGCTGCTTCTGACCGGTCCTATTGGAAAATTATGAGGAGGCCCATGTCCAGCAGTGAACATCCTTTTTTTTACGAGGAGAAATCCATTTACTGACTTCCTACCGCTGGCTAGGCGGTAGGGGTGTGTGGGGGTCAGCCGGCTCACCGCGCTATGCTAATCATAGCGGACCCGGCAATATCCACTAAAACTCCCCGGTGCTTCCTCGCCCTTTGTGCGGGATGGACCGGGCTCTGCCTAGGCACCAACTCCGATCCACCCCAGGGAGCAGTGAACATCCTAAGGCTCAGATGCTAATATATAATATATTTAGCATCTATACATCATATTTCTAGTGTGTGTATTTAACGAAGTAACTAGCAAACCGACCCTAAGCACCGTAAGACCGGCTTCATTTCCCTATTCGACTCTTTTGCCCTTCAAAAATAAAAGAATTTAAATAAAGCAATAAGTTTATATAACAAATTGTGGTTTCCTTTACAGGCCGCTCTTGGTCCAGTTGCTTTGGATGAAGTACGTAAGTTAGCAGGCAATGACACCCCTTCTGCGGAGTTACTGAATTACGCAGACATTGTGTTAAAAATCTGCATTTTGTCTATCGTTATTACTGCGCCCATTGGAGCCATCGTCATCACCATTGCGGGACCGAAACTTCTAACCAAGACTACTAAGCCACCAGTTTTGGAGGGTGAGTTCTATGTTTTAATAACGATGTTGTTTTAATTATCTGTCGATTTTATAATCTCGAAAGCTGCCATCTATATTTACACCTAAGATAAAGTTGCTGTCCGCCTCTATGTTACTCCGCTCTCTTCTACGCCAACCAATGGATTTTGATATGGTTTTCACTTATGAAAGGAATGATTACATATAATTAAAAAAATACATCCGTACGATGGCGGGGTGAGTCGCTAGTAATATTAAAAAATCAAAATAAACCATCGTATTTCAATTCCTCTCATATATGTAATGAAAATAAAACTCAGAAAACTTCTTACTGTGTAATATCAAAATAATAACTTTTTAATAATAACTAAACTTAAAATAACAATATAGTAATAAACACTCAACGGTGATAAGAGAAATGTTCAGGTGCCACCTTAGTTGGGTCATTAAAGTTATTTTGGCCTGGCGGGCCATACGGATATTGGTTGAAGTTTTGTGAAGGATACCGATTATTGGGATTATGGGAAGGTTGATTGTGTTGAGTCATGCCTGAATTGGGATAGGGAGCTAAATTTGGTGATAAACCATTATAGGGAGAAGTGGTAGTAGAAGTGTATTGTGAACTGGGAGTATAAGGTGCATAAGGATTTATCTGGGGATTGTTATAAGGAGAGTGAACATTTGACTGATTGAAGAGAGTTTGACCTAAAGGATTATAAGGCTGGTTTGTTTTATTCGGAAATTGGTAGTTAGGTGGTGTATAATTAGGATAGGGCGTAGTAGCTGGATTATATGGCGGTCTTTGGCTAGATGGATTGAAATGATTGGGAGGATAATTATTTTGTGGTCTATGTTGACCATTAGAGAAATTGTATGATGGTTGCTGCGCAGGATAATTAGGATAATATTGAGAAGTGTTAGTCATGGGATATTGCGCACTAGCTGGGTTATAGGGGGGTCTTTGATTGGGTGGATAATGTGGATTCGAAGGATAATGGCCAGCTTGATTATATGGTGGTGTTTGACTGGAAGGATTATAAGGACCGTAATTTGTATTATTTGGTGGTCTCTGGCTCGGTGAATAATGTTGTTGGGGATTTGGAGGAAATTGTGTGCCATGTTGATTGTACGGTGGTATTTGACTGGAAGGATTATAATGATTAGGAGGATAAGTAGTGTGCGATGGATTATTGTTTGTAGGTCTTTGGCTCGGATAATAATTTTGATGGGGATTTGAGGGATATTGTGTGCCTTGTTGATTATATGGTGGTTTTTGACTCGAATTGTAGTAATTTGGATAAGTATTAGGTGGGGGGTAATGCCCATTAGTTGAATTATAAGGCGCTTGAGATGGATTATAGGGAGGATAATTTTGTTGGTTGTACGGATTAAAAGGTTGTGATGGAGACGAACGATTTAAATTATTTTGATTTGAATTATATGGATAATTTGACTGTGAATTAGGATTTGATGGTTGGTAATAAGGTTGTTGATTTTGGGCACTATTATAATTTGGATATTGTGAATTATATTGAGGTAATGTAGGATATATTGATGTTTGTCCTATCTGTCGAATAACTCGAGAGTTTTGTTTTACATTTTTATATGTCGGCCACTGTTTTGAATCTTCCTGTGTCGTCGAAACGTCTTCTACTTCATTGCTTACTCCATCCTCATCATGCAGTATAGTTTTTGGATTTACACTATTTGGTTTTCCGTCCAACGATTTACCAACAACTTTTGAAAATGTTTGTTCTATTGACGCAGGCTGTAGATAATCGTAAATATTTTTTTCCTTTTGCTCTAAATTAATCCCGTTTACATCCAAGGATACGCAACTTTCGATATGAAAAATACATAACACAGCCACTACAATACAATAACGATGAAGAACATATTCGAACATAGTCATGGTTACAACTAAATGATTCAACATTGAACCGTGGGATATGTAACGCAAACACTCTACAGTCGAATTTAATACGATGTTATTTTGTCGGCAGTTGAAAAATTTCGGATCTTGACTTTTAAGAACGTTTAAATAAGAATCAAAGTTGCGGTTATCGATTTTTGTAGGAAAATACTCTTTCAGTTAGTCGGCTATTAACGTTTGCCTGATAACCTTCGATCTTGTTTATTTGATAGACGTTCACAATGAATATATTTTCCGGCAGCTGGTGATCGCATTGCGAGTTTATTTGACCAGACAATGAAACATTATATGATACACTTAACTTAGGTCTTATCTTATCTTAGCTAAAGGTTTGTTAGTTTTTTTTTAAAGTTAAGGTTATAAATATATTCAAAGAGGCCTTGTACTTACCAATATCGACTTTAAAACGCGACGAACGAAGATTTTAAGGAAAATATTTTCCAAACAGCCTTTCTTTGCAGCTTTGCCCATTTGCCCACGTCAAAAGTCTAAGTCTAGTCTAGTCAGTTCAAGACATTTAAGCCAGTGTAACTACGGAGTCATTACACCTATATAATTGCCAAACTAGCCCAGAAATAGTAAAAGATACACAAAATTACATACATTAAATATTAAAGACATTAAATTATTAACATAAAATATTAATATTAGTAACCACCCCTAAGGGGTACCACCATCAAGTGAGCCGTCAGCCGACTTTGACATTTTAAAATATATTACACATTTTATAAACAACAAACAAATTTATAACCTACCTAAAACTAAAAACCTTAAAAAAAATATAATATAATACTTACTTAACTAAAATATATTACCAAAAGTAGTCCCTTTAGGCAAGGTTCCGAAGATACTGGCAGCATCCCCCCTTGGAATTGCTATACTAATACTTTTTCCAAAGTAGCTGCCTGCTCTTCGGTCTCCCGTGATGTCGACCAAACTTTTTGCCATCTCCTTAAAAAAATTTACATATTTTTACATTTTAACAGGCTGGCGACGGTCTCACAGACCATCCATCCGTGACATTTCCATCATCGATGAAGAAGAAATGGCGGAACGCGATGCAGAAGCCGAAGAATCTTCACCGTCCCCTGAAACTGCGGTACCGCCAGCGTATAGTACGCCCACAGCAATCACAGTGCAACCGAATAACAGAACCTGATCTGGGTAATGCTTTTTCTGCACTGATGAACATCTTTTGGAAAAATTCGAAAACGAGCACCGAAATTTTAGTTCAATTCTACTTTGAAAAAAAAACTATTGAATAGGTACCAAGCAATAAAATGTTATAGTTGTAGCATTTGAAAAAAATTTTTGCTACTTTTTCCTAAGGCCAGGATATTCGAGCGTAGTATAGTGTAGCGACTCATTTTTGATCTTTTGATTTTTACTTTTACATGCTTAAAATATATAAATATCTGACAATACTGTCAGATATTTTTACAAGGAAAATACTGTCTTTTATACAGATTTTTCTACGAGTTAGCAACAATTTTCATAAACGGTACCTATTAAATTTTTAATCTACTTCGTTCGTACTGACCAGTACTTTACCGTCCACTTTTGTATAAAAAAAAAATTAAGTACATCGTTATTGCGATCACGTACAACGAACCATTTTTGCTATAAATTTATTTATTTATATATACATAGATATAAAACAACTGTGAATGATCAAATATATCAATATATAATACTTAATCTGTGTTTTGATACGTGTCACATAATTAAAACATTTCAAGTATACCTTTGTATTGTTATGTTATTTTTAGATGTAAAACAAATTATCATCAGTATTAATATAGAACTTTTGTTATTAATTAGTATCATATTAATCATTATAAATTTATTATTTGTGAGAATGCATTTTTGGTAGCCATTAGGTGCGCATTGATGTAAATATATAATAATAATTCATTAAGACAAATGGCGCGACATAAGTTTGTCTTAAAAGGTATAATTTGTGATGTATTCCATTGTGATAGTATACACAAAGTATAAACCTATACATTTCACTAACATTTAACCTATCTTATTGTATACTTATTACTTATTGTTATTGTACCTCGCTGTAATAAACTATACTTAGTATCCTGTTCTATATTTTAATGCATGCGTGACTTTTTTGAAATAAAAATAAGTTTCCATAATGAAATTCCAAAAAGAACGCAATATATTACTTTACTTTTAAGGAATTTCATTTTTAATAAATAATCAAAAAAGTTAGTATTAAATCAATCTCAAGTCACGTGACCAATCAAAGTGCATGACGTCACTTGTTCGCAAACATCACCATGTCAAAGACCATGTCGTTCGGTTAATATTTGATTTGGGAACAAGTGACGTCACAGCGGTCACGTGATAAGTATTGGTGTTTTGAAGCGAAATTTGAAAACGGAATTTAAAATACACGATTTTTATAATATTAGTTGTATTAAAAAAATAACATTAAATACATGATTTTAAACACTCCCAAAAATCAACATTACAAACATCAAAAAGTCAACATCCCTATTAATTTCGTAGTTTTTTATTCGTTACCAATGTAGAATGTGATTTAAATAGTGACTTTTTTAGCGCTGTTAATGGATATAATTATTATAGTGAGTAATGTATTAAGGAGTAATTGTTATCAGGTTTGTTGCGAATGCAGAATTTTCAACATCCACGAATGCGGATACCGTTGCGGATTTTTAAAGGATTACGTCTTAAGATTAAAGTTTTTTAAGGTTCAATTCAATTTTTCAGTGATTAAGAGTGTTAATTTTAATATTTTTTTATTAAGAAATAAAGCTTTTAGTAGAAAGTTGAAACAATTAAAATAAAATAAAAAACTATGGGGTAATCTTACGACTAGCTACATATACGCTTCCGCACAAGATTCGCATTTATTTTGCGGATGAGGAATACGGTTGCGCATTTCTAAATCGATGCGGAACTTCCGAATTTGAGGATGAGGTTGCAAAAATCCGCAACAAGCCTTATTGTTATAGTTGACAGTATTTCATTTTTTAAATTAAGCGTCGTCCCCATCTGAGCGTATTTTTTGCTACCATACATTTAAGCGTCATGAATGTCATTTCTTTAAAAATATTTAAGGAAATGTATCCTTAAATATATTTTTTATATTGAATTTAAGTAACCATACTTACAATTAATCGTCTACGATATTTTTTTCTTTTCTTTTGCGGATATTTCATATTATGTAAATTTTTTTAGCTTAATTTTTTTTAATTAGTAAGTGTGTGGACGGTTAGTCATTCCTATGTATGTATAAGATAGATTCGAGTAATGTGTTACCTTAAATTTGTGTCACACTTAATTTTGTTAACCGTTTGAAAAAGTTGTACTTACATTCCTATATTTATAATTTTATGTGTACTTACGATTACATGAATAAGAGAAAAATTACTACATGAACACTGCATGTATTAAGTTAAACTTACCATAAGCTCAATTTCAAATATTATGTATACTGTTATAGGCCCAATAGTATTATTTTTTTCTATTTTTTGAGACCAATTGCAAGCTAAAAGTGGGGCCATTAATTATTGCAATAAATTAACGTATTGTATAAAAAAATTGCATTGTTCTTAAATTATTTTTTTTAAATAATGATAATTATAATTAATAAATTTTAATGTTAAATTATTTTGTTTCATTATATACCCTTTTAATACGCTTTGGCGATACCGGAACTAGTATATCTCGAAGTTATATAATAAATGAAAATTTTGATTTATTTACATATTATGCAATGATGCGTTTAAAGAGCAACAAAATCATATTTGTAACCTGTAAATATTTTCAAACGCTGTACACGCTTAGGAGCAGTATGGTCTAGCCATAAACGAGGAGTAGCCTTATGTATATTATTTTATCGAATCCAGAAGTTGTCTAATTAAAATTCTAACGAATTACGAATCTGTCCAAAAACTATTACAACCTCCCTTTGAAAACACTAAGCGCTTTAAGTAAAATAAAATCTTCGCCTTTCAAGTATAAATATTAAAATTTAATTTACTACTGAATTAAATGTAAAACGTATTACTTATGGTGAAAATTAAAAAATATCACAAATAAAACAATTATATATATCGTATAAAGTCAGATATAATTTTATAAAATTAAATTAAAGCTAAACAACTCGTTAAATTAAACATTACAATATGTATCGAGCCTAGAGTATACATAAGCAAGCTAATATATATTCTAAGTTAAGGTATCGAGCAACTAGTAAATTATACAAAGAAAATAAAAAATATATGTATAAGTACTTATTTTAATAAACACACAATAATCACAATAATTTAGTGATGCCCTTTTGTGTTTTTTTTTTACAATCATTATCAAATAATAATTAAAAATTAACGAATTCTTACATTTGTCGTAACTTACCTATCTTCTAACCAAATTTTTGTGACTAGAGTAATCGTAGTAATTATAAATTAATTTAACCAAAAATTTATTTCACTTAACACTTCAAAGTAAGAGTGAGAATGAAATGTAAATGTATGAGAAACATTATTATAAAACAAATTTTATAATAAAGTTGTAAAAATTCAATGATAATATTTTCTCTTCAGACTTTGTCACTAAAGCACCCTTGGCATTTTAAAGTGTCATATCAAAAATATTTATATTACTAAAATAAAGAAAACTTTTTTTAAATGCAGTTAAGCCGTCACTTATATACTTTGGTACACATTTTTTTTTTAAATTTATAAAGGGAAAACAAAAGTTATAAAATAATAATTTTTAAGCAGGCGGTATATTCTAAAATTAGTTTTATTTTCTTTCCTACGAATAGAGAAGGTTATAATTGCGTTAACCGCGTTCAACTTGCTCCTTTTACATGAAAAAAAATCTAATTTTTTTTAATACGTATACTTATTAATAACCTAATATTATGTGATATTATAATCTTCATATATAAAAATCAATAACCGTAAATTCTTGATTCTTGCAAATACTCAAGAATGGCTAGACCGATTTTAATTTGGTTTCCACTTACAGAAAAAGGTATAAAATGTGATATTTTTTTTATTAACAAATGAAATTTATAATTATTTCCCAATTGGTATGAATGTTTTTCTATTGCCAGCTAAACAAATGTATGTAAATAAAAATTAAATATTTAATGTTACATTTAATGCTGTTTTCGTGAAAAAAGAATAACTTTTTTGTTTTTCTTTTATTGTTTTAAATGTTCTTATTAGCTAATTAACTTATGCACTAAGCAACTAATGCTAAATTTTACGTATAATATTTAAAAAATATTTCAGCAAAACGAAGTTAATTGAATCGAGCTAAACTTTACCATTATAACATTCAAAAGTTATTCAAATATAAAAGAAATATATAAAAATATGCTTGTAACTTAACAACTTACGAAAGTATAAGTACTGTTTGTCGCAAATTATCCAATTAAAAATCCCATAACATTGTACGCGGTACGTAGTTTTTATCATATCAAATTAAAAACTATAAGTTATAATATATAATAGGCACGCGTGGCTGATTTGATACACCAAATTTATAAGTAACCATATTTGTATGGAAGAAATAACGTATGGTAACTTACTTAATGTGCTTTTACGAAATGCAAAGACTACGTAACAGCTTTCCGAAGGCAATCATACTTCGGTAAACAGACGCGCATCTAATAGAAGTCACCCACACAATACATGTAGTGGATAGTGCACAGACGCTCACGGTCTTTTCTTGTTTATTTATGTTGCGTTTAAAAAGCTTACACATAGACTGAACATAAGCAGTTACACATAAAATTAAGCCTTTTTAGGATTTTCGTTCAGTGAGACCCTATGGTTAGTGCGTTCATCAGTACTGATGGTCCTTGAAAGAAAGGTTGAAGATGTGCGACCGGATGACGACGTGCCGTTCTTCGTTGCGTGCGGTTTCTCCAAACCTGTTTAATGTTATTGTTATTAGTAAGGATGAATACAACAAGGAAGTTTTAAACATTTAATGGGTATTTAAAGGCAATAAATATTTTTTAAGCCCCCTTTTAACTTAACTTTAACTTAACTTACTTTAACTAACTTTACTTTACTTTACTTTTAACTTTAGAGTTCTTTAACTAAGTAAAGAACTGTTTTTAATTTTAAAATCAATTCTAAAAAGAAGATTTCAATACCACTTGTCATGCGATTAAAAGAAGGTAAAATTATAATATAGAAGTGATTCTTTAGTTGTTATTTGGTCGTAAGTTAAAAAAATATTTAACAAAAATTTTGTTTTTGTTAATTGTTTAAATTTTAATTTAAAAACAGAACACAAGTTTTTATTAAGTTAAAACACACAAGTTTTGCTTAGTAGGTACATAACTTGGCTAGTTATCTCCTATCCAAATGAAATTAAATAACTTATATAATTTAATTATTTACAAACTATGTAACTATTTACAATTCTTGTGTATCTAATATTATAGACTAATTTTGAAAAAGAGTTTTATTGAAATGTGTATACCTAAATTGAAAGGGTTTTTATTTATTTTGTTTTTATCTTGATTATGATAATGATGATCAGATTGATGAATCAATTTTGTGGCCTACTTTAAACATAAATATCGAAACATTATTAGAAGACTCGCGCGAGGGAATCAAATTGCGGGTGCAAATTGCATAGAAAGGTTTAGCAAAGGACAATGAACATTAATTACATTATTAACGTGTTCTATCGTATTAAATGATAGATTTAATATTTAGCTAATTAATCGTGCATTGCGAAGCATACTAGTGTTCAAGTATAAAGTGTGTGAGGAACTACGAATTTTAATAATATGTACTTGTATCCTTTGATGCACTTGGACAACCTGAAAAAAATGTATTGAACTGTACAAAAAATACAGTATTTCACACTTGCAATGTTTATAGCAGTTCATTATCATCATCATCATCTCAGCCGCTGGACGTCCACTGCCGGATATAGGCCATCCCATATTTTCCAATACAAATGGTCAGAAGTAGCCTAGATCTACCATCAACCCGCGGCCTTTATCAGGCCACATTCCGCTGACTATGAAAGTAACATAGTGGAAATACATGGAAATATGAGAATAGTTTTTGGCGATCCTTTCACACGCACCAAAACCAACAGCACAAATGAGGTTATTTCATTGCAGACCGACTGCATAGTTTGTGACTGCGAGACGTAGTAAAAACTATAAAAAGATTTTACAAACAAGGTTAAAACTAAAAAGGTTTAAAATATAAAAAATAGTATTAAAATATAAAAGTAACTCTTACCTAGACGTTTTCTAATGAGATAGTATAACTTGGGTTTGAACACTAATATGACGAATATGAAAACTCCTTGCAGTTCGTTGATGAGGTCAACGATAAACCACAACCATTTGGGTTCAGACGCTATCGTCGAGAGAAGTTCGCAGATCCAACCAGCGCCCATTACGACCCAAAGTTTACCAGTTAGCACGAAACTGTAACAATTAATATTTCTCACAGTAAGCCATTTGGTTCTCCTTTCTGCTTATATTTTTTTTTATAAATAATGGACTAATGGACTTCATTTTAAGATATATTTTTTAAATAACAAATATTAAAAAGTAAACAAAAAATAAAATGTCTAGATAAGCGATAAACTTATAACAATAGCAATAGATGACACGTTGACCTGTTTTACTTTCCACATTTTTATACGGTCATACCTTCTAACGAAATGTAACGAAAATTTAAAGAGAAAATTATTTTGCATGTACATATCAACCTTAAATATGAAACTATTTAATTGGATAAGGAATACGGATATCATCATGTCTCGATTCTATCGATTTTAATTGAATAATTTGAACATTTAGTATATTTCTATGAATTCTGGAAATTGTATACCTATTTATTTATCGAAAAGAAAACAAAGCCAACTCGTGAAAAAATATAGATAAGTAAGTGGCATAATGATTAGTGCATAAATCCGATAATATTTTTAGATTTATCGAGATTATGACCCATTAATTTATAGTGACGAACTCGTGTCTGTTTATGTTTTTAAAAAACGCATTAAACCCAAACAAACAACCTCGTGTAATTGAATCGGTTGGAATTGTTTACAGAAAAAAATTTCTTCGCCATTTTACCAATACTGAAATACATTAACTGTGGGAGTAATCAGTGTATTCAGTATTCATTTTTGAACACCATAAGCTAGTACATATTGCGATTAAAATTATATGTCTTCATATATAAAAATCAATGTAAGTAAGTATAAATGTTTGTCCTCTATGGACTCCAAAACTGCTCAACCAATTTGAATTTTGTTTTACATGTGGATAAAGGGGTTAAAAAGAGAAATTTTGTATATAAATTATAAATATAATATACAAAACTATGTAGGAATGTTATGTATGTTAATAAATTGAATATAATTTGTTATGAAGTTAAGTAGATATATAAATTGCAGCCCGACCGAAGCCGGGTGCGGGTCGCTTGTCATCTTTATATAAACTTACTATATACCTAATAATAATATGAGAGAATTTTCAACTGTATACATGAAGCTATTATTTAGTACATTATACTTCAATGACTGTATACGACAATTCCATACTTAGCTCTGTCCATTCGAAAGTGTCTCTTGGCCCGATCTCCGACCGATCCCGCTTGCAGCCTGTGCACCTCGGATTTGACTCGAGCGCAATGTCGTGCAGTCAACACCCAGAGAACAAAGTTAGTGCAGGTAACCAAACCCATTGGCGCTACGAAAAATATGTAATGAGGTACGTCCGACAGCGTGTTTTGTACTGGAATAATGAAAGAAACAAGTTTTAACACATGTACATAATTATGTGACTAGAATATAGATGTCGTGGGCAGATCGTAGAATTGGGCAGATCGTAAAGTATGAAATCAAAAATCTTTCACCAAAAGTCAAAAATAGGTGCAACGAGGAGAACGGGGTCAGGGGAACTGAGATTGAGGAACCAATTATGACAAATTTAAAAAATCAGGGTCTATTATCTCTGTTTGCGTTTAAATATGTTTCTTTATAATTTTTCAGATCTTTGCGTGTTTGTTATAGTGATACTTAATAGGTGACGAAATAGTGAAGACATTTTTGGGAACATTGCCAATATTTTTCGATACTTACTCGAACCGAACCAACATATTCCTTTGCCCATATTAGCGTCAAGGAAATCAGCAACGGGGTATATATCCAGAAGAAACATGACGATAGTGAGCAGTAGGGCAACACTCCAAGCGTACAAGGAGTACCAGATGAACCTTCGTCTCTCTGCGCTGGCTTTTCGCAACGGCTGTATCGTGCGCACGGTCCTTAACAAAAAAAATAATAATAAACAGATTAGCTATATTTATATTACATACATATAACAAAATTGTAATTTTTTTAAAATAATTATTAGAATTTTTGTCGGTTTGTCTGTGCACGCTAATCTCATAAACGGCTCAACAGATTTGAATGCAGTTTTCACTGGTATAGCAAGCTTCCCTTAAAATTTAATTGCCTGTTTAATTCCTCTAATCTGAGTGGTTTAAAACAATAGCTCAGAATATGTACATACATACAGCCAGATCTTAGTAGTAGGAAGTAGCTACATAAAAGTGCGGTTAAAACCAGAAAGATAAGTGGGTAAGCGAATTTCACAACACATTTAACTGAATTCATAAAAACATACGCAATCTAAAGACTTTGAATATGGACGACGATAGATATCCAAACAAAGTGGCCACGTGGCTACCGATATTGTAGGCGTATATACGCGTTTGGGAGTAGGAAAAAAATGTATAATATATAAATTTTTAATTTTTTCAGTACAAGTTTTTAGTTTTAGATTTTAACTTTTTGACTGATTTCTTGACGCTTAAAAATGTTAGAGGAGACTTTGTGCGCAAATTATTTACTGAAAAATAAAACTTGTTTTATAAGTATATTGTGTAACAATATCAATAAACCGAAATGCCAATTAAATACAAGGTTACATACAGGTGCTGCCACATTTAGACAAAGGATGAAAACATATCATGACTCAAAACTAATTGTTACCTATGTGATACCTAATTAAATCTATGTTTCAGTCATAAAGTTTTACATTAGGTTTATTCTAAATAATATTCTCTACTTCGTGCCAACAGAATTCAGGTTCAGGTTTGAAACAGGATTTTCATACGGGATACCGTTTTAAAAAATATATGACAGCAGTACTTTTGGGTGGTTTAGAAGAAGTCGTCGGAGAAACAGACAAAGGTCGACATATAGTTTATATTTAAACCTCGACGCCCGATGAAAAAACGGGGTGTTATGTATTTGACGTGTGAGTCTGTCTGTGGAATCGTAGGTCCCAAACGATTGGACCGATTTTGATTCGATTGATGTGAAATTTGGTATAGGTACTGTTACTTTGGTATTTCCATGACATAGTAACCTTGACCTGATGCTGCAGCATCAAGTAGTCTGCGGGACATCTAACTCCAGCAGACTCTTGCAGCAGCAGACACTTACAGCAGATATAAGTGTTTGGGCTTAATAGAAAATCGGAGGTTAGTTTAGTTATCATTTTTTAATTTATAGCTTCTATAATATGTAGGTGTATACATATAGGCATAGATTTGTAGCTAATCATGTCTGTAATGTACCTAACCTTGTCTTGTCAGTAACTATGACAAGTTCATTAGCGAATCACACGTTCAGAATAATAACTCGCTTCAACATCCATATTTAATGGAGATGACATAATAGATGGTGGTTGCCGTAACTGCTTTTATTACACATTAATAGAACTTTACTGCCATGACTAAAGGTACCTACTGGGTAACGATCCTAACTTAATAAGTGTGTTAACAGATCTGTAACAAATTACAAAACCCCTTTAGATTAAAAGCTAAAATGTACAAATAATTTTAACATACATTCAAGTGGTCACTGATCCGATAATCATGATAAATAAGCTGTTTAAGAACCGTACGTTGATATGAACGTGGAAAAGCTTTTCTAATCTGATTAATTATAAAATAAACTAACTCTGGCCGGCGACTTGGCCGCGTTTAAACATTTATTTTTTACTAGCTGTTGCATGCGTGCGAATACGGCTGCGTAACTTTATAAAATATAGCCTGTGTTACTCGCTGATAACCATAGGTTATGATTTATTTTAATCGGTCCAGTAGTTTTTGAGTTTATCGAATATTTGCAGTTTTTAACAAATGAACATTATATTTTATACGAGTACGTACTAGCTTTGACCCGCAACTTCGTCCCAATTTTTCTTAGGCCTTGAAACATTAATTCATCTTTATTGCTCATATATATTTTTGAAAGGCTTTGAATTTTTTATTTATTATTTTTAAACTATCTGTTCACACAGTTTCGCGGGTTGTTCCAAACAGTTTCGTACGCTTGGTTTGATATAATGTCCTATTCTGTATGCCTAGCAACGTGTTTGCAGTTTTAAACAAACGAAGCTTGTTATGTTTTGTTTTATATATATTAATAGGTATACACACACAGCATATATATAGATAGATATAATGATGTTTATCTATCATAAACATTCGTAATGGTTTTTTTTACAAGCAAAACAGTACTTCCACGTACAGGGAATATGTTTTCCGTCGAAACAGTGACGTGCCTAGCTTAATTACGGCCTCACCTTTCATTATAGCTAATACGAAAAGTGATTCTATTATTAGGTGTCATTATGGCACTTTTGTTTTCGTATTAGAAATAAATGGTAAATTTAATTAGAAGCGAACATATTAAATGAGTATGTGGGCAGTGAAATAATCAGGGTTTAACATGCAAGTGTGATTAATAAACTATGTTAAATGTGGCGGGGAGACACAGCAAATATATTGTAATGTTGGTTAGTACGTCAGTGATTGTAATAGACACAGTCGTCCACTCCCTGACCTCTTAGGAAACGAGGACGTCCTCACCAAACATAGTGGACAAATATTTTACTTGTATCATATTTGTGACTGAACCGTGTTAACCAGACTAAAAAAGTAGTATTTCGAAGTTAAAAAGCCATAGAACTTGACAAAGTTATATCCTACAATTTTTAAATTTTTGTTTATTTTATCTACAATTTTTATAATTTTTTTTTATAATTTTATAATTTAGTGTTATATTTTTATGAATGTACACACAAAACATAATAATGTTTATTTTCTAATATGAGTTAAATGCAAAATTGTCTTTCAGTATTCAGGAAAATTTATAGGATATTTATAAGATAATTAATATGCCACCTCTAATAATAATCTCTTCGAGCCAGCAAGTTGTTAACTTTATGTTTAATTATAAATAAATATAGATTATGTGATATTCATACAGACAAATGTACAAATACAAAAAAGTAAACAAGTAAGATCATCGCACAAAATCAACACTCGATCGAGGAACGGCTTGCAAAGACGATTTGCTCAATATATGAGCGAATTTTCAACAATGCCGTTCATAAACAAATAATGTAAGTTGTGAACGCAGGGGAACACTCCTCCCACGAGCCTGACTGTGTTTATCTAAGAACATTAGTCATAGCTAGGGAATGAAATACCGGGATACCGAAATATGGAGAAAACGCAATCATGTTTTTAAATAATGCTGTCAGTTTTGGTCTATGAATAAACAATTTTCAAAAACCGAAAGAGCGTTAAACTAGAAAGATTTTTAAATATAACAAGCTGACCCGGCGAACTTTGTTCCGCTTTAGAGGCAATAAATGAGCAGACTTGATTTTATCATGGTCAATTTTTTATTTGGATAATTAATGTAAATTAAAAAAGCAAGTATTTAATTTACGGGAACGTGACGTGGGACGTGACATAAAACGTGGTATAACAAAACGCAACTGAAAGCAATTTATCAGTAAAAACCCGTTCATCCCGTCTACCCGTTAATTTGTTAAAAATGGTATAACAAAACAAAACGCAACTGTCAGCTAAACGTTATGTAAATAAAAATAAAAATATAAAAAAAACCAAAAAATAAAATAAAGCTAAATAAAAAGTATCCTATGTCCTTCTCCTGGTTCTAAGGTGGTATAACAAAACGCAACTGTCAGCTAAACGTTATGTAAATTATGTAAATAAAAAAAAAATAAAAAAAAATAAAAAAAAAAAAAAGTATCCTATGTCCTTCTCCTGGTTCTGAGCTATCTCCCCACCAATTTTCAGCTAAATCGGTTCAGCCGTTCTTGAGTTATAAGTGAAGTAACTAACACGACTTTCTTTTATATATATAGATTTGCCACTGTAATTTGCAGAAAAAATTGCACCCGTGCAAAGCCGGGAGCGCGTCAATAGTGATGTATCAATTTTAGTGGTATGCAAAAATCCAGCTGGATTCTGATACTACCTAGATTTCACCGGATCAAGAGTACCTAATCAGTCAACCGTTTCGAATGAATCCACGCTCAGTTCACAGCAATTTGTATAATTTCTAAGTACTATTGGACGGCCTTCAATTTTTGCTAATGTAATCCATGTTATGATGAATTCTTTATTTTAATATTACTCGTAAACAGCTCGCAACGTCGACTTATGAAATATTACTATAAACACACCATCCAATGAGAACAATTTGTAGGTAGAAGCAGCATCTGCTCAGTTTTAATAAATACTACATATGTACTCGTTAGTATAGGTAGGTAGAGATTTATCATAATTTGGCAGTAAAGCACATTTTCGTTTTGAAATAACTATACCTAATGATTATTGTGTTTAACAAATTAAGTAGGTGAAGTGAGCAGGTAATTAGCAGTCTAGTTAAATACCTACGAGGTATTTTCTATTAATATTTTTAAATACATACTTGTAAAAAATGCCCATAATAATAAGAGGACTTTTCAAATTAAAAAATATATTAAATGAAACTATAATATATAATTTAGCAACAAAATGTGTTTTTATTATTAAAAAAACATCGAATAGAAATATCTTCTTTCATTTAACTCCAACTCCAATTATATGTATATAAAAAATATATTTTGCTGCTAAAAGAAAGAAAGCTTTCTTTTAAATTAAATAAAGCGTCCATAACCGTAAAGTTACAGAAAAGTATGTTTTTTTAGACATTCTGGTCATTTTCACATACCTTATTGGAGCTCTTTCGGGTAAGTAATCACCATGAATACAGGTATACGCTATTTGTATTCGGTAGTGATAAAAATATATCATTCAAAAGTCCTTTCTAGTTTTTTGTTGCAGTGGAGTATTAATTCGATAAAAATTTAACCCAATTAATTAGATTTTGCGCATGTAATAAAAAAAACAACGCACAGAAAATAACTTTTCTATATTGTACCGCATGGCTGTGGACCTGTTCAATTCAATCCAAATTTCAAGACACACACTGTTTCTATGTTATGATTAAACTTAAAAACTTATAAAAACTCACCCAAATGTCCACCAGATGTCGAAGCACATGACGTTGAGCCAAGTGAACGCAGCTACGAAACCGAAGTATATGAAATATCCTAAGAAAATACAATCAATTATTTAATGTACGTGGTCACACTGCGACTGTGGACAAAAGTCTCACATTGCTGGGCTATGAACGAGCAAAGAATGTAAGATTTTACCACCTTTTGTTCATATGTTATGTAAATATATAGATATGTATGACATTAAACTTTAATTAATAATAATACCGGTTATACAATCTTTCGTACTTATAACTTTTATAAATTTTTTTTTTGTCTATTCGCTTTCGTGCCGTGGAAGTCACAAAACGCAGTCATAAAAGATTATAATTCTCTTTGGTCATAACGCGACAAGCGACATTAACTTGACACTGGCAGATAATGGCCATTTTAAAATGAGCCGCATTGCCATTTTAAACCTAAGAAGAAGAAGAAGAAGAAGATTTTACCACAATTATATGATGCATTGTATAATTGTTAGATACATTCAAAGCGGATAAACCTACGGTCCATAATTAGTTAGGATCTAACTGGCCTATGGTACTCAAACAGAAGAAACGGTTCAATCAAGTATATGTTATGAATGTATGAATGTAAGTAAGTATATAATATGAAATGTGTGTTTGTAATATTTGGTAGTATATAGCAGGGCACACTACATACGCTAAAAAGTCATTTGGGCAGGCCGTCTGGCGGCAGTAACCACCCACTTACAGAAGACTAATTTGAAAAACAATTTAGGAACCTAAGTAGTGAACTTAGTGATCACACTACACTAAGTTGATTTCTAAGTCGAAGACATAGAATTGAAAATAGATAATAGAATCTAAAATCTAAATTGGATCCAATCTGTTCTAACTGCGATTATACCTTCCGATTTCCTAAATTAGCTATTGCTACAAATTGCTACAAATTCCTACAAATTGAATAATGTAATAACCGTCTAATGGACACCAGAGCCCATTTCCCTATCCCGTCTTCCCAAACTCTTGTCCTTAATCCTACTATAGTTGGAAGCGCACTTGCAACCTTGCAGCACTTGTGATATTACTTGTATTATAGACGACGGTAGCCACCTGCCATCAAGTGGACCTGACAGACCTGACATAGGCTAACGCCTGTCTGAGCTTAACATAAAAAATGGGTTTCGCGGTCATAAACTGGACACTCCCCACCGGTGGACCACCGTAATGGTTGACTTTTGTAAATGTAAAAAATACTGTTAGTCCATTGTATCAAAATGACTACAAAGTACAGGACCACTGTGACTAATAGCACGTTCGGTTTTTTATTTCGGTAGTGAGTAATAGACAGATGTCAGAGCATGGTCAGAGCAGTATAATTTCTTTGTAGGTCAGAGCCCATTCCCCTATTCCTTATCAGCATAGCTGGAACCCTTATCGCGTTGATTGTGTTAAAATAGGCTGCAACTGTTAGCTACCATGAAGTGCACGATAATCTTAAGTAAAATAAAAACTTTTTATTGAAATTTAATTTGTAGGTTAAATCCCCTTTGCAGGATGATTTGTGCATTATCTACAAAAATCACATTTTGACAAAAACTACAAACTTTTCGTCAAGTGCTTACATTTTTACGATTCGATGGCAAAGTTTTTTTTTATGATAACGTTCTTATACATGTTTAGAACCTTTGTTCTTGTTTTTTGTGCAGCGCAACGTTAGATCAACGTCCTATATCTAGCATTGAAAAATATGAAGCCGTTACGAATTGAACGAACGAGTCGAAACTATTTTTAAACTCCTTTGCTTACACAATACCTTTTAAATTATTGCTCGTAATTGCAAACATGTTCAAACAAGAAGACAATAATTAATGCACAAAATAAACATATTCTTCAAAATTTTTACTTTTAACATAGGAATTTTTATGGTCATTTTGTTTTCACAACCATATTCAAATTATTAATAGCAGTTTTCTATTAATAATTTGACGTCACTTGACATTGTTATTTTTTATGGATTAAAAAAAATTTTGAATAAAATGATTGGCTATTAAGTATAAATAAAACAGTGGCACTCCGGGAGTGCCGACAGAAATGAAAACTTGAACAATCACGTGTTTATTTTTTGAATCGTCAATAAATATTTTATTGTGCAGGAAATACTTTTAAATGAAGTACTTTTATTCATTATTATAAACTACTAAATTATACTACCCACTACTTACTAGTAAAAACAGTAAGCTCTCAGTAAAAAGTAAGCTTCTCTATACTGAAAATGTTGACGACCTTTTTGGAATATCATTGACCGTTTTCTAATTTTATGTGAAATTACCGTATTCTTTTAAAATTGTCAACAGAGGTGTCGGTAACAGTGTCGCGAGTTCAATGCTTTTTTCCCATCTCAAAAGTGCCCAACTCGCCTAAAGAAGTTTTCACTTCCACAAAATAATAAAGTATGCATTTCTAGAATATCATTTTACGAAACTTTCAAATATTCGCAAAGAAATATTGAAGAAGTCCTCGAAACATAATATCAGTAGTAGCTAGGTACAATCATTATGTTTCTATGATTGTACACAATGCAATCATTGAAATTATAATAGATATCTACTGTAATCTGATCTTGTCATTATTTATATTTAGTTTTCTTGGTAAATATTTAATAAATGGCTCCTTTGTCTTGTGAAAACACAATCATTAAATGTAATATAATAACCTATCAAAACATATTATTTTCTCTGACTATTCTTCAAGAACAAAGGTCCGATTTCGTGTTAACAATGACATTTATCTTTTCTAATATTTTTATGGTCTTACCTAACATTGTGCAAGTACGCCTATCTTCTACTGTCCCATATTGCACCCTCGCTAGGCAAGTGTATGCGAACAGCATCATGCTAACATGGCAAATTAAATTCCTCCCATGCAAGTTTCGCAATTCTGGTACCGAGCAGTATACGAGCAGTGTCAATGCTAAGCAGACACTCGATATACTGATAAACTGTATAAAAAAAGAAAATATAATAAATAGATGCATATTTAAAGGTACTGTACTTGTTATGTACCCCTGACAGTGTTTTAAAATTTCATGATGATCGGTTGAGTAGTTAAGGCGTGAAAGCGTTACAAACAAAATCATTTCAGTTATTTGACAAGTATAAATATGTTCATAAACTTAGAATAATAACGCATAGAACGATAGTTTCATATCAAATGACTGGCGAGAATGAAGCACAAATATATTTGATGTGTGCGTTAGCCACACGTAAAATGACGCTCTGCGACACACACACAAGTAGGTATACAAAAATTTTTCGTTCGTTTACCAAGCTTTACAAAGGCTGTTCGTTTACCAAGCTGATACGGCTTGGTGTAAAATGCTTCACTGATCGTGCGTTTCCATGCGTTAATATTCTTAGTTCATAAATATATAAATCACTAAGAAAAAAACATTCCTATTGTGGTAATATCGTATTGTTTGTATTATAATGTAGGTATGTATTTTCAAATTACTAATAAATAATGGATTATAAAAAAGTTTTTTAGAGCCGCAAAAAAGTAATAAATGAATTAGGCTTACCACGAATGAAACGTGAAAATCCTTGGTAGGCGGATAATCGACAAAGCATAATGCAGCAGATACAAACATAGTTTCATTACAATGCCTTCTGTCGAATATTTCGAAGCAATATTCACCAGAAACCATGTTTTCTGTTTCTAACATTCCTTCTGGCGTTAGACGGTGTCGGTCTCGAAGACTTTCGCTCAACGCATATCTTCCTTTAGGGCAATGAAGATCTGTTCTAATTCCCAATACATCTGGAAGTGTAGCATAAGTATATAAATACATTTATAGTTTATAATTTAGTACTTATTAAATTTAGTACATATAGAATATAGGCTTTTTCCATTTATACCAGCGAATGACCAAAAATCACATAAGCATAAAATCCAAATAAATAGTATATATCTACGAGATAAAATCTAATTTGTCGATACAATGATGTCAGAAGAACAATTAGGATTAAAGATTACTTGTCTTTTTTTGGAACTAATATATTTTATTTAAACTATTCGAGATTATTTCGAATTAACTGGTGCAAGAGGACTTCGTCCGCGTTGAAAAATAAAATATATAGGTAGGCTGGCATACATTGGCACGCCTGACCCATAGTGAAATATAAAATATGCTCTGTATTTTGTATGGGTTTCCCAGTAAAGTATAAATTGATTGCAATTTTAACTCAACAACTCGTAATTATAATTACCTGTGAATTCGGGCGATCCCCGCAACCGATCTAAGTAATGAGTAACATTATAAGATTCTGTTATGTCATCATTAGGTACACAAACACTCGAAAGAGTGCCGCAACGTCTGGTTTTATAATGTTGTCCAATCGGGCAACATTTCCTCAGACAGAAAACTCTAAAATCAGAACAATCCCGAGTGCAAGCACGAGCAACTAACTGACTACTTCCGTAACTACTGTCTATGCACCATTCTCCTTTAGCTAATCGCCTTTCAGGGTATCCCCTTTTATCTAAAGCGGTTAACACACTGTCATTTACGGATAACGAAAATATTTCATCACTCAACTCAACAGAGTATTCATCAGATTTACAATTTAAACCAACTTCTGTATCGAATACATAATAATCGCTGTCATTTATCCATTGAATTAACGATTCCACTTTGCTATTGCTCTCCATTCTTCGACACATGTGATGCACGAAGTCGTATCCTTCTCCATCAGGACAACATTTGCGGAAATGTTGTATTCTGGCACGTTGTGTAATTGGTGTAACTTCAGTCTCATTGTTCTCACACGTCAAGACAATTATCTTAGGAATGTTATGTGTTACAGTATCATTTGTAATTTCTAAAATTAGTTTGTCATAACATATTTCTTGTTGCATTGAAGCATCTTCTTCTGCTTCGGTCACTTTCCGATAGATACATCCTTCAGGCATGCCTTCTACTAACGTAACATGCTTACCAACTTTTAGACCAGAACTGGATGCGCCATACATTTCTTGAATAGAATCACTGTTCAAACACGTGTATTTCTCACCAAATATTTCATTTATTTTGATTAAAGTTTCATTTTCAGGACAACACTTGTGGAAATGCACCGAATCATCATTGTTTTCAATTCTCACTTCGGCGTTAACGAACGCGAGTACCGAAATTAGGAACCACATACGTTTTGTTGCTGTCACTTCACTATTTCTCACAAACATTTTCACAACAGGTGGGGGATGTTGATCGGCGTAGAGCATTGTTTACACCTACATGAGGAATTTATTTGTACAACGTGCGGCTTGGCACGGGGTTGGATGCGAAGTGGTGTCGGCGGGTATCGTGCGGACTTGCGGAGGCAGCGGCGTCACTTACGTTCGGTCAGAGCAGGAGGCTGCTCTGCCCTTGAAAATACAATCATCGGTACACCCCACACTTCTCGCGGAACAGGCCAAATTACACTTCACTTATTGATTAAAATCTTTACAAACATTCCACGTTATTTACAAAGCGAAAAAGTTATATACGTGATTTAAAAAATATAAGTATAACACTAACATCGTCGAGTCGTATCTTGATATTGCAACAGTGTCTACTTATTGAGAACTCCGCTATCTGTACAAATAGATAAAAATATGACGCATACGATTGATTACTAAGAATTTAAAACGTAAATAATACTGTAGGTCGTTTTACTTTTAGTATATTTTATCGCGAAAACCAAACTGAAGTTCTATTTTCGTCGGTTATATCCATACCAGTTGGAAGGAAGTATGGATAATCACTGCAAACCATTGTAACGTTATTAAAATTTTGTATTTAGCTTTTAGGGCCAATGACATTGGCGAGTATTAACGTGCTAGCTCATGTTCAATTGGTTTACATCTTGAGAAATGTTAACAAAGTGAAATTTCTCACCTATAAGCCGGATATGTTTGTATGTAGTTTGTATGTGACTACTAGAATGTTAGTCAAATACCTATAATAAGTTGCACAATAGGTAGGTACACACGCTAGGTTAAATACAAAATACATAAAGGCGGATCTTATTCCTGAAAAAAAAAAAATTTCCATACAATTTACGAGGAGAGTATTTTTAAACCTATTTTAAACCTGTCAAGTCGTTTCCGAGTTTAGCCTGCACAAACGTACAACAGACAAAAGATTAAAAAAAAATTATTCTACAAAAAGTCATATTTCTACTTGATAAAAAATGGTACTTTTTATCAAAAAAAATTTTTTTTAATCTTTTGTCTGTTTGTACGTTTGTGCAGGCTAAACTCGGAAACGACTTGACGGGTTTAAATGCAATTTTCACTGATGTATTGACGATTACCTAAATTAAATGTTCGATTCCTTTGAAATTTTCATGGAAATTTTCAAAAAACGAACTGTAACTATATACAAAATTGCGGGCACCAGCTAGTTTAAATAAATTTAAAAAAATGCTTTTACCAATACTATTAAAAAGTTAAAAATAATAACAGATTATTATAACGGAACTATTTATTATAAGTGGAAGTAAACATTATAGAATTAATAACGACTCAGTTACAAAAAATGTTAAAACTATCTATTAAAAACCAGTTAAAACTAAAAACCAGTGTACAAGTAATTTTCATAACAAAAAAGTAAATGGAAGGTGGAAAACAAAAATTAGAAACAATTACTTATATTATTGTTGTTATCTACTTAAGGTGTAAACACACGCCAATCCTAAAAATTTGCATTTTTAAAAAAATATGTTAGAAGAAACTATCAATGCAATTGGTTTGAAAAAAATATATGTTATACTTAAACATGTGAAGAACAAAATATGTTGTTTAGAATTTCCATCGAAGTAATAGAAACCCAACAATAAAAGTTAGAACATAAGAAGAATTTGACTTATATTGAATTTTGTTGCGCAAATGATTCCTACACCGAATAATAAGTCAATATCATTTTAAAAAAATGTATTATACTTAAAACAAATATGATATATATATGATATATATAAAGTATGATATATATAAACATTCTAAAGGTCATATCGGTGAAGGTCAAATCGTCAATGTCATTCGCCTTTGTGAATCCCTTAATTGTTGACGCGCCCCACCTTGGTACGAGTGCAATTTTATTGACTGAAAGGTTAAGAGGCTCCTCCCCGCCATCGATAAGAAAAGGCACTGTTTATTTCCTATTCAGCTCGTTCAAACATAAATCCAATGTAACAAAAAAATATATATGTGATACATAACTTCTTGGTCTATATTTCTAGCAAGTTATTTTTGTTTTAAGTATAATAGTTTACGGGAAAATAAATAAAATTTGAATGTCTTGCTTTGTAACAAAAATAGATTCAACTTGTTGTTTCAAGAAGCGTTTGCAATGTGCCTATAATAAAACGATAGAGTTTCATTTAAACTATAAATGACACTAACAATTAGTGTAAATGAAACAATAGTTTTAGAAAAACAAAGGTTTTTTGGTATTTTCGAGTAGCGGGTGCCCTAGCGAGGGCCGGGCGGCAGACGGCTGACAGCCTTCGTACGGGGAACACGTATTGCTGCGCAGCGCATCGCACTTACGTAAAGAAAAAGAAAAATAAACTATTATGATGTGTGAGAGTGATAAGAGTTAACTGACTTTTTTATAATAAGACACTACCAAAGCCAGAGTAAGTATATTTTTGTACATTTTATTAGTATATAATAAAATGTAGTGTAAAACAACATTGAAAATATTCGTCAGTAGCCATAAGATTAGGTACACATAAAAGTATCGGTACATAATAGACCGGGAGTCCAATGCGGCTTTTTTCATAAATTAAAAATAATAATGAAATAGTTTGTATTTCGTTGAGATTTGGGGCCTTGGTTGAAAGTAAATAGGTTTTTGGAAATTCTACTCCTGTAGGCGTAAAAAAGTGGATGAAAATAGAAAATTTCACAAATAAGGTTTCAAAGATAAGACAGGGTTGTTATTTGGGAGGAAAGTCATTTTTGGGCAAATAGCAAACATCACTTTAGTAAGTTCGTTTGTGGCAATGTAGAAAACTTTACCTGCTAAATTCAGCCGTTACTTACATGTTTGAATAATAATATTAATGATTATATTATAATGATAAATTCTATGAAAAAAATCTTTAAGAAAATTTAAATACATACATAAAAACTATAGAAAGTGGTACAGTACTTTATTTACGGTATTTTGTTCTATTTTCTTACTACTGTACTTACACCACGTTACTTAGTATTTATTTATTTCTTTTTTCGAAAATAGTAGTTTTTTTTTTTTTTCAGTTTTGCATTTCAACTGAAAGTAAAGAGATGACAAATAAGAAAATTGGGAGGAGAATTGTAGACATCTCATACTTTGTGAAACAATTACTGGATTTATGTAATCACGGACCAATAGGCTGCTCAGCTAGCGACTAACATCATATTGACAGGAGAGAAACGATTTATTATTAGTATTGATTGATGATGTTTCATATTTCAAATTGTTTATGATTTTAGGCTGTGGATTTATAAATATGATTAAAAAATAATAATAAAATATTATAATAAAACATGTTTGCGTTCACTAAAGTGTCATCAAATCATATTATTGCTATTGTTGCACGTGTATAGTTAATAAATCGATAGTAAATAATACTCATACATTTATTTTATTACCTTACATTTTATCATAAGTAAAAAAGCTACTGGCTCTTGGACTATATTTTAGTTCGTACGTGTCGCCCGGCAGACGCTAGAAACGCTAGCGCTAGAAGTGCAGGGGAGTGGGCAAGTGTGTGGGGTGAAGAGAGCCCAGTTGCCCAAGGTCATTCGGATAGTAGAGAACGTTAACCTTCAAATGCTTTGTTCTTTGAAAATTTGATTAAAATAATCGATTTCTCTTTAACAGCAGCATAACATAACAGCATAACATTTAACATGACAGCATGTGTATTGTTGTGTTTCAGTGATTGAGTAAGGGTTGCCAGTGCCCATTTCCCTAACCATTCTCAATCTTACTGTAGTCGGAAGCAACTCCCATCAATTGAACTATCAGCTGTCTGCCAACCTTAGCTTTAAAAGGTTTCTCACTATACCTTATCCTTAATCCTACTATGGTCGGCAGCACACTCAATGCGCTTCTAGTATGAATAATTTTATTACTTTAGTTCCAAAGATTGTTGTAGTGTGTAATTTTTAAACACAACTGCCTAACATCAAGGGTAAGAAATTGGTAAGAAACGATTCACAGATCCTAGTTAAATAAAAGGTGGACTTAGACATTTTAAAATTTAAACATTTTTTTGGTTGTCAATTTTCAGACCTTAATTTTAAATTTGTCGTTAACTTGAAACCGATATCAACCGAATCGTTTTTTGTCTCTGTAACTAATTTAAACAACATGTTGAACTTTCGAAACCAATTTCATTTATTTTCAAAAGCAGAGGTCGTGTAAAACGGAAGTGATTCTGTTTTTGATTCAAGATTGATTTTAATATTCTTAAAAAAAGTTACTCCATAACATAAAAACGAATTTTTTTTTGTGTTACTGGTTATTGCTTAGAATCTACTTAAACAACAACATCGACAAAATTAATCGACAGGACACTGATATTAAATGAATTATTCATTGTAAATGAATAATACTACCATTCATTTTCTTTCTGAAGCACTGTGGCAATAAAAAAGGCGAGTTCAGATTAGATTCAGATTTCAGACGAGTTCAGATTCAGATTTACCTATTAAATTCGAGCATAAATGAGCTATTTAATTTTCAGGCTCTCATTTTTATTCAGCAAAAGTATGTGACAGTATTTATTATACCTATATCAGAGCAGTATAATTATCTTAAACTAGCTGGTGCCCGCGACTTCATTCGCGTTGAATAATGAAAATATCTGACATCTTTACCGCTTGTGACTTGTGACGACGGTGGCGACGCTACAACGAAAGTGGCGACCATTTTTTTATATTTTTAGCTGTATCCTCTGGAACCTAACATTTTTTTTAATAGATGTTAATCCATTTAATATGTGTGCCAAATTTCATCCAAAAAGTTTTTAGCCGTTGTTGCGGTAAAGAGTAACAAACATCCATCCATGCTTCCATTCTCGCAAACTTTCGCATTTATAATATTAGTAGGATTTAATCTTTGAAGCACACACCTCTTGGAAACTTTTTTACAATTGTCTATTCTGGCCGATTCTCGAATGCACTCTATAAATATACATTCAGGCATTCAGGGACAAATCCGGGGAAATCCGGTCGTATGATAATAAATCTTTATTTGAATTTACATAGTAAGATAACACGAGCCGGTTGCTGCATTATTTACATATAAAACAAATATGCAAATACTTAAAGAAATAAATACAGTGAATTCTTTGGTGCATTCTCATAAGTATAAAATGCAAAAATACTTAACTGAACAGACATTGCCAAAATTGATGAACAGCTGAGAATTTGGATAAGAATAAAACGTCTGTCATAAAATATCGTAGCTCTTGGTATGTACGCCAAGTTGAGGGTTTTAGTCCTGCTTAGATAAACTTCCCAGACCAAAAAAAATTGACTTCCTTTTTGGAGAATAATGTATACGAAATCTATACTAATATTATAAAGCTGAAGAGTTTGTTTGTTTGTTTGTTTGAACGCGTTAATCTCAGGAACTACTGGTACGAATTGAAAAATTATTTTTGTGTTGGATAGATCATTTATCGAGGAAGGCTTTAGGCTATATAACATCGCGTTGCGACTAATAGGAGCGAAGAAACAGTCGAAAATGTGGAAAAAAACAGGGAAAATTGCTTCCTTTGCGTGCGCTGCGAAAACCGTTCGAGATACCCAAATGATTCCCAAAATAACTATTCCACGCGGACGAAGTCGCGAGCACCAGCTAGTATAAATTAAAATTTCAAATACATTCCAATATTACTTATTAAAACCAATTTATACGTTAGTATTAGCAGGACAAATTGTGTTTCGCAGTCATAAATTGGGCAGCCTGTTTAGCAGTAACAAGACCTAAAACATGACACAGTAAATTACAGCGTGTGTGTTGTTGTTTTGATGACTAATAAGGGATGCCAGAACCCATTTCTTTTGGCGATCCCACATCCTTTAACTATGGTCTTCTATGGTCGGCAGCGCACTTACAGCACCTATGGCGATGCTTGTGTTATAGGCGACGGTAGCCACCTACCATCAAGTGAACCGTCAGCCTGTCTTGAAGTTTTAAAATATATTTCATAATTTTACATTTTTACAGGCTGGCGACGATCTCAACAGACCATCTATCCGTGACATTTCCATCATCAATGAAGAAGAAATGGCGGAACGCGATGCAGAAGAGCCGAAGAATCTTCACCGTCCCCTGAAACTGCGGTACCGCCAGCGTATAGTACGCCCACAGCGATCACAGTGCAACCGAATGACCGAACCTGATCTGGGTAATACTTTTTCTGCGCTGATGAACATCTTTATCTGTTTCTTTTCTTTTGCGGATATTTCATATTATGTATTTTTTTTTAAATTAGTAAGTGTGTGAATGGTTATGGGACGGTTAATTCCGTCCTATTCATGTATAAGATAGATTCAAGAAATGCGATACCTTAAATTACTGACTTGTTGACTTATTTTTAGCGTCTAGTGATGAAAAATATACAAAGGTTAAATTCCTGAACAATTTTTTCTTAGACATTACTATTCAAATGTAATATTTTGCGAATGTAATATTTTGCGAATATAATATTATGCTCATAACCCAATAAAAGTCTGGAATTAAAGATATTCTATTTTAAAGTTCGAGAGGTCAGGTTAACGACAGCAAAATATAAACTTTTTTTTTCACTTTTATTTGATTCATAAACGTAAAATAATTACAATAACGTAATACAGAAAAAGCTGACGTTAAGTCTTTTCAGATAAAAAAACACGTCGCAACACCATTTGTATTGAAAGTAGTGAAAGTACATTATTAAACATCATGAGCACAGAAAACAAATACTTTATAGTAAGATATCATACTAGATGCTATACTTCTCATTGCTCTCAACCACAGTAAGGAGCAGTAGGTACCTAAATGTCAAGCAAATGTCTTGTATTTTATAATGAACTAGCTGCTGCCCGCGACTTCGCCCGCGTAACTTTGTAACGTTGTATTAGTAAGGATAAATATAAAAATATCACTCGTCAGAGACATCTGTTAATTTAATTAACAGAACAAGGCTGCAGAGGTCGCCTTCTGCAGCCTTGTTCTGCAGCCTTGTTTGTACCTAAAAATCTTACCAGATGTCGCCTTCATATTGATTTAAATTAAATGATTGTTTAATACTTACGACTTCGCCCGCGTAACTTTGTAAATTATATACTAAAACCTACCTCGAGAACCTCCATTAGTTAAAATCTGTTGCGTAGTTTTAAAGATCTAAGCATACATAGGGACAGACAGACAGACAGACGCGGCGAAGGACTTTGTTTTATAATATGTAGTAATAATGATTTTGTTTCCAGACTTAGATAATGCTGTAACTTAATTTGAAAAAAGTGAGTAAAATATATTATCTATTTTTCTAATAGTGACATTTATAGACGCTTGTGGTTTCGACCAACAACGTTTTGTTTGTGTTTGTGTCACACATATACATTATTTATTGAGTTTCACGTTTTTTTTGTTTAATCCTCCTTGTTTTTGTTGGTTTAATACTCCTTGTTTTTGTCATATCAAGTTAAAAACTATAAGCTATTTTAATAGGCACGCGTGGCTGATTTGAAACACCGTATTTATAAATAACCATAATTATTTGTATTTGTATGTAAGAATAACGTTTGGTAACCAAAGATTAACATTGGTAACCGAAATGCAAAGACTACCTACACTAGTACTCATACACAACTGACATGGCTTATCGATGCACCTGCTCAGGGCCCTAATTCTCTAACACCACTTGGCTATTCCTTACTTCGAAACCGATATGATTACTAATCGATAATCTTCGTAAATTGTTATATCTACTACATTCTGCTAAAAAGTTATTCTCTTACATATATATTAAATGCAATGATAAGACTAGGATAAGACATTGATGTGTATCATAATTGCCATACAGAATCAGGACCCCGAAGACGAATTTTAAAAGCGTGGGAAATGCTATCGACCAATCTACACACTTCGCGGTTTTTTCCTGTACCGCTATTGGTCGCCAATAGCGTCTTCAGTAAACAGACGCGCATCTATTGGAAGTCACCCACACAAATGTAGTGGATAGTGCACAGACGCACACAGTCTTTTCTTGTTTATTTATGTTGCGTTTAAAAAGCTTACACATACACTGAACATAAGCAGTTACACATAAAATTAAGCTTTTTTAGATTTTCAGGCAGCGAGACCCTATGGTTAGTGCGTTCAAGATGTGCGACCGGATGACGACGTGCCGTTCTTCGTTGCGTGCGGTTTCTCCAAACCTGTTAAATGTTATTAGTAAGAATGAATACAACAAGGAAGTTTTAAACATTTAATGGGTATTTAAAGGCCGATGGCAAGACATTTACTCATTTTCTAAACTCCCCTAAGTAAAGGGACTTCCCTTTACCTAAAGGTATTAAGGTAAAGAAAGAAATTAGTCTGTTTTTAATTTTAAATCAATTCTTAAAAGAAGATTTGAATACCACTTGACGTCATGAGGTTAAAAATAAATGAATAATGAAGGAATGAAATAATGAAGTAAGTAAAACCATAAAATAGAATAGAAGTGGTTCTTTAGTTGCCTATTTTTTTAGTTGTTTAAATTTTAATTTAAAAAAGAACACAAGTGTTCAAAGTTAAAACACACAAGTTTTGCTTACCAAGTACAGTAAGCTTCATGTAACTAAGGCTAAGTTATCTCCTATCCAAATGAAATTAAATATAAACTAATTATTTACAAATTATGTTACTATTTACAATTATCTAAAATTGTAGACTAATTTTGAAAAAATAGTTTTATTGAAATGAGTAAAAGTGGGCTACTATCACTACATAGTATAAAACAAAGTCGCTTTTTCTGTCCCTATGTCCCTTTGTATGCTTAGATCTTTAAAACTACGCAACGGATTTTAATGCGGTTTTCACTAATGGGTAGAGTGGTTCTCGAGGAAGGTTTAAGTACATAATTTACTAAGTTACGCGGGCGAAGTCGCGGGCAGCAGCTTTAATTTTATTAACACGTAATTTTATAAACTATAACTAACATGTAGTGCCATCTGTTAACTTTTAGATGAATTAGAGTACTACATTGCTTCAAACAGAATTCCCTAGATGGCGTTGTAAATTTTGCATACACGTTGTCTGGGACTCCAAAAAGGACATAGGGTACCTTTCATCCAGAACGCGGACGAAGTCGCGGGCACCAGCTAGTAAATAATATAGAGAGCGTGAGAAATTACTAATTCTAATCATATGTACTTCTCATATGTGTATCCTTTGATGTACTTGGATAAAATTAAAAAAAAAAGTTATTTAATTGTACAAAAAATACAGTATTTGTATTGTTGCTTATCGTCACACTTGCAATGTATATAGCAGTTCAACATCGTCTCAGCCGCAGGGCGTCCACTGCCGGATATAGGCCTCCCCCATCCGCCTCAATTTTCCAATATACGGTCAGTCAGAAGCAGCCTGGATCCACGTCAAGTAAGGTCGTCTGTCCACCTTGTGCTGACTAAGAAAGTAACATAGTGGAAATATAAGAATACCATAAGTTTTGGCGATCCTTTAACACGCACTAAAACCAACAGCACAAATGCGGTTATTTCATTGCAGACCGACTGCATAGTTTGTGACTGCGCAAGTGGTAAAAACTAAAAATGGTACTTACTAAAAAGGTTTTTTACTAGGTTTAAATTAAAACATAAAAGATAGTATTAGAATGTAAAAGTCGATCTTACCTAGACGTTTTTTAATGAGATAGTATAACTTGGGCTTGAACACTAATATGACGAATATGAAAACTCCTTGCAGCTCGTTGATGAGGTTGACGGCATACCAAAACCATTTGGGTTCAGACAACATCGTCGCGAAAATTTCGCAGATCCAACCAGCGCCCATTACGACCCAAAGTTTACCAGTTAGCACGAAACTGTAACAATCAATATTTCTAACAGTAAACCAAAAAGTGAGTGTTTGGTTCTTCTTTCTATTTATTTGATTCTTTGGTATCGTATCCTTATGTCAACTGTATACGACAATTCCATACTTAGCTCTGTCCATTCGAAAGTGTCTCTTGGCCCTATCTCCGTCCGATCCCGCTTGCAACCTGTGCACCTCGGATTTGACTCGAGCGCAATGTCGTGCGGTCAACATCCAGAGAACAAAGTTAATGCTGGTAACCAAACCCATTGGCGCCATGAAAAATATGCAATGAGGCATGTCCGAAGGCGCGTTTTGCACTGGAATGCAGAAAGAAACAAGTTTTTACACATACATAATTAGGTACGTGAGTAGAATATTAACTAAAAAATGGCATTTCAAATGCCCAATTTTAATAATTCAAGACTATTTTTCGAGAGGTTGTTTATCTTTTTAATGGCTTTTAACAAAATTCCAAGGAAACCTAGAGTGGTGAAAATAAATAATAAAAAATACTGAATTTTGTAACTTTTATTTTATATTAAAAAAATGTTTAAAATACATTAAAAAATGTTTAAGTTCATTGCACTTTTACTTTTATTTATGTATGTTTCTCTTTCTTACAAATTTACTATATATGGTGTAATTGTTTGTTTTTCCAAATAAAATAAAATAAATAAATAAAAACCATTCATATTTGTTAGACCCGGAAGTCAGAGAGAACGGGGAACTGGCAGATATAATAAACGCACTGGCTCTGTTTTAAAGAGAGATTCAGGAACCATGTCAAATTTAAGAAAACCAAGGTTTATTATCTCTGTTTGCGCCTAAATATGTTTCTTTGTAATTTTTCAACTCTGCATGTTTGTGATAGTGGTAAGTGGTACTTAATAGTTGACGAAATAGTGAAGACATTATTGGGAACATTGACAATATTTTTCGATACTTACACGATCCGAACCAACACATTCCGTCGCCCATATTAGCGTCAAGAAAATCAGCAACGGGATATATATCCAGAAGAAACATGACGATAGTGAGCACTAGGGCAACACTCCAAGCGTACAAGGAGTACCAGATGAACCTTCGTCTCTCTACGCTGGCTTTTTGCAGCGGCTGTACCGTGAGCACGGTCCTTAAAATAAAAAAATATGATAAAAATATTATTTATATCTATGATATACATACATACGCAAATTTATGCGCAAATTAATTATTAAAATATAAAACTTGTTTTATAAGAAAATTGTTTAACAATATTAACCGAAATGCCAATTAAATACAAGGTTACAGGTGCTGCCACATTTAGACAGAGGATGGACACCATCATGACTCAAAACCAACTTAAAACCTATGTGATACCTAATCAAATCTATGTTTCAGTCATAATTTTTTACATTTGGTTTATTCTAAATTAGCTGGCGCCCGTATGACGGCCCCTTACATACATACATACATACACACAAAAAATTCAAAAAATCGTCAATTTAGTTTCAGTATCATATATATAGAGCCTATAAACACGATATCTCTGAAAACAAAGTAACTACTTACTGATACCTGTTTTTAATAGGTTTTAAAAACCTGTTGGTGGTAGGTTGAATGACGGCTACAATCATTCAACCTACCGACCTGCGAGTCGGGTCGTTTACAGATTATTTTGAACAAATTTATAAGTAGGTGGCATGTAGTTAGGAGTCTAGTTAATTACGAAGTATTTTCTATATATTTTTAAGCACTCGTAAAACGAGTCACACCCTAAATTATTTCCAATTAAGTTGGTTCTATTTATGTTACTCTACTAATATGGTTATTAAATTACCTTATTGGATTACCATATTAATGATATGATAACGTTTCTTTAAATACTAGTAGTGGCACCATTAAATGAACGATTAAGCATTTTTGACAACTTTGAATAGCTATAAGTCAGTTATTTTATAGCATTAATGCTTGTTGATTTTTTTAATTATTCCATGTATCTTCAAAATTTCACTAATTAAAAAAAAAGATGCGTTACTTTTTTTATTAGAACGTAATTTGTAAAAATATTAGCACCTTGTCCCTATAACTGAACACCGAGTTCTAATTATTGAACAATTTGTTCCCAGTACTTGAACTAATATTTTACGAGGATATTCATGTAATAAAAAAAATTTAGTAAATAAGTTTTTATTTTAATTATTTCTCAAAAAAAATTGAGAAAAATAATCCCACTGAAAATAACGTTTCTATATTGTGGAAAGTTAACCGCATGGCTGTGGAACTGTTCTATTCAACCTGAAACTATATAAACTAAACTCACCCAAATGTCCACCAGATGTCGAAGCACACGACGTTGAGCCAAGCGAACGCAGCTATGAAACCGAAGTATATGAAGTATCCTACGAAAATACAACCAATTTTAGATTTATTGGCCTTACTAGCTGGTGCCCGCGACTTCGTCCGCGTTCCGGATGAAAGGTACCCTATGTCCTTTCTGGTGTCCCAGACAACGTGTATGCAAAATTTCATGGTGATCAGTTCAGTAGTTTTTGCGCGAAAGAGTTACAAACATCCATACATACATCCAAACAAACTTTCGCATTTATAATATTAATAGGATAATAGGATTAATAATAATAGGATAGGATTATTACCTAAACTAAATGCGACTGACTATGGATAAATGTGTAAACATTGCTGGGGCTATGAACAAGCAAAGAATCTATAAATGTAGTAACGTAAAACTTTTACCACAATTATACAACTCTATGATGCCTTGTGGCTTCGTGGTTTCGTCCATGTTAAATTTCAATTCATTTTGTGCAATAGATTCGAACATAATAATATGTACTTACATAAATTCGTATCGGATAAACCTTCGGGCCATAATTAGCTATGATCGTTAATTCTAACTGGCCTATGATTCTCAACCAAAAGTAACGGTTCAGTCAGTAGGTAGGTAGGTATATGTTACAAACAGACATTCTATATTTATTACTGCAGAAAATATTTGGTAGTAGGCTGTCACCTGCCATGAAGTGCACGATCATCTGACCTATCACGATCATCACGATCACCTATCACGATCACGATCACCCTGCATGATCATTCAATGATCACTTTTTTATGATAGTTTTGTTATCCCAATTTATTAATAATTTGACGTCCGGAGATAGTCATTTAATATTATAAATTTCTTATGAAAATTAAAATTTATGTTGAATAAAATAATTGGCTATTCAAAATATTGTATAAAATAAAATAAGTATGTATGCATTTCTAGAACATCATTTTAAGAAACTTTCAAATATCCGGAAAGAAATATATTGTCTTACCTAACATTGCGCAAGTACGCATATCTGCTACTTTCCCGTATTGCGCCCTCGCTAGGCAAGTGTATGCGAACAGCATCATGCTGACATGGCAAATTAAATTCCTCCCATGCA
Source organism: Synanthedon tipuliformis (assembly GCA_947623395.1). NCBI lineage: Eukaryota > Metazoa > Arthropoda > Insecta > Lepidoptera > Sesiidae > Synanthedon > Synanthedon tipuliformis. The sequence continues at coordinate 7,483,042 of OX392408.1, read as the reverse complement.
AATTTCGTAGTTCTGGTACCGAGCAGTATACCAGCAGTGTCAATGCTAAGCATACACTCGATATACTGATAAGCTGTATTAAAAAAAGAAAATGTATGTAACATAAATATATAATTTTACTAACTATGCCCGCGACTTCGTACGCGTTGAAAAATGAAAAAATATATGAGCTGACATCTTTATTGCTGTGACCGCTATCACTGTTTTTGTATATTTTAGACGATCGTCTATGTTAATCAAGCAAGGTACTAAGTTATCTGTGTGCCAAATTTCATCCAAATCCGTTCAGCCGTTTTTGCGTAATTAAGGAACAAATATTTATAATACCTACCTACATACACCCTACATATTATTAGGATGCCACTTTCAAAGAATATACCACTACTCTCGACGCAATACTCCAATAAAAACTTATAATTACTAGCCTACATATAATGCGAATCGACTTGGTTTTCCCTGACAATACAAATGATAAATATGTTCATAAATACCTATATAAATCGCCAGGAAAAAGACATCGAATTCTCGAATTTATCGAATTGTTTGTATTATAATTTGATTATAATGTATGTATTTTCAAAATAGTATAATTGATAAATAATATAAAAAACTATTTATATATTATATATACTATTCATATATAATATATAAATAGTATAAAAAGATTTTTTACGAACAAAAAAAGTAATAAATGTATTAGGCTTACCACGAATGAAACGCGAAAATTCTTGTTAACCGGATAATCGACAAAGCATAATACAGCAGATACAAAGATAGTTTCATTACAATGCCTTCTGTCGAATGTTTCGAAGCAATATTCACCAGTAACCATGCCTTCTGTTTCTAACATTCCTTCTGGCGTTAGACTGTGTCGGTCTAAGGGACTTTCGGTTAACGCATATCTTGTTTAAGGGCAATGAAGATCTGTTCTAATTCCCAATACATCTAGAAATGTTAGCATAAGTAAATAAATACATTTCTTGTCGTATGGTTTATGTTTTAGTACCTACTTATTAAATTTAAAAAAAAATGTTTAATGTATTATTTTGCCTAGGTATCGAAGAATATACGCCTTTTGCATTTACACCAGTAATGACTGTTTCTACAGTCATTAAGCTTAAATGTGTAGAAATCAAGATCAACTTTTTAGCATCTATTATAACTGGACGTCAAAAATGATGTCAGAAGAACAATTAGGTTTAGAAATAATTTATCTTTGTTTGGAACTAATTTATTTTATTTGAACTATACGAGATTATTTCGAACTAACTGGTGCCCGCGACTTCGTCTGCGTTGAAAAATAAAATATATATTACCTAACGCCTGACAAAATATTTAAAGCGATATAACGCCTGGCATACATTAACACGCTTGACATCACAGTGAAATGTAAAATATGCTTTGTATTTTGTGTGGGTTTCCCAATATACAATAGAATAAATTTATTGCAATTTTAACTCACCAACTCTTAATTATAATTACCTGTGAATTCAGGCGATCCCCGCAACGGATCTAAGTAATGAGTAACATTATAAGATTCTGTTATGTCATCATTAGGTACACAAACACTCGAAAGACTGCTGCAACGTCTGGTTTTATAATGTTGTCCAATCGGGCAACATTTCCTCAGACAGAAAACTCTAAAATCAGAACAATCCCGAGTGCAAGCACGAGCAACTAACTGACTGCTTCCGTAACTACGATCTATGCACCATTGTCCTTTAGCCAAACGTCTTTCAGGGTATCCTCTTTTATCTAAAGCGGTTAACACACTGTCATTTACGGATAACGAAAATATTTCATCACTCAACTCAACAGAGAATTCATCAGATTTACAATTTAAACCAATTTCTGAATCGAATACATAATAGTCGCTCTCATTTATCCATTGAATTAACGATTCCACTTTGCTATTGCTCTCCATTCTTCGACACATGTGATGCACGAAGTCGTATCCTTCTCCATCAGGACAACATTTGCGGAAATGTTGTATTCTGGCACGTTGTGTAATTGGTGTAACTTCAGTCTCACACGTCAAGATAATTATCTTAGGAATATTATGTGTTACAGTATCATTTGTAATTTCTAAAATTAATTTGTCATAACATATTTCCTGTTGCATTGAAGCACCTTCTTCTGCTTCAGTCACTTTCCTATGGACTCATCCTTCAGGCATGCCTTCTACTAACGTAACATGCTTACCAACTTTTAGACCAGAACTGGATGCGCCATACATTTCTTGAATAGAATCACTGTTCAAACACGTGTATTTCTCACCAAATATTTCATTTATTTTGATTAAAGTTTCATTTTCAGGACAACACTTGTGGAAATGCACCGAATCATTATTGTTTTCAATTATCACTTCGGCGTTAACGAACGCGAGTGCCGAAATTAGGAACCACATATTTTTTGTTGCTGTCGCTTCACTATTTCTCACAAACATTTTCACAACAGGTGGGGATGTTGATCGGCGTTAGAGCATTGTTTAGTTGTTTACATCTACATGAGGAATTTGTACAACGTGCGGCTTGGCACGGAGTTGGAGGCGAAGTGGTGTCAGCGGGTATCGTGATCGTGCGGAATTGCGGAGGCAGTAGCGGCGTCACTTACGTTCGGAGGCTGCACTGCCCTTGAAAATAAACTGGATATATGTTTGTAGGTATATAGTCAAATACCTACAAACATATATATTATAGTCAAAGATAAAATAATAAATGGCACAATAAATAGGTACACACGCTAGGTTAAATATAAAATACATAAAGACGGATCTTATTTCCGAAAAATAATATTTCCATACAATTTATGAGTATTTTACAAAATACGTTTGTCACTGTTTTAAAGGTATTCATCAAAGTTATAATTATGCCACTAATTATTATTTGCGGCGCTAGTTTCTTCCGGCGATAGTTTTGACGATTCTGTCTGCGATTCAGGATGTCCTTGTGACCTAACACTATTGGGTTATAAAAAATCCGAAGATACAAGATGTTCCCCTATACAAGATCCCTATATCCCAGATATTTCTTGAGTTTTGAGGCCATGGACAGCCATGTTTGCTAGCTGCCTCATAGATAAAGCTGTTAGTGAACATATTTTTCTTTTTATTAGAGATGGGTTTGCTCTTGGCCAACAACCAGCTGAGTAGCAAGGATGAGGCCTATGATGGAGCGAGCTTACCCAGAAGATGCCTATTCACTCGAACTTTGAAAAGATTTGGGTTATACAGGCAGGGAGTTTCTAATCTTGGCAGTGCGCATTCGACATGAGGATGGTAACCAGCCGTACGTCTGTATGTCCGATGAAAGAAAAGGGAAAGCGGTATGAGCTCATGCAGCTCTTAAGCACACTCCGAAGTACATCTAATAAAAGACACATAGACTGGCAACTTTGCGTCTATGTGCGAAGCTCTGCATATTATTTTTTAAAAGTGTGCTGACGCCAATGAGACTTCTAACTCTGCTTCCAACGAGTCGAGTGCGGTAAGTTGGAATTTGGCTGAGCTCCAAAGGTAAAAAAAATATTTTTTTTTTAAATATTTAAAAAGGAGATATTTATTTCATAAAATAAACACATAATTATTTTAAAAAATATAATTCATTGTTATCTTAGCCTTATTATTAAATTAAATACTATGACTTGTTGAATTGGCACATAATCACTTGACTAATTAATTCTTACATTATTTGTTAAGACGATTGTGTATTTTTTTTTTGTTTTAAAATAATTGATAATCATAATTTAAGAAGTTAACACTGGGCATGAAAATGAAAGTTAAAAGTAACTTTCATTTCCATTCTTACAAAACAGTAAGCTTAAGCTCTAACTTTCATATACTTAAGTATACTTAAATTACACTGGCAAAAAAGTGTCCATGACTCCTTGGACTAAAAAATGTTGTTTAAATTTATAAAAGGACGGAATAAATACGAAGAGTTCAATGAACGTTGAGTTCTTTTTGTATACCCAAAGAAATCTAATATATAAAATTAATCTCGTGTCGCAGTGTTTGTTTATTGCCAAACTAATCCGAAACGGCTGGACCAATTTTGATGAAATTTTGTGTGCTTATCGGGTAGGTCTGAGAATCGGCCAACATCTATTTTTCATACCTACTCCTAAAAAAATTTTTTTTATTTTTTTGGCAAAACAACGATTGCTGGGTCAACTAGTTATATATATTTTAACATTTACACTGGAGGTACAGTAGACGAACTCAAAATGTAAAAACAGTTTTTAGATTGAAAGAAAATTCTTGATAATTAACAAAATCTTCTTTAATACCATTTCTATTTTTCCATTACATTTCCGAGCTACATTTCCATTCCAGTAAATTGATCTGTTATATTTCTTTTCTTAATATTTTGTATAACCAATTAACCATATAAACTACTTGCGCGTATATAGTCTCTTCTTTTTACGGTTAGATACACAACAAAGTAGCATACCTACTACTGTTACAAAATCTATGAATCGTTTTAAAAGATTTGACTTCACTTAAGAGTCGCTTGAAGTTGAAGTTAGAGTACTTTAAATTAAGTTGATTTACAGCTTGATTAAGCGCTAGTTCAGCCACGTCGGGAACCGCGCGATTTCAGAATCGCATGGAAATCGCACGGGTCTTATTTATATGAGTTGTTTTGTAATCGTTCAGACATAACCGCGCGGTTTACGCGCGGAAATCGCGCGGTTCCCGCCGTGTCTGAACTAGCGCTAATACTCGAAAATATCGCTGGGAAAGTATTGAAAACAAATATTTATATGAGTTTTATCCAAATGACCGAATCTGAAAATAAATCACCATAACATAACTTTAGTAACGTATATCATCAATTTGTGATTTTTGCGTAGAGGTGGTTGATGCGAACTACTTTTATTTATGGCCATTTCTTTATTATGGCAATACTTTCGGGTTTGGTATTGCCCGTGGTCCACCTATTTTGTTCATCGCTGTACTAAAACAGGTTTTCAAACGTTTCCACTTCATATACGTATTTACATAAACTTATTAATACTTAATTAAAATGACTTATAAGCTCTATTAGCTGTTTCTACCTAGCTACAACTATTATAAGTACAAAAATTGATGTTTCAATTTGAGGTCAAGTTGATTTTTAATATTGAAGTCATAAGTGTATTATAATTGATAAAAATAAAATTGATCAGAGAAGTCAATCTAAAGGAATAATAATATAATAACTACGTTGATTTGTTCAATAAAATCAATCAAGACTGTGTTTAGGCTTTTAAATCTTGATTCTCCTTCGTCAACTTACATTTTAATTTTAACATTACCTTTTTTTAAGTTCAAAGCGCATATTGAACTTAATAAAAGCTGTCGTCTGAATTGGTAAATAATAAATACATTATCTTAATCTAGCCAGACCTGTGCGTTTTAACTGGACAACATTAGAAAATAAACAACTCCTCATCAACTTCAATGGCATCCACAACTCTTGACCACCATATTTTTGTATTTGCGAAGTATAACGTTTGAGTCATCTGTGTAGTAAAGTACGGAAATAGCTGACAACTTGATTGGAGCACATGAGGGTTTTGGTACCTGCAATAAAACAAATTGGTCATAACAAGCCTCTTGTTTGTGTAGAACAAGGCTGCTCAATGTGGTACCTGGTCAGCCAGTATAATATAAACATTTGGCAGACAATAAACAAAAAATAATTACTGGCATTTTGGTCAAATTTACACCAGGGGCCGTAGCCAAGAGCATACCAATGCAAACGTTTAGTTGCGTTCTGACGAATCGAAACGAAATAAAGCCCGGTGATTGGTCAAAAATTTATGTGGGCGTTACAACAACCAATCACCGGGCTTTATTTCGTTTATTCGTCAGAACGCAACGAAACGTTTGCATTGATATGCTCTTGGCTAGGCTGGGCAATGGCCCTGGGCAATCGCTATAATTTCCAAATAAAAATAACAGTATGATGTGCTGAATATTAAAAAGCAACCTAGACTTATCCTACTGTCTTACCCAGATTCCGTCATTCCAGAAAGATAATTCAATCAGTAGATACAAAGCAATATTTCGTCCAAACAGAATGAGTTTTAATTTGGAAAATTTGGAAAAACATAGGATTGTACACCGCAACAGAAGCTGAATAAAACATTTTTTTTTTGTTATTTTTAATTATCCTGTCCCATTTTCCAGATCCCTTATCTGGGTTTATTAAGTTAAGATAATCGTTCGACTGTTTTAAACTCAATCATCAGTAAACCGCTGAACGAATTTTCTTGAAACTCAAGACTCAGATGACCCACTGTTTGTATGGATGTATGTATGGATGTTTGTAACTCTTTCACGCAAAAACTACTGAACCGATCACCATGAAATTTTGTATACACGTTGTCCGGGATACCAGAAAAGACATAGGGTACTATTCATCCAGAAAAAAAGTACTGCTCCCGAGGGATTATCTAAAATTAAGGAAACTAACTCCTGGCTAAGTATAATAGCAATAACGATGTCAGGCGATATATTGCTTTTTCAACGCGGACGAAGTCGCGGGCACCAGCTAGCGGAGCCGCTGGCAAGAGTTAGTGAGTATTAAAATAATACTTCGTACAAACCTGTTTTGGGTTCAATAAGTGAACAAGCGTCTGTACAATGGCGTGATTAGTCGCATTCTTGTGAGCGTTCAAGGGAAAGTTACACTCGCCGCTGCAATAAAACGCGCCGTACCCATCTGGTGCAATAATCCAATCCTGAAATCAGACAAGTATATAATGAATATGATTTATACACACCCATAAATATACTTGATAATATAATGGGTTCAATTTTTATATACTCACTTGCCATTCGAGGTCTTTGAAGCTGACATACAGAGCTTGAATTTCACAACTCCTAGTCGTCCAGTGTGATGAATCTGAAATTTAATTCATTTGTTAGGTGTTATTAAATATTAATTTAAAATAAATTTTAGGAAGCAATCGTATCGTAATAATAATATTATAAATGCGAAAGTGTGTATGTTTGGTTTTTTGAAGTTTGTTTCTCAATAACGCAAAAGCGGCTGAACGAATTTAGATAAAGTTTAGCATAGGTACTAATACTACTAATTTTTTCTTTATATTAATTCAGGTAATAATCCTGGAAAAGGAAAAGTTTTTTTTATTTATTTTTTTATTAAAAGTATCCTATTATAAATGTTAACCCAGGTAATAAAATAATTGTGTGCTAAATTTCAGGCAAATCCGTTCAGCAGTATTTGCATGAAAGAGTAACAAATTTCCATACATCTATCCTGGTTTCGTGGACGAAGTCGAGGGCACTAGCTGTTTTTAAACCAATTTAAGGCGATAATTGACAATTAATAATGAAGTATTAATTGCACTATTATTTAAAATGAATAACATATTACTTTAATAACATTTTCTTACCTGTAAGTGGATTCTTCAAGTAGTTCTCCGAGTATCCCTGAGTCCGCCATCGTCGAGCCTCTCTCTTCCTGCGTGCGCCGGCGTCTGAAGTGCCGAGTTTAGGCCCGTTCTTGAAAAATGCTACCAAAAAAGGTTGCTTGCCTTCCGCAACTACACCTCGGGGTTCATCTATTCCTATTTCTTCCGGCTTCACGTGACGTTCTGTAAACGTATGAGTAGGTTTTTTTATTAATTAAGAACATTAATCTTTAGTATTAAGTAATAAGTATATTAGTGTATTAATAAGTATATTAATAAGTATTAATAAGTGGGTTGCACCATCTTACTTTAACTATAACAAACGTCGCAACTTCAGTTAAAGTAACGGTTAGGCCGAAAATGAGTTGCACCAGTTAACAAATAATCAAATGACGTCATAACTTTGACCGTACCCGTAACCGAACATTCTTCGCTGGTTAAGGGTTATTGTTATTGTTAACTATAACGTCAAGTGTCAAAACTGCCATATGAACGCGTCAAACTGTCAACTTTAACTAAGCTTACGAATATGGCGGTGCAACGCGTTTCGCAGAAACTGTTAAAGTCAGGGTTATTGTTAGTGACAATTTGACGTCAACTTTTACTTTAACCGTGCTACGATGCAACCCACCCAAATATTAAAATTTGAAAAAATTATGTTTGTTTAAATCTATACTAACTTATTAGTTGTATGTTTGCATGTTTACTAAAGTCTGTCTGTATGCTTGTTTGTTTATTCGTATGTAGGAGGTAACCTTCGAAACTACTCGTCCGATTTATAAAACAATTTTTAAGACAGTTAGAACAAATTTTCAGAACGAACATAATTTATATAACTTAAGCGTTACATATATTTTTTATTTTTGAAAATAGACGAAGTCGCGGGGCGGGTATCAGCTAGTAAAATGAATTAATTAACATAAATCTTTAAAAAAATATAATATTTTATCTTTAACAAATTAAAAAGTGATTATAGTTATACTTATTCTGTGTTAAAAATAAAAATGATTAATTACGCATATTCATACCTTAGAAAAAAAATTTGTAAGTATATTTAATATTTTAATATCTGACCTGGTTGAGAATGTGGGTGCAAGGTGATGAAGAAGCCGCGGTTGTCGGCAGGTGCGGTCAACCATGAGGCTAACGTAGCCGTTACATTAAATTCGAGCCAGCCTTCTGATCCAGCGCTTGTATTCACTGCCGCCACTTTCTCCAGTTGCAAACCCCTGAACATGTACGTACGTAATTAAGAAAAAAACATTTTGATCAAACAAGCATTGACCGCTATTACATTGACGCGAAAAGTGTCATTTGTTCGGTGATTTGTATCAACCGAAATACTGCTACTAAAAAGTTCCATTAGTTCGGTCATCCGGACAAACAACCCAACTACTGATACTAGACGACCATTGATATTGTCATTGTTATGGAAAGAAAGAAAAGTAAACATTATTTAATAATTAACTAACGACCGCTAGGATGCAATTTTTCTGCAAATTATATATTATACCTTCCTCGTTTAGTCATTTATCATTAAATTTCATTTAAATTGAGTGACGTGTCTTAGTGGAACGAACGATAGGTTCCCGACACATGGATTTAAAGAGACCCGTTGGGTGAGTGGTTAGGGTATTTGCCTTAACACACTGTTCCAGGGTCTCCGAGTTCGATTCCCGGAAGGGTTAACTTTGTAAATGATTTTTTTTAAAGATGACTCGCTAGTCTGGATTTGAAAGTACGTTGCATTCCACGATCATTTGAGCAGCCCGTCAGACGGCAGTAACCACTCCGAGTGAGTAAGCGATGCCAGAGCCGATTTCCCTGTCCCTTCCTAATGTCTATCCTTAAGTTAAGGACAAACTGGTGGGCAGCGCACTTCCAACAACCGTGGCGTAGCTTGTGTTATAGCCAATGTAGCCACTTACCATACCACCACTAAGTGGAGCGTCAGCCTGTCTGACGACCTTTATATGTAGCCACTTACCATACCACCACTAAGTGGAGCATCAGCCTTTATATAGGTATATAAAATATAAAAAAATACTCACCCTAAATTATCAACACTAATCACTCTGTGCACAACAACTGTGTACAGACTGGTCGGGTTTTCAGTAGTGGTTTGAGCCTGATGTAGCCTCAACTCGGCTGTGAGTAAAGCCGTAGTATCGCCTGGTGTGCCCGCTACCTCAAACCAAACATGTCTGCCGTGCCCATGACGTAAAGCGCCCAAGTGGTGTTCTGTGAAGGATTAACCAAAACAAATAAACAAAACGAAAAAAACAGAACCACTTATACATATATAGGTAAGTAGATACTTCTTTTCGCAGCAGACAGACAGACAAACGGTGCTTCTGTACGGATATTAGATTTATAATGTGCACATAACTTGTGTTCGAAAACGTAATGAGGCCAAACTGATGAAAATTATTTTACAAATACCTTGTCCAAGTTTTATGCGTCCAAATCAACGCAAAATGGAAACTAGTACATACCTACCTACTCTATAAATTTTGATAAATGAGATTTCGAGTTTTTATTTTACTATAGATGATAAATATTTTGCACTGCATTTTAAGCAGACAGACTGACTGTCTACTTTGATGGTTGTATGCTGACGTCACCTGGGAGATGCGAGGGAGATGCATAACTATGCACTGCGACCATTGCTTACACGCCGTAACAAAGTTCGATAATTTTTTCTTTTGTGGTGCGGATCTCTAAAAAAATCAACAATGGAAACTACCGATTGCCATCATAATCTTGACAAATTGCAATTCGTACCCAATACAACAATAATAAAGGTTATAATATGAAAATCATGACGCATAGCCAGCCGTATGTCCGCTAATATTAATGTCAATTCGCATGTTAATAAGTACAAGTAGAGAAACAGGTGTGTAACTTGACATGGGTAACTTGAAACTCAAGCTGCACGTGTCTGTCTCCGAATTCAATAAATAGATAAATAAGATTTTGTGTCATTTCATATATATTTTTATAAACTCAAAATTAGTTGCGTACTTAATGTATTTAACTTTAACGCTATCTTTTGCAGATGTTTAGTAAAACAGTTGAAAAAATACCTTAGTAAAAAAAATACTGTGATTAGAGATTGGCGGGCATTATAAATTCTAGACATTTTTTAAACGAGATACTCGTCTAATGAAAATACACTTAGATGGAGAGTTTTTCTGGACCAGTCCTATGACATCATGGGAAAATAATTTCGCGATAGCTGATATTAGATGAGGTCGGCTACTTAGTCACAAACTTTTTAATGGTCCCTGGAGGATACTATTCATGGAATCGATGGAATCTAGTTAAAAGTGCAACGGTTGGACCTTTACACTTCTTATATAAGTAAAATATTAGTTTATTTATTTTTGTTATAAGTAATTAAGTAAGTCTTGTAATAATATAAATGGTAATAAATTTCTCGGTCATACTTAGCCGTTGATGGATTAATGTATAAAGTTCATGCTCGGATAGAGAGATACTAATCTTCCCTTTTTTGCTTCTATCGACGGTGATAACATAATTTCTGGCTGTCCTGAGTCAATAATTAAGTTTTTCTTTAGTTTAGGGCGATTTAAGGCCACCCGGTAGGACAGAAGGCAGAGACGTGAGGTGAGGGGGCTATACGCCAACCCGCCTCGGGTGGCAGTCGGCGCCGGTTTCAATCTGTGGTATGCGTGAAAGGTGAGTCATTCCTTTACCTGCAGACTAGGTACATACTACTGTTTTTTACGAAAAATCTAAAAAAATTATCTGCTTAATTGAAAAAGTTCAATATAATAAACAAACATTTAAAATGTCCTTCTTAATTCCTGCATTCCAAAATCTACTTTTTTAATAAGAATAGTTAATAATAGCTGTTAAACTCAATTGAATTATCAGGAATTATCGAATGAAACGAGAGGAAATAACGTAATTACCAACTCTGACCGCCGGCTACATCGTTTGTTTACATTGTGAGCAGTTTATGTAAGTGTATAAATAGATATAAAATTCACAAGAGTAATTGTTCACACAAGCGCATTGATAAACATCAGGAAATAATAAATAATTCCCAGAACTCCTACATAGCTTTTAGAGTAACAAAGAGCTTTATTTTGGTCGATAATAAAATAATATTTATTTTTCATAAACAAGAATATAGAACTTGTAAAATTTTAAAAATATTAATAAGTATAAGTATAATATGTTCCCTATATACCTATTCCAAAAACACTGAACCGATTTTGATGAAACTTTCAGACAATCTTCAAATTAGTCCAGCGGGTTTTGCTATGAAGTTTGGTAACGAACGGACGCCGACGAAGTCGCGGGAAAAAGACTTGTTATTTATAAAATAATAAAAAATATTTAAATACACGTATAAACCTTAATATCTATTTATTTATTAAGTATTTTTATAAATTAGCATAAATACTTTGGTTCAGTCTAATGAAACTAGTACCTACGACACTGCGCAAAAATTAAATAAGTAATATTATTATTAAATATTACATATTAGTTATATTTGAAATATTCCAAAACTAAACAGACAGAAAGAACTCTTTCTTCGGTTACTGTTTAAATTTGTTAAAACTTTAATTGTCATTCAAAATTCATAGGTATTAATTGCATACTTACTTTTGCTCTGGAAGGTCATAATGAGATCACTCTCATCTATTGCATGTTGCTCTTCCCCGCTGAGAGCCATCTCCGAGCTTCGCGTTGGACGCGCCTGTTCATGTTCCTCTGCTAATTGTTTGTACACGTCCAGTAGGAAGGTGGGCGCCGAACGATTAGTAGACGGCCCGCGACTTCGCCTGGGTCTCTCACCGAGCCCCAAAAGATCCAAAATCTCGTACTCGACAAGTAGTCGTTCGTGCGGAGTTATCGAATGGTGTATCACCGTTTGATCTACACCATTGTCTATATATAATCCAGAGAGAGTAGCCTCCACTGTGACTATAAACAATACTAAATAGACACACCTTCGCGGCGACATAAGACCGATTGTGTTTTCACTCATGTTGTTAGATCGAGGCGACTGTTCGATTGCGCGTGCGTCGCTCAGACACGCGACGAGACGGGATCAGCCACTGAACCTTGCTCACTTCACTAGCCAGTTGCCCCACTCAAGGTAGTCCTCCGCACTCGACACTCCCCCCTCCCCACCGCATTAGCCGTTTCCTTCATCCGTTTGTTAACATCATCGTAAACATACATTTGAGCTTGATTGAGCTATATTGTGCACGCACGTTCGCCGCAACTTGGTACAAACCTTATTACAATCAATTAATCTTACAGAAGCGTTATTTTCAAATTCTACTAATATTACAAATGCGAAACTGTGTGTATGGATGTTTGTTACTCTCACGCAAAAACGGCTCAACGGATTTGGATGAAATTTGGCACACACATAGAAAAATGTTACGTTTCTGTAGGATCGTCTAAAAATATAAAAAAATCGGCGTCACGATAAATTACACAGCCACAGCCAGCGGCATTATTAAGGTCATTTTTAATTTTTCAAGTCGAATGAAGTCGCAGGCACCAGCTAGTGTATCATAAAGATACATAAAGCTACTGCCGTAAAGGTAAATTCATTGAGTTTGAGCTAAGTTGTGCCTTTCGCCGCAATTATAACTTTATTAGGAATCGAAATTACAATCAATTGGCTGTATTTTTCTCATCCTGCTGTATTTTGTTTATCTCTGGTTTCTAGGGCGACAAACCCTGCTTGGCTGTCGTGCTTGTATGGAAAAGTAACTCTGTATGTCTGTTACATCGATTAGTCAATAGTTAGTTACAGTTAAGTACATTAATTTATGTACAAGTAGCACGTTGCAAAGTAGCACCTTATTTTTTTGTACACGACATACCAAAAATTTCAATTATAATAGTATTAATTTGACTGTACTGTAAACTAATTCGCATTAAATTGCTAATTAATTTTATTAACGAATGAAGTTCCTTACTTTAATTAGCCTATCTTTAATTCAAGTAAAACCTTTATAACTTTATTAATCTTACTTACTTTACTTAGCCACACAGCCACTAATAGTCTTAACTGTAATTGTAATGATAAACATTTGAGTAAATTGAAAGAAAACAAGATTTAAAATTAATTAAGCCGCGTTCACAAGTTAGGTTTAGAGACAATGTCTGAACCAACTCTCTGAGCCCCACTGTAAATAAAATTGTCTACACGTAAAATGTTCCATGATATGGAAAACCTTTAAATACTCCAAATTTTCAAACTCACAAAAATATCAATTAACTTGCAGAAAATAATTAATTAAAAGCTATAAGAGATTCATCCTTAATGCAATTACTTACTATATTTTGGGTTTAATATGAACAGAAAGTAAAATGTGTATCTAAAAAATAGATAAACATAAATGCATACAAAAAGAAGCTAATTAAAATTCCAATGTGAACACGAGCTTAAGATTTATTTGAAATTATCTATTTGACATATTTATCCATAAACTTCTTATGAAACTCGGATCTTAAAGAATCGTTTATAAATGTATTTGGTTTCTTCTCTGGCTCTGATCTTGCGCAATTCTTAAATACAACGTCATCGTCCCAACGTCTTTTTACCTGGAAAAAAGTATCAAATTAATACAATTTAAGCAAATTTATACGTATTTAGATGAATTTGGTTTAATGTGAAAGTGTAAATGTTTGTATTTCAATAAAATTACTGAAACATTACTCAAGTTCTCAGTGGTGTCAAGTTACGGTGGTTTTTGAGAAATATGTATACAACAGCAAATATTATGTTGTAAGCAGAAATGTGATAACAGTAAATATTAAAATGGTTTTATACCTTCAGCTCATTCTTTTGACTTGCTGCTGAATAATTTAGAAGAGGGTTGCCAGACAAGATATTTTCCATTCTTATCCTTTCTTCTTCTTGTTTCCGTTCAGCTTCCTAAGTAAAAAATTGAAAAATGTAATACAAAACCATTATGTTTTAAAAATACAAATTACATATCGCACCTTCGGTGGAACAAGGGCAAAATTGCACTTTTTGTAATTTAACAGGAGAGCAGTTTTATATATTTCTGCATCTTATTTTAATGATTTTTTATTAAAAAAATGTTCCTTGACACTGGCAGAATCATCGTAGAATACGATAGGGCCATAACAACAAAATTGGAATTGGAATTAAAAAATGTTTATTACCATATTATTTGATACACTTTATATTGCTAAATAGATTCTTTTGGACAGCTAATTTGGAGTAAACATAAATATAGTTATACAAATCTTTGCCTTAAGGCCTTTAAGGCATAATCATAACAGCTGATATTAAATGTAATGTTCTAATTATAGTAGATAGTCCAAGATCCCATGGCTTATTTTCTCAAAGAACAATTAGGAGGAATAAAGTATAGCCACATCACTTAAATTCTAATTTTTATAAGCATTTGTAAAATATTATCACAAAATAACAATCAGCACTGCAGCTGCAGTCACATCCCACCTACCATAACTTCTGCCAGAGGTTTTATATATTAATTTATAAAGATACGAATGTGTAAATTATATTTTCAAATATAATTAATTAATTATGTAGGTATGTTGAATTAATTACCTTTTTTGCTTGGTCGATGGCTCGCTCCTTTTTTATTTTGTTCAACTCTGCTAACAAAGCTGCAGTATCGTCATCAGAATCATCAGAGTCTGAAGAGTCTCCTTCAAGAGGGTCATCCGCATCTAAACTAGCCGCAGGCACCTGATCGATTTTCTGTCTTTTCACTAATGGTTCAATTTGTCTTCTATTTGTGACTTTGCTGTCTTTTTCCCTGTCGTCTAACTCTTTGCGAAAATCACGCGAACGCAATTCCTCTGTAGTTCCTTGCCCTTGTTCTCTACAAATAAAATTACACTTTATAAAAATGTTCGTCTTCATTACGACCTTGATGACTCAAATCAGTAAGGTCTGAATGTTTTGACAGTCAAGTGGACCATGCTACCTCTAGGTATATAAAGAAAAACTGTATAATAAAGCATAGCAACTATGGCGAAAGTAAAATAAATTGCTCACCTATACTTCAATTTAGTGTGTCCTGGTAAATCTCTACTAGAGTATTGGCGGGATATTGCACTTAAGTCTTTTTCTCCACGTCCTTGGCCGCCTCTGGCAGGATCAAAAGTAGGTCTAGCTGCTGTTGTCATTTTGTCTTGTTTATAGAAAAACCCTTGTACAAAATCTTAAAAACAATTGTCAAATAATAATGTGTATGAATGAAATATCCCTAATTAATAATTATAAAAGGGAATTAATTGGAACGAAGAAAATACAACACAAACTAAACAAATATTATCGTATCGAATTTATAGGAAAAGAAACAGAAAGAATAATAGTGGAATAATACACAAATCACACAATATAATAATTATATGATATATCATAGAGTAACTTATAATATATACGGAAAATGATATATGCACACTGCACGCACAGACTATGCGCAATGCGCATTCACAGACTATACATACAGTGATGCTTGATTATATATATAATAGTGCTCTGTGTTTTCACACGTTCAAGAACCGACAGATATCTAGATACTATAATATTTTATGTGCTATATAACATTTTTTAATACATTTTTATAGACATCATTCCTAAACACTGACATCACTCATTTTTTAGGGAACTATTTTAAGAAGTAACAGCTTTTTGAACTTTATGATTCCCAGACTTTAAGAAGTAGATATACTGTTTTTACTTTTTATTTTACCAGTCTATGCCTATTGCCAGCTCTATGGTCTCTGTGCTCTTTATTTATCTCATCTAATTGTCTATGCTCTTTACTCTATGCATGCTCTATCTATGTATTTATTTATAATTACATGTTTATCTATATTCTATCTTTAATTTTATAATTTATTATCCGAAAGAAATATATTGGGGCTGTACCGTTTCCCGTACCTATATAAAACTTACTTAAGAAAGTGGGAAAACGTGGTCAAAACCACTGTAATCAAACAATTTTGATTTAGTCAGGTAAGTTCAGTGTTCTATTTTCATTTTCACTTCTATCTATCCAATCCGCCATCTTGTAATAGATACTCAATAATTTAAAAACGATTTTGAATACTTAAGTGCTAACAACATATTTCATTGCAATTTTAAAGAACAATTATCGCTTAGGAGTTAATAAATTTCTTTTAATTATTTGTGTATTGGTTCTAGGATGGCTGAAGATTTTGACGTAGAAGCCATGTTGGAGGCGCCCTATAACAAATCGGTAAGATATGTCTTCTAAAATCTTAATTATAATTTAATCAGAGTACCTACATTATTTAAAATTGTAAAAAACATTTAAACGCTAACTTTACAAGTGTACACTTATACTTGTAAAGAGAAATTGATTATCTGTGCCCAGTTTAGGTACATAATATAAGTACTTAACCTAACACTGCTTATAATAATTAAGTAATTATTACTATACTATTAAATGAATTTTTGCAAATGGGAAATTTATGTTCAAAAAATTAAGATTGCTATGATCATAACATTTGTACAAACGTAGCAACATATCAAAGCAAGCATAAAAAATATAAGCATAGCAACATAATATGTAAGCAAAAGCACTCAAAAGTGCTTTTGGTCGGAATTTTTATTAGCACCAACCATAATGTTAAAATAAAGACATATTTTTCCCTTTTAGATTTTGATCAAACAAAAATAATATGAAATGTTAGAAATAATTTTATTGTTTCCTTCTATTAATTGGATAGTAGGTAATATTTGCATACTTAACAAAAAAAATGAATTCTAAAATCTATTTACAATTATGTTCTAAAACACAATATTATTCATTATCTAGGATTCATAGCTCAAAGATGATTATTTATCAATAAAATTCTAAACATCCTTTATTAATATTCAATTTGAAAAAATGTTATTTCAAATAATTCATCTTTGAGCTATATATTATTTTGAGAAGCAAAATTACATTTGAGTATCATTTCTTATATTTATAGAACTTTGTGGTAATAGTCCTGCATACTTCATCGACCTGAACAAAGAGAGAGGTATCCATATAATATTACATATATTTTTTATTATATTTTTTTATGCAGCAGTTATTAAAATCAATGTTAAACAGAAAAAAGAATTTAACTTGAAATAAAATTATTCACAATTATTAAAATGAATATTTTTCAAATGAAAATTAAAAAATGAGACGCTGATGGGACATAAATCTTTTGCAGAAGTATCCCTGTGTGATGTTAGCGCAGTGTACGTCCTTTGTCAGTGGTCTTACGAACGGTAAGTTTAGAGATGGGGCGGGGAACTCGATGACCACAACCCAGTACATCTGGACAGGTTTTAAGCTGTGTAACAACCAAGTGTCATAGGAACAAACCCATGAATACACATCACTTGTGACATTTCATCGTCCAATGTTTCTGTTGATGGTATGTCACAAGTGACTGTCACAAAACTAATGCAAATGAACTAATGTTTTTTTTATTATTTATTCACCCTGCGTGTGATGCTGTGGCGCTGCTTCTACCTTGTGCTTTGTGTGACAGGAAAACAATTCCTCTTCAAAGCATCGATCGGACAAGTATTCTGATAAACACAGAGACAAAGACAGAGGTACTAGTCGCAGGTAAGAAACACTTCCTGTTTATCCTTATAAATAAACTAAATTGTAGATATAAATATTTTAATTTAAAAAGAAAAATACTAAAGGTTTGGTTTTGAAAACATTTTCAATTGTCACTGTCAATTGCCTACTTTCATTTGGCTAAACCAACTACTATGCTCTACTTACTTGAGCAAGAGATTTGTTAAGAGAAACATATAAATTTTTAAAAAAAAACTCACTGCCTGCATCTGTGTTTCCCCAAAAATACAACCTCGGGGTCTTCAAACGTAGGGTAAATGGGCATCTACTAGGTAAGCGTGGTCCACCTTCGGCCGCATCTGCACCTAACATCAAGCGGCGCGGCCAAGCGCTGCCTTGACTTTTATAAAAATATATATATATATATATGTTTATATGTAATAGTAAATTTCACGTGCATTATTTTTTAATTAGGCTCATACCTTTGTTTACACAGAATCTCTTGCTCTAATAAATAGAAAAGTCTGTTCACTAACTGTGTAACTTCATCTACAAAAAAACGAAATCTTTTAGACGGAGCCGTTCAAGAGACAGGAGAAGATCGCGGGAGAGAGATTCACGTCGCTCAAGAGACAGGGATGACAGGAGGGATAGGGATCGAGATCGTGAGAGAGGGGGCGACAGGGACCGTAGAGATCATCGGGAAAAAGATCGGAGCCACAGAGACAAGGACAAGGGACGCAGCAAAGACAAGGAACGCAGTCGCGAGAGAGAGCAGAGCCGCGATAAATATGCGCAAAAACATGAGAAGAGTAGAGAGAAGGAACCTGAAATTGATCTCGGTGCGAAGGCGAGAAGTATTGAACCCAAGCTAGAAGAGTTACCGCCTGAGGAGCGAGATTTACGCACAGTGTTTTGTATGCAACTATCGCAACAAATTAGAGCTAAGGATTTAGAGGAATTCTTCTCATCGGTGGGGAAAGTTAGAGATGTAAGACTAATTACGTGCAATAAAACGAGGCGGTTTAAAGGTATCGCATACATTGAGTTTAGGGATGCGGAGTCTGTGCCATTGGTGAGTTGCGTTTGCAGTAAATTTGCAATGTTAAAGATATGCGGTCTTACTACAAAAGATTCAGTAAGCACTGTTCAAACACATGCTTAGTTAGAGAAGCATTAAGCATTTAAGCATTGGTCAGCGAGCGTTTAAAATGTCCCTACCACAAAACCTTATTTAGCGCTTGTTTCGGTAGACAGTGTTAAAGTACGTGAATGTTATTGAATTATGGCAACCTTGGCAAACATTCATTCAGTCACTCGCCCTGCATTCATGTCGTTTTCATTTTACGCAGATCTGATAGGCGTATAATGATGAATTTTGGTTTTCACAAGCTATTATTACGGACTATATTAATAATATCAGCAAATTATAACATTGGAATAAGTAATAAATTACAACAAATACGTTAGATTATTTATAAAATTTCGTAATACCAAAAAATATTGAGCATAATGGAACGTAACTAACACTGACGTAATTATCAAATGTGGTCAAATGTAAAGTTTGATTTGTTAAAATTGTTAAATAAAATTTTTATTTGAGGCTCCACCTCTAGCATCACATGGTAGTTCATCCTTTATTAAATAAATAATCTTGTTACCAAAGTTATATATTCGAATGGATTAATTCTCTCACGATGTATTCTATCTCAAAAATTATCCACGTAATCCATATCCTCCATGTCAATTAAATTTAAAATATCCATACTCATTTATAAAATCAAAAGAAATCTTTAATATTAACTATTAAGTATACGCAAAAGAAATTTGACACAATACGTCAGAGGAAGAGAGGCCGTTAACTAGATAGACTCTCGTTAAACTAGCATATGGCGGTGGTTAAATTTAAATAATGCTCAAGCATTGTTAAACCCTAAACAATGCCTAGACACTCTTTTGTAGTAAAGTTTTTTTTTAACACGTGTTTTAAGCCTGATTAAAGTGTGTTTAATGTTTTTGTAGTAAGACCGATGGTGTTCAATGTGTTTTTTTTTTTTTTTTTTTTTAGGCGCTAGGCTTAACGGGACAAAAGTTGCTCGGTATACCCATTATAGTACAACACACTCAGGCGGAGAAGAATCGAGTGGGAAACACAATGCCCAACTTGGCGCCGAGAGCTAGCAACGGCCCGACGAGGTTGTATGTGGGGTCATTACATTTCAATATAACGGAAGATATGCTGCGAGGTATATTCGAGCCATTTGGAAAAATAGATCATATACAACTTATGACTGATCCTGAGTCTGGCAAGAGCAAAGGATATGGATTTCTGACAGTGAGTTGTTTTTTTTTTGTGCTGTTCCTCCAAACTAACTATGTTTTGTAGTGAGTTAACCTCTTGTATTAACTCGAAACCACAGATAACAGCTCATGCCTAAATTTCTCATATATAGAGATTAGCGATTTGTTGTGGCCAGTGATAATTGAAATGATAATACTTTTGTCAGTTCCACCACGCGGCCGACGCGAAGAAGGCGATGGAGCAACTGAACGGGTTTGAGCTGGCGGGAAGGCCCATGAAGGTGGGCAACGTGACGGAGCGCACGGACGGAGGCGCCAGCACTCGCTTCGACGCCGACGAGCTGGACCGAGCTGGAGTCGACCTCGGCGCCACCGGCCGTCTGCAGCTCATGTTCAAGCTGGCCGAGGGCACCGGCCTGCAGGTCAGTCTATAACTACCTATTCTCAATTATATAAGGTTGTCTTTCACCCATCTGTTTACCAGACTTATATCTGTTTACCCACTTTATATATATATATATATATATATATTGCCAACATAATTATGCTCATGGTAATCCTTAAATTAAAATAAAAACCTTTTATTTTATTTGTTTTTATTAAGCCTCACTCGTTTAATAGTTGATTGGTTAAAAGATATTTGAAAAGTTGTAAAGTTATTGGATTTAATAAGTTATCATTTACAAAGAAAATTTATACTTGCCCATAGGTTTATGTAACTTTTTTGTTTTTTACATTTTTAGGCTTGTAATACACCAAACAACACACATGCTACCATAAAATAGAAAAGATTGTAACAAAAAAATGATATTTTTTAGATACCACCAGCGGCCGCCTCGGTTCTCATGGGATCCGGGAACACCATAATGAACCCACAGCCGCAAGTGGCGCCACCTATCGCTACTCAGTGCTTTATGCTCAACAACATGTTTGATCCAGCAACGTAAGTATAATTTACAGTATTTCTCAAAGAATTATCACCTTATATTGGCCCTTATTAAAATTTTGTATTGACTGCACCACAACCACCTTTTAATTAATTTCTGAGAACAGGATTTACTGAAATTATATGTATAATTGTATCTGATATATCGTCATTGTCTAACGAAAATCTGCTATTGTGCTATACTTTGACTCTGAGATATATTGACGAAAAAAAGGTCACAGCGATAAAGATGTTGGACGTTATTTTATATTAATATTATAAAGAAAATATATTTGTATTTTTGTTTGTAATGAACAAAGTCAAATAACTATGTATGTGGTGTGTGGTCAGGGAGAGCAACCCGCAGTGGGACATCGAGATCCGCGACGACGTTATCAGCGAATGCAACAAGCACGGCGGCGTGCTGCACGTGTACGTGGACAAGGCGTCGCCGCAAGGCAACGTGTACTGCAAGTGCCCCACCATCGCCACCGCCGTCGCCTCCGTCAACACGCTGCACGGCCGCTGGTTCGCCGGCCGCGTCATCACCGCCGCCTACGTGCCGCTCGTCAACTACCACTCGCTCTTCCCCGACGCCATGACCGCCCTCACCCTGTTGCTGCCCACGCGCAACCGATAAATCATTTGCATTCTTTAACCAATAAACTCTATTATTTTAGACAAGACTTTTACTTTAATGACCTATAGATGATTGAGGGCACAATAAGTCAAGTCAATATGGGAATGAAGTAGTGCTACACACGGTAGCCACCAGGTGGCGCTGCTTCATTCCCATACAAATTGACATTTACGCGGTCGACGGGTTTGATAGAGTAAAACTCGCAATAGACCCTCCGAGGACCTATAACTTTTAAAATGGATTATATACAATATTGATTTTTATTGTACAAATTGAAGATTTGTTTATCCAAACATGGAAGATGCAAGATAGCAGGTTCGATTTCGAGGCGTAAGATTTATATACTTATATAACATCATCAGCCCTTCATTAAAAACGAATTGTGAATTAGATTAAAGTTGATTTGAGAAGTTTAAGGTTGTACAAAATGAGTTTGAATGAAGAAAATATTTAAGCATTTATTTTTAGGAAAACTTAAAGCTAAAACAATACGAAACAAACATTCACGTTACATACCATTTTCATAACTATATAATTTTGAGAATTCATGTACATAATTATTACAATCACATTATCTTAGTGCATAATAGCGTACGCATATTTTAATAGGAACTTAATACTAATTTAGGGTCGCAAATTAATACATAAATTTAACTGAAATTGATCATTGCACGGCCCTTATCCAGTCTATTTCTAATGTCGCGGGGCCCTTCTGCTTGACTGGCTGATACACTCCTCCGTACATTTGGATTCCAATACTAGACACTTGAGACAAGTCAAGTGTCTCATTATTATTCACCCTTTTACCTCTGTAATAAGCCTTGAATTCGGAAAATGGTAAATTTCGCACGGCAAACTCGTCTTTCGGGGCCTGAAATTAAACTACAATTTAAATACAAATACCTAAAGTTTGCGTTCATTTAATTCAAAAGGCTACGAATTTTTTGTGTCTGCATATTGCGTTCCTCTGCTGAACAGTCTTTCTCAATAAGAAGAGAAATGGGCCATAGTTCATCACGTTAGAATAGAGATTGTAAGACTTATATCTTCAAATATTATTATTCTTTGCAGTCTTCGTCACAATAAAATTAAATAAGTTAAAAGAAGGTGTCATTTTATTTTCTATCATAAAACACTTTTAGGGTCGGCGCTGACTGACAGCATTGCAAACGATTTTTACCTGAAAATATTATTTTTAACCTTATTTCAATACCGGCAACCCGTGGCATCTCTTCAGAAACAAGTGCGATTATCACTAAATTCCAATAAATTATTTTAACAAAATTATGTAGGTCCTATACTCAACCGACTCAATGCTAGCCTGTATAGTTTTCGGCCCTTGCATCTGCCCAACCATGGCCCAACCCATCTTGCGAGCCATTATAAACTTACATACTTACTTGAAAATACTGTTCAAATGAATAATTAGGTTCTTCGTTTAAACCTTTGTGTCTTAATACAACTTTGAAACCATTAAATTGGCCTTGTCCTCGACAACGTATTTGCAGCCTCATGTAACCTCTGAGATCGTAAAGTCTTATAGCTCTGATACCAGCAAAACCTGCTCCATTTAATTGAGGGTTTAAGAGAGCAAAGAATATTGCCCTTCTGAAGCCAGCGTTTCGATGGATTACAATGGTCGCTTTAGACATACCGACGTCTCGAACGGTATCAGATTGCTCTTCCCAGACGACCACGTCGTCGTTTTTCGTGAAGTCAAATAAATATAGCTCGTCAGATGATGCATTTGTGCTGCAAAAAAATGGGAAATAATACAAATTTCATCTAAGAACCTAATCTCGAGGAAGACAATGAATAATATAATGAATAATAATATTGTAAAAGATAATGTTTGTTACTCAATCACGCAAAAACGGCTGAACGGATTTGAATAAAATTTGACACACAGATAGTTCATTACCTGGTATAACATATAGGATACTTTTTATCCTCGAAAAATTATAGGTTCCAGTGTGATCTTCAAAAAACTAACTACAGCACGTACGAAGTAGCGGGCGACGTTAGTACCGACCTAATTAAATAATTAATAGTATATTGCTTACCTATTGTCGCAGTAAACAGTAATTGAGAACAAAACACATAAAGGAATTATCAAAATAGACATAAACTTTAAAATAGACATTTTATAAGAACTAAACGTTACAATACTAAAACAATAGTGGCTCGCATATATAATATTGGTTAGGTAGGTAAGTACCTATATCTCAAATCACAAACAACTTGAAATTAATTGTAATGAACATTTGACATTCTTATCATTGTTAATAATGTCATTGACGTCTTTCGGAGCAACGTATCATATTGAATACAAATATTATGTGGTTGTTTATATAGATATTTAGTGTTCAAAGAAAAAATGCGAGCAATGTTCTAGAATCTAGGCTTCCAGATAGAAAGTGTAGGGAGGTGTAGACAAATACGGTTGGCTCGATACTTACAGTGAAAATTTTCTCATTTTGCACTTTGATACAATTCTTTCAAGGATTATTATTGACTATTTATTTATATACCCAATACGACGTAGCTTCACTATCCAACAGTAAAACTAGTTAGGAACTACTGCAGTAAGTAAGGCTGCAGTTAAACCTAAGCACCTAATACAAACATTGAATTCTGCGAAAGTTGTTATTGTAGCCGCACTAAGTTAATTTCAATAATGGATTACCCTTCAATCACAATGTAGCCTATGTTACATAGGTACCTACAATCTTTCTTTATAATTTAACATACCTACGTAGGTAGTATCTATTCTATAGTGAATATTTATATAGTAATTATTTATTGTACATAAATTCATACTTCGTATAATTTTGCGAGTGCTACTTATAGTAGAAGTACGTGGCATTCAAATTGTATGATGAATTCGAATGCATTTAAAGTTATTTATTTTTTAATAAAAAAATATTATTATTAATATTAATTATTATAAAAAATATTATTATATTAATATATATATTCATTCAGCGCCATCTCTGATGTCCGTTGTCATTTATAATAATTGTCCAGTTTGGGAAAAAAATGAAATACTTACCTTTATATAACCAATTAAAGATGTCACTAGTTACACACAATCACATTTAGATAATGGAAACTATTATTCCTCGCCAAAAATATATGTCAGACAAACAATTCTATTTAAATACAGGCATTTGTAACTCTTTCACGCAAAAACTACTGAACCGATCACCATGAAATTTTGCATACACGTTGTCTGGGACACCAGAAAGGACATACTTAGGGTACCATTCATCCAGAACGCGGACGAAGTCGCGGGCACCAACTAGTCTTAAATAAAACAACATTAAGTAATCATTATAAAAATATTTATTTTCCACCACCAGAGTTTAGATTAGATTTTAAAAATCCAATATTTCTTAAATAACGCACTATAAACGGCGTAACTGACAATGTCATTGCGATGCGCAGTGGAGCAAACACCTTGTGTATTGCATAAGCCATTACAAAAGTTCCTGCATTTGATGATGCCAGTTTTGTTATTACCCCTTCACCGATATTCCACTTTTGTAGTATTGACACTATATCTACTCCGCTGGAAAAAAAAGACGATTTTCGTTAATGGAAAGTTTTATAAATTTGATTGGAGGAAAAACATGGGTAAAACATGGGTAAATAGCTTTTGTAACAAGTTGCTATACACAAGCACTTTGGCAAGGTCAATAAACATACATTTAAATGGAATTTTCTTATGTTTATCTTTCGATATTGAAAACACGGTGATACATAATTTACTTTAGTTTTTTTAAAAACAATTTTATTTACATTGACACACCCCAGCTTCACCTGGGTGCTTTTGGGGAACTTACTTAGTATAAAATAAATATAATAATAAATAAGTACATATAGTATGAAAAAATAATTTTTTTTAGAAATAGGTGCAAACCTTTTCCAAATAGGTACCTGATAGGCTTCTATAGGTATAGCTATATAAATAAGTATGTATGCACTAGTAGCCATTAAAGTTTTAGTAGAATACATGCATATTATGTTTTCATTACTAAAATAATAATAATTTGAATATATAATATAAATAAAATAAAATAAATGTTTGTTATATTCTTAGCACATATAAATGTTAGTTATAGCATGTTAAAAACTTTGTATACCCTGCATATGCAAGAGTTTAGCAATACTCGTAATTCACAATGTTTACTAAATATGTACTGCCAAAGAAAAGTATAACACATATAATTTGGGACATTCTCCACCAAATGATTTTTTAGTATTTTACCATTAGATCACAAAAAGAAACAATTTCTAAAAGCTAATTTATCAAGTACTTTTTAAAATATAAGATCGCCTGAAACACATAATATCAACTCAATACAAGTAATTAAAATGAATCTACAATTCAATTCATAGTTTTTGAATTAATCATTAATTTCTGTTGAAGTACAATTTTATGTGATCTTTCTCCAAAGAACTTTATTACTTACTAGCTGGTGCCCGCGACTTCGTCCGCGTTCTGGATGAAAGGTACCCTATGTCCTTTTTGGAGTCCCAGACAACGTGTATGCAAAATTTACAACGCCATCTAGGGAATTCTGTTTGAAGCAATGTAGTACTCTAATTCATCTAATCTCACTTCGAATAATGGAAAAAGTCTGTTAACAGATGGCACTACATGTTAGTTATAGTTTATAAAATTACGTGTTAATAAAATTAAAGCTGCTGCCCGCGACTTCGCCCGCGTAACTTAGTAAATTATGTACTTAAACCTTCCTCGAGAACCACTCTACCCATTAGTGAAAACCGCATTAAAATCCGTTGCGTAGTTTTAAAGATCTAAGCATACAAAGGGACATAGGGACAGAAAAAGCGACTTTGTTTTATACTATGTAGTGATTTATAGACTCATACATAATAATATTTTTTTCTTCAGGTAATATTAGGCCCAAAATTTGTAAAATACACTCAGCGGCCCTGGCCACTAGAAGGGTGAAAATTAATAATGAAACATACCTAGACACAAGCAGATAACATCCACCCAAAGAAAACAATGAAACGCTGACATGAAAAATTATAACTGTTGAGCCATATTCTTTGACAGCTTTTTTTAGTTTATCCTTTGCGGTCAATGGGGGATTAGGATTCGTACTCATGTCCCTTCTTCCGATTGCAACAGCTATGCTTTGAAAAAGGAATACAATAGTTATTAAGCATTATTAAATTTAAAAAGATGGAAATGACATTGAAAGTTAGTAATTCACAGTTTAAATAAATATAACTATTCACTACCTTAATATTGCTTTAAGAGAAATTAGTAGTCCGACCAAAGCTTCGGTTTCGGCTTCAGACACTTTCAGCCAAAATAACTTTTGGCAAAGGTTTTAAATTAAGAAGTTCTTGAGAGAGAAGGCTAAATACAAATATTATGTTCAGCGAACTTCACTTAATGTAATCTAATGATAAAATATAATTATAACTTTTTGTAGATAGTACAGTAATTATCTGATTATTTATAATTATCGACTTATCGTAATGATTACTTTCATTTTTAATTTACTAAAATTTTCAAAACTGCATTTAATTAACCAATATTTATTAAGAAAGTGAGTGTTTGTTTATTTGTCTGGTTACACACTAGTCGAGAAAAACAAAGACTGATTGATCGATCTGATTGTGATTGATTAATTACTTTAATAAATAAATAAATGTTATAATACACATTATTTCGAAATGTTATTATTTTTGATCAATAAATTGCAAATTATTTTATTATCATCTCTAGATCAACATCTGCAGCGATGTAGCATTGATCATCAGTATATCGAAGTAATGAAGTGTTTATACAGTAAAGCCACCATGTCGGTTCGAGTACAGGAGCACAGCACACAGTCCATTCCATTGCAAAGGGGTGTGAGACAGGGAGATATAATCTCTCCGAAACTGTTCACTGCCTATGAGGCTATGAGATCCACTTCTAGACATGGTAATGTACCTTTCTATATTATATAGTCGATATAAACATCCAATAAATCATTTATATTATTAATTGTAGCTTATAGCCAATCTCAAACAAAATTTCTTAAGAGCTTTTAAACTAATTGGCTTCGGCCTTAAATTGACCTTTGGTCGGACACTAGAAAATAGTTTATTTACCTTTACTGAAAGCCTTCTCGCGATATTCATTCCTCAAAGTCAAATAGTGAGCACCATGGAGATGGTCAGACAAATATTTGTACCCTTGACCCCATTGAGAGCCCGGCATACCCAAGTGAGTGTGATTTCCACTGAATGGGCTCGGAACATTGCTCTGCATTGATGAAGATAGGTTCACTGCACCACGGCAATCATATTTGTTGGCATATGGATCTGATTTCACTGTTATATCAATTCTGGGAAACCTTTGACCTTGCTTCTCATAATAGGAATTGATAACAGCCCCCGATACATCTCTTTCACGTAATGGCGAAAACCTTCCTGTCTCTGAAGCATTAATATCTACTACGTTGGTAGGCAATTTCAGAGCAGTAGCTTGAGGGAATTTCAAACTTGATGTTTTGTGCAAAAATTGACCAACAGGATTAATCCCGCTAACTAGAACAAAAAGAAACTATGAAATCTATAATATCAAAGAAAAACGAAGAATAAATAATTACAATAAATATAAATTACTTACCAAGAAAAGGTTTTCCAAGTGTGTAAACATTACAGGTTGCAAACAGTTTATGCGACATTTTAATTAATTATATATTTATCGCAGTATAACACAATGATTATTCCGTCAATACAATGGTCACAAAAGTTTGAAATTTTTATCTTATTTAATACAGTAATGCAAAATATTAACAATAACATAAAAAATAATACAGCTATATACAGGTTTAATTTAATACTTCAAGTTTCGTAAAAAAGATAGAAAACGAAACAACAAACAAGTAAGAAAACTTGTACAAACGACTCCACTCTTAACTGCACATTCAAGACCCAACCGAGAGAATGTTTGAAAGGGATAGATATAATATTGTCATTTTCAATATAGTCATAAGTTTTCCAGGCGATAATTCTTAATTTGGTCGCATTGCAATGCAGCTTTTCTAAACGCTCAAGTTGACAGTTATTCATAATTTATTCTAAACTTCTTGGTTCGTAGATGTAATCTATCCTCCTTGGATGTAATCTAAATTTAAAAACAAGTATTGATTTTCTTTACTCAATTCTGTCTATTTGGCACAATGGTAGCTGTTTCAATATAATATAACTAGCTGGTGCTCGCGACTTCGTCCGCGTGGAATAGTTATTTTGGGAATGATTTGGGTATCTCGAACGGTTTTCGCAGCGCACGCAACGGAAGCCCTCAAAGATGAATAATTTTTCCCGTTTTTTCCCCATTTTCGACGGTTTCTTCGCTCCTATTAGTCACAACGTGATGTTATATAGCCTAAAGCCTTCCTCAATAAACGATCTATCCAGCACAAAAAGAATTTTTCAATTCGAACCAGTAGTTCCTGAGATTAGCGCATTCAAACAAACAAACAAACAAACAAACTCTTCAGCTTTATAATATTAGTATAGATAGAATATTCAATTAATTCCATAAAACAACGCGGTCG
This sequence comes from Synanthedon tipuliformis, assembly GCA_947623395.1. NCBI lineage: Eukaryota > Metazoa > Arthropoda > Insecta > Lepidoptera > Sesiidae > Synanthedon > Synanthedon tipuliformis. The sequence continues at coordinate 7,453,561 of OX392408.1, read as the reverse complement.
TCAGTAGCAACGCATCAACAACGACTTGTCACTGATAGACCGCAATGGCAATCCTTTACGTTAATTTCTCATCACAAATGAAATTACAATATTTATACATACATACTAACTTCAGTAGAACTAAAAACAATATATATATGTAATTAGTTCAGTAGAACCAAAATTTTCACTTGTGGGAAAACTGGTGGTTGTCGAGTCGGCTTGATTGGGTTACCAACCATATTTACCGCCTGTTTATTACTTTCCGGACATAATTATCTGTAGGTCATTTTGTTGGTCAAATAACACTATATTAATAGATGAATGATTGGTCTCGCTGCGCTCGACTAGATACCGCCGTCGTACTTGTAAAATGCGGCATAAAATAGTACGCCGAATTCGGCGTACCCAGGCCAGTCACACTGCAAACTGTCTGTCATTCGGCACGTATGCCGAATGTTTTATAAAATTTTAGGCATAATAAAATAGCAGTTTTCGTAGTGAAACTGTGTAAAAATATAATAAAACTGGGTAAAAAGTGATAAAAAGTGATTTTTTACACACACTACAATAAAAAATTGCCACATTTTCGGAGTTATTGCTTTTGTATAGCGCTCTATCTAGTCGAACGCAACGAGACCAATCAATTATCTTTGGATCTACGCTTGACAAAAGCAAGCGTAGATGGACTAAGTCGCGGACACCTAGTTATAAATAAAGGCCTAGTCGCATGCTGCTGATTATTTAAGTAGTTAATTATTTATTTATTTTTTGTAAATGTGAACTTTATTACGTTATAAATTTTGCAACGCCATCTGTTAAAAGAGCACTTACACTATCTTTGACTATATTATTTAATATTTATACGAGTCGGAGGGAACTGAGTATACGCTACGCTTCGCTCCGCTCAACGATGACGATTTTCATATGATACCAATGTTTTACAAAACTAAAGTAATGTGTAAGTTTTGTGTTTGAGTTTATATGTGCTGATGACCTAGCAATTTAAACTAATAGCACAGAATGACAAATGTAAATAAAATAACAATAACAAATAATTGTTACCGCATTGTAATAGTAAAATTGCGTCCCGCAAAACGTTAAATGCGTCTCGCATGTCCATACGAGTATTATTAAGTAATTTTCATTTTCAATTAGATTTTCAAGTAGGTATGAGATGTGTGTATGCGCAAAGTATGCGCTATGTGTGTGTGTATGGACATCGGAAATATGGTAACCTACTTGAAACGTTACGGGCAAAACATAGGCAAAATAAAGTTAAGTTGCGTATTAATTAAAAAATAAAAATAAACTAAAAAAAACGGGTGTTTTTTTTGTTATTTTTGATCACTACGAGAAATATGAAGTTAAAAAACATAACGCGTCGCTTCGCTTCGACTCTGCTTGTGTGAGTTGAGCCTATTTCAATTTTTAATTTGTGTGAGTTGAGCCTAACAAATTATTAATATCATTTTATATCATAGTAAGAAATAAGATGTTTAAATGTCATTGCATTAAAGTTTTACCGCCTAGGTAAAACGAAAACGAACGACTACCCGATTTTGCCCGATTTGATAATTATCCGACGAAATTAAGTTATGTTACTCAGCCACTGGCTAGGGTTCATAATTGTCAAACGTCAAGTGTGAGTCGATATTCTGTCGATATGACAGAAAAAAATTGTGTGCAGTTAAGTGTGTTGCCGTTTGTACATATTGGTTGTTTTCCTTTATCATGATAATGAAATGATATCACCGACCTATTTCGAATAGTCAGTGTCTGTGTCTGTCTGTCATGTCAAGTGTCTGTTCTGTGGCTTTGACTTGGTCAGCCCCACGGACGGGTTCATGGTGAGCCCAAGGTCAGCCACGTAGTGTAGGCAGCATAGACAAATATTATTACCATACCATAGTCATCCTAGAAATTTATCTTGCGATTGCGAGTTTGCGAGTAGTCTAGGAGGTCATAGACACTATTATACTTATCTATGGGGAAAGTTGACCGCAGTTCGATCGAAGTGCGTCTCGACTCGACCGACACCACAGATTATAATATGACTTTCCGTATATATTATGTTACTCTATGAATATGACCGACACACTCGTTCCAACTTCGCGCTTGCTGCACACACAACTATGTGGACAATTTATAAATAAACCACTTGAGAATGAGATGTAGCTTAGAAGCTAGAGCTTGACATGACAGTTTCTCAATTTAATTAAATTTGCCCCCAAAGTTAGTCCTTCCTTTTTTTGTATTATCCATGCTTTTGCACAGAAGCCTACAACCATCTAGGTCCTAGAACGAAATCGTGTTGAGATTTGAAAAATATACAAACGAAAGAAAACGGGAACATAAATAATATTTTTTTTGGGCTAGCTGTTAATAATTTACTGTCTTAAGTATCGATCAAGACTACCTACATACCTAGTTAAAGTCATCAAAATTGCTGATCGCTTCTGCTTGTTTCTCCGCCAACTTCTTCTGAACTACCCAAATCAAATTTGATATAATTTTGACTAATGAAAAGACCGATAAACACTAGACTACGAACGCCATTTCTTCCTGTTTAGGTATAAGAAGTAACGGGGATCCAAGTCTTACGAAAATTATGCTTGCTTTGCTTGGTTTTTAATGGGTGGATTTTAATTCAGTTTTCACTTATAGAAAGAGGTATAAACGAGGAAGAAGGTCGCTACAGATAATAATAACTCAATGTGCTATTGCATTGTAAATATTTATTTAAATCTTAAGTCTGATACAAGAGCAATGTGATCTGATGGAAATACTACGCTAGGTAAAGCTGTGTGCGCTTGCAATTCTTCTAAGCTAGGAAACGGGACAATCTGAAAAAAAAAAAACAAAAAAATTATAGTAACATTGAAATCACTTAAAGTATGTAATCTATACTAATATTATAAAGAGAAAAGATTTGTATTTTTGTTTGTGATGAACAAGCTCAAAAACTACTGGACTGATTTTAAAAATTTTTCCACCTATTGAAAACTACATTATCAGCGAGTAACAGAGGCTGTGTTTTATAAAGATACGGGGACCAAAGTCCCGTGCAACAACTAGTGATTAACTAAATTAGAACACATTAGATGACTTTTATACCTGTTCAACTTCCAAAGCTGACTTCTCATAGTAAATATAATCTAAACAATCTGCAAATCCGGAAGTAAAATTTGTAAATTGTGGAGTTCCACATGCACTTTCCAGTAACACATTCTGTTCTAAACTCAAATTGTGTATGGCCTGTTCTGAATCTGAAATTTAATTGAGAATTAAGAGCAATTTAAATTAATTAATTAAAGAGAATTAAATTCTGTACATCTGAATTTGAATCAGATACTTAAACAGTTTAAATCGTTCAACAAGCACACTTACTGGATTTCCAATCTGGCAATGAACTTGGTGCTTTCCCAGCAGTGTAAAGCTGATAAATACCACACGGTGGCGTACTATTGAAATCCCCGCATAATATTAAAGTAACCCTTTTTTCGGGATACTGAAAATAAACATTTCAAGTCGGTCTATTGTTGCAAAAGTAAGTTTAAATGAGAATGAGTTTTGTATAAAATACAAATTAACATAATAACTCATATTTAAATCATAAATAGTCGTTAAGCACAGATAATACAAAATAACTAAAGCAAGTGGATTAGTCTGGAATTGACTTAAAGCAAAGAATTATCAAGTCAAAATTCTGAAAAAATTAATAATTAATTAATTAAAAAATTGTAGAATTAAGAAAAATAAAAAGAAGCCTCAGTGAATTCAACTTTAAAATAAAAACATACACTAAAGGGAACCTATGCAATTATAATGTTGATACAATGATGTACATTACATTTGATAATCACCAAAAATGCAATGAATTAAACCTTGGAAAATATATTTGCATTCTAAAATTTCTATGCTTTCTTTAAAAAAATTAATATTACCTTTTGTTTTAAGTTGTTTCTGACATCATTTAACCAATATATAACTGCGCCACCTTGTATTAATCTTATATGATCAGCGTCGGGATGAAAATACAAGTGAGTGTTGCCCACTAATAAAATCTCTTCGGGGTTGTCAATAGACTGTAATATTGTAGCGCTAGCCACTGTTGACTTGTCTAACAACCTCTCTAGTAACGGTGCATTATCTTTCAATGCACTCCAGATCGATTGCATACATTGTTTTGTTTGTAATGCATTTGACAAAAGTATACTTTCATCACCTATAAAGCTAAAAAAATCAATAAAACATCTGATAATATGATATTATGAACAAGGGCACACCTCAACAAATTGAATTACTGTAAAAGTAAATCAATACTTACGTAAAGCGATCCTGTCTATAGAAAACTGCTAATCCTTCAGCTACTTCTTTGCCTTTTTTATAGAATAAACCTTTATAATCTTTAGTAGATAAAATAGGTTCTAATGTATAAAGAAATATTTTCTTATCTACTTCCTGTAGACACATTATATCTGCGTTGTATCCTGACAAGAAACAACAAGAATATTGACAAGTGAAAAATAAAATGTTGAAATATGAAAAAACATAAAAAATAATGTTATCTATGGAAAAAATGTATAATTATGCTTTATCAAATGAGGGAAAAATTTCACAATAATAATGCCAGTGGTTCTTAATTTGAGACAATACAACTGGTGTCAACTGTGTTGAAAAATAAAAAAGAACTTACCAATAATTTCTTTACTTATCAGTTGTTTTCTATAACTGATGTCTAAAGCATACGGAGGACAGTATGGATATAGTACTTCTCTTGTATGATCAGAATCACAATATAAATCAGCTAATATATTATAAGTAACACAACGAAAACTGTAACAATTTATTAACTATTGAATAATAAGCAAAAATTATCCTAAAAAATTATAATATTAAAATGCAAAAAGTTTGTAAGAATGGATATACTTACATACCTATACATCCATCTGTTTGTTAATCTTTCATGTAAAAACTACTGAACAGATTTGGATGAAATTTAGCACACATAACAACAATACGTTACAATAGTAACATATAGTATACTTTTTCCTGAGGGATTGTCCAAAAATATAAAAAATGGCTCGACTGGCATCAAAGCAATAAAGATAATAAGATAATTATTATTCATATATCTATTTTCTTTTTTAATTTAGACAAAGTCACACACACCAAATACTAGTAATAAATATTTTAGGAAAAAATAAGTGTAGGTACCTTTTATTGCTTAGTTTTGTTGTAGTGAAGAGATGTCTCTTTTCAAATGGACAAAATCCTGGACCAGCCCCTATAACTTTTTTTGATAACACTTCCACAGTGGGACCAGTGTGTTTGTCATTCACTAGAACATTAAAAAAATAGTAAGAACAAAATATTATTCATTTCTGAGTTCTGATCACATTTAGTGATATACTCAGGTGAAGCTATAACATGTGAAATTCCTTCATTTATGCTCAAACCTTGAATTCATATTTCTAATAAAAACTTTAACAGATTAATATCTATATCTACCAATAAGCAAAATTGAAATGTGTGTAAAATAACTGCTTTTTACTAAATGCATATTAAGTATATATACAACTTATAACAAAAAACAAATTTTTAAAATAAAAATTTTGTTTTACAGACAAATAAAGAAAAAAAAAAGTTAAATACTAGTTTGTCTGTCTGTTGTTCTGGCTGACCAATTTCGACAGGACTTTAACTGGCAGATAGCTTATGTTATAAAGAGTAACTAAGAGTAACTAAGACTTTTATTTAGAGAGAATTAAAAAAAGGAATTATTAATAAGCCGATAAGCAGTGTCCAGTACCACGTTGCGTGCCCCCGCACACACTGCAGCAAAGTGGTATGGCCATACTTTGTAAATAAAATCTATTTTTATTATTACATAATATAATGCTCACCTGGAGTGCATTCTAATTTTAATTTCATACCAACATCTTTGGCAGTTGGTATGTAAACAAATTCATTTCCAACTAATTCCCATTTTATATGAATATCTGAAATGGCATTTCCATTTTCATTCGTGGTTGACCCTTTGAACCATTGATATATTGTTTTATTACTATTTGCAAACAACATCACAATTTCTGGATAGACTGGAAAGCCACATTGGATACTTTCTGGTAAATTTAAACTTACAATCCAAGGTGAATTAAAAATCACTAGCAATTTATCTTCATTAATCTTCAAGTGGACGGGACCTTGCAATGAAAATAATTCCTTGCAAGTAGATTCTCCTGTAATTGGAATATTGTTATCAAAAAACTGCACATCTAAGGAGTGATCTAAACCATTCTTTTTCTTGAAAGCCTTGGAAATTTGTTTTTGGACGCCGGCAACTATTCGGGTATTCAAAGTATCCAAAGTTTCTGACACACTCCTGTTAAAATTAAACTGTCTCATTTTATCTTTTACTGTAAACATGAATGTTATATCAATTCGTTCTTCATTCTCTATATGCCTGAAATAACATTTGTTCATATTCATCTTTTTTCTACTGATTTTAGAACAAAAACTACGTGTCCAACTTAATAATTTAAGTATCATAACCACCAATATTTTTTATATAAATTTATATCTAATCTAATCTATGATTTATCATCACAAACTAATTAGTAGATAATTTATATTATATATATATATATCGTGAATTCGTGATAACAAACAGAGCTCAATATTAAAATTTATTATGTTCACACATAAACTTCATATCAGAACAGAAGTAGAGCTGTAGCAAACCGTATGTATTCGCATTCGGTACTGACCATAGAGTAACTTATAATATATACGGAAAGTACTGACTACTGACCTGACTGAGCATATACATATCTTTATAATCTGTGGTACTGAGCATAGAGTAACTCAGTGTTGCCAGATCATTTTTATAAAATCAGAGGAATCGACTTCAAAAAATCAGTAGATGTATGGGGAAAATTCTCAATAAATCAGGAGATGCAATTTTGTTAGATAAAACAATGTCAGACATTAAAGTAACATTACTTTTTATTATTTATATATTATCCTTGAGATACATGTGTACTTTGTTTGCTAAAAGGAAAAACTGCATACAATTCAATAGAACTAAAGTTTAATATTTACACAGTATAATTACTTTATAAAAACAGATAAAAAACTAAAAGAAACATTCCATCAGTAAATTCAAGCCGACAATAATCCTATGTCAATTCTGACACCTTTTTCTTCTTTTTGAACACCCGCGCGCAAAGAGTATTGCGTTCGCTACACATGATTGCTTGCCGCTTGCCTAACATTTCAGGGCTTATATTGAAAAATCGGAGCATTTAAATTTCGCTAACGCTAACTGTGGAGCAAGATCCATCCGTTGTCCATTTTACGATGACAATTTTGTAGTGCCAACCTAACCATGATAATTTTGTGTTTTATTACACGCAAGTTTATTATTTCTTTCATATTTTAAAGTAAAGCTAATATTTGAAAAAAAGAAATCAGTAGACTTTCAGTTCAAATCAGTAGATCCGTAGAATTCTGGGAAAATCACTAAATCCCCCGAAAAATCAGGAGATCAGGCATCACTAAAGACTACATACTCTATTTCGGCATGGAGTATGTAGGTATGTATTTGTATGTACGGTGACAATGACATTTGGTACACAGATTATAAAGTTATATGTCTATTTGGTATTTGTAGTTATTATACCAATCATATACTAATGACCACCAATGACAAAATAATGTTTTGAATTTGTATTTATACAATATTCAATACAATATAATTTATGTGTTGTATTTCCCGGAAATAATTATTTATGAAAAATACATTCATATGGATGAAATTAAATTTCTTAGTAAAATATGCTACCCACCATGCTATGTAAAAAAATATTATACAAATTGTAATTAAGAGAGCTTTTAAGCTTTTAAAAAGCGTACCAAGTGGAAATTATCTCTATGATGCGCACAATGCACATATTTTAATTCTGTAATGGCAAGGCAACTATGTTCAACTTCTTTATTTATTCTGTGAAATTGATAATGACAACGAAGTGACAACGTGTAAGCTGTTGTCACATTCCCGTTGTCCAACACAACATTCTAATTTTTTTTAATTCATTCGCTTCGTGGCTTCATTTTCAAAAGATTGATCGTCGTTTATACGAAGCAATTATTAAATTTTCCCAAAACAATGGTACGAATTTTAATAAAAAAAAGTGTATTGTTATATTCTTGAGATGTGAAATATACAGTATAATCATTTTTTAATAAATTTTAGCCACCATCACCAAGCTCAACATCGGTAGGAACAGGGGGCCGTTCTCCTAGCAAGGCAACAGCCGTTCCTCGGTCCAGTGGAGGCACAGTTCGTCAACGTAAGACCACCACAACTACTGCAGCAAGAAATCGCGCTACCGGTGCAGGGTCAGGTGGTATGTGGCGCTTCTACACTGACGACTCACCTGGTGTCAAAGTGTAAGTAATACAAGAAAACTTATCAAAGAAAATGTTCCTATAGCACATCCAATTCGAGTTTATGACCTTAATATAAATAAAAAATTTATTCTCTTCTGGTTAAATGAAGACGTAAAAAATAGATATTAGTGACTTTATTTCAATTCTTAAGTGTGAACTTCTTAAATTGAAAATATCTCAAAAATAGTGAATCTGATAAATATTTTTTATTTTACTTTTCTATACATCTTAATTATAGTTTACCTATATAATATAATACCTATAATAATAAAAATAAATTATAATATAATAATAAAAATCATTTGCATATTTGATGTAAGTTTTTACAAAGCGTTCAAATTATAAACTACCACCGTTTCGGAATGTCTATGTCTTCTAGTCTAATTAATTAATTTCACTAATATTATACCTAAAATGACATCTTATACATGTTGCATTTTATAAGATGCCATTTATGATATCTATTTAATAAACTTGTGTTTAATTCAGTCTTCTTTATTCTTTTTCAGTGGTCCAGTACCAGTATTAGTGATGTCGCTTCTCTTCATTGCATCAGTGTTCATGCTACATATTTGGGGCAAATATACCAGAGCGTAATACCTACATATATTGAGTTTTAAATAATTTGAATGAATAAAAAGAGAGTGAGAGAGTGTAAAGTGCATTTGTACTTGGGATATTTTATAATGTTATTTGTGAATGTAAATTAATTTTATTCCTCTAATAATAAGTATAAGTTACAAAACTCTTTCATTTCCACACAGAATAATCAAATGTATTAAAATCAATGTTTGTTCATAAACCAGGATGAAACTTTGTCAACTTATTCCTTGCACTTGCAATTGGACAATATTTTCAAAATTAATAATTAACAATTGACAAGACAAATGTTAGACGACTCATATCTTCATTTGCAATTCATTGTACATAATATCTATGTACTAGCTGTGCCTGGGACTTCGTACATGCTGGTAGTTCGTTTTGGTAATCCCACCTAACATTTTTCCAGATAAAATGTATCACACATTATGTTAATCCAACTAATAAGCTATTTGTGTGCCAAATTTCATCCAAATATGTTCAGCCATTTTTGCCTTCATTGAGTAACAAACATCCAAATATAAAAGCTTTTATTTTTAATATTATTAGGATATAAACAGTCAGGTTAGCATATAACACGATTTATAGTTCAAGAATTGGTGGACCAATTGTTATTTGTTGAAATTGTCTATGCACTGAATAATAAAATAACTGTTAAAACATCGGAAATATTCTCTATAAAAAAATTCTTATTCTCATAAAATTTCTTGATATATCCAGAATAGATTGACTGATTTAATTGATACATTTTTATTTATCTAGGCCTGAATAAATTTCCTGGCAATGAAATCAATATAAAGCGCCATCTGTGATATACAACACAAGCAAAATGTAACGGCGTTGTATGGTGCTTCTGGTAAAGCCAGTAGATGGCGTTCTAGTCCTTCCCTTTCATTGCAATTTGCATACCATTGAGCTGGCTGTGCAATGGAGATTTATCAGCATTTTTCGAGTTTTCACCAGTACACTTATTGAAGTAGTCCAACGGGTACATACATACTTCATTGATTTGTTACTACAGATTTCTGAACACAGCAACAAGTTTTTAGGTGACAATGATGTACAAGTTGATCAACAATCTGCGTAGGAATTCCAGGCAACAAACGCCACATTATCACATTATATCCTATTTGCAAACCTTTATTTGCTAAAGTAGCACTATAAATTATAAAATTTTTAATAAAAAATGCTGAGAGTAAATGTTTATTACACTATACCTACTCGAGATTATTATTTAGATCATCTTCCAATAAAAAAATTTACCTACGAGTCATTTGTTTCCGCTTTTTACCAGATTAGACATTCTTTATATTCATTATTGGTCACATCCATTTTATCGTAATGTACTACAGTCATAAACAGTTCTTTATGTAACTAAATTATCATAATAATTTATGTCTAAACTCAATGATGAAATAAAAAAAATATGAAAAATACAGAATATTTATTAAATAAGAAATTATAAAATAAAAAGTAAAAATTATTCTTACATACTATTCTTATGAAACTAAAAACCTATAAAAAAAGAGATTAAAAACGAGACTCAATTTTATTTACAGTAATATCAGCCTTATTTAATTTGATTGATACCATTAAATGACACTGTAGCCTAACATTTAAAGCATTTCATTTCTTTAATTACACATAAGCTTCTTCTCTTTTCCCTTTGATTTTGTCGAAAAATTGCCGCCAAGAAACTAGTGTTTTGCCTGACCAAATCCAAAAGCTAGACGTGATCCCCACAATCATAGTCATCAAATATTTGATCATGAACATTTCAAACTTGGGTCTTTCTATTTCTGGACGTGTAAAAGGACATGGTATTGAATAAAGCTGAGTAGAACACATATCACGATGCCATGTCACCATCCAACTATCGAAATGAGCTTGTTCATAGAAAAGACAAGATATCACTATTAATGCTGGCACTGTATAAAGAACTCCAAACACCCCAATGCGTATCATTAGCTTTTCCAACTTATCTGTTTTAGTGCCATCGTGTTTCATTACAGTTCTAATGCGAAACAGAGACACAAAGCCAGCTAGAAGGAATGCAGTTCCAAGTACTAGATAAACACATAGAGGGGCCAGTACAAAACCTCTTAAGGCTTCTGCATCCCATAGTCCCACATAACACACACCAGATAAAATGTCTCCTGCAACAAAAAAAGGAAAGTATAATCCACTATTACAAGATATTTAAAAGATTAATGACACTAAAATTACTATTATTAGACTATGCTTATCTTATCTAGATCGAGACTAATTATCAAGATCAAAATGCTTTTTTATTAAATAAACAAATTGCAAACAATAAAATAAACAAATATTTTAAAAGGTATAAATAGTGTCTAGAAAGGCCATTTCTATATTTCTAGATCAACTTTAAGTAGCCTGATCCCTAATTAGGGGAATATGTCATTAATTAGTAAAATCTATTTATTAAAACTTAGGTTTAGTCAGAAAGTATTTTAAAAGCTGAAAACCACTGTGAATCAACAGCACTAAGCTGTTGTGAATATCAGGACCTTGGTGCTCATCCATAATTGGTACACTATATCCTCGGTATATCAAGGTTGGCAGCATATTGGCATGTATTGCTAGTGTTTGTAGGTGACAGTACACAGTAGGCACCTACCATCAAATGGGCTGTCAGCCTGCCTGCCATCCATAACTTTAAAAATATTTCTCAAAATTCAAATAAGGTAACATAAATTATGTAAAACTAACCATCAACTTTTCCCATGGCTAATATTGATATAGTCTTGATTGCTGGAACTGCCCAAGCAGCCAAATGAAAATATTGTGAATTAGCTTCTATGGCTTCGTGTCCCCACTTTAAACCAGCCGCTAAGAACCATGTTAGTGTTAATATAACCCACCAAATACTCGATGCCATCCCAAAGAAATAAACAATCATGAAAAGTATAGTACATGATTCATGTTTAGTGCCTTGTGTGATGACAGAAATGTTAGGCAATCTTGTGTCACTAATTGTTGAAGAAAATGGACCCTGGCAGCTAATATTATCACCAGCGCTCCAGCCCATAATGTAGGATGCAGCCACCATTAGATAACATACTGACAGAAAGATAATGGGCCTTTCCGGATAACGAAATCTATCAGTGTCAATGAGGAATGTTAAAACTGTAAATAAACAGCTGACAGCACATAATGTAGCCCACATTCCGATCCATAATCTTGAAAAATTCTTCTCTTCTTTACTAAAGAACATGCCATTGCAAGGTGCGCCACAATCATATTCAACTTTATCACCAACTTTTAATGAATACTCTAAATCTAAACTTTTAGGCACTTTGAACTGTATCGGGCACACAAACCCATAATCCTTAGCACCGTGTACTTTTGATGGATCTCTCTCAATGGTCGATTTATAATCTACTTTTGGAAGCTTTGTTTCTGTTGGCCTTCGAGATTCGTGTGTCGCATTGTTATCACCAACACATATTACATTTTCGTCAGTCGCCACGGGAAACTGTGAGCATTCCAAATTTTCAGGCCATGCATATCCAAAGTCTATCATTAGTTTTTCACAATCGCGTTTGGCAGATTCACACAAATACCGACACGGTGGGATCGGAGTGTCTAGTATTGTACAGACAGGTGCATACACTGAGCACAAAAAGAATTTCAGATCTGGAGAACAATTCACTTTTATAAGAGGTGTAAACTGGTGCACCTCAGGGCCAGCATCTTCTTGTTTGGCATGATTTAATATGTTGGGAAAAATGGTTTGGTTATATCTAATTTGTTGGCAAAATTGAATGGTAATTGGTTCGCATCGGCCGTGATGAGGTAGTATGTCCCCTTGTAATACAGTAACTCGTGAAGTCTCAGTAATCACAAACAAATACGACACATAGAAAACGCACAACACACACACCTTTCCCATGTTTAGTAAGCTTTCAAATTGTTACTTTTCTTATGAAAATTATAGTCATTGTAATTTTTATTGATACATATATGGTAAATGCATAGTTAAAACTTATTTTAACATATAAAAAGTACAAAATAAATACAAGGTAGGATCAAACCATTTTAGAATAACAGTTCATTGACTTTGTTGTGTTCGCAGAATACTATCTATCTAGTAATTCAAATTGTGTTGATTACACAGAGTAACAATAGAACGAAACTAAAATAATATGATATAATACTAGTATAATACAAATAAATCTATATGATGTGGCCATTTTACCCAAGAGATTGGAAGCAAGTAATAAACAAGTCGAGAAAACGATTGCAAATGCGATGTTTTTAACATTCGCGACAAGAATTAATTATTGACCTACAGTGACTATTGCAGACTACGAATCTGAGATTATGGGGACTACGATAAATAGAGATATAATGCGTATAATACGCTATTATATAGATCAATAAAAACTTGTAATCCCATAATACTCGTTATCCTTTGTCCTAATGTTTGTTTTTATTAAAAAACAAGAGGATATATGTTTTTATGGTTTTTATGTTGCCATGGATATTGTAAATATTAATTGTTATCTGTCTGTCAACAAATGAACTTTATCTAAAATAATATAGTTTGTCTTTACTTGTAATCCTTTATATAATTTCACATTAAAAACTTAATATAAACATAGATGAATATATACATCGCTACGACTAGTTATATCTCTTTGACAGTTGTCCCACAATGTACAATTGCTCTGTGCTCTTTTGTCCATCAGTTACTTCAGTGTGCTGTGTTTCAGTCTTTACATTTTCAGTTTCAGCTGTTTATTATTGTAATGTAAATAAAGATTTCATTATAATAAGTACATACCTATGTACAGTAATAGTTTTCGGTTCGATGAGTAAAACTTTGTATTATTTCATTACATTAGTATATAAATAAATATATATCACTGACAATGGATGCAGGCGGTGATAATGTGGATTTCGGCAAATTGATAAACACAAGAGGAAATGTCGAAATCATCACTCCTCACAAAATAGCAGTAGTTGCATTTATTCGAGAATATGGTTTGTTAAAATTAGAAGGTACGTCTAAATTTTTGAAGATTTCGGGGTAGAATAAACCAGCCGAAAAACCAATAGACTGAAAAATGCCAAAACGCACTAGTCTCAGGAATTACCAACCCAGTTTACGCTTTTTACTGTAAATATTCTTTAATACTTCATTATACATTAACTATATTTATTGGTGAATGTATAGACCATTTTACATCAAGCTATCTTCGAAAGAAGTAACTACAAAAAATCGTGTCGGCGATCAATTCCTAATTCTTATTTTTCAAAGCGAGTAATTTTGCTAATTATTATTGGGACGAATTCTTCTTGTGAAAACTCTTAATTTTACTAATTCTTAATTTTCCGAATGCCTCATTTTCCCAATTATATAAAGTACGAATTCGGTTTTTTTAACAAGAGTACAGTCATAATATAGGTATATAATTCATAAAAATATTTTTATCTTTTTATACCTTTTTTTGTCAAAATCTATAACAGGGTAAGTCACATTTAAAGTATATAGTAAACAATGATAGTGTCTTTTATATGCTTATTTTTGATTTTTTATTTTTTTTTTATTTTATTGATTATTAATTATAATGCAATGAGTTTCTAAGCAAATAGGCGATATAGTAAACTTACGTTCTTCATACTAAATGAATTTATTAAATCGAGTATTATTATGAATTTCAAAAATATATCTAACTGTACTTTCTTCTATGAAAAAATAGAATTCATACTAACTATAACAAGAAAAATGAAGCATTCGGAAAATTAAGAATTAGTATAATTAAGAGTTTTCATAAAGAAGAATTCATCCCGATAATAATTTACAAAATTTCGCAGGTGGAAATTTAAGAATTGGGAACTAATCGCCGACTTCCAAAAAATTAGTCTTATTTTACAGATCTGCCAATAATGTTTGCATTTGAACAATTGTATCATAAATATTATAAGTACTTTAAATTATTTCAACTATTTATAATAAGTATCAAAACTTTGCCCACCTTGAAATGGAAATGGCTTCAGTCAACCTCTTTCTGGGATTTGCGTGTTATTAACGTATTTATATTTTATATAATAGAAATGATGACACTTAGGGTTTTTTTTGCAGCGAAAGAAATGATTGATTGTGCAATGGCACCAAAATATAGGAAAGATTTTTGTATACTGGCACTGAAACTAATTCAGGTAATTGATTCTCTCCTAACTCTGACTGTACTGTACTCATACCTAGTAATAGTTTCTCCTATATTTATTGAAGGTAATATACACTTATAAATTGTAATTTACATTACTGATTTCAGTGTCCCGATATGGAGTTTAAAGATCTGGAATCTCTTCTCACCGATGGTAGATATAATCTATTAAGCGTACATCTGCAGAACTTTTGTGTCCGCTTGCAAAATATCTATGTTAATGGAATTGGTGCATTAATGGATTGTGTTGTGTCTACCATTGACAAACTCATGATTGAACAAAATGAAACAAACCCATGCGTTATTACAAGATGTAGTATATTAGGTAACTATTGTTTAATTATTTAGGCTAAGTTCATAGAGCAGCAGCGGCACTCCATCAACATTACTTGATTTAAAAATTAATTTTAACATCAACATTTAAAAAAGTTGAGATTTTCTATTTTGTCAGTAAATTGATAGATGCATTACATACTAGCTACTCATTCTTCGATTCATGGCAACTGTCTTTCATTAATCTCAAGATAAGTACTACTTTAGTTTGATCTTGTACTGCTTGGTGCTACATTATTCTAAGTAGTTTAACCTTAATTTTATTAATGGGTTGAGGTTTTAATACTTACTTAAATTATATATTTTACTTTATTTCTATTAAGTAACTGTTACATTTGCCAATGGATTCAAATCTAAGAAATAAAAAAAAATCACATTTATATCTTATAGTAATTATCTGCTATGAAGTTTAAACCATTTAAAGTATAATTGCATTATCAACTATGTGATGCATCTTCCAAATAGCGTTACTTGTTATAATATTGAACATTTGTTTTTTTTTTTAGGATTTTATTTAAGAAGAATTTGGGTTAATTTAGATAAACTAAGTTTTGGACAAGTAGTCACTCTTTATAAATCATTTTGCCTTTATTATCAAAAGGGGCGCCCAGGTTTAATGATGAGATCATTGAGTAAAGAGGTAAAATTCAAAAATATTTAAATAGTAATTACATTATTTATTTTATTGAACTCACTCCAATCTCATTATCTCTATGAAATTTGTAATTTGGAAATTTATCAAGCAGCAAAGCTCGAGAATTAAAGAGTTGGCGTATTTACATTAATTATTTATATTAATGAGGACATTAACAATTTATTTACATACTTGGTAGTTTTTTATGGAGTACTAGAGCTAGTGTCCCGCATTGAAAAATGAAAAATATACCACTTGACAAAATATTATATTATGAAGCATAGCATTTTTTACTCATTTTTTTATATTTTGACGCAATCCCTCGGAAACCTACCATTCAGGATAAAAA
This sequence comes from Synanthedon tipuliformis, assembly GCA_947623395.1. NCBI lineage: Eukaryota > Metazoa > Arthropoda > Insecta > Lepidoptera > Sesiidae > Synanthedon > Synanthedon tipuliformis. Next base: position 7,437,015 of record OX392408.1, on the reverse strand, counting down.
GTATCCTAAATACAGTACAAGTAATAAACTATCTGTGTGCCACATTTCATGAAAATCTGAAAAGCCGCTTTTGCGTCAAAGAGTAGCAATCATCCATACATCCATCCATACGCACATTTTCGCATTTATAATTTTCGTAGAATGGTAAGTAATGGTTTTAAACCATTGCTATTCAATACAACCCTTTTGAAGAATTTCGCAGCAAATTGTAACATTGTTATAGAAAATTTATTACTCGTCTGCCACATATGCACAGCCTAATGGTCCTTCCACTTTTCACTTAACTTAACGAAATTCATTTGGATGTTTTTAATTGATGTGAAATTGTATTTCAGAAATTAAATAATATGGAGCAACAAGGTCAGGCCAGAGTAACTACGACTTCGCCATTATCATTTGATGAATCCAAACCTCACGAGTTATGCTTGAAAATGAATATTATCGAGAGAGATTGGCAAGTCTATATTATACTCTTGCTAAAATTTTTTTTTTAAAACCACATTTTTTTTTTCATTACGACAATAACGAGTTATATTAAAAAAAAATATTAATGGAATAACATTATATTAAATATTGGGATGAATTAATAAACCTGATCATAAATTATGAACTTTTATAATTACTAGTGATCCACTTTCTACTTGATTTTCTGTCATTACGTCACTTGACACAAAAAAAAACTGTACAGAAATGATGAAACTTTAATTTTGTGCTTATCTTTTACTTGAAGTTTGGAAGAATGCCAGTGGTCAAGGAAACAAGCGGAACTGTTCACGGCACAACAAGCGAAGCTATTAGAGATGAACGAAATGAAAGCTCTACCACCACAACAACTCCAAAAAACCATAATGCAGATCATAAATGACATCCCCGATTACCCTGAAATTGTGAGTTATGGTTGTTAGAGCGAGTTATATATACGCACGGCTATTTTTATATAGCTAATCATTTAATTGTATATTATTCTCTTTTAATTAATTTAGAATTTTTGATACCAGCATTTCCTCAGCTATTTGAATTGTCTACGTATCGGAGAGTTTTGTGGTGCCCAGGAGTCATTGTACAATTGCTTCGATCGCTCGATATTCAGTGTCAACGGGACCAGTAACAGCGGCGACAGAAATAAATTCTTTAGATACGCCGCATTGAATAGGGCTACAATGCTGACGCGGTTCGGATGCAAGTGAGTGAAAATTCGTTGTACCTTTAATTGGGTAGTGCCTATTCAAAAATGGCATGTTATTAAGTGATCACAAAAAAATATTATTCACATATTCAATGTTTATGATTTTGGATTTTGTGAATATTTTCTTTTTTTTCCAATGTCCTAGAATAAAAAGATCTCCCATTAAACAATGTCGCTTTTTGTAGTCTTAATTTTGTAATCATTCTTCTTTGATGGCGGGCGAGGAATTCTCTTGTTTTTTTTTTTGCCTTTAATTGAATTCCATATATTTTTGAGTTTCTTATACTCTCAATTAAAGCATGAATACACTTAAATGCTCTCGTATTGCAGCTATTTCTTTTTTTCTTTAGAATTACTTAATCAAAAACCCAAAGAGATATATAATTTATTCAAAACCATTAATTATAATTGGATTCCGAGGTATAAACCATTTAGGTTGGACCGTTAATATTGCACTGGACTATAAAGAGTGGAGGATATGCAACGATGGATCTCTGCTTGCACATGTTATCACTGCTTCTTAGCTCTCTTCCTTGCTTGTGTCACTTATTACTTGAGAGCAATGAGAAGTGGAGCATTGAGTGTAACCGTGGTTAGGAAAGGCGCTATGGAGTGTGTGCGCGAGGCGCTGGCGCTGTCGCACTTGGCGGGCGACGCGGGGTGCGTGAGCGCAGCGGCCGCGTGCGGCGCACTGGCCGGCGGACGCGCGCTGCGCGAGGCGCTCTTGGAACGTCAGGCCCCGCGCCCTGACCAATCCGTGTTGCGACTCGCCGCGCACCACAAGGCGCTCAACAACGTCAAACCCGCTCTCGTCTTCAAGGTGATTACGGCCCTTTAACTATACTTATATGTACTTAATAACGTTCAAATTGACAGAGGGAACGTTTGCAGACTCTAGAAAAATATAGTTGTTTAAGACTTACTGCCAATACTTCACGTGTAACTTTCGGCATTCCATACATAAATGGCGCGTAAAAAGAGAATATTGTTCTTCAGAGTGTGTGCCAAGTGCCAAGTGCCAACAAGTGTTTGTTAGCAAAAAGGTAATGCAGTGGTGATGATGACAGGCACCTGCATTTGAACCACTCCGCACTTATTTAATAATAATAATATGTTATATATTTTTAATACATTTTGGTGTTTATCACAATTTATTTTTTATTTTTCATTAATTAATTCATGTTGGTTCTGTAATTTTATAAAGTCAATTGATCTATGTCTAACCTAGGACAATAACTTATATGAACAATATGAACTGATTTCAGTCTATAACGAATAACATTCACTCGCTAATGTACGCGAAGCCCGCGATGGACCTGACGATCGCCGGGTTGGCGTCCGCCGCCGCGATATGGTCGCTGTACGGCAAGACCGAGATGGCGTCCGTCTGCTGTCAGCTATTGCTTAATCTTAATGCAAGTAAGCATAACTCTCGTTGAGAGCGATGTGATTGTGAATTCCTAGTATATAACATTTATATAAACCGTTTTGTGTTCTGCAGAGTCGAGCAGCGTGGCGGGCAGTCGCAGCGAGGGGGTGAGCTCACGGGCGTGGGCGGAGGCGATGGCGGTGAGCGGAGCGGGGGCGGCGCTGGTGTGCGCGTGGCGAGGCCAACCCGCACTCGCCGCCGCCCTCGCCTCGCGTCGCGCCCCGCACGCGCGCACCGTCGCCACCAAGGTCCAGGCCACGCTCGCGCTCTACGCAGGTATCCACTAACACTATAGTAAATTTACTTAAAATCCACACCTCTCAACATACAATTTACAGACAAAAACAAAAACATACCTAACAGCTAATTAAGGATTTTACGTTTGTATAATGTAGCAAATACTAGCATGATGATCATGATTAGTTAAGGCGCGAAAAGGTAACAGCTAGACAGACAGAGTTACATTTACATTTGAAATATTAATATATTAGTTTATCTAATTCCTTTGTTTTCGTTTGAATGATATTTATGTACACAATTCGTACGAATTCATACCTAGTCAGGTCATAAATTCGGTCACATGTTTATTGTAAAATTATTGAGACATGTTTGTTTCTTTATAATAACAATTTATATACCAAAAGGAACTTACTAAAACAAAGTTTCGTGAATCCAGCGCTATCCAGCACTACTGGTGGAACAAATATAATGTAAAACCATGTTGATAAACAGCTCTTTTAAGAGGTATTTCGATAAATCTATTTACGGTTGTCATTTATTTATTATGAAGCATCAGCTGGATAATAAATAAAAAAGGTTGCAGACGCCTCACCACGACACGTCACGCGGTTTACGTGATCAGTTAATATGGGATATGATTGTATTAATTTCAGGTAAATGGGAGGAAGCGGAACTGAATATATGTCAGTTGGCATCGTCCGACAGATGGGAGAGCCAGCTGCTGAAAGCGGAGATGTACTTTCTGAAAGGAGACGCCACCGAATCGCTGGAGTGTTTGCACGACGTGCTGGACTACTGCAAGACGGAGGACGACAGTCAGCACTTCATTGCCTACAGGCTCAGGGCTATGATCCTCATGTCGGAGGTGGGCGGGCGGTTGTTGCTATTTTTACTAGTTTTATTAGGATAATTTTATCACACTAAACATTTGTATGGGAAATATTGTTTCTATTTCTATTTGAGAACGCTTACCCGTATTGTACATAATTTTTTACTGTCTGTACCTCTACCATGAGTTATAATGACCGCACTCGCTAGCGAGAGCGTAAATCTGAGTACGCTGCCTTCCATAGCCTTCTATGGAAGGCAGCGTACTTGCAGCACATAATAATATGGCGTTACTCGTGTTATAGGCGACGGTAGCAACCTAACATCAAGTGGACCGTCAGCCTGTATGTCAACCGTAACATAAAAAAAATAGTAATACATGTCATTTTTTAAGATAACACATTCATTTACAACATAAACTATTAATTAAATCGGTAAAAGTGAACTGGTGAACTTAAGTGAGCAGTAAGGTAATGAATGATGTGTTTCAGGTGCAACACGCGTTCAGCAAGACGGAAGCGTCGGACGTGTCAGTGCTGGAAGAGGCGCTGGCGTTGGCGACCAAGTGCCACGCGCACCATCTGGCGGCCGCTGCCGAGATGCACATCGCCAGTGTGCAGCTGCAAGCGGGCTGCGGCCGCAACGCGCTCTTGACTGCGCGTCGAGCGTTGCCAACGCTGCTCGAGCACGGCAGCACCTACGACGCCGCCAGAGGTAATAGACAATTTTTTTTTTTAATTTTATCTACTTTTATTTTTAATTTCATTACGTTAAATATACATAAAAGTCCATCAGTGGTCTAATGCGACCACTTATAAAATGTCTTGACTTTAAATTACAGCATTGCTGCTATATACTAAGTGCCGAGTGGCCACAGCTCCAGTGTCTGGCGAAGCGCGTACTCAGGTTCTCCAGTCATGCTGCGAGGCTTTAGAAACAGTTAAGAACAACTTCACGAAGGTCGGCGCTCAAGCTCGGCTGCTGCAGACGTGGTATTTGCAGGTTTGTGCAATTAAACTATTAATTCGTAGCATTATATGAATGTGCTGTTCTTGTCTAAGATCTTTTGGTTTTCTCAACAGAATATTTTTTATGACATATTCCAAACCAAATAACATAAAATTATTTCTGATTTTCAGGCTCAACTTTACAACGAAATCGGCAACTATTCTGCGAGAAATCACTGCGCATGGATGTACAGACAACTTGAAACACAAAGTCCTGTGGAACAGTCGCATATGTTACTAGTCATGTATTGAATAAAACATTTTTTTATTCAGTTGCAGAGTTCTTTATTTATTTATAAAATGTGTACACACATTGAATTTAATACAACTTGTCATTGAGAAGAGCCTTCTGTATAATTTCCGACATAGTTTCCTTGATGTCCCTACAAAGTACTTCGGCCACCAACACTTTGGTCTGCGGTTGCATGTCGGATGAAACGTATGCATTCTCGCCCAATATGTTTGCGTCGTTCCAGCAGTATCCCAAGGATGCCTGCGATTCGCATATCCTCCCCAGCTGCAGCAGCAAAGAGGTTATGTCTTCCAGTAGAGACGGAAACGCCGTACAAATTCTCACGAGCGATTTCAAAATTGGCTGGAATAACTCCAGACGCAAATCACTCGGCAGCACCGACAGAAGCGTCGATAGTGTGTTTACACATAACCTAGCAATCGACATGGCTTTCGGCAACGCATATTGAATGGACAAATGCGAGACAAGGTCGACTGCAAATATCTGCTTCTCCAAAGACGCTTGGCTGAGGAGTTCTGGTATGAAATCTAAACAAATGTGCATCGATGGTATGCCTTGTACGGTGATGGAAAGCAGTTCCCTCGGGTAACCCTGAAAATGTACCAATTTCGCCAGGGATGGCTCCGAAATGAAAACCTGATGAAGAAACGAACATATTACACTCCTGACTTCACGAAGCGACCACATTAGCTCAGGTTTAGCTTGATCTTCTGGTGTTTCCAAGCATGCTTCGAGCAATATTTGAAGGGCTGCACTCTCTTGCGCGGCAACTAAAGCAGTTTTGAGTTCCTCTCTTTCGGTATCCGAAGTCAATTGACCGCTCTTCTCTAGCAGGGGTTTGTCTAACAAGTGCCTGCTCAACTGACTCCTAGAAGCTGCTAAACTGGCCTCCAAAATGCGTAATACTATTTTCAAAATGGGCCCACATCTAAAAACTCTGATATCGCATCGCAATACTTGCAGTGGATCGACTAATACGTTCTCTTGGGTTATAGTTACGTTTCTGCCATTACTGTTAATGTCTAACAAAGCGTTTATAGTCATAATCCAAAGGCAACGGGGCAGTACAGTGTTGAGTCTCAGCCAAACCTCTCTATACAACTCCTGAATGTGTCTCGGCACTTTATCACCGAGGACACTTTTGAAATATTTCACAAACACTTCAGCGAACGGCCAAACGTCTGTTGGATTTTTGCTGAGCATAGCTTTTAAAATGTTGCCAGTCTTGTGAGGGTTTTCTTCGATACTCTGGAAAGCCTCTTGTATGGACGATTCAGATATTTGAATGTCGATCTGATGGCGGCACGTGTCTCCAAACACTTGGTCGTCCATCCAATCGTCGACCAGTGATAATTGTGGAAAATGAGTAGCCAGTAAACGCAGGAGAGGACTGAAAAGTCCGCCGTAACTCAGTTGATCTTTTTGAGCTTGGTGTAATAAGTATTTGATGGGTAATTCTGATAGGAAAGCGGCTGAATAGCTCTTAATTTTTCTACCGTTTGCGATCAACGTAGCAGTGTTCGACAGCCTTACATCTTCGTACAACAAAAGATAATAAATGAGCAACAGTTGTGACGCCAATGTAGGTTTCTCTAGGTTCACTTCTACAGGGGATTCCCCGTCGACTTCCATTTTCATCGAATCAGATTTGTTTTGTACATCGAAGTTAGCTCCAAAAATGGATTTTCTGAACACCCTCCTGATTTCTTCTTCCGTGATCGGTTTATTAACATATTCGTTGACGCCTTTGTTGTTGATGACAAGAATAGAATTAACATACACCTCGACCAGCGCCGGCATCACCGAGTGCAAGGGTGCCGTACAATTGCATATTTGGCGATAAATCCAATTTTTAATGGGGACTTTGTGTTTGGAGAACGCACGAGATTTTAACAGTTGATGAATGCAATGAACAGGTAAATATCCAGGTATGTTGCTGTTCAGGTTGACTGTCACGGGGACTTTCACTGCGTGTGCCGTTACCACCTGTAAATCAAGGATTGAACTTAATTAGCAATTAAATAGAAAGTTATTCTATAATATTAAATATAATATATAAGTATGTATATAAACGCGAGATTTGCAAAAATATAAAATACAAGCACCACTCATTTATTTTCATATTACATATTTGCTAAAGACTACAAATTTTTAATACTAGAAAAAATCGTTGAAATATTAATTTCTCAATATGACAAATGCACACTGAGTTCTATAACAAAACTGGGCAACTTTTTTAGCGGCAGTAGCCATCGCTCTAGTCAAAATCAGTAAATTGACAATTAAAGGTACCTACTGGAGCCCATTTCTTACTCACAAAGGTCTAATGAGTTAATATTATTATCTAGTGAATAATGACCTGTTCGGTGAATATTTCGTGAGTGAAGGCCTGCTTGATGCGCGCGAGTCCGTTGGGCCTCACGGGCACTCGCATGCCGAGAGTGGCGCACACGAGTTCGCCGACCGCCGACAGCTGTCCCGAGTGGAAGTGGATCGCGATCAGCAGCAGCATCTCGCCGAACGACGCCGTCACGCCCGAGTTACTGTCAACGACCACAGACTAAAGCTTCACTTCCATTCACCTATATATATGTATGAACATTGTCGCTGATTTCCTACTTTTTTTTTTTTTATATATATATATAAGTCAAAGCAGCGCTTGGCCGCGATCTCACTTGATGTTAGGTGCAGATGCGGCCGAAGGTGGACCACGCTTACCTAGTAGATGCCCATTTACCCTACTTTTGAAGACCCCGAGGTTGTAATTTTGGGGAAACACAGACACAGACTCTTTTATTGTGGCTTAAAATGTAACTGATATAATTCCTAAATAACACTAGACTTTTTCAGACCCTAAACCTCGAGTTAGGGCTGCAGAGTGAGGAGCCTCCTGACAATACGTGCCGTGTCAAGAAGTACCGCCTTCTGTTTCTGTCCCATGAGAGCTTATTATATTAAAGTACGCATACTTGCTCGAGCGTCTATCACCCACTTAATACATTTAAATGGAGTAAGATCCTGGGCAAGCCAGACACAAATTATTTTCTAAAGGACAAAATGTGAGGAATCGAGTAGTGTTCTATTATTTTGAACGTGTGCTATGAAGTTATGTCTGACGGGCCTAGGATATTGTGCTATAATAACTTTAAACAAGCAATTTTCTCACATACAGATAAGTTACCGCTAAGTTATTCTTGATAGGTTAATCTTGTTTTTAAAATTTATTTGTTTTACCTTTCAAAATATGCTTCCTCTTTAACTAGCCACTGTACCCATTCTATTGCCTTCTTTTCATGTTCTGGTGCAGCTGAAACAAATATCAATTATATTTTCTTACTACTAGTTTCTTGTAATTATTTATTTATTACTTTCTCATATAATTAAAGGCCCATAGACTACATAAATATGTAGTATATAAGAGATTAAGGAGAAAGTATCTTTGTATTTTTAACTTGGTTATCGCGGCTTCATTCGCATGGAATATTTAGCCAATCCTGAAATTCTGTAAGAAATACTAGCCGGTCCCGAGCGCCAGTTAGTATTCTATAAAAATATATTAGTTAGCTCTTGTTTATTCTAATACATACCCATTAAAGACGGACAAGCGAGTATCATACAGAGACTTAGAGACACAAATCGCACACCGGCCGGAGTGGGCGGAGGTTTCTGTGTGACTAATCTTAAAAGACCGGCGACATCGTCGTCTTGAAACTTGATCCCGGCGATTCCTCTTAGAGCGCAATACAGTCTCAGCAACGCGGACGCGTCAACGCCCGCAATCGCTTCTTTGAGCCTGTTCAAAAGCTCTTGACGTAACTTGTTCAATGCAACATGTCCATCGCCCTTGCCCCTCTTGTGTGAATTGCGCAAGAATGTCGCGAACCATCCCCTTGTCGCTTGATCGGAGCCCAGCAATAGACCTGACATGAACGATACCTGCAATCGGAACATTATTTAAATTAATAAAATTAAATGCAACATTAAGAGTCCACTAGTAAAAGTACAAGCAGATGTCAAACGCAAAATATAAGACTACCTTATTACATATTACTGGGAGTATATATACCATGTAATTGGGAGATAGCTTCGTTTTGGAAAGATTTTTTCCAAATACTTACTGGATGTACTGGATGTAACTTTGGATTACTTAATTTAGCTATTTTAGAAAGGCGAGTGTGAGTTTTTATTAATCTTTTATTTGCATATAAATGCTACAAATGCAATAATATTATATTTAGTAAGTAGTAACTCTCAAACTCAAGCAAATAGCAAGATAAAGCCTGTTAAGTGTGAATAATTCACCAAGATCTTTAGTTTTTTACACTCCAAGGAAGGGAGGAATTGTCTTAATGAGCTGTGGAAGGGAAATAAGGTATGATACGATATGTAGCATGAATATAAAAATTACCAAGTCCTCTGGATGGTGAGTAAGAGTGAGGTTTATAATTAAGCTGGGTAAACGCGAAGCACTGGCAGCCTTTGTTCTAATGGAAGCTGCAATCTGAGGACACGTGGTGCAGAGAGTGGCCAAAGTCTTTGTACGTATTCCTCCTTCTTCACTTCTCTCTGCATTCATAACTAAGGATTCTGCAACTAAATATCCATATTCAATATTGAAAATTACAATGCGTAATAAGACATAATTAAAAATTATAAACTAACTCCCAACATTCTATTGAGCCAAACATACATCTTTTGTATATTGGTAAGGAGTTGTGTATCTCGCACACTACTTGATATCATGACATAGAAATACCACTGAAGTAACTGTATACCAAATTTCACACACCAATCGAACTTGTGGAAGTTAGTGAATTTCCTTCGACAACTAAAAAATGGACTGATGCTCTTCAAACGGCTGAACAGATCTTCATAAATTATTATAGCTAAGAATGATCTTGATCAGCTCAGCTTTCAAATAAAAAAGAAATCTGGGCGCTACATAAAAACAATACAAAAAACAGTAGATATTTACCTTCTTGTAATGTATCAGGCATATTAGCTATTACCCAAGATATGATTATGGGACCTTTATTAACGTGCAATAAGACCTCAACCACATCAATGATATTCAGTAAATTCGGCAATTCTGCCAAACTTATGCATATTACGTCTGTTATTTCTTCCAAATAAACATCATTGTCAAATAGTTCCGAAGGTTTAATACTGTACTCTATATTTGCAGCACGACTTTGATTATATTCTGTCACCTGAGCTTGCATTTGTAGTATTTCAGATAAAACAAGTCTAACTCTTCTTGCTGAATCCGACTGTTCAAAATCGTTGGCTATACCATTCACTATATTTTGAATTAAGAAGGACTCTGTACACTGTGATCCACTTTTTTGCCTGCAAAGTAATATTTTTTTTTAAATAAGTGTGTATTAAAAAATCTATCAAAAACTTTGTGAATATTCTAATAATGTATATTTTTTCTGTATAGTGCCTCTGAACCCTGATTCAACAACTTTAAAACACCAATGCCTATCATATTACTAATCAATGTTTAGTAAGTAAGGGCAGCCTATGGTAGCAGTAACCACACCCTTACAGTGAAATAACAGCATTTTTGCTGTTGTGTTTTAGTGAGTGAATAAGGGATGCCAGAGCCCATTTCCATATCCCTTATTCTTAACCCTGCATTGATTCCCATCTGTGGCGTTACTTAGTTATAGCTGACACTGACCAGTTACCATCAAGTATACAGGACAAATCAATCAAAAAAGCATAAGAAAAGAAAACTAATAGTCATTATTAACAAAATAGTCTAGTAATACAAAGTCAATTGGTTCTTAGCACTAGCAACCATTTACATTACTATGTAACATTATCCGTGATGCTGTTTATACATAATTCGGCAGGTGAATAGTTTCACTATAATCACTTGGGGTTTTTTAGTTGTAGCTCCACAATGACATGCTTTGAATTAAGTGGAACTTTAAGTATAACAGTATTTAATAAGTACCAACCTCATTTGTTGTTCCTTCTTGAGATCTACTTCCAAAGCGTGAAATTCAATGGACAAAAGTGAAACGATAAAATTTACTAAATCAATGCCAGATAATAATGTAAGAATGTCTCTTTTAGCTTCAGAACAATATTTGGTTATATCCATAGGAGATATCAGTGCCATTCTTACAAGACATGGAATTATAGGTCTGATTTCTTCTGTAGTGCATTTTATAAGGGTAGCTACATCTAAATCTTTTATGGCTTTAAAGACACGAGGCTGTACAGGTTTCATAAAGCTTGAATCCATTATTGTACATATATTTGCTTTATAAGTTTTTCTTATAACATATTTAGGTATCTCATAACATACAGTTAGTAAATTTAGTGATACAATTGAACAACCAATATAGTGCCTTATTTAACTTGTAGTAACGAATTATTGGTTTTATTTACACAAAATAAAAACAATACTATTTATTAACAATAGGTATGTATACACGACGGCGATGGCGCTTAGGTTAGGTTATTATTATATTATCTCAATTTAATTCTCAAACATCTCATACAATACAAATTTGATACACATATTATGACATGTCAAATTGTCAATCAAATATCAATGACAATTGAATTGAGAAGCATAGACGATATCATGTCCGTGACATTGACATTGATGGATTGATAACATAGTATAAATTGAAGTTATTCCGCGTCTGTGTCTGTTTATCCGCTAACCTCCACACGCAACGGATTTCAGGGCTTTCGATACGGTTTTCACTAATGGAAAAAGCGATCAGCGAAGAAGGTTTTTGAATATAATTTGTAGAAAATATTTCACCAGTCTGAAGCCGGGGCAAGCCGATAGTTTTAATTAAAATTATTTTTTCAAATTATAAGAGATGATTCGAAAAAGCTGAATTATATACCTATTATGTAAATAAATATTATGTAAATAAATGTCAATTTAAATTTTGTCCTCTATGTATGGACTTATCACCCGCTCACCCAATTTTAAATCGTATTATGGAAAGAGAGATAAACGAGGGAGGTTTGCGTATATATAAAAAAAATGCATGCCGGAATTGCCGGGCAAAGCCGGGAGAGATCACATAAGAGGATTACGAGGTTAAAAGTTTTTTTTGAATGGCTTACAATTACAATCATATGCGGAAATGATATGGTACCTACCTACTCGTGCTAACGCTGAATGCTGAACACACTTGGAACCTACGGTCGGTCATGTAAAACTGAGGAAACTCCTACTACATTCAAAGGTGTTACATTCAAGTAACTTATACATAATCAAAGCAAAAGTTTATAAAGTGGCTTGTAATGATTATAATATAACTATTAAATCCACTTAATAAATTAATTTTTGTGTGATGTTTGTTACAAATTATTTTCTACTTAATTGAAAAGAGCACCAGGCGGTTTCGTTTCGCTACATTCCCCCATAGGATTAGCTTAAGTATTAATATTTGTAGAATTGCACTAATGTTTGTTAAATATTTATAATGTGCATGAAAAATATAAGTTCAGTTTGGCCAAATTTGGCCAAAAAATTATTTTTGTCTTACTAATAATATAAAAAAATATTACCTATTATACAAGTTAGTGACCCAGAAATTGCTCGCATTCCTCTCGGGAGCCGATACTGTGGCTAAATTGGAGTACCTTATTATATCAGTTTTATTAATATTATTATGATTGTAAACACTAGGGTATCGAATTGCAGGGCTCAGTAGGGGTGCCAAATTTGAATAGCCTATAGGCGGCAAATGTGTAAACCCGCCACTAGCTCCCTTAGTCTTAGATACTTTTATAACGCCAGGTCGACGTTTATCATAGTTATTTTACACCTACATATAATTTACTTAATAATGTCATGGATGATACAAATTGATGTTCTCACAAGTCAATTGTGACCTAAAGATACACGCTGTATTCCGTAGTCATAAACTGCGTAGGTAAGTATGTAGCCTATTTCGTGGCGAAACCTTCTTAGAAAAACACTGTAAATGTATGTAGGTACCTACGTCTGTTTTTGTGTTTCGAGGAGTGAATATTGATGAATATTGGTGAGTGACTGTTCTTTCCAGGTCGGCAGCTCAATTACGCTCCCTGGCTTTATTTGTATTAAGCCACCTACCGTCACCTTTACATAGAAGAGTAGGATTCTCTTAGAATCCTACTAAGGATAACAGGCGAAATTCGTCTAGATTCTTGATATCTTGGCAGAAAATGATGAATCTAAAATACACATAGATATTTAAGTGCCAGTCTGAAGCATGTTTTCGGATGGAGCGAGATTCAATTACGGCGCTCTCCCTACCTTGCCTCAAAAGAATATCAATTGTATACTTGGATTGTTTACATTGTATAAAATTCACTTTGGCTAGAACGCGATTATACTAGCCACTCGCTCATAAAAATGCGGAATATAAATAAATTCTAATATAACTTATACGATTGATTTTGTTTTTTTTTTTCGTGTCTTTAACCTACAAGTAAAATTAGTAAATAATATGTTATAAACGAGTTCTTGTTAAATCAATAATTAACAGTTCATGAATAGAATTAATTATTTTTAATAGATACATACTTAAGTATTCATGTCATACGCCCTCGTTATGTCGTAGACTCGTATCTCGTAGACGCGTTTTCGTAGTCAATACGAATTCCGCTTCCATTGAATAATTAATTTTAAAGAAACGCTGGCAGGCCCTATATTGTAATAGCTTTTTGAAAGTAGTTAGTTTTTTGAAAATCCCATAGGAACCTAACATTTTCCAGGATACAAGGTATCCTAAATGATAATCCAGGTAATCAGAAAACCGTATTCCAATCGGTTACGCCTTTTGTGAGAATAGCGTGCACAGACAGATAAACAGATTTTAGAAAAAAAATTTAAAACTCGCTAACATACTTAACTGTACAATGTGTAAACCAAGTATAAACCAATTGTCTTTTTTTATATTGAATTAGTGGACACGGCTCGTTATTATATATATATATATATATGTACTTACTTAGTTTATGACATGTTTTCAAGTGATACTCGCTAAGTTAATCATATAAGAAACAAAATTGTTCTTACTAAGTAACATTTTAAATAAATAGTAATGTTTCATTCTTTCTAGAACCATACATAAAACAGGCTAATACAACCTTGGTTAATTATTTAATACGAAACTCAATTGTACTCACTAACATTTTACGTACCTACATAAATATAAATATATTTCTAGAACTATACACAAAACAGGCTAAGAGCGTTCAGTCAGTTATTACAATCTGGTAACAGATTGCGATGTCTATGATACGAGGTTAATGAAAGTGTAATCGATGTGTGATGCCGGGCGGGATTCGTTCGGGCGTCTGAGGCAGCTCGAGCGGTGGGCGGCGGCTCGCGAGTCGCGCGGCAGTTGCACGCGAGCACGTGCGCGAAAGGCCTTCTCGCGTCGCCCGCCACCCGTGTCCAGCCACCACCGCTCGCTCAATATTCCGGAATTATGTGCTCAGTACACTAAACGCATTCCAAATATCAATCCGACATTCTGTTCGACCGAAGTTAGTGCGGTAAAACATTTACTACTCATATCTAAAAGCATTTTCCTCTGCCGTGTGCAGAATATGGGTCAATAGTTAAATTCTTACCAGCCTGCCCACGATAGCCTGAAAATATTTTACGCGGGAAATAAAATAGAGTGACAATGAGATTTTCATGGCCCATGTCTATTCTTATTTTGTAATTTGTAATTTTCGATTAAAAAAAATAGTGTTTATTGTATAAAAATTGGTAACTCTTCAAATGAAATTAATTACATCGATGCTCTAAGTGATTCTTGTGTATCAGTTTCAGTGCTTAATGTCTTACTTGTTTTAGCAACTAGTACTCAGTTAAAGTTATCTAGTAAATTTCTTACTAAATAATATCTCTGGAAATATAAATTAATTTAAATAATATCTTTGGTAAATAATAACTTAATTTGGTAATATAAATTAAGTTTTTACGCAAATAAACGCACACAGTTTAACTGAAAATGTTACTAGTTAGTGTTAGATTAAATGTAGGTTCCGTATGGTTAGGCGTAAGTATAAATAAATAAATAATACCGTAGATTTATCTCATTTGTGAGAACGTTGAGATGGGAAGATATATCATGAAAAGGAATCTTGGTAAATATTTATAGATGTAAAAGTTTTGTGGATATTTTTAAATTTAGTAACAATTTTAATTAAAATTTTAACAAAACGTCATTATTACAGTTATTGTATAATTAAAAATACAATATATATACACATTTGAGTCTGAAATATCTCTCTACGACCCTTAACATATGTTAATGTATGAACCATTTGGGCCCAGTTGTTTGAAAGTATATGAATTTCAAATTTAGTAAGTAACTACTAATTTTATTAACCTATTAGGTAAGTTAGGTTTTACCAGAAAATAATTTATTTATATAATATTTCATGATAATAGAAAATTTTATTTTATGTTGTCAATTTTTTTTTCTTTATGATAGAAAAAAATAATAAGAATTTGGCTAACTATACTTAAGTGAAACGTTTAAACATGTTATTACTTATAACATGTCTAAATGTTTCACTTAGTCTCGACTATAAATGTATTATAATACATAATACCTGCTGACGTTGGTATCTTACATGTGATACGTCAACAATAGAAGTCGACAATCTGTAAAAATCTGTAACAAATAACTTGTCATGTTTAACTTCACGGTCACGCCAGTTACGATTGTCAATATTGAAATTAGTTTTGTATGGAAACTGTATATACCTTCCTATATAGATATACAAGTATATGTCTTACCTCCTTGGTATTGGGCAGTTCAGTGTACAATGGACGGCCGGCCCTGTTAATGAATGAATATCGAAACAATGTTTCAGCGTGTAATTTATTCATTACACAGGCGTCCTCGATTAAACCGCTGGCAAAGACGGTAACGGAAATTCTCCGGCTATGTGATGACCTGTGACGTGTATACGAAGTTTGATTGCCTACTGCGAGATCAGACCATTTATTCACCGGCGATTAGTATTCGCATACGTCGTTTCAAACGTATAATCTTCGAACACTCCGCGGAAACTGTTTAAAAGTTTGCTAATGTGTTGTTAAACGGAAATTTCGGTTGTTTTCACCTAAATGAAAATAGTGGTACAAAATTTGTTTATTGAAATTGCAAAGTTACTGTACAAATTTAAAGTCAATAAAATATTTCATCATTATCATTTATCATATACTAGCTACTGCCCGCGACTTCGCCCGCGAAACTTTGTAAATTATATACTAAAACCTTCCTTGAGAACCACTCTATTCACTAGTGAAAACCCCATTATGTTACTGAGGTTGAAAAAATGATTTTTAGAATTTCTGTCTGTTTGTCTGTGCTTTTGTGCAAGCTAATCTCAGAAACGGCTTATCGGATTTGGATAAAATTTGGCACACAAATAGTTTATTATCTAGATTCTTTTGATCCTGAAAAAACGTTAGGTTTATTTATTTTATTTTTATTTTTTATGTGGTATTTTCAAAAACTTTACTTCAGCGCGTATGAAGTCGCAGCCACTGCTAGTAATCGTTGTTTTTGTCTTTGCGTTTATGTTTATTTCCCTAATGTTTAGTGTTTATTTCCTTCCAATCGGTTTACAAACAAAAATGTGACGCGCTATTCCGAATAACACGAGGACGAAGTTGCGAGTAGGTGCAGCTAGTAAACAATATTTTACGAATTTTGAAGCACATTACTAAAATGAAAATAATATACAAAATAATATAATCTATTAACATAGATAAAATAAAATATATGTAGGTATAGCATGTTACAAAAAGGATGTTTCTTATCTGCAGTGGGAATTGGTTTGCTGTATTTAACTTATTATTTGCTAATTCGCGATTCGGTTATGTATGTGGGAGAGATAGGACACGTGAGATTTAAGGAGGCGTATACGTTATCCATCAAAAACCAACGTCTTGCAGTACACTTATTGGGTAATCTGTCACTTATGAAACAAGTTTTTAATTTATATAGGTAAATTTATAGTTTATTAATAAATCCCTTAACTACAGTTCTGCGGGAGTGAAAATGAAAATTATCTTTTTTACCCCTTCTAGTGATTTATTTCCCAAAAGCATTTTCGAGAAAACGCCTAAAACAGGGTCTGTTTCGGTACACATATCTGAATAATTAGACCATTTAAAGGAACAATAAATTTGCTAGCAGACTGCCTATAAAGTCTATTTTAATTTACAGGCGCAAAATATTACAAAAAAAGCCTAGAAACTCATAAAAAAAAGTGCCATGGCTTCTCGATGGCACAGTAGACATGAATATGTCTCATATCATAAATGAAAAGAAAGATTTAAATGGTCCCTATCCCTATCCCTATCCCTATCCCCATCCCTATCCCTATCCCCATCCCCATCCCCATCCCCATCCCCATCCCTATCCCCATCCCTATCCTTATCCTTATCCTTATTCTTTCCCCTTATCCTTAATCCTTCTATGGTCAACAGGGATAATATATATATAAACAAACGAACAAACTATCCCTATCCCTATCCCTATCCCTATCCCTATCCCTATCCCTATCCCTATCCCTATCCCTATCCCTATCCCTATCCCCATCCCTATCCTTATCCTTATCCTTATTCTTTCCCCTTATCCTTAATCCTTCTATGGTCAACAGGGATAAAATATATATATAAACAAACGAACAAATTATAATTAATTCATTTACGTCATGGTAACGATTTTCGTGACACACATTCTTTCGAATAGACCCCAGAGAAAAGACATATTCATGTCAAAAATGATATCATTTTTATAAAAACTCATTTGAAATTTGCCTTGTTGCAAAGAAACTAGGCTCAAAATGGCTTCGCTTTTCTATATTTGCGTTTTCGTACATGTCTTGGTCAACTCTCAGTCTACGCCAGAGCGTCGTCGAGGCAGGACCTGTGTCGCTCTGTTCAAGATCGAACTTGTTGTATACAGATACGAAATAATCGACTAAATGCCTTTGATACTTTACCCAAAAATAGTTTCATGGAAATATTCGTTATGGAGGAACATCCATACATACAATACCTACACTTACAGATTTATTATTATTATTGATTGATGACCTTACTAGGTAGATAATAACGGAAATGGAGACACTCCACGGAACTTTGAAACGGAAAAAGATTAGTATGCCGAGTGTGGGCTCATTTTGTTTGTATTCATGAGTACTTACATGCTGGATGACTTGGCTGACCTGACGATGGACTCCGGAGACACCCCATGGAACTCCGAAACTATCAGAGGTAGGTATCCCGTGTGTGGGCTCTTTTTGTTTGTATTCATGAGTACTTACATGTTGGATGACTAGGTTGACCTGATGATGGACTCCGGAGACAAACCATGGAACTCCGAAACTATCAGAGGTAGGTATCCCGAGTGTGGGCTCTTTTTGTTTGTATTCATGAGTACTTACATGTTGGATGACTTGGTTGACCTGATGATGGTTTCCGGAGACACCCCATGGAACTCCGAAACTATCACAGGTAGGTATCCCGAGTGTGGGCTCTTTTTGTTTGTATTCATGAGTACTTACATGCTGGATGACTTGGTTGACCTGATGATGGACTCCGGAGACACCCCATGGAACTCCGAAACTATCAGAGGTAGGTATCCCGAGTGTGGGCTCTTTTTGTTTGTATTCATGAGTACTTACATGCTGGATGACTTGGTTGACCTGATGATGGACTCCGGAGACACCCCATGGAACTCCGAAACTATCAGAGGTAGGTATCCCGAGTGTGGGCTCTTTTTGTTTGTATTCATGAGTACTTACATGCTGGATGACTTGGTTGACCTGATGATGGACTCCGGAGACACCCCATGGAACTCCGAAACTATCAGAGGTAGGTATCCCGTGTGTGGGCTCTTTTTGTTTGTATTCATGAGTACTTACATGCTGGATGACTTGGTTGACCTGATGATGGACTTCGGAGACACCCCATGGAACTCCGAAACTATCAGAGGTAGGTATCCCGAGTGTGGGCTCTTTTTGTTTGTATTCATGAGTACTTACATGCTGGATGACTTGGTTGACCTGATGATGGACTCCGGAGACACCCCATGGAACTCCGAAACTATCAGAGGTAGGTATCCCGAGTGTGGGCTCTTTTTGTTTGTATTCATGAGTACTTACATGTTGGATGACTTGGTTGACCTGATGATGGACTCCGGAGACACCCCATGGAACTCCGAAACTATCAGAGGTAGGTATCCCGAGTGTGGGCTCTTTTTGTTTGTATTCATGAGTATTTACATGTTTGATGACTTGGTTGACCTGATGATGGACTCCGGAGACACCTCATGGAACTCCGAAACTATCAGAGGTAGGTATCCCGAGTGTGGGCTCTTTTTGTTTGTATTCATGAGTACTTACATGCTGGATGACTTGGTTGACCTGATGATGGACTCCGGAGACACCCCATGGAACTCGGAAACTATCAGAGGTAGGTATCCCGAGTGTGGGTTCTTTTTGTTTGTGTTCATGAGTACTTACCAGAGTTGGTTCAAAGTTATTTATTTAAAAATCAACCTCGGTCATCATTTTGATTTTTTGTTCTTAGTACTTTTGAAACTTTGATATGTGATGAATGTGCCCGTAATTCCATATTACGACTACATCTTGGTCTGAAATTTGGTATACACGCTTATTTTGGATGACAATGCATGCTTAGTTATGTGATGTCATTCTAATTCCAATATGGCGGACTAGTTATTTTTTCTGCAATACCACAGTGTGGGTTTCAAATGAAAGGGCTTGCTAAGGAGAACACGATAACTAATACGTCAACTTAAATCCAAGTCATCCAGCATGTAAGTACTCATGAATACAAACAAAAAGAGCCCACACTCGGGACACCTACCTCTGATAGTTTCGGAGTTCCATGGGGTGTCTCCGGAGTCCATCATCAGGTCAACCAAGTCATCCAGCATGTAAGTACTCATGAATACAAACAAAAAGAGCCCACACTCGGGATACCTACCTGTGATAGTTTCGGAGTTCCATGGGGTGTCTCCGGAAACCATCATCAGGTCAACCAAGTCATCCAACATGTAAGTACTCATGAATACAAACAAAAAGAGCCCACACTCGGGATACCTACCTCTGATAGTTTCGGAGTTCCATGGGGTGTCTCCGGAGTCCATCATCAGGTCAACCAAGTCATCCAGCATGTAAGTACTCATGAATACAAACAAAAAGAGCCCACACTCGGGATACCTACCTCTGATAGTTTCGGAGTTCCATGGGGTGTCTCCGGAGTCCATCATCAGGTCAACCAAGTCATCCAGCATGTAAGTACTCATGAATACAAACAAAAAGAGCCCACACACGGGATACCTACCTCTGATAGTCCATCATCAGGTCAACCAAGTCATCCAACATGTAAGTACTCATGAATACAAACAAAAAGAGCACACACTCGGGATACCTACCTCTGATAGTTTCGGAGTTCCATGGGGTGTTTCCGGAGTCCATCATCAGGTCAACCAAGTCATCCAGCATGTAAGTACTCATGAATACAAACAAAAAGAGCCCACACTCGGGATACCTACCTCTGATAGTTTCGGAGTTCCATGGGGTGTCTCCGGAGTCCATCATCAGGTCAACCAAGTCATCCAGCATGTAAGTACTCATGAATACAAACAAAAAGAGCCCACACTCGGGACACCTACCTCTGATAGTTTCGGAGTTCCATGGGGTGTCTCCGGAGTCCATCATCAGGTCAACCAAGTCATCCAGCATGTAAGTGCTCATGAATACAAACAAAAAGAGCCCACACTCGGGATACCCACCTCTGATAGTTTCGGAGTTCCATGGGGTGTCTCCGGAGTCCATCATCAGGTCAACCAAGTCATAGCCATCGATACCAAACTGATACAATTAGGTAAATAGCAAAATTACAACAAGTATCAATATTACAAGTGTCGTCTGTTTTTCTGCCTTGCCGAAAGCGTCACTGTGTGCGTGAGCCGTGCGCGTGTGTTAATCCTTCTTTTTGACGGAAATCGCAACGTGAAATACGTATACGCGTCCTTAAGTAGCGTTTGATCCCACAGATAACTGGTCTCGTGGGTCCATTTTGTATGACTCAGGGATGTCACTGAAACTATTGGATTGTTACTATTGGGTGTAAGTCGAACATATTCATATACTTAGCGTTACTTCACAAAATTTCGAGATAACTAATTGTTTATCATCAATCGGAAAAATACAAGCGCCATCGCCATCTGGCAACAGATGGCGATCTAATAATTAGTTATAAACTTTTTTGTGTAAAAATTGCGTTTTTAAAGAAATAAAACTACTTACATAGGTAGACTTAAAAAGCTAAACCCTATCCAAATACAAATATTCATCCAATTCCAAATCGTTAGAGCTGTTTTCGTGATACGAAAAATATATTTATATATTATAGATATAATATATATACTTAATATAATATACAAGAAAAGCTCGTATAAAGTTAATAGATGAATAAATTGGTTTTTTTATTTTTTATTTTAATCTGAAATTTTTCAAACACTGGGCCTAATTATCTAACACCACTTGGCGATTCCTTACTTCGAAACCGATATGACTACTAATCGATAATCTTCGTAAATTGTTACGATATCTACTAGATTCTGCTAAAAAGTTATTCTCTTACATATATATAAATGCAATGATAAGACTAGGATAGATGTGTTTTGGCAAGGTCACAAAAGCGTGAAATCATAATTTGCCATACAGAATCAGGGCCAAGATCATTAACTTTTTCCCTATGATTGAGGCAGACAAACTTCACTGCATCTGGCTGTATATTATACGATTTTTGTAGGAATTAGTGTGACACTAATTCAAGATTACTTAGTTTGACTTTGTATCATTAATAATAATAATAATAATAAATTGTATGATAACTACACCTATGAATTTTACAGCGTGATGGATGATGAGGAACAAACACAGCTTGGTTTGCAATAAAAAATAACACCAGCCACAGCAAAATGGAGAAAACTGAAAAAAGAAAACT
This sequence comes from Synanthedon tipuliformis, assembly GCA_947623395.1. Classification (NCBI taxonomy): domain Eukaryota; kingdom Metazoa; phylum Arthropoda; class Insecta; order Lepidoptera; family Sesiidae; genus Synanthedon; species Synanthedon tipuliformis. The sequence continues at coordinate 7,415,019 of OX392408.1, read as the reverse complement.
CTGCGACAGAAGCATCATGGAGATCTTGACGTCGCCTCCATGGGGATTCAGAAATTTGGAAGACGAAAAACTATATACAACCTACACACAGAGGCAACGGCAACGTGTGTTTTTACATTTAACTGCGATCGGTATACTTCTACAAGTGTACATATTCCTCGTACCCGGTGAAGTTCAATTATTTTACCCATTACTGGGAGCATGGCTCATAACGTTAACGTTCCTCGGTCTGATCGTTGTATACATATGTGTCCGAAATTTTCGACCGGCGCTGAATCATATCGCTTTAACCATTCTGTGGGTCGAGCTGATAGGGAATTCTGTACTTCGCTTCGGAGATGCCTTCAATGAGATGCTGGGATGGGCCGCGCTGTTGCAGTACTTCACAGTAGTTGCAATGCCCTTTAATCACCACGTGATGAAAGCGTACAACTTCATATCCATGATTGCATACGTATCGGTACAATATTATAACAAGAATTACAATAATATATTTAATAATAATTACGATACCATGGCAGTGCAGGTAATAATTTTAGTTATACTCTAACAGATGAGAAAAACGATCATCTTTGAAATGTATTAAATTGATTTTGTGCGTTTATTTTCAGCAATCTTTAAATTTTTTTGTTTTACTTGCTGTGTCGTTGCTGGGCGCTGTTGCCTATCGGATTAATGAGAAAAAGCAAAGAAAATCTTTCCAACAAACGAAGAGAAGTCTACGAGACAAACTTACTATTGAACAACAAAGTAAAGAGCAGGTATGTAAACTATTCACCTACTAAGAAATTATACTATTCACATATAAAGTAATTTTGAAAGGCAACAAATTCCATAGGAAACATTCGACTCGCTCTCGTCGTTTAAAGATTAATATTACAAAGTACTTAAGTATTTTAACTATATACAGTATGTTTTTTTTTTAGGAGCGCCTTTTACTATCAGTTCTACCTGAACACGTTGCTGTTCAAATGCGACGGGACATCGGACTTATTGACACTCAATTTAAAAAGATTTATATGTCCAGACATGAGAATGTGAGGTAAAATATTTACTATCTCCTTCTGAACTTAAAATGACATTATTTGTTAGAATATTTCATAATTTTATTTGTCATTAACAGCATTCTGTATGCGGATATCGTTGGATTCACGGCTATTTCGTCCACATATTCGGCTCAAGATCTTGTTGCGATTTTAAACGAATTGTTCGCTAGATTCGATAGACTTGCTGAGGTAAATGACATTATAATAATATATATTCACACATTCCACACAGCACCATCTAGTTCCAAAGTAAGCAACTAAATACTTGTATTATGGATACCAGACGGTTGTTATACTACATACATTACTCTTTTTTTGTAAATACATACATATTATAAACACAAAACTCAGGTACGAAGGTAAATGTTAACATATAAACAATTGCCCCTAGCGGGATTCGAACCCACAACCGCTTGGTTAACAGCTAGCCACTATACCAAACATGTCGTCATACGTACGATCGTAGATGGAAGCAAAAAGAAAGATGCGATACATTCTTACATTACGTACACGATAAATGGGCTACATAAAACTAAATGCCTAAATAGTCATCCCCACAACTACAATTCCAATATCGATAATAGAGAGTCGACAAATGTATACAATTTTTTTCCCACGAAAACTGAGCCCGTATTTTTATCGCATATGCAAGACTGTGTCCATCGAGTGACTGGGCGATATTGAGTTCATTGGACTCAGTATATAAGGCCCATGCGCTGATAGTGATTCCACTAATCTTTCTTTTTGCTTCCTTCTACGCATACGATAGATCATTATTCTGTGAGTTATTCACAAGTGTACATTATTCGCAAAGTAAAATAATGAATGTTCCTCTAGAAATATCAACAACTGCGTATTAAAATCCTCGGAGATTGTTATTATTGCATCAGCGGGGCGCCGGTTGAGCGACCCGATCACGCCGTGCTCTGTGTACATATGGGTCTGTCTATGGTCAAAGCTATCAAGTAAGTGCTTAATATTATTTTAAGCTAAGCTTAAGCGATTATTTCTGTTATCGCTCTTACCATTAGTAAAAACTGTCTCAGTATCCGTTGGGTGGTTGAGATACACTTTCGCATTTGTAATATTAGATAAGCTTTTGAAAAGCTTAATAGTAGCAAATAATTTATTAGTTTTATTGTTTTAATTGTATTGATAAGCGTATTTTTTTAGATACGTTCAACAAACGACGAATTCACCTGTGGACATGCGTGTAGGGATTCACACTGGCGCGGTATTAGCCGGAGTCCTTGGGCAGAGACAGTGGCAGTTCGACGTATACTCTCGAGATGTTGAATTGGCCAACAAAATGGAGAGCAGTGGGATGGCTGGGTCAGTTTTCTTTTTTAAATTTAACCAATAATTAATAATTAGACTTAATTAATTATAATTAATAATTAAATCAATAATTAGACTGATACGTACCTACTTAATGCTTACGACGAATTGCATTTCATTTTATGAATGTCCATTTAATATACACCGCTTTACGTAACATGCTATTTCTGCTGTATGTTGCTGAGGAGTTGAGTGTCTCGTGTCGCATACTACTGGATGGTGCAGCGTCAGATAAAGGTTACAGTGTAATGGAAATACCACCGATGTGATAGTATACAAAATTTCACAACTATAAAAACCTGTGGAAGGTAGTGAAATCCCTTCGTCAACTTGGAAATGGGTTGATGATTTTCAAACTCCTTAACAAATATTCATAAACTATAGGTACATTCGTTTGGGAGCTACGATGCCACAGACAGACACACGCATACACGGACACACAGGTCAAACTATTACACACCCCTCTTTTGTGGTGTGCAGCGTAAAAAAGGAATTACTTGACCTACAAAGTGGTACAAAAATACTCGGTAACTCGGCAGTAGATTTCGTTTCACCAAATGCTTTTTAAAATATTAACATTTAGGGGAAACCATAAACACCGCAGGGAACCAGATAATATGAAAAAACTGGTGGTGGTTGGAAGAGTGGATCTTGTAAGACGTTTCGTGCCCGGTCTTCTAGTCGATGGGCGGATCAAGATGTTGCACTTACAGGCCTCACAGTAACGACAGCTCTGGGGAAAGCTGAGGACAGGGTGCCGTGAAAACAGCTGGTGGTCTATATCATTGAGAAAGCATTTAGATACACATTATTTTCGATGTTCTTATAGTAACTATCTTTAAAACAACCAATGTGGCTAATGATATGCGAAACAACGACTAAAAATAAATTTCATTTTAAAGTCACTTCTTCGCACAATTCGTACGAAACAAAATTGTGCGAAACCACTACTAAACCGACATTCTCGTAAGGATCCCTTTAGTCAAAAAATATTAGCGAGACATTTAATAAACAGTAAGAGATTCTTCTAAGGTTCTAAGGTTGTCGTTATTATGAGATGTTTGTTTCAACAGGCGCGTCCATATATCGGAGGTAACTCTGAGTTTTTTAAACAATGAATTCGAAGTGGAGCCAGCACACGGCGAAAAACGGGAGGAGATGTTGCGTCAAGCCGGTATCAAAACATACTTCATTGTGCGAGTACTTAAACCGGTAAGTCACTTTAAGTAGGCCACGTGAAACTTAAAACACCTAGCATATTTTAAAAAGTACCAATACATTTATTTCACATAATTAATTAAATATATTTCCACTATAACTTTCAAAATTAATTTTTAAAAATAGAATAAATAGTTTACATTTCACTGTAAATTCTTGTAAATTCATTGATTAGAAATTACAATGAGGTATTATGTAGGTACTATCCACTAGGTATCATCAAATCCACTCATCAATCTAAATCTAACCAAATCTACAACATGCTTTGCTAAATCGTTCTTAAAAATTGTAAGCAAACCCATTTATGACTTACACATGAACTTATAGGTATATGTTAATTTTTAGCAAATGAAAATCAATAATTTTACTAATAAACCACCCTTAACCGCGCTTAAAGCAGCACCAAAGAAAATCTGAGGCAGCAAAAAGTTTTATCTTCCCCCTGATGTATCTTATCCGACATTGAAGTCAAGATAATATCGAAGTCAATTAAAAACTTGCAAAATCCACTATCAGCAACTAGTCGACATTCACCAATGGTTTTCTTGTGAATAACATGGTTCTATAACTTTGTAAATGTAATAGATTGAACGCAATTTGCCCAGAAAAATTATTAAGAATTAGCATTTTCATCTCTCGCAAAATACTGGTAAAATTAATATCAGTTTTATTATTTTTCTATTTATTTACAATCCTAAGGAAAGCCCCGCCGTGCCGCATTTGAAATAACCTCATTAAGGGCTCTAACAGCGTTCTGAGTGAAGGAATGAAAATTCCTTCCGCTTTTTATATTTAGCGAGAAAAATCGCTATGCAATAACATTCATTGAATATTTTGCCAAGTAAATTGGAAGTAAAATATATATCGTCGTTGTCAAACCAAAAGCTGCTATGGCACTTTTTTGAGATTTCAACATTTCCAAGTTAGTTCACTGCCTTATCTATTGTACTACTTTGCGACTACTATTTTTCAAATTGTCATGTTTAAAACACAAATAAGTTTACAACTCTAAGTTTCAAATATATTTTTTAATAAGGAGTAGAATAAATGTAAATTTTTAAGGAAAACTTTTTTATCTATGTTTATCTCAAATGTAGCTATATCTACTTTTTGCACATAGAAGTTTTGGTTTGAAAACGAAGACACATTAGTTCCACCGGTCTTAATTCACATTCCTAAATAAAATAAATAAAAAATGTCTGTTTGTTTCGGCTAATCTCCGTAACGGCTAGACCTATTTTGATGGGACTTTCACTGGCAGATAGCTCATGTTATAAGGAGTAATTTGGGCTACTTTTGTTAATATCTCAAAAGTATACTTTTTTGATTTGACAACGACGATATAGTGATTTTGTTTTTATAGTACCAAGGAAGCGAAGAGAAGGGTGCGACGGAAGGGGAGGGTGAGGACAGTTGTGACGCGCTCTCCGACCTCAAAGACGACGATGAGGACTCGGTAAGTGCACTACTAAGGCCTTCAAACGAGTAGCGACGTCAGGCCGACCGACGCCGACTGACCCAAGTAATACCAAAGTAATATAGGCCACTATTGGCATACTAAATCAGAAATGCACTATTAGCCTACATAAAAAAAACTCCATTGTCCAGTCATCAGACGCAGAATCTTCGATTTCATCCTTATTTATTTATCGTTTTAGATGCAATTTTTTTATTCCAACAAGAATACAATAAGCAAAAACAAACAAAACAAGTCGAATAAATAATTTATTGATATATTTTTAAGAAACCTGCAGTATAAAAAATTGCTCATATGATAAATAATAAAATCAATCAACATTATTTAATAATCAAATAATGTTGAATTTTAGTAACTCCTGCATACAAACTTTACCTCTTTATAATATCAGTACCTTTAGATATATTTTTTTTTATAAGAGATGGGTTAGCTCTTGACCAACAACCAGCCATGTGGCAAGGATGAGGCCTAAGATGGAGCGAGCTCACCCAGAAGATGCCTATTCACTCGAACCTTGAAAAGATTAAGGTTATATGTGCTCAGAAACACAGACGCCGGCAGGGAGTTCCAAACCCTTGCAGTGCGCATTATAAAGGATGTTTCAAAGCGCTTGGTCCGAAAAGGAGGGATTTCGACATGAGGATGGTAGCCAGACGTACGTCTGTATGTCCGATGGAAGAAAGGAGAAGGCGGTATCAGCTTATGCAGTTCCTGATAAAATTAAAATAATAGATAAAAGATAAAATAGATAAAAATTTCTAATGATTACTGAACTTCAATCTTTGTTTGTTTAAGAATTTGATTATCCATATTTACAGGATGCTTTATATTTATCTATTGTTACTTCATAGGTATTATCGCCGCAAGATGAAAGTAAAGAGAACGAGGAAACTAAAATACTTGCTATGCTAAAGGAAGAACTTGTGAACAGAGACGACAACAAGTAAGAAAATATATTTTTTGTTACTTTCTGACAATATGACAGCGCTCAAGAAAATGTATAGGTGTGTGGTTTAATATTTAATAAGTTTCTAAGCTGTGTAGACTTAGGTAGGTAGGGAGTCCGCCCTTGACTCACTTCACTGCGTTCCTTAATTCCTTTATTACAAATAGATTGGATCGCGTGCAATTTTAATGAGTTTAGGTAACTTGATTTAGGGATAGCGTTTCCTACTCAACTAATCTCCTTAATTAAGTAATTTGTCTAACATGATACTTTTTCAAACAATTCTTTCCTAACTTACTTTACTTTACTTATTTTACTTTGACGTTTTAAGTAATAAAAATAATAACAAAATTTTATTTCAGACGTCTACTCTAAGACTAAGTCTAAGTCTAAGACGTCTATTATCAACTTATGCATATAAACTTTAAATTTAACTATTTAATTAAATTACTACACATTTTAAAGTTTAAGTAAAAGAAGCCTCGTAATTATTTTTTGGGGTTTGTGTATTGTTGCTATGTCAACAATCTCAAAACAAAATTAATAATAGATTCAGCTGTTGCCCTTGCTCTTGCCATATATTGATTAATTTCAGAAATGATTCCGAACTATGTATTATCTACACATTACCAGGAAAAGTGTGCTTGTACTAGATTGTATCAATCAGGGCCTAACTAACTTTAACTAAATATCCTAAATTCTGACGGTGCTATCACCGTCAGAGGTTAACTGGTCAATTTCTCTGAAGGTGAAGAAAAACACAGCAAAGCAATCTGCATATATGAAACCTTCCTACGTTGCTGTTTACTTATATACCTACATATATGTCTAAGACCACGATTACGAAACTCAGCGGAGCGGGTAGGGCGACAGCGAAAATGTATAGAACTTAAACTTCGATTGGAGACAGTATGCCTCTAGCGGGCGGGTGGCCGCTCCGCTCCGCTCGTTTTGTAACCTGAAAATGGGATCAGAGGCGTAGAGCTACACTACAGCGGTATCAGCTGTATCAATTATACCGGGCTACAACTAGAATAGCCCCTCGATAATATTTGTTACATCTAGGGTATATATCTCACTAGCTGGTGCCGGCTAATTTGTCCGCGTTCAAACATAAGAAAATATAAGGAGTAATATAACGCCTGACATATTTATCGCTGTGACGACGACGGTACCATAGTGCCGCCATCCGAATTTTCTATATTTATAGACGAGGGTCCGTGACTTATCTCTCGGGAACCTAATCCAGATAATAAACTATCTGTATGCCAAATTTAATCCAAATCTGTTCGGCCGTTTTTGCGAGAAAAAATAATAAACAACATCCATCCTCACAAACTTCAATATGTGTAATATCATCATCGTCATCTCAGCCGCAGGACGTCCACTGCTGGACGTAGGCCTCCCCCATATTAAGTATTATTTTTTTGTAATTTGTGTAATATGTGTAATATAGAGAGGATATAATTATTACACACAATGTTCGAGTAAAATTTGGTACAGTAAAAAACCGAAAAAAATATGTTCGTATTATTTCAATATAAATTTTGATTTTAACATTGTTTTGTATTTGACAACAGGGAATTAGCGGATGCAACAACATTCTGCTTAACGTTCAAATCTTCTGAAGCTGAAAAGGCATACGCTCGTCGCTTCGACCCATGTCCGTTGTCAATACTCTTCCCACCATTGCTCTTGCTTCCGCCGATGATTCTGACGACGATATTTGCTGTGCCCACGGAGTGGCCATTTTATGCCGTTTATTTGGCGCTTATATTGGAGACATGCCTAGTTAACGTCTCGTACCTTATATGGTATCTACGCGCTGCAAATAAGGTCAGTATAGTCACCATTAGTAAATAAGGTCAGTCGATCACCTACTAGCATTTGATTTTTAATCCCCGACGTCCAAAGCAATAACGGGGTGTTATAAGTTTGACGTTTATGTTTGTGTCCATCTGTGTATCTGTCTATGGTAACGTAGCTCTCAAACGAATAATCAGATTTAGATCCGTTTTTTGTTTGTTTAAAAGCTGACGTGATTGGATTTGTTTTTAGCTATAATTTATGAAGATCTGTTACCTTCTTTTCCATTTCTTAGTTAACGAAGGGATTTCACTATCACAGGTTTTATTGATGTGAAATTTAGTATAGTGTTACTTCGTATAGTATAGTATAGTATAGTGTACTCGAGCTGATGCATCAAGTAGTTAACGGAATATCCAACTCCTTAGCAACTATACCTACAGCAGATATAGCGTGTTTGAGTATGGAAATGGGCTGATGGATTCGTAGGCTGATGGTCATCAAATGCCTGATCAGATCTTCATTTATTATAGCTAATTCTTATTATCTGTTTGGGTCCGCTACTTAGGTACGATAAAAATTTCAATTGTTACAAATTGAAAACCTGATCAAACTCTAGTATTTATGGATATAATTTTGTTCGTTTCCAGAAAATAACTTTGAACCCCTATTGGAAATTGGCATGCGGCTTAATCAATATTGTCATGTTCGTCACTGCTAACATTGCTCCCTTGGTAATGTGTTCAATAACTATTATTGTTACATATTTTATTATGATGGTAATGTAATGTAACAATCATTTTTTTTTTCTGCAGATTCTTTGTGGCGAAATCGAATTGAAAATCATAAAGGATACGAGTTATCCACAGTACTGCAGAATGCCAAGTTGCCGCCACTCTTCATATTACTATCACGTAAACACTTTATTCTTTTATTAGCAGCTCCACAACATAAATTAGCAATTTCTTTTCCAAGTTTGCGTTATCTGTTCTAAGCATATAATAAAATCGTAAAGGAGTACTAATTTTGAAAATTATTACAGCTAATAATATTTTGCAAAATTTCTCGCTTTGAAAAATAAGAATTAGGAATTGATCGCATACACCGTTTGTTATTTTTGAATTAAACTTAAATTGTTTTGACCGGTGGCGTGCTCAAAATATTATTGTGTCGTTGGTTTGCCAGAACTGTCTTAGGTAACGTGATTCCGAGGTTTACTAGAATTATTTAAAGATATTTCAATACGTGTGGTAAAGATTATCTCTGTCTTGCCAGATCGGTGTAGGGTTGGCATGCGGCGCACTGTGGGTTACGCCGCTGGGAGGATGCGCGCGGGCACTTCTTCTGCTAGCGGTAGCATTAGTTCACCTGCTGCCACTTCTCATGTATCCCATCTTCCTCACGAACATATTAGACTGCAACCGAACCGCGCGTTTGAACTTCGGACTGCCATTCGAGGAACCACCACAGCACGTTAACACTACAGAAAGTTATTTCAATGAGCTCTATACGAGTATGCTGTAAGTAAGCTTTTTGGTAACTGTTCAAGCATGTCCTCAATAAACAGTTTTGGATTAGAAAAAAAATATACAACTCTTTCGAGTGTTTTGTGATTGTGATTGCACACTTAAAAACAAAAATATTATAAAATATAGTGTCTGTCCGCCTCTGTCTGTTTCTCCACTAACTTCTTCAAAACCAACTAATGGAAAGAATAAATAATGAGAAAGCTTTGTGTAGAAATATAATTTGCACAAAAAAATTTCATGCATGAGAAGCCAAACGCGGGTCGATATAAGATTGATTTATTTACTATAGGAATTCTCACATATAATGGTGAATCCCAAAATAATATCCCCAAATATGGTAAATTTTGGGAGTCATAATTAATAATTATTTTTAAAATATTTTGTGCAATGTGTATATAATAATTTGCAATTGCGGTCCCTCTTGAATAAAATATAGTATATTTTTATATAGTTACTTGCTTATCTATAGGGATTCTTACATAATTTTACTAATATGGTAAATTCTGTGACTCATAATTTACAGATATATTTTGCGAACGCAAATTTGTGTACATAATTTGGGACAAAAATAGCATCCATACGTATGCTAGTTACATACTGAATATAAGATGATTATTGTAATTTTTTTACGGAAATTGTAATTTTGTAATTTCGATGTTCGAGTAAAATTGTGTTCATTAGATTTTTCTTTAATTTCAGAGACCAAACGTGGCCATTGCGAAACATAATAATGCTGGTGTTTGTAGTAATCGCGTTGCTCATATACAACAGATTTGTGAGTATACATCGTTACGTTATTTCTGGATAGAGATTCGTCTTGTGACGTGATATAATAAGATTTTGATATACAATTATTCATCTCAATCGTATATATATACAATATAATTTGTGATATAGTTCCTGAGATTAGCGCGTTCAAACAAACAAACAAACTCTTCAGCTTTATAATATTAGTATAGATAAACAATTTAATTAGTTAATGGTACCAAAACATTAAAATTTTTATAGAAATTTATAATGTCATAAGAAGTCAATGTATGTTAGGCGATATATCTTTTATTTTTCAACGCGTACGAAGTCACGGGAACCAGCTAGTAACTAATATAATATAACCTGTATATTTTTCACATAAATACCTCGCACTGATTTTATTCTCCGTTTACCTATATTTGAAATAAAGACTTACCGTGTGTTTAAAAATAGACGCGTGTTTGTTTACGCCTGTCTTGCCGTGTAGGTATAACGAGCTCTTTGAATCCAGTCAGCCAGAGCCAACAATAAAAAAATATTTATTATTTTACAAAAAGTTTTGTTGTCTTTTGTTACGCGTCTTCAGCTTACGACCACGATCAGTTTCGCTTATTCTTGTAGCTTTTTCAAAGTTACCTTCTTTACATAGTTACCTACTTCCTCTTCTTTACATAGCATAATTTAAAGTTGCTCTTCGCGATTATCTGCGATCTCCTAAACCTCGTAACAGATTTTGAAGAGGTTTTCACCATCAGTAAGAAAGAAATTTCACGGAAGTTTCATTTATATAACTGTTGCACGCGACTTCATCCGCGTAACTTTATAAAAACTTACTATGTTACTCGCTGATTACTACTATGAACTTACTATGAACCTACATTAGGTTTCAATTAGAGAATTTAAAAAAAAAATTCCGTACCTACTTTTTGAGTTTAATCATTTCAAATAAAAATAAAAAAACGAAAATCTTCTCTCTTTATTATTATATTATTATAGATAAAACCTAATTCGTTTTAAAGCTTGTGAAAACTGCCTTGCTTCGCAGAATGAGGCGCTAGAGCGAGCGCGTCACTCCCGTAGCGAGAGGATGCGAGCGCAGGCCGAGCAGGCGAGCGACCTTAGGCGTCGTAACCAAGCGCTAGTGCACAACGTTCTACCTCCGCACGTGGCGACGCACTTCATGGGCGCCAAGCACCACCACCGAGATCTCTACAGCCAGAGCTACGGGCAGGTCGGCGTACTCTTCGCCTCAATGCCCAATTTCTCAGGTCGGTAAAGTTAGGCAAGGTACACTGCCGTAGCCCTGCAACGGAACCAGTTTACTGATTCACTCGTACACCCTTACAGAATTCTACTCGGAGGAAACCGTCAACAACCAAGGCTTGGAGTGCCTACGATTCCTCAACGAAGTCATATCGGATTTCGATTTGGTAAATAAACATGACTTTTCATTAATTATCGCGGAGATTAATATATATTTTTAGAAAGTTCCTTTTAGTTCAATGCTTCCTTTTAGTTAGTTTAAAGGTTAATTTTAAATGTAATATAAAATATTTTTAATGCTAGCCATAAACGATCAAGCCTAGAGCGTCCAATCAACATGATACCATTGGCTAATTAATAGTATTTAGGGTTAATATTATTGCATTTTTGGATGACAAGTGGCTGTTTCCTATTATCCTATTAGTATTTATTTTATCCTAGTTGTATTAAAAAAGCTCCTCTCTTCTCTATTCTTCTTTTTTGAGAAAATACATATTATCACTACGCGGATGGACAGATCCTTTGCCGCATTTATAGCGCCGAATATTAAGTCTATGAACAACTATAATTTTATGTACAACTAAGTAAATTTCCAGACAATATATATATCCACAGAATAAATGTCCTTCATAAATTCTCCTTTCGTTTTTCTTTATATTTTTTGTTATTTGTCTTTTCATATCATATATTTACATAAAAGAGAGAAAAATTGTATGAGAATGTTTGCAATTGTGTCTCTAAGCTTAATACATATTTGATTACTTTCTCTAATATATTTTTATTTCACTTTTCCAGCTACTAGAGGACCCTAAATTCTGTAAAGACATTATAAAAATAAAAACAATCGGCTCTACATATATGGCTGCGTCAGGCTTAAACCCCAAGAAACATAAGGTAAACATTTATTATAATTAAAAGTTTACAATTTTTATAGATATTTTGCTGTATTTTCACACATTTTTATGTATTTTTTTTTTAATTTAAAAATTATTATTATGAATGTTTAAAGATCCACTCTAAACTCAGAAACTATACCTAACTTAAACGATCTTAATGGATCTTGCACACTGTGTGTAAAGTTGTCAACTGAGCCCGCGGGCTAAACGGGCTGTGGGCTCGGAGGACCATAAAGTGGTAATTTGATTAAACTTTAAAGATAAGATAGCCATCTACCGTCAAGTGGACCATCAGCAGCCTTTCTGCCGACTTTTAAAAAAGTCTGGGAGGCAGCATTGTAACATAATGTTCAAAATCAAATAATGCTCACCTGTACATGTTACATTACAAGTGAATGCTCCCGGTGAGGTAGCACCTTTAGTATAATCTAAGATTAAACTAAAGATTATACTATTTGAATATGTACAGAATGATTAATTGATTTGAATATGTGCCTTAAAATATGCATGCTGCGGTAGCCTGTAAATGTAATTTGTGCAAGCTTAGTGTGTTATGCAATTTGTTTTAAAAAAAATGTATGTACACTATTGCGTTGGCTATCCATAATAATAATTAAAAAAAAGATCAAGTAGTGTGCAATAAAGTGGGCATTGTGTTTCAGCATCGCCATGGGACAGTGGTGCAATGGGCGCACCTGGCGTGCCTTGTCGAGTTCGCGCTGGAGCTCCAACGTGTGTTGGTCTCGATCAACGAGCAGTCCTTCAACCACTTCGTGCTGCGAATGGGCGTCAACCACGGACCTATCACGGCAGGCGTAATCGGCGCGCGGAAGCCCCACTATGACATCTGGGGTAACACCGTCAACGTCGCCTCGCGCATGGAGAGCACCGGCAAGGCAGGCTGTATACAGGCACGCACATCTTTTCATTTACATTTTAACCCATCAATAGCTACAAGGTATATTAATATTAGTCTCCATTCCAGCCCAATGCATATGACTCAAGAATTCTAATCCTCTTTAGTTGCGTTGGTTTCATCATTTATAAATCATGTTTTCACGTTCGTAAACCCATCATAAGATAAACACGAAGCTCAATAATACACTGTAATCCCACAGCATACTTATTTCATACAGTAGGCCGACGGAGACGTCTAGACAGGGCAATCGTGCGGGGCGTGAGGGGTGAGGCGCGCGTGGGACGTGCCCAAGCTGCATACTTCGTCGTTCTTAGTAGCTTGGGATAAATATTCCAGGGCTATCGCGTCTTTAAGATTTTAATTTATTATATAAATCAAAATGGTGCATACGGCATGTGCTGTAAGTGCGTGCAAATCTTTATCTCGCATAAATAAACTAAGCTTTCATCAATTTCTGCACGATGAAGAAAGGTACGTAAGCACATTTTATATTACTTAATCTGTGTCAACCCTTCCGTAATTTTTAAATACCTACACAGACGGCGGTATCGCCCAACATCAAAGGCGTCGGCCTACTGTAGGAAATAAGTATGCTGTGGTAATACTTAGTTTCCCATAGTACTTACCCTTTCAATGAAGACATGTACGAGTATTCTCGGAATTTTTATAGTATAGGACATAGGAAAATAGCGGCAGTAGCTCTGCCTGCTATTCCAGAGGGTATGGATTCTAACCCCGCTCCAGACAAAAATTTGTATGCATGAAGATATTTTTTTTTGTCTGGATCTATGTGTTTTCTATTGTATATATTTACAAGAAAAGTATATAAGTATATTTGTAAGTTGTTTAACACCCGTCCAGTCAGAGATATACTATTTCGTTGCGTCCAGTACACACTCTGCTTATTTCGGCTAGATACCAACTAGGATCAATTTACTACATACGGGAAAATCCAGTCATTATTACCACAGCGTACTTAGATAACAATAAAAAATTATTTTCCTTACAGGTGACGGAAGAAACGTGTGAAATATTACAAGAGTTTGGCTATTTCTTTGAACAACGAGGACTTGTGGCTGTCAAAGGAAAAGGACAACTGATGACCTACTATCTTCAGGGCAAACGGGACATACCAATAGATAAAAAGAAAGAGAGGAAGGATAGAAAGGTATATAAAACATTTACTTCATTGATATATTATTATTTAATTTAGCTAATTTTGTTAATGTTTGAGTAACATAATATAACAAGGCCGAGATAGTTTGAGGACTCAAGTTATTATTGAGAATCTTTAAATTTGGGTTCACCCGAAATGGATTACTGGTGGAATTAGTCCTATCATCCTATGGTATATTACATATGTCCTAATTGCACTGTAATAAGGTACTAACAATTGGCACATATGACAAGAGAAATAAGGTTCAACATTATTTATTTATTTATTATTACAAGGCCTCCAATGAGGTAGGCATAGTAGCTAAATGGTCGTTATCTATGTCGTGGGCAGATCGTAGAATTGGGCAGATCGTAAAGTATGAAATCAAAAATCTTTTACCAAAAGTCAAAAATAGGTGCGACAAGGAGCGGAGCGAAGCAAAGCGAGGAGGAGCGTGTTAGGTTTACATGGAAATAAATTTGAGGAGCCGAGCGAAGCGGAGCGGAGTGAGGTGACCCTCTCAGTTTTAACAGAAATATGATCTGCCCAGGAATGTCATGATATGTCCAATTCTACGATGTGCCGACGACATCAACATAATAATACAACTGTTTCAAAGAGGTTGTAAGTCGCACCTCTGGCGTTGCTTGTGTTATAGGCGCCGTCAGTCTGTCTGGTGACCTTAACATAAAAAAATCTTGTTATTTAAGTGTGTTTTTATTTATTATTAATTTTAGAAGAGCGACTCGGAAACGGCTTCAAATGATGGTGCCAATGGAGAACAACTGGTTGATCCCGAGTCTGGGAAACATTTACTTGCAGTCCCATGACGGTCCCATTTTAGAAGAAAAGCGAAAGGTAAAAGAAAACCTGTCGCTGTAAACTTTGATTTTAAAACTTGATCATTGATTCTCTCTTTAACATTGTGAATGTTTAGTAACGTAAATTCTATCGATAGATATAAAATATGCTAAATATAAAATATGATAAAATATATTCACGATAGAGTTCTATAGTGAGTATATTTTCATTTAAATTGGTAGTTCTCATTTGCTTTATATACAATATATTTTTTATTTACTGCTTAAATTTTAATTACGAACTGCGGTCGATTGCAACGGTGAAATATTGTCTATCCCATTTTTTTATTATGATTCTATTTGAGGAAAGTTTTTAAATTAACTCTTAGACTATAAAATTTATTTCTTTAACAATACCTTCTAGAAATTGTCTAAAATGTATCAAATTAAATTTATATTTTAAAAAACTTAAAATTATAATTATTTTTTAAACTTGATACACTAAAAACCAAATGAAAACTATATCTAATAAATTTACCTATATATTAATAAATTTACATACATAATATATAAAAACTTATTTAGACCACTTTTTAATCTAGTGCAAAGAGAGGCTTAAAATCAATTGAAAATAAATAACAAAATTGTAATTTTTTGTATGTATATTTTTAATATGCACAGAACTATTATACTTTTTTATTATATAAATCCTATATTTTAATGGCAAAAAATATTAATGCAACAAATTTCGCTTATTTTTAAGTAAAATACGCTTATTATGAAAATGTTAGTATTACCTTTTGAACACCATGAGTATAAATTGTAACTAAAAATTATGGTACTTAAATGTATTATTATTTATAGCATAGAATTTGTCTAATAGTAAGTAGAATATTTAGTTAATAATTAGTGTACGTCGTTAGGTTTTAAT
Source organism: Synanthedon tipuliformis (assembly GCA_947623395.1). NCBI lineage: Eukaryota > Metazoa > Arthropoda > Insecta > Lepidoptera > Sesiidae > Synanthedon > Synanthedon tipuliformis. Next base: position 7,398,944 of record OX392408.1, on the reverse strand, counting down.
TACTTATATTAGTGTTAGAGTTTTACATTGAGCTTAAAATCTGCTAATAAAATTGATATTCGTATTTGGACTTTATTGGACCAATTTCAAGAAGTATGCACTGCGCTGTATCGTTTGGCGTTTTCTATAAAAACTTCAATCATGAATGACTTTTAAAAATTACGATAGAGCATGCCCTCAATATTATGTGGCACTCCGGGAGTGCCGACAGAAGTGAAAACTTGAACAATTTCGTGTTTATTTTTTGAATCGTCAGGAAATATTTTATTGTGCAGGAAATGCTTTAAGTATTAAGTATTTTTTTATTCATTATAAACTACTACTACAAAAATTATACTACCCTCTACTAGTACAAAAGAGTAAGAGCTCTCAGTAGCTCCTCTATACTGAAAACGTTGACGACCTTTTTGGAATATCACTGGCCGTTTTCTATTTTTATTTGAAATTACTGTGTTCTTCTATAACAAATTACTGTGTTGTCAACAGAGGTGTCCGTTACACGGTTACATTACATAATAGGTCGCGAATCTAATGGTTTTTTTTTTTTTTTCATATCAAAAACGCACAACGCGCCACAGTTTTTGAAGTTTTCACTTCAAAAAATGTATAAAAAAGCTGGATCTTCATAACAATATTCAAATTAATTTATTATGTATTTAAAATTTTCATTTTTAAATAAGTGTGCAGTTTTTCAGGTATAACGTGAAATGGCTAAAATGTCCAGCATAGAGTAAATACTAAGGCAAAGGGTAAATCTTTTTAATAAGTAGTTATTTTCGCCCGTTCCACCTATCCCTACACTATCTACACTGGTATCTCTGGTGGGGATAGGTGGAAAATTTTCTTTGATCTATCCCTACTACGCAAATATACTATTAAGATGAAAAGCCTTCTACATAATTATTATCGGTAGAAAATGGCACTTTGTTGCATTTAAATAAATCTGCATGCGTTTTTTTACTAACCTATTGTATAGTGCATATTTATTGTGATTTGCTCCAATGAAATCCGTACGTAACAAGTGGCTGTTTTACATTAAACTCGCATTATTATAATAGGTATGTATTTACCTAATGAAATTTTTATTAGTGTTTTTTTTTATTTAGTATTAATATTGATGCCAACTAATACGCCTACGTACATGGTTTAATATAAATTTTATTAATTAATATATTTATATTAATTATTAATTTATATTTTTCAATATTTTCTTTATATAGGTACTCTTTGATACTACATATCAAGAATGTTGTTTAAAATCTCAATAAAAATATTACTTACATTCAAGAAGATAAATGAATAAAATAAACGAAAAAAACCCCTAAACAAGGTTTAAAAATTGAACTTCAAAAAACTTTGCAATGGCAAATATTCTTCATAAAGATTTTTGTGCAATACCTATGATATAATTATTATAAAAGCAGAAAGCGTATTTACATAATCACTAAATTAGATATTAGATATGGGTATGGTAACTATCTAATTGTGAGATGTGCTCTTTGAGTTATTTATTCTTTATATATTCTTTTTTTTATTTTAATAGAGGGTGTTAAAGTTAGTGCCTAAGTATATTTTGTTACATATTTAGTATTACCTCTCCCGCAAAACAAAGCGGTCGGACCGCACTGATCTGATTGGATTTTCTTTAAAGATACTGTGCTAAGATAATTAGTAGTGGCATGACATACTGAAAACCACCGCGAAATAAAAGCACGTGTGCTGTTGCGGTTCGAAGAGTAAATAAGGGATGCCAAACCTCATTTTCCTACCCCTTCCTAACCCCTTATCCTTAATCCTACTAATGTCGGCAGCTTACTTGCAACACTCGAGACGTTGCTCGTGTCAAATAGGACACCTTAGCCATCTACTATCAAGTGAACCGTCACTGTCTGATGACCGTTATATTAAACATATAGAAAACTGTATTTTATATTTTCTTTGAATTACATTTAAAAATAATTCAATTTGTATAACTTTAACGTTCCGACATAAAAAATAAACTGTACATCTGAAATTAGGTAAAAAAAAGATGGTTTGATGGCGAAAGGTTCCATTTAAAACTACCTGTTTGTCATTATTGATAATGATAACACTTCCCGTTTTACAAACAAACAAATAAACCAGTTCTTTTGTATAGTCGCTTGCCTGCTTATTTTAAAATATTTGTTGGCTTATACATTTTTTACTAATTTTAAATGAAATTCAAATTGAAACGGATTCATGAGCAGTGTTGATTTTTGTTTTGACATGATACATCTTTAAATTTGCTTCCTAAGTGGGAGGCAATTCAGAGAAGTGATGATAACAAAATCGAGGTATACAGTTTGATGATGTAACTATATATCTATCATACACATCAAAAATTTAATTATATATATATATATATATATATATATATATATATATATATATATATATATATATATATATATATATATATATATATATATATATATATATATATATATATATATATATATATATGATACGCTCAAAGAAAACATTACTCGTAAAGTACAGGTATCCGCGCTGAACGCACGGCTGTGTCCACGACACAGCCACACCCCATTTGTTTTTAAATATTTAATTTTATTGTTATTGTTATTATTCGTAAATAAATCTTATGTTGGTGTACAATTCGGTTGTACGATAAAATACATTAAGTATAGTGACATGTTGCACGGCTGTGATCGGTCGCAAATACCGCGAAGCTCGCTTACATAACCCTTATCGAATAATCTCCGAGTTGCTTCATCTGAGAACATCTTTATTGTAAGTAGGTAGTTATTGTGCAGTATTCGATATTTATTTTATAAATTTTATTCAATGTCGCATAAATATTATCGCATACAACATAATCTGTGTCGTGTAGAATTATATATGTGAAATCAGTGTCTTTTTTAGATCAAATCAAATGTATTTTTGTCAAAACTAGTAGGTATTTTTAGAATTATTAGAACATGTGCTTTCACAATAAGTCGCCTAGATTGTGTAGCCTATATTGTTTATAGAATAGAATAACTATGTGGGAAGTAGAGATTAAAATATTCGTTAGAGTTACTCTAATGTTGGAAAACTATTTTTAAAATATATAAAAAAATATGTTTAGCTGTAGGTCTTTCAGTGGTGATATTATATTAAAATGCATTATACGTATCTACTGTGTAATTAGTTCTATATAGATGAGAAAAAAAAAGATGTATTTAATATTTCAATTTGATTTCTTTCTAGTGATAAATTTCCTGTGATTTGTGACTGTTAATAATTTTATACCTACTCGTTCTAGCTCAAACTATTTTAACTGTAAGTTCGAACTCTTAATATGGCTATAATTTTATTAAATAAAGAAACCGTCAACTCTCTTATATTGTCTTTTATTTTCAGACTCCAAATCATCTAACTAAACATTAGCGTTCATTTTAAAGACACAATCTACACAAATAAACAGTTCTATAAAAGTTGTGCATTTTTTAACGCCCGCCGCAAAAGAGAGGTGTTACAAGTTTGACCCTGTATGTCTGTCCGTGGCATCGTAGCTCCCAAACAGATGGACTGATTTGATATAGCATTTTTGTTTGAAATTAAACGTGATTAAGATAGTTCTTATCTAAAGTACTTTATAAAGACTGGTTTGAGCGTTTTATGCGTTTTACTAGTTGATGAAGGAATCTTCACTAACATTCACAGGTTCGATTGATATAAAATTTGATATATATATAGATACTGTTACTTCACGGGTATTACCATGACAAGGTAACCTTGACCTGATGCTGCAGCATCAAATTGTCTGCGAGGAAAAGGGAAAATTTGACGAGTCAAAAATACTATTATAACTGCATTCATAGCCGCCTTTTTGTAGTCACAATGAATTTTGTGTGGTTTCCATTTTGGTATAACTGACATAATAATTTTACATAATAATAGATACATAAATTGTAATCGCAATCCGTGTCTCAGCACTACGGTGGTATCGTAGGGAAAAATAATTACCCACCGTACCACTGGGGTGACTGGGGGTATGCTCGATTGGTCGGTGGTACGGTGAGTCAGAAGCGCATTGGTTGACTGGTTAAGGTGCTTGCCTTAATGCTGTGTCTCGAGGATCCCGGGTCGATTCCCGTCAGGGCCAACGCTTCTTTGACTCTGGTCTGGGTGATATAACAGCATAATAATAATAATACCTTTTTTGCTACCATGGCGCACACTCAATAGGATTTTATTTAAGTATGTTTTCTCATTCAAACGTGAAAAAAATAATGTAAGTACAGTCAAGGGCAAAAATATATGTACGTTTCCAAGCGGCAAACATATCTGTACAATTGAGAGGCCAGAAATATCTGTTCTATAATTCGGTCAGAAATATGTGAGCATTTAAAGGGTCAAAAAGATCTAGACGTTCACGTAGCCATAAATAAATGTACAATGTCAGTCAAATATATCTAGGCAAATAGGAGTGCATAAATATCTGTACAAACAAACAAGTTTTCGTATTTTGAATTATGACAATCATCGAAAAGAGTACCATTCTGTCATATGATCTGTTTGTCCCTTTCATTTTGATTGGGGCGTCATTAACGTAATATTTCTTTCACCTTTCATTCTATTATTTTAGATTCTGCTTCACAGCGTTCACAGATATCATATACGATTTTCACATGGCTTTTCTCGTGAATATTATATTAGCGTTTTTTCAATGCTAAATTTATGTCAGTAACATATTTATACTAGACGTAGCGATGAAACGGAAGATATTTATTCGTAATTTAAGTAATTATACAATATTTGTACGAAAATCTTTCGATTACGCTAATCTATACTAATATTATAAAGCTGAAGAGTTTGTCTGTTTGTTTGTTTGTTTGAACGCGCTAATCTCAGGAACTACTAGTTCGAATTGAAAAATTCTTTTTGTGTTAGATAAATCATTTATCGAGGAAGGCTTTAGGCTATATAACATCACGTTGCGACTAACAGGAGCGAAGAAACAGTCGAAAATGTGGAAAAAAACGGGGAAAATTATTCATCTTTGAGGGCTTCCATTGCGTGCGCTGCGAAAACCGTTCGAGATACCCAAATGATTCCCAAAATAACTATTCCACGCGGACGAAGTCGCGAGCACAGCTAGTGTATGTATAAATGTCTCTTTGCCGTTAAAAAGAACTCTTAGGTTTTTACTAACTTAGAGCATTTAATAATTAATCACTTGTCTGCAATGAAATCCTCCTTCAAAAAATATGTCAAAAATATGAAGATTTTAATACTTTGAATCTATTCCCGTTGGCCGATTTTTTCTATCACGCCTAGATTTATCGATATGAATTTTTATTAAATATCAATTTAGGTTTTTTGAATTAGTTTTGTGCGTCAACATCATAAACAGTATAGTATACATACAAATAGGTTTTAGCGAGTTGTAAGAGAAAGAAGGAAAGTGCCGAAAGTAAATTTTATGGCAGTACACATGCGCAATTGGCTCTGTTCATAAAAAATACATAAACTACACATAAAATACTTAAAAAAAAGTAGAGAATATGCAAAACATCAAAATATTTGATAATTAGACTTGACAGTCTTGACACGCTCTTTGTTCTCATGTATATGATAGTTTCATGTATGGATATTTATGCCCTCCTATTTGCCTACAGCCTACACATATTTGACAGACATTGTACATATATTTATGGCCACGTGAACGTCTAGATCTTTTTGACCCTTTAAATGCTCACATATTTCTGACCGAATTATCGAACAGATATTTCTGGCCTCTCAACTGTACAGATATTTTTGCCGCTTTGGAAACGTACAGATATTATTGCCCTTGACTGTACATAACTATGTATTTTATTTGTTTTGTTATCTTTATATGTATTTGTGAGTGTCATGTGTATGCAAATAAATGCTTTTCTATTCTATTCTATATTATTATGTGTTTCGGTGAGTGAGTAAGGGATGCGAGAGCCTATTTCCCCACCCCTTATCCTTGGTTAATAATGAAAATTAACCCAGATAAATTAAACGTCAATTTCAAAGTCCTTCATAATTTGACCTCAAATAATTACACAATAGCCGTAGACTGCAGAATTCTGTAATAAGCTATTTCGTTTTCATGTCAGGTTTTTCTCACGGACCAACTAGTAAACACAACTAGTTGTGATAATAAGAATATTTCAAAATTCATGGCTCAGGCTCAACTAGTTGATTTTCATTCTTCGTTATCTTTGTACTAAATTTACCAACTGTAACTAATAAATTTACATCAAACCCATAAGTGAAAAGTCAAGGCTGAAGTCAAAAAACAAGTCGATCATACTATACATCGTATTTATACATCGATTATACCGTACAAACAAAGGTAGGATATCAGCTAAATTATTCCCGGTGACAGGTGACTTTAAACGACGGTTAGCCTACTTGACAGACGATTAAAGAGGCCTTAAGGGCTGATATACCTTTGTTTGTACAGTAAAAGTCCCAAACATTAAAAAGAAAATAATAAAAAATATTCGCCTATCGAAGGATGCAGTAGACTATACCGAGTGAATAATTTAATAAAATATAAAATTATTTCTAAAACTAACTAATCAACACTTTACTTGTAGTTGGTGATAGAGGCCTTATTTTTTATAAATAATAATTAATGAATTATTAATTATTTTTTACCTATTTAGTTGTTTTTTACTTTTTTACCCTATCTTTACCCTATTTTGGGTAAAAAACAATTAAGTAAATGATGCCAGAGAGAGTCTGACTTCCCTTACTCAGAAGCCAAGCACACAAAATGGAATAGCAAGCGAATAAACAAGAAATAGGAAACAATTTCCGCACTTTTATGCATTTTCCTTTGTATTTTTACTGAATGACGCCGTTTGACTGACATAATATGTGGAATTTTTTATTCATAATAAATATGTAACTATTATTCCTGGAACTCTGCACCTCTATGGCGTTTAATAATACCATTAAGGGCACTCCTTACATTTACAACATACGAGTATGCCTCAGGGCGTCATTCAGACACTCCAAAGGTCACATCACCATTTAAAGCTAAGGTTTTAGTAATTCGTGGGTTAAGTATCCCTTGATAGGTAACATATTCTTAAAGTATACAATTTTTAAATAAAAAATATGGTGCATGGGGCTGTATCGTGGTACCTTTTCATCCGGAAAAAAGAAATTGCTCCCAAGGTATCTTGTAAAAATATAAAAAATTTGGCGGTATTCACAGCAATAAATAAATAAATAAATAAATATTCACACATTCCACACAGCACCATCTAGTTCCAAAGTAAGCAACTTAATACTTGTATTATGGATACCAGACAGTTGATATACTACATACAATATTTTTTTAATACATACATATTATAAATACAAAACATCCATGACTCAGGTACAAAGGTGAATGTTAACACATAAACATTTGCCCCTAGCGGGTTTCGAACCCGCAACCGCTTGGTTAACAGCTAGGGTTACTAGCCACTAGACCAAACGCGTCGTCAAAATAAATAAATATTTATTTCTAAGGTGTGATTTATTTTTCAATGCGGACGGAGTCACCGGCACCAGATAGTTCGGTATAATGTTTTTTTTAAATAGTTCCGATGTTCGTCATTAGTTAAATGTTCGTCATAAGTATTTTCAATATAATTTTGCAGTTTAACATATTAGGTCATTGCGAGTACCACCGGTTCGGAATGCAGGCATCCCGACTGACAAGCGGCTGTAATCGTCAAGTTATTCGTTACTCAATGTTTTATAGAACCTTATGTGGTAACTTCCATATTAAGGCACAAACAATAAACAATTACAACTGTAACCAGCACATACCTTGGCGACGCCTCATCAAATTAGTAGTAAGAGAGGAAATTCACTATCGAATGATGACTTCAAGTGTTTAGTTAAAAGCACCGCGAATAATTTTTTGGATATAATCAAATGCAATTTCGAAAAATCAACTCAATATATTTTCTGTATAAAATCTTCTATATCCATACGGCGCACTGCCAGGCAACCCTTAACAGGATTAATGATAAAGGATTATTAGGAAGGCAGAGGGAAATGGGCTCTGGCACTTACCGAAACACAAAAATAAAGTCACTGTACTCCTCTGTATGCTTATCCGCTATCTTCTTCTAAACCACCTACCTAATTTTAAAACAGTTTTCACTGGTATACTTATAATTTGCAGAAAAAACTGCATCCCTGTGAAGCCGGGAGTTCTACATAAACATTCTTGCCTTGTTTTCTTCTAGCTCAGCCTTCGCCTTCGCAATTTCGTAAGATTCAAATCGACTTCCGTTGGTATCACGCGTGTTTAACCGCAAAACATTTGGCTTCCTGAGTTTCATTTTACACGAAAACAATAAAAAGTAGCAATTGTATACTTTATTAATTTTTATTCATGTCGAATGAGCAGGAGCTCGAATGAGCAGGAGCTCGGATGAGCAGCGTTCGGGAAGCTCCGAAATATCTTCGCGTCCAAATTTCTTCAATGTCGACCAATGTGTGTTGCCAGTGATGACATACTCGTATGGTGCTGAAACGTGCCTCGTAAGAAACCTCAACGTCGCTCAGCGAGCTATGGAAAGAGCTGCTCGGGGCTACGAGACGAATTAGGAATGAGGATAGGATATTAGGAATGGCTGCAGTAAACGGATTACTGCAGCCAGGGCTACTCAATTGATTACTGCGAAATGCTAAGTTTTCTGCAATTATAATTTTTTTCTACTACCCTATTCATAATTTATTATAACAACAGTAAAATATTGTAACCTTTGTGAATTCATTCAGATGGCACTGAATCAAAATTTAATATACTTATAAAATCTTATTATAAGATTTTTTATAGCAGATATTAACAAAATTATTTATAAATATTTTTATAACTAGCTACACGGTCCCGGCTTCACCCGGGTTCGAAATAAAAACTATCCTATCTTTTAAGTTGGATCAAATTACACATAGTTACGAAGTTTTATCAAAATCGGTTCAGTAGTTTAGGATTTCATTGGCGTCAAAAATGTGACACAAAATTTTTATATTAGAGATTTTGGTATATCTATCTATATATACCTACATATTATCAAATAAATTCGTTGTTTGCCTCTGTCTGTTTCTCCGCCAACTTCATCTAAACTCTTAACCATCGAAAGAATTTTGATACGGTTTTCACTGATGGAAAGAGCAACAAACAAGAAAGGTTTGTGTATCTATATAATGTTCCGAAAAAAATTGGACCAAAAGTAACTGTGTAAATAGTAATAATACTGTGCCAAAACCTTGTCAGAAAACATTACGTAGGTACCCAATAATATATGAATACTCATCGTTAGACCAGCCTCGTATGAATCCCGATACTCAGAATTCATCACCAGTTCAAGGATCACTAGTTAGTCTGATTACCGCAATGTGGTTGGATATTGACGCAGGTAGGTAGAAGTAAGTGCACATTAAATTGTAACAATTATTCGTGACCTACATCTAACATATTATTATTATATTATATACTAGCTGACGTACACGACTTCGTCCGCGTTCGATAAATAAAAACTATCCTATCTTTTAAGTTAGACCAAATTACAGATAGTTATAATCCGATTCAAAGTTAATGGCGGCTCGGAAGTTAGCTGCGAGCGCTGGTGTGCGCAGGTATAGTCAACTGTACACCCCGCGGATATCTAATAATATTGCCTTCTGCGCACTATGCCATGTTGAACTATGTTCAGAGCTGCCATTAAGTTTGATTCGGACTATACGAAGTTTGATCAAAATCGGTTCAGTAGTTTAGGAGTTCATCGCGAAGGAACATGTGACACGTAATTTTTATATACTTATTAACATTTAAATACAATTCAACAGATAGAATGTAATGTGAATTTTATTTTTGACGGTAGATAATCTGATATATGAAATAGATCCTGAAAGAACATCTGATCCAAAATATGTATGCTATTTTCCAGAAATTATTGGAATGTTTTCCGTCATTTAAATTAGTGTTATTCCTATTGAAATTGTAATGGCTTACTGTACTCATAAATGAGTCAATATCTAGATATCAATATAACAGTCATGTCTAGATATTGATATACTTAATATAAACCATACGAGTACAATACATGCAGTGATATAAAATTATATTTTGAATTATTTATTTTCATGTAGTAAACTTTTCTATAGTTTCCAAAATTACAAGCTAAAATAAAATTAAGGTTGCTAAAATATAATGAGAATATTAATAAGTACGGCAGTTTTTAATCCATGTGTGACCTTGGACTATGTGTACACTATTTAAATTAAAAAAAAAAATACAATCACTCATACACAAGGTTTAGTTTAATTAAAAATTACACGTGAACAAAATTGTTATCTGCTCATTTCAAATCTAAGTAACAATAATAAAGTTGCCAATAGAGTTGTGAACGGGACACCCCCGTCAGCTTCGGTGGTTGATGGTGGTTGGGACGGTGCACGCCGGGCATATCTTAGTCCGCAGGTGATTCACAGCTGATGAGTGCGAAGGGTGTAGGCAGAGATGTGTGTTGTGGCGAGGCGGGGCGCAGATTGAGGCCACTATTTAACCGCCGCTTCGACCGCGCACCGACCTGTTGTGATCCCGTCATGGCACGCTACGCCCGTGTCGCTACTCTGGTCGCGTGTCTCTTATTCGCCAGCGGTGAGTCCCAACCTTTATCTAATCATCGAGACGAGGTCCATCTCGTGACGTCACAGGCACAAATACGTCACCAAAAAATTTATTTAGTGATTGCGTCAATGTCAAGTGTCGCATAAAGTGAATAGTGAAATTTTTTCGTCGCCGTCCGTCGCGAGATAGGCCGTGTCTACACTGAGTTCACGACTCGGTGCAGTCGTGCCCGCTCTTTGTGTCGCATTAACTAAGGACATCAACGCGTTCGGCAAATGTTTCGATTCAAGGATAGTCGCACCTTTAATGAAATGACACGTCGCTGACTTGCACACGGCGAGAGCCGAGCCTTGCGCATACGAGAACGTGCCAATTCAAAATATTCCTTCCAACGTGTTTATAAAACGGCATCTTGTTTTGATTTTCCACTGTTACAACAACAAGTAATCGGTTGGGCAACGTATTTTGTAACAGTTGTTGAACATTCGGCACATTGGACCAAGTAATGATTAAAGGCACGAAACTCGCCAGTTGTTGCCGTAGCAAACTGTTTGCAATAACATTGTTGCACGGCGCGAATGCAAGAAACACTTTAAGTAGAATGAAAAGAAATTCAGACAAAATTTTAGTCGTCACTTTAGAGAAATAGATGTTACCGAGTTTTGTAATAGTTTAGTGAGCAATTAGTAGAATAGCTAGCTGTCTAGCACCTGCAGTGGCTGCGGACTGAGGCTGCGGAGAACTTTCACATTCGCCTTGTGTTGGCTGCGCTCTGACGGGTAGCGGCGCCGGTCGGTCCGTGACGTCACTGTGCACTCTGAGCGCTCTGGCAATACACAGACAAATCTATAACTTACTAGAACTTTTAGCCACAATGTTACATAATTTAATATATTTAGAAATACAATACACCCAGCGCGATATTACCTAGTTATTTACTCTAACGCGTATCATATTATTGATAATATGTCACAAGTTAAATAAAATGACAAAGATTCAACTAAATTGTGTTTAAATCAATGTAGGTATTACTCGTATGAAATATGAAGTTACTAATACCATCTGCAAGTATTTATGTGATAGTTTAATTTGTTTAAAAAGTTTTATAAAAACTTTATACTTATAAACATAAACAGTTCCTGACTTATTCGATATTTATTTCCTGAAAAAGAAATTCTTAATTAAGTATAACTCTTTCAAATGTTGAAACTATACATACCTACATCTTATGAGTCGTCTTCCTTCTTTCTTCTTTTTTTGTACACTTCAAAAAGAATTCAATTAAAACTGGTTTCAATTTTATTTTGTTTTCATGTTTATTTTTTATTAGTTTGTGCTAATAACCATTAGCGAAATCATCGCGATGTCATTAATAACATTAAATTAATTTATATCTTAGTACCTTTTGGTTAACGTTTTTTTAATATCAAACAAGAGGCATTATCAATTTTTTTTTTAAATAACACACATTGTCTTAAAGAAATTAAATAAGGGATGTTATTATTTATTGTTTTCATACACTAATGTATATTTCATTTTAACACGTGCCTGGAGTATTTAGTCTATGTTCATCCTGAAATTCTTGCTTCCTGAATTGCGTTAACTTAAATTCTTCACCCGAACCATCCATAACTAAATCATTGAATCTTTTAAATATCTACAAAAACAAAAAAATTAATCGGCTGTTAATTTTTTTTATTATTAAATACAATTTGAAAAATATAAATTGTAAATCCACTTATTAGGGCTTTTTGGTGGGTTTTCATAGAATAAGTATTTTATTCAGGTGTCAGTGATAATTTCAATGAAATTTTATATTTAATATATTTAATTTGCATTCGTCCCTGAGGAAAAGATATAAGAAACGCAATTATATCTACACAAGATATAATTCAATTTCTTGTACAGGTTTTTACAAAAACTTTGTAAAAACTCAGTAATTGTTAGAATAGCATTTCAGGACGGACATAGGTTAAATATCTCATTAGGGCACCGACTACCTATAACAATAAAAAACCAATGCTTTGGCAAAAGTGTAATGTCAGGTGTCAATGTAAGTCAAGCGTCATATTCTCCCGGTTTCGTACTGGTGATTTTTTTTCTGCAAATTATATAAAAGAAACTTTCCTCGTTTAACGCTCTTTTCATTAGTTAAAAGCGTTTGAAAATCCGTTTCGTAGTTTTTTACATCGCGAACATAACAGAGAGACGCGGCGGAGGAAGTCGTGGCTTCCTCGTGGCACTAGCTACTAAAAATATTTTCATTTCACCAAGAGCACGTGAGCTAGTTTGATACAAAGAAACTAGATTGATTAATAATTGATATACGAAAGCGCAGGCATGTTACCGTTAGGAAATTGGACATATTTGAAGGGAGTGCGTGTACATAAGGAAAGTGGAGAGCTGATGTTAAATATTCATAAGGTCGGTCTACGTAGGTTCGGTATTCGAACCACGCGCACTACTCAGTACCAACGCGCGGTCGACGCCCGGAGCCCCGTTTTAGAGCACAAATATATATTGTTCACTAACCGAGAGTTATTACAGCTCTTTTATAACGATAATGATGATGTTGCGTAATGGCCACATGAGAAATGCGACATAGTTTCTCTATTTAAAATTCAAATTTGTTCTAGATAAAATCGAAGCTGTTTTCTGGCTGTATCAGCCAACAAATCCTACTAATATTATATGTGCGAAAGTTTGTGACGATTGTATTGTGTGAATCGTAGCTCTGATCAATTTTGATCCATTTTTTTTGAAAACTAATGTAGGTAATTAGCTATAATTTGTGAATATCTGTCCAGGTGTTTCCTAGTTAACGAAGGGATATCACTAATTTGCACAGGTTCAATTGATGTTAAATTTTGTATACCTACTGTTACTTAACGGTATGTCCATGACATGGTAACCTTGACCTGATGCTGCAGCATCAAGTAGTCCTCGGGACATCCAACTCCTCAGCAACTTACAGTAGATAATACAGTGTTTGGGTTCAATAGTTTTCGATATTAACAAGTTTTATTTATTTCAATCTTGAATTTAAATTCAACAATTGAAAACAGACTGCTTGGTGTTGCAGCATCAGGTTGCAGGAATACCGCTGAAGTAACAGTACACTAAAATAAACTAAACTAAACTAGTTTTAACTAAACTAAAATAAAACTAAATTTTAAATCAATCGAACCTGTGGAAGTTAGTGAGATCCCTTGGTCAACTAGCAAATGGGCTGATGATCTTCGATCACCTGAACAGATTTTGATAAATTATAGTAACTAAGAACCATCTCGATCATGTCAGCTTTCAAACAAAGAAAACTTGATGAAAATCGGTTCATCCGTTTTAGAGCTACGATATCACAGGCAGATACACAGATACATAAATACACAGATACATAGATACACAGACACACAGGTCAAATTTATAACACCTCTTTTTTGCATCGGGCATTAAAATAAATAAGTAAAAAAACTTTTCAAATAAAAATTTTTGAATACATTCCTAGATAGTAAGTGTTCTATACAGAAGACATCAACGCGGTGCCGGACGCACCTGTCTCGTTAAGTTAATTTATACTTTCAAGTATCATAATCGTTTTACTGTGCGAGTATGCACACTGATACCTAAAAAATTATTGCGATATTTCGTTCTATCCGGTAAACTGCTTTTGGTGCTTGCTAAGTCGGTATAAACTTTATCTTAATGCTCCTTCAAAACTTACATATAGCTAGATTTTACAGTTAAAATGCAATAGGGACATGCAATAAGGAAAATTTTACGACTACGAATTATTTATAACTCGAATTTGACTTTATGGAATTCAACTTTTCATACTAATATCATAAAAGGGTAAACTTTGTATGTTTGTTTGTTTGTATGTAGTAGGTAAAATCTTTAAAACTACTCAGATTAAACTCAGATTAAAAAAAAATCACTTATAGTTAGAATAGAATTTCAGGATGATTACCAATGCAGACATATGTATATATTATAGAAATACACATGTCTATATACAATATACAATATTTATTGTTTTGATACTAATATTTAGATATTTGGATAGTTCTTAAAACATTTATCAATACGACTGTATAATATTTTTGAATTTTCCAATAGTGAGGATAAGTAGGAAATAAAAATCCACTTATTAGTACCGGGGGGAAATATAGTAAGGAACGGGCGGTATATACATACAAATATATTGTACAAATATTGTCAGGCGTTATATATATATTTATCATATAATATATACATATATTTTATTTATATACATTATATATTTTTTTATCAACGCGGACAAAGTCGCGGGCACCAGCTAGTATATACTAATATGACTTTATAGAAACGAATTAACATTTATATAATTTAATTAACTAGTACACGTTCCAAGTGGCAAAGGGAATAAAAACTGAATTTAATTTAAAAGAAATATTCAGATGTGTTTCTATAATAAGTAGGTAGAGGACTCAACACGTGTTAGATCCGGGTCAAAGAGAACAAGTTTTTATTTATCATTTCGGTTGGTGACAAATTATAATAGATAAATAAATGTATTATCATAATTTGATGTCGAAATTTTAAAGCCTCGAGAATTCTTAGCACTAATACACTGGACCGCAAAGAAAACGGGTCGGTTAGAAAATCTTCAATATCTTCAAAAGTGCCTGACCTAGCTTTATGAAATAAAGACTAAATTAAAGAATATTTTAGTGTGATTAAATAAAAAATATAATTTATTTAGTTTAGCTTTAATTTAGTCTTTATTTCAAAAAAGCTGGTTCAGGTGCTTTTGAAGATATTGAAGATTTTCTAACTGACCCTTTTTCTTTGCGGTCCAGTGTATTTGATCGATAGTCCGACTATAAGTCACGCCGAGTTATAATTCGCCATTCTTATAAACCACTTCTTATAACCACTCTAACTTCTTATAAACCATCGAGCGGATTTTGACAACTACATTAAAAAAGGAAATTATTCAGTTTTTAATTCATTTTTTTATAGATCATATAGCTTAAGATAGCAAATGCTATCTTAAGCGTTACACAGATATGAAAGACCTGTACGTATTAAATTACAGTTAGTAGATAATGTTTTATTCATGTAAAAAAAATCATAACCAAATAAATTAAAAAAATCCAATCCAATTAGAATCTTACAAGGTTAAGTTAAATATTGATAGATTTTAAACCTAGTAATAAGTGTTTTAACTAATAAGGGTAATTACAGTAAAACTAATCATTATAAAAAGTAACATCAAAGTATTGATAAAATAATTCAATTGATTAACTAAAACCCCGAATAGTAGGCTAACTTGACTAAAGGTTAAATTTAAAATAATTTTAAAAATTAAAATTTACAGAATGAAATTTAGTAGTGAAAGGCCGTACGCACTAAATTTCAGTCATAAATTAGGCAACCCATCCGGCGGCACGTGTGCTTTTGTGTTTCCTCTCAATATTCGTACGAATCAAATCGAACAAAAGCATCGAGGGGTTAATTCTGAACATTTTAGTTGTAAACATTAGTTGTAACATTCTGCTTGTAGTTAGCATAAGTACCCATAGCATTTTCCTTTATAAATATGCTGAAACCGCTGACTATTGCGATGCAATAAGCATTTCAATATTATCCACATAAAAATCTTTTAGTAACAAACCAATACGTGGGAAGCTAGCGTGTATAGTTTTACGACACATAAGAACAAATTGTTAGCTTCATGCGCGCAGATACATTACATTGCATGCTTATTAAATTACTCGGCACTAAGTGGCTAGGTGTTTCGCGTTCAGTACTCACTGATTATGGTTCCGTTAAGGATGTGCACTTTTAGCTCCCTCTGGCTTGTACACGTGACCTGCAAGTCAAGCATTCACATGAGATAAAGACATAAGCGATATTATGATTATTAATTGTATTTAAAGGCCGCTTGATGGTAGGTGGCTACTGTCGCCATATGGTCCACATCTCAAAACGTTCACTACTTACGACTTTAATAGGAGAAGGAAGGGATAGTGAAGTAGGTTCTAGTATCCTTACTCACCAAAACACAGTCGTTATTTCACAGAGGTCTTCTGTAAAAGAGTGGTTACTGTCTCCAGACTGGCTGCCCAATTTATGAATGCGAAACGCATTGTTCCAAGCTACTATTAAAACGCCCAGGTCAGCAGAGGCTCTGAAAAATTCATTTTCAAAGTCCCTTTGAATAAAATTGTGAAGCAAGATCAATTCAGCAAGTTCGCTCCGCGTCTGCTAAGCATATCGTCATCGCTGAAATACCTCTCGCAAGTGAGACAGTTAGATAACGCTGTAAGAGTGCGATTTCCTTGTATTACGTGCTCAAAACGCACGCGTACACGACCCGCATTATTCTTTGCCTACTAATAAATATTACCTAAGAACGCGAGCTTTAATTGGCGAAAAAAATCGATCTATCTGCTAGGCATTCCCATGTTATTACATAGTATACATATTTTGTGAGAACACCACCTTTTTATACGGTTACTAAGTAGGTAGCAACCTACTCTAAGTAATTACTCTTACGTGGATTTTCGTTTTTATTTTAACCTGTTTCCTATTGAAATAAATATTAGCACAACATCTATATATTTGTAAAATCATTTGCCCTGACTGACTATCAACGCACAGCAGAAACTACTAAGTCTAGAAAGCTGAAATTTGAAAGATATGTTTATTTTATAACGTATAAGCAAGTACGTGCTGAGAAAGGATTTTTGAAAATTTCAACACCCTCGAAGCCGGAGGCGTGTAGCTAGTTTCGAATAAGTCAAGAACATGCTTTATAAGGTCTCAACATTATAAATGAATAATTGGCACACAAAGGCATTATAAATGGCATGGAATGTTTAACCGAATAGAGATAGAAGAGCCGAGAAAGAGTCGTCCTTGTCGTGTGCTCAAGTCAAGCAAGCGCTTGACATTTTAACGTCAGTCAAAGGTCGTGTGCACCCCCACCTTTGGCATTTGCAGTTACAAATGACATTTTAGTTCTAATAATAATAAAAACCGTAAATAAAATGTCAGAACCGGGTTTCGCTATGAATATTAATACGTTTGCGACATAATGATAAATACCTGAGCCGAGACTTAGTGAGCACGTAACAGGTTTTAGGTATTTTTCTAAGGTATTTTAATTATGGCCTCACTTTTATGTAGTTCATATCTGATTTTAGATACGCGTTTATTTACTTATATTGAAAAGTTCACTGAAATCAATGTGAAAGAAAAACAATATGTTTTTCTAAAATTATACGCAAGTAATTTTGTAAAAGTAAGTAAAAGTAATTTTGTTACTTTCGTATCGATTTTTATCGATATATTATGGAATTTTCTTCAATTTCTTTGAACGTTATCTAATAATCTTACACTATATGAGTTTTCGTGTGTAAACTTTAACTGAGTTTTAGCAGCGGAGACAAAGAGCGGTGTAAAAATAATTCGGAATGCTTCCGTAGTTCCTTGGCTGTGGCTAATGAGTTGTTTGTGTGTAGCGGCCGCCGACTTACACCGATGGCGACGGCAGGCGGATGAGACAGTGAAGAAAGACGAGAGCCTGGAGGTAGAGCTATGCAAGGACAAGGACGCCGGCGAGTGGTTCCGGTTGGTGGCCGGCGAGGGCGACAACTGTCGCGACGTCATCCAGTGTACCGCCTCGGTAAGTCAATTGATTCTTACGCATTCATATCTATACGCACTGTATCACCTTATTACGTTCCGCATGAAAATGTATCATTTGCACTTAACTGGAAATATGATTAATTAATTATTTATTTATGTTAAATTTCCGCAGCTCTTTCGTAAACTACAAGTTTTTATTGAAATAATTTACTGTAAAATTTTATTGCTAATAACGTTTTATAATTTCTTAGTATGTAGATGCGAAGAAATCAATAAAAACGTAAATGTTAAAATTTATTAGAAATTTTTTTTAGTTAAGTTCTACAGATAGGTTATGACGTCCACTTGATTGTAGGTGGCTACCGTTGCTTATAACATTAGGGAAATGGCTACTTTTATAATCATTATTTAAAATTTTTGGAGATTTTGAAATATTTTTGTCTTCGTTATGTTACAAAAGTAATAACTAATTTTCATGAGTAGGTACCAATTGTTTTGTGTGCTCTAGAAAACAAATATTGCTTATCCAAAACATACTTCATTCATTAACCCTCTTCAGATAACAAAATCATACTTTATTTGCTAGATACAATGTGATAGCTCTCTGAGGTTCGAACCATTGCTAAGTTCAACTATGGATTATCAAAGTTGATCTTTTGTAAGTGTTCTTACAATTTGATCTTTAATTTCAGTGTGACATTATGTAATTCGTAGAATATTGCAAAATATACCTACATTACATGCTTTAGCAATATGTAATGAACCTGCCCATATTAATAAATTAGAGTTACTGTACTGGGTTTTCCCTGCGTGACGTTCATTCACCATTTCTTAATATCACTTTTAATTTAGGACCAATTCTGTTACTGTAATATTTTTTACACTTGTCAGTCATATTGTAATAACGTGAGAAATAAAATTGAAGCAAAAAATCACGAGTACCTACAATAACTGTGATTGCATTATTATGGAAATATAAAAACAATCTTTGATACACATGTTTACCGTACGCATTTAAAAAGGTCATATTGTTTATAAACAGGAAGTGTTCGACGATGTTTAAATGAATTCCTACAATTTATTCGTAAACGTGAAACTAGCTACGTCCTTGCCTTTACCTATCCTTTCACATCTGGTTTTATTCATCTATATTAAACAGGCCATGATTTATACATTCCATTTATCGTGTGATTTTTAATTTTCGCAATAGGGTATTCAAGCCATACGTTGTCCGGCCGGTTTGTACTTCGACATTGAGAAGCAAACGTGCGATTGGAAAGACGCGGTCAAGAATTGTAAGCTGAAGAACAAGGAACGCAAAGTGAAGCCTCTGTTGTACACTGAGGAGCCCCTCTGTCCCGAAGGAAGCCTGGCCTGCGGCGACTCAAGCTGTATAGAGCGTGGACTCTTCTGTAACGGCGAGAAGGATTGTACCGATGGATCCGATGAGAACTCGTGTGGTAAGTTATAAATATATAATTATAATCTCTTATGTCATAATCTATTCTATTCTATAATTATATAAACTCCGAAACTACAGAACCTATTTTGATCAAATTTCGTAACTTTGTGTGTTTTGGTCCAACTTAAAATAGTTTTTATCTCAATTATTGATTTCAATATAAAAAGACACCCGTGCGAAGTCAGGAACGGGTTGTTAGTACTTATATAGAAAAGAATTGTGTTAGTTACACCATTTATAACTCGAGAACGGTTGGATCGATTTTTATGATATTTGATTTGTTTAATTTGTCTACGCCCCGAATAGCACAAATAACTATTAAAACATGTGAAATATTAACGAAAAAAATTGTGAATAAAATTAATTTTCTCATACATTTTGTATGGAGAGGAGCGGTACGAAGTTCGACGGGTCAGCTTATACAATAATGGGTCGATAGAAGTAAATTTGAATATGTATGTATGCATTTCAGTGATACAAATAACATTAGACAGCGTTATAACATAATTTGTAACTAATGTTTTATAAGTAAGTATAAAATCGTGAGAAATCATTTAAACAAATTTCTGTTATATTAATGAAAAATGAAAGGTCAACTCTTAATATTTTTTTTATTTAGAGGTATACGTTCAATGTGATAATAACAATTACTTTTTCACATTTAAATCATAATATTGAAAGTAAATAGGTAGAAATAGGTATATAAAATTAAAGAGTTTGAACTTGAACGAGTTAACGACGAATGAGATTCAAGAGGCGTGACGAATAACTTGCCCGAAATACCAATCACTTGACCTAAAAAAACATTTCAACTTAAACGTAATATACCTTAAACAAACAGGGTGATTTATAATACTTACGTACATTTGTCAGTGGACTATGTACGTTTTCGACGTAAATAACTCTTTAAATTGGCTTCCATAATGTGAGGCAATTCAGAAAACCGATAATAACAATCTCGGGGGATACAATTTGATACATAAATATGTAATATATGTATAAATTGTATGTATTAGTGGTATAATCAAATTATTGATGTATATGATAAATATCATATACCTACATCAATAATTTGATTAGGTATACCACTCGATAGGATCAAAGTTTTTTTTTTACATGGTATATTCGAATTCGTTGGATATATTCATATAATACACCCAAAGAAAATATTACTCGTAATATAAAACACACAGGACATTTTTTTAAATAAACTTTAATTTATATATGAAACAAGTAGGTATTCAAAGAGCAAAACAGATCACGATAATGTTTGACTCTAAAAAACATACAACGTTATCTTTAAATTGAAATCATGTTCTTGAGGAGGATACTAAATTCCATTCGCCGATGTAGTTAGTGGCCTTGGCTTGGCTGTATGACGTTACAAAAAAAACTGCAAAACATATTATTATGACTTTATTTACCCTTTGTATAGCATTTGCAAGCGTGATAGGTTATATATTTTTCCACTTAATCCCTCTCACAATACATACTCTCTCAGTATTTTGCCTTGATCATAAACGACAGTGAATATGAGTACAATAACTTAACGAGGACGCCCACTTAAAGTTGTACATCTTTAAAAATATTAAAGCAAAAGTGAAATCCGAGCGGAAGTCAGGCAGCTGTATCGAAGATTTAATCAAGCGAAAGTACCCACACTGGTTCTCTCGCTCGATCTTAACTTCACTCATACACCACTGCAGTCTTTAACGTAACACCCGATACGCTGACAAATTATGTCAGCCGCTGGAACGAATCTCGTTACGCATACTTGTCCTAAGTATGTAGGTGCCTATCTAAATAGAACTAGTTTATATTTGAATAGTATGTATGTATGTGTTTTTTTGTCTAATTTGTGTGTTTATAATTAATTAGATGTTAGGAGAAAGTTGTTTTATTACACACAAATCGACGTAATCATTTATAAAGAGCTTTTATGAATATATAATCGTAAAATGTTAGGTGTGCTTGACAAGCTTCTATCCTACATAAAACCGGCTATGTGAAGGGTTTCTACGGTGTTGAATGAATTATAATTTGTTTTAGATATCGACAACGACCCGAATAGAGCTCCACCGTGCGACACCTCCCAGTGTGTTCTGCCCGACTGCTTCTGCTCTGAAGACGGCACCGTGATACCTGGCGATTTGCCTGCCAAAGACGTGCCCCAGATGATCACGATCACCTTCGATGACGCCATCAACAACAACAATATTGAACTGTACAAAGAAATCTTCAATGGAAAACGTAAAAATCCCAACGGCTGCGACATCAAGGCGACATTCTTCGTTTCACACAAATACACGAACTACTCAGGCGTACATGAAACACACCGCAAAGGCCACGAAATTGCAGTACATTCAATCACGTAAGTTCTCGTACAACGGCTGTTTGCAATCTCATGCAATCTAAATGAATTTGTTATAGACACTTCAACATTCCGTTTGATAATATTTCTTTGTCTCTTAGGCACAATGACGATGAACGGTTCTGGAGCAACGCAACTGTCGACGACTGGGGTAAGGAAATGGCCGGTATGAGAGTGATTATTGAGAAGTTCGCCAATATCACTGATAACAGCGTTGTGGGTGTCCGCGCGCCGTACTTGCGTGTCGGTGGCAATAACCAGTTCACCATGATGGAAGAACAAGCTTTCCTGTACGACAGTACTATAACAGCTCCACTTTCAAATCCGCCTCTGTGGCCGTACACAATGTACTTCCGTATGCCTCACCGCTGCCACGGCAACTTGCAAAGCTGCCCCACCAGGAGTCACGCCGTCTGGGAAATGGTTATGAATGAGTTAGATCGTCGCGAGGACCCTAGCAATGATGAGTACTTGCCCGGGTGCGCCATGGTAGACTCTTGCTCTAACATCCTTACCGGCGATCAATTTTATAACTTCCTAAACCACAACTTCGACCGCCATTATGACCAAAATCGTGCGCCACTGGGACTCTATTTCCACGCCGCGTGGCTGAGAAACAATCCCGAGTTCTTAGAAGCATTTTTGTATTGGATCGATGAGATCCTGCAAAACCATAACGACGTTTATTTCGTGACTATGACGCAAGTCATCCAGTGGATCCAGAACCCTCGTTCCACCACTGAAGCCAAAAACTTTGAGCCCTGGAGGGAAAAGTGCGCGGTCGAAGGTATACCTGCATGCTGGGTGCCTCACTCTTGCAAGCTCACGTCCAAGGAAGTTCCCGGGGAAACCATTAACTTGCAAACTTGCGTGAGATGCCCCGTCAATTACCCCTGGCTCAATGACCCCACGGGCGATGGCCACTACTAATAGAGCCACGATCTCGCGCTAGATGCGCACCATTTAGTTGATATTTTACGATCGGGGGGTCACACAGACAACATATTATCAACTACAAAAAAATTTAATACAAAAATACAGAGCAAATCTCTGTTTAAATTTGGTATATGTTGTGTTTGTGTGATTTCAAACTGTACCGGGTTTCAATCCCGTTTGTAGTATAAGTGCCTACATAACTAATGTAATATAGACTCACATCAATATTTAATAGGTATGTTTTATACTTCGTGTGATTTTTCTAATGTAAGTCTGTTCTATGAAATAAAAAATAAAATTTTAAAATAGTTAATTTGCTGTTTTTTTTTCAACCCTTTTTTGTTAATATCAAAACAGTGACTCAATATAGAAATTAATGAAATATAAGATGAATTTGCTATAAAATAAATTTCCTGCTTTTACAAAAATATTACTATGATTTTAAAAAATAATGATAATAAATCGTACTGGTTCATTTTAAATATAACCTTTTTTTTCTCAAGTCAAAAATATGAAGCTTGTAGATAAAGTAGACAAAATTTACGAATTTGCAGGAATCATACGAGATATTTAATGAATTCTACTGTAATTACTGACAATCATCATCATAATCTCAGCCGTCCACTGCTGGACATAGTATAATTTTCCAGTAGGAACCGTAAGAATCAGTCTGGTCTACCCGCGGCACTTATTTTATACCAGACGAAACGTCTGGCCCCAACGGGTTAATTACTGAACAATAACTCAATCAAATTGAGATTTAAAAAGAGGCTAATTTAAATATCATGGTTAAAGTTTCTAATTGTAATTGCTATGCTATAAAAATATACTGTAGCCAAACGAAAATTTTAGTAAAATAAAAATTACAATCAATTAGAAAAGGAATATAAGAATTCATAATACTTATTTATACAGTCTAGCTACATTTATTTATATATATTTTTTTTATTTAAACTACAAAGTTTTAACTTATAGGTACCACTATTAAGATAAATATACAAACATTTTCCTGCCTAACTTAACCTGTTCGGTGCTTATTTGCAGACAGCCATTTTTCAACAGACAACAACCTCTACTTGACCATACGTGAACTTTCAGAATGACCGACCTAAGTTTATTTATTTAAAAGAGACTTAATATGCTTATTCCACACGACTCTCATAAATAGGGTTCCGTATAATTAAATATTCAATTGTTGATTTTTTTAAATATTTTAAACGTTTTATTTAGTAAAAGTAAGTTTAGAAATTAATTTCTTTTTTTTATAAGAGATGGGTTAGCTCTTGGCCAACAACCAGCCATGTGGCAAGGATGAGTCCTAAGATGGAGCGAGCTCACCCAGAAGATGCCTATTCACTCGAACCTTGAAAATTGAAATATTTGAGAACTATGAATTTCATTTTTAAACATAATTCAAATTCATGAATAGTTAAACAATCTAATTCAAGTACATATCAACTGACACACAATTACCACTATTTTAATTTTATCCTGAGATTTATCTTAAAGATTACTATTTACTTTTGTTTTACTGACATTCAATTTTTTACTATCAATAAATAAAATATGTGTAGTATATTTATTAGATGCAGTAAAATTCCTGTTACAATCTACGCTAAATATATCAAATACCTACTTATAAAGAAATTATAAAGAATACCATTATTCTTATAATAAAGAGAAAATAATTAAATGTGATGCTTCAAGCGGAACCTTAAAAATATTTTAATAGTTTATTGATCCAAGGGTTATTCGCCTCCTGTTTAATGCGTAGTGCATACTTACAAACACATACTTACGAATCAAGATTAATAAGGTTTTTTGTGTGCTTAAAATAAACTTGTACAATTAAAATGCTTAGAAAACACGTCAAAATTATGTTTAAATTACAGCAACATACTTTGTGTTTTTTATTTTCTTAATATTTATAATATTATTTAAAAATTTTGCTTCCGTATGTTAATGTTCACAAAACTCGAAAACTAGCTGATAAATTGATTTAAAAAAAAATCACAAAGCTGCATTTTAACAAAAAGTGTGTAACATATACTTTTTATATACTTTTTATATAACAGAAATAATTGGGAAGACAATGAATTGTGGCCCGGTTCAGCAACTAGATATGTGTTTTATAATATTTATAAATAGTAAAATGTATTCAATTGTTCTTAATATGGGCAGTGGACTAGTTTTGTAGGCTGTTTGGTAGAAATGTGGCAAATATGAACATGTGCCAGTTAACCACGAAGGAAGTAAGTAGAATGCAACCGTCTCATAACGCAATATTCAGAAAATTTCACTATTTACTTCTATTTGCGTGGTATAAAGTGATATTAAGTTTAATCAAGTCGAACTCCTTTTCTTTCTCGATGAATATACCCAAAAATATAATTTATAAATTTTAGAACAATAAAACAATTTAAGCCATGGATTGTTACACTGGCTGCCTATTCTATGGATTTTTTTAATTAAAAAGATATTTTTTTAATCACATAAGGTCACTGCGACATGAAGATATGCTTCTGTGCAAAAGTTGGGAAATCCGTCATCCTCAGCTAATTTCTTAACCTTCGCCCTATCAAGGTTAGCATCACACTTGACATTGCTAGTTTGCTTGTTCGGTGACGGTACCCACCCATTTTTAGAATTTTTTTTATTGCTAACATTATGAGCAGAAGTGGCTATATTTTCTATATAGCCACTTCTGCTCATAATGTTCTTCATGTGTTCAATGTTCTCATAATTCTCATTCATGTGCTTTGTATAACTGTACCAACCAGACCACTTTACAAGGAAAGTACCAACATTAATTTTCGTTAAACGGCATTCATAGAATCGTTGTCGTAGATAAACGCGTTCAAATCTGAATTTGTTGCACTAAAAGTACCTAAAAATACAAGGTTGGAATTCTCTAACATAATTTTCTTAGTCACAACTATTACAATAATCGTTTTAAATATTATATTATATTAATATAACTATACTAAGAAATAGAAAAAATAGACGCTGCCAGCGTTTTAGTCACGTGTTTGTTTATAGCGAAGCCTTATTGTCTAACTATATTAATGACGATGATGAGGATAACATACAAGCTATAATTAAAAATTATAAAGCCCCGACTTTCTATTCAGCCCAAACACGCTATATCCACTGTAAGTTGCTGAGGAATTGGGTATCCTGCAGACCATTTGATGCTACAGCACCAGGTCAAGGTTACCATGGAATTACATGTGGAAGTTAGTGACTAATTGTCTTCAAACGCCTGAACAGGTCTTCATAAATTATAGTTAGGCACGCTCCAGATCAGGTCAGCTTTTAAACAAGATCGGATCCGTCTAGGAGCTACGATTTTGCGTCAGGGTCGGAGGTTAAAGGGGGTTATAGGGTTACGACAATCTTGATGTTACTTGTCGTAACGGGAGACTAAAATTCTTTGTTCCACTAATTTTATTATTAATTTCCAGTCTGCTCCTTTCTCTCGCCAAGTCCTTACTTATCGCCTACTTCTTCGTCAACTTCTAGACCCTCTTTGCCTATTGCAAAACATTTTCAAAGCCAACAAAAAATGTTCTTTGACTTATTCTTGACGCATGAGCAACATACTTAAGTAAGCAACAATAAAGGCAGACGCATCGTAATAAAATTCCGAAGCTCAGACAATAGATGTCTGGGCGTCACCAACGCACCTATTCTCGTGTGGCACCCAGTGGGCGGCTAGTTGCACATCTACATCATCACCTTCGACTCATTCGTATGTCATCAGCACCATGACTTTCCAATTCATGTTGCAACACCCGAAAAAAAGAACTCTTTAAAAACAATTGTATTGTTAACAGCATCTAAATAAATAGAGAGTAGAAACCGGACTAAGCGACACTAGTTGATGCAGCTTGCGTCTGCTGTGATAGTGAAAGCAGAGAAAGTGTTCCCTTGCCTCGCGGTGCTCGATGTGCCTTTGTTGATGTGCGGTTATTTTTAATCTGCAATATGTATTCACGTTTATGGTCACAATAAAACGATAACTCAAACCAAGATTGCGGGTAAAATATATTCATTTTATAATAAATGTTGCTATTTTACCCAGTGAAATTACCTCAACTCTGTATTAAAGTGATTTTAAGCTTGTAGTGAATTCATATTTTACTTGTTTTCTATTTGATTATTTTTATTGGGACGCCCTGCGGCCAGGACAGGCATCGCAGTAGGAAGCGGTTGGATGCGGAGGACAGAAGACCGTGTGTGGTGGCAAGCCTTGGGGGAGATCTACATCAAGCAGTGGAGAGATATAGGTCGATGATAGTGATGATGATGATGATTATGTATTTTTATTTACACACCCTTACAGAGCAAAGTGAAAGGGTAACAATTATTTTCCTTTTTTTCAGTGCTTTTCTCTGTTCCTGTGCAAAATCAGTTTTTGAATTTTATACAAATAATAAAATTGAACCAAATCTGAAAGCCAAGATGCGTAATCAACTGTGTTAAATATGCATTACGTAATGTGTACCTAATACAAGAAGCATGGTAATGATATAATAGCATATTTCCTTCTTTCTTAACAGCACTAAGAAAATGTTCAATACTCACACTTTACTTTAGAAATAATCGCAATGTTAGCGTATACCATTCGTTTATATGTGTAGGTAAATACGAATTAAAATTCCGTTCAAGGAAAACTTTGAATTTAAATGTCTTATTTTGTTCTCTTTGGTTTCTCAGAAATTTTGTATACCTACATGCATCCTTATCAAAACAAAGGATTCGCACAAGACGTTTGACAATTTTAAATGCCATTTTTAAATTACTTAAAGTTTCAAAATAACTTTTTTTAGATATATTGAATTAATAATAATCTATACTTTTTTAAACCACCTAACCAATTTTAATACGGTTTCTACTAGTGGAAAAAGCGATAAATAAGAAATGTTTGTGTATACGAGTATAATTTGCAGAAAATAATTTTATCGGTGCAAAGACAGGCACGGATTATCGCTAGCTTCTTTTAAACCACCAGACAGACTAAGATTTTTTTTACTAATAGAAGGTTTGTGTAATATTATTTGCAGTAATATTACACAAACCTTTCTAGGACCACTATAGTAGATATATGTATAATAAAATCGTAATATATTGTATGTAACACTATAAAACTAATGAAGCGATGATAAATTTCAAACACAAAAATTTACCCCCAAGTAATAAGAGAATCCTTTGTGGACGAGATTAGCCAAAGACCGAAGAACTTGGAAATCTTTAGAGGAGGCCTTTGTCTCAGGACAAGCTGTTTGTTGAAGGACCGATTGCCGATATTAAGT
Source organism: Synanthedon tipuliformis (assembly GCA_947623395.1). Taxonomy (NCBI): domain Eukaryota; kingdom Metazoa; phylum Arthropoda; class Insecta; order Lepidoptera; family Sesiidae; genus Synanthedon; species Synanthedon tipuliformis. Next base: position 7,370,583 of record OX392408.1, on the reverse strand, counting down.
AGTGTTTATTAGTATTTAAATTAAAATAGTATGTAGGCATAATAACGTAGATTCACTTATTGTTAATCGAACAGTAATAAAGGCTTATTTTATTTTATTTATTTATTTATTTATTTATTAATAAGAGAATCTTACTCAAAAATGTATAAACATAAACATCTTAATATAAACACGAGGTGTAGAGAATTCAATACTTTTAGCAAATCTTTATTACAATGATGATAGGTACGTAGCCACGGTATAAGTGGTATAAGTGTGCGCATTGTCGCAAGTGAAAGGAAATATTTTGAAGGATCCTTGACTCATGCGCGCCTACTTGGAGTCGTTCTTACTTATTCAATAGCTGTACGCTTCCCCGACCCCGCGTCAACAAGAAAGTGTGTTATTAATGATCCACAATGTCAGCATTTTATTCGAAACTAATGTAATTAATCATCATTATTAGTATTTAGTTTTTTATTTAAAAAATATAAAGTCTAAAGGCTAGCTTCTAGCTTTCAATGTTGCAAAATATTTTTGTTAACTGAGTGATTCATCTTTAAAGTAGTTTCTTCGCCCTGAAGACGGGCCTATTGTATCTTCAAGTGCAAATCAGAGAGTGGGCGTTACTTCATTAAAATCATAAATGAATAATTAATAAATACATAATTAATTGTATGGCCCACTAGAATAGTGTGACGATATTGGTCAAGGTTAAATTTCAGAACTGAAATCAGTTCCAGTGGGCTAGAACTGATTGAAAATTTACCCACTTAATGGGCACATGCCTTTAGATTCTCCTGTAGGATGTAGGATTCCTTGTTATGGATCAAATTAATAAAACCAACCTCACTCTAGTGCTGGTGAGTTCTCATTTTTAATTGAGATAGTGTGATGAGACAGAAAAATGTAATCTTTTCTATCAAGCTTCTATCAATCTTTTCACCTTTAGAAAGGATCGCACCAAATGTGAGACAATGACAAAATTTGGCAAAATGAGGATGAGGGAATAGGTTTGAGCATTTCTTATACAGATACTGATACGCTTCTGGTCCATTACAAGCAAATCCCAAATTGTCTGTTTCCCATTTTGACTGAAATACTAATTACCTTTCCCAAATCAACCAAATATTAAAATGTCTTAGTCTTAGATTTTAGTCCCAGAATAACTGAAATCCGAAATGCCCTAGTGCCAAATTGCCTGAAAACTTGAAGATTGAAAAACAAATATTACATAAGACACGCAACAGCACGCGTGCTTGCGGCATCAATTACACAGAGGCATTAATTAAAAAGGTTATTTCTGCTAACGCCAACGCCAAACGCCAAACAGATTGTGTGTCAGAGAAAAAGAAATGCATTATTGTCTGAACTAAATTGTACAGTAATATGATGTAGGTAAGTAAGTATAGGTAACATACATAAAAACGCACATATACACACAACGCTTCTAGACAGAAAGTGTTCATCTTTCAGTTGCTAACTGATAGAACCGATCGATAGATTTTAAAATGTTACTTGTTTACGCAACAGTCGCGCGAAAGTGCAAATGCCGAGTAAACCTTACCGAAGTGTTCAAAATTTTCTAGTCTACGAGTATCTAGTCATTTGTGATAATGTCATATTCAAATTTATGCAATTCTGCATTCTTATATAACGTGTTTACATTAATCGGTGTTAGGAGCACAAAATATTAACGCAGTTATGTCAATGTATGGAAGGAGCAGAAAGGAAAGATTGCATCTTCAAAATCAAATCCGACGGTTGCCTAACATCTCTATATTTTTAAGCTTTTTTCGTCTTTAACTTTCAATATCTATTTATATGTAAAACTAATGTTAAGTATATATATTTACAAATTGTATATGCATCGGTCCCCTAGGCAGAGGTCCCATGCCTGAGGGGCACGGCGCACTTTGGCAGTTCGGGTGCGCCGTCCCAATGAGCAATGTCTGGTTACGGACCCTCGCGGCAGAGTTGCGGAAGAGTGTTCGTCCGACCTGGCAACTTCGCCTTATAGCGGACGCGGAGGACGCCAAGAGGTTTAGTCGGTAAGTCTTCCCCAATGCCACCTCGGGACAGGAGTCCGACATAACCCACCGGTCTATCCCCAGTCCGGTGGATTCCTCTTGTAAAGAAAAAGGCAGAGGTCCCAAGCATGCTGGCTGCATTACCTCGTTGTGTGGCAAGGGCAGCGACCTTGAGATATACTATTTCGTTGGGCAAGGGTACTTAATTTGTTGACATAGGTAATCGCTAGCTCTGGAATCGCCAGTTATGTCGTTTTGACAAAATGAAAATGCGCTGTTGACCTTAGTAGGATTAAGAATAATGCTCACTAGGATATGGTTTTTTTTTTTGTAAATAAAGACTGGTTGATACAGCTATAAAACCAGATAGTTAATCAAAGGTGACAAAATGTGAAATGATCTGTGTGATACGTTTTCAGTATTTCGCTAGTTGGAGACATCATTATAGTGCATAAAATATGAGCCGCAAATTTTAAAGGATTTTTGTGGAGAAAGCTACGAATCTGTCATATTCGAGTTTCTCTTTTATTTCTCATTGTTAAGATCCTATGTAACTGTTTCCAATATGGCCTTAATTAAATGATTGTTAGAAGTACGCAGACGAAGTCACGGGCTTAGGTACTGATCTTACAACATTAGTTTTCGTTTTGCTTCTTAACCTATGTAACAAAGTTTACTCTCACTTGTCAAATGTTTTAATGAAAGGTGTAAGATGGGACGTTTTGTGTGGTTGTTATAGTAATTGTGGTTGGCTGCACGCGGTCAGCGGTCGTGGGGTCGCCACTGCCACGCAATACAACGCGAATCGCGGCGTCTATAGTCCGTCGCGATTCGCACTGAACCTCGTACCTCGTAAGTGATTTGTATTGCATAACCCCAGCCACCCGGATGTGGCCCACAAGGCCACTTATCCACACACCAACATTTTTCTTGCAGCCGAATCACGTCATCAATTTAATATAATCCATATTTATAATTCCTCTCTTATTATGGTTATCGTCTGACCGTTTATTCTTTTACATCCACAAATACATATACATATTATAGTCAAAAAGCGACCCACCCCAGAACTCGCAAGGATGCAATTTTATTCTACAAATTATATAGGTACACAAACCTTCCTTGTGTATCGCTCTTTCAATTAGTGAAAACCTTATCAAAATCCGTTGGGTAGATTAGAAAAAAATAAAGGAGAAACAGAAGGAAGTGGACAGCGACTTTATTTTATCATGTATCCGCGTAACATTAAGGCCGACAGCTACTTTGTTTCGTAATATGTTATATTTATATTATATACGAGCAGGTATATGAATATAGGTATAAATTATTATTAGGTATAAATATAAAAGACTAGTTGGTGCCCGCGTGGAAAAATGAAAAACAACACCTAATAAAACGCCTACTTATCGCTGTGATTGACAGAGGCGTCCAATTTATTTATTTTTAGACGATCCCTCGGGACCTAACATTTTTTTTCACGATAACAAGTATCCTATATGTAAATTAAGGTATAGTTGCGCCAAAGTTTGAAAGAGTAACAAACATACTTTCGCATTTATGATATTAGTAGGATATACTTAGATGACTGGGTAACGTTTCACATATCATTGTGGCTAAATATAATATGCTTGACGCATGAGACTGTTGTCAAGGTGATCATTTGTAAGTTAATGTGGTATTAATGCATAAAATTATACGAATTAAGTACATAATATATGTACCTACTTAAAGAATTATTTTTAAACATTTTTTTTTCTTAATCTAACAGTTCATTCTAAACAACTTTTCGGTTTCAACAGACTTAATAATGTCGTCCTTCATTAACATATTTTTAATATTCTTTTCACCTTTATTCGACATTGACATAAATTGATGTAAAACAGGTCGGACGATCATCGAAAGTGAGCCGAGGCCTCCTCGTTAAGAGTTCAAAAATAACTTCCTGAAATATAATTTTTATATTTTATAATAAATCACCATTATATAGGTTTGGCAAAATAATAATTTTGCTATTAAATTAATTACACACTTAATTAGCAAGCAAGTTTCTTCTGAATCTCTTTTAACACGAAGGTTTAATCTCGTATGTACATTAGTGTATACAAGCATAACATAGATTCATTATGAACTACCTAATTAATATTGAAATAAATAATAAAATAATACATAAAACCTTTATTATATTTACTTGAAATTGTATAAACTTAATTAAATAATCAGTGGTCATAATAATAAAGAAACAGGAAAGAAATGATGTAATTATGACAGAAAATAAGTTATGTAATAAAAGTGCCTACCTATTATAAAATATTGTATAAAACTTTTGTCAACCTAAAAATGGTGAAATCCTATTTTCGGGCAGATTTAACATTTGAAATTATATGAATCCAATTTACCATGCATTATAGCTGTGCATTATCTCTTAAATAAATTGTAAAATAAACGAAGCTGTTTACAATACCTAACTAAGTTACCAAATCTTTGTAAATGTATCGCATTCAATATGCAAGGTGTTTTAGGACTTAGAGAATTTCGGATAGATAGAGATAGATTGCATATTAAATATTTCCAGACATATTAATAAAGATCGCCGGACAGGCTAAGGGCTTAGGGTATAGCTAAGGCAAGAGTACACTATCTTGATCGTAAATGACTATCATCGCACAAGCAGGGGTTGCAGGTGCGCTGCCAACTTTTACCCGTTAAAAATATGAATTTTTTTGATTAATGTAACAGAAGATGCTAAAATTTATATCAAGATATTCGTTAGAAATTAGCGAACCGACACTGGCTTGATAAATAATATCTAATAAATAACTAGCGAGACGCTGCAGCTTCGCAAGGATGTAATTTTTTTTGCAAATTAATAAATCTTCCTCGTCTATCGCTCTTTCTATTAAAGAAAAACTGTAAAAGCAACGTTGTTATATAATATCTATAGAAGATATATAGGACATAGAATAATATATTGTGAGACTGATTAACAAGGTAAAAAATATAATGAAAGAACACATCAAATTTCTCAAGAAAAATCTTAAGAAATTTATTAATAAAAGTAATTTAATGCCAAAGTAGAAAGCGTTTAATGGCACTAGGTCATAAAAAGAGCTCAGTAATTATCTAATTTATCTAAACGAGCTAACTACTGAAATAACAAAAAGTTATGTAGCTACATTAAAATTACAGTTAATATTGAATGAATAATGTTGAGTGGATTCGTTTTTGGTAGCGCACCTACCTAGCGCTCATTATGGTAGGAAGACACAGTGAGTATGTGCATATATGTGATTGCGCCGCTCCGTGCTGCGAACAGGCCAGGTATAGAGCTTCTAAGGTTATATAAAGTCGGAGAGGGGAAGAGCAGACCTCTTGCACTTTCTTGACGACGGCGCGCCACGAAGCGGCCAGTCATCGCCGAGCACCATGGCTCGACACGCGTACTTGTGGCTTGGTGTACTGTTGCTCGCCAGTTGCGGTGAGTACCCGCCCTTAAATCAACATCACATATCTATTTAACGAGATGCTTAGAAAACCCTGAAAGAAGAGGGTCAAATTTTTTTTATTAAAATATCAATTTTTAAAAATATAATAAAATTAATATTTTTTTATTTTTATTTCTTATTAATTTATATAATTTTGGTAATTAAAATAAATGAAATTTCATATATTTTTAAATTAATACACTTTATAACAACTTAATCTAACGATTTTGCTTAATCGCACAATTGTTAGACAGTTTTAGTAAAAGGCTTGATTATTTTTATAAAATTCTGTGTGGGGTACAATTTTTTTTTTCTCTTGAAAACTTTATTTAATTTTGAAGTAAACATTTAAGTTTGAAGCCAAGTTAGAGCGTAGCCGGTTACCTACGTGGCTTGTTCGATTGTGTTGACCTCGATTTCTTTTTAACTTTCAATGCCGATACCGTGCCGCTTACGGAACGTTGCAATTTACTCGGACCGTACAAAAGCTTCGCATGCAATAAATAAAACAAATTGCACATTCAATTGTTTGCATATTACAAAGCTACTTTTATGTGATGTGACTATTTTATTTCAATATATATGTATTTATAATGCTCTTGTTAAGTATTGCTCTTAATTTTAAATTGAAAAGAGTAGATAAAAACGTTGGGGCGGGCGGGCGCGTAGCATCACGTCTCTCTGCGTCTGCTATGCTCGGCTCACTGTACACTGTACATGTATAATAGAACGGTACCTGAATTCCACCAAGTGTTGTAATCGTAGCTTACGTTCATGTTGCGTTACCTAATGAGCGTGTTGTCTATAATATGACTAGTCTTAGGTGTTGGTAATAATTGTTAGCCAATATAGATATGTTCAGGTTAGTTAAAATTTAAATTATCTGATTATATAAGTATGAATAATTTAAGTTTATTTAATTAAAATAATATAAATTTGGAGTTTTAACGAACGTTTAGTATAAAGATAATTCGTATCGACTTTTCACTATTGGATGCATTAAAAAAATAATGAGGGAAAATTAGCTTATTTAGTATCTAAATAATCTAGCAAGTAGGACTTATGTAGTTTTCGATTTTAAATTTTATTCCAAGGACTCACTAATATATAATAAATACAAAAAAAAATTGTCATGTTATTGAGGTCAAAAAATAGATTTTAGAACTTTTGTCTATTTGTCTTTGCGTTTGTGTACGCTAATCTCAGATTACAATGCGGTTTTCGCTGATGTATTGTAGAGTAGTAAGCTTCCCGTAACATTTAAGTGTTTGTTTCATTCCAATCGGTTTACAAACAAAAAAATATAATAACACGAGTACGAAGTCGCGGGCACAACTAGTTAGTTTTATCACAAGTTTTATTTATAAATTTTCTTTATTCTATATTTAGAATTATATTCTATATTTTCTTATATATTTATTATATATATATAAGAATTAAGAATATAAGAAATTATATATATAAGAATTTAAGAATTATATATAAGAATTAATTTAATGAAAGTCAAATAGCAATATTCCGACAAACAATGTCGCTGTGGGGCAAAAGGTTCTCATGACGAACCAACCGGAACCTTCGAGAAACTGTCATTGCATCATTTGATATTTTTTTGCTCAACGCTGTGTGAAAAGTACTCGTATGTGACGGAAATTGGGTAAATTGAGCCCGAGTTGACCCACTGTTGATTTGTTTCAGTGGCGGGCGAATCGCGAGTGAAGCGGCAAGATGAAGACACAGCCGGAGACGATGTAGACCCAGAACAACTGTGCGATGGCCGACCCGCTGATGAGTACTTTCGTCTGACTACCGAAGGTGACTGCCGTGACGTAGTCAGGTAAATTAAAAATAAACTGCTCACTCACAACTTCTTCATTTCAAATTAATTCACTTCAGTAGCTCAGACCAAATAAGAACTAACAGAATTTTGCTGACAACATAGTTAAGCCAGTTTTATAAACATGTGTGCGTAGACCATTTACTGTATTGAGATTTTGTACCTATTCCAAGCTTATAACCTACATTTTTGTTTATTTTTATTGAAAATATTGGTTTTGAAAATAACATATAATTTTTAATAGGTACTTAATATAAGATTGAACCAACCAACGACCTCTGTACAATCCAAAAACCTTTCATGAAGAGATTACCATTTTGTTCCAGCATTATAATTATAGAAATCAACTAGATAGATATTCACAAATGCCTTTTGAAATCCAATAACTCGTTCTCAGTTAAACTCTTGAAAGGGACCAAACGAGTTTATGTACCTATCTATTTTAATTACCAAGTTGGTTTATAATGTTCATTATAATAACAGGAATTTTATTAGAATGAGATTAAAAGTATTAAATATTAAAAGTCTGTAACAAGTTTTTCCGGCTACGAATTACTACTTTTTATAAATAGGTGCCCATATTTAATCAATACCTACTAGCTGGTGCCCGCGACTTCTTCCGCGTTGAACAACAAGACGCTTGCCTGATAAAATATGTAAAGCAATATAACTCCTGATGACATACATTGACGCCTGATCTTGATTTTTCGGTAGCTAGTGCCAGCAACTTTACGCGCGTCTTTACTTTACTTTAACTTAACATTTTAAATTAAAATTTACAATTAGTATGGAAAAAAAATTGTAGCAATATTTTACTCATATATATAGTCTGTACGTTTAGATGTTTGTTACTAAATCACGCAAAAACGGCTGAACAAATTTGGATGAAATTTGGCACATAGATAATTTAACAACATACAACATACATATAATATACTTTATATTCTGGAAAAATGTTAAGTTCGTGTGGATTATTTTTAAAAAAAATATACAGCGCTTATGAAGTCACAGCAAATATTTTATACTTAACACAGAGTCTAGCTATCTTTAATATATGAAATTTCAATCATAAATCAAAAACATTACAAAAAAAAAAGTGTAAGACAATGAAAATCTCAAGAATTTAGTCCTGTGATAATATATGTAGTTTTGTATGTCACGCCGTTAATTCTGAATAACATTTTATAGCAGAGATATATTAAAGTTCAAATGTCATTGTATGTCCACATAGCCACCGAACGTGATTATGTAAGCTTCTATTTGCCAACATCGAGTCTACATTCATAATGTGCCTTTTAATATGCAAGTCCTTGATACCGTAGAGGCTGTGAACGGAACGGTCAATATCGTGTCATGAATTGCGAGTGTAACTACTTATTTATTATTAGTCACATGAATAGCAAATTAAAAATATCCTGCTTACAGTTAAAAGGTTACGTATGCCGCATAACTAACTCTTTGAATATTTTTTCCAGTACATTCCTTTTACACTTGTAACTTCATATGTAAAACGAGTTCTAAGTTGAGAAATGTTACACATATACTTAGGTATCGCACGTAACTTTTTCTTTTATGCGTATATAACGGACAAGCTGACGGTCCATCGCGTGGGATGTCGCCTATAGACCTTCGCAATTCCAAGGGCCGCAATGACGACGACCAAATGTGAAGAAAATTAATTAAGAAATTGAATTATGGAAATTTATGGAAGGGTAAGAGTTAGGAGGACTATTCCCCCCCTACTCATACTGGATACTTGAAGCACTACAGCAAGCGTGCCTAACTATATTCACGGTGGTCTTCTGTGAGGAATAACTACTTGAGAAGTTTCACTAAAAAAGTTTTAAACTCTGCAGACCGGCTAACGGTCTACTTGATGGTAGGTGGCTACCGTCGCCTATAACACAACAGGTGCTGGCCGACTACAGTAGCATAAGATCATAATTGGTAATTAAGAAGCAAACTTATTTTATATCTATGGTGTACAATAAGATGGGAGCATCGCTAATTACAGGTGCGACAAGGGTGGAGAGAATGGTGTCACTAGGCTCGCCTCAGTGCGCTGCCCGGGTGGTCTCGCCTTCGATATCGACCGTCAAACATGCGATTGGAAAACCCATGTTAAGAATTGCGATAAACTAGAAAGTAAGTTCCTCGTGCATCGGAAGTGGCAGTGCGGAGGGCTAACGGCTGTGTTTCCGGCTCAGACCCCGACAGACCGCGGAACTTGTCTCACGTTCAATTGTGATTGTTGTTAGCCTTCCGGATTTCCACTTCCCGTTTAGGTACATAATTTTAATGTCACATTTCTTGTCAACGCAGGTGCACTAGGTCAGGTCTTAAACAGATCACTTGCCCGTCTGGACTGGCTTTCGATCTGGATAAACAAACGTGCGACTGGAAGGGTAAAGTGAACAACTGTGACAAACTCGAGAGTAAGTGCCGAAGTAGCCGCTACTGGCGTGTGGCGAACAATCTGGCTTGGGTGAAAGGGCCGCGCTGCACTGTAGATTGAATTGATAGGTGTACTGCATGAGGCCCCCGAAGATGAGGCATGAGGCCGGTCCCACAGACCGGCCCGCAAGTTCAAGCATTAACATTCTCCAGCAGACACGGATATAAATAACCACAGAAAAAAAAAAAAACTATTACAAATCGCTTCCCAACAAATGTCAAATAAAAACAAAACTTAAATCGACACAATAATTAAAATGAATAAACGCCATAATCAATATTCTTTTATGTAATACTGTAAAACCTATTTTTAACGATAAAGATGGAAGTGATGTTGATGCAGTAACTAATGAAACAAGACTAAAAAATAAAATTACCTACTTATTGAAAATGTAATGCTCATAATATACAAATCCACAATTATACACCTTTGCTGATGGTATTTAGTAGTTGTTAGCACACTATAAAAAGTTGTACATATTTAATCACTTACACGGAACTGACTCTCATTTTCTTCTCTCTTTTTCTGCAAATTGAGCCCACTAAGTCCGCTTGCTTCTCACTAACCACGAAACTAACATACCTTTTTATCTATGTAGTTTTTGGTGAATAAGGGTTTATCGTAATTTTAAAATAATCGTTTTCCATTCCTTGTATGCACTCTTTTTAAATTTAATACTTAGAATTTTTTTGCTACCATCACGACTATGTATGATACACGATGTCGCTTATGTCCTTGGTTTGGTTTCTTTTGTGGTACCTAATTGTTTTCCTTCCATATACTTACGACCTAGAAAAATGTACTTAACTATTATTCTTTCAGAGCCACCTAAATGTTAAGTCTCTAAAATACTTAGACATATAAATTGCCATATCTAAAGGGAAATAACAATGCTTTTCAATAGATATTTCATTCGACTGTTTAATTTTTTAAATAAAAGAAATTGTTGCCCTCAATAATTTGTTTCCGTTCATGTAACCAGCCATAATTATCATTATCCACAGTACTGGTAGATACCTTTTATCAACCAGTTTAATACCTTCTTCCGTTTTCACGTTCTGCTACTTGATATACTTTTTCTCTCTTTCTTTCTCACTCTATTATTTGCCATTATCTTTTTCTCTATGTTTCATTCTTTATTAAATTAACTTAAATCGTTTTAACTTAAACACTATTACAAAAGTCACACAGTCAAATCAGGCGAGTCACATGAATAAATGGCGATCTTTATTTTGACTAACTAGGGACCCGATGATAGGACCTACGAAAGGAGATCAAAGGTGCACCACCATACCATAAGACTTCAATGATTCAGGTACCAATATTCATAATGTTTTACTTTTCAGAACCCAGGAAAATTTTACCAATATTAAAAACAGACGAGCCGATATGTCCGGAGGGAAAATTAGCCTGCGGTAATGGAGATTGCATAGAAAAGGAATTGTTCTGCAATGGAAAACCTGACTGCAAGGACGAATCTGATGAAAATGCCTGCAGTAAGTAATAAAAACCTATTTTTGTGAAGCGGATAATTTTTTAATGTATCATTATTACATTATATGTGTTTTCCATTTTCAGCTGTCGACGTGGATCCAAATAGGGCTCCAGAATGCGACCCCAATCAGTGCACACTTCCCGACTGTTTTTGTTCTGCAGACGGCACCCGTATTCCAAATGGACTTGAACCGAACTCTATACCGCAGATGATCACAATTACATTCAACGGAGCCGTTAATGTAGATAACATTGATTTATATGATCAAATCTTCAATGGAAACCGTCATAATCCCAACGGCTGCACAATTCGTGGTACCTTCTTTGTTTCTCATAAGTACTCTAATTACGCTGCTATTCAGGAACTGCAACGCAAAGGTCACGAAATCGGTGTATTTTCAATTACTCACAAAGATGATCCTCAATATTGGTCAAGCGGTAGCTACGACGATTGGTTAGCGGAGATGGCCGGAGATAGGCTCATCATTGAACGTTACGCCAATATCACAGATGCATCTATTATCGGCGTACGTGCCCCTTATTTAAGAGTCGGTGGCAATAAGCAATTCGAGATGATGGCCGATCAATACTTCGTTTATGACGCTTCCATCACCGCTCCTCTAGGTAGAGTCCCTATTTGGCCTTACACGCTATATTTCCGGATGCCGCATAAGTGCAACGGTAATGCCCACAATTGCCCATCGAGAAGCCATCCAGTATGGGAAATGGTTATGAATGAATTGGACAGAAGAGACGATCCCACTTTTGATGAATCTTTGCCTGGTTGTCACGTAGTCGACTCTTGCTCTAACATTCAAACCGGTGATCAATTCGCGCGCCTTCTTCGCCACAACTTCAATCGTCATTACACAACCAACCGCGCTCCTCTCGGTCTTCATTTCCACGCATCGTGGCTTAAATCGAAAAAGGAATTCAGGGATGAACTCATTAAGTTTATCGAAGAGATGCTGGAGAAGAGCGACGTTTACTTCACTTCCCTTATACAAGTTATCCAATGGATGCAAAACCCTACTGAACTATCATCACTGAGAGACTTCCAAGAATGGAAACAAGATAAATGTGACGTGAAAGGTCAGCCTTATTGCTCGTTACCCAACGCCTGTCCCTTAACAACAAGGGAGTTACCAGGAGAGACGCTGCGTTTGTTCACTTGCATGGAGTGCCCTAACAATTACCCGTGGATTTTGGATCCAACAGGTGAAGGTTTCAGCGCGAAGAAGTGATCTCTTTTAAGTTAAATAAGAAAAGACTGTACACATGTAAATAATACTCAGTAATGATAATAATAGTGTAACTATTTGCGGGATCGTACGGCAGAACATCATCTAGAATGTCCATCCATAATGCTATGTTCGCTACATATAACTATTTTCATCTAACAAAAAAAAAACTTTTTTACGAGATAGTTAATTATTCAATATTTCAAAATAAATTACTTGTCATGTACTGCCTCTTTGTACACTTTTTACTGAAATGATAAAATCGTGTACCTGTAGCATTAAGTTTTCACTAGGTAGCAATAATGTTACAATAAATATTTTAGGCTTATTCAATAAAAATATAATTGGAATATTTGTTTTATTTTACCTAATAAGTAGTAGAGTCTCCTAGTTAGTTAGTCACTCACTAACTAAGCTTTTTAAACCGGTCAAACTTCTAGTATACAAGTAGGTACATAAATAAAGTGAATTATAAAATAGTATGTACCTAATTATTATTTTCAATTTGTGTGGTAGGTACATATCGAGGTAATTTTCACATTTTTTGTCACCGAAAACATAGCGACCAACTTTATTTTCATTATTTATAATAGCTTGCTTATATTGCTATTGTGATCTACAACAACAATAATACCTAAGTGATGATTCGTCTTTCAATAATAAATTAATTTTACCGCCTAAAAATATTGCTCACAAACTCAAATCCTGATATTAGCCTATTATATAGGTTGTTCCCTCCCACCAGAGAGTAATTATATTCTTTGGTCGTCCTAGTCCAAGGAACATATTATACTCTCTAGCGAGTACCAGTCGCAGCACCAAAGAATATAACCACAAACTAAATAGTAGATACTAACGTATAATATAACTACTCTCTTGCGAGGGCCCAGCACCAGCACCATCCCATCCATATGATCCAAAGGACTTCTAAATAAAACCATGGATATAATATACTAAATACTAATGGCTGAAACACAGCCCGATGTTTGGTATTGTAGAGTACGAGAGTTTGTTCTAAAAGCCAATATACTTATAGTCTTTGGTTTAAAGTAGTTTGATTATTTTAATCTAAAAATACACTGGATATATATTTTTAAGCAATTATAATTATTTTGTTATTTTATATAACCTCTAATGCAATGATTTTGTCAATGATTTTGTATTGGTCTCGCTCGCTACGCTAGACTAGATAGAGGACTATACAACAACGACAGCTCCGTAAATGCGGCCGTTTTTTATTCTAGTGTGAATAAGCAACATTTGTCAGTTGACATTGTGAACTAGTGTGCGTGAAGAATTGTGTTACCAGCTGCTAACTGTTACCTGAGTTAATGGGAAAAATATTTTATGCTGTGGTCTATTAGTTAATTAAGTTATAAATATAGCTCAGAAAATACTTAAAAATGAACAATAAATTAAAACGGAATGTATAAATATATTTATATATAGAAAAATGGAAAATATGTATTATATCAATGATTAGGCCTCATTTTTAATAGTTTTTTTTTATTTACATGTAATATTTACAAGTTATTATTAAAAATAAGGGTTAATAAGGGTTGGCTTTAGAATCGTGTGGGAAGATTTTAGGGTATTTTAAGGTTAAATTAGTTAGAAATGGATGTTAATTTCATAAAAATATAGTTTTTATGGAAAGGAAATCAGTCTACAATTAATTTATAGTACAGTGAATATAGTCGTTTTTTTTGGTCAACTTTGCACTATCCTACCGATCCAATTTTTTTTTCTATAAGGTTTAGGATCACGTACTGAGTGTAAAATCACAAAATGCTGACAGATTCCGGTGACAGCATAGGCGCCATCTTGAAAAAACGTTTCTGGCCGATATCTCGGAAACTATGCACTTTAGGGCAAAAGTGATAGAGACCATTATTGTAGAGAATACTATTTCGCATCTTTTATTTGTTACGCATTTTTTTGTAAAACTCACCGCTTACGTTTTATAGCTCATTTAATTAACACATTTTTCTACCTCGGCCGATAACTCTTATAATATTGGATTAATCAATAAAATGCATCAATCCATTTTTAAAGATACATTTAACGTCCTATAGCTCGAAAACTATGGACATTAAAAAAAAAAGTTTTAAATAAAAGTTGTGGGGAATAGATTGATCTTTAAAAATGGATTAATGCATTTTATTGATTAATCCAATATTATAAGAGTTATCGGCAGAGATAGAAAAATGTGTTAATTAAATGAGCCATAAAACGTAAGCGGTGAGTTTTACAAAAAAATGCGTAACAAATAAAAGATGCGAAATAGTATTCTCTACAATAATGGTCTCTATCACTTTTGCCCTAAAGTGCATAGTTTCCGAGATATCGGCCAGAAACGTTTTTTCAAGATGGCGCCTGTGCTGTCACCGGAATCTGTCAGCATTTTGTGATTTTATATTCAGTAAGTGATCCTAAACCATATAGAAAAAAAAATTGAATCGGTAGGATAGTGCAAAGTTAAATGTCTATATTCACTGGCCTATTTAATAAGATTTTAGAACATAACCTAAAATTGTTTACAATACAAAGAAATATGTACATACCAGTAATATAGAAGGCTTATAAAGTGTTTGGAAGTGAGATTATTTAACAATAGATGTTAGTTTTATAAAAATATTGTTTTTATGGTGAGGAAATTCATTAACAATTAATTTTATATAGATTTTAAAACATGACCTCAAATTGTTTGTATAGTACATCAATATTTACATACATGTTGTAGGTACAAGACATTTGTACTGGATGAAAACAAATAGGTTAGGTTCCGTAATGTTTATGACTCTGTGGCTCATTGGCTCTGTGGTTGAAGATTAAACTTGAAGTAAACACGTATGTAAAAAGTAGATACAACAAAATTAAATAAATGAAAACAGTTTTAAACAGTGAAAATTTATGTGTTGTACTGAATATGTGTGTTGTAATAATGTTTTTAAGTGATGCTGATGCTGATAGTTGCAACAAACCTGCATATTTATTTGTATTGTAAACACTTTTAGGTTATGTTCTAAAATATTATTAAATTAATTGTAGACTCATTTCCTTTCAATAAAAACTATATTTTTATAAAATTAACATCCATTTCTAACTAATTTAACCTTTAAATACCCTAAAATCTTCCCACACGATTCTAAATAATTCCCAATAACTAGGTTAGATAAATGAAATATGTTATATAATAAAATAAAATAAAAACAATAAATTCACATTATAAAAATCTCAACCATGGGGAAATTGATTCTTGTATACGCGGCAACACTGAATGGCGTTTTGGGTTCATATTATTTTATGTTGAAATTTCGAAATTATACGATACTTACTGATGGTATGTGATCCCAGTGTTCTTCTTATTTTTTGTGGTATTTTTTTACACAGTTTCACTACGCACCCCGGCATTTTAGTTTGAATTATGCCCAAAATTTAATAAAACATTCGGCATGTACACATGACAGACAGCTTGCAGTGTGACTGGGTGGTGACTAGCTCCGGTACGCCAACTTTGGCGTATAATTTTTTTCGCGTTTGACAATTACGACTGCTTTGTCTTGTAGAGTGAAGCGAGACCAATTTTTAGTCTATGGATTTTGTATTGGTCTCGCTCGCTACGCTCGACTAGATAGAGGACTATACAACAACGACAGCTCCGTAAATGCGGCCGTTTTTTATTCTAGTGTGTTTAAGCAACAATTGTCAGTTGACATTGTGTACTAGTGTGCGTGAAGAATTGTGTTACCAGCTGCTAACTGTTACCCGAGTTAATGGGAAAAATATTTTATGCTGTGGTCTATTAGTTAATTAAGTTATAAATATAGCTCAGAAAATACTTAAAAATGAACAATAAATTAAAACGGAATGTATAAATATATTTATATATAGAAAAATGGAAAATATGTATTATATCAATGATTAGGCCTCATTTTTAATAGTTTTTTTTTATTTACATGTAATATTTACAAGTTATTATTACAAATAAGGGTTAATAAGGGTTGGCTTTAGAATCGTGTGGGAAGATTTTAGGGTATTTGAAGGTTAAATTAGTTAGAAATGGATGTTAATTTCATAAAAATATAGTTTTTATGGAAAGGAAATCAGTCTACAATTAATTTATAGTACAGTGAATATAGTCGTTATTTTTGGTCAACTTTGCACTATCCTACCGATCCAATTTTTTTTTTCTATAAGGTTTAGGATCACTTACTGAGTGTAAAATCACAAAATGCTGACAGATTTCGGTGACAGCATAGGCGCCATCTTGAGAAAACGTTTCTGGCCGATATCTCGGAAACTATGCACTTTAGGGCAAAAGTGATAGAGACCATTATTGTAGAGAATACTATTTCGCATCTTTTATTTCTTACGCGTTTTTTTGTAAAACTCACCGCTTACGTTTTATGGCTCATTTAATTAACACATTTTTCTATTTCGGCCGATAACTCTTATAATATTGGATTAATCAATAAAATGCATCAATCCATTTTTAAAGATCAATCTATTCCCCACAACTTTTATTTGAAACTTTTTTTTTTAATGTCCATAGTTTTCAAGCTATCGGACGTTGAATGTAGAAATGCCGACGAGAAGAGGAACCATCGGATACAATTGGATTTCCGCCG
Source organism: Synanthedon tipuliformis (assembly GCA_947623395.1). Lineage (NCBI taxonomy): Eukaryota > Metazoa > Arthropoda > Insecta > Lepidoptera > Sesiidae > Synanthedon > Synanthedon tipuliformis. The sequence goes on along the minus strand of OX392408.1, from coordinate 7,353,437 downwards.
CCTCCAAAACGCTCGAAACTTTGATATAATTTTTAATTTCCTTTTGTATTATTGTTTTCCTGACAATAAATTTTGAAAATATTTGTAAAAATAGTCCCCTTTCCGTTTCTTCCATTTTATTATGACATCTGAACGTAACATAATCAATAATAATTACTCACCACACCAGTTTTAAATGAAAGCACTAAATATTTTTTAATTGTACCAAATATAATAAAATAAAATTTAAAAAAATTCGTTACTATCTCAGGTAAGGAGATGAACTTTTCATTGTTAAGTACATCAACATTCGGGATATTTTTTCAAATGTATTTGTTGAATTTTTACCATTGATAGAGTACAATACCTTGAAATTAAATACCTTGACCTGGTAGTCCAACATTTAACGTCCTATAGCTCGAAAACTATGGACATTAAAAAAAAAGTTTTAAATAAAAGTTGTGGGGAATAGATTGATCTTTAAAAATGGATTGATGCATTTTATTGATTAATCCAATATTATAAGAGTTATCGGCCGAGATAGAAAAATGTGTTAATTAAATGAGCCATAAAACGTAAGCGGTGAGTTTTACAAAAAAATGCGTAACAAATAAAAGATGCGAAATAGTATTCTCTACAATAATGGTCTCTATCACTTTTGCCCTAAAGTGCATAGTTTCCGAGATATCGGCCAGAAACGTTTTTTCAAGATGGCGCCTATGCTGTCACCGGAATCTGTCAGCATTTTGTGATTTTACACTCTGTAAGTGATCCTAAACCTTATAGAAAAAAAAATTGGATCGGTAGGATAGTGCAAAGTTAAATGTCTATATTCACTGGCCTATTTAATAAGATTTTAGAACATAACCTAAAATTGTTTACAATACAAAGAAATATGTACATACCAGTAATATAGAAGGCTTATAAAGTGTTTGGAAGTGAGATTATTTAACAATAGATGTTAGTTTTATAAAAATATTGTTTTTATGGTGAGGAAATTCATTAACAATTAATTTTATATAGATTTTAAAACATGACCTCAAATTGTTTGTATAGTACATCAATATTTACATACATGTTGTAGGTACAAGACATTTGTACTGGATGAAAACAAATAGGTTAGGTTCCGTAATGTTTATGACTCTGTGGCTCATTGGCTCTGTGGTTGAAGATTAAACTTGAAGTAAACACGTATGTAAAAAGTAGATACAACAAAATTAAATAAATGAAAACAGTTTTAAACAGTGAAAATTTATGTGTTGTACTGAATATGTGTGTTGTAATAATGTTTTTAAGTGATGCTGATGCTGATAGTTGCAACAAACCTGCATATTTATTTGTATTGTAAACACTTTTAGGTTATGTTCTAAAATATTATTAAATTAATTGTAGACTCATTTCCTTTCAATAAAAACTATATTTTTATAAAATTAACATCCATTTCTAACTAATTTAACCTTTAAATACCCTAAAATCTTCCCACACGATTCTAAATAATTCCCAATAACTAGGTTAGATAAATGAAATATGTTATATAATAAAATAAAATAAAAACAATAAATTCACATTATAAAAATCTCAAACATGGGGAAATTGATTCTTGTATACGCGGCAACACTGAATGGCGTTTTGGGTTCATATTATTTTATGTTGAAATTTCGAAATTATACGATACTTACTGATGGTATGTGATCCAGTGTTCTTCTTATTTTTTGTGGTATTATTTTTACACAGTTTCACTACGCACCCCGGCATTTTAGTTTGAATTATGCCCAAAATTTAATAAAACATTCGGCATGTACACATGACAGACAGCTTGCAGTGTGACTGGGTGGTGACTAGCTCCGGTACGCCAAATTTTGCGTATAATTTTTTTCGCGTTTGACAATTACGACTGCTTTGTCTTGTCGAGTGAAGCGAGACCAATTTTTAGTCTATGCTCTAATGTTTAAACTAGAATAACTTTAATTTTTCTAGACTTCATTTAGTACCTAATAAACCTAATGTAAAATCAAACCAGATTGTATACTGAAATACAATGAATAGTTATTTAATGATAAACATAACTGCCAATCACTACTTTACAAGTTATTCCAAATATAATTTTATCGATAATATATTAGATAACGAGTTATAATATAAAAGTGCTTCCATTTTCTTCTTTTCGTTATTCGCTCCCGGCAACCAACTCCTTCCAACCGCGACACTCCATGGCGCGACCGGTGTTGCCAATACTTATGTAAGTTTAGTAATCAAAAATATATTTATATAACTACATATTTTTCGACGCAAAATTTTTTATCAAAGATATTTATTTCTCCGTGGACTATTCTCTATTCTCCAATTCATAGAATAATCCAATTCTCAGTAACTATTCTCTATGGTGAACACATTGACACTGAGATTGACACTATTGGGTGAAATTTGTTGCCAACTTGTCACTTGTCAAGTTGCTAATGTAAATAATGTCATATTCATTCATATATTATAAATATATGTTATAGATAGGCGTTTTGTTGTGATGTTAAACTGCTGTAATTTTAATTTAATTTCTTGTGTGTTTTTTTTATAACTTCTAGTCCCTTCTTACATAGTGGTGGAAGAATCTTTTCTTTATTCAGCTGGTAGCAGATAAATTAAACACATAAGATTCCATGTGCACATATTTCCGTTTATTATCTTTTCTTCATATTTTAATTTCAATAAACATTCATTATAAACAATACATTACTAAATATAAAATATACCAAAACCCTCTAACCAAACTAACTTCACTCAATTTTTCCTTGTCAACTAAAATTCTCTTCGACTCTCTTCTAAATTCAAACTCTAGTTTTAAATGTATTTCTTTTTAATATCATTACATACCTACATTTCAGCCAGTACCATTGAAGTTCAAACCTTTAACATCCCCTCTGAATCTTCAATATCTGGCTGACTATACTACACAATCTTTAAATCTATTTAATAACCTAACATCCCCCTCTGAATTTTAATATCAAATAAGCTGACTGTACCTAACTACTATTAATCTATTCATTATCAAACAATACTCATTCACTACCACCTTTATACCTCATCCACTAAAAACCAACTACACATTATCATTCAACCTTTACTCTACAATCCTCCACAACTATCTCATTACTATATTATTAATTCATCAATACAAAATATCTATTTCAACAATACAAAATTCTACTCAACCTCATTGAGTCAACAACAACACTACTCAAATCCATGAGTCTTCAAAATACAAAAACAACACTACTCAAATCCATGAGCCTTCAACGTACAAAATATCTACTTCCTCTCTATACTTCAACATTATAAAACCTCTACTTCCTCTCTATACTTCATCATTACTATAAAACTCCTACATACATACTCACTTCAACTACATTATACTAATCTCCCTATCACATCTCTTATTATAAACATTAAAACCCACTTTAAACTAATTTTAAACACCACTCCAAAACACGTGGGTAAAGATACAGTCTTTTCTTTTTCTTGCTTTTTCATATTCTTGCCAAACTCCTTGTATCTCTTACATTTTCATCTACCTCATCATTACTAAAATCATCATGCAATCTCATCACTCTTTGAGATCCTCCCCTCTCAAACTTATTTTCCTTTTCTAAATTTATTTTCAACATTCCTCCAGAATTCGTACATTCCTCCGAAAATTTTTCATATGTGTCATCGTTCCATATATTCCATATCGCCAATTTATAATTTATATGTACATCACTTTCCTCATCTTTCCCCTCTTGATGTACATTATGTGTGCGAGCCCATAACCTCTTGTATGTTTTTATAACTTCTAGTCCCTTCTTACATAGTGGTGGAAGAATCTTTTCTTTATTCAGCTGGTATCAGATAAATTAAACACATAAGATTCCATGTGCACATATTTCCGTTTATTATCTTTTCTTCATATTTTAATTTCAATAAACATTCATTATAAACAATACATTACTAAATATAAAATATACCAAAACCCTCTAACCAAACTAACTTCACTCAATTTTTCCTTGTCAACTAAAATTCTCTTCGACTCTCTTCTAAATTCAAACTCTAGTTTTAAATGTATTTCTTTTTAATATCATTACATACCTACATTTCAGCCAGTACCATTGAAGTTCAAACCTTTAACATAATTAGTTTAAATGACCGTATGTAGTTAATAATTATATTTGTATACACAAAAATGCCGTCACTCCTCATCGATAGGTTTAAGCACTTTGATGCGTACGCAAAAACACTAGAAGATTTTAGGATAAAAACTGCCACCGGTGCAGCAAGTAAGAATGTATTTTTATTAATTAATAAAAGGATTTTTTTTTGTTAATTGTACTGTTCGTTGTTTTTATCTGTAATTACTTTAGAGATATCTTTGTTAAAAAAACCACAGTAACTTTTAGGTACATATTTTATTCAATTAAATCTAATCTTGTGTTTTCAGTATCTATAACTGGTGCTATTGTAATGGTGTTATTAATTATATCAGAACTTTATACGTACTTGTCACCTAATGTATCAGAAGAGTTGTTTGTGGACACATCCAGAGGTCACAAGCTACGCATTAACTTGGACATTGTTATTCCAACTATTTCATGTAATTGTAAGTATAGAATATTATAGAATCAAGTTTGAATTTAAGTAAAATAGCAACCATTACCTACTTATAAAAGGGAAGCCATCCCATGTAATAAAACTTTAAGAAGAATTTTCTCCTTTGAAGTGATGTGTTAAAATGGACACTATTATAATTTAGTATAAAGAGCTAAAAGCTGCTATACCGGATATAACAACAGATTGGTTCAGATGACTAAATGTTTTGTACACCATTCAAGCAGACCTTTCATGGTGCCAAAATGAAAAAAAAATGTCAAATGTAAATTACCTATTGTCACAAAATAAATATTAAGTATTATTTTTATTAAAAGATTTGTATGTTTGTATAAACAAACTCAAAAACTACTTTTTAATTATTATTCACATATATTTATTTTCATCCATAATTCTAAATTTTTTACAATAAGTATAATATTAAAAAAAATCCTTTAAATATTGTAAAATACCGAAAACTAGAAATCGGCAGGTGCAGCCCAGTGGTTAGGGCTGCAGAGTGAGGAACCTGATAATAAATGACCTTATTATTATTTACTCTTACATTCAACTGTCAAAGTTGATATTATATTAACGGGCCTTGTTTGTGCTTTCATTTTGTAATGAATAAACAATATTAACATTTTCAAATGATTTCACACAGATTTAGTTCTGGATGCTATGGATACTTCGGGAGAGCAGCATCTTCAAATGGAACATAACATCCACAAGAGGAGATTAGACCTAAATGGAACACCAATCGAGGAACCTAAAAAAGAAGAATTCCTTATTTCCTCATCAACAGTAGTTGTTATTATTTTTGGCTTTCAATATTGTTAAGAAAATTTTTAATTTCTTTAACACCTATAATCTAGAATTCCTTATTTTTAAAATTCTGAAAGCCTAGGTAATGTTTTTGTTATATTTTCAGGTAAAAGAGAACACATCATTATCAACTACAGTAACATGTGGCAGTTGTTACGGGGCTGCATTATATGAATCTCAGTAAGAAAAATTCAAAATCATCCTAAATATTAGATCCTATTTATTGTAAAAGGTCTATACTATATTTTTATAAAAGATAGTCAAACTCGCATCATGGGAGTTATTGAATATTAAGGCATTAAGATTTTTTAATAATAAAACATTCGGCACGTACACATCACAGTTTGCAGTGTGACTGGTTCGGGTACGCCGAATTCGGCGTACTATTTTATGCCGCAAGTACGACGGCGGTTTCTAGTCGAGCGCAGCGAGACCAATCATTTATCTATGATACCAGTGGTAATAATTCAAAATTAGTTTAGAGGTGTGCAAAATTAAAATATTAGGCTAAGGTTCATTCATAAACTAATGTAAATAAAAGATATTAAGTATATTCTTATGAACTTTGCTCATGTTTTTTCATTTGGTATAATTTATATTTGAACCGTTATTCGCGATATTATAATACTTTTGTTAACATTTTTTATCTCGACTTCATTTCCGAGTATAAGCAAGAATATTATAATTATGTAGGATCTAGATAGTATATAATTTACTTATTAAAAATTTTTATGTGTTATTTCTATATATTTATATCACTTGTGATGTATTTTGACAGCAATTTGCTTTTTTTTCTAGATGCTGCAACACTTGTGAAGATGTAAAGGAAGCATATTCTAGAAAGAAATGGGCTATACCTGATTTATCAACAATTGAACAATGTAAAGATGACGAATCTATAGAAAAAACAAAGATGGCACTTAAGGAGGGATGTCAAATATATGGTTATATGGAAGTTAACAGGGTAGGGAATCATTTCAAACGTTTAGTAGTTGCGTGGCACACTGCATTCCACACTCATAAACTGTGCAGCCAATGTGGAGGCAGTAACCACCCCCTCTTATAGAACACTGTGAAATAATAGCTCATTTGCTTTTGTGTTTCGATGAGTCAGTCAAAGTTTTACTCAACAAAAACATTTTATTGTAATAAACAGTTAAGTTACGTGTTTCAGGTTGGAGGCAGTTTTCATATTGCTCCGGGTAAAAGTTTTACTATGAATCATGTGCACGTTCATGACGTCCAACCATATTCAGCATCAGTGTTCAATACTTCACACATAATTAAGCATTTGTCTTTTGGATCAGACATTAAAAGTGCTAATACAGCCCCCTTAGATGGAGTCAATGGTATTGCAAAGGAAGGTGAGAGTGCACAATAAATTATCCTTAAATAGAAATATATTTTTAGCAAATGTTATTGTTGCAGCTTAAGAGGGAACGCTAGCAGCGTTTTTCCATACAAATGTATTCCCCTGTTTTCTCCCTGGATAATCCTTCTAGAGCAAAAATTTTTTGTCATAAAATCTATGTGCTAAAGCTATGTCCCTATCATTTCTTTTTTTTTTTACAACTAATTACATAAGAAAATATGAGGGCTCAAAAATCGTAATAAAAGGCCCTTTTTATGTCACCCTTTTTTTTTGACGCGGGGAAATTTTTTTGACCGGATATGCGGGGTGAGACGACTATGAAACAAACATAAAAGATTATTAAGATAAAAAAAATATTAGGGACATAGATTCGTTCTTCTTGATTTTGCGTAAAAATTATTTGATAGCCTCAATTTTTAAAAGAGAAAACAGGGGAATACGAACCCTCGATTTAGCTAAAAATTTTGTAGGTATAATCAGTCTGAGCTGCATTTGTCCCTATCGCCAAATATGGGGAAGGCTGGAGGTGAGGGGGGCAGCAATAGTTTCTTCAAATTTTTCAAATTCTGCTGTACCTGTGTTCCCTCTTAATGAAAACATATTGCTACAAAAACACCGCAGGGGCTATCACTATTTCAAGTAAACCTACCCGTCCTCTTCATACTTCACTTTTCGAAATACGGCCATAGTGGCAACAACTTGTAAATTTATTTATAAATGCCGCTGGTGGTGCCCGCGACTTCGTCCGCGTTGAAAAAGAAATATATAACAATGACTAATAACGCCAGACGTCGTTATCCCCGTGACGACGGTGGCGCCGAATTTATATTTTTAGACGATCACTCGGGAACAGAATTTTTTTTTTTTAATGAAAAGGGTACCTTACATTCCTTGTCCTTTCTTGTATCCCTTACAATATGTATGCAAAATTTCATGATGATCGGTTGAGTAGTTGATGTATGAAAAGGTAGCAGACAGATAGTTACTTTCGCATTTATAATATTAGTATGGATTAAAACGTTAGAAAAGTCAGCTTTCGGGCTTTAATCAAGGCTCCATTATCTACTAAATACAGGAGGGGATCGAACCTGCGGTCTTCGTGTTATCAGCACGACAATTTATGTTAACGCATAGTCATTAAATGTTGTTTTCTCAATCCCTCATAAAAACCTATACAATCTTTTTTTTTATTACTTACGTATTGGTCACTCGTCACATACATGCTGATTTCACTGTTTTCTGATAACTAAACATAGTGGAAGGGCACACTGCATATTGCAGTCATTCGGTAACCACCACAGTAACCACCCCCTTACTAGAAGACCACCATGAACAGCATGTATGCTGTTATGTTTCAGTAAGGGATGCCAGATCCCGTTTCTCTATCCTCTCCCTACTCCCTATCCTTAATCCTACTACTATGGTCAGCAGCACCTGTGATGTTGGTTGTTTTACAGATGACGGTGCACTGTCTGTCTGGCTGACAACTTTAAAATTTAAAAAATTAAAAGTTTCACTAAGAAAATTGCTTTTTTATCAAGAGAATGCAGGGCACGCTTATTTGTTTTATTGTGGTTCAATACCTCAATTACAAGTCTCGTCTTGTAGAAAGAATGTCCTAATACATATCACAAAGATTAATGATGTACATATTATGAAAATAAACAAGTGTAATGACGGTAGCGCCACCAGTGGTATTGACTTAGCGGATGCATTTCATGTATACTGTATTCATTTATATGTATACATAGTGTACACAACTGTTTATACCTAAAAAATTGCAGCTATTATTTAATTGCTAAGAAAATCTCAGATTAATCACATAATTAGAATAATTGGTAATTTCTAAGTCACAGACTTTAGTGCTTAATTAGCATCACCTCCCATTAATAAAATTTCAATTAGCATCACCTCCCCAAAATAAAATTGGCATCTATGGTACTTCATTACAGCTCAATATACTGAAGTTTATACAAAAGTTTATGGTAAGATAAACTTTTGTTAACAAAAAATAATAAACATAATGTAGAATTATTTATTTTAATTAATGTTTATTTCCTATATACAGTCTTACCATCAATGAAAAACAATCATACTAAGTGTCCCAACTTAAAAATTCTCTTTTATTCAACAACGTATTCCAGTTCCAATGGCCATAAAAGTCCCAAATGTTCCTCCACCCTGAAGCATAACTTTGCCAACAGAATGAACTAACTCACGTCCTCTCGCTCCATATCTGAAATGTATAAGTTTATGCATATAGATGCATTAACCTATAATACCAAGTCTGACAAATCAGACACTAATTAAGAAATTCGATTAATAAAAATAACTTAAATTTCAAATTAATATCTTACTTCAGTCTGTAATAATAAGTAATGTATCAAGATAATAATAAATAAAAAAATGTATAACTTTTATGTACCAAAATGAAAGGTATTTTTATGAAATAAAAATTAATGACCTAAAAGCTGTAAATCCACCAAATAGTCCACCACTGGCCATCCCGACGCAAAACCCGATCATAAATCCCATTTTCATTTTGTCAAAACACGAAGGGCCACTATGATAAACACCTCCCGGTACCGCTGGCATTTTAAATAAATAATCGCTGCGTCTTTCAAAATGGAAATTGTTGATTTTTACTTTCGTAGGTAGGTTAAGGTTTACGTTACGGACTAATTTTTATTCATAAAATCATAAATTCGATACCAACGTTGTCAATGTCATATTCCGAACTGTCAAATTGAAATGTTTTGTTCTTCGTAATTTAACTTGGTTTCGAGGACTTTAGCGTATAACACCCTTCTAATTTATGTTGCAACTAAGTTACATAATTATTTCTAACTTAAACCTTGGAATGACTGCGGTATCATCAATCATTTGTTTATATTAAGGTCGACACAGGCTGACGGTCCACTTGATGGTAGGTGGCTACCATCACCTATAACATAAAAACAAAACGCCTATACGTTTATTAAGTTTTATTAAGCTTACCTACATTACATCCCCATATTATCCTTAATATGAACGTTCTGTGCTTAATACCCCTTTTTTTAAAAAAAGTAGGTGTCTCTTAAGAGAAACTTTGTATGGAATTAATTTAGATGTAGAAATATTCACAATATATTTTAGCTCTTACAGTTCTTATTAATATATACAAAAACTGTTACTTTTTCAAATTATTTTATTAGTAAATTTTTATTACTATAATAATCTAAATATAATGACTTCTATATTTTAATTTTTAGGTGCAGTGATGTTTCAATATTACATAAAAATAGTACCAACAGTATATGTGAAATTAGACAAAACAATAATGTATACAAACCAGTTTTCAGTGACAAGGCACCAAAAATCTGTTTCAAACATCAATTCTGAATCTGGTATGCCTGGTGCTTTTTTCAATTATGAACTTTCACCTTTAATGGTTAAATATACAGAAAAAGAAAGGTTTGTAAAAAAATACAATTTTATTATTATACAAAATGTATGATTATTCAATCCAACTTATATAGGCATATATGTGTAATATATATTCTTATTACAGATCCATCGGACACTTTGCTACCAATGTGTGTGCAATAATAGGTGGAGTATTCACTGTAGCTGGCATTTTTGATACACTTTTATATCACTCGCTGAATGCTTTCCAAAATAAAATGTTATTAGGAAAAAATGGATAATAGAAATCTCACATTATAAAGTTTTCAGAAAAGTGTTGAAGTCATCAATATTACACTTGGCGTATTTTTTACAAAAATCTACATCTGTACCCTCCACTAAAGCAATAATTGGAACAAAATTTTCTTTTTTCGGATCGTACTGCGCTCTTCCAAGTTTTTCCAAAAATGTGTGTCTCTGTTTTACTCTGAAATTTCTACACATTAACACTTCCGGATTAGCTAGCAGTGTTGCGTGTGTAAATTTAATGACATTGTGAAGGTAATTAAAGCGCCGCAATAAAGACAGTTGATCTGAAATAAAGTTGTTTCATTTTAAAATATACTCATATATTTCATTTAAAAAATGATCAAATCATTTTGCTTAGCTTTATACATTTTATTATACTTATATGTACTACTTACTCATCATCCATAATTTAGGTTTACTTAGAAGCAATTGTTTTATTTCTTTTTCTTCAAATCCCATTTCCTCTTTAATTACAAATGAATTTATTTTGATGTTACGTGGGTTATATGTTATTAGTTTTGGCTGTTTACATGCAAGATATCTCATTTCCTTGCCACTTAGATCAAAGCTTTTTTGAAAATATCCTAATCTTTCATCTATTTTAACTGTACTGAAAATAAAAATCAAATTAATTGTTAATTTCAACATTGTACCAAGGTACAAAATCAAAAGATATTATATAAATTATCATTTTACCTGTATGTCAACCAAAAAGCATTTTTCGATATTATCCTTCTAATTTCCTGTATAGAAAATCTCTTAGAATGTAAATAGTTAATTCTTACATCGAGATCTTCTAAGCGTTCGCAAAGAATGAGGGGATTTTTTGTTATGAAGTCACCAAGATCCTCTGCCTCAATATAGTCCTTTAAAAACATTATGTGATGTTTTATATCTTGTTCCAAATCCAATTTTAATATTTTCTCTGCTATATAAGGTTTCTTTTCAATTTTACTCAAATTCACATTTAAATTTAGTAATGCTTGTAGCATTTCTGAACTGTTTACATATGCTGCCAAATTAAAAGATTTTGGAAAATAACTAGTGACTGAAGATAAATCTTCTGAAGTTTTTTGTAAAACATTTTCTTCATCCTTATTAGAACTTAATGCAGTCCCTTCATCTTTAATATGTGGCAAATATAATGTTGTACACAGCCTTTTGCATAAATAATGTATAGTGTTTTCTCTTCGTGATATAATTTTGTTTAGTCTTGAAAAAGTTAACATTTTTGTTGTGGCTCTAAAACTGCTGAAAATTATGAAAGTTCACACAATATAAGCACTTTTACACTTACTCCAATTGTTTATTAATTTAGTGCAGTGTACCTGCTTATTACTATTTTACATTTATTTTTACAACCTTCACTCTTGCAAATTATGCAGATTAAACGAAACAAACTAATTTTATTGGTTATAAATTACAATAATATAGATTATGGTGATTGTCTGGTCTGATTGTTGTCAGTCCACACTTCCACAGATTATAAAGTTATATGTCAGTCAGTCTCAAACTATACAGTGATCTCAGAATAATAACTAAAGCATAGAAGTAAGGCTAAAATAAAAACCAATATTTATAGTGTGTTGCTTCTTACACCAATGCATGAAAGCCACAAACTAAAGAGAGACAAATATACTGTCACTAGATGGTCGTCTGGCCGTTCCGTACCAGAGTGACCTATATAAATTATTCATATATATATTTCACTAGTGTAGGGAACAAATCATTTTAAATTATTAATTGTCGATAAAATTGTATAATATTTAATTTTTTATTTAAAGTTTTTATAGGACATGTTTTACTTCGTAAACAATCTTGGTAAGTAGGTCTTTTCATTATAGTTTTTTTAGATTACCTATTTAAAAATACAAATATACCAGTCCTTCAAATATAAATAGGTTAATAATAATTATAAAGCATTTTTATTATATCAAGACAATTTAATATATAAGAAGGCGTGCCAAGATTGTAATTACATATCTGTAGGCATACTAAAGATATGTAATATAGTATGATATATTCATACTTCCTTATATTATAAATGTGAAAGTAAATGTTCTCAGCTAAATAGAGACAATTTCTATTTACCGAATCATGAAAAACAGACTACCTCGACTAGCCTGCGCCAGCAGTAGATATATACTTCACCAGTTGCGCTGCTCATTTTTGCCGAGAAATCTCGTTAAGCTGTTTGCGCTAGTTGGGTCACCAAAAGGTTCGATTAATCAAAAGGATAATAAATAAAACTATCCAGCCAGTAATCAACTAAACTAACAATTTTAATTTCAAAAACGTACAGTAAACAAATATATAAAAGTATACAGTAATACAACGAACATCATTGTCCTCTAAACAAAATAGTTTTTGTTAGATAATTTCTAATTTTTTCTACAGGAACAGATAGGGATTTTGTTATATAATGAATCCTGACGAGCAGGTAAACATGTGATATGGATTTAATTAATGAATGCCGGTGATCATCGCCAAAAGCTATATCCTGTTCTAAACAATGGTACGCTAATTTTTTGAAAATTTTTGCAGGTGCTAATTTTTTTACAATTTTGTATATTATTTTTTGCATATTTCTTGATGTTCCTATAATTTTTGTGTCATAACTTCGTAGAACTTTTTCTGCTAATTCGCACACTTCAACTACGTCTTTCGACGGATAAATTAATCCTCCACGATTTTTGACTGATATCAGGGACAACCTTTTCTCATTCTCTACTGTTTCTAAAGTGTCAAGGCAAACTTCACATTTCAAATTTATTTTTATTTTTCTTACTACAAAACCTGCAATATATTCAATCACATGCTTTGAATACTCAGTTAGTGTGCTGGGTTGAGGTATGTAATCGTGGTCTATATTAAAAGTTAATTCCCCCTCTTTCTCACTGGAAAACTCAACTGAGGGCACATCTGCATGCTTTTTTGGAGAAAAATTTAAAACAGTTATACATTCTAAAGGAACACAATTTCCAGAGCTACCATTTTTAAATTGGGCATGAACTAACAATTTTTTGTAAGCGACCTGATACATACGCGCTGACGGGTTATTGTTAAAACCACCTAGTGATCGGATTGCGCCAAAGAAGAGTTCTAGATGATCTTGATTCATTTTGTATGTGCACAAATATTTCAGTGGACTATTTTGATCTGCTACAATACTCATATATATATACTTCAAAGACTCCATACAGGTGATAAATCCCACAAAACCGGTCCTTCGATTTGAATTAACAACGAGAGTACCATCTTCAAATTTTAATTGCTTAATATAATTAGTTGCATATTCAAAGAAAACTTCTATCTCTGAGAAGTTAAAAGAAGCTGTTGCTTTTTTCCAACCTTTGGCACGCATATTCCTGCTATTGAAGACATCGAATAAGTTATTAAATAATCTTATAAATGTTATGGTGCCTTCTGCCTCTACAAATTCGGGTATTTCAAGGGTTCTGCAAAATTCCAGCGCATCTGCTACTGATGCGCTTAACAATTGTGTCGCCAGACGAACTTTCATTTTTTGTTTAACGTAATTAACGTGGTCTTTTTTTAATTTTGTTCCCAAATGTAATTCTTCCTGTTGTTGAATTTTGTGCAAATTTTCAATAAAATCCCATTTTATCTTTTTACCTTCACCATCAATAATCGTTCTTTTATCACCCAGGGTATTTCTTACGAGCTTTATATTGTGACAGGGATCTGGCCACATGCAAATATTCATGTCATTGCATCTAAAACGCGTTTTATTTGTTTTATTGTTACAAAGATGAGAAGCCATTGCAAGATTGTTTGTAGCACCGTCAAAAGTAAGGGAAATCACAACAATTCCAGTTTCTTTCAACAATGAAATGCATTGCTCAACTAAAGTTGCTTTTTGAGTAGCTGTGATTGAATTAATTAAAAAATAGCCCACTGGTATTTTCCAAGTGTCATTGACACAGATGACCATAAATCTAAGAGCTTCTTTAGCCATAGGCACGTAGTCGCTATCGATCTCGCATCCTACATTAAGGAGGCGTATACGTTATCCATCAAAAACCAACGTCTTGCAGTACACTTATTGGGTAATCTGTCACTTATGATAACAAGTTTTTAATTTATATAGGTAAATAAATCCCTTAACTACAGTTCTCCGGGAGTGAAAATGAAAATTATCTTTTTTACCCCTTCTAGTGATTTATTTCCCAAAAGCATTTTCGAGAAAACGCCTAAAACAGGGTCTGTTTCGGTACACATATCTGAATAATTAGACCATTTAAAAAAACAATAAATTTGCTAACAGACTGCCTATCAAGTCTATTTTAATTGACCGCAGCAAAATATTACAAAAAAGGCCTAGAAACTCATTAAAAAATATGAAATCATTTTTATAAAAACTCATTTGAAATTTGCCTTGTTGCAAAGAAACAAGGCTCAAAATGGCTTCGCTTTTCTATGTTTGCGTTTTCGTACACGTCTTGGTCAACTCTCAGTCTACGCCAGAGCGTCGTCGAGGCAGGACCTGTGTCGCTCTGTTCAAGATCGAACTTGTATACAGATACGAAATAATCGACTAATACCTTTGATACTTTACCCAAAAATAAGGTATAATAGAATATGTACATACATACTATTTTATTTATTTTTTTACCAACATGCAACTATCAGAGGTAGGTATCCCGAGTGTGGGCTCTTTTTGTTTGTATTCATGAGTACTTACATGCTGGATGACTTGGTTGACCTGATGATGGACTCCTGAGACACCCCATGGAACTCCGAAACTATCAGAGGTAGGTATCCCGAGTGTGGGCTCTTTTTGTTTGTATTCATGAGTACTTACATGCTGGATGACTTGGTTGACCTGATGATGGACTCCGGAGACACCCCATGGAACTCAGAAACTATCAGAGGTAGGTATCCCGAGTGTGGGCTCTTTTTGTTTGTATTCATGAGTACTTACATGTTGGATGACTTGGTTGACCTGATGATGGACTCCGGAGACACCCCATGGAACTCCGAAACTATCAGAGGTAGGTATCCCGTGTGTGGGCTCTTTTTGTTTGTATTCATGAGTACTTACATGCTGGATGACTTGGTTGACCTGATGATGGACTCCGGAGACACCCCATGGAACTCCGAAACTATCAGAGGTAGGTATCCCGTGTGTGGGCTCTTTTTGTTTGTATTCATGAGTACTTACATGTTGGATGACTTGGTTGACCTGATGATGGACTCCGGAGACACCCCATGGAACTCCGAAACTATCAGAGGTAGGTATCCCGTGTGTGGGCTCTTTTTGTTTGTATTCATGAGTACTTACATGCTGGATGACTTGGTTGACCTGATGATGGACTCCGGAGACACCCCATGGAACTCGGAAACTATCAGAGGTAGGTATCCCGTGTGTGGGCTCTTTTTGTTTGTATTCATGAGTACTTACATGCTGGATGACTTGGTTGACCTGATGATGGACTCCGGAGACACCCCATGGAACTCCGAAACTATCACAGGTAGGTATCCCGAGTGTGGGCTCTTTTTGTTTGTATTCATGAGTACTTACATGCTGGATGACTTGGTTGACCTGATGATGGACTCCGGAGACACCCCATGGAACTCAGAAACTATCAGAGGTAGGTATCCCGAGTGTGGGCTCTTTTTGTTTGTATTCATGAGTACTTACATGTTGGATGACTTGGTTGACCTGATGATGGACTCCGGAGACACCCCATGGAACTCCGAAACTATCAGAGGTAGGTATCCCGTGTGTGGGCTCTTTTTGTTTGTATTCATGAGTACTTACATGCTGGATGACTTGGTTGACCTGATGATGGACTCCGGAGACACCCCATGGAACTCCGAAACTATCAGAGGTAGGTATCCCGAGTGTGGGCTCTTTTTGTTTGTATTCATGAGTACTTACATGCTGGATGACTTGGTTGACCTGATGATGGACTCCGGAGACACCCCATGGAACTCCGAAACTATCAGAGGTAGGTATCCCGTGTGTGGGCTCTTTTTGTTTGTATTCATGAGTACTTACATGTTGGATGACTTGGTTGACCTGATGATGGACTCCGGAGACACCCCATGGAACTCCGAAACTATCAGAGGTAGGTATCCCGTGTGTGGGCTCTTTTTGTTTGTATTCATGAGTACTTACATGCTGGATGACTTGGTTGACCTGATGATGGACTCCGGAGACACCCCATGGAACTCGGAAACTATCAGAGGTAGGTATCCCGTGTGTGGGCTCTTTTTGTTTGTATTCATGAGTACTTACATGCTGGATGACTTGGTTGACCTGATGATGGACTCCGGAGACACCCCATGGAACTCCGAAACTATCAGAGGTAGGTATCCCGAGTGTGGGCTCTTTTTGTTTGTATTCATGAGTACTTACATGCTGGATGACTTGGTTGACCTGATGATGGACTCCGGAGACACCCCATGGAACTCGGAAACTATCAGAGGTAGGTATTCCGAGTGTGGGCTCTTTTTGTTTGTATTCATGAGTACTTACATGCTGGATGACTTGGTTGACCTGATGATGGACTCCGGAGACACCCCATGGAACTCCGAAATTATCAGAGGTAGGTATCCCGAGTGTGGGCTCTTTTTGTTTGTATTCATGAGTACTTACATGCTGGATGACTTGGTTGACCTGATGATGGACTCCGGAGACACCCCATGGAACTCCGAAACTATCAGAGGTAGGTATCCCGAGTGTGGGCTCTTTTTGTTTGTATTCATGAGTACTTACATGCTGGATGACTTGGTTGACCTGATGATGGACTCCGGAGACACCCCATGGAACTCCGAAACTATCAGAGGTAGGTATCCCGTGTGTGGGCTCTTTTTGTTTGTATTCATGAGTACTTACATGCTGGATGACTTGGTTGACCTGATGATGGACTCCGGAGACACCCCATGGAACTCCGAAATTATCAGAGGTAGGTATCCCGAGTGTGGGCTCTTTTTGTTTGTATTCATGAGTACTTACATGCTGGATGACTTGGTTGACCTGATGATGGACTCCGGAGACACCCCATGGAACTCCGAAACTATCAGAGGTAGGTATCCCGAGTGTGGGCTCTTTTTGTTTGTATTCATGAGTACTTACATGCTGGATGACTTGGTTGACCTGATGATGGACTCCGGAGACACCCCATGGAACTCCGAAACTATCACAGGTAGGTATCCCGAGTGTGGGCTCTTTTTGTTTGTATTCATGAGTACTTACATGCTGGATGACTTGGTTGACCTGATGATGGACTCCGGAGACACCCCATGGAACTCGGAAACTATCAGAGGTAGGTATTCCGAGTGTGGGCTCTTTTTGTTTGTATTCATGAGTACTTACATGCTGGATGACTTGGTTGACCTGATGATGGACTCCGGAGACACCCCATGGAACTCCGAAATTATCAGAGGTAGGTATCCCGAGTGTGGGCTCTTTTTGTTTGTATTCATGAGTACTTACATGCTGGATGACTTGGTTGACCTGATGATGGACTCCGGAGACACCCCATGGAACTCCGAAACTATCAGAGGTAGGTATCCCGAGTGTGGGCTCTTTTTGTTTGTATTCATGAGTACTTACATGCTGGATGACTTGGTTGACCTGATGATGGACTCCGGAGACACCCCATGGAACTCCGAAACTATCAGAGGTAGGTATCCCGTGTGTGGGCTCTTTTTGTTTGTATTCATGAGTACTTACATGCTGGATGACTTGGTTGACCTGATGATGGACACCGGAGACACCACATGGAACTCCGAAACTATCAGAGGTAGGTATCCCGTGTGTGGGCTCTTTTTGTTTGTATTCATGAGTACTTACATGCTGGATGACTTGGTTGACCTGATGATGGACTCCGGAGACACCCCATGGAACTCCGAAACTATCAGAGGTAGGTATCCCGAGTGTGGGCTCTTTTTGTTTGTATTCATGAGTACTTACATGCTGGATGACTTGGTTGACCTGATGATGGACTCCGGAGACACCCCATGGAACTCCGAAACTATCAGAGGTAGGTATCCCGTGTGTGGGCTCTTTTTGTTTGTATTCATGAGTACTTACATGCTGGATGACTTGGTTGACCTGATGATGGACTCCGGAGACACCCCATGGAACTCCGAAACTATCAGAGGTAGGTATCCCGAGTGTGGGCTCTTTTTGTTTGTATTCATGAGTACTTACATGCTGGATGACTTGGTTGACATGATGATGGACTCCGGAGACACCCCATGGAACTCCGAAACTATCAGAGGTAGGTATCCCGAGTGTGGGCTCTTTTTGTTTGTATTCATGAGTACTTGCATGCTGGATGACTTGGTTGACCTGATGATGGACTCCGGAGACACCCCATGGAACTCCGAAACTATCAGAGGTAGGTATCCCGAGTGTGGGCTCTTTTTGTTTGTATTCATGAGTACTTACATGCTAGATGACTTGGTTGACCTGATGATGGACTCCGGAGACACCCCATGGAACTCCGAAACTATCAGAGGTAGGTATCCCGAGTGTGGGCTCTTTTTGTTTGTATTCATGAGTACTTACATGTTGGATGACTTGGTTGACCTGATGATGGTTTCCGGAGACACCCCATGGAACTCCGAAACTATCAGAGGTAGGTATCCCGAGTGTGGGCTCTTTTTGTTTGTATTCATGAGTACTTACATGCTGGATGACTTGGTTGACCTGATGATGGACTCCGGAGACACCCCATGGAACTCCGAAACTATCAGAGGTAGGTATCCCGTGTGTGGGCTCTTTTTGTTTGTATTCATGAGTACTTACATGCTGGATGACTTGGTTGACCTGATGATGGACTCCGGAGACACCCCATGGAACTCCGAAACTATCAGAGGTAGGTATCCCGAGTGTGGGCTCTTTTTGTTTGTATTCATGAGTACTTACATGCTGGATGACTTGGATTTAAGTTGACGTATTAGTTATCGTGTTCTCCTTAGCAAGCCCTTTCATTTGAAACCCACACTGTGGTATTGCAGAAAAAATAACTAGTCCGCCATATTGGAATTAGAATGACATCACATAACTAAGCATACATTGTCATCCAAAATAAGCGTGTATACCAAATTTCAGACCAAGATGTAGTCGTAATATGGAATTACGGGCACATTCATCACATATCAAAGTTTCAAAAGCAGGTCAACCAAGTCATCTAGCATGTAAGTACTCATGAATACAAACAAAAAGAGCCCACACTCGGGATACCTACTTCTGATAGTTTTGGAGTTCCATGGGGTGTCTCCGGAGTCCATCATCAGGTCAACCAAGTCATCCAGCATATAAGTGCTCATGAATACAAACAAAAAGAGCCCACACTCGGGATACCCACCTCTGATAGTTTCGGAGTTCCATGGGGTGTCTCCGGAGTCCATCATCAGGTCAACCAAGTCATCTAGCATGTAAGTACTCATGAATACAAACAAAAAGAGCCCACACTCAGGATACCTACTTCTGATAGTTTTGGAGTTCCATGGGGTGTCTCCGGAGTCCATCATCAGGTCAACCAAGTCATCCAGCATATAAGTGCTCATGAACACAAACAAAAAGAGCCCACACTCGGGATACCTACATCTGATAGTTTCGGAGTTCCATGGGGTGTCTCCGGAGTCCATCATCAGGTCAACCAAGTCATCTAGCATGTAAGTACTCATGAATACAAACAAAAAGAGCCCACACTCGGGATACCTACTTCTGATAGTTTTGGAGTTCCATGGGGTGTCTCCGGAGTCCATCATCAGGTCAACCAAGTCATCCAGCATGTAAGTGCTCATGAATACAAACAAAAAGAGCCCACACTTGGGATACCTACCTCTGATAGTTTTGGAGTTCCATGGGGTGTCTCCGGAGTCCATCATCAGGTCAACTAAGTCATCCAGCATGTAAGTGCTCATGAATACAAACAAAAAGAGCCCACACTTGGGATACCTACCTCTGATAGTTTCGGAGTTCCATGGGGTGTCTCCGGAGTCCATCATCAGGTCAACCAAGTCATCCAGCATGTAAGTGCTCATGAATACAAACAAAAAGAGCCCACACTCGGGATACCCACCTCTGATAGTTTCGGAGTTCCATGGGGTGTCTCCGGAGTCCATCATCAGGTCAACCAAGTCATAGCCATCGATACCAAACTGATACAATTAGATAAATAGCAAAATTACAACAAGTATCAATATTACAAGTGTCGTCTGTTTTTCTGCCTTGCCGAAAGCGTCACTGTGTGCGTGAGCCGTGCGCGTGTGTTAATCCTTCTTTTTGACGGAAATCGCAACGTGAAATACGTATACCCGTCCTTAATATAACCATAATATTTTTGGCCATCCCATTCTATTAATTTTCTTATAGCCATCTCATCAATCATGAGCGCACAATATAGAGTTTTGCCTGCATTCTGAACTCTTAATTTAATGGCTTCTAAAGATTCGGACGTAAATCCTGGCTCACAATTAATACCTTTATACCAAGAAGATATGGTTTTCGCGTGTGGTAAAACATTGTCGAATTCCTCTCGGACAAAATTATATGCTTTTGGCGATAGGAAATGAAGAGTGACGGCAAATTTTTTTAGTTCTAAAGAATATTCCCTTGGTAAAGAATTACCTTGACTTTTGAGAGCAATTCTTCTTATTACTTCATTACTTTTAAGGTTTTCGAGAATTAATTTTTGTTCGGCATCAATATCGTCATTTTTGAACAAAGTATCCAATATTGTGCTAAATTCACTATTTTTGTGGCGCATTCGTCTATATTTTTGTTTTAAAGCATTAATTTTTCGTAGTCGGCGTCCAGCAATTTTAGTTACTATAGAGAGACGTTTCTTAGTACGGGCAAGTTCAGCCTTTACACGGTCTAGTTCCATATTCTGTGCTGAAACAGTAGGTAGCGTACCATAGGTAGTAATATCTACTTCCATTGGTATGTCCTCTGAGCCCTAGAAGAAAAAACAATTAATTATTTACAAATTAACATAGCTTATATGCTTGCACGTTTGTGCTTGTGAAGCCCTTGAACATTCCTGAAACATTTATTAAACAATTTAATAATGTGGAACGTGAGTGTATTGTATATACATGAAGATGTATGAATGTAACAACGTTTTACCAATGATTGTAGATTTTGTGGTAGTAATAGTGTTGGTACGGCTTCAGGCTTCAACCTCCGCCATTTTAAGTCATCCTTGTTTACAAAGCACTCCAAAGTGAAATGCTTAGAGCATATTCTTCTATTTTTAGGGATCCAATCTTGTTTTTTGATGGCCTCGAGCCATTTTGTTCTATAGATAATACTTTTTGGAAAGCTGAAAGAATTTTAATACAATTTATTTATTTCTTGTATTATTACATATATTTTTTATTAACAAATATTTAATGTCATACATATGCATACATATGTATACACAAATATACATATCGCTGCTTAAGAACTAAAGAGCCACAAAATTACACTTTTTACAGGAGAGCTAATCGAAAAAAAAAACGTTTTAAGCGTATTTTTAAGTAGCATTAAATGTTTTAAGTACTTTTATAATAAACTGAATACTAAAGGAGATATAAGCATATAAGTTACTTATGAATATAAAAAAAATATCAAAATATACTAAATATTAAATAAAAATAACCATAAGTATTTTTACAACATACAATATGGAGGATTATGATTGTATTTTTGCAATAAAAACCTTTTGGATTTTTTTTTGTTTTATGGTCCCTTTAGTCAACTCATATAAGAGATTATACAAACGTAGATACTTTTAACGATTATCAATACAAATGTCGATAAGACGATATGCGGCACAACACTAACATAACCTATACTGTTTTTATCTTTTTCTTAAAATATTAGGTACGTACATTCAAGAAACAGAATTTATTAGTGGTATTTATTATACAAACAAGCTCTCAGTATATTTACTGCATGACTGATTATACAAACAAACAAAATCACTTACCGATGGTAACTTATAAACATATCCTCGTTTTGTTTTCTGGACGCATTAGATTTACACCCTGGGACTGAACAAGACATTATTATAGGTAATCAAAGAATTCACAGTTATCTAATTAGTGTTATAATTGATTTGATGCTAGATTTATTATATTTTGATACAGAAACAGAAATCAAAACAAATACGTTGTCACTCGTGTCAGTCACATAGGTACAGACAGATAAGTAAAGTTGACACATTGCGCCATCATTTTGTTAACGTTAGCCAGCCTCTTTAAATCGGCATCATAAAACGGCACCAAACTACGAAAGGAACCAAGTTTGAGGTACGCTGATCAAAAATAAGAACAAAGTTTGTATGTTTGTCTCTTTTTGACTTACGGCTTCAATGCATTGGTGTAAGAAGCAACACACTATAAGTATTGGTTTTTATTTTAGCCTTACTTCTATGCTTTAGTTATTATTCTGAGACAGTGATGCTAGCGCATCAGACAGGGCGGACAGGGCACTCCCATCTCAGAATAATAACTAAAGCATAGAAGTAAGGCTAAAATAAAAACCAATATTTATAGTGTGTTGCTTCTTACACTAATGCATTGAAGCCATAAGTCAAAAAGAGATAAACATACAAACTTTGTTCTTATTTTTGATCAGCGTACTTAGTTAAAACGTCAAACTTGGTTCCTTTCGTATTTTGGTGCCGTTTTATGATGCCGATTTAAAGAGGCTGGCTAACGTTAACAAAATGATGGCGCAATGTGTCAACTTAACTTATCTGTCTGTACCTATGTTTTTGTTTTGTGTGTCAAAATTTCTGTTTCTGTATCAAAATATAATAAATCTAGCATCAAATCAATTATAACACTAATTAGATATCTGTGAATTCTTTGATTACCTATAACAATGTCTTGTTCAGTCTCAGGATGTAAATCTAACGCGTGCAGAAAACAAAACGAGGATATGTTTATAAGTTACTATCGGTAAGTGATTTATTTTGATTTCTAAATGTTTGTTTGTATAATCAGTCATGCAGTAAATATACTGAGCGCTTATTTGTATAATAAATACCACTAATAAATTCTGTTTCTTGAATTTACGTAATATTTTAAGAAAAAGATAAAAACAGTATAGGTTATGTTAGTGTTGTGCCGAATATCGTCTTATCAGGTCTTATCGACATTTGTATTGATAAATAATCGTTAACGTATCTACGTTGGTATATTCTCTTATATGAGTTGACTAAAGGGTCATAAAACAAAAAGATCCACTTAAAAACTAAAGGGCCATAAAACAAAAAAATCTTCATTCATATTGTATGTTGCAAAAATACTTATGGTTATTTTATTCAATATTTAGTATATTTTGATTTTTTTCTGAAACTGTTACATTATCTTCATGTATATACAATATACATACACTCACGTTCCACATTATTAAATTGCTTAATAAATGTTTCAGGAGTTAGATATGCAGTCAGATGAAATTCCATAAATACAAGCGCTTGTCGTGGAGGATTAATTTATCCGTCGAAAGACGTAGTTGAAGTGTGCGAATTAGCAGAAAAAGTTCTGCGAAGTTATGACACAAAATTTATAGGAACATCAACAAATATACAAAAAATAACATACAAAATTGTAAAAAAAAATAGCACCTACAAATATTTTCAAAAAAATTGGAGTACCACTGTTTATAGGATATAGCTTTTGGCGATGATCACCAGCATTCATTAATATCACATGTTTACCTGCTCGTCGGGATTCATTATTTAACAAAAACTATTTTGTTTAAAGGACAATGATGTTTATTCATAATTTTGTTTTTGTTCGTTGTATTACTGTATACTTTTATATATTTGTTTACTGTACGTTTTTGAAATTAAAATTGTTAGTTTAGTTGATTACTGGCTGGATAGTTTTATTTATTATCCTTTTGATTAATCGAACCTTTTGGTGACCCAACTAGCGCAAACAGCTTAACGAGATTTCTCGGCAAAAATGAGCAACGCAACTGGTGAAGTATATATCTACTGCTGGCGCAGGCTTGTCGAGGTAGTCTGTTTTTCATGATTCGGTAAATAGAAATTGTCTCTATTTAGCTGAGAACATTTACTTTCACATTTATAATATAAGTAAGTATGAATATATCATACTATATTACATATACATACATACTATATTACAATCTTGGCACGCCTTCTTATATATTAAATTGTCTTGATATAATAAAAATGCTTTATAATTATTATTAACCTATTTATATTTGAAGGACTGGTATATTTGTATTTTTAAATAGGTAATCTAAGAAAAACTATAATGAAAAGACCTACTTACCAATATTGTTTACGAAATAAAACATGTCCGATAAAAACATTAAATAAAAAATTAAATTAAAAGATTAAATATTATACAATTTTATCGACAATTAATAATTTAAAATGACGATTTGTTCCCTACACTAGTAAAATATATATATGAATAATTTGTATAAGTCACTCTGGTACGGAACGGCCAGACGACCATCTAGTGACAGTATATTTGTCTCTCTTTAGTTTATGGCTTTAATGCATTGGTGTAAGAAGCAACACACTATAAATATTGGTTTTTATTTTAGCCTTACTTCTATGCTTTAGTTATTATTCTGAGACTCCCATAGAGCGAAATTGGTCCCTACGTCGATCTCACATTAGGGATGGGCGATACAAATCGTATATAGATACAATATCTATATATTGAGTCCAATACCCAATATCTGATATTGAACGGCACACAAACTATATATCAGATATTTGGATATCGCCGATACGCTCTCGCATCGATATCTCGATACTCGATATCTGATTCTATGAAATGAGTCACACAACTTCACGAAGCAACGAACGAACGAACAACGAAAATCAGATATGAGTGCGAAAGAATATGCGCTAGATGTCTTTAGACATATAACTTTATAATCTGTGGCTAGATGTTTGAGTCAAATAGCTACACGAAAAAGCAAAGGAACACCTTGTATGAATTTTAAAAATTCTTCGTAGTATCATAATAAGGTTTAATATAGAATAAATTACCTATTTTCTAAACACTTGACTTTTTGTTAATAAGCGTCGATACAGGTACGAAAGTAAGTGTTTCTACATTATAGTATATTAAGATTATAAATCTTATGTTATTGTTTTTTTAACCTTAAAGGATAGCGAGGGTCATATTCAATGTTATTTATTTTACAATTTTATTTTTAATTTATTTTTAATAACTGTATAATTTTATTAATGCAGTCAGTCCTAAGCTTGAGAAAATTATGAAAGAAAAATCAAATCACACGATTTAAGTATACCTACAAATTATAAATAAATTAAAACGTACCTAATACAACCCAAATACATATTATATCAAATATGAAACGAAAACGAAACCCTAAAAAAAACTGAGTTTGAGTACATAGATATATCTGATAAGTATAATACAATACGTCTAAATCAAGCAAAACCGCAACGTTAAAAATCGCAATACCATCTACGATACTCTGTACCGTATCGTATCGTAGTATCGAGAGTATCATAGATTCTGACCGATACATAGATATCAAAATATATAGTTTCGATATCTGATATTCAAAACGAATACATAGATACGATTTGATATCGTGTAAAAGCGATATTACACACCTCTATCTCACATATCACGTATGACAGCATCTTGGTCTTTTTTTTTTGGGAATTTTATGGCCTGGTAACTAAACTTTTAAGCCAATTCTT
Source organism: Synanthedon tipuliformis (assembly GCA_947623395.1). NCBI lineage: Eukaryota > Metazoa > Arthropoda > Insecta > Lepidoptera > Sesiidae > Synanthedon > Synanthedon tipuliformis. The sequence continues at coordinate 7,327,244 of OX392408.1, read as the reverse complement.
TATACGCGGGAGCGCAATTATTAAATTTTTATTTTTTAAGATTAGAAGGTTCATAAAAATAAAAGAATACATATTTTTACTTGTTGAGTTTTTTATTTTTTTATTTAGTTATAAACTTTGTATAAGCTTTCATTTGCATTTGCGGCAAATTTTTGTTTTTAAGTCTAAAAACATCTGTACCCTTTAAAATTTTGTTAATTGTATTACACCAATTAAACACTGTCAATTTCAACGAAAGTGTAATGAAGTATTCAACAACCCCCTTATTATGTAATTCACAATTTAGAAAGCTAAATGAGTACTTGGATTTTACTTTCTTTTTAATGTTTTTTATAATATCTTTTTTATGTGGTTGCATTTCCAAGTACTCATTTGCCTCTTGTACTGTTTCCAAAACATCTCACGGCATTTTCCGAGGGATATAAAAGTTTTCTTTCCTTTCCATCTTTAAATTCCTTGAAAGAAATTCAATTATTGATGGAATTTTTGGTCAAAATTAGTTCTTTACTTGTTAAATTATTTTCACAATTTTTACATTTATTTATTTTTAATATTTTTCTTATAACCCACCCGGTAGTATATGCACGTGAGTGTGTGTTTAGTAGATTCTTTTTGAGTAGATTGAATACCTCCACTTTGTACCAAACTCGGAAGCTCTGGTGAAAATGTAATTTTTTTTGTTTCTGCTTCTGCATTGTTTTCATAAAATAAAGATTTTAATTTTAACAATTGTTCACCAGAGTCCTCTTCACAATTGTATGAATCAGAGTGAAATTTTATAAATCTTGTAATCAACAGTGCTTTAAAGGTGTTTTTAAAGGTGTGGCAATCTGGATCGGTATTCCTAAAATTGTATGATCGCAATTGCCCAAAAAAGTTTTCGATAGGGTCTGAGTTTAGGTACCGTGGGCGCATGATTTTAATATTTTTTTTATTTAAGTATTGCCACACCCGTTGTTAACTTTTGAGTGTAGTAACCCAGTTTTTTAATGTAGGTACAGATGTTTCTTTACCGTTTTTATCAATAAATTTATATTTTTAAGTTTTATGATTGCGTCCCGCCAGAACTGATGGTGAGGGGATTTTAATGTCACAGCTTGTCTCAATGGCTTCCCTTTTGATGACTGAGACAAGCCAGTCCCATTCACCGAGTCAAAAAGGTCATCAAAGAATGTCACTATATCCGCTGTATTTTTTATAGTGTCACTTACTTCTGAACCATCTGCATATTGACCTAGAAGAAATAAATTTAAAGTTAACAATGTTATAGGTAATATAATCGCACGACTCCCATTGATGGATATTGGTGATCTAGGTTAAGATGTAGGTAAAGTGAAATAATCTGTTTTAGTTAGATACTTACGAAACTGAGATGTATATGACAAGGTGGCTGCTACAGTCTTACTAAAGACCCTTGTGCAATTCTTCACCTGAAAATAAAAAAAGATAATACAAAGTAAGAAGAGGAACTTATATTCGATATAAGTTGTATTTTTCTTACTAGGCGTAACGTAAACAATCTTAACAAGCCTATTTTCTGATATTAATATTTCTGTCTATCTTATTTTTAAGACAGATTACATAAAAAAGATACGCCGAGATTGTTTTCTAGTTATGCCAAGTAAAGATAAACAGAATGTAATACACACCTTCATCTTTTTAATTTTCTCTGGAATGACATGTTCATCATTCAATTTGTACAGTAATCTCATTTGAGCGTGATTGCAGTCAGCTTTGTATACATCGACAATGTCGCTCCACTTGGAAATTTTTTCATTATATTTAATATCCTTGGTTAAGAAATTGTTTCTCAACCCTTTTATTAAGTGAGGTGGGTCATAAATGACACTTAGGGTGTGCCCATTAATTGTAATCACATCATCTGTAAAAATTACATTACAATGTTACAATAAACATCAATTGTGATGACACCTGCTGGGTTACATTTTTTAATAGTGCCAAGAAAAAGAAAAAGCTTACCTATTTTGTCACCTGCAATTATTTGCTCTCTCCGTGTATCCTCCTGAAGACTTTTCAGGGCAGATTGGAATGCTGTACCCTGATCACAGACCAATGCGATTGGTAGGAGTCCTGTTTTACTTACAGCAGCTATAATCTCCTTAATAATTATTTTCAATTCCACTCTGGAAGTAGCTCCTTTACTAAAATAAAAGGCTAGAGGCTGCTGCCATTTGTGAATGACTCCACGTAACATAAAGACCAGTGCATGGTCTGCAAAGTCGTTTGTTTTTTTATTTAGCTCGACAAACCCGCTAATTAAATCCTTATGTTTGTCATATGCCAAACCCGCTTCCAAGGATACCTCGTCAAATAAAATAGAACAAAAATTTTTCTTCTCATCTCAAGTGCTGACCTGCAAATATTATATATAGATTTAAAGTACTGAATTGCTTTTGTGGTAAAAAGTTACTCTATGTATAAAATTTAGTTAATTTTAAACTTTAATTACTTTATTAACTTTAATTTTTTTAACTTTAAATACTTAATTACTTTTTTTAAGAATATGGTGAAAAAGAGAGATAAATTTAATTAATAATTTTCAAATCCATGATCAAATTAAAAGGTTAATTGAATGTAATAACTACCTCTTTTTCCACAGCTTCAAATATTTGGGTATTAATTCCTGATTCCACGTTTAATTTTGAAATCATTTTATTAATTGTGTATTTGGATGGCAGGATAAATATTTTATGCAAAAATTTATAACATTTTGGGCTCTGTTTCATTATCGCCATTGCAATTAATTTTTCTTCATTTGTGAATCTCCTTCCCTTGGCATTCTTTGTACATAGTTTTATCTGCATCCATAAAAATTTCTTGGCCAATGGGTTCATTTTTTCTGTGAGCTGCACAAAACACTTTTGTTTGGAAAATTTCAATGCCTTTTTGGCTCTTCGGTGAAAATTAAGCTGCCTTTGTGATTTTTTATATTTCTTATATAAAAATTTAGAATGTGGTGTTAGTTTATTTTTCAAATTGACAACACGGTGTCTCCTTTTGGTAGATGGAGGACAATTAACAACTTCGTCTGTAAAAACAAATAAAAAATATAAAATTCTTGAGCATTAAATAATTATTTTTATTAAGAAAATTGTGAAAAATCTAAATTTTTTCGATTAAGTTTTAATTTAGTTTCCAGTTCAATTTCAACCTAGTTTCAATTTTAAAACTGATAGCGATTTAGCCATAAATAATATGATAAGTCCTTGAAAATTGTTTGGTTGGAGTATAGGAAGTGGTGCTAAGTTCTTCATCTGATGGGGGAAAAGGAGCAGGAGATTTTTGTTAATGTAATTTTTCCCCATTTTGTTCATAGAACCCTGTTTCTAATTCTCTGACCCTTTGTTTTTATAGACAATATTACGAATTAAATATATATATTTAACAATTTGAAGAACTTAAGTCAAATTGATAATCTTCTAATTATTATTGTCAATAGAAGCAAATACTATGTTTATAAACAACTGTTTGCATCTCTTACCCGTTATTGGTTTTTTGGTGGCTCCACTTTCAAGTCTTGATGTAGATGGCAAGTTTAAGTTTTCTAGCGGTGAAATTATATCAACTTCTGAAATAGAAATGGGAATTTATTGTAATTGCAGACATATATAACTATTGTTAACTATAGAACCTTTAATTACAAAGATAATAAGATACGCGGGCGAAGTTGCGGGCAGCAGCTAGTAAAATATAAAAAAGGTTAATCTACTACCCTAATTATATGAGTCACTCTTGACTGTTTTATTTTACTATAACTTAAGAATTGATTGGAAACTTACTGGAGTCAGGTTTCGAGCGCTTCTCCACAATTTCTGGCATGCAATAGGTGTGATCAAAGTGCCTTCTTTTTATACTATAGTCATGGTCATGGCCAACACTATCTGAAAAAAATAATTAAATTGTATTTGAGGTCTTATAATTTAATACATGACACAACCGATTATGGTCTAAGATAAAACATTCATACAATTGCATACGTACCAGTATTATAGCATATTAAGGCAGCAGCTTGAGGTATACCACTGAGTATCTCGCTAGCAGTGAACAACGTTGGAATGGCTTCAGGTTGAAGACGAGCTCTATCCCGTTTCGTTGCGAGAAACCTCTTTTCAAAATGTTTTCGACATACAAACTGTTTACGAAGTTTTTGGAAGCTCATACTTCGCAGTCGCTCACAGTTGATGCTTTGTAACCACTTTTGGAGTCCTATCTCACTTTTTGGAAACATATGAAAACTGACGTCCTTTCGTTTGCTATCACAGTTCACAACACAGCACTTGTTATACATGTTGCAAGAAGTTATTACAGCTTCAGAAATTGAGAGGATAAGTTACGGAAATAAATCAACGCAGAACTTCACTCGATCAACTTTGAACCTGTAACCATAGAGTAACTTATAATATATACGGAAATAGAGACTTATCTTAGCCGTCTAAACGGGTAACAGCTTTCTAGCGCCTCTGTATTTCTAATTCAGAACTAATATGTATGCGTCACAGAATAGGGTAGTAGTTATTTCATTATTTATTAATTGTTCTTTAACAAATATGGGAATAATGCAATGAAACAAAAGTAGTAAAATGTAACATTTATTGATTTCTTTCTTTTAGGAATAATAATGCGATTCTTTGTTATGGTGTTTATTCTTTGAACTTCTTCACATCTATATCATCAGGATACCAATACATTAACAGAACAAAAAGCACCTATATTCAGTTAATATCCATAGTACGAGATACGGCCGTAAGAATATGTACCAATCGAGGATTAAATAAACACTTTTTTGTCAGAGCGGAGCCCGATATGTCCACAAAAATAATAACAGAGTCCTATCTCAGTTTGTGCACTACACCATCACTACATTACACTATCGAACAAAACCGGAGAAGCAGAACTCAACTTAACGAACGAAAAACCACCGCAAAACTCAAAACACGGAAAAATATGCAAATTGCAGTAAAATTGTGACAAGAAAAACGACGCGTACGCTGTTCTTTGTGTTGAAACAGACATTTTGTGTTGAGAAATTGAATGTTAAATATTACTGGCTGATATTAAAAAGAAATACATTTAAAACTAGAGTTTGAATTTAGAAGAGAGTCGAAGAGAATTTGAGTTGACAAGAAAAATTTATTGAAGTCAGTTTTTTGTTAGAGGGTTGAGGCATATTTGATTTTCTAGTAATGTATTTTTTATAATGATTGTTATTAAAATTATAGTAACGAAGAAAAGAAAATATACGTAATGTGCACATGATAGTTATGAGTTTATTTTATAATCTGCTACAAGTTCGATATATAGAAAAGATTCCACAAATATGCAAGAAGTGCTGTGAATAAGTATAAAAATGTTAGTCATGTTAGTGTTGCTAGTACAAGAACTATAATATATACCCAGCATGTACGGAAAAAAAATCACTATATTAAATTAAAACACAAGTATTCTAAATCAAATACGACAAAACCATGAAGCTATCTTTATCTATAGCTTCATGCTTAAATCAATACCGAAACGGTACCATAAATATAAAATAGGTAATCGAAAGTATAAAATTTAATATTACAATAGGTTATTATTGTTAACAACACGATAATATTCATAAATAAATAAAAAAATGACTCCAGCACAGAATTGGATCGGCGCATTATGAAAAAGAAAGTAATGACTATTCTACCAAAATTACCAATTTTATTGGTAAGTTTTATCATACGTTATATAGCAATTATAAATTTAGTGTTCTTAGAACACGATGCAGTGTAACAAAAAAATCGTTCCAAAATCAATTAAAAGATTGCAGCACTTGCAGCTTTATTAAATTAAGATAATTTAAGTTCGAGCATGATCAGGTAGATGTCGCTTTTTAGGAATAATTTATAATTGCTATATAACGTATGATAAAACTTACCAATAAAATTGGTAATTTTGGTAGAATAGTCATTACTTTCTTTTTCATAATGCGCCGATCCAATTCTGTGCTGGAGTCGTTTTTTTATTTATTTATGAATATTATCGTGTTGTTAACAATAATAACCTATTGTAATATTAAATTTTATACTTTCGATTACCTATTTTATATTTATGGTACCGTTTCGGTATTGATTTAAGCATGAAGCTATAGATAAAGATAGCTTCATGGTTTTGTCGTATTTGATTTAGAATACTTGTGTTTTAATTTAATATAGTGATTTTTTTTCCGTACATGCTGGGTATATATTATAGTTCTTGTACTAGCAACACTAACATGACTAACAAAATGTCTGTTTAAAGAACAGCGTACGCGTCGTTTTTCTTGTCACAATTTTACTGCAATTTGCATATTTTTCCGTGTTTTGAGTTTTGCGGTGGTTTTTCGTTCGTTGAGTTGAGTTCTGCTTCTCCGGTTTGGTTCGATAGTGTAATGTAGTGATGGTGTAGTGCACAAACTGAGATAGGACTCTGTTATTATTTTTGTGGACATATCGGGCTCCGCTCTGACAAAAAAGTGTTTATTTAACCCTCGATTGGTACATATTCTTACGGTATCTCGTACTATGGATATTAACTGAATATAGGTTGTCTATGTGCTTTTTGTTCTGTTAATGTATTGGTATCCTGATGATATAGATGTGAAGAAGTTCAAAGAATAAACACCATAACAAAGAATCGCATTATTATTCCTAAAAGAAAGAAATCAATAAATGTTACATTTTACTACTTTTGTTTCATTGCATTATTCCCATATTTATTAAAGAACAATTAATAAATAATGAAATAACTACTACCCTATTCTGTGACGCATACATATTAGTTCTGGATTAGAAATACAGAGGCGCTAGAAAGCTGTTACCCGTTTAGACGGCTAAGATAAGTCTCTATTTCCGTATATATTATAAGTTACTCTATGCTGTAACCCCTGTAACTGTGTAACGTACAAGTAGATACTAACCAGTATGTATAAGTTACTCTATGATACTAACGTATCAGACGGAAATCTGCAGTACAAATGCGCTGGACAAAAAATAAGCTCGAGTCCTTTATTTTCACCTGATTGGTCATAGCAAAATAGAACATATGACTTCCCCGCCCCTCTCAGCCTCTCACCCCTTTGATTTTTTACGGGCTATTAGTCCTTGAATTTATTTTTAAGTAAGGAAATATCATCACAATTAAAACACAGTAAATAATGCGTACATATTTATTTTTTAGGATATAGACAAACATAACATGGAGTTAATATACGACTTAAATAGAAACTAGAATAGAAATAAATAGAACAATAACGCTCGTATTAACAGTGTGCGATAAACTCAACAGATTACACTATAACACTGCACATCCACTAAGTCCTGTCACGAACTTGTATTATCTGGCACACAGCACTTATAATACATACTTAATATAATAAATGTATCCAAAGATTGTTATTAATAAATTAGTAGATATATAAAAAGGCGGAAATTAATCGACGCAACAATATAAACGATATAAATAACAATGACCTTACAAAACAAAATGGCTTCCTCTCTTAGTACAGATCGCTATAATAAGGCAATCAAGGCGATGAGAGGGGAGGTGAAATGTCATGTTCTATTTTGCTATTACCACAGGCTATAAAACTCCTATGTCTAGTGAATTTTCCTTAAAGATTACCAGCCGTGGGTGTGACTTTATTTATGATCAAGTATCTACTATTTAGTTTGTGTTTATGATGGTAGTATATATATATAGTGTTCTGTGAGTTTGTGTGATTATGATGTTTTGCCAGAGATAGAAATATTGATCCAAAACACTAAAATATTGATAAATAAATTAATTAAACTATAATTGGCCATAGTTGCCATGCCATACCAATATTGCCATCGCCGTATATTTTATAAGTTACTCTATAGTTGTCATACTTGCCATCCACACCAATTTTCCGTATATATTATAAGATAAGTTACTCTATGACACCAATCCACACGGCATCCACGTCGTTAGTCGTCGTAGATAAAAAAATTACAATTTTAAATTTTGATTTCATTCAATTTGTTTGTGATAACATTTATAACCGGAAGAAAAACCGGAGTTTTTAAGGTACTACAAATTGTTACTATTAATTCAGGTTTCGATATAGATTTCAATAGAATATTGCGGCAAAGTTAAATATACAAGAAAATATTCAGCATGATTAATTTTTTTTTATTAATTAACAAGTTACCGTAAATAAAGTTTAGTTTAAATAATAATAATAACAATAACTTGAGCATTAAAAATTAAGCATATATGGTTAGTAATCACTAACCATATGGTGCGTTATTCGGATGCACATGCACCTCTAATCTGATTCTGACGCAATAATATTAAAAAACCATCTTTTTTACGCAAGATTTCAGGATTAAAAAAATACAAGTTTAGCTAAAGTATTTTTCTAATTCCAGGTCGAAAAGCTTGTGGCATTTATAAAAAAAGTAGATACTTATCGTTTTAAATTAAATTTATCGATGGTATAAATAAATACCTAACATTGTTATTAATACCAAGGAAAACCAAGAGTAACCACATTTCTACTAATAAATTCAGAATACCTTGTACTTTGTACAACATTAACATAATATTATAACTAATCTTCCCGCTTGACCCAGTTAGTATTATCAGTTATGTTAACAGTTGATTTAATTGATTTATAAGCTAATTATAAAACATTTTTCTCAAGTTATATATAATTAAGATGAAAGCTTAATGCTGGCTTTTTACTATGAAATATGGTATATATTATATCCCTAAATATGAATTATCTTTAAACAATATTTAATAACCAAAAAATTATTTATTATGTGTTTAATTTAATATTAAATTTGCAAAATTTGGTTTCTGATGAATTTCCTTAATTTTTTTATTTTTATTTTATTTTATTCCTTGCGTTCATTATATTTTTTTTTTTCACATCGGTAACTTAATAATGACACAAATTTAAATTAACTCGTAATAAAAATAATTACAAAAATTACCAGAAAAAGAATCAATAAATGTTACAAACATGTCTGTTGAATAAAAATTTCTGATTTCCTGAATCATGGGATTTTAATGAAAATTGGCATTTGATGCAAATTAAATGTGAAAATATTAATATGAAATTATGATCTCTTACATGACATATTCATTTTATTAGTGTTACTATGAATGTTCATATGATTTGGTGTTATATTTTTCTGATTTATGACTGTCAAATGTTTCTTCAATTACAGGAAAGATGGATTCTCTAACGGGGAAACAAATACGTCAAACATTTATTGACTTCTTCATAAATAAAGGCCACAAATATGTTCACTCATCCTCTACTATCCCATTGGATGATCCAACGTTATTATTCACTAATGCTGGCATGAACCAGTTCAAGCCTATCTTTTTAGGATCTGTAGATCCCAATTCTGACATGGCTCATTATGTTCGTGCAGTAAACACTCAAAAGTGCATAAGAGCTGGGGGAAAGCATAATGATCTAGATGATGTCGGAAAAGATGTTTATCATCATACATTTTTTGAAATGATGGGTAATTGGTCATTTGGAGACTACTTTAAAAAAGAAATTTGTGCCTGGGCCTGGGAATTGCTAACAGAAATTTATAAATTGCAGCCGGATAGATTGTATGTTACTTATTTTGGTGGAGATGCCGTTTCAGGTTTAGAGCCAGATTTGGAATGTAAAAATATTTGGTTGAATTTGGGCGTTCTGGAATCTCACATTTTACCAGGAAATATGAAAGATAATTTCTGGGAAATGGGAGAAACTGGTCCGTGTGGTCCATGTTCAGAATTGCATTATGATAGAATCGGAGGACGTGAAGCAGCTCATCTTGTCAATATGGATGATCCAGATGTGTTGGAAATTTGGAATTTGGTGTTCATACAATTTAACAGAGAAGCAGATGGAAGCTTGAAATTGTTGCCCAAGAAACATATAGATTGTGGATTGGGCCTTGAAAGGCTTGTTTCAGTCATCCAGAACAAAAGAGCTAATTATGACACAGATTTCTTCACACCTTTATTTGATGCTATTGAAAAGGGTACAGGTGCCCGACCTTATTCTGGTAAAGTAGGTGAAGAAGATGTTGATGGCATAGATATGGCCTATCGTGTATTAGCTGACCACGCTAGGACTTTAACTATTGCTTTATCAGATGGTGGTTGTCCAGATAATACAGGTAGAGGATATGTTCTTCGCCGTATCCTTAGGAGAGCTATACGCTATTCATCTGAGAAGCTTAATGGAAAGCCTGGATTTTTTTCTTCATTAGTACAAACAGTAGTGGAAATATTGGGAGATGTATTTCCGGAAATAACGAAAGACCCCCAGTCAATTATTGAAATTATCAATGAAGAGGAACTCCAGTTCTTAAAAACTTTGTCCCGTGGTCGAAATCTTCTTAATAGGACTATTGAAAAACTTAATGACTCCAAAACTATTCCTGGTGATGTTGCATGGCGTCTTTATGACACTTATGGCTTCCCAATAGATCTTACGCTGTTGATGTGTGAAGAAAAAGGACTCGTTATCGATATAGAAGGATATGAGAAAGCAAGAAAGGAATCTCTACTAGCTTCCCAAGGAAAACAAGCAGGACAGGAAGATTTGTTAGCATTAGATATTCATGCTATAAGTTATTTGCAAGATAATGGTGTACCAGTGACAGATGACTCACCAAAATACAACTATAAAGCCTCATCCACTGAAAAAGATGCTGTTTACAATTTTTCTGCCTGCAATGGCAAAATACTAGCACTACGTAGAAATAAAGAATTTGTGAATGAAGTTACTACTGGCCAAGAATGTGGTATAATATTAGATAAAACTAACTTCTATGCTGAACAAGGAGGACAAATTTTTGATGAAGGTTATATGGTGAAATCTGGAGATGACAGCATTGAATTTACTGTTAAAAATGTGCAAGTTAAAGGGGGTTATATTTTACACACTGGAAAAGTTGAGGGCACATTGAAAGTTGGAGATGAAATGATTTTGAATATTGACACTGAGAGACGAAGACTGGTTATGAACAATCACACTGGGACACATGTTTTAAACAACATACTAAGAAAAGTTCTTGGAAATGATTCCGACCAGCGCGGTTCTCTTGTTATGCCAGACAGGCTTAGATTTGACTTTACCAATAAAGGTCCGATGTCTATAAAACAAATTAAGGATGCAGAAGATCAAATAAAAGATATTATAAACAAAAAGAAAGCAGTTTATGCTAAATACACAAACCTTAATGAAGCTAAGAAAATCAATGGACTCAGAGCTATGTTTGACGAACATTACCCTGACCCGGTACGAGTAGTATCTGTTGGCATACCTGTTGAAGAATTAGAAAAAAATCCAGATAGATTAAACGGTTTTGAAACATCCGTAGAGTTTTGCGGTGGCTCTCATCTTCACAACACTAGTCACATTGGAGAGTATGTGATTGTTAGTGAAGAAGGTATTGCAAAAGGTATTCGACGAATCGTAGCTCTGACAGGTCCGGAAGCCATAAAAGCTCAAAATAAATTGGCCATTTTAGAGAACGAGGCAAACAATATTTCAAATGTCCTCAGAAATCAAAACGAAACTTTCAATCAAAAAGAAGTGACAAAGAAGATTGTGGATCTCACAAATGATATATCACAGGCTCAAATATCTTATTGGAAAAAGGATGAATTGAGGAACACACTTAAAAATTTAAAGAAGCAACTCGACGACAAGGAGAGAGCTGTGAAGGCCTTAATTATTAACGAAGTAGCTGAGAAAGCTAAGGAAATATGTCTGAAGGAGAAGGATTCGGAGGCAATCGTTGCAGAGTTGAAAGCTTCGGGTAATACAAAAGCTTTAGATGGTGCTTTGAAACAAGTAAAACAGTTGTGTCCGAACACAGCTGCCATGTTCTTTTCCGTGGATGATGAGACAAATAAAATATATTGTCTCACTGCAGTACCGAAGAATCTAACTGAGAAAGGATTGTTAGCTTCCGAATGGGTGAAGTCTGTTGTGGAAACCATGGGAGGGAAGGGGGGAGGAAAATCAGAATCCGCTCAAGCATCCGGAAACAACCCGAAGGGACTTCAAGAAGCCATAAACATTGCTAAGAAGTTTGCAATTCTCAAGTTGTCTTAAATATTATTTACTCTAAAACCACATCATTAAAACATGTTATTCATTGTCATTGTAGTATTAGAAATATAAATTATAACTAATATAGGATAAAATAAAAAATGTATTATTTTCTGCATGAATTTTAATGATTATAATAAATTGATTTTGCAAGTTAAACGCTTACGATTGATCGTCTTAACATTTATACACAAAATATAATTCGTCTAGCGGTCGCATACACCAGTACCGTTTCTATAACTCTTACGGATGAATAAATTATAAAAAAATCTATTGTGGTGTAATTATATTTTATTTTATTATGCTAATTTATTTAAATATAATTAAAGAAAAATATATATATGATACAAATAACATAATGCACTAAAACATATCTACACAGTATTTATTACATTTTTAAACAAAATATTCATATAAATATTTGGTTCGTCTTTTATTTATGACAATAAAGCACCAATTCTATAGTGAACAAATATTACTCCCACTAAGTTGGTGCAAACTAAATAAAATGGTAATAATTTACATTGAAGCGTGTCATTGACGCCTACTCCTGGCCGAAACCTTCGGTTTCTTCGATGGCGTAGTTGAGTTTCTCGCATAACTGTTCGTAACTTTTGTACGGCGGCAAGTCGAGTCTGTTGAAGCAAGTGTGCGAACGAGGCAGCCACGTTTCCTTACCCACCTGCAACAAACAAGCTTATTAGTGAATACGTTTTTAAGTTTACTTCCACAGTGGGAGGCAATTCAGAAAAGGATACATACACATCTACATCAAAAATAGAATTACATACTACTAGATAGCTAAAGTATCTATTATACAATATACACAAATTACTCGTAACGTACACGTTAAACACACGGCCGTGTCCACGACACAGCCGCACCACATTTTTATTTATTAAGGGCAGCAGGCAAGCTGACATTCCACTTGATGGTAGGTGACTACCGTCGCCTATAACACAAGCAATACCAGAGTACCAGGGTACAAGTGTGTACAGCATCTAAACGTGTCTGAACACCAAAAAATAGTTGAGTTGGTTCATTTTGTTCTATTTTCTCGGGAGGTTTAGTGGCTAAACAAGTCTGAACCCTGTAGTTTTACTTGAGTTCATTAGCTGCTACAATAATGTTGTTTCATTTGAGCAAAGAAACTACTTTAAAATTTCTTTATCCACCTCTTCTGAATTAGTCATTACTATAAGCTTTATTGGTCGCTTTTATAATTTGCCGTAGCACGGCACGTTTTTACCGTCACGGTAAGATAGGAAAGCAAAATGTATGTAATTAAATGCAGACGCTTTTAATGTATCATCCACGGCACGGCGTCGACGGCCACAAAAATACTTGAGACGCCCACGGTATTACCGTGCCGTGCCACGGCAAATTATAAAAGCGACCATTAGGTTATTCAGTTTATTCTGGTTGCAGCCGGTTCACCATTCACTTGTCGATTGTAATGCGGCATTACAATTGTTTCTGGGCAGTAGCGAGTAATTTAGCTATTAAATTAGTCTTTAGTAATAACAGATAAGAAGACCTTCTCGATGCAGAACCGCTGCGGGCCATTGGAGCCCATGAGTTCAGCGAAGCCGCCGACGGGCACTCGGCACGTGCCCGTCACGAACTGCAGCAGCCGCGCGCGCTTCTCGTTGTCCATCTGCCGCACGAACTGCACCAAACACACATCTCTTATACTATGAAAAAACTGGCAGTTACAAATTAAAACTATGACAACTATTGATTAACAAACTATTGACTAAGTCAAGTTTATTGTGAACCAAGAAATATGTACTACATAATTCGGGCCGAGTTAAGTGTTTTCCTATAATATGTTAAATGACAAACTCATCTAATGAAGTTTTAACTTTAAAAGTTAAAAAACATTGCATCAGTCAGCGCTGGCCCTTAGTGTCCCAAGTAACAAATATAAGCGTGTTAATTATGTGCTGTGAATGCAATTTTTTTTGCAGAGAAAGATATGTGGTGCTCCTGTATGAAGTATGAACCTAATGAGACCCACCTCGTTGAGTGATCTGTCAAATCTGGTTATATCTTTGACGTAATACAATCGGAAATAGGATGACTTAAATAAACGACATAGTGTACTCACCTGCCAGAACCACAGCACCTGCTTGGTGGTGCGCGTGTAGTGTCGGTAGATGGTGTTCCGCTGCCAGTCGTCCACGTCCACCTCCTGCATGCCGCACAGCATCAACTCCAGCTCACGCTCGTCGAAGTACTTCAACCACTCCAGCGGCACCACCTGCCATCATCACTCACTTTAATATCGCACTTCACTTAATATTGTATCTGACCACTAATAATGTTCATTGAACGTTTCAATTGTAAGGCTCATTTTAGAGTAACGATGACCATCAGTATCGGCAGAAGCGTTGTCCTTACATACAGATTGTTTAGCTATCGCTAACTATAATGAAAACAATAACACATTACAAAACCCATTTTTTATTTACAACTGTCAATTGGTGACCTTGTCAATTGTACAATTGTGAAAATAGTGTTGTGGGAAAGGAAGTGTTATGAATACCTCATTGAATCCGTCGAGAAAGGCCGATGTTTGTTCCTCTATACCGCGCGTCATGCGCCATTGTGTCACCAGCTGCAGATATTGTTCTTTGTTCGCCTGTTTCAACAAATATCTCATTACAACCAATTTCCATCAAATTATACTCAATTTCTTGTAATTGATGCATGGCTGCAGGCGATTATGTTAAGTGAATGCATTGTGAAACTCAGAAAATTACTATTATATACATAGTTAAAAATAAGCCAAAAATTAATAGAAAATTGAAAAAAAAGCACTGCACTAAATTTACCTCAGACACTCGTTCCTTGTCTCCGCTCGGCTTTAGCTCGTGATGTATCACCTGACCGAGAACCTCGAAATCCACACTGAACCACATCTCCAGACAACACTCGTCTATATTATTGTCTCTGATCCAAACTAACGAGTTGTAGAACTCCGGATCTATCGACTCTATGTCCTTCATGGTCAACTTCTTATTGAGCATCCTCTTGTAGAAGGGCATAGTGAAGCCAGAATAGATGAATCTGCCGTGATATAGGGCCATAGCTATGAACCTCCCAATGAACTTGAAATAGAGCAGGTGGTCGGGGTTTACGTAGCTGGCCGGGTTTATCTGTAGGCTGTAGTTGTTCTTGTTGGCGTACTCGAAGAGGCAGTACATCGGATTGAGCACTTCGTGGGACAGTAGGAAGAACCATTCCCGACTCACGCCGCCGTAATCGAGCCCTTCCTCGCCGCGGAATATTATGTACAGTCTTCGCCGCAACTCGTATGCGGGCAGACGCATTATCTGTGCACAAAACGAAAACATATTATATTTAAGCTTTATTTGATTTGATTGCCAGACTTTATTTGATTATATATTTAAAAAATAAGCAAGGCTATTTATTTAAACTTTTACCTGGTGGTAGGAGTCCTCGAAGAGGGTCTGCCTGGAGAGCGTGATCTTGATGTGGCTGGGCAGCGCGTTGCTCTGGCAGAGGTAGCGGAACTGGCTGAGCTTCCAGCGGAAGGAGCGCTCGTAGGCGTGCGGCACGCCGTAGGCGCCGGGCGGGCCCTGGGGCGCGCCGGGCCTCGGGTCCTGGAACGTGGTGGTGCGCGTGTTGTGATCCACGAAGTAGCGCGTGCCCTCCTCCGTGAAGCGCACCTCCCAACCGCCCGGCAGCGCCTCCTCCACGCCGCTCACCTCCTGGCCCTGCGTGCGCGGGTCCTCCCACTGCGTCGTGCGGTTCTTGTGGTTCACGTAGTACACGCGCCCGTCCGGCTGCACGCGCCGCTCCCAACCCGATGGCAGCGCGCCCAGCGCGTCCTCGGCCGCGGCCACCGCAGGGCCAGTAGTGGCGGACGCGCTAGGCGGGCCCAGCGGACCACTTACAGACACGGACGCGCTCGCCGCCGTCGACGCACCCACACCGCTCGCTGAAACACCATGGCCAGACTTTTTTTAGAAAGACATTTACACAAAGCCAGGTAAAAACTTACTTCAATAGTTCATTTCCTGTGTAATTCACCATTGTTCTTATAACTTCAAAACTCATTCATTCAAAACCTGGCATCGTCTGTTAACATTTTTTTAGTGCAAAACTCGGGAACGGTTGCCAAAGATTGTTATTTACTAAAGTTATGTATAAGAATAGAATAAACAGTGTACGTACGAGCGACTTCGTGGTCGCTTTCGGCGGCATGTTGCGGCGGGTGCGTGGGGTGGTGCGGGTAGAGGAAGCGTTGGTTGCCTTGCGCGACCACATGGCGCCGCTCGCCGCGCCAGTGCTGGAAGCGCGCCAGCCGCTCCGTGTCGGGCCGCTGCCACGTGGTCGTGCGCGTGTTGTGGTCCACGTAGTAAACGCGCCCGCGCACGTCGCGACGCACCTCCCAGCCCGGCGGCAGCGGCTGCGGGCGCTCCCACGATGTCGACCGCGTGTTGTGGTCCACGTAGTACCTGAAACCATCGACGTCACTTCACGATTGCATCCTAGCACTTTCATCTTTTCACTCTCCCGAAATGGATATATTTACAACTATCTATGCCCGCAACTCTGCATATTGTAGATGTCAAATCAAAATCTTCTATGTGCAAAAACATTTCCTGGAAATTTTACATGAATGTTTATTTAAAACAAAAGTATTTAATTTAAAATTTGAGGCAGTTATAAACTTTATCGTCTTTTAAACATGGACATTTAATAGTTTATTTATTACTAGCTTTCTGTGCCTGCGACTTCGTACGCACTGTAATTCCTTTTTTGAAAATCCCACTGGATCTTAACATTCTTTCAGGATAAAAGTATCCTATATGTTAATCCAGGTAATAAACTATCTGTGTGCTAAATTTCATCCATCACCGTTTAGCTGTTTGTGCGTGATTGAGTAACAATCACTAATTGACATTATCAATGTCAATTTAATAATGTATATAGGTTCCACAGAAGCATAAACAAAGTGATGCCTTAAGTTATAAATATTTACTAACATTCAGTATTCATTGTATCATACAACCGAGCGCTAAAAAGAATGTTCAATAGTACCTTCTGCCATACACGTCATATCTCATTTCCCAGCCCTGAGGCAGAGGATCTTCAGCCGAATTGGCCGCGGCTGGCGCAACGCCGGGAGCCGGTCCTGGCACCGTCACTGCCTCTTGATGCGAAGGTCCGGCATTATTTCCTGATATTTGCACCGCACTGCCGTGAGCTACGCCATTGCTTATAGGCGGCGGCCCAGGCACATTCGCAGCCTCTTGGTGTGAAGGTCCAGCGTTATTTTCTGGTATTTGTACAGCACTGCCGTGTGGTACGCCGTTGCTCATAGGCGGAGGCCCAGGTGGCGGCTGGTAAAAAAAAAAACATTTTTTTTTACAAATTTTAAGCCTTTTTCACATAGTATAGTCACTGAAAGGAAATTCAACAGATAGAATAACACTAATAAAATTCTGTAGTGACTAATGATTGATAACATAAACAGTTCCATTTCTGTTACAGGATGTTTGGAGTGTTTACGTATTATTATTATACATAAACATATTAAAGAATCTCAATTTCAATTTGTTTTGAGTTTGTTTGTAATATTTTATGAAATACATAAATATAAATTATAAGATGGTGGTAAAGTGAATAATATTTTTATTAATATTTAAACTTAGTTGCTTATCTCTATGGTTAAGCCAATTATCCTTGGCTTAACCATAGAGTTAAGCCAAGGATAATTTTTCCGAAATAGCCACAATAAATTGTAGCCTATATTTATTCACAATATCTTGCTTGATGTTGATGTTGCCTGGATTAAGATATAGGATACTTTTTATCCAGGAAAAATGTTATATTCCTGTGATATTTTCAAAAAATGAACTACAGCGTGCACCAAGTTGCAGGCACAGCTAGTATTGTAATATTAATAAAAATTCATTAAACACATACTTATACTTATAATAGCTATGGTTATTTACTGCCCATAATCCTGTCATTAAAAAAAAAATTAAAATGTTTTCCTTAAAATATTTATTGCTTTTCCTCAATCGAACACACAGATAAAATCTGCATATATATCTCAGGCAAATAAAATTTATTTTTACATTCATGGTATGCTTACGTAACATAGATTGTGCAAATAAAAGAAGTAAGCTCTATTTGTTAACTAAAAATAAATTCTTAATCATCAGAACTTTATGCCTGTGTGTTTAGAAAGATGTTTATTAAAAAGATTGCATCATAATTGTAATTTAGGAATTATTATACCAGATTGTACTTATGAATTAATTTAGTTAAGCTATGATATAAAATTCTCACTCTTAATGTTTGTGTGCGCATCATAGATCTCAATGTTTCTGATGTATTTCGAAGTCTAATCCTGGCTCGAATTCCATCATTCAGAGGACTTCGAGCATTTGATGATTCACCGAGTACTTCATGAGAAAGGCTTAAAACTGACGAATCAATTCTCAGGCCACTAAGAAGTATTACTAATTCTGCGGTTTTTACTTCTGCATTAGCATTAGATGTGTTCTCTTGTGACACAGCCTTCATTAAATCTGAAAGAAAATATAATTTACAATATAAATTATCTAAATTATATAGTTGATATTATGAACAAATATGTATTTGTATTTGATAAGATAACTTACCTAAAGTGAGTTCCACATTCTCACAATTTCCATTGAAGTACAGAAGAATCTTTAAAAGATTTACTCTTTTCTCTCCAATTACATTGTCTTTTCTAAAGCTGTGATGATCGGCAAGTCTAAATAGTAACCGAGACTGTGGTGTTACCAACAATGTAAAATCTTCTTTCCATTTCGGGTGCAAAGTATTCTTCACAATTTCAGTTCTTCTTGAAATTGAATCATCTATGATAACTTGTAAATAGGGATTTGGTTTGAACAGTCCAGAATTTTTAATACTTGCAGACTCAACTGTAAAAATAATTTCAATAAGTAAGAAATGGCTAATTGAATAATATAATACTAACTATATTATATTGGGTCATTATATATTTACCTGTAAGACCAAGTTGATGGTATGTTGATAAACAAATAGGTGTTGTAAGCGTAGATACGTTTTCAGACATGTTAATGGCTATTTCATATTATTGCAGAGTAACAATAATATACATTTTCTTCCAAATTTTTTATATCTGAAAGGAATTAAGGATGATAAAAATTTAATCCTCATTAAAACAATAAGATCGCATACTAATTTCATGTAAACATATAACAAAATAAGCAAATTGTTATTATTACGTACTTATATATTTAAAATATTACCATATTAAATGCATATTGTAATTTCCATCCAGAAAGTTTTTCAGATTAGCTATAATCTTATCTTGATACAAGGAAATAGACAAGAAATCGACAAATAACATTGAATCATTATAACGCAATATTTTCACTCAACTATGACAGTAAACAAAGCAGTATTCACTAGTGAAATTATAAAGTTACCAAGCAATTGAACGGTATAACATGTTTATTATTTCATTTTATAAACCAAACAAACGCAATATGTACGTAAACAGTAAAATATGTCTAATTAAAATTAGTGAAATAAAATTTGTCACAGCACAACAGCACAATATCCTAATGTACTAGAAGCTAGTGATGTACTCATGTATGTACTACTATATACCATCACCAACCACAAAAATCAGTTTTTTTTTTTCATGAATGTATTTTGGTCGTTTGCTAAAAAAATACAACGACAAAAGACAAGACTCATAGAAGGCTGTGTGGAAGAATTTATATTGCTTTTTTTTTTTCAAAATAAATTAATAATTATACCACATTATGATTACAAGAAATAACGAAAGAGAATAAAGTGTTCTGTGTTTTAGCCTATCGCGGTTCAAGTTACTCTATGCTTGTATGTCAATTTTCTATTTTGTCAATTGGTTTGTCATTGTCATGTCAATATGTCGTTTATTATTTACATAAAACTAAAAATAAAAAGTGGCTGAATCTGAATTGAAATTTTGGTAAACAAGAAAAGGTGGATTTTTAGTATCTGTATTCTGAAATTCTGAAGAAAGTTTAAACTAGAACATAAATTGCAAAACTAATACATTCCTATTAAATCCATTGCTAGTTGGAGACTGGAGTTGTATATTTAAAGGCCGACGTCTATTATCGATTAGAATATTGTGTAGGACTTACCTAGTTATCTACGGATATAATTAATTATGAAACATGAAAATGAAAGGTTGTACTCGAATGTTACAAAAGGTGACCTTGAAAAATAAATATATGAGTTTCTGTTAAATCCTCAGAAGATTAGAATAAATAAATTAGACCAACAGTTGTTTCGTTAGGTTTATAAAAATGAAAATAGACATTATTTACAATAAAACTTTACCTTTTCAGATTAATTCTGACTCATATATAGATTATTAAAAATTTGTATAACTTTCATATTATATCATCTAAAAAAAACATGAGTCCTGTAGAGAGTGTACCAGTGGCCGTATTGAACAATATTGATGATTATGTCGAACTACTTTATGACGACATACCAGAAAAAATCAAAGGATCAGCACTTATTTTACAACTTGCCAGAAATCCCGACAATCTAATAGAATTGGCACAGAATGGTAAGTAAACAGATCTTAGTCTTAGTGATTGAATAATTTCAAGGTTGAAAATACAACTGAAGCATTTGTACGTTGATTACTACACATTATTTGTAGTTATTCAAAAATCTAAAGATTAATATGATGGCTTAAGCTCTCTCAGAAGCCCTTTCGCAACTGAATTACCTAACTAATTTTGATGATTTTTTGACTATTTGGATGCATTGTCAATTTTTGTATGGACATAGTGTAACCATAGAGATATTATTTTACATTTTAAAGGCATATTGTACAATAGTGGTATTTATGTGGTTTTCAAATATGAAAATGTTAAATAGCTGTTGATATAAAATAACAAAATGAAATAGAAGCTAGTTTGTTTATGACATAAAATAAAAGCATAAAAATGGTTGTGACACTGTTCGGTTGCATAGCTCCGAACAATGGGTATCTTAGAGAATAAAAGCTAATGTTGGCCTGATGTTGCTTGCACAGTTATTTGTTAGAAATGTGAAAATATGTACTGAGACTTTGAGTACAAATAATTTATACCTAAAGTAAAATATATATTATATATTGTAGTTTTAGTTTCAAAGCAAGATTTTTTGAAATTAGACCTAGTTGGGGGAAATTAGAAGAAGAGAAGTCATTATTTGGATTATAGCAATATGTAAATTCATATATTCAGATAGAGAAAGAAACAGAGGCATATTTTTTTAATTTACACCTTTTATTATGATAAAGTGTGAAAATTAGTTTTGACCTTGTGAAATTATTAGATATTTTTTGAAAACATAAAACAATAATAATATATGATTTTTTTTTATTAATGGCATCTTAGATTAACTATTTCGATTATCATAATTTCGCACATTATCACCTCACTTATTTTTCATTTATTTGTTATTTTAGAAGCACTATTAAGTGCACTATCGAGGGTACTAAGAGAAGAATGGAAAAGAAGCATTGAACTAAGCACAAATATTGTTTACACATTCTTCTGTTTTTCGACATATAACGAATTCCATCAAGTGATTATTCAATACAAAATTGGTTCCTTGTGTATGGATGTTATAGAATATGAACTTAAACGATATGACCAATGGAAAGAGAAAGTTGAGGGTAAAAAAGCATTGCTAACTCCAGATAAGGCAAGTACTTTTGTCAAATACTTTTGAACAAACAGCAGGTCTATACCTGGTCCACAGTCAGCGAACCTTCCACTTGATGGTAGGTGACTGTCATAGCTTATAGTATAGTTATAATAAAAACCAAACCAGGGGACAAAGGGCCGAACCATCTTTGTTTTGGCTAAGCTTCTATGCAATTCTAACAATTTCAATTTATCATTTTCAGAGTGAATTACCTAAGAGTCGTATACCTGAACCTAAAAGGCGTCCTAAGTCAGGCACCTGGGCTGTGGCGGATGTCAATATGCAGAAATCTAGGACCATGGTTTCTAGCTACCATGAAGATTTGTGCAATGCCTCAGATGAATGTCCTTCCAAGAATGATGAAGAACAGATGAAGAGAAAACTCAAAGCTCTATCTAAGAGACAGGAGCAACTGCTTAGGGTTGCATTTTATATGTTACTAAATATTGCCGACAATGTCAAGGTGGAGGAAAAAATGCACAAAAAAGATATTGTTGGTTTACTTATTGGTGCAATGGAAAGACACTCAAATGTTGATCTCCTAATTCTTATCGTGTCGTTCCTACAAAAACTGTCCATTTTCGTGGAAAACAAAAATAGCATGGCTACTCGTGGAATAGTTGAGAAGATAACACCACTGCTTGATTCCCCTAACGCCGATTTAGTGAATGTTGCATTGAAGTTATTGTTTAATTTAACATTTGATACTAAAATGAGAAATAAAATGGTGAAAATTGGTCTTTTGCCGAAATTAATTCATTTTACAAGTGAGTTATTTTTTTATATTTTTTGCTCATATGTAGAGGTTAATCTTTGTAACTACTCAACTGATTTTTAATAACTTTACGAATTGTTTTGTTCTTGGGATTAGCTTTACTAGGTCCATGTTACGAGGGATGATAAAAATATGACGAGGTATCTTTTAGTCTTCAGATATAAACCTGCAAACCATTTCGGTGACATATTCTTGAAACACGCTCGTGACACAGTAATATTAGCAACATTGGTCTAATGCCCGTTTTCACCAACAGTCACCTAGAGTTAGGGAACACATAAAGGCATTCATGGCAATCCGCCTTGCAGTCTGGCACTTCATGTAGAATTGTGAATGTGACTGCCGTGTTCCAAAACTCTAAGTGAATGTTGGTGAAAACAAGCATGAGAGTTGCAGATGACGTTACGTGGTTATTAATTAATGTGACAAGATTCCTGCATATTTGCAATTTGCGAGAATTATAGATATAGATAGCGTGATAGATAACCACCAAAATAAAAAAGTGTTAGCTAATCAATGTAATGTTTGATATATGTATTTATATCAAATCGTATTGCAGGTGATGATAAACACATAAATTTGGCTATGAAAATATTGTATCATCTGAGTATGGATGACCGAGTCAAGATATTGTTCACACAGTCCGATTGTGTAAAGTTGGTTAGTATTATAAAACTTCTTTATATACACAAAACTATACATGAAAATTTTACATGATACATTCACCTAATTATTCATTTTACAACTACATCAGAAGAAGATAACCGCGATTTTTTTTTATTCTTACTGTCACTTCTGAATTAACAAATATTCTGTACATTTTTACACTTAGAAGTTGTAACATAAAAAAATAGTATTCATTGGATTTTCTTGCCTATTACTAGAGAGAAGTGCTGTACAAGTGTCTGTCGAAGTAGCAATTAACGGCCTCGTTGGTATAAAAGGGCTTCCTATTCCTTTTAAATTAACGTGGACAGTATTCAACTTTGCCTCGTAGTTTCAATACTACTCGACCCATAATTACTTTATTTCAAGCCTTGTGATCTATGTGACAGTGTGATCTATGTGAGAAATATGAAGCATGGATTTCCAGTTGACAGACATGTTGCTGCTGAACGTGAATAGCGCTAGCGGCGCTGGGTGCACGGGGGGCGCGGGGTGTACAGCGGGCGCGGGGTGCACGGGCGCCGGGTGCACCGGGGGCGCAGGCACCACCGACGTGCTGGTCGCCCTCTGCGTGAACCTGGCTTGCAACGACCGCGCCGCCGAACAAATGGCCTCCGAAGGACGCCTGCGCGAGTTACTCGCGCGCGCCTTCTGCCACACCAACACAACCATCATGAAGCTCGTTCGCAACCTCTCACACCATGCGCCCAACAAGCCGCTCTTTGTTGTAAGTACATACATATACTCATATCTAACTGTTGTCAATAGGGTTCCCATTTTTAACTACAGACGTCCGACGCAATAACAGCTAATTTATACAGTTAAATTAATTAATTAACAGCTAAATAAACTGGGTTTTTATTCTCAATAAAGGTTTATATATAATTGATAAGTCTAGACCTCTCGCTATGGTGAATTTCAGGAGTTTGTCGGAGACATCGCTGGCGCCGTGACCAATGCGAACACCCAAGAGGAGTTCATGATAGAATGCCTCGGGACGCTGAGCAATATTCTGGAGTCCAGTAACAATATAGACGTGTACGCTGTAGTCGAGAGATACAACCTAATAGAATTCATAATGAAGATTCTGGATCCAGGTAAACACATTTGCGATAAAAAAAATCATGTTAAAGTAGACAGACAGGCTGACATTTAAATAGGTTGAATACTGGTTGAATATTCGTATTTCGCATACCAAAATCACGTATCTACATTATGTTTAACATCAATATTAATTCATGCGAGAGAGTAGGATCTGGGCACTCCGCTGACCAGTGACCTGACTGAATGGCAAAATTAGATTAATGATATATTAATATCATCTTACAAACTCTTCTCGTTATACATTTAACATTAGTATAGATGAAAAGGTTTGTTCAGAACGCGGCCGGCAACCAGAAGCTGTGGTGGAGGGCGTGGTGCTAGCGGGAGCGGTGGGGGCGGAGGAGCGAGCGGCGGCGGCACTAGTGCGCGCGGGCGGCGCACACGCATTGGTGGCACTGCTGCGCTTGCGGCAGGCGGACGACGACCACGTGTTGCAGACGGCCTTCGCCTTTCGACAGCTGCTCTCGCATCCGCGTACCGCCGACTACCTCGTCACGCGCACAGGTCACTAGACTATACATTCATCTTTAAATGTTTGTTCGGACTACTTTAGTCATTTAGTAGAATCGCCCAGAAATAGTTCGCATTACGATCGAATACATTACACACAAGCGAGTGCTGTTTTGCAAGATGAACGGGCTGCAACGCAATAAATTGAGTGACCATTATTTCTAATGTAACTAGGAGCAAGGATTTGGAGACAACGTAAAGAATGTAAACAAACTTTCAGGAGTTCATAACTTTTTTTTTTAATAAAAAAAATAGTGAACATGTAATTTTACTAGCTACTACTAGTTTTATCTAGTAACGAAATAATTCATAAAAAGTGTAATAAAAACAAATGTCGAGATTACTTTCCTCTACCATAAAACAGATAGTACCCCTGCTGCTTCTGATTCTGAACTCTATGTTGTAGAACTAACTTAGTATGGGTTGGGTTTGTTTACATTGTGTCCTTGGCTTTACTATAGAGCCAGCAATGTCACAGGTTGCAGGCATAGGGAATTAAAAAGATTAACTGCTTTCTCCTATTGTTGAACAGAAGCTCCAGCGTACCTTATTGATCTGATGCAAGATAAGAACGCGGAGATTAGAAAAATGTGTGATTCCTGCCTGGACATAATCTCGCAGATGAAAACAGACTGGGCCGAAAGAATTAAGGTATTTGATTTTTTGATTCCTAGTTTATAATATATATTTTTAATTACAGTTTAGCAGCCATTGTGATGAATGGTAACTTTAAATATATTATTCAAAAGTTATTATTGTGAGGACAGTTACAGTGCTCAACCGGCCATCAGTGCGTAAAATTGTGTATGAACATATATCTCGAAGATATGAGAAGGTTACTTTATAATAGTCTATATATTATGGCAGGTGGAGCGGTTCCGGTGCCACAACGGGCAGTGGCTGTCGGTAGTGGAGACTCTAGGCGTGGAGACGCCGGGCGTGGGTGCGGGGGGCGACGCACCGGACGACCTCCCGCCCTATCTCTCCGCCGAGTACCTCACCACACACCGCCTAGCCACCTCAGGTATACTATACTCCAACTAGGTAGTAATCTATACATATAAAAACAAAGTCCCCCGCCGCGTCTTCTATCTGTATATATTCGTGTATGTATATTCGCGATGATCTCAATAACTACTAAACTAAGGCGCGATTTCACCATACTCTGTTGTGTATTTGACATTGCTGTTAAGTCATTTAACAGACGTTTACATTGCGTAAAAGTGCTTAAGTGCTTTCGCAAATTATAATATTAGTAGGATTGAGAAGAATTAATAATTATCATAATGCATTATTCTTGTTTTTTTACAGATTCCCAAACATCCTTAAATGACGATTCGGATAGCTTTTCTGGAGAAGTAGATCTGGATAATGGCAGGTAATATGCAACTTATTATCTATAGTGCATACAGTTTCTTGAGAAACTGAAACATACATAACTTTTTTTTATTTATTGTTTCAGAAATACGACAAAAATGAATGGAGATGACGGGTTCGAAGCAACCGACTCAGTGTCGACGACAACTTTAGAAAATGAAATGTCACCTTCAAATAATGTATTCACCTAAAATTAAAAGATATTTATATTTATTCCTTACGGCTAAAGATTGCTCTAGCCCTTATAATATTTAGAACTCACTTAGGGAGAAACCAAAATATTAAATTAAATCGCTCGATTTCCTTGTGAAGGAAGAAAATGGCTTTTTCCTTGGCTTGATTTAAAGTGGGATAAACTTCTTGAACATCAGCTACTTGGTTACTCTTGAAATTCTTGACCAGTTTTATGTGACTTCAACTGAAAACCAAACCGTCTCATGAGAGGAATGGATGACCTACTGATTTCATTCTTCATTAAGCTAGCACTAAGCGTTTAGGATGAGTTCTAAATGAAAACATATAACCTCGCAAATTTGTTCGCTTTTGATTTTTGCAATATGTTACAAAGTGATATAATGGCTAAGTTACCCTGCACTGCAGTAAATTCTTAACATAAAAATTAAATATTATTTATTTGTACGAATATAAATAAAAAAAGTTTCAATATTTCTTATATTTATTTTCATATAATATATGCGGCTAACGTTGGTTATATTGAAATAATATTTGGAGAACGTCGTAAAGTCTCTAAATCTTAACATTTGATTAATTAGCTCTTGATAAGGAAGACGTTTCGTTCAACTAAACTTTGAGGCCACGCTCCTATTTTATGTTTTCTAACAATGTTTATGCATTCACATTCTCTTTAACATAAAATTTCAAGCTTTCCGTCTTTGAAACGTTAGTTTTACCTTTGTACTTTAGGTACTAAACTTCTAATTTACTTATCTCTATTATATTTTTTGATAGATTATTTATTATAACGCAATTATGCTCTGCTGCTCTCCATCAAGGACTGGTGTCCTCGTTATATGTTATACAGAATAACGCTGATTTTAAAGACGTTGATCATCTCTCAGGTGAAGCCTGAATTCTTGTACTAATATTGGTAATTTGCATTAATTTTAAATAAATGCTTTTATAGTCTTGGTTGTGTTTATTTAGAAATAAGATATGTTTACAGTTTTTTCTCTCTTCTATTTTTTCCATTAGCTTGTCTTTTTGCATCCTCTTGACTAACAAACATATCAGGCCAGTGTTGTATTTTATTATTGAAGTGAAAACTTCTTTTAGGCGCGTTTAAAAAAACGCATTATGGGAAAAAAACGAGAGTATTATTTATTCATAGGTCACACCCTCGGTGATGTTTAATTGTATAAAATAAGTGCCATCTACCCGTATTAGTACATACATAGTTCATATATTCGTATTTTCCTACTTTTTGGAATTAAATATTTATGTTCGTACTAGCTGGTGCCCGCGACTTCGTCCGCGTTCTGGATGAAAGGTATCCTATGTCCTTTCTGGTGTCCCAGACAACCTGTATGCAAAATTTCATGGTGATCGATTCAGTAGTTTTTGCGTGAAAGAGTTACAAACATCCATCCATCCATACAGACTTTCGCATTTGTACTCATCGGCGCAACGACGCTCATCTAGCTTTGGTGTTTGGTATGAAAGTATGAAATTGCGTAGTTCGTTAAACAACCGTAACTAAAATGCTACTACGTCCGTCGACCGTAGAGTACGTCGACAAACACTCTCATTTATAAAGTTAGTCCGTAGTCCTAAATAGTAGTGCCAGTTCAATGGGAAGTCCGTTCGGGTCTAGCGGACGCAAGCCACTTGATATTGAAAATAATTTTAACCGGTTAATAGTAAAAATTAACCAATCAAAAGGTGTGTAATTCACCTATGCCTATTTTACAGATTAAAATCGTAAAGGAAATACAATCGCATCGTGCTTATTTCAACTTTTCAAGTGTGGATAAGGAAGATAAACGCTATGACGGAGCCAAAACTAAAACAAAACCAAAATGAACCGAAAAAATGCAAAATTGCTTTCTTAAATGCATGAATTTAAATTTTTTATGAGTCATATGTACTTTATTTATAGTTTTCTTTACAATTTACATATCCTTTTCTAATATTTTTGGCGCTTTCTTTAAAATTTACATTCTGTCTACACTAGTGCCACCCATATTTAACTCCTTTCAACGGACACGATACACAGATATTGTGCTCCTTTATCTATCCTCCTAGTCATCCTAGTCTGTAACAATCAATAGTCTGTGGTCACTACAGTCAAATCAATCCGTAATCACTAATCAATCACAATATATAAATAAATAGTAGATTGAGTTTGAGATCAGACTGTCAAATAAGTCATATTTTATTTATTTCAAAAATATTTTCACCAACACCTACGTACCTAACACATTTTCTCCTAATTTATTAAATTTATCTAGTCGTGAGGAGTCACATTAGAGAAATGTCAAAAATTATCAGTAAAAGTCATATTTTAATGAATAAAATACCATCTAAGAATGTTTCTCCAGTCTTCAGTCGTTTTTTAGGCAATAAGAAACAAGATATTCCAACCCATACAGGCCAAGTAATTTTTCAATAACATTATTCAGGATTATGTTCCACAATTTATTAGAATACTTACGTATTTTGTAAGCTAAAAGTGTATTGAAACAGTTCCAATTGTGTGGCATGTCTACTTACATAACAATTGTTTTAAATTTTTTTAATTTTTCTGAATGTGTATCGCCAGCGTGACATTTGTTAAGTAATATACTTTTTTACAGAAATGGGACTCTGATGATTACAGATTGGTCAGATTTACCAATGCTCCTAAGCAAGTTAACCCCAATTGGGCTGTAAACCTTATTGCTGAAATACCTCCTAGAGAAGTTAAAGAGAGAGTAGTATGGTGTGATGGCGGCAGTGGTCCGGAAGGGCATCCAAGGGTGTACATAAATTTGGTATGAAAAAATAAGATGATACTTTGACTGAAAAAATTCAATAATTCCAACACAATATGAACTTTCTTGCAGGACAAGCCAGGCAATCATTCTTGTGGATATTGTGGACTTCGTTTCGTTAAAAGTTCAGATCATTAAGAAATTTATTAGCAATTTTTGAAAAAGGTTATGTAGATTGCGTTTTATTTTCACACAAAATGTTCTTTATTGTCAATGAGGATTATAGAAATAAATAGATTTATGTTTTGAATTTTTCATTTTAATTGAAATCAACAATTAATATTTTTATTTTTACACCTTTAAATAAACTCCTTACAGTAAAATATATGAAATAACTCAATAGTTACAAAAAATAGTCTTCATTTGCTAAAGTTCTATTTTACTGGAATCAATAATAATTGTTAGTCTAAAATTGGTTTAATTTTTTAAAATAATATTTTCAGGCCTCTAAATTAAATACAAATTTAAAGATGTGATTTACACATAGTTATACCGATAATAAATTATTCTTTTGTAATAAATAGTTCAGTGGAGATGTGACAGGAACATTCAACTAAACAACTTTTTTACATTCTCAAAATGTTTCTACTATGTATTTTATAACAAAATTATATTTATATAAATAAACATATTTTTAGTTTTTAAGATAAACAATATAGAAAATAAATATGTGTCCTAAATAACAGATTTTTCACTCATTAATTTTGTGTTATTCCTTGTTTTCATTTCTTAGCTCTTTCCTGATTTCAATGCTTGACTGCAAAAGTTCTTTCAGTTTCTCGTGTATATCATCATTTTGTTGTTCCAAAAAATCTAGGGCCGAGTTCAATTCATCCAACTTAGAGTCCAACATAACATATTCTGTAATAGATTATTTTGTTATTCTTAAATTTTATACAAACTGCACATTACCCTGATTTTGGGAAGAGATTCGAAATTGTAACCAAATAAATTATCGTTTACGGAAATAACCCATCCCGAAAAATATCAATCTAAAATAAAAAACAGCATTGCCTAAAAATCTTACCCTCACTAATATTAATATCATTTTCATCCGTTGGTGGACCTACTGTCCCGTTATTAGTGTTAGCGTTTTCCCCATTTGTTTTGTTATTATCCTGTCCAGCCATAGCGTGAACTTTTTTAAATTTAGTGTTTTATTATTCAGTCCAAGTTGTTTACGAGAACTATAGGAAACAGGAAGGAATTATACAGTCACTTAACAAAACAGACATAAACAAGATAGACTTAAATCAAGTGATCGATCAAATCTACCATCCCTCTTGCTGCTAGTCATGCCACAGACAAAGTAAAATCTTTAAGTAATGGTTCATAAATTAACCGGAATGGCGCTAGTGTAGCCAAAGCCGGAAGAAAAACACCATGACGCAGCCAAACCTAAAACCAAAATGAACCGTGTAAATCGTATAACTATATTATACTTTAAAGCCGTTACCTTCTTCATCCTTTTCTAAGATTTTTGGCGCTTTCTTTAAAATTTACACTCTGTCTACACTAGCGCCACCCTTATTTATTTCCTTTCAACGGGGTACACTTTTAGATACACAGAGATTGTGCTCCTTAGGGTCTAGTTACCTGAAAATAAATGAATTTGAATTTATTTATCCTTGCTCTCATTGTTATAAATGCCAGCAAGTCATGGATTTATTACTCGAATCTAAAAAGTAGAGAAGCCATGTGTCCCTTTCTAATAAGGTGACAATAAGAATTTTGTTATGTGAGACAAATTAAATGTTGTAATATACTTGCATATATCTAGGAGTAGTTTCTTACAAATATTTTTTAAAATTGAAATATGAATTAGCCAACACTTTTAGCAATTGTAATTTTCGCATTTTGATTTTTGAATCTAAGTTTTTATTGAAATACATTTTTGTAGTCTGGCAAGATGAAAGAAAGGGACACAAGGCCTTAGTTTGGCTATCTTTCTCTTATCGGATTAGCCCAATGTAAGGTGCAATGAAAAATATACTTTAATTATTGGTAATACAGATCATTTTTAAAAGCAATTTTTTTGAAGTTAGCAATCCTGTTATATTAAATGTCCTTGCAGCAAGTAGATTATTCTATCTAATCTATTTCTATTTTATAATGTTAGTTAGTCTATGACGGTGTTCTTTCATCTTTGCATTGCAAAAGTTCTTTGTTGGTGTTGTGTTTGCAGGTTGATTTGATTGGTTTCAATTGGTTTTCTCTCACCATTCATGTCGTGTTTCGTGAATCTATATCTATAATTATAATATCTTTTGACGCAGCTCGTTTCTTATTATTTTACCAAACAACAAACAGTAAGTTGCAAGCAAATTAATAAAACGTATATACTGATTTGATGTGGTAAAAAGTTTTTATAATTATCATAATAAAACATTACAAAAGTGTAAATATTTTCGTGATACGCCTTCTCTGTTCGCTTCTCATTGAAAAGTATTTTCGGATTCTAGTTTCAAATTTACCAATTCTATTGTCTGTATAATCGTATCAAATAATTATATAAACATTAATGTTTTACGTCCTGTATTAATCGATGATTCATAGACAAATTGTCGAAGAGATCGAATTGTGTATTTTATTTTGTAGTAATTGCACTCATAACTTAATGTACTGTAATTTAATTATTTAACATTACGTTAAACCGATTAAGTACTAGCTTCAGTATCTGCTTAAAAATTGTTAACATTTACTTTTTGGCATCTTATATTCTTTAAAATTTATTATTTTTTTATATATTTTATACTTCTTTTTATAGTATCCATCACCATGAGTTCTGGACCATACAATTACTCTTACATTTTTAAATATATTATCATCGGTGATATGGGAGTTGGCAAATCTTGTCTACTACACCAATTCACAGAGAAAAAATGTAAGTACATGTTATCTTATTATTATTTAGTTACTTCTTGACTTACTTGTCCCCCTAGATGGGACAGAGGGCCTCCACAATGCGCTGCCATCCTGTTCGATTTAGTTACTTCAGTTGAAGTTATTTTAGATGATTATAATTACAGTAGAAGCTGGATATAACGATAGACTAAATGGCAAGGTCCCTGCCAAATATAATTGAATAGTTTTATATAGGTACCCTTGATATGGAAATAGCAGGCGGATTCTATTTTTGTAGTGGGAAATATTTTAACTCAAAGTACATTGCAGTGCATCCTGTTAGAATAATAACAATATTACCAAGTACTAAAAAATTTCATTACCTTTGGCAAATAACACATTCATTTTACCTGTGGCTCTCTGTTCTCAAATGAAAAAAAATCTGCATTCATCCTGAATTCTGTTGTTTGAAAGTGTCTTTGTGTATGTGTTTAGAAAAAAAAAAGGATGCAGGTATGTAAACTAAACTTGAAAATGCATCAAAAGCATTGTTTAAACACTGTCCTTAAATTATTATTATTCTCTGTATCTCCTAGTTAAACCCACAAAATGTATCTTTGTTATAATTATGTAAAAAAAGGACAGTTTTTGTATGCAAACAGTTTGCAACATTAATTTTGTTACTCTTTTATGATAAGCAATGAATCTAAATATTGTTATAGTGACCCGCACATAACTTGGCAAGATTTTAACGTAGTGGGGGAAAGTTTGCGCATCCTACACTTACATGCAATAAAAATGGTCGCTATTGTTTTCATAATATTTTAAATTAATGTTTAAGATGACGTTTGTTCGTGGCATTACAATTCAAATCAAAAGTTCAAAAAAAACAGAAAACTATAACAATAAATAAAATTTAAGAAAACAATAATATAGGATCACTTTTTAACAAAAACAACCCGTAGATTTTTTATGGGCGCAAGTGTATGAGGGAGTAAGCGGGACGTATGCAAGGTGAGGGGAAATAAGGGTCGACTGGCCAACCAATCGCGGACTCGGAGCTATTTTATCCCGCCCTCCTCGTCCCCTTGATACCCGATTAGATCTAAAAAACTACTTCTGCGCATTTCGCCATTCTTGCCAACTTAGGTGCCGGGAATTATAGTAGTTATTATGGATGTACTAGTGACCAGCCCCAGGCTTCTGCTTTCTTTCTGCAAATTATATATAAAAAATATTAACACTTTTTCCATTAGTGAAAACTGCATTAATTTATAAATATAATCCACCAATACCTAAACACATTGACCTGTAATTTTTTAATACTCTGAGAAATATTTTTCTTCTTTTTGGAAAAATGGCATTTATTGATCTCATAGTCACAAAATCGTTTCCAATGGGATGCTTTCAAATTAGCGAATAAATAGTAATCACAAGGGGGCTCTGGGCTATGGGGTAATAAGGCTATGGGGTTGTATAGACATCAACCCCATAACCCCATAGCCCAATCTCGCAATCTCTCACAGAAGCCTTATAAGTATAACACACAGTGTTGTTGTGAAGGAGCAACACATTGGTGGTCAGCGTACCTTGCCCTTTTACTTTATCGGAGACTTTAAATTTATCCGTCAGGGTCCTGCATTCTTCTTGTGACGATGTTTGTGCACTTCTAAATTCTTGTTAGACTTGTGCTACATGGTCATAATGATAAACCTTTAATATGAGGGCATGCTCTAATATGACTATCTCAATTATTTTATATGTGGTTTATATTCAATAGCCCTTGCTTTTTGTAAGGAATTTAATTACAGCTTCTACTTTGTCACATCAGACATTCTGAGTGTCGTTAAACACTTAATAATCACAACTAAATGAAATTTCCCAATAATACCCTTAGATAATATCATTCATTACTTAATGAATTAATTAAATTACTCGCATCATTAGTAAATCACCCCATTACCGAACAGTACATTCTAACTCAAACACAATTATTTTGCTAAAAAAAGCAGTACAATTGATGATTTTAATTCAATGATGCAGTTCACGCTTTTTACCAGAATCTATCATACAAAAGCAGTTATACAATAGCAACGTCAAATACGTGAATTTAATTCTATTAAATACCATTGATATACTGCTTTACTCAAAAACAAAGTCAAATAATTGGTGGATTTGATATCAGGGGCCGTACTATCACCTCTTAAAGCGATGCAAAGACAATTGAGTGAGGGAGATGTCGCCTTACATCATGTATTGCGCCATCTCGTTTACTCACTCGTTTTTGCATCGTTTTAAGAGGTGATAGTAGGCCCTCAGTGCTCAAAATCAAATGTGATTCAAAGCGAATCCCTCCAACCTTACCATTGGTTGTTACCTACAAGGTGACTTGCAATGTTGCTTATGCATGACGTTTTAATTCCAAAATAGATTCTAATTAAATATAAATATCTTCACACATTCCAAATATATTATGGATACCAGACAGTTGATACATAGATTACTTTTTTGTGTAAATACATATATATTATAGATACAAACATCCATGACTCAGGTACAAAGGTAAATGTGAACACATAAACATTAACATAACAACATGTTGTCTAATTACTATTAAACATTGTTTTTTGCAGTTATGGCCGATTGTCCCCACACTATTGGTGTTGAATTTGGAACTAGGATTATTGAAGTAGCCGGTCAAAAGATCAAGTTGCAAATTTGGGATACAGCTGGTCAAGAAAGGTTTAGGGCTGTGACTCGTTCATATTACAGAGGGGCTGCCGGTGCTCTTATGGTTTACGATATTACTAGAAGGTATTTAATGTTATTTCATATGCAACCACAACATAGTTTCAATTTTAAAATAAGATCTGTGTATTTATAGCATACTTTTTTTTCCAGGTCCACTTATAATCATTTAAGTAGCTGGCTGACAGACACTCGTAATTTGACTAACCCCAGCACTGTGATATTCCTAATTGGGAACAAATCTGATCTCGACGGGCAAAGAGATGTGACTTACGAAGAGGCGAAACAATTTGCGGACGAAAATGGGTTGATGTTTGTTGAAGCCAGTGCTAAAACGTTGGTATATTTTTAAACAATTTTAACCCTCAATTATGTTCTCCAAAATCACTAGAAATGTTCTCTGAGATCAGATTAATTTTAACTGGTTCTCCGAGGCCAAAATATATTTTAAACAGTCTATTAATTGTAATTTTTGTACAAAATTTTATATATTTTGTAATATAATATGTTTCCCATCTTTTTAAAATCTATTTCGTTACTCCTTTATAAAATGCTTCTTACAAAAAAAGTGAGAGTGCAATTAAAATGACAGTTCTCTGCAAACAAATTGCTAAAAATGGCAAAATAACTGTGACACATTTTCACATAAATATAGCGTTTTATGACAAATGGACATATCAAATTACATTTATAATCAAATTAAAATAAAACATTTGAATATGTCGATATTCTATTTAATCAACGACACGTCATGTTAAAATTGATAAAACGATCGATTGCAGTGGGCAAAACGTGGAAGAGGCTTTTCTGGAGACGGCAAAGAAGATATACCAGAGCATCCAAGACGGAAGGTTGGACTTGAACGCGGCAGAGTCCGGGGTGCAACACAAGCCGGCGTCGCCGGGACGTCCGCTCGCCGCTGCGCCCACGCCGCGCGACAATTGCGCCTGCTAATGGGGCCACACCCTAACCCTTGCCAGATGTGCGCCCACTGTGGCCTAACCTAAACTCGCTTCTGTTCTTCTATATTCATTCGGTTTTCTATTCATTTTAAGCTTAAATAATGTGCCACATCAGTTATTATTATTGTGCTGATAAGACAATTACTTTTTCAAATATCAGCTGCCTGAAGAAGATGTATTCATAAACTCAATCTTAATACGTCTTAGCTTTCATGTTCCTGATCGCAAATTTGCGTGGCACTATTTTTCAATTAATAAACAGTATAAATCTTGCAGTTTTTTTAAGAATACAACCAACTATATTTGTATGGGAACTGTAATAATTCTCTGTCTCAGGAAAGACTAAAGCAAGGCCATGGAAAGAATGTAAACAAACTTTCAGGGGTACATAACATTTTTTTAATAAAACAAACGCGTATTTTATCTAGTAAAAAAAATTATAAAAAGGTTTTGTCATAAAAAATGTTCTCAAGATCATTTTCCAGTATGATGAAAGAAATTTTGACATTTTTACATACGAAGGAAAAGGACAGAGATACATAATAAACTTAGTATGGGTCGGGATTTGTTTATAGTATTTGCGTTGTCTCCGTGGCTTTACTTTAGACAGAGTGAATTGTTGAAGTTGAAAAGATCATCAAAGAGAGAATTAGAGAGAACTAACCTAGAACATAAGAGAAATCTAAATTTTTTAAAATAGTTTAAGGATCATTGTGTAACCACAGAACACCCAAGTCTGTTTTGTTTACCTAAAGGCCATCACAACACATCTGGCAACTTTATATGACATTAATTAAAATTGTCCTCAACAGAACAGCATTGTATTATCAATTTGTAAAGCACACATTCCATCTAACATATGCATTGGAGATTTCAAATGCGATCTATTTAATGACTAAAATTTTTATATTAGAAACAATAATGGGATGTAACCATTAACCAACAATGGGGTATTATGAACTCTCACTTTCAAAGATTTCAAGAATTTTTATAAAATATGGTACTAGACCGGCCCGGCCCAGCTACGCCCTGGTGCAGTTGGGGGTCATAAAGCTGAAAAGTTTGTTTGAACGCGATGGATGAAACCGCTGGACACAGCTAATACAGAATATGTAGCCTGTGTTCTTATGTTGCGAAGATAAGCGTCCACATAAAATACCAACTTTCAAAATCCGCTGTCTCTATTTATTATATTAGCCTAGATTCATATATATCCAATATAATTTGTGTCAATAAATGCTTATTTTATAAATGTGCCAACCAGTTTGTCTTAGCATATTGATTCTTGGAACTGAGAGCTCATATGGGGGGGTAACTAGACTTATTTAGGCCCATTTGCATTTCGCTGGACAGTTTTGGTTACATTTACCCCTGGGCCACGAAACCAATGCTTGAAGCGAATTCGCTTACCACGCCTATGGCGTTTTATAAGCACACTTGACATTCGCTTGTAGCGATAGGTAGGTAGAAAGTGGTGAGGCGGACCACTATTAACAGTTTACATTTTTTTACAAGATATAATTAATATCAAAGTACACTATCTAAATAGAGGCCAAAACACAATTTAAATCCATATATAGACAAAGACAAAAGAGTCTATATTGCATAGCGATAATAAATGCTTCGGTATTCATTTTAAAAAAAACCCTTGGAGTTACCGCTTCTAAAAACCAATTATTTTGTTTTATTTTTCGCTAACGTTCATGGCAACTGAACTACGCTAGGAGTGTGGCGCCCCAGAACATTCTCATATATTGCTAAAAGACGCGCCTCGCGTCTAGTCATCGCTGGTGTAATTTCGGTCTTAGCGAATTTCACTGCAATGTGGAGCGCCATCTTGTGGTCTCTTACATGAACTACAACCATTTGTTTTTGACGATCGACGCTGACGCTTGCAGCGCAAATCGCTTCGAGCGTTGGTTTCGTGGCCCAGGAGATACAGATCCGCTTCTATCAACCGCGTACGGCCGACATTGCGTGCTTTCTCCGCTGAAATTCTATGGACAAAAGCTGAATAAATGTAGTTACTCCCAGAGCCTTAAAACTAATTGATTTTGTTAGTGTCAACAGAAGCGTAAGCCGTAGGCGCGATTTTTCTATTGAGACTAGCAAAATCTATTGTCGATACAAAGTCTCTATTGTCTGGAAGGTTAATGGTTCAAACGATACAATTGATTTAGTGAAAAATCAAAAGCAACCTCGCATCGGAAAGAGGGGGGTAGAGTTTGTCAAAAATATAAGAATTGCATGTAAATATGTACATTCTTAACTTGTGTCTTCAAATATTCAATCAAATTGTGCATTTTTTGTATGTTTTAAATTTCTCAAATGTATATTCATATTATGTTTGTTTGTTTGTCTATTTGTATATTTGTCTACATGAATTTGGGGTAGACCTGTATCATATCACTTGCACGCATTGAGAGATCTTTAGATTGTACTATGGTATAGTATAATGGTACCTACCTTGTATAAATGAAACCAATAAATAGGTTAATGACCTTCCGCGCTATTCGGCACGAGCCAACTTTAGAAATTATTGGAGCGGTGGTAATAAATTAATTACCGACTTAATTAATAGATAAGTTCTCGAAAGATTATCCCTCTCGTATTTAAAAATAATTAAAATTAAGCGAGATATTTTTTTCTTAGTATTATTTTATTGTGAGATATCTTTACACAGTATGTGTACAAAATATATTTATTAATGAGTAATTTTATATCTAATTACTAATAAATAATAATGTTTAGTAAAGGGTTAATGTTATTTTAAATTTTTGAATAGGCACTATTATGCTTCAGTTACACTATGATTGGCGGAAATCTGGCAAAACTTTCATGGAAATGATACACGGATAAAATTCGACTCGGTTTTTGATAGAACATTTCTTGAGTTTCAGTAGGCGTCTTAATGTTTTTTTTTTAATGAAGAAGCCGACAGACAGATGCTGTACTTCAAAAATCAATATTTTTTTACAATAATTGTTATAAAGAAAGGATGTTTTGAATTGTATTTCAGATTTCCACCAAACCCACAAACTAAATGTTGAATCTTAACTAAATAGTAAATTTGAACTTATTAATAAAAGCAGCCAAAGAATAAAATCATACTTGGCCTCAATGTAAATTAATAAGCAGAAATTAATAAACTTTTACATTATGTATGATTTTTCTGAAACTTTTGTTTTGTTCACACGTAATTGTAAATGTAGTTTTAAATGTAATAAATACAATATTAATGTTTTCAATAAAACTTATTTGTACAGTGTATGTATAGAGATGGTAGTTTTATTTATCCACATTTTTTCCATCTCATTATTTTTGGTGAAAGTTATATTTTTTTCTATCGAGTAAAATAAAACGTCCTGTGTTTATGTTAAATTTTAGATGGTTGTAATAATTTATAATTTTAATATAAAAATAACTGGGTTATCGTGCCTTAAAATAAAACAACTTAATATATTTAAGGTAAAAATTTTTATTAAAATAGTATACAAATCACATGGAATTCAATAAAATTATATCGTCATTAGTACATATTGCAAAAAGTTTTGAATAACCTTTTCTTTCGCTTTACGCGTTCTTGATTCATTGATAATCATGATTTTATGAACTAGTGATAATTTATAACCGATTCTGACATATTGGAGCATATTTGTTTGTACCTCTGCGGTTTGCCGGATGTTAAAACAGGTACAACACATCACATCCATTAAAATATTTACTCTAATATTTATATTGTAAGGATAACTAAATAAACTCTTTTATCTTTTAAAGATTTCGTTTATTAAACATCAAAGCAAACATTAGTTTAAAAAATTAATCTAACACAATTGTACTTTTCAGAAGAACTTCATCAAATGTTTCCAAGGAACAATATGTTCCATTTAAACCTAGTAATCAAAAATTGTAGTTTGTTTAATTATGCAAAAAGGTCTTGGACCTGTAAATACGAACATAATACATACTCCGCCTATTTTTATGCAATAGGAACTCTCCACTTCATTACAAATGTGTTCATTGTTTTATCTACCTATTAAACTTGAGCAAAATCTACAGTCATTTCGGGTAACATTGAATCGTGTTGTATAACTTTGAACGAAGTTGCGTAAAAGATTTTTTTATTTATTCTATGGCAATCTTTTGTCTTATAAAACTTGCAACTTTTGGCTGCATGAAACAAAACTGTTGAGCTCCGGTTGAAATCGCTCTAAAATTAAATAGGTAGAATGTTAAACTTAATGTTAACTGGTAAGTTTTGTTATTTTTACTTACATTGTGGTTTATATATCGCTATACTATTTTATAAGAATATTTCAATTTGTGTGCTAAATCAGTTAAATCTTACAAGATGTTAGAAATCAAGATAATTTGGGTAACTGAAATAAATTTTTGTTTGGGTAACTTAATATTTAATGTTGCTACATTACAATTAAAATTGTTGTATCTGTTTAAGT
Source organism: Synanthedon tipuliformis (assembly GCA_947623395.1). Taxonomy (NCBI): domain Eukaryota; kingdom Metazoa; phylum Arthropoda; class Insecta; order Lepidoptera; family Sesiidae; genus Synanthedon; species Synanthedon tipuliformis. Next base: position 7,286,922 of record OX392408.1, on the reverse strand, counting down.
AAAAAAAATCTCCGTAAATCGCTTAAAGTCAACCATTAGAATGAGAAAGAAACTTAAAAGAACATCATTTATTTAAAACAAGTATATATTATGCGATTTCTTAAATCATAAATCTTAGTGTTCAAAGTTACCCGAAATGACTTTGTAAAAAATAATTAAAAATTTTGGACCCTGTTACCATAAGCAAAGTGTAGCCAGGAACAACCCTTTCAATTTGATCACATACATTATAACGAACTGTTATATTATGCTTAAAACTATTAATACATATAATATTAAAAACAACATTTATAAAATATATTAGACATAACAATTGGTGTGAAACATTTTTTTTTTCATAAAGCGTCATAATAATATGCAGTGACATCATATAATATGATTTTAAATGCTCACTAGACTTTTGTTTATAAAAAAAGTAAATACTTACTCAATTTAAATGAGTAATTCAAATAAGATTATAAAGTTTAGTAAATAAACGTATTTCTTAAAATACAGATATATTTACATTCAACATCAAAAATACTATCAAAACAAATCTATCTAATACAACGAGAAAAAGATCCAAATAGATTTATTTTAGAACATATTAAATGTCTAAATACGTTGTGCATATTAGATTTTTATATGTTTTGCGTTAACCGAAAGTTCTATGCTCGAGGTTATCTATTCGGTTTATTGATAAAAATTTATGTTAAAAAATGCCAAAACAAACAAGCACATAACAGACTTTTGAAATAGTATTACTTTAATCATATATGTACGTGTTTTGTTTTTAGTTATCACGAAACATTTCACATAATGTTTTATAAAAAGAAATCAATATGTCTATGAGTGTGTTGGTAGAATTTTTGAACTATTAAAATTGTCGCTCTATTGCATCGGTATAAGGCTGACAACATCTCACCGAGAGGTAGAGAGGATGTTCACAGTTTTGAAGCAGTGGTCCTTCGCAAGAGGTCGCGCATGTCCGTCAACGCTTTGGCGAGCGCTTCACGGTACGATTGAAGCCGCGAGTCGGCGTTAGTGCGCCACGCGGACGTCGCCAAGTTGATGTCGTGCGCGCGCGGGTTGTAACACGTCGCGTAGCCGTCTGCCACTAGAGGCCCGTAGCACATGAATCCGTCGCACTTGCAAGACACCTGCACACGACCAAGTTCCATCAAATTACGGACCAACGTGGCTGGTCAGCCACTCAGATTCATAAAAGTGCGTTCCGTAATTCGAAAGAGTAATTTGACAGCTCCTAATGTCAAATTTTAAAATAATGTTACCAGGTTACCAGAGTTTTCTCCGTAGTTGCTGTATTAATATCGGTTTGAATAAGTTATATTTTACGGTAAAAATATTTTTATCTTGTTTTATTGATTTAACATTCGTATTACTGTTATTTTAAGTTTACAATTTTGGTTAAAACAGGATTACTATACTAATAACTAGGTCGTTTTGGAATATATTATTTATTAAAAAAAAAAAAAAAAAAAAAACAAATCAAAATTTCAATGTGAAGTTAAATAAATAAAAAATAGTATAACACAATACATAGCCGTTGTTTTGTGATAATAAGTTATATATTCTCATTAGAAAAGTTATAATAATCGAAAAGAATTGAGACTTACTTATATTATAGAAGAGACTTTGCAAAGAATATAATTTATACAATTAAATAATGATTAATATTAATTCTAAACTTATTCTATTAGTTCTATAGAGCATTAATTACGGTTTTATTAAACCGAAAGTTTTTTAATAAGTCCGATTAGGTTAATACATAGGTAAATTTAATAGTGCCGTCAAAAAGACTACAATGAATTATATATTTTAGTTAAATATATAAAAATTAGGTACCTGACTAGTAGATATCCTCATGTGAGCACTCCTTACAAATCCTGCGTCCGAATATAATTTAGGAAGCTCTATACCATTTTCGACAGCTATCAACTTAAGACCGAGAAGATGTCTGTCCACTCCAAAACCTTGTAGAGCCTGAAATCAGCAATGTTATCACTGTCAACGAGGTATCTTTTTCCCAATAAAAGTTACTATAAAGGTTAGGTCGTTTTTATTACTTTAGCATATGCCAAATAAATAGGTAGTTAAAACCGTGTCTCCTAGATGGCTATCCAAAAAATGAACTTAATCACGGAATACTCAGGCGGTAGAATAGGTACAATAATGCAATTCAGTCTTGATTCAAAATCGGTTTTAAGTACCACATGTTACATAAATTAGATGATGATAATGCTCCCGCTTGGAACAAGGTCTCATTTTTTAAATGTTAAGGTTGACAGACAGGCTGACAGTCCACTTGATGATAGATAGCTACCGTTGCCTATAACACAAGCAACTCTACAGGTGCTGCTGTTGACTACAGTAGGCTTAAGGATAACGAATTGTCAAGTGATTTTGTTATGAAAATGGACATAAAATATGCCATTACTATAAGGTGGACCTTTGTACAGATGGATTACGAGTAAGGAGATAAGTACCTGCACGGTGTAGTCCTTGTGGGCTTGAATGGCGTCCTTCATGGCCTGCAGCCGCGACTGGTCCGTGGCGGAGGAGTCCCGCATGGCGACAGCGAAGCGCACGGACTCGGGCGAGCACGAGCGGATGGTCTCCGTGCGTCCGCCGGCGTACATTCGCGTGGCCGCAGACTCGTAGTGTGCGCCAGGCTTGTCGTGCACACTGATGGGGAAACAAGCACACACTGAAAACGACGTGGACTACTTGTGGTCCACCCACGTGGACAAAAGTAGGTGGTGGACGACGACAGATACCTGGGGCATAAGCCGTCGCTAAATCACGTGATACATCCCATACATTTTATTCTTTCGAACTTCGTTATCGTTTTTATAATGTTACTTTGACTAAGGCCCCTGGTTTGGAAAAGGGGTGTTGCGGATATTCGCCATCCGCATCCGTAAATGTGGATGTGAACAGAATAAAGTCAAGTCAGGCAACATTTTACTTTTAAATACCTACTTATTTGTAAAGCAAATTTTTAAAAAATGTTACCTGTAAAATGCATACTGCATGGCCATCTGTATGTAACTGTCCGGACTCAATTTCTGGGACTTAATAAACTCTTTACCATACTCATTGTAGGTAAAGCAATTTAATTCCAAATCCTTCGCCAACCTGAAACATTTATCACACAAATAGTTAAACACAAAATAACGCTACTTGCCGAATATTAAAAGTGGCAATTTGGTTGGTGTATTAAAATATAATTAATAAATCCCTTAAAACTGCCGAAATTATTTTTAAAATCTTTCAAGAAGAGGATATTTACACTATCTGTGAGAACAATTAAGTGTATTACTCCAAAACCTATTACTATGAATCATTAAACTAACTTAATCTTAAATTAAATAAAAAAAATCTGGTTTACTTACTTGTCCAAATTGTTCTTAGCAGTTTTAATCATTGCTGCAACATCAGAGTTTATATTGAAATTTAATTTTATTGGATCCTTAATGCTGGAAGACGGTTTCCCTTCTGTCGCCTTATTCTTATCACTGTAAAAATTTAAAATGTATGAACCTTTCAGTATAATAAAGCTAAAGACTTCTTTGATTGATTGTTTGAACGTGTCATACTTCTAAAGAATTTAATTAAATTCTCGTGCAGCAGACTTCTGTACCCGCGACTTCGTCCGCGTTCAAAATTAAAAAATAATTAGCAATATAATGCTTGACCTCTCGTTGCTTTAAAACAGGAGTTAGTTTTATATTTTAATTTAGATTCTTGGGAACAGTAATTTTTTCTTCATGTATCATAATGATTGGTTGAGTAGTTAAGGCGTGAAAGGGTAAGATTTACTTTCACATTTATAATATTAGTATGGATTTACAGGATTAAGAAATGGCAGTAAATATTTGATATCTAAATAACTTACATGTAATCTATGATGAAATCTGTTAGTACAGCGATCGGTTGCCCCTCGGCGGGGGAATGTTCGTACGTGAGGCCTGTAACTCCATCCTCGCCCACTATAAACTGTTAATTCTAATATTATTATTTTAATTTGATTTTTTTCCCATTTACAATGCGTGTATGTATATATTTTTTAATTACTAATGCTTAGCTGTTTGAATCTGACCTGGACGGTTTTGTCGAACCAGCGGTTGCAGCCGTTGATGCCGGAGCCGCCGCCGTGGATGGTCTGTGCGCCGGCGAGCGTCTGGCGAGAGTCTTTCTCCGAATGCTGCCACAGACCCACCGCCGAGTCCAAGCACAGCACCGCTATACTTCGCTCGACGTCCTCTAAGGATTCCTTATTCTTCGCATCTAAAACGTTCCAGAACAACATACTTTTAAAATCATTTTCAATAATATAATTATAATAATATAACTATAAAAACCATGTTAAAATTATAAAATTATAAAATACATGTTCAGATCTAATTGGCTTGCACACTAGACCAAAATTTTGAGCGATGCGATTGGAGTGTTGAGTGTGCTAGGCTGTTGCTGTCTTAATATAAATAAATAAAACCAAACGTTTAATGGCCGATGTTTAAATAAAGGTTCAATGACGGTTTGACGTCAAGTTCATTGACGACACTTTCAACTAGCCTTTGGATGAGTGGTTGCTTGTTTCAAGGGTGCCGGATTCGATTCCCGGCAGGCTCTGGTCTAGATTTGTAAACACTAGGGCACACTGCTTTTCGGAGGCATTTGGACAGCTAGTATCGTGATGGCCTTAAAGAAAACCATCGTGAAATAACAGAATGTATGCTGTAACACCGTGAGTGTGTAAGGTAAGAAATGTCGGAGCCCATTTCCCTATCTCTTCTCCCTTAGATGATTGCTAACGTTATTAACACATAGTATATGTAAGTATATATTTTAATAATATATATAAACAATTTCGAGTTGAAGTGCATACATGGGATAGCATATTTCAGGGTTCACACACAAAACCATCTCACAAGAACCCTTAAATTCATAGAAAATATCTATATTTATCCTACCTTTTATAAGAAGCTGATATGCTTTAGCCCATGTGTCTCGATTTTCCGACGTTAGAATCCCAACGCCATTATCAGCAGGTGTTTTGGAAAGTTCAATAATTTTCTTCAGTTGTTTAATAATTTGTTCTTCATTTAATCTTACACTATCTTCACCCCACAAGTCTAGATGGAAAATCTTAAAACAAAAATTTCAAATTTCTTATTAACAAAGTAACATTTTTAATATCTATTTAAGTAAATTCAGACTTACATGGTTATTGTGTATGACAGTTATGTACTTTGAATCATTGTAGGACAATTTGTCCCTTTTTTCAACTGGAACTCTGCATGTACCAAATATTTTTTTATATTGAGACATGTCTAGAGGATTCTTTCCCATCTTTTCAACAGGAATTTTGTCACTAAAAATCAAATTACCATCAGTGTTATATTGACATCTTTACATAGTATAAAACAAAGTTGCGTAACGCCACCTGTCCCTCTGTATGTACGCTTAATGAGACAGAATTACTGATTACAATCAATACTAATAATAAATCCATAAGTGTAGGTATTTTATGTATGTATGGGGGTAAGCGAGTAATTACCCCGATCCGGATGTCAGTAAGGGGCTGACTACACACTGCCGGTGGTATCGGTGCAGTGAAAGATATCTCAGCTGGTCATTTGGGCCGACCGTGTGTAGCAGGCACGATGTCACCGGGGGGTAGATCGCCTCGTCCCACCATAAATTAATTTAAAAGGCGGTTTGTTTATTTACCATAGTTTAATCACGTTATTTCATAGGATGGATATTAAACACCATATTCTATTATGTTAGATGTAAGAATAGTAATAATAGTAATAATAGTAAGCGCGCGACGTAATAACAGCGGGTGCGCAATGCGTCACAGGTCTCGCGTCTGGTAATTCGCTTGATACACTGTCGTTCGCCGCGCCGCTGAAAAGCAGCGAGCGCAGGCCTCGCCGCCGTCTCAAACCGGTTCTGCCGTAGTACTTAGTACAACAGAAATTATGCGCGGCCAACGAGCTCAATTGTGTTTTTATGAAAGAAATAAATTTAGAATAGATAATAAAATAAAATATTAAATGGGTTGCCCACATCACTCCCCTCCAGAGACCTTGCCTATGGTCGATAATAGTTCGGAAAGCGAACTTGTCGTCCAGAGCGTGTAGTTCTTGTGGCTGGTGCTGGAGGAGGTGGCGGCGGAAGTGTTACTATTTGTAGTGGAGGTTCATTTTCAGGTGAGTGTGAGAATATGTAGGCTGGTTTAAGTCGGTCTACGGATACTCTCACTTCCTTACCTTTTACTAAAATTTTGAAAATTTTCTCACCTCTTTCAATCACTTCATGTGGACCTGTGTATGCTGGTTGTAAAGAGCTTCTTAGAGAATCTTCTCGAAGGAAAATGTGTGAGCATGATGTTAGGTCCTTATAAACGAAAACTTTATTGGTGCTGGTGTGGTGCGATGTTGGGACTGGTGTTAAGTTATTGGCGAATGTTCTGATACGTGCGGAAAAATCCGTTATATCAGTCGTACACGTACCAACTTTGTGCCCGAAAAATTCACCTGGGAGGCGCAATGGCTCTCCATATACTAATTCGGCTGAAGAAGCCTTGAGATCTTCTTTGTAGGCACTTCTAATGCCTAATAATACTAGCGGCAGTGCCTCGGTCCAAGCGCTATCCGCATGACACATAATTGCCGCTTTGAGCTGCCGATGAAACCTTTCAACAAGCCCATTGCATTGTGGGTGATAGGCTGTAGTTTTGCGATGTCTGAAACCTATGATTTTTGACAGTTCAGCAAACAAAGCCGAGGTAAATTGGGCGCCTCTATCACTCACGACATCCGTCGGACAGCCAAAACGCGCAATCCAGCCGCACAACAGTGCTTTGGTCACAGATTCTGCGGTAATATCAACTATTGGGACAGCCTCAGCCCATCGCGTAAAGCGATCGACCGCTGTCAGACAATAGCGATATCCGCCGGAATAAGGTAATGGGCCTACGAGATCTATGTGTACGTATTTGAACCGTGCTGTAGGTAAATCGAGGGTGCCTAAAGGCGTTGAAACGTGTCGATTTACCTTAGTGCGTTGGCATGCCAAACACGACCTAGACCACTCGCGGCAGTCTTTCCTCATCTGTGGCCAGACGTAACGTTCGGCTATGAGTTTGATACTCGCATTTGCACCGGGGTGACTCAGCGAGTGCAAATTGTCAAAAATCTGTTTGCGAAGTTGTTGAGGGACGTATGGCCTGGCAATCATTGTGCTGATATCACAGTACAGATGAACTTGACTTCCAGGTAAATTCAACTTTTTGAGCTGCAGGGAAGAGTCCTGCTTGAGAAGGTTCTCTAACTCGGAGTCGGTATCTTGGGCTTTTGCAAGGGTTTCAATATCTATAGGTCTCGACAGTTCATTTATTCTGGAAAGTGCGTCAGAAACGACATTGTTTTTTCCAGCGATATACTGGATGTCCGTCGAGAACTGCGATATAAAGTCCAAGTGCCTATATTGCCGAGGAGAACAATTGTTTTTCCTTTCATGGAACGCGTAGCAAAGGGGCCTATGGTCCGTGTATATGGTAAAAGTGGTGGCCTCCAACCAGTGGCGAAAATATTTTATACTTTCATATATTGCAAGGAGCTCTCTATCATATGTCGAATATTTCTGCTGTGTTGGGCTCAACTTGCGTGAAAAGAACGCCAATGGCTGCCAATTGCCATCTTGCAATTGTTGCAGAACACCACCCATAGCAAGATCGGATGCATCGGTTACTAAACCCAACTTTGCGTTGGAGTCTGGGTGAGCCAACATTGTGGCTTTGCAAAGGCTTTCTTTGCACGCGTCAAAAGCTTTTAGTGAGTCTCCATCCACGTCCACTGGTTGAGATGCTTTGACGGAGCCAGTCAATAAAGCGTTCAAAGGTGCTTGGATTTGGGCAGCTTGCGGAATAAATCTCCTGTAAAAATTGAGCATGCCCAAGAATCTCCTAAGTTGCCTTGCCGTTTTAGGGACTGGAAACTCCTGAATAGCCTGGACCTTATTTTCCAAAGGTTTTGTTCCGTGTTGAGAGATGTGGTAGCCTAAAAATGTGACTTCTGATGCTCCAAAGACGCATTTTGCAGTGTTAATGAGCATACCATACTTCTTCATCCTGGTGAATAGCTGGTGAAGATGCTGCTCATGCTGTGCTTCATTCTGGGAGAAGACCAGGAAATCGTCTAAATAACAGTAGCAAAAGTCAAGGTCACGGGTCATCTCGTCAACAAATCTTTGAAAAGTTTGGCCAGCGTTCCTCAGACCAAACGTCATAAATGGAAACTCAAAGAGACCAAACGGTGTTGTAATGGCCGTCTTTGGAATGTCCTGTTCTGCCACAGGGATCTGGTTAAAAGCCCTCACGAGGTCTATTGTGGAGAAGACCTTGGAGTCAGATAAACTATGAGCGAAGTCATGAATGTGCCTGATCGGGTATTTATCAGGAATTGTCCTAGCGTTCAACATTCGGTAGTCACCGCATGGACGCCAGCTGTTATCCTTTTTAGGAGCTAAGTGGAGTGGGGATGCCCAAGGACTCTCTGATGGACGGGCTGTACCATTTGCCAACATCGCAGCAAACTCTGTCTCGGCAATTTTAAGTTTATCAGGCGCTAATCGCCGAGGTGCAGATGAAACGGGGGGACCGCGTGTGGTGCGAATGTGGTGTACTGTGTCGTGTTTGGGTGTGCGTTGAGTGCCCGTTGGCCGCGTAATTTCTGGAAATTCAGAGAGTAAATTATGATACCGAGAATTACCAGTCACTACCTTTACACTTGAAATTACGCTATCCGGAACAGCAATGGAAGCTACAGCAGATACATTTGTTACACCATCAAGTAATCGTCTATTGCGAACATCAACAATCAAATTAAAGTGAGATAGAAAGTCTACTCCTACTATAGCTTTTGTGACATCCGCGACGATGAAGCTCCACACGAAGTCACGACGTAGGCCAAAGTTGAGGTTCATCTCGACATACCCGTATGTTTCGATCTGCGTGCCATTCGCAGCACACAACTGGTATTCCGTCTTTGCACGGCGTTGTTGGAGCGCAGATCGGGGAAAGACGCATAAGTCGCTTCCAGTGTCCACCAAAAATTGGACCTTCGATCTACGGTCTGTGACGAATAGGCGACCAGTGGTGCTAGGGCAATCTTCAGTCGCCATTATTGACTGCCCCGATCGTTTCCCGGGGTGAAGTCGCATGGCTTGTTACACTTCTTCGCCTGGCTCCCGAATTTGAAATGGTACCAGCACTGCGGGAACTTTCGGTAGTTGGACTGGGATCTTCTTGAGGGCGTGCGACTCCTCTGCTGGTTTTCTTGCCTATAGCGTGGGCGGGATCGGTCGTTAACAGCAGCACTGAGAGCGCTGACCTGCTTCGTGAGTTTCCGCTATCTGCTTGGCCATCATATCAATCACAGTGGTAGGTGCAGAACTCGACGCTGCTGCTACTTGTGGCGTAGCGGGTGCTATGTCATGCACTCTGTCAGCAAGCTCGGCCAGCTCGGGCAAATTAAGACTTAATTGGGACGCGATGATTGTCTGCAAGTTTGCTGGTAGTCGACTCGTCCAAATGGTTCTGAGGAAGTCCTCCGGTACCGAGTGTCCAGCCAGATGTTGGAGATGTCGCAAAAATTGCGATGGCTTGCGTTCACCTAGCTCCTCCGACTGTATCAGCTGCTTTACCTTCCGCTCCTTCGAAATGGACAGACGCTTGATTAACTCTTGCTTTAGCTTTTCATACCTTCCCGTAGCAGGGGGATTTATAATAATGTCCTCTACTTCCACGGAATAATTGCGGTCTAACTGTGACAAAACGTAGTGGAAGCGCGTCACGTCATCGGTTATTCTAGCCATGCTGAACTGTGCTTCTATCTGCGAAAACCATATCAGTGGTTTTTCTGGCCAAAAAGGCGGAATTCTTATTCCTACGCGGAACAATTCTGGCGATGCACCATCATCGTCACTTCTGCTGGTATCTAAACTCATCTTGTGTTCTTCGGGGTCACCAGTTATGGGGGTAAGCGAGTAATTACCCCGATCCGGATGTCAGTAAGGGGCTGACTACACACTGCCGGTGGTATCGGTGCAGTGAAAGATATCTCAGCTGGTCATTTGGGCCGACCGTGTGTAGCAGGCACGATGTCACCGGGGGGTAGATCGCCTCGTCCCACCATAAATTAATTTAAAAGGCGGTTTGTTTATTTACCATAGTTTAATCACGTTATTTCATAGGATGGATATTAAACACCATATTCTATTATGTTAGATGTAAGAATAGTAATAATAGTAATAATAGTAAGCGCGCGACGTAATAACAGCGGGTGCGCAATGCGTCACAGGTCTCGCGTCTGGTAATTCGCTTGATACACTGTCGTTCGCCGCGCCGCTGAAAAGCAGCGAGCGCAGGCCTCGCCGCCGTCTCAAACCGGTTCTGCCGTAGTACTTAGTACAACAGAAATTATGCGGGGCCAACGAGCTCAATTGTGTTTTTATGAAAGAAATAAATTTAGAATAGATAATAAAATAAAATATTAAATGGATTGCCCACATATGTATGTTCCTCCATAAATGAGAACTGATTTTCATGAAACTTGGTAGATAAACATTTAGACGTATGAGACACAGGATAGGCTGCTTTTTTCACGCGGACGAAGTCGCCAGCTAGTAAAGAATAATTTAATTACCTGTCTACCAAATATTTATAATCAAGAACTGCAGTGAGTGTTTTCGCAGCATATTGCAACTGGTCATTTTGGTTGTTAAATTTACGGAAAGGGAATACCAGCCCTGGGCTAGAAAACACCACAACTGGGTCACGGTATTCCAGATAAGCGGAACATAGCCACCATTCTTCTAGCCAATTGGTATGTTTTTCTGCTCTCTTCTCCAATAAACCCTAAAAAATTAGCAATATTAACATAAAGAGTTCCTATGGAAGAACAATGCCACCCTAAGCCATCTGCTTTGTTTGTAGAAAGTGTTGTAATTATATACTTGAATATATTCTCATTAGATTATTCTGAAATGAAATTGATCTTATTGCAAAAGTTTGTGAGAAAGTTTGTATGGATGTTTGTTACTTTCACACAAAAAAAAAATTAAGCAGATTTGGATGAAATTTGGCATAGTTTATTGCCTGGATTAACATATAGGATACATATTATCCTGGAAAAAATGTTAGGTTCCCAAGGGATCATTTAATAAAATAAAAATAAATATACTTTTTCCATTTTGTATTGTGGATAAAGTTGCTGGTATTATTATATTTTAAAACAAAATGTTATAACCAATGAATAAAGGCTATTTGATTTTTATTGAAGTATTAGTCACTCCTAAACTGTATGTGAACTAAATGAACTGAAATTATTGTAGATTAAAGCATTTACCTGCAATTTCTGGCCAATACCCCCATCTTTTGCAAACTCTTTAACTAGATTTGATGTCACAGCAAACTCTTTTTCGTCTAGATGAGGTTGGACTGTATTTAAATACTTATTAAGTGTATCAGATAGTTTTGGTACTGGCAATCTTGGTAAATTTTGAACATTAGGTTTAGTAGAGGCATGATTGCTTTGCAGTTGGAAACCATTTACATAAGGTTCTAGAAAAATCCCCCTATATCCGCACTAAAAAAAAAAACTTATTAATACATTAATTAAATTATGACCATTCAAGTGTAATTTATTATTGTATTAATTTATTTACCATTTTGTTGATCCCACGGAACATTGTGTAATCCTAAAAATATATATTTTCTAAATTAATGCTGTAAAAAATCCAACGTATGATATAATACTAATGAAAATATTTTCTATAGCCCAAATCCCGAATTATACAAAATCAGGCTCAAAATAAAAACTTACGGTACTAGAAAACATTTGAGTGAAGGAGTGAACTTTTGCACTTTGCTTTCTTGTTAAGCTATTGATAGATTATGGTACCAAGGTACTGGATGTATCTATAAAAATTAGTAAAAACTGCACAAGTCAAAGTAGACACAAAAGGTTACAATGTTCAAGAAATCCGGCTCACCTTCCTTTCTTTTTTCCGTCCTTCCTTTCCCCTGCGACGTGTATATTTATTTGATTTATTTCAGTTTATGCCAACCACAACACAATACAGACGTATACAAGACATATAACTTTATAATTTGTGCGTATACAAATCCACCACCACCACCACTCGCTTTTGCAAGTGTTTCTACTTTAAAGAGCACAGAATACATATACAAAAATAGTTTGTATTGTTATATAGATTGGTACTGACTGTTTCGAGATTAATCAATTTTGCAATCGATAAAGATAAATCAATAAGATAAGATAAATAAAAATAAATAACTTGTCATAATCATATTAGTGTTGTACTGTTGTTATAAACATAAAGTAAAGTTTGTTTAATAATTCCAGTACATAAGTAAATTCACCAGACATTCACATTTCAGATCCACGGCATTGACACTTCATATTATTCGGTCTGAAGTTAGAAGTTTGCGGTATGCGACACAAACGGTATAGAGGCGCCACTGTCCATAGTCCGCCTGCCGCCATTTTCGGTGGACGTGACGTGACGTATTTGTTTTGGTTCTGTCATCATCGGTTCTGTCTGTCTGTTCTCTCTGTTAGTATATAGCGCGTTAGAGGTTATTTTTCAGATTTTAGTGAGTTTGGCCTATTTAAGTGGATTTCTCAAAAGATTACACATTGCTTGATTACTGGATACCGACGTAGATTTCCCCAACAACTATACACTGCTTGATTACTGTTTACCGACTTAGATTTCCCCAACTATACACTGCTTGATTACTGTTTACCGACTTGGATTTATCTAATGTAACACTGCTTGATTTCTGGATTCCGACGACTTCTTTATAGATTACATTGCTCTTTTCTCTAACGACTTAATAGTAACCAGAGTAACTACCACAATGCCGATCACGAAGTGCTTTATTTGTGGGTTGTCGAAAGATGAAGTGACATTGTTTAATTTTCCGAAGAACGTTAGGTTGCGAGAACTATGGGTTTCTCGTGCATCGGCTTATTGTCAAAATCTTGTATCGATGTCAACTCAACAGATCTTGCAAAGAAAAATCTGTATTAAACATTTTGAGAAAAAGTTTTTAATTAACAACAAGAGACAGTACAAAGCCTGCCCTTCTCTTTTCACTGAAGAAGAAGTTAGCACTGGAGTCCCAAACAATCCTGAGTGTTATATAGGTCAGTAAAAATCAATTATCTTAATTAACTTGACTAATTCTGTTATGCATTTACATAATCAGTCTAGCTCAACCTACTTATTGTATTCATTTTTTTTTTGTTTTAGGCACACAAGATCATACATATTGCATTTCCAGTCATGATCACACATATTCGAAAAAACCTCTATACCTGGAAGAAATGGAAACACAAGGTAAATGTTGTTCTTTTAATTATTCAATGAAGAAACAATGAGTACAATAGTATCAAGGGAGGTTCCCTTGATAAAAGTATTAAAATATTTATATGATAATTTTATGGAAATTATTATTACAGCTACATTAAATGCTACACATCTCGAACAAAGTGGTAACGTGGAAGAAAGTACAACATCTAATCATATGTCACCCATTTCAAGTGTAAGAGGTAAGCTAACCAATTAGCAAAAGATATAGTAACATTTCTATTGCACCTAAACTATGGGACAACATTAAATTGTTCATAAACACATAATATGTAATTCAATTTGTAACAACACTATAATATTAATTTTGTAAAAGGAAGTTTGTTTAATGATGCATTAAAGTAATTCCCCTGTCTAAATTTTAACAAGTAAAACAAGTAACAAATATGTGAAGTTATACTTGAGTTTATAATAGTTTTTAGAAATGTAAATAATTTTTTAAAGTCTGTGTATTTAGCTTTTTTGTAAGAATATCTTTTATTTCAGGAACCACTCGTTCACCACGAATGCGATTAATAAATCGTTTCACAGAGCTTTCACCTAAATGCAGAAGGCTATATAACAGTTGCAAGAAAATTTTGAAAAGGAGGAGACTATTTGAAATCAGAAGAGACAATGAAAAAAATATTAAAAATGCAGAAGAGTTTGCACAAACAAAAGAATTTCAAAAACTTGTTGACAGTTTAAACTATATGCAAAAAAATATCATTCTGATGCAAATAAGAAATTCAAAATTAAATAAGAATGCTCGACGATATAATTTTGAGGAGAAACTTTTGTGCCTCTCCCTATATAAGCAAAGTCCGAAGGGTTATAGTTTATTGCAACAGATATTTAAATTACCAGCTAAAAGAACAATTAATCGAATTTTACACAACATAAAAATAGAGAGTGGTATAAATGAATACTTTTGTGACATGCTAAAAGATAGAATTAAAAAATGGACACCTACAAAAAAGATATGCAGTATAGTTTTTGATGAAGTTCAGTTGTCTTCTCATCTCCACTTTTCTCCTGCAGAAGATCACATATATGGCTTTGTACAAAAAAACCTAAGTGTCAGATTTGCTGATCATGCATTAGTCTTCATGGTAAGAGGTATATGCACATCATGGAGACAACCTTTTGCATTTTACTTTTGTGAGGGTACAATGCCAGCTGCTCAATTAAAAAAAATACTCAATGATGTTGTTGGCGCCGTAGTTCATATAGGTCTAGAGCCCATAGCATTTATTTGTGACCAAGGCATGACATTTCAGTCTACTCTTAAATCATTACAAGAAACAACTAGAAGGTTACAGGTGCAAAACAATTTACAATATGGTAAGCTTTATTTATTTATAGTTTTAATGTGTAGCAGATGCAGATTAGTCTTAATTTAACATTTCTTTATTCTTTCAATATTATGTGTGGTTTATAAATAATAAAAACCACTTGCTTTAATAAAGAAGGAAACTTGTGGTTCTGAGATTAACAATCCTGCTGCTAACAAAGACTTTTTACATCCTGCTGACCGGATGAAATATATATTTTAAGCATTCTAATACAGCCTAATTCTGTTTAACAGCTTATAATCTTAGAAAATTGTTACAGATGGTACCGTCTCACTACAGGGATGCAACATTAGTGTTATATATGATCCTCCACATCTCCTAAAAGGGATACGCAATAATATGCTGACCAAAAATCTACTGTATGAAGGCCGAATTGCGAAATGGCAAGATATAATTGACGTTTACAACTTTGATTGTAGAATTGGTCAGATTAGGATGCTCCCAAAATTAACGGACGAACATGTCATTCCTAATAAAATTAGGAAAATGAAAGTAAGCTACTGCTCAAAAGTTCTAAGTGAACGGGTGGCGGCAACTTTAAGATACACAGCACAATTCAGTAAGTAAATGTTTTACCATATTCAGCATTTTGTGAATAATATAAATCGGAGATGTCGCGATTTCTGCCCTTACCGTTAGTATTAAGTACTATGGTATTTTCCAAAATTTTTATATTAACAAAAATATCATTCTTTCACAGCACAACATCAAGACGGAATTCTATTAAGTAGCACCTTAAAAAATACTGCGGATGCTGTAGAATTTTTCGATAGACTGTTTGACTCTTGCAATGGGTCACGAACTGGAAATGCTGCGGGAAAAATTCGAGGACCTGTTAAAGAAAGCAGCCAACATTTGGCGTTTTGGAGGGGTGCTATAAATAAAATCAAAAATATATATTTTTTGGAAAAGAAAAGAACTGGCGAAAATGTCACGAAAACAGTGCCAACCTTAAATAATTGGGTGACAACTTTGGAAAGTCTGATTCGTATAAGTAACATATTATTTTCTAAGGGGGTCAAGTTTTTCTATACAAGAAATTTAAACCAGGACCCTTTAGAAATTTTTTTTGGCAAAATAAGATCACATAATTACAGATTTAATAATCCAGATGTCTACACATTCCAAAACTCTTATAAATCTTTATTAATGACAAATATTTTTAATATACATTCAAAATTTGCCAATTGTGAAGAAGATATTGGTGCAACAATAATAAATTTAAAACATTTAATAACACCACAAGGCAGTAGTACAAATAGTGACATCACAACACAATTTTTACCTTTTCAAAATTCAATAATTGACAGTGAAAATGTAAGCCAAGGACCTGGAAATAGGCTTTCCAAAGTGCTACAAGAAAAAATAAATATAAATTCTAAGACATATACATCTGGTTTCGTTACTCGAAAGTTATTTAAAAATATAAAATGTAACAATTGTCGAAAAACAATAATAACAAAAGAAATATCAGGAGCACATAGTTTGACTACCTTTAGAGAACGAACTAATTTAAAACATAGAAATTTAATTTATAATAATACACAGTTTATCGTGGCATTTTCAAAATTAATTGATTTAACAAATGAACTATTAGAAAAAAACTGTCACAAAACGGGAATATTAAAAAATATAAAAAATCAATTTTTAAAAAATCATAATATGGATTGGCTGGGCTGTCCTGTTCACAAAAGGGATTTGATTAATTTGTTTATTAGAATTACCTCTGTACTGCAGATATATAATTGGTGCAAAGGTATTAATTTAATTTTAAAGGGATCTGTCCAAAAGAAAATAAATTCTTCCCAAATGGATTCAATACAAAAGTTAGCTTTGCAAAAATTTATAAAAGCAAGAAGAAATAAAACAAAGTAAAAATTTTATTTGGTTAGTTAGGCTAATGTTTTATTAGCCTACTCAAATATTACGATTATTATTGTTAATTAAGTGTTAGTTAGTTGGTAGTTACTTAATTGTTATCATTAGTGTTAAGTTAGAATTAAGTTAATCCTGATATGCACACAATTTAGGACTGCAATTTAGTTAATTATCACACATACGTATTTTTCTTTTCACAAATTTGATTGTATTCTGTCTGTGTGCTTTGTTAAATAAATAAATAAATAAATAAATTTGTTTTTTTTTTAACCATAAATAATAACACAATAAATCGATATGTGTTCGGCATCACTAGTATCGATACGATAACTGAAATATTTGGATACAGCTCTATATTGTCTATGACGGTTTGTCTCGCATACCGAATCGCTAACACTTTGGAATCGTTCAGTCAGTGTCCTATCTGTTGTGAAACAACATAGTCTTTATAATCTGTGTTTCAGATCAATGTCGATGACAGCTCCACAGATGATTTATATCACAGAACACTAAATAGTATAATATGTTAAAAACCCAGCCAGATAGCAATATTTGTATGAAAAAATTATAGGAATTTGTAAAATAATGAATCATATAAAATTAATATAGGTACTTAACCTACGTGCTTATAACCGGTTACTACGTTTGTTAATAATATTAGGCATATCGTGAGCATATGCCTAATATTATTGCGAAAGTAGTGGCAGCGCACACTACGTTTCGCAGTCTTAAAACTTACAAGATTTCTAATCTTCCCCTTTAAAACCCTCTGGTGTAGCTTGTGTCGGCCGTGTCGGAATTTACTGTTTTGCCCCTCTGCTAAATACTCCTTACAAAAAACAAACTGCCCAAGCCAGCCTAAAGAAGTTTTCACTTCGAAAAAAAATGTATACTTAGGTACGTTCCGATTACCGACTTTCTTGGGCTCATTTGGTCTGGACAGAGCCGACTGTCGGCTCTGGTCTGGACAATTCAAACCAAACTTCGGTCGCTATATTGAGTAGGTAGGTACCATAGATTTAGTATTGCTACCGTTCCGGTAGGTACAATATAAATATAAAAAGGCTAAGAGTCTTCAAGGTACTTACTTACTTCACTTCACAACTGGGCAGTTTCTAAATCTATACAAGCCTCTGGTCCAACTCTGGTCAGTTTGTGTATGGAGTACTGCCATGGTTGGATTTACACTAGGGCTAGGGGCTAGTGCCCAGGGCGGCAAAATTCTGTTTGTGAAAAAAAAAAATTGCACTATCCAACGAAATTATCCCACATTGTAATAAGAATTACAATACCTAACATAAATAATAACGTAAAGTTATGAAATCAATATACGTATTAGCCACCGCTACATACATTGTGCAATACAGAACACTACATCAAATTTCAAAGAATGTCTGAAGGTACTTATTACAGGAGGCACAAATAAAACCAGAACAAACCATGTCATCATGTGGGCCAAACCCACCAATTATATTGAAATGGGCGACAATACAAATTTGATTTTATAAAGTTAATTCCAAATATTGATTGATAGATTTCAATTGTTTGCTCCACTTTCCTAATTTTAACATAAGAAATAAAGTATATAAAGATTGTATATATGTTTTTTATTATTAAACTGCCATAAGTACATACAATAAACTCGATTAACTCATTAACAGTTAATTTTTCACTGAAAAGGGAAATCCATCTTGATTTCATTATACTAAAGGATTTAGTTTGAGGATTTCAATATTGTTTAGTTCTCAAAATATTTGAATGACTGAAAATAATATTGCATCATTATACAGTTTTAATTACAATGTTATCAATCTCAAATAATTGAATTCAGAGGATTGAAAGTCACTTATGAAAAGTTGCAATCAATCAATTCTAGCTAATACAATAAAGAGAGGTTATTATATAAGAATTGGTTTATTAAATGAACAATTTAATAGTATACAAGCAACAATGCCTATTAAAGAGTTGTATGATTTAAAATTGAATGTTTACATGGAATGAAATATAAATGCGTACACTAAGAACATTTATCATGTCAAAGAGTCCACTTCTAATTAATCACTTGCTTAATAATTATGTATGTAGTACTGTACATTAGTTACTTTCCGTTAGTGCCTACTTTTTGAAAAGAATTACATTTTAATAAAAAATTTGTAACCATTCAAACATCATCAATGGTGGGCAACCAAAATGCCATATTAGTGCATGCGGAAGCCAACATCATAAACTTAGGATTAAACTGTACACACTGTATTGGCGCTGGATGATCACCATTCAGGACACAGACCTTATAACCAGTATCAGCATTCCAAACGTGGACTCTTCCATCTGTGGAACCACTGAATATATACTGTGAATCTGGACTAAAAGAAGCTTCAATTGGTATGCCCTTGTTGTTAAGATGACCAGTGAATGTTTGAAGAGGTGTGCCATGGTAAGAATCTACCAGTCGTATTATTGATCCATTTGTACTTACAAGCATAGTTTTTCCGTCACGTGAGAATTTTAATCCTGTCCAATCGCATTCTTTTTCTTGATTTAATTTAAATGTGACAAAAGGACCTTTGTCAAATGATCTTAAATCATATAACTTTATGCTCTCTGAATTCACACCCGCTGCAAATATAAGACCTTCTGGATCATATGCTGCTACAGGTCTACCGGATAAATGCATTAATCCTTGACAATTTGGTGAACGAAGATCCCACAGACGTAATGTTTTATCTAACGATCCCGATAGAAATGTGTCCTCTACTGGTGATAAACACAACGTGACCACTTTCTTTGTGTGTCCTGGAAAGTATCGGATGTATTTGTTGTCGTGAAGAGATAGATACCTTATGGTGTCGTCAACTTTTGTGGAGCTGTGAATTGCCGTATTCTTCGCATGTGTGAAATGTATTAAATCAACTCCATATTTCTTGCTGTTTACAGTTATCATTTGTGTACCCTTCTCACAGTCATAAATGACAATTTGGTCATCTTCACTGCACGATATTAATGTTTCACCGCTGGGCGAAAAATCTATGCTGTTTATTTTGTCAGTGTTCTCGCGGAACACTTTAGCCACTTTAAAGCTTCTAACGACCGGATCCACTAATTTAATCATTTGTATTTCGCAAATATAAAATTTATTGACCGAAAATACTTTTTCCTACAGAATTGTAGACTTTTCAGTCAATAATAACTAAATCTTGTTTGTAATTTGTGCTTCGCTTGCTTTTGTAATTGAAGTTGAATGAAGCACAGAAGAACAATATAACATACAAACACAAGAGGGTATTGTGTTGACTTGACCACAGATTATAAAGTTATATGTGACTTGACTGTTGAAGATTGAAGACAAGGGGGCCTAGACAAAGTGACATTGTAAAAACGATAACGAAGTTCGTTAACAAAAAAATGTATTGGATTGACATATGCCGTCGGTAAATCACGTGACACATCCCATACATTTTATTCTTTCGAATCGAATCGCTCCGGAGCGAATGCAACTTGTCTAGGCCCCAAGGAATATAGTACTCCCTGCGAGAGATTGAAGATGGATTGAAGACCGTAGAGGGAGTAATAGACTCCCTCTACGTTGAAGACCTTTAAGTGTTGCTCACTTCAAGGTGGATGGTTTCCTCCAATCTACTTTTTAGTTTATGGACGGTTTGTGGTTGGTTTCCTCACAGAATCACACTCACAGACTCAAAGCGCAGACCCAAAACATAATTTTGCATAAATTACAAATTAGTAAAAATTCTTTAGGTTTACCTAGTCAATGGTGTTTGATTTATTAAAATGGATATGAAAATTTGGGCGCTGTTTTAAGTCCCCTTCAATTTTTAAGGTAAATTACTAACGCTCTTATTCATAAAAATCCCTTATTAGAGGCTTAAAACGTCAATAGTTAAAATGCTCATAAGACCTTAATAAGCTTATTATAAAATTGCTATTCATAAACGTTCCATAAGCCTGTCATAACTAATATGTCGCTATTAGTTAGTTTATCATTGTTATGTTGCCGTTCTGATGAAGTCATAGACAAAAAAGCTAAAATCTCTGTATCCACGCCCCAAATGACAGTAAAGTGATTTTTTTTTATGTGATATTTTGACATTTCTTATCAAAATTGAAAATATAACCCAATTTACTTGTGTATTTATAAGTGATTTTGTTATCAAAATTTTAGAGGTGTAAAAGTAACGAAAGAAAGCGTACCCGTATGTATTCGTTACTTTGACAATTAGGACTCGTTACTATCGTATCGTTACGTTACTCGTTACTTCTGTACTGATACCTCATAACGAATCGAGTCGTATTGCGTACTTTCACTTTTCCGTATTTTGAACTCGACTTGTGTTTAAGTTATTCTAAATTTAGTTTGTTGTAATGTAATAGGTAAAGTGTAGAACTACAAGTGACTGTTGACGGAATCTACTAAATTATGGATTTACTATTTTGGAAATTTTGACCGTGAGCGTATGTTATATTACAATGACAGTATTTTTTACAAATATCTCTAATTTATAATCTAATGTTACCTTACCTTGTTACTGTTCCAATTTCAAACTTTGTCTACATACACAATACCTTTAATAAACAGTAAAAAACTTGGAGGACGATTTTCCAAATTATACTTTAGTTATAACGAACATAGTTCTTTGTAACGTACGTTTTTAAATTCACAGAATAAGCGCGCGTATGCGTAAAACCATAGAGTAAATAGTACATTACTGGTTAATTTACTCTATGATAAAACATACGCTCAGCCAGCAAACGTTTCACTACACCACCGCACCGCGCGCTAGCATCACTGTATAGTCTGTGCACTACACGCCACACGCAATACGCATCAACGTTACTTGCGTGAACACGAGGTGTAGGTGATACGAAACATGCGAGTAACGAAATGTATTCGTGTGTAACGTTTCGTTACTAGGTACTAGATGGCGCACCCGTTACTTAGTACCGAATACATACGGTTTGCTACAGCTCTACAAAATTTCGATTCGCAATTAACTATGGAATCCAAAAGTGGATAAAAAACGGCAAAGAAGCCTAAATTGGTCAGAGGAAGATAAAGTGAGTGTTTTTTTTTAAATATTTATTTGCCATTACTTAGTTGTGTTTATGTAGTATTTTCTGTTTATTAATTTCTTACTTTTACTTCCGTAGCATCTATTGTTGGAATTGGTGAGGGAGAGAGTTGAAGCGATCAAAAATAAAAATACGGACACTAATTGCAATTACAAAATACAAGCAGCGTGGGCGGATTTACAAGTCAGGTATGTATAGCTTAGTTTGGCAATTGCTAAGACATGAACTAACACATATTTAATGCGTACGTTATTGTTATATTAGATGTTTGTTAAAGTTGTTCATTATTTCCAGCTTCAATAGTAGGTATGTGCAATGGTACCACACGTACCATTACTCAACTGAAATCCCAGTGGGGCATTTTAAAGATGACCCAAAAAAGACAAAAAGTAGAAGAAAGAAAACAAACTGTTGTGACTGGTGGTGGTCCACCGCCGCCAAGGAAGCCAGACAACGCTGAAGATATAAGTTCGTGTCTCCCAAACGAATTCATTATAGATACAAACGAGTTTGATTCAGACCAAATAAATCAGGTAATTTCATGTTTAGCTTTCAAATATTCCCTAACCTAAACAAATTATTTTATTAAATATTTTTTATTTGTTATAAATATATTTATTTTATTATTTTTAAAACACCTTCAACAAATCTGCTCATATTCTTTGGACTGATCGCATGATGCAAATTTAAAACAAAAAATTATTATTATTATTTTATTAGAAATTGTAAGCATTGCTGTCATGAGGGAACCAGTTTTATTTTTCTCAAAGTTTTCTATCTGTGAATTTTGAAAATCGGTGCAGTAGTTTTTGAGTTTATCACAAACAGACAGACAGATGGGGCGGAGGACTTTGTATTATAATATGTCTTTGTATTATAATGGACAATATCACATAACACCATGACAATGCAAAGTTGATAGTGTGTTATTGCACCACAGCCTTCGGGCCACATAGCTCTAATATGCTCATATCTATAAAATATTGTATGCCAAATAAACATCCCACATAATATTTCATCACCACACATAATATGTGCTATTTTTATTTCAGCCAGAAAACTATGCTGCAAATATTGCGAATTATGAAAAGGAGTGTCGGAAGGAGCTTCATGAAACCCAAATTAAAAATGAAGAGAAGAAAGGGAGAATATTGGACCTAAAAGAAATTTTAGTGCAAAAGAAAATTGCTTATTATGAGAAAAAAATAAATTATGTACTTGAAAAATATATTGTATTTTTACTATATATATCACTTATTATGTTATATCTTACATAAGTATGTAATTTAAACTATTATTTGCTAATTCCTTTACAAACAAACATCAATTAAAAATTCAAACTCCACATCAAATCAGTCAGTCGGTCAGCTGTTTTAAGTCGGCCATCTTGAATTGTTCCCTTATTAGAGGCTTATAGTAGGGTCCATGCTTCAATAACTTTATGAAACACTTATTAAGCGGTTTGCTGCTATTGAACGTTTATGAATAACACTTTTTGGTAAATTTCTTATAACAAGCTAATAAGCCTTCTATAACTTTTTATGAATAAGGCCGTTAGAATAGGTCAGTATTATAATTACGAAGTATAATATGATAAATATTGTCTATTTCAATGTCACAATGACATGACTTGACTTGACACACAAAATAAAATAAGTGATTTTCATCTGTGCATCTGTGACTATTTGATATAATATAATTAGTTACTCAGTTACTCTTTGATTGATCATTGTGTAAAACTTGATTGTGACATTACTTTTGCATTTTTAAATAAATTTATATAAATCAAAATCATTGCGAAAAAGAAATATTTAGATCATAATTGCATTTTATTCTTCGGTCCGTCGGACGGTTGAGCCGGTCGGACGGGAGGGTGAAGAAAAATAGAGGAGAGAGCAAGAGCCGACGGCGACGGAGGGAGGGGAGGTAGAAACAAAATGGACGAAGCGTAATGGCGTTCTCTGGCGATTATCAAATAGTGCTGTGAAATATTTTGCAGTTTCTGTTTAAGAGTTAAGACATTATTAAAACAGAACTGTACAGTTGCAAGACATTATTGTTTAAAAATATCACGAAAATTAACAATTACTTTCGCCTTTTCTCAGCCTGCTTTCTCAATTCTCAAAGAATGGTATCCATTTTGTGATCAACGTTGTTGTGTGGCGTTTCTGTGAGTATCCTGACACAGTTTATTTTATTACAAGTTGCGAGTGATATTCTAATAACTATTGTTTTTAGCTGGTAATATTAAAAATCGTCTTATTAAAATAATGCCGCTTTTATTCATCAGATTGTTAACTTTATTTCAATTCAATTCAATATGTATATCTACACATTTATGTTTCAAGATGTTATGTACGAAAACTGATTTAGTTTCTTTCCTTAGGAAAGTAACCCTAATAAATATTGTCTCTTGAATTATGTTAACTTACGCTCAAATTTTATTGAAAGAATTATTGATTTTTATTTCTTAATACTTATCGTGTTTTACTAGGGTCCTTATCATCCCAGAGTTAATATTTTATTTGCATTTTTTACTTATATAAGTTTTTATTGATGATTAAAAGTATTGTAAAGAAAATATTCTGTGAGAATAGTTTCCATAAATTAAAATGTACTTACCTAAATGTCACGTTATATAGGAATGTACGAGTGATCAACTTGAAATTTTGGAGTTTGGAAGAACTGTGCTGTATGACCAGAGGGAGAAGTTGTATCGCTATATGTGTTTGATAGTCATAAGCGTATAGCTTTTCCCCTTGGTAGTACATGCTGATTTCATAATAATTCAAGATTGAGGAAAGAATTCAAGAAGAACAATAGTAATAGGGTCAGTCCCCTACCCAGGCCCAAGGGGTAACTGTAAACAAAGGATCTGCCAATTTTTTGTTATGTAATTTTAACAAACATAGTTGGAAAGGTGGAGTTCTTATCTTTTTTTATGTTACAGAATAATACTACTGTAAAATCATTTGGGTCACTGACCTGTTTTTAAAATGGAATTTCAAAAATCTACATGAAATCTTCTGCCAATTCGACCTCTTCATAAATTGAATATAATAATTAACAATGTGGCATCAAGTACATAAATAGTATCATCATTTTAATGTAAAAATTAATGACCCAATCTTTATATATAAAGATTCAGCGTGTTTTGTCCACAAAATTCGAAAACTAGCAGATCGCATGACTTGAAATTTTATACATTACATTTTTACTGAAGAGTTTTTTATATACTTTTTATATGAAAACACTACTTTTTATATGACCCATGGAAAGCATGTCTGGGTTCAGATAGTCTGATATAAACTAATAAAATTGTAACTAAGTCTATCTTAAGTTGTTATTTATTTATATTTTATTTTGAACTTGTACTTGCATAGTTAATGTGGTATAAAGGTATTTCTTTGTTTGTTTAGAGCATCGTTTTACACCTTAGTACAGCAAAAGACTTGCTAGTAAAATTAAAACATGATTCGAACTACGGAACTATTACTAAGTAAGTGATAATTCAAAAAAAAAAAAAAAAAAAAAAAAAAATCTCGAAATATGTGATAAGAGTGTGAATAGAGCTAACACCAGTTTAAATTTTAGTAAAGGTCTATGGCACAGCCTGTTTACCAGATATTAAATATATATTTATCTAGCTGTTGCATGTGAATTCGTTCGCTTTTATAAAATATAGCCTATGTTACTTGCTGATAATATAGCTTTTTATCGGTGAAAGAAATTATTAAAATCATTCAATAGTTATGTAGTTTATACTTTTCAAAATCATTGCAAACAGAAATACAAATGTTTTCTTTTTATAATATAACTCGTAGGCGACAGTACTCTTTTAAAATCTAAGATGCAGAGCCTGGCACATAGACGCAAAATTGCCAGTTTATGTGTCTTTTATAAGGTGTACTTCGGAGAGTGTGCTCAGGAACTGCATGAGCTGATACCGCCTTCCCCTTTCTTCCATCGGACATACAGACGTATGGCTTGCTACCATCCTCATCTTGTCGAAATCCCTCCTTTTCGGACCAAGCGCTTTGAAACATCCTTTATAATGCGCACTGCAAGGGTTTGGAACTCCCTGCCGGTGTCTGTGTTTCCGAGCACATATAACCCTAATATTTTCAAGGTTCGAGTGAATAGGCATCTTCTGGGTGAGCTCGCTCCATCTTAGACCTCATCCTTGCCACATGGCTGGTTGTTGGTCAAGAGCTAACCCATCTCTTATAAAAAAATAAATATATATATATAACTATAGAATTATTAGTTAAGATTAAAAAATAAAAACATAAGTTTATTTTTAAGTTAAGTTTCAAAATGATTAAATAATTTAAATGATTTTGATAATTTCAAGTTTTTATTACTGAAGTACAAAAACATTAGTATTCGTAAATACCTACAGTTTCTTTTTCTATTTGTAAGCAAATGTTACATTTTCTTTTTATTGAAAGAATTGAAATAAAATATACAATTGTAAATTAAAGTATTCCATATGATTGTTCTTATAATAAATACAATTATTTATTATTAGAGATTGTTTATTTTATTTCAATCTATTTTCACATGACTAAGACATGGCAACATCACTTACAAAATTGACAAGTACAAAATAAAGTATTGTACACAACAGGATTACTATTTTATTATTTAAAAAAATATAATTAGTAAATTATAACAAAATTTAGGTATTTTTTTTTCTTTATATTTTGATGATTGATAAGGGTTAGTCCAAACAGTTCTACAATAGAACAGATTGGACAAAAAAAAATTAATTAGTTCTATTGCGGAGTATGACCGATTGGACTTGAATAATTTTAATGGAACATGTCCAAATTGTTCTACTATTAATATGCCTAAAATCTTAAATATTATTTGGTCTTTTAAATATGAAGAACTTGTTAAAGTTGGAATTAAAATATTGTGTCATGGAAGTATGTGTGTGACTGTGTGATTAACACTAGAAATTTTTGTGTTTTAAAAATAGATGAACTAAATAATTTTAGTTTCATTGTAGTGACAAAATATTTCTCATATTGAAGCCTATCGTGTCCCCTTCTGAACTAAAGAATCTAATAAACATAAAATTCTGTACATATAAAATTGGTGTAAATTAAATTTCATGTATTATTTACATTTATGTTTTCTATCTAATTTTTATTACAAAAAGAAATATGTATTCAAATTTTCCTATTAGTAATAATATTGTTTCCTACCTTATAGGTAAAATGGCTAATCGAAGTTATCATTGGATTCTTCAGCATAAAATTATTCTAAATCACTCTTAAAAGAGTGATGGACTCATATAATTTATTCGGTGATGATGGAAGCGGTATGTTGGAAGGACTTACAGATCTCGGAGGGACAGAAGGTTTTGCAAGTAATCCATCATCTGGTGTGACTGGAGACAACAAAGACCCTGCAGACAATAGGTAATTTGCTTTGATTGTAGTGCTTTTGCTTTGCTTTGCTTTGCTTTTAATTTGCTTGATAGTGTTTTAACTTACCCTCATTAAGGAAACTTGGAATTATTAAATAAATAAAAAAATATTTATTGAAGCAATTAACCATTTCTCTGCAACAGTTTTAGGCAACCATATAGTCAAGGCAGTGTGGCACAAGAGGGCTCGATTCAAAAGCTGGCTTCCTTTGGAGGAGGAGGCAGTAATACACAACCAGTGCCTACACCGAACCCTGGCCCTCCAGCACCTGAATATCATGAATATGGAAGCTACCCACCGAGACCTCGCCTGCCGCAGCCGCCACATGCGCCAATACACCCTTCACATCATGTGCACCCTTCGCATTCATATCCTGGCTACCATCCGGGACCTGATCCCATGTACACTATGCCGGAACATCCGGGTAAGTTGTGATGACAAAATTAAATTGAATTTACAAATGTGTGGAGGTAAATGTGGGTTAAGAAGTCTGGGAACTAAGACTAAACAGCTTAGTTAATTGAAAACACATCAATTATTAAATTTACTGATGTAACAAGAAGCCACACTGCTAATATATAAAATTAATCATCATTTTGGATGGGTCTAAATACACTATTACAATACAGCAAAATTAATTTAAGTGAATAGGAATATATAAATTTTCTTACTTACTTATTATGTTATTCTTAACACCGGCAGACGGGCTGATGGTTCACTTAATAGTTGGTGGCTGCCGTTACCTATAATAACACCAGCAACGTCATTGATACAGCAAGTGTGATGCCGACTACAGTAGGATTTTTACTGGATTATCTTTGTATTATCGCAATAAATATGTTTGTTTCACTTGTAAATATATATTATAATTCAACCTACATTAATATTATTTTGTTAATAGGTAGTTTGGAATCTGAAATATATTATTATTAGAGATATTATTAATTGCACATCAAATAAAATAATCGCCTATCAATTTATTTTCATCATTTATATACTTTTTACATCAAGTAACTTATTTCATCACAAATAAACTAAATGTTTAACAAAACTAGTACTGCAGATAATTTGTAAATATACATCAACACTACATTGCTTTTTTTCCTCTAATGCGAGACAAATAAATTCCTTTAGGTACAAAAATACTACAATCTTAACATAAATACTGATTGCACAGCAAATTAACCCGAGCGTCCATAGATAATAACTCATTCTCATAGCAAAATAACTATCCGAGTAGCATATATCCTAATAAGCACCTCAAAACTTGCTCATCATATTTCTCTTAATTTCTAAGAACACATGCTGAGCAAATTTAATAATTATTATAGCTACAATTTTTTTTTTTTCATTTCATAATTTCTAAAAGCATAACAAATTAACTGAAACTGTACCTACATAGGGTTGTTGTTCAGAATAAAAATAAAAATAAAATAAAATAAAATTATTTTGTGATAATTTTATGTCACCTATGAAAATATTCTCATCATAAAATTATAATAATCGAAAAGAAGGCTAAAATTTAGTATAACAAGTATACTTATATTACTTTTATACCAGAAAATACTTATATTTATTAGAAGAGTTTGGTTAGGTTCTAGGAATGTATATGAAAACGCGAGCGAAGCGAGCGCACCTGGGTAACAATTTTATTCAATTTGATTTTTTTTTTTCAAAATTACATTAAAATTTTATTTTATATTATTATTTGGACATGGTTTATTAAATAGGTAACCTCGGAGTCATATTTTAAAAATTTTGAAGTAATGTAGCTGTGGTTGTACTTAATAAATAATAAGATGATATGTTAAATAAAATGCTGTTTTTTTAGGTAAACTGCTGTATGTTATATAAAAATAGAAGCTACATTTAAAAAAAAAAGAGTTAACAGGTATAATGTGCGTTAGTCATTATTAGCTGTGCATTAATAAAAAAGCTTTACTTTAAGATAAATAGCGGTATGTTACGAATATAAATTGTAATGCATTTAGTAATATTTTGAGTTGAGTATTTTGCTGTGCAATCAGTATTTTTGATATGAATTCGGATTATTTTTGCATACAAAAAGTACTTTTTTTGATATGCGTTTAAATACTACCCTTATTATTATAACCCATTTGCCATGCCATTTATCATATACTTTTTAGATACAACGATCAAAGGGATGTTATTATTAAGGACTTGATTTTGATTTTTTGATTTAACTGTCATATTGTCACATTGTATCTTTCAGGAATTGGAGATATGTGGTCCGGAGCACCTGGCGCCAACAGGTATGCGCCAATAGCTCCTGGCTATAGACATTCATATGAACATCCACAGAAGATGCATCAGTATGCTCCTCAACAGGTTAGATTATTAAACAAGCATAAAAGTTAAAACCTTTTTGTTTCCTATATAATTTATTTATATATATACATATTGTTTTCTCAGGCCACAGGCTTAGGGGGGTTACAAGCACAAAATGGAGCATACATACCTAGACAACCTCATTTTTCTCAACCTGCATCACAGGTTTATGGTCAACAACAGGTAAGAAATTGAAAAATATTAATAATGTATCTGTTCTCAACTAACGCGAGGGCTGTTAAATTACTTATTTGAGGGTTTTATCAATTGATCAGTCACTTTTTGGATTTTTGGACTGGTGGTTTAAGATTTACTTATTTCAAAGCTTAACACTACAATTGCAACTAGTTTATTTCTCTTACCAAACAGTATTAGTCTGCTCCTAAAATTGTGACATATTTTATAATTTAAGATAATAAGTAAGTTACACTTTTCTATGCAAGTTTCCACAGAAGTTTACATTTTTTGTCTTTTTTTGTCATTTCAGAATTATCCAAATTACACTCAGATGCATCCACCTGCTACATCTAGAATAAATCAACACCCTTCGTATCACCAGCAGATGGAGGTTAACCCTCACCAATATGGACTACCACATGGACAACAAAGTCATACAGGAATATCTCAACATCAGTCCCATCAGTCAATGGCAGGTCATTCCAGTAATATGGGGACAGGTCTTCAAGGACATCCAAATGTCCATCTTCATCATGGCGGTGCACCTCCGCTTCATCACGTTGGTCGACAACCACCTGTACCTCCGTCTTCAGTCTCGGCTTCACATTCTGTCCCATCTCAGATACCTTATGGATCACCTCATCATTCTGTGCCCATGAATTATCAGTCACATCAAGTACAGCATCCTTTGGATGTGAATGTTACGAGTCAGTATAACACACCAAAACCAACAGGTTTAGAAACGGGAAGTCCTCAGTACCGTCCTCCATTTCCTCAATTGTCACCACAAATGTCACCAAGGGCTCAAATGTCCCCGCGTCAACAGCAACAGTCACAATTATCACCTAGGCCCGTAATGTCACCAGTTAAAGGGTCTAGCGCGTCGCCTCATAGCACAAGAAACTTAGTTCAATCTCCAGTGTCAGCGGGTCCCCAACCAGCGCCCAGCACGTTTTCAACACAAAACACATTGCAAGCACTAGAGCAAATGGTTTTGCCTAGTGGAGCAGAATATCCTTATCAACGTAATCAAGCGTCACCAGTTGTTGGAACTCATGTTCCATCTCCTTCACAATGGAGTCAAAGTAAAATTCCAGTTCCAACAAGCAGTGTCGGACAGATTGAAAGTGGTGATGCGACCGTAAAAGTTACAGAAACATTACCCCAAATCTCGACATTGAAGTCTGAATTAGTCAAAAGTGTACATAAGTCTACTATCCCAAGTATACCTGACAACAAAAGCTTTGAGAAAATACAAAATGAGAGTGAAAGACCGATAGATAACATGAATTCCCCACAACCATTTATTCCACCGACTAGCGTTACCAATGAATCGAAGGACAGTACCACGAATATTGCGCCACGTCCTGTTGATACGTCTTTCGCTTCAGCTGAATGTACCGAAGCAATTGACAAAGTAACCCAAGGGTCTCAACTAGAAAATAAGCTAGAATTGGTAACCACACCAAAAGAAGACGAGAAAAGGGACTCTAATAATATTAATAAACGCAGTAATGAACAAAGATCTGAGTCAACACAGCCGACTGAAGAAAATAAAAGTGAACATAATATGATGTCACAAGTAGCTGTACTCCCGCCGTCCATGACGAGTATTAGTACTCCTTCAACTGAACATCCTCAAATAAACACTGCACAACAAATGACAATACATAGACAGAGTCCAATAGGGCTTCCGCCGTCATCAAATTCCACCGCTTCTAGCAATCAATATGAAAGTCTGTCTTCGCTTAATCGCAATCAGAGTTATCAGAGCAGTTCTTTGCAAAACGTTTCACCAAATATCATACCACAGAGTATACCTTCTAGTGTATCTTTAAGAGTTCCATCTAATTTACAAAGCAGCGGTGGTCATAATTCTCCATCCTTTCAAAGTGGAACTGGACAAGCTGTTCCTGTTCCTAATGTTCCAGCCAATATTTCATCTAATGACTCGATGCAACATACAACAGTTATTCCACCAACTGTAGCGCCAGTTCCACCAGGTATTCCACCACAGAATCAACCAGGCCCTATTACTTGTATACCACCAGCGTTGCCAAATTTACAAACAGCAATTCCCAATTCCCCTAGCAACCTGCCAAACGTACAGACCAATGCTTCTAATGTACCTAATGTACCGGTGGGAATGCACATGGGGGTACAAAATATACACCAAAATTTACCACCGAATATGCCACCTAATCAACCGGCTATGATGCCTCATAACATTAACCCAAACATGATGATGTTAGGATCAAATTCAGTGCCTCATCCCAACATGTTGAATTTGTACTCTGCTTCACATCATCAAGAAAGAGCTGCATTGCAACAACAAATTCAGGAAATATATTGTCTGCCACCTTCAAATGAAAATCAAGAAAAAGTGAGATGTTTGCAAGAAAGATTAGCTCTGTTACAGCAGCACGAAACTGCTGACAAATGTAATGGAGGGCCTAACTGCATTTTACAGAATCCAGTTTATGGCACAAAGATGGTAGAAAGTCCTCAAGTTAGTAGTACTACAGGTCGAGGTCGTGGCAAAGGACCTCCCAAGCCAAGAAAACCGAGAGCAAAAAAAGAAAAAAATACTCCTTTGTTACAATCTCTTGATCAGTTGCCAGTTTCAGAAGATTGTGTTACTGCTGGAACAGGTTTACAAAACAATTCGGAATTGGATTTAGATCTAAATGAGGATATCACTAACTTAGACAGTAGTGCTACATCTAGGGATGATAATGGTGGCAAAGTTAAAAAACCTCGAGGTCCTAGAAAAACTAAAGAAAGAAAACCCCGTGCGCCAAAAGAACCTAAAGAATTGGGCGATAAACCAGTGAAAGTGCGTAAAAAGAGAGAACCAAAAGATCCAAATGCTCCAAAAAGAAGGAGAAATGCTAAAAAAGATGCACCGGATTTCCAAGCTGATACTACTACGAATTATGAATTATTAGACAAAGATGCTCCAGATAACATATCAATTGGAGCCAACAACACCATGAGCATTATTAATACTGATGACCCTAATAAAAGTGTCCCAACTTTAACGGAAATGCAGTCTTTAGATGATTCTAATGTAACTGATTTTGATGACATTCCTGTTTCAAAAATAGCTATCAAAGACTTATTGGAAGAAGCTGAAGCCAAACGAGAAACCGATAAAGAAGACGATTTATCTTTTAATCAAAAGAAAAGAGGGTCTAAAAGACGGACGCCTGTCGGAGGAAGTTGTAAGAAGATGGCTACAAAAAGAACTCCTGGGGGCAGAAGAAAGAAACGTGGAGGACTTATTCCAGATTCTGACGGCGAGCCTGATGATATGATGGCTACACCGCCACCTTCTCCTCCACCTGAAGGTGATGACAGCTTAAAGAGGCGTTCAGCAAGAAATACTCAGCGTAAGAAATACACAGATGATGTCATATTACGTTTATCTGATGATGAATTCGCCGTAATGTCGACTCCTAAACAGGAAAAAATATTGAAAGATGAGGAATTAATAATTGAAACCAAAGAGGGGGGTATAAAATCGGACGGCACTCTTAAACCAAATTACATATATGTCAATCCTTCAGAAGAAGATGCTATGATAGTTCAGCATGTGCTGGCAAGTCGTATGGGGAAAAGAGAGAAGAAGGAGGAAATACCTACCAACGAAGATACAATAAAGTCTGAAAAAGAAACCCCTTGTGACATTGTCATAAAACAAGAAGAAAACGATGAAGCTAAAACTGTTCCATCCGATATTCAAGATTCCAATGATAAGAATGAAAATGCTGATGTAACTGTTGATAAAAACGTTGATGAAGAGAACATTAAAATTCCGAGTGAGATCACGGCAGAAACAAAACCACCAGAAGAACCGATAAAATGTGTTGAAGAAATAAAAAGTGTTGAACAGGAGGTGGATGTTACTAAAGATAATGTAGAAGTGAAAACTGCGAAGAAACCAGTTATGGTCGATGTTGAGGAATATTTTGTGAAATATAGAAACTTTTCATATTTACATTGTGAATGGAAAACTGAAGAGGAGTTGTATAAAGGAGATAAGAGAATATTTTCAAAAATCAAACGATTCAAACAGAAACAAGCACAACAAATGAATATTTTTGAACTATTAGATGAAGAACCTTTTAACCCTGACTATGTGGAAGTGGAGAGAATATTAGATATGTCAGAAAATCAAGATCCAGCATTAAGTACAGTGGTTAAGCATTATTTAGTAAAATGGAAAAGCTTACAATATGATGAGAGTACTTGGGAACTAGAGGAGGACATCGACGTTGATAAAATACAACAATATAAAATATTTAGTGAAGTCCCACCTAAAGATAAATGGAAATTTAAGAAAAGGCCTAGCGCCGATCACTGGTCTCAGTTAAAAGAATCACCTCTTTATAAAGGTGGAAATACTTTAAGACCCTATCAACTCGAAGGATTAAATTGGTTGTTGTTTTCTTGGCATAATAATCGGAATTGTATCTTAGCTGATGAAATGGGCCTTGGAAAAACTATTCAGAGCCTAACATTTGTGAACTCTGTTTGGGAGTATGGTATTAGAGGCCCATTTCTCATTATAGCTCCCTTGTCAACTATACCAAATTGGCAAAGAGAATTTGAAGCCTGGACTGAAATGAATGTTGTAGTTTATCATGGTTCACAACAAAGCAAAAGTATGTTACAAGAATATGAGTTTTATTACAAAAATGAAAAGGGAGAGCCAATTAAAGAGATAACTAAATTTAATGTATTGATTACAACTTTTGAAATCATAGTTACAGATTTTCAAGAGTTGAAGTCTTTCAATTGGCGCATTTGTGTGATTGACGAGGCCCATAGGCTTAAAAATCGTAATTGCAAATTATTAGAAGGTTTACGACAGTTACATTTAGAACATCGGGTTCTGTTATCTGGTACTCCGCTACAAAATAATGTTAATGAATTGTTTTCACTTCTTAATTTCTTGGAACCCTCCCAATTTTCCAGCAGTGATGCATTTTTAAATGAATTTGGCCAACTAAAAACAGAATCTGAAGTGGTGAAATTACAAGCATTGTTGAAACCCATGATGTTAAGGCGTTTAAAGGAAGACGTCGAAAAAACTTTAGCTCCTAAAGAAGAAACTATAATTGAAGTGGAATTGACAAACATCCAGAAAAAGTATTATAGGGCAATACTTGAGAGAAATTTCAGTTTTTTACAAAAAGGCATTACATCAGCTGCAAACATTCCTAATTTAATGAATACCATGATGGAATTGAGAAAATGTTGTATTCATCCATACCTATTAAATGGTGCTGAAGATCAAATACAATTTGATTATAAACAAGCCAATGGAGAAGATAAGGAAGCTTATTATAAGGCTCTAATTCAATCGTCCGGCAAAATGGTGTTAGTAGATAAGCTTTTGCCCAAATTAAAGGCTGGTGGACATCGTGTTTTAATATTCAGTCAAATGGTAAGATGCTTGGATATTCTAGAAGACTATCTTCTTTTTAGAAAATATCCATTTGAAAGAATCGATGGCCGCATAAGAGGCAATTTAAGGCAAGAAGCTATTGACAGATTTTCGAAACCAGATTCAGATAGATTTGTGTTTCTTTTATGCACCAAAGCAGGAGGATTAGGTATTAATTTAACTGCAGCCGACACTGTCATAATTTATGACAGCGATTGGAATCCACAAAATGATCTACAAGCTCAAGCAAGGTGTCATCGCATTGGGCAACAAAAAATGGTGAAAATTTATAGATTGATATGTCGCAACACTTACGAAAGAGAAATGTTTGATAAAGCATCTTTGAAATTGGGATTGGATAAAGCGATACTTCAGAGCATGAACACTGCTCAAGGAAAGGAGACAGGTCTTAAGCAACTTTCTAAAAAAGAAATTGAAGATTTATTGAAAAAAGGAGCGTATGGAGCCGTGATGGATGAAGATAATGCGGGAGATAAATTTTGTGAAGAAGACATAGAAATGATACTTGCTCGTAGAACCCAAGTCATACAGATGGAATCTGAAAAGGGATCTACATTTTCCAAAGCAAGTTTTGCAGCTGCAGACCAACGGTCTGATATTGATATAAGAGATCCTGATTTTTGGAATAAATGGGCTAAAAAGGCAGAAATAGATACAACAGAAAAGAAAGAAGAAGAAGACTTGATTGTCACTGAACCGAGAAAGCGTAATGTCATAAAAAGGTATGGACATGATGATGGCCCTATGGAGATGTCAGACATGGAAGTCACACCTGATTCGGATGATGATGAAGATGGTAAGTTTTTAGAACTGATTATGATGATATTATTTACACGGTTTTATGTGTAACTTCATAGTAGACAGTTTTTTTTTTTATTAAATTAAAATTGACTATTTAATTTACAGGTGTAAGTCTTAGAAGCAAAAGAAAGAAAGATAAATTTGGGAAAAAGGGAAGGAGGTACGCAAGCGATGACTATATTCCTCGTCACGAAGGTTTATTAGTTGACGACGAGGTCGTGTACGGATCTTGGACGCGTTCAGAATGTTTCAAAATAGAAAGAGGATTACTTACCTTTGGGTAAGTGAATTTTTTACTGTTGGCTGACATCTTTATATTTTACTTCATTATAATAATACAATTGCCGAAAAGAGAATGCTTTGTATGGAATTTTAGCATTATTTTTGTTAAAGGAATTCAAAGCAAGAGTTTTAAAAATGAATGTATTATGTAAAGTGTAAACTGTTACATAATTTTTCTAAATATTTTTATATATTTTTAATTTAAGGTGGGCACGGTGGGATGAAATTTTGGACAAAAATCAATTTAGAAAGGGCTGGACATTACCTGTGATCGAAGACTGCGCACGCATTATCGTGAGTCAATTAATAATTATTTGTAATTGTTTCAATGCATTAAATGTGACTAAATTGTTGGATTGTTAAGTAAATTTTATGAAAAAAAAAAATCAGTGGTTGCTAACTATTTAGTTATATAGTTAGCCATATTATAATTATGACCACTATGCTTATGCTCAGTGCTTACCCGTGATCAATAATACTTTATTAAATCTTATTTTGATCACTGCATTTTAGTTTCTTAAAATCAATAATGATGACTTGCCATGCTAATACCGAGAAAGTGTAGACTTTCACTGAGTTCAACTTGCATACACTGATTACTTTGTAATATCAATGTAATAATTACTTTTTCAATAGAATCATTTAAAATGTATAACCTAATCATTTTCAGGTATTGTACTGTCTCCGTTATTACAAGGGTGACGAAAAGATTAGAAATTTTATTTGGGATTTAATCGAGCCTTGCGAAAATGGCGAAGTGACGATATCGAGGAATCACAGTGGATTACACAATCCCGTGCCGCGGGGACGCAACGCCAAGAAAAAAAATAGACCCAAGGATGTACCCAAACTTAACGACCTACAGAAGTGGGAAGACCCCAACCATTGGAGTTCCACTGAGAAATATGACTGTGAAGTGTATCTAGAAAGTAGCTATAAAAAGCACTTATTCAGACATGCAAACAAGTAAGTGCAATTTGAATAATTTATTCACATGACGCTTTTTCCTTGGGTTGGGATAGTGAAGAGAGGTCACTCTTGGAAATTAACATATTTATTTATTACTAAACTGTTGTTCTTTTCGATACTTATTAAAATCCTTTGTCCTGACTACTGCAGCCAAAATACTGAGATGAAATTAGACTATGTATGTACTTATTTTAAAACGCGAATTTTTCGAATGTGTTCCTACTTAATGTATCTATTTAGTTTTTTTTAACTAATGTTAACTCACAACAATTGTTATTTCTTTTGCAGGGTATTATTAAGAGTACGAATGATGTATTACATAAAACATGAAGTCATAGGAGACTATGCAACTCAAATAGAAAACGGAACACACGCTAGGTGAGTGTCGTGAATAAATAATGTATTATTAGATAATAAATATTATATCACTTTATTTAGAACTAAGCCACATAGGCTTTGCCTGTTTATGAAATTGTAATGTCACAAATGTGTCCAAAATTCGCGTAAATGTCCTGCGCTTCCCAATGGTAGTAGAGCAACTATCTAATGTATAATGTGCGATTGGTTGCAGCACTCTTGGCATGCGGGTACCGCGCGGAGTGGACAGCGCGCCGCCTCGTCTGTGGTGGGATGCCGAGTGCGACGTGTCTCTGCTCGTGGGCACCTACGTCCACGGCTACGAAAACTATCTCGCCATGCGCACTGATGCGCAACTCTGCTTTATAGACAAACTCGGACCGCCAGACGATGCTGAGTGCACCGACATCAAGTAATTACTACCTTCATAACCACTTAATTACATTAGATTCAATTAGGACCATACTATACCTACTCTATTTACGGAAACGAGCTTATAGAACGCTTTCTCTTTCACTCAATTCCATACAAAAGACAAGGACAGCAAATCTTGAGTGGGCGTTTACAATAATAGGTGAACTTTCATTCTACGCTACTTTTAGCTTTGTAAACTATAATGAAATATTATAGTAATAGCTACGTACTTACCAACAACCCTACACTTTTTATTTTGTATATAACCTATTCTAGCTATTAAGTCGTGAATTATTTATTAATTAAGATAATAGACATTTTGGTTCCTGATATAATCATAAAATAAAATATATACGTTAAACGTTAGCTACCGTGAAATATTATAACTATTTAAAAACGCTGGTAACATTATTTTAAAATTTGATATTAGGACCTGTCAAATTACTCCTTCGAATTAAAAAACGCATTATAATAACAGTGAGAGCGTCTGAACAGTGAGAGCTCTACGAATTGAATAAAAAGTACATGTACTGTGTTTCTCCACCAATCACAGAAAATAGAGTATAGTTTTCCCCCGAGATACGGGCTCCCCGCGCTGGATAGCCGTGGCGGGGCACCGAAGTCGTGTCATAACGTCCCTGCGACCCAACGCCATCAACGGCCGCGCTATGAAGTCGGCTGTCCTCTACACTGCCGGGTATTCAAGAGAATTTCCCAACGTTATAAATTACCATGCTGGCTTTTGTTGTCAAGATAGGTGTTGAAATGTATAAATGTGTTGCAGGAGTGAAGAGCGCAAAGTGGGCGGCGACGAGGACTGCACGGACGAGGTGTCGAGCGGCGCAGGGGCGGCGTCGCCGGCGGCATCCCCGCGGCCCGACGACGAGGCACATCCCTGGCCTTCTATGCAAGACCTCAACACGAGACTGCGGCGCCTCATCACCGCCTACCAACGCAACTACAAGCGAGAGGAGCTTAAGATGCAGCAGAGGGCCAAGGTACACCAAATTAAATCATCAACAAACGCCGTTATAATTATTAATAGCTGCAAAATATTACAGTACATATTTACAATACATATTTACAGCTAAGTATAATTTAAGTATATCAAACATAATAGAACTTAATAAAGGCCTATCCGTCATGTTCTTTTGTTCATTGCAACTAAAAATTAAGGCTAAATACGTAAAATGTCAAACTGAGGCTCATCCATCCTCACAACCTTTAGTATTAGTAGGATAACGGGTGTCTGATTGTCAGGTCTCTGGAATAGTATTCATTTGAAATAGTTGTCTATAAAAATTATCAATTTTTTTTAATATTTCCTACAATTACTTATCTTTCTTATTTAATAGTTTATCTTGGATTTTTCCAACTAACTTTATTTGTAACGATTGGTTAAACAGATGGAAAGGCGTGAACGAATGGATCAATACACGAGAGACGAAATGTCTCAGTGGCGATGGACGCGAGCGGACGAAGAATCATTCAGACGCACCGTCGCCTCGTATGGAGTGGAATTCGATCCAGCCACCAAGAGCCTTCGTTGGAGCCGTTTTAGAACGTTGGCTAGGTTGGATTCTAAGAGCGACGATGCTCTGACCGATTATCTTAAAGCATTCATGGCTATGTGCAAACGCCAGTGCGGCCTTTCTGTGGGCGAGGCCGAACTACCTACGAGAGCCGACTTAAAAGCAGAGCCTATAGGCGAAGAAAGGGCTATTGCCACACTAGAAAGGTATTTAACGTTTTCTAGTCAATTCTATAACCACAAATTTTAAAATTCACTGATGTCTAAATTCTAATACCACAGTCTCTTGGACATGTGTATATCCACAACAACTATAGTTCTTATAATATACCGGGTGTTTATTGGTTTTAAGCTGCGAACTTGTCATTAAATAGCTGTCAAAATCTTCAATGTGTAAAATGTGTGTGTTAGGATCGACTTGCTGCGTGTGTTGCGCGAGGAGGTGTCGCCACACCCTGCTCTCGAAGCTCGTCTGGCGATGTGCGAGCGTACGGCGGACGCACCGCCCTGGTGGCAGCCCTCGCTGCATGACAAGCTGCTGGTGCGCGGTGTATGCAAGTCAGTACCCCACCACTATATTATAGTAACCGAATATAATTGCACAAATTTACATTTGCGCAATTAGTTTTTTAATTATAGCTTGTTATTTTTCATTGTTACTCCTTTACAGGCACGGACTGGGGGATACGTATAGGAAGTTATTCTGCGATCCTAAACTCCCTTTCGCCGATTGTGCCGCTAAGTGGTATTCCACTCACAAACCTGCCTCGAAAAAGGAATCTCAGAAGCCGTCTTCAGATGAGGACGAGAAAAGCGTGTCTGAGAGTTCGGCGAGTGAGAGTCGCGTGTCGCTGCGACGCAGCAAACGCACGTCCGCTGCGTGCGATCGCGACGACGATACTGACGCGTTGTCCGAATTGGAAACGCTCGCCAAGTTGGGCCGGGTCGACGAGGCGCTGCCCCCTGATCACTGGTTCACGGAGCGTGCGCTCGAAACGCGTCTGCACCATATAGCGCACGCTGTGCAGAACTGCGAGTGGTCGCAGGCAGCGTCCGCTTCCGCCTCCGCCTCGGGTTCGGCACCGCAGCCGGCACACCACGCAGACGACGAGCGAACTAAACACCCTCCGAAACGTCACATAGCTATCGATGTAGAAACTGACAGAGCCAAGCTGCATGCGCTTCTCTCTTCGCCGGCTACCGCCCACACGACCGCGCGCGACGACGCCTCCAGCGATTCTGGCTCGCGACGCTCGACGCCGGCACCGCCTCCCGCTCACCAGCGAGTGGCGCCCTCGCCCGCCCCGCCGGTCGCTTCTGCAACTACAGCGGCGCCCGCATCCGCCCCAGTCGATCTGTCAGCGCCGCTCGATCTCAGCGAAGTGCAAGACTTTTCAATGGGACGTCGCACCCCACACCAGACTGAACCCACGAGTTCCGCGTTGACAGCTCCGACGCGAAGCCGTCTAGACGACACACTGTCCAAATTAATGAAGAGGAAAAATGTGGTAAGCATGCTCAAATTGCTCAACTATAATTTCAATACTAATACCGTAGAATCCGGATATAAAGACCTGTAGCACCCTAACCCTTTAACGCCCTAACCGAACGATGTATTAAACGACTTGGTTTAGTTTTGTTACGTTTTTTAAAATACGTATTTATATCAAAATAAAGAACACCAAATGTAATGACTGTATGAAATATTTTGTGTTTAAAAGTTTATATTTATTATCTATGTTTATTTGCATTTGCAACACCGTAAACATGACACATGGCCATAATTCTAGATTAATTAAAATGCTATTAAATATATTTTTTTCAGCCTGCACCAGAACAAATTATTGGCAAAGAGAAGAAGAGAAAGAAACTGGACGAGATCGTGTTGGGGTTGTCTGCAGCGAAAGCTCAGAGTCCAAGTGGTTCAGTAGCAGTGTCTGAGCTGGCGGCTGCAGCCAGACGTTCGGTGCCGCCCGACGTGACCGTTACACCGGCCGCACCCGCCAGTACCTCATCCGCTTCGGCTACACAAAAACCATTCTCGGTAACAGTCACAAATGTCCCCTCATCTCAAGCCACCTCTAAGGATATGTCGTCGTTTTTGCAACAATCCTTGGAGCAGAGTAAACCTCCGAAAGCGTGTCCGCCGTCGGCGTCAATGAGTTCGATGAAGGCTTACACGCACGATGCAAAGGTGAACAAATGGTTGGCGGAACAAGCCAGCGTGGAAGCGCGGCGACGTAGCGCTCCACGTTTAGCCCCAGACGAACACGTGCCCGTAGTACATCGCGTCACAGGTAAACGCATCTCGGGCCACAAGGCGCCGCAATTGAAACATTTAGCGCAATGGATAGCCGAGAATCCTATGTACGACATTGACTCCAAATGGACTGAGGGCATAAAGGAGCACGTTAAATTACCGCAAGACGTTCGCACACAAAGACATTCTCCAATGCAATCTACCGCTACGATGTCTGAACGCAAGAAGGGCCGACCGCCAACTCTCGATTCCAGTTCTACCAATGTCCTATCGTCCGGTTCGTCTCATATGGGCCAAAATTTGGCCAGTTTAAATCCTGCTCTACTCGCGAGTCTCTCCAGTTTGAGCGCTTTCGATCCGAAGACGTTGGCGGCGACTCTGTCCAATCTGACCGGTTTCGATCCCAAACTATTGAACACTTTCGATCCGAAGCTTCTCTCGAGTCTGGGAAGCTTTGATCCAAAAAATAATCCGCTGCTGAACTCTTTCGGCGGAATGCCCAATCTGTTGGGTAATATAGCTGGCGGTAATATATTTGCAAATTTAGCCGGTCTAGGACTACCAGGATTTTCGTCTCTCGATATGAACAACTTGAGCGGCGCCAGCTCGTCAGGCGATAATAAGACAAAAGCGAGAAAGCAATCTGAGAGTGCAGCCGCTTCGTCGTCCAAGAGTGCAAATTCGCAATTCCCATTCGTGTTTCCCAATCCGAATATGTTGTATCCGCAACTGGGATTGAGCGGATTGAATCCTTTCGGAATGCATTCTGGTATTTCCTCGGCGTACGACGCGTTGCTATTGAGTAATAATTTGGCGGCGAGTTCCACAGCGACTACATCGACGAGTGGTACGAGTCGCAGTAAATCGAGCGCGCCTAGAACCGCCACCGCCACCGCTCCCTCTTCGGCCGCAATGGCCACACTCACCACAGCGGCGGCGACGCGTCACCAAAAGTCATCCGCTCCTCAGATGTCGTCCAATCAAATACCTTTGCCACCGGACCCATACCTCTTAGAGTCGCTCTCTAAACACTCGCTCAATTACGATTCCATTATTAAGGGCGACAAAAGAGCGCGAGACAGCGAAGGCCACGAACCGACGGCTACCGATTTATCGAAGGTTGACAAGAAGAAGTTTCAGTTTGATAGCTTGAGATCTCACGTGCCACCCGAGTTTGCCGCCGTTCAGGAAAAACTATTGAAAGGCGACAAGAAGGATATCGACATTAGTAAAATGTTACTCGAGCAGATGGCGTCGGGCGCACTCAGCGCCAGTCTTGTGAGCTCGGTGGAAGCTAAAAAGACTAAAGATAATGAGAAAGATGTGTATGAAAAATTAAGTAAGACCTCCTCGGATTACATTGCTCGTACTCTGGCGTCCGATGATCCGATGGCTTCTAACATTCCTTTGGCACATAATAAG
The DNA here is from genome assembly GCA_947623395.1 of Synanthedon tipuliformis. Lineage (NCBI taxonomy): Eukaryota > Metazoa > Arthropoda > Insecta > Lepidoptera > Sesiidae > Synanthedon > Synanthedon tipuliformis. The sequence goes on along the minus strand of OX392408.1, from coordinate 7,243,682 downwards.
AGAAGTCACGAGGACATGTGCGAACCTGAGAACTTAGCTCTGCAACCGACTGACATGAACCCTTCAAAGAAACAGAAAGAAAACGCGTTGGACACTATGGGCGGTATAGACAAGCAAGCGGATCACAGTGGCCACACAGGAGAAATGGATTTGGAAGATTTAATAGCGCCGTCGACGGTGATTAAGAGTGGCGCCAAACCTAGCGATTTCGACACTAATGTTTCAAAGATAAATTTAACAGAATCGAGTAGTATTATTACTGCTCCTATGCCTCAGGCTCATCATTTGGAGAAGGAAGAAAACGCACAGATGAAAATGAGCGGAGCCTACGTGGACGAAGTTAGCGCGATGGGCGGTCAAAATACTCAGAATATTGAATTGTCTGGTAGTGAAAATGGAAGTAAGGATATGGATGAAGGCAATAACGCTGAAGACCTAAGCGGTACTGACGGTGGTAGGAGAGGTAGTGTCGGCAGGAAGAAGGGTCGCAAATCCACCGAAGAGATGGCCGCACCTGCGCCTCGTCGTGAATTACGTTCGAGTTCAGGTCGCCACTCCATAGACAACGCTTGAGTTGGTCTCTCGAATCGGAGGCTTAAATAGGTCCGGTGGTAAATTAAGGAGCTGTTTTGAATGAGAGTAGGCGCTATGAAATTCAAAAATAAACCAATGAATAGGGCTAGGCTCGAGAAACATTTTATCTATTTTTTTCCATTTTTTTAAAGGGCTATACTTTACTAAAAGAAAGGAAAGAAAATACTGTAATTTTGTAATATGTTGCCCTAACTTGAGCAGATCGACCTTTGAAAGCGACTAGAAATCCCTTACAAATTGGACTTGCAACTACTTGTTAAAAGTAGCGTTTCAAAAACCTCTGTTTTATATCATGTCCCATACAAGTTCTTGAGAGATTTTCATAATCTCATTTGGCACGCACTATACTATTGTATGACTATTGTATATAAACATGAAGCCTACATAATTGGTTGAATTCAATTTATGAACAAATATACAAACACTGTGGTGACCGTTTTATATAGTTACTCGAAATCTTATTTAATTGACACGTTAGATGATAGGTAAAATGTTAGATTGTAATTAGGGTTATTTGTTATAAACATTTATGTATATTAATTTAATTGAAGACTGGATAATCCATCTCGGCCGCGTTTTACATTTTATTTTATTTTAATCATGAACAAATGTATCAATGAATTTTTTTATATTTATTGTTAAATGTGTTATTATCCGAGGCAGGTAATGAAAACGAAAAAAATCGATTGATCGTTAAGTAGATCTTATCCCTGTCGTCGAATCAATGAATGAAATCATTTGACTGTCATATTATTATCGTTTTTTATAGATCTCTTGCAAAAGCAACATAATTTTAGCTTATTTTTTGAGACATATTTAAGATCTTATTCAGTTTTAAGTGTCATGTATTTTGGTATATTGGAGAATTTTGAATTCTATACATAAAAATATAATATGCTACTGGGATAATCCAGTTAATTTTTTTCCAAATTTGTTAGCATTTCTTGGAAAAGTTATGGTTTTAATGAAATTAGACTGCTGGGAAGTGTTGTAGTAATATTTTGGTTTTTGCCCTTGCTATTCACATGAACTTTATTTTACAAAAACTTGCGAAAAAGTAAAATAATATTCTAGTTTTTGTCGGTTTAATTTGCGCCTACATAAATCCAAACCTGTGATTTGGACTGGACAATATATTCACTAATATTTTTATTACAGTTATGAGATGTGTTACGCTCATTTTTGGTACAGATTTATGTTTTTGTGTTGAAATAAATTTTATGTGTTAAACTGATTCAAGACATGCCTATTTCCCTACTTGTTTTTTTAATGTTATTCATATGAAGTGGAAAGCCAAATAAAATTATTGAATATAATACTTAAATCGGATTGTAACAAAAGTTTTACGTTATAAAAAATAGCTGTTACTCAGCAGTCTAACTAGAATATTTTGTTTATGAATGTTAATTTGCTAAACATTTTCTTTTTTATGAATTTTGAGATCATGACGGTAAATTCACGAGAAGTCAACCGCTCTTGAATGTGATAAACTATTATTTATTACATGTATTATTATTTTGCATTGCTATCGATAAAATTTAATATAGACAAAACAATAAATGGAACTGATAAAAATTCTTGTTTTTTTTCTCCCACATTTCAATTAATATAAGTTATATAAAAATATATAAGTTTATTTTATTATGTACTATAAAAAAAAAACTTAAAACTAGGAGTCCACAGGCAGCGGGGCTGAGGCCCAAGCTACCGGCGGTTAGTCCTGCAGAGTGAAGAACCTGTCAATTCGTGCCGTACTTATATATGACAAATATAATATATTATTATCGTATTTGTCAAGGGAAATAAAATGCGTCAATTCGCTCCATTTGGATCCATTGGGAGTGATGGATCCTCTGTAATTTATTGGTGTGTAAGTAAGTCATTGATCTCCAGATTTACCACAGTTTATTACTTATTGGAGGAAAGAGATTTTGATTATGGTGAAAATGCTACGCGATAAAATTATACAACTTTACCACAGATCTTCGGAAATGCGCGCGGCCCCGCTAGAGATATTATCAGAATATTAAAAATTTACCTATAGGTATGCCGAATAAGCATTAGGTTGTGCCATAGTAGATATTTTTAATTATTTTTTCATTCAAAATAATAAAGCCCGCACTCTAGCGGTACATATTATTAGTGATTATCATAGATATAAAGTATATAGATCGGCGATGCAATTATTTGAGCGAGACCAAAAACGAAATACATTAGTGTGCATGTGATATACATGTGTGCGAGACAAATAGTGCTTCGCCTTGCTGCCTTTACTTCGATTTATCGATAAGTACAGATTGCAATGTCTTTTTTCGTCTCTTGTGATTTGACGCAGATGTATTATATAGAATAACTTAATATTAATTAATAAATTAATAAATAAATAAAAAAAATTTAGAAAGCAATAAAAATATTTTTTAATTTTTTATTTTATTTGAGAAAACAAACAATTACACATAACAATTTTATATTTAAATCAGACTTACTTTTAAAAATTAAATTACAGTTAACACTTTTTTGGCAGAAATTACCTTACGTGTCTTATTAAAATTTATAAAACTTAATAATGTCTAATAAACCTTATAATAATCAACCTAAGGCACCAATTCTCACAATTTACGCACAATCTAGGCAAACTTTCTAAGCATATTGAAGACAAATTATGTTTTTTACATAAATATATAAAAAAATCAAAGGAAATATGTTTTCCTTTGAAGCCCCTGAAACTTCAGACATTGTTTTGGATCTTAGATCTTCAAGTAGCAGCGTACGCGTCGCGTGCAGGAGAGGAGTAATTAACTTGTAATTATTACTTCAACAGTTAAAGGTTAATAACAAACAAAACAAACAAACAACTATTTCAGAATAACATAACAAATTTAGTTTTATCATATTTCTGTCCCCCACACTAGGCTTTGCCTGTCCTATAGGGGAAGTAAACAATTATGTAAAATTAAATGAAATACTATCTACCTTAATTACAAAAAAAAATCAAAACAATAATTATAATATGTACAATATAAACAAGCAAAGATACAGTAGTGGGTTTTTTCATATAATCTTTGATAAAATCTTTTTTTGAATTAAATAGATAAATTTAAATATATAATTTTTATGATTCTTTAGGCCTATTTGTATATAATCTTTAATATATATATTTTAATTTATGCAGATAAAAATGCAATAAATGACATGAAGTAATTGATTAGTACATAGTTCAAAGGCATGCGTAAATTTACGTATTTACACTAAAATATATTATGATTAAGAAATAACATACCGGCATGAATAATGTGGGTATCGAACCAGAACGTAACTTTACTCTTTGTACGCCTGTAGGAGAAAAACATTTTGGTTCAAAGTGCTTACTGCATATACTCGAATATTTTTTGGGAACCCATTCTTCTCTATTTATCATTTTTAGCCATTTTTGTCGGACTTCAATATTTTGAGGCAATCTGAAACATTAGAGTTTAAATTATTCTAGAAGAATATTTACAACAGTTTAATTTGGCTACGGAACTCAAAAAAAAAACCAAATTTAGATTTAATATTACGAAGTTGAATAAGGCTGCATACAAGTCATACCTTTGCCGGTTAGGGAGATATTTATAATATATTCAGTATATACTACTACTCTATGGCAATATCGATAAGAAGTTATCGATAGTGTCAATCTCTACAAAAATTTGGTAAATAATAACAAGAATTCACGTATTTGTTATCTTTTTAAATCAAATTTCTATGCATTTACAGCAATAGTGAAATAAAGTGTGATAATGTTGTACATCCATTTGTGTACAAAACTTTTGTAACAGTTCTAAAACATAGCAACTAGAGAGCAAAATATTTCAATCGTACTTACCTGTGAAATGTACAATTTTGTGGGTTTTCTTGCTTAGATGAGTTACATCCAGGTACTGAACACTTAACCATAATGAATCTCGTCTGCTAAACACTAATTTGCACTTTAAAACACGAGATTTTGCGAAAAATATACGAATTTGTTTCGTTCACAACTGACCCTAAGACACTATTAGACACTAGCGTGTACGTGAATGGTCTTGCCTATCTGTCTCACTCTAACATACACGTATACTATGCTCTTTCTCTTTTGCATTGCCGATCTACTAACGGAACGGTAGCAATACTAAATCTATGGTGATTATAAATACTCTTTTGGGTATTTTAAACACATACTAAACTAGCCAGTCTAGCCACTTGTCGAATGACGATGTGGAACACAGAGTAAATCTTTATGTTCTGGGATATTATTCTGTAAATTTTGCTGTCGTGTCGTGTCCATGTCATTAAATAAATGTCATTTGAATACTTTTAAACTTTGTCAAATAGATTTTAATAGATTACATTACATACATTATTATAATAAATAAGTTATAAACCCAGTGAATTATTTTATTATTTTTAAATATCTTTATATTATTAATATCCGTGTAGAGTAATAAGGATTATAATGGATTCTAGAGCTGCTAAATTAGCTTTAGCTCGACAAAAGGTATGAAACTCACTGAATTTCAGAATACATTTAAAATTAAATAAGAATTTATACATTACTATTATATCTGGAGGCCTACACTTCTTTGATTTAATATGCGATTTACATTGATTGCTTTATATATTTCAGTTAAAGGATCATCAAGATAAAAAGTTATTTTCTGTACCTAAAGAAAACATTGAAGATGTACCCAAAGAGACTTTAGACAGCTCTATTATTAAGCCTGAATACCCTGTGCAGGCTGTTATTGAAATGAAAAAAGACTGCGAAGATTTGTTTAAGAATAGTGCTACAGAGTCAGAGAGTGCCTTACAGAATGCAGGCGAGCCAAATCATGTTACCAATTCTGAAGTTAATGTAACGGAAATACTTATTACAAGCAAAAGAAATCTTGAAATTGAGAACAATAACTTACAAACAAAGTTGTCTGAGCTAGAACACAATCACAATCTTATCCTGAGAGAACAAGATCTGACTAAGCAACAAATCAAACATATTAAAATTGAATACCAGGATTTACATGAAAAATACTTGATTCTTTGTAACGAGTTTCAATCAAAAGACAAACTGATAGATCAAATAAACATGGATAGATCTAAAACTATTGAAGAATACAATAATTTAATGGACCAACTTGAATTCACAAAAACCATCTTGTCAACAAAGGAATCCGAAAATGTGTCCTTAGTGAATCAAGTGTCTTCTCTTCAAAGTCAACTTGATGCGACCCAGTTGAAATTAAAACAGTTGACAGACGATCCAGATACATTAATAGCTAATAACGATTCTTATCATGCGGACAAGAATGAAACTCTACAGCAAAAAATATCAGATTTGGAACACAAAATTAAGTTTATATGCAAAGAAAAAGATCAAATGAAATTGCATTATGAACATTACGTTGGAGAGTTGAATGAACAACTCAAGGAGTTTCAAATTAAAAATAAAGGATTACAAAACGAAGTTGATCAACTGTGTGACCGAGAAAGGGGACTTGTTGATCAAATTAGCCAAATGGAAATAAGGATTCAAAATTATATCCAAATGAAGGACACAATGCTTGACCATAGCAAAAAAGATGAGGAGTTCAACAAATTAAGTCAAAAATATACAGATGTCCAAGTATGTATCTCAAAAATCACTATTAATTTTTCATTTATTGCTAAGCTTATAGCTATTTGTTTGCTTTTATTGGAAAAAAACAGTTAACCTGCAGTAATCCGATAAACATTTTGCAGATTATGGAGTACTGCCACAGAAAGTAGTATGGAACTTTTTAAAAGTTTGTAATGTTACAAATAGTGCTTAAAAGTCCAAGGGATTCTAGCTGCTTTCCACCATTCCTATTAGAAAATTAAGGGGGAGTGCCCATCAGTGGAAATCCTTTGAATTAAATGTAGCCTGTAAATATTAATTATTGCTATGTTTATTCTTTTAAGGAAAAACTAAAGAACCTGAGCCTAAACTATGAAGAATTGCAAAAGTGTTATAATGAGAGTGAAGAAAAAGCGAAAGAATTAAGTGAAATTAGAGTCCCGGAAAGCAACCACGATGATATAAGTATGGTCAAGTTGAATGCTGACATTGCGAGTGATAAAATTGCTGCACAAAGAGCTACAGAACAGAATAAAAAATTAAAAGCTGATGTGGAGGAGTTACAGGAAGCTTTTGTAAAAATGGTGAGTTGTAGAATACCTACATAGTTTTGCAGGAAATATTATTTACTTTAGTATATACCTACATAACATTAAATAAAATTGAAATGTTTTAAGGAAAAAAATTGTCATTACAATTGTTCCTTTTGAATTCATAATTTGGATTTTTTAACTTGACAAATAGGCTGACTTGATGTTAGGATCGCCTATAACAAAAGCATGCGCTGCCCACCATATTAGGATTAAGAATCTGAATGAACAACAGAGCATATGTGATTATTTCACCGAAAACGTTATATTTTACAGATATCTTTTAAATGTGGTTTTTCTTAGTTTATGCTGTGTCTTTTTGCATTAAAATCAGTATCACAAAATTATTTTTTTAATGTTGATATTTATTCCATTTTCAGAGTAATGACAAGTTAGAATTAACAGAGAAACTAGCAGCAGAGAAATTCCTCAACAGAGAACTTACAATAAAATTAGCAGAAGTAGAAGAGAAGGCGAAAAGTATGCATACGACCTTAATGGCTAAAGACGAGGAAATGATGCGGTTACAGACAAATTTAAGAGATGTGGAAAAACAATTTGAACAGCTAATAAACGAAAAACAAGCCAACAATGAACCAAAACAGAATGAGCAATTAAAAGAGGAAACAAATGTACATAACCATGACATGCACCATTCAAATGAAGGAGAATGTGAATACGCTCGTGTATCAAAAACGTTTGAAAACAACAGCTTGAACATTCCAACTGGAGATGCGATGTCGAAGCTTCAAGAGAGATTCCTTAAAATAATGGATGAAGTCGCTGACTTGTCGGATGAGAAGCACAGACTAGAGCATATTATACTCCAGTTACAGAACGAGACTGACACTATATGTGAATATGTTGCCTTGTATCAACAACAAAGAGGTTTATTGAAGAAACGGGACGAGGAAAGGGCCGCTCAGATCAAGTTGTTTCAGAGCGAATGTGATACATTGAAAATACAGATAGAAGAACTGACACGAATACTTGTTAATTTATCCAAAGATGAGGGACTTTCTTCGAGTCTCAAAGAGGAGTCCAGGCGAGAGGACGTCGCTAAGATAATGGATTTGCTTTCGAAACTGAAAAGCAATTCTTTAATTGACCCAATTAAAAATACAGATAAGCTGAAAAACTTTTACCCGTGCAGTTGTTGTTCTGGCAACCTTATTGATATTTAAATGTTTATCCTTGTAAAATGTATTGAAATTATATTAAATTATGTATATTACACTAAATAACTTGGTTTTTTTTTATTTAAGAATTATTATTATAATAAAATTAATAAAACTTAATCATTTAAATTCAACTTTATTTCGTAAAACAAAACAAATCACATTCCGCTAGGGACAAAAGGAAGCGCACGCTACAAAACTAATTGTAGGTACTTACATATAAATACATTAATGGAATTTTCGAATATTATCCATAATTTTTCAAAATTACGAATTGGCGAATACACAATATTTACACCTGAGCAAAATGTTCAATCCATAATAAATTTAATATCTTGATTACAAAATAGAAATGGTATCTACAATATGTACGGTAGGTAGTTGACTAGATAACTTTAATATTTTTACCTTATAAAAACACATTGTATTTTTATTATAAAATTATTTCATTTGTTACATTTTCATTCAGTCATCTAACTATAGAGCAAGTTAAGATTTTTTTTTAACAATGCAGTCAACTACCACATCAATCGTATTCCAATTGACTATATTAAAAACTACACATTTAGGAGTATTACATTGTCCAACGTTTGTTGTATATTTTAACATAATTCTATCTATGTCTTACAAATAAAATTCGGTTAGTACCTAAAATAACTTTCTATTGTTTTCCAGTGGCCAAAACATGAAAAGGTTCACATGTATGTATTGAGGGCCTACTATCACCTCTTAAAGCGATGCAAAAACGAGCGAGTAAACGAGATGGCGCAATACATGATGTATGGCGACATCTCCCTCACTCAATCGTCTTTGCATCGCTTTAAGAGGTGATAGTAGGGCCTCTGAGCTGCACTCGGATTGCGCGCGTACAGGGGCCGTACTATCACCTCTTAAAGCGATGCAAAGACGATTGAGTGAGGGAGATGTCGCCTTACATCATGTATTGCGTCATCTCGTTTACTCACTCGTTTTTGCATCGTTTTAAGAGGTGATAGTAGGGCCCCTGAGAAATGCACTAGTGCTGCGAGTAATGTCGATAAATAAGGTAACACCTTAAGGCCCGGCTCCCTAAACATTATGATTGTTTGCCGTAAAACTGTAAGTAAACCAAATATCACATCAATGTAAAACTTAAATAATATTATATTTTACACCTTTTTCTAGTCAATGTCAAGACAGAAACACAATTAGTGGAAATTGACTCGATACTTTTATTTTTTAAAATTGAGTCATTTTTTCGATATTTTTTCTTTTATCTCAGAAGCAACTTTAGTTACATATGCAAAATAAATACTCATAGAAAGAAAATGAGGTTTATTAGTTTTTATCAAGACAAAATTTACCTAGAACGATTATTATTCTCATAATAAATTAAATTTGATTTGAGACTTACGTCCTTTAGTTCTATGCAAGAAAAACAGAGAAATGGATCATTCGATATTCAACGTTTTGGGAGCGTCACCTTAAGGTTTACAATTGCAAGCACACAGTCATCTATATCACAATAGTGATTGTGATTAGACTAGGTATGGAGAATTCTTTTTTCGTAATTGAAACGAATTTTTATTAATTTGTACTTGACGACCAATAAAAACACGTTTTGTGACACGCTCGGATCAGTCATTTCAAAACAAATGCATACTAATAACAATGCAGCTTGACTAATAACGCTATCGATACACGTGCGAACGAAGGATGTTAAGTCAGCTTATACACTTCATTCGAGAAAAGGTAGGCGTGCGTTGGCTTAAAGGTCTAGTTACCAGGCCATAAAATTTAAAAAAAAAGACGTGCGGATAAGGCGGTGGGAGATGTTCCCGCGCCACACCCCGACTGCATACTGTAAAGTCGCGCGCGTACCATACAACAGTAAAAATAAATATTGGAAAGAAACCGAAACTAAATATGTACTGAAACATTTATCCCTCACCTTATCAGTTATATTCGATATTTAACACACATCGGCAGGAACAAAACACGTGAAACTTAGTGTAAACAGCAATAAATAATTAATACCCTAATGAATCACTAGAAATATTTGGTTCACTCATACGCGACTGGTCTCGAGGTTAACAACTCTTGCTGGTCGCTCTGTCCCAATTCAAGTTGAACACGTCACAACATTTATTAGCTAAGTACAAATTCTATTAAAGTTTACTTTGCCTAAGTTTGTAATCTGAAACAAAAAAGAACTTATTTCAAAAAGAAAGCTAGCTGAAAAAAAAATCACAAAGTAATTAATAAATGTTTCGAGTCAATTTATTTATTCATGCCTGAAATGTGAATACGCCTGAATCCCAAATAGACTGAATCTGAAATATACTAAATCCCAATTCGTCTGAATGCAAGATTGACATAATTTTTAATTACTAATGTATGCCGCACATATCTTTAATTTTTATATTTTTTATGTTATTGTTTATGTCTGGCTGACGGTCCACTCGATGGTATGTGGCTTCTTCTTCTTTTTTATCCCGCACAAAAAATAAGAAAAAAAAGGGTCAACATTGCAAATAACAAAGTTGGCTCCGATAAACAATAAACATGCGCATATCTAATAATGTTTTCAATCTTCAAATTTTCAAGCAATTTGGCACTAGGGCATTTCGGATTTCAGTCAAAATGGGAAACAGGCAATTTGGGATTTGCTTGTAATGAGAAAGGTAATTTGCATTTCAGTCAAAATAGGAAACAGGCCATTTGGGATTTGGTTGTAATGGACCGGAAGTGATTTTCTTATTATGTACTTTTATTACCATCTTTTATGTATCTAAATATCTATATTTATGTACATCTTCTATCTGTATATTTGTACAGAGTACTTACCTATGGCATTAATCATTTTTGCTTGGGCTTTTCGAAATAGAATTTTTATTGCTCTGAAAAAATAAAATATTTATTTTAGTACAAAGACCCCAAGTTATATTATCACGTTTATTTACATATAAACAGATCAAATTGAACTAAATTTAGAACAATTTAGATGAATATTTTTTTATGTAAGACATTTCATAAACTAGCAACAGCAAAAGCAAAAGATCTTAAAATATTTTGGTATTGGTATAAAAAAGCATGTGTGCTGTTGTGTTTTTGTCAATGAGTATGGGATGCCATAATCCATTCAACTATCCCTATTTAGTCTCACGTCCGAGGTTATTGCATGTGTAATATCTGTTGCACACGACTGCATCCGCATAACTTTATAGAATATTGCCTATTATGTCACTTGGTGATAATGTAGACCAGTATTTTTTTCAAGTTTAATCATTACAAACAAAAATACAAATATTATTAAATTTTAAATACAAAAATATTAGTAAAGATTAACACAGCCTTTATTTCTTACCTTAAAATATTGATGGTAAAGAACTACACCGTAAACACAGCCTATGGAGACTAGAATTTGAATGACTAGCCAAATAACTACGTTGCACACTTGAGCATTTCCAAACAACTCCTTTCCGTTCTTAATACACAACATGGACTCCGTCACCATTATCACTCCATACACCCAACACTGCGTCCCCACTCTTTTGCAATTCGGGTCTGTCACGTATACATAATACTGTCTGAAATTCAAGTTTAATTCTTTGAAATAATATTGATACAATTCCCGACAGAGACAATTTTGGAAATGAACTTTTCAAAGTTTGCTCTTTCCCTATAACTTAGCAATTCCTTATGGTACTATAAACCTACTATAGACGGCAGCGCACTAGCAGCACCTGTGGTTAGAGCTTGTGTCATAGGCGACTGACGGTAAGTGGTCGTCTGTGTCATCTTTAAAACTTTTTTTTTAAATTGACAATGGCAGGACATAGCTTGTTCCACTTCACAGTTATTAAGCCCAGGACACAGTTACCCTTTAACAGGACTTTACTGTATTGTCAACACAAAAATATGCAGTACATTATGGTATTTCTTAAATGTTGTTAAGAACTTATAGAAAATATAATATTTAAGACCAGTGTATTAGAAAGAAGTCATACATACCTAACGGAAGGAGCTACTATGACACCAATCAAACAAAGTCTCGCTATCACCAACGGATGCGATGGTGGCATTTCAAAGATATGTTTTAAGAAGAACGTGTTCAATTCGGATATTTGCCAGAAGACGACAAGTTGACTGAGAGCAAAGAACCTCATGTATGTGCACGTTGGATCCAACCAACGCACTGGGCTCCATTGAACGGGAGTGAATTGCAGTATTGCTCTCTTTATTTTCCCACTGGTCGACGAAATGTCTCTGAAATGAGCATATGTTTTACAAATTAGAACAAACTATTGTAGCTGTGATTAACTGTAATTAATCAATTTCATTAAAAAAAGAAAATATGTATAGATATAACAATTATTTTCCCCAACGATTAGCTCTCAAATATCCATATACTCACTCACATACATATCGCGTGTATAGCCGTAAGTGTACTTTATAAAAAATAGTCTATGTTACTCGCTGATAATTTAGCTTTCTATAGGTGAAAGAATTGTTAAAATCGGTCCATAGTCTTTATAATATTAGGTACATTACAATTCAATGTAAAACAATATTACATTTTAATTTAGAAACTGTCTTGTAAATAAAAATTACCGTTTTCCCATTTTCATGCCATATAAAGAAATTAAAATTAAGCGAAATGATGAAAGACAATTGAATTGCTGTGATCGCATCACACAAAACATGTAGCTGTATTTAATTTTAATATTTCCATTTTATCTCAAATTATAGTTTTTTAATGTCGGTTAAAACTAATTGGAGCAGTATGTTCTACCATAAATATTAGTGTGTACATTAAAATACACCTTACCTTATACTGACCCATTTGTACTCTCTCATTTCCAAAATTTTACACAACTTTAGTCCACACCATATACCGAGGCCATTGCACACGAGGACATCCAGAATGACAGAGTCCCACCAACATTCTAAGAAGTTGGGCAGCAAATGAGCAAAGGCTATCTCTGTGATTTCCCACATTATTGATATAGCCCACAGTAATCCCGCATGTCTGAACAGTATTGCTTTAAACATCCAACCTAAAAAATGGCCCACAGCAAAAACGTCCACGTGTGACCATATTTTCTCTATGCTTATATCTGAACAATTAACTGCATATTCCTGAAACGGATTTTTTTTTAAAACAAACATAAATAACATAGGAGAACTTCTCTGAGTTTAGGAATAGATAGGAAGATAACTCATAAGAGACTAGCTTATATGGATACATAGTTATATTGCCAACATTTCTTGTGTGTTACAATCTTGTGAAAGGGGTAATAATAATGGCACATTTATATTTAAGTGCCACAAACAAACAGCCAGTTTATATTTATTTGACTGTAAATGTAAGTATGCAATTATTAGTATTTACCTTATCCATATCTATATGAAAATTTCGTAGTTCAGGATCAATCCAATACATGATTTCATATACCATAGAATAGCTCTGAAATAACAGGAACAGTAGTGCAAGCAAGTACAGCACAGACATGCCAAATACTATCCTCCAAATGGCTGGATGTGGTCTTGTGAACGGCCCATTAGGAAATGTTAGTACAGATATTATTAGAAAAAAGAATACCACACAGCAAATTCCTGACCTTATATTGTCTTGAACACTCGATTCATCTCTGAAAAAAAAAATAGTTATTTTATTTATTATGTAATACATAAATAAATAAATGTTTAGGTTTTTATGATTATATGCAAAACATGATGGGCTCCTGGTACAAGTGGTTAGAGCGCTTGCCGAAATGCTGTCATAGGGGTCCCGGTTTTGATCTAGTCACTATGAAATAAAGACATGAATGCTGATGTTTTTTGGTGGGTGAGTCTAGAGCCCATTTCTCTATCTCTTATCCTTAATCCTACCATAATGGGCAGCGCATTTGGTACACCTGTGGCATTAGATGTATTATTTATAAGCGACAGTAGCCACCTACCATCAAGTAGACCGTCAGTCTATTTGTCGTTCCTAATTTGAAAACAAACATTACCAAATAGAAACTATAGAAACTATATAAAAGTTTCTTATCTCAAATACATATAGCAGGGGAAACTTTCCAACAATTTGAATAAAATGTAGAAAATAATTTAATTTATGGTGTAAAATGTAACTAACATTTTCTATACACGTCTTTTATGAATTTTAACATATTTACCTGACAAATGCAGTATAAATAACGGATGCAATTGAAACGGCAAGAAGAGTAATAGTATGAGGTTTGTAGAAGAATTCCAAAGATATATCATCCACTGGACGTTCATTAACAGAGCTGAAAGCTGCCAAATACTCATTCGAAAGGGACGTACTTGTCCCAGACATTGTTCTTTCTTTCATGATGATCAAAGATTACACTTATATCAACTGCTAAGCTAAACTTAAAAAATCTCTTTACACAACATTTCAGCATGAAAAATTTAAAGAATTCAGACAACTGACAAAGACAAAAGCAATGATTCGGAAGGACTGTACCATAGAGTAAAGTAATATTGTTTGTACACAGGCCATTAATTTTTGGATAAGTAGGGATGATATATACTTGTCTATATCTACTACATAGAAAATACGGAAGTTTACATTACCACAGAATACTATACAACCTAAGATTTACATAGACACTATTTAAGTACCACAGTATATACTTTACAGAGTAGTATATGTGTGTTAGTTAAACCATCGTTAAAATACTCGATAAATATTGCAGCATTTGCAGCGCGACACAACTCAATGCTACTTGCGCCTTTATTTATTCTTATTCTCCTATTGGTAGGAGCACGAGAACGAAACAATATTTACATGGCTTTGGAATTCGTTGTACTTAATTTCGTACTTGTACTAATATAATTTTTATTTTTCTAAAATAAAAGTGACCTAACTTAGGTACTCCTGACATCAGCTATATGCCATATATCGGTCCAGCCGATTCAGAGATTAGCCGGAATGAATAAAAATTTAAAATACCTTTTGGATTTTTGTTATTAGTAGGTAGATACCTACTGTAATACGAAAAAAAAAAGATAATTTCCATCTCATAGTGCCTTACATGAAGGTCAGTCCGTGACTGGGGTTAACGAACGAATATAATATTGATGCTGTACAAAACAAAAAACATTCGTAGGCAATGAAATTTGCCATTTGAATCAGCTCGGAAAGACCGGATGGGATTCATGGGATGTATTTAAAAAGCATTTTAGAGTAAGTCATTAGAAAACATAAAACTACAATCAGGTATTTTATAATATTTAGTTCAAATTTCTTCAGTTAGTAGCGAGATAATTAATTAGAGGATCGGCGAATGAAGAAATGAAACAAATAAAAACCATATAACTTTTTATTTTAAAGCACCTCAATAATTATAAGTGTAAAGAATAAAATTACTAAAAATTTAAAGCATTGTAAGAACTTCATAGATTATACTACATACGGTAATGTAACTTCTCACACATATTAACCCTCCATCGGCCAGTGAAATTCTAAAACTAAAATGACGAACCCAATATAACACTCAAAATGAACTCTATTATCAATTTGGGCTTAAATTAAAGCACTTAATTAATTACTAGACAAATTATGAAACATGAATTGTGGGTGCGGTGTACAACACAAAGTAGGGGTGTAGGGGTAGGGTAAGCTGGCTTCATAATCATATGACGCCATATGTGAAAATAGTGGCTTCTCTGGGGTAAAGTGGATATATAACAAAATAAGTTGGCAAAAATGCACGCGATGAGGAATAGGCTATTTTTAGGTATATTTCGTGGCCATTTCATTACGTTTTGACTTATGCGATGTATTATTTTCAAATTCATAACAGTGGAGGCAATGAATAAAAAATGAGAAATTTTATGAAAACGAATCATCGACAAGCATTGAATTTAACAAAAATCTACCAGGCTGGGTTACTAAACAAAGAACGATGGCTGGGACGGAGGGCGGTGCTATTTATTTTAATAAGCACCGTGTGAAGCCAGCATTAAATTACTTAATTTTTACAAATTAAGGGTTGTTGATAGTGCGTTTTTATACTTTGCGATTATGTTAATATAATAGATGAATGTATGATTTATGATGGACGCTGACTACAGGTGTGAAAACACCAAAAAAAATATTGATACCTATGCAGAATTGGACCATGTCGTACCCACGCCAATAAATAAAATATAGAGAAAAACCACCCAATATAATAAAACGTAGCTTCATATAAAATACACTTTATAAGTCTTCACAATAGGATTCAAAATTATTTGTTCAACTGACCGGTAAAGGGTTAAAATATTGGATTGTGTATAACCTTAGTCTTTGTAAAAATTATTGCAAAACTCAATTATTATTATTATTACAAACTATCATTATTGTTTGTGTCGTGATGTAATCATATTTATTTATGTATTCACCCACACAAAGTACTTATAAATATTTGTAAAAGTACTTTTGGAAGCTTTTCCATTGATCGTCTGGTAGATTAAGCCTAAAATGGCAACCAATAATAGTGAGCAATAAAAAAGCTTCCGATAAATTGTCATTAGTTATGTAGGTCTGTCTGTATATTGTATTCATAGAGCGTAGCTAATGTATTACAGTTTATAAAAATATAATTGGCTTTAGCCATATACCATGCCGATTTCTGTTAAAAAAAATTTGGCTTTTATACGAGTATGTACCCTTGGTGATTATTTAAATTTTGTGTAAGTATCATTATATTTTATAAATAACAAAACACCAATAAATTACAGAATCATTAAATTTTCATATATATTTTCTTGTCATATTATATTGTCTCCCGTTTAACCCTTAAATTCGATATTATTATATTTAAACAAAAAAATAATATCACCAATAGCAAAACTTGTTCCGTCAATAATAATCACTCGTGTAGGAACGTATCGGCATTAGATGCTTTCTTTCTTAATGTACTCTTATATTTAAATATAATTTCTGAATCACTGGCTCGTTTTTCATGGACTAGTACACGGCACTGGCTTTGACCAGTTAACATTTCTTTCACCTTCTTGCGTAAAAATAATACCTAAAACAAAGCTACATGGTTCGCGAGTGACGTGAAAGTTCTTCTATTTAAATGCTATTTATTTAAAAGTAGAGCTGCTTTATTTTTAACGCACACACACACCACACGAATTGTCAATAAATTTTGCTATAACTTACGGGTTCGGTACCAAAGGCCTGAGGTGCATTTAGTCTTGGCATTCAAAACATTTAAGGTTGTAAATTGCCTGGGTAGCAAAATGTCTTGGTCTGTAAATCACCCACATTGCTATAAGCCTTAGTAAATGGAATGACTTGGCTGTAAAACGACTAAGTCATAATGTTTTCTCAGGTAAATCGTCTAGATAATCTTTGCGGCCAATATTATAGAATGTCTTGATAATATGAAAGACTATGTAATTATATCGTAAAGTATGAAAAATGTCTAGGTAGCAGTTTGTCTAGATTGTCTAATGACAATACTTTATTTTATTATCACCTCCTTACTACTTCAAATTCGATTACAGCCCACTTGATATTTAAGTAGATATTGACATGACACTGACAAGTAATTCTAATGCAATTGAATTTCTTCTGTGTGTTCACGTGTTCTCGTCGAATAATGAACGGAAACGAGGGCTTTATATTTATAGAAAGCCACAAAGGTAAACCGGCTGTTGTTATCAATGGCCATCGATACAACAAATGTTATACAAACCCAAGTGGCACCACTTTTTGGCGTTGTTTTAAGCGAAATTTTTGCAATGCGTCAGTCACTTTGAGCCGTGATAATACTGAAATAATCAGACAAAGCTTACACGCGTGTAGAAAGAATAATAAAAGATGTACGAGCGATACTCATTTGAATATGAACTCATTAAAAAAATGTTATGAAGAAAGCATTATCGAATGTCAAGCTAAATTCCCGAACAAGAATATTTGTGCACGCCCCTTTGAATCAATAAAACATACTTTACTTAGGGCACGAAGATCTTACTTAAAGACAGAAAAGTTAGAGTTCTTGCTTCCGCAAGACGTGAAAATTCCTCCACTGATAGGAGAAAACTTTTTAGTTGCCGAGTATGGTCATGAGCAAAAAATATTCGTTTTTTGTAGCAATTTTTGCAAAAAGTCCATGAAAAAATATGCTCGTGAAGGCCACCTCTTTTTTGGAGATGGTACTTTTAAACGCGTGCCAAAGCCATTTAAACAAGTTTTTTCCGTTCTTATGGACCTGAACAGCGACGAGGGAAGTACAAATATAGTGCCGGTATTATATTGTTTGCTACCGAATAAACTCGAAGAAAGTTATACTGCACTTTTTACAATCATACGAGATGTTATAGGAGCAAAGATACAAAAGTTCAAATGTGACTACGAGTTAGCATTGATAAATGCAGTTACAAATGTGTTCCCTTTGATTCAGTTGTCGGGTTGCTATTACCATTACAACAGGGCAATATGGAAGAACGCCAAAAAATTTAAACTTACGGACACGCGTGAAGGCCGTAAAGTTACAAAATTGACATCAATTTTACCATTTGTTCCGGCAGATGAAATAGAAGAAGCATGGTTGACCGTGCATGATTTGGGACCTGCATGTCGTGAGATGAATAGATTTACAACATATTTCGAGAGGCAATGGTTGCGAATTTCAGCATTTATATCTTGTGCGGGGCAGCGGCATGCAACAAATAACGCGGTAGAAGCTTTTCACCGGCGGCTAAATACGCGTATGACCCATAAGCCCACGTTATTTAAATTTCTCTTCGAAATAAAAAGAGATAATAAATTACAAGAAATAAAAATCAGAAATGATATGTTTACGTATGGTTACAGAAAGAAAAGTGATATGACTTTCTTGAAAAAAAGCATTGTAGAACTACGGAAGTATATACAAGGTGAAGTCACTGTATTGGAGTATTTAGAAAAGATTTTGCAATTAAGAAACCTAGCCCTTATGTGGGAATAAGAACATGATGGTATTGGTAGTATAGTGTTAAGGATGTTTTTTTTTGTTTTCCAGTGCAGGTTCTTATGTTCAGTTTTAAAATTTGCTGATTAAAATATATTTTAAATTATTACGATCTTATATTTTTTCTTTTTTAAATAGACAGTCTTGCTTGGTATACTTTAGTAGTAGTACCTACTACACTTGTGAGCGTCAGGGATGGCAGGTATACAGTCACTAGCATAAATATATGACTATATGGGCAGTCTTATATCTGATCCACCATTGGCCTTAAAAATATGTATAGGCATAGGTTTCACAGAATGTTAATACCTACTCATTTTTCGTGCAATGAAGTCGTTTTGCAATCATGACGTTTCATCCACTTGCTTATTTTATAACTAAGACATTAAACAAACAAAATCGTTTGATAACATAGTCCTTAATACAATTAAGACGTTACACAATTGAGTCATTCTGCTTATTGGATATTTTCACGACCCAGACGTTTTGCTTCGTAAGTCTTTCTGAAACTAAGAGAATTTTGTAACCATGGTATTATACAAAAAAGTCATTTTGTACACTTGGTCAGTGTACTACTAAGACGTTTTGAATGTCAAGACTAAATGCACCTCAGGCCTTTGGTACCGAACCCTAACTTACCAATATACAATCTGTGATTTGACTAAGGTTGTCAACCTGCTACCGTTACCTACTTTAATATTAAGTGGTCTATCTGAGGCTAGCAGAAATTAATTAAAATATTTCAATATTACCTCAAAAATTTTATAAGGGTATTTAAAAAATATATAGGTATTTAATTTAAAACTTATGGTACGTAAACGTAACTGAAACTGATACGTAAACTGAAATTTAATACTTTATTTATTAAATTAAATTTTACACGTAGGTAACCAATTCTATTTGGCATATTTTATTAAGAAGTCAAAGTTCGAAAATAGTGATCGTTAGCACTTAGCAGTTTTTTTATACTATAGATAAGGTATAGTGAACCTCAAAAAAGATTTTGGTTTGATAACGACGATAGTCTTTATAGTTCATTATTTATAACTAAATGCGATTATTAAGGGGCCAATTTTAACACAAGGCATACAAGGGTTATAGTGCATTAATTATAACACCATAAAATTTCAAATATGTTTTTGTGTATTAATTCCACAAATTATTACCAACAGTCGCAACAGGCGCTTATCAGCATGAACAAACAAATAATAACGTCCCAGATGACCTTTTGCCAATTTAATCTTAAAAAACAAGTTATTATTCAATTCTAATGTGTTATACAGCCAGTGATATTTTCAAAATCATTGTAAGCAGCGATAGAAGTTGACAACCAAAGACGTCACGCATACCCCGCAATTTTCCATATCACACTATCATAATCATAATATATATGAATCATAGAGCAAAGAAACGCCACGCCCGTTAACTACTAGAGACGGCATTTGTATGGTCAACGTTTTCCATACAAATCAAACATGTCTGGAGGCATTTACCGTTTAACACCAGCATAAATACGGCTTACGCATTGTTTAGGTTTTGTGTTGCAAGACAATCTCGACTTGCATTTTCAAAACGCTAAAAATTGCACTTATTTACTTAGTTGTGATGTGATACTCCAGAATTTTGCTTATTTCGCTTATTGCTTACACCAAATTACAGCAAAATGAGGCACTTCTATAACTTTTTTGGATAATATTTACTCCACAACGTGCAAATAGAAACTGGCGTCCAAATGCGCACCGAGTTGCGCTCAGCGCAAATAGCGCAATTGCTCGAAACGATTATTAGATATTATTACTGGCGTCTCTAATAGCGCGGCGATTGTTTGCTCTGAGACACGACTATACATGCAAAACATTTGTTTAGTAAATATATATATATATCTACGATATAGATAATAAATTATTGTTACTTTACTCACACAGTAAACAGTGCAGAACTGTTAAACATTAACACGAACTACCTTTAAGGCAAAACATTGAAGTGCACTCCGTGATGGCAGCAAAGGAAAGAGGAACTTATAAAATCACACACAACCATCATTCGGTCTCTATATGAAAACCAAATCCGCATAAACATTCTCATTAAAAATAAATAATTTAGCCCCGATACCCACTGTGAAAAAATTCTATCATTAATTACATTATTAATTTATGTATATAAACATATTGCTCAAGTCTTATAGATAAAAAGAGTAATTGTTTTTTATAAAAGAGAAATATTCCGGTATTTAGAGGTCGGAGGTACGTAAGTGAAAAATAAGCACTTATTTCATAAATTTGTCTTTTGTGCTAAATGTAGGTAAACTTTTAATAACAAACACGAACGGACAATACTTAAAAATCGTTATTGTGCTCAAATATGTGTATAAATAAATTATAGTTAGTTAGGCTTCAGTTTTTCGTTCTTAATTATTATCCCGTATTGCAAATGAATATATATTTTTTAATATAGCTAGTCTCTCTTAGTTACTCTTAATTGAACGAGTTAAATATGAATATGTATGTAAAACAAAATCGTATAACGACATACAACTTGTTCTATAAGGAACGTTTTTGTGCCCATTTCATGTCGTCGGCCCTCGGCTTGCAACCGGTGAGAGCTTCGATGAGGACTTCGAGGGTAGACCAGAATCGAAGTTTCTCCAGAGGCCAGTTGAGCCAACCAGTTGTAATGCAGAAGTAAGTCTCGTGGGGAGCCACATGGTGGATGCGGTGATGGCGCCGGGGGAGTACTATGTGCCATTCTTGCAGCCACACCACCCAAGTGGGCAACCCGAAATACGTGTGCGACCATTTATGGATCTAAAATCGTAAATATTCCATTAGACGACGTTATCGCAAACGAAGATCGCTTTTCACCCCCGACGCACGATGGAAAAGAGTGGTGATATAGGTTTAACTAATCGGAGTCGATCGCTGTTGGCACAATTCGACTGATGAACAAATAGCGCCACCAAAGAAACGTAAAATTTATATTATATCTGCATCATAACTCCCAAACAGATGGGACTATTTTGATCCGCAGCATCAAGTTGTCTGCGTAATACCAAACTCCTAACCAACTTACAGCAGATATAGCGTGTTTGGGATCATTAGAATTTCCTAATTAGAATTGTGTCGGGGCGTTTATTTACAATTTTAAATAATTATATCTGGTTAATGTGACATTCACAACATATAATTTAAAAATATCCGGATAAGATTTCCCAGATATAAATCCTACGTGGACAACCTGATAAGATTTTGAAATATATCGCTGATAAAAATATATATTAATCTTTTTAAAAGGCGATAAAACTGATAAGAAAAAGAATGTCGCATAAAATTTATAGTATTTTTAAAACCATTTCAAATATCAACAATATATATGGACCAAATAAGATAAGAGTTTAGGCACACGAGGTGATTCCATCTATGATTCCAATGTAAACGGTAAAATGATTCTTTGTCAGAAATATCGATGCAAGATCTATTCGGTTATAACCATTAAAATAGCCATATTTATTGCATATTGATCCATTTGGACGACTATATTAAACATTTGATTCAGTTTAATCTACACTACTCTCTGGCAGAAGATTCTACAGTGAACTTAAATATCGATAGGAAATTTAAGGGAAGCCAGATTCTCTGACCTTAGTGTAACTTGTATGCATCCATATGTTCTTCTCTAAAAGAATCAATTGATAATGGTTCTTTCCAGCTGGTGAACTGTGTGAAAAATGTTTTGAAATTGAAGAAAAAATTACCTGGTTTGTCATCGCGACGAATATACAACAGAGGTACCAGTAAGCAATCCAATGAAATTCTTGATCGATACTTTGTTTATCGTAAACGAGTAATTGCCAGACAATTCTCCCCAACACTGGAATAGTTATAGCGAAATTGTCGCCATTCGTTTCAACAAAATCGTGCCGAGTAATCGACGTTGGGTCGATGTGGTGCTCACGGAATGGACGTAAGAAATTCTGAAAAAGTAACATCAGTCCTTCAGCGAACATTTAAATAACTCCTTCCTTATTAACACACAAAACAATATCCTCATTATGGTACCTCTTATCTAATTTTTGATTGCTGAAAAATCTGTTTTCAGTACTAACATTACTGAAAGTTTTACATACACAGCTTTTAACATAATGATGGGTCAAGGATAATTATGTTGATTTACCTACAACTATCGTACAGGCACTCTATCCCCATAACATTTCGATCACCGGAAGTGTTTAGACGTTTATTGGCACTGTTATATTTCTGAATGACCGTGATTTTAACAGTTTAATGACATACTATTTCAAATTTCAATGGTTAAAATTGCAGTTAATTACTGAAAATAAATTATAATAATATACCTATACCTATTATAAGTATTTATAGCAGTAAATAAGTTCTATGTGTACATGAACGACTTATTAAGAGAAGTAAGAATTTATGATAGTTACTTACTGCTTTAAGATCGATTTTTTTAACGAAAATTTTATAGGTGTATAGCTTTAATTGATTTTGATGTTATTACGATTTTGAAACCAGAGATTTAAATATACGGTTTTTCATTGTGGATGCCCAATAATACAAAGTTAGCTGAATATCTCTTTTGATATCACTACGCCCTATATTTTAGGCCTAAGCTTGTCGGGGGAAATTATAACGACAATAACATACAGTCAACCAATCAACTATCAAATTATTCCCCAATGATCGCTTCCCGCTCCTCAAATAACAGTCCGACAGCCACTCTGCTAAAATATACAAAGATATAACATTTATGTCGTCTGTTCGATCAAGACCTGTTAGGATCGCATTCTTTTGGTTCTTATATTTTTGCGCTAAATTTAATGTTAAATAATCAAGAAATCATCACTAGTCATGACCAACTGACGGACGTCAGGATCGCAATCTTTCGTTGACTGCACTATAGTAACTTTTATACTCGAAATATGCAAGGCAGACACATCATTATGTTAATGCGTGCTTATAAGTTATTCAATGCTAGAGCAAACTTGAAATTGGGTTAGGTAATTTTAAAAAGAAAGTTTTATACCTACATATATTACCTACGTATATATATGGATTTTATTGATCTTTTTCCGTAAGTTCGTATACAATAAGCAATTATGACCGCGATGTTGACCTGTCACACGTTTATTTTCCTTATGAAAAATAAATGAAAACAACAGCTGTACATACTTTGGTATATTGCCTACAAATTACATTGCTAGAAGAAATTTAAAATGTATTTATGCATTGACGATACTTTCACGTGTTCGTGGGAAAGCGTACATATGATAAACGATTATAAATTGTAGGTAAGTAAGTATATCATAGTATGAAGTTATGAACTAATACGTATCAAGAAAATTGTACCTATATTAACCAGATATTAACTGTACCGTTGTACGAATATTTATTAAAATATTGATTATGTAAATTAGCTTGTTGAATTCAAGGATACCTAATGTTCATTTTCACTATCCACAAAAATATATATTAACATTTTTTTAGAACAATTGTGTAGTTAGTTATACTTTATACTAAGTTATACTTATTTAAATTTGAATAAATAGGTCACAAATTCCTATTTTATTATATACGTTCATAAGAAATTAGTCACCTGAAAACTGCAAGAGTTAGGGCGTGTTCACATATTGCGCATAGTAAGCTGTCGATTGTGAGCAATAAAAAGCGTTTAGTAGGTAGGTCTGTAGTTAGCGTACTAACAAAAGCGAATTGTGCTACCATATAAATACAAAATATTATTATTTTTGAAATAACATGGACTGTTTTCCTTGCGCTGTGGTTAGATGGACGCGAAAAATTCGCGCGGTGGCCGCGTACTTGTGTTTAATTCGCAGCAAATTTAAACTCTACTGTCTAGGCAACAAGCGAATGGGTGGCTTCTACAAGTTCAGTACGCGGCGTCTGGCATATTGTATGCTTAATATAAATAAAGGAGTAACTACTAGCGTTACGGCGACAAATAGTCAGTGGTTTACAATCAGTTATATTTGAACACGCCCTTAGGGTCAATGCACACTGCCGTGGAACGGAATAGACCGGAAGAGTCAAATTCCGCTGATTGCGCGAGGATTTGTAGGTAGGATGTGCAGTAGTCTCGTTAACATGACGATGATATTGTTTTTATTTTGCTTATTTATGAAGCAGAAGCGAAAAATAAAATTTGATTTTTCTATTTATGAAAGAAACAATCCTTGACGCAGCAGTCACATTATTCTTCTATTATTATTATTATCATTATTTTGGAGATATTAATTCTTTGGAAGAATTGCTACCTCATTTTTTTTTGCCCATAAGTAATTTTTTAAATGATATTTTTATTAATTTTGAATGAAACGATTATGTATATTCCACTCCGCCGCAACCTAACACGGACTTCTATACAACGTAAATTGACTAACAGATATACGAACGTCATAAGTATATGTTTTTAGCTGCAACTTTATGCATTTTAATCTAATCTAGTCTAGTAAAAATTATAATTACCAGAACATTTACACCTACTTAATAAAATACTGCAAACATAATATATAAAATCACCAAACCCAAAAGTAGAAGCAAGCATAGTAATTAGCACTTTACCTACACCTAATTTAAGTGTAAATAGAAACATTGATTTTAGTAGTGACCATAATAAATCCTGCAAATAAAAGAGACACATAGTTACAACTGTAACTTATTTTATAGAGTTACTTTAAATTCAATGTTTCCATACAATAGTTCCATGAGCAAGGAAATTAGCAATCATTTCAACAACCAAAAATTACATGCACATTAAACAAATAAACCACATTACTTTGCCTATTAGTGGTAAATCAACTGCTCCCCAAGTGTCAGCTGCCCAGTGCACTACTCCCGAAGCAAAATCTGCCGTTAAAACACCAGCGATTGCTGCTATAATTAATGATGCATCTGCACGGACGTGTCTGGACATAAGGATGCCCGCAGACACACATAATGTGCAACAAACCACCACACACACCCATTCCTGTAGCCTCTTGCCTGTTGAAATAAAATTATTTACATGCAAATAAATATATTTGAATCTATTATACAAAATAAAATTGAAAATATCTACTTTAACTAAAATTAATTTCAATTACCCAACGCAATATCTGACAATATCAGAAGTGTCCATACGGAGCCTGTAAACCTATGGTGAGCAACGAGGAATATAAAACATGTGGAGCCATTACCTAGGCTATGAGCAACATTAACTGTCAGCTCACACCGAAAAGCGACACTGCGCGCAAGTTTTCGGTACAATATAGAACTTATTTACTTAACAAAGAAGTACGGAGTTCAGTGAGTACACGAAAGTGCCGTAGGCGGCTTCATTCTGCACCATGTTGCATCTCGCGAAGTCGCGATTCACAACGCGGCATAGTGGTGTCACAAGATACAGCGCGCTTGCTACTTTTACAAGTTATCTGAAGGAGTTCATTATAATATATAGAGCCAATAAGGAGAAAAATTTCAAAAGGAAACAAAAAATAGAGTCAAAAATGTCACCGTCACCATAATAAATAAGATGTTAGCAATCTGTAGAAGCGAGAAAAAGATAAAACATAGATCAGGGGCGTCAAAGTGATTTTTCTAATTGGCCATTTTTATAAGATTTAGCATGTGTTAACGGGCCAGACTCAAATTTTAAAACTAAAATACAACACATGGCCAAGTTACACTAAAATAAAGCGCGCGCAATTTTAAAACCACGAAGTGGCATCGAAGCAGTGACGGGCTTAAGGGCCGTATGCGGCCCGCAGGCCGTATCTTACCTACCTACCTACCATTACCTTGATGATTATAATAAGTTGTCTTAATCAATAGTGTTAATTGGATTATAAGGGAAATATAAATTTACATTAAATCTATCAAATATGCAGAGATATTAAAATATTTCACAACAGAGAGTTAAACATTATTATTAAGTAAGTACTTAACACAGTAAATATTGAATCTTACAAAAAGTTATGAATGACAAAAAACAGACCTTGTTTTAAAAATTTACAGCTGCACTTGATTTTTCATAATCTTTTTAAGGCAGCCTCCTACGATTACTGTTTAGCATATCTAACAAAGACAAAAAACAGACAATGCTAAAGTCACAATTGTGAGCACAATATTAGTTACCCTTTTCTATACACATGCACTAGTAGACAGAAATAATTATTAAACTTTAAAGACACAAACACAAAAATACAGTAAAACTAGAATTGAGGTTTATTCTTGACAGTAAGGGCTTTTGTAGATGTCTATTTTTTAACCTGACAAATTTTCAGGTAATTTGGCACTAGGGCCTTTTCGGATTTCAGTCAAAATTCGAAACAGGCAATTTGGGATTTGGTTGTAATGGACTGGAAGCAATAAATTGACATGTACACTTCTGTCGAGTGGACATTAACTCTGAGTTTTGTTTTTCTGGATCAAGTGGATTGGTTGACTTGGTTGGAACTTGTTGCAGAGTTGTGATGTCATTGAACAGTAAGGAAAATAACTCTTATCAGTGTACTGTTTATAAAAGAAAGTGTATTGTGGGTGCATTTTAGCTCTATTTTTGAACAAGGATATTAAAAAATTCATGTCATAATTATTATAATAAGTAAAAAGCACAGATGGCCAGCACTCAATATATAAAAAACAGTCATACCATAAGGTAGTATCTATACAAGTCAATATACTGCCTTGGCTGACCGCACTTTCTTATACGGAAACACACACACAGTGTGGCGAAGATTAGTATCCCGTGCTTGTACACACATTCACAATAAGCTATACAACACTGCTAATCGTGCAAAAAACACGGACGATCGTCCAGTGAAATAAACAGAAGTCTACAAGAGCCCTAAATATACAAATTAAAATTATTTTACCTATAGGTAATAACATTAAGTGTACTAACCTGGACTATAGAGTTCTGCAAGTTCTTGAGCACCGCGATGTTGCGGACCCCACCGAGGCTGTAAGCCTACCTCGCTCGGCAATTGTGTGTTAGCGTTAGGATCATCCTCGGACATGGAATGTTCAAGGATTTCTTTTTCAGTTTTAACCGGCGCTAATAAAGTTGTAGCCATTGTACTCGCATAGTCAAAACGTTCACAGCCCAGACCACTGAGTCCATCTCTTTTTGCACACGGCGGTATAGGTAGTGGCAAAGCCATTATTACCCCTCGGTTTTGATAAAGTTTTTTGTAAATATAAAATAATTATAATATAAATTACAACTTGGTATGTAAAGTAATGGAGTGGTTTGAAGACTTTGAAGCTTGTCAATCTTGTGATGTCATATCTATAACTGACAATATTGTATTGACAAATTTGACAATAGTCTTTATAATCTTTAGATGGTTGTGTTGACAATAATGACAAATCAGCGATCACGTCAAGTGAAGTGTCAATTTCGATATGGTCACAGAATATTTAAAATCTTTTACTACTAACAAATCAAAATATGAGTCAGGGAAATTTTTGATATAAGTTTCTAGAAATAAAAATTAACAGAGGGAGCAGATTTTGAAGATCCATATAAAAATTTAAGATACGTATGTAGCGTAGAGGGAGAATAGACTATTCTCCCTCTACGCGTATGTAGAGTTTGAACTTCTAGTACCTAGTCTATGTGTAGCACAGAATCAACCAAACAATTTCATTCCTTTTTGTTGTTCTGTGGATATGGATTTTTGCAAAAATTGCAAAATTCGCATTCGCAAAAATAACAGACTAGATCACGACTAGATAGTGTTTATTTTATTATAATTTTAGGTTATATTAATGGTGTTTTCATATTATGTACAACATAAGACATAAATATTGATGTTTTATTCTGTTCTTATCTAAAACTAAATTATAATGGGTACTGAAATGCAAATAAATTACAAAAAGTCATTAGAATATTGGTCAGAGATACCAGCTACTGTCGACGGAGTTCTTGGTGGTTTTGGTTTTATTTCAGACGTGGACATTGATGGTTCAAAATTGTTTCTGAAATCGATTCTATCTTTACAAAATGCTCCGAGGACTGATAGGGCTCTGGACTGTGGGGCTGGTATTGGTAGAATAACAAAACTATTATTAATACCCTCTTTTAATTCTGTTGACCTAGTTGAACCAGATGAAAAGTTTATAAGTTCTGTAAATAGTTTTGTTGGAGATGATAGTCATAAACTGGGTACACTGTATAAGGTTGGTTTACACGAGTTTAAACCAGAAAAGAAATATGACGTGATTTGGAATCAGTGGGTGTTGGCGTACCTTACTGACGAGGACCTTGTGTCTTATTTCATTAGGTGCCGGTAAGTTTAAATTCATATAATATTCAATACTTAGCTCTTTCTTTCCTTTATTTTATATAAAGGATAAGACTAGACGGTCCCCTTTATGCTTACATAGCCCTTACTGTCAAAAATAAACCTCGATTCTAGTTTTACTGTATTTACAAAAATAAACACAAGTTTAAACTTTAAAGACACAAACACAAGTTTGTGTCTTTAAAGTTTAACAATTGTTTTTGTCTACTAGTGCATGTGTATAGAAAAGGGTAACTAATATGACTTCACCCACGTAACTTTATAAAATACTAGCTGGTGCTCGTGACTTCGTCCGCGTGGAATAGTTATTTTGGGAATCATTTGGGTATCTCGAACGGTTTTCGCAGCGCACGCAACGGAAGCCCTCAAAGATGAATAATTTTCCCCGTTTTTTCTACATTTTCGATGGTTTCTTCGCTCCTATTAGTCGCAACGTGATGTTATATAGTCTAAAGCCTTCCTCGATAAATAATCTATCCAATACAAAAAGAATTTTTCAATTCGAACCAGTAGTTTCTGAGATTAGCGCGTTCAAACAAACAAACAAACTCTTCAGCTTTATAATATTACTATAGATAACCTTTAACAAATCTGCTCATAGTCCTTGGACTGTTCGCATGATTAAATTTAAAAAATAATAAAAATAAAATATAGCCATAGGTGAAGGAATTTTCAAAATTGGTCCAGTAGTTTTTGTGTTTATTCATTACAAACATACAAATCTTGTCTCCTTACAATATTAGTATTGATCACAAATATATTGTAACCTACCTTTGATCTTGAAAATATAAAATTAAACATTGTTTCAGAGATGCTTTATCCCATGATGGTGTTATTGTTGTAAAGGAAAATGTGACGTCATCAGGAACATTGGAGGTAGACGCTGTTGATTCTTCCGTTACAAGATCTCTTAAACAATTCATCAGTATATTCAAAAAAGCCAAACTCAAGAGGATAAAGCAGTGCAAACAAACAAATTTTCCAAATGGTATATATCCTGTCTATATGTTTGCTTTAGTAGCTGATACTGAAAAGGAAATAAGTGTATGTGATTAATGTAAATTGGTATAAAAATAGAGGAACTTAATGAGAACAGTGTAAGTGATTTTTTATTTTTAGTATTTTTTAGTTTAAAAATGTATTTATATGTGATAATGTAAAAATATAGGTTTTGTATTTAATATTATTATTTTTTATTTTTATTTATGAAACATACAATATCTCTCTACACATTATACAGATGTGTACATACAAGAAAAACAGAAATCAGCAAAGTTTCCATTAATCGCTGAAATATTTTCTGATATTAAATAATTTAAAACTAAATAGTATTCCCTAATAAATATCATTGAAATATTAAAACACATAAATAGAAGAGAAATATGAGTTTCTCAGACACAATTATATTGACTAAATAATCGTAAAAAATATAATAATATATCAAAAATTTATCAAAAATGAACAGGGAAAACTACTAACATCAAACGAAGACATCACAGACCGCTGGAAGGAATACTACATAAAATTGCTAAATGAGGTATTCCCTAGTGAGGCACCACAAGATATCCCTGCTACAGAAGGTCCTGTCCCATGTATAACGCCTGAAGAGATAACTCTGGCAGTCAAACGAATGGCAAATAACAAAGCCTCTGGCCCTGACGATATCCCTGCTGAATTCTGGAGGCGAATGGGAGATGCCGGCGTACTGTTCCTGACGAAACTTTTCAACAGGATCCTGGCTGATGGAATCCCCGACGAATGGCGAAAGAGCTTTCTCATCCCTTTCTATAAAAATAAAGGTGATATAAGACTCTGCGGCAACTACAGAGCGATAAAGCTAATCTCACATTCCTTCAAAATATGGGAAAGAGTCATTAACAAAAGGCTACTTGAAATAACTAACGTCACTGAAAACCAATGCGGATTCGTCGCCGGTAGGTCCACGACTGATGCCATACACTCGGTCAGAACACTGATGGAAAAATACAGAGACAACAAAACAGACTTGCACATGGTATTCATCGACCTAGAAAAGGCTTTTGACCGGGTACCCAGAGAATTAATTTGGCACGCTCTAAGGGCCCAGAATGTCCCCGAGCATTACATCATGATTGTCAAAGATATGTACTACCAAGTATCAACAAAAGTGCGAAGTCTGGCCGGAACAAGCGATGAGTTTGATGTAAGGGTTGGTGTGCACCAGGGTTCCGCACTCAGTCCTCTGCTATTTAATATTGTAATGAACCATCTCACCTCAAATCTGCAACGACCGCCGCCATGGGACATCCTATATGCGGACGACGTCGTCATCATCAGTGAAGATGTGAACAACCTACAGCAGATCTTAGAAAGGTGGAGGGAAGCTCTGGAAACATCAGGCCTGCGAATAAGCAGAGAGAAAACCGAGTACATGCATTGCAACTTTAGTGGCATCAACGGCAAACGCACTGTCTGTCTGCAGAACATCCAGCTAAAGCAGGTGGACCATTTCAGGTACCTAGGGTCAGTCATCAGTAAAGATGGGTCAATAGACACTGATGTCACCCATCGCATAAATATCGGGTGGATGAAATGGAGAGAGCTATCCGGTGTGCTGTGTGACAGCCGAATGCCCGTACGCATAAAGGGACGAATATACAGAGCAGCCGTCCGACCGGCCATGACATATGGAGCCGAATGCTGGCCACTCAAAAAGCAGCACGAACATCAATTGCACTGCGCAGAGATGAAGATGCTCAGGTGGGCGGGTGGTGTGACTAGGCTGGATCACATCAGAAACACACACATAAGAGGCACATTCAAGGTGAGACCTATCCCAGATGGACTGCAGGAGAGCCGTCTGCGGTGGTATGGACACGTTATGAGGCGACCATCCGACCACATGACCAGAAAAGTGCTAGATATAGGCACTAAACCCCGAGGACGAGGAAGACCCCGAATCACATGGATGTCCGTTGTGAATAAGAACATCAAGGAAGCCCAAATCGACAAAGAGACGACCCAGGACCGAGCTGCCTGGAGACGCATGATACGGAGGGCCGACCCCAAATAAAGTGGGAAAGGGCCAGGCAAAGAAGAAGATAATATAATAATATAATATAATATCCTTTCTTCCATCGGACATACAGACGTACGGCTGGCTACCATCCTCATCTTGTCGAAATCCCTCCTTTTCGGACCAAGCACTTTGAAACATCCTTTATAATGCGCACTGCCAGGGTTTGGAACTCCCTGCCGGCGTCTGTATTAAATTCATTAAAATTAATCACGACATTGCCGCGCGTACCCCTTAGGATACGCGTACTACTAATTGGGGAACAGGGATATAGGATAGGTAAATAGAAATATAATTAAAAAAGCAATTAAAAGTAGATAAATTTAAGTTTATGAAACTTTTATTTGAGTACAAAAATGTGTATAAATTGTAACAAATCATTATTTTATTATTATTTATTTAATAAATAGGTAGGTATTAAGTTGAGCAGTGGGCATTTAATATTGTAAAATTATTTATTATTGCATATTATTAATTTATTATTAACAAAGCCAAATTTCCGAAATAAGTTAACCTGTCATTTAGTAACTAAGTAAGTATAAGTATGAAAAAAATAATATTTAAATATTGACAAAACTTATTTTAAGACAGGTATCACATATAATTAAGAGGTAAAGTTTGTATGTAGGAAGTAATCTTCAAAACTACTCATCCGATTTAAAGATTCAGATCATTGGTGTTATAAACTATTGTTTGAATAGAATTTCAGGATGGAAATAAGCAGAATATTCCAAAAGGACAACTTCATGCCAAAGTTTATTTCAAACAAAGATTAATAACAAGATACAGCCGTCGTACTTGTCAAACGCGAAAAAAATACATAAATAAATCTAGTCGAGCGCAGCGAAACCAATATAATATATATGATTTCAAATTTCTGTCAGTTGTCTGTCTGCCTAGTGCTTAATTTCAAAAGGTATTAAGACTTTGAAAACCGACGAATGTTTTCGTAACTTAACTGTACCTCTAACCAGCTGTTTGTTTTTATATTAACTTCTGCCTATCTACGTGCAGGTATGGGCTCAGATTAAATAATAGTTACTGTATGGGTTACATTGATATTGCGAACATTCCCATTGGTAACACAATAATACCCATTACCTACACAATTAGCGCATATTAGAATATAGATAACACAGGTGTATTCTGCCCATTGACACCTACACCTCAAGCATCGTATCTTCTTATTGGCGCCGTATCTACATTAAAATTGTTAACTTTTATATAATTACGCACATACTCCCTGTCACTCTCTGTCAACAATGACCAACTTTCTAACTCTACCAATATTTCCAAATTCATACAGTTTTGTATTATCATTTCAATGGTCTCCATGGTTAACAAGTCAGATTGCATTATCCGTAATTCCCTTAGATGTATAAGAGGGTTCTTATCAAACACCTTTAACAAAAAGTCATGGCTGAGTTGCACTGCTGTGCCGATGTGTATGAATTGTACATTCAAACAGTTTGCCAGTATAAATAGCAATTGCTCATCGGTACAAGTAGCGACGCAAGTAAATTTTTTTAGATTTCTGAAAGGCAATATTTCTAATTTTTTCGTATATAGAGACGTGTGTTGAATCAATGTACAATTATATAATGTTAACGACTCCAGAAGTGGACATAATTGGCTGATATACATGAGTGCGTTTATATCAATCTGATCCACGTGCTCTAGATGTAAATTAACAATATTGCAACCCTTCACTTGTAGAAGTTGTTTGATTTGGTCCGCATAAAAATCGCAAGATAGTAATTTAAGTTCGCGCAAGTCTTTCAGCCCTATCAAAACCATTAGGTCTGTCTGTAATGTGTTATGGAATATAGTCATGCTTCTAATATTCGGACACATATCAACCGTCAACTGAAGATGATTCGGGGGCGCGTAACGACTTACAAATGTCGTCAATGCAAAAGGTTTTGCCTCAGAGTCTGTCAAGTCTATATACTCCAATACTCTACCGATTTCGTCACAACGACCGATATCTTCTAAGTATCTGCAATTCAATAAAAGTTTAGCAAAACCTTCCAAGGTCACAAAGGTCCTATATAACTGGATACTTTTCAAGAGTTTAATTTTGATTATGATATCGATGCTTTCATTTGTAACAGACTTAGAACTTGATACGTCTAACTTTTCCAGTTGTTTGCAATTTGTCACTAGACACCTTAAAATATTGTCTGTGCAATCGTAGTTTATAAAGAGATATTTTAAATTGTGCAATTCCTTTAGACACTGAATGATTGACTCCTCCATTTCCACAGTTTTCCAACCACCGGACAAAGATCCTAAATTCAAATAAACCAGTCCAGTAAGCATGTTCAGCTTTGAGTAAAAAATTGAACGCATCATTTTCGGAATAGTGTCTATAGATACGAACGTTAAATTTTTCGTAAACAAAACTTCTATCATCCTTACGATTACGTTCATTTGACTGACGAATTTGCCCATCGATGGCCTAAATCCTAGGGCATTTTTCGTTTTTTCCAACAGATTTGACAAAGCTCTAATGGTTTCAACTGCCAGAAGATCGTGAAGCATCCATGGAACGTTATACTCTAAATACCGACGCATGGCACCTATGCATCTTGCCAATGCTGCTTGCGCGCTAACTGTGTCTCGTTGAGCTAGAGCAGCAATCGGCGTCATTTGTAGCTCTGCTTGTTCTGCTATCCAGTCTCCGAGCTTGTACAATGATAGTTTCTCCAACTTTATGGGTTGCTTGTATCTTGTCATTGTCGATCTGTAAAAGGTTTTTAATATTATTAAGGTTAATTTCGGGTATCCAAGAAAATTTCCCAAGGTTAAAAAAAAGAAAACAACGGTAGGTAGGTAGGTACTTTACAGGCAGTGGCAGTTGGTTGGTTTACAATTGGAAAACGAGTCATCTGTGCTTTGAATATCGGTAAGCAACTTAGATACTTATACGGTTATTTACAAGAGATAAGTATCAAGAATATGTTAGGAAGGAGTCTAATTAACGACCGATGCAAAAGAGGGGTGTTATAAATTTGACCTGTGTCTGTCTATGGAATCGTAGCTCCCTTAATGGGCGGGCCGATTTTCATGCGTTTTTTTTTGTATGAAAACTGGCGTGATCGAGCAAGTTAGTGTTACCATAACTTAGCTATACTTACCTACCTAATTTATGAAAATCAGTTCAGGCGTTTGAAGATCATCGGCTTATTTCCTAAATTGATGAAGGGATCACACTAACTTTGATTGATGTGAAATTTGGTATAATGTTACTTCGGTTTGTGGTATTTCCATGACATGGTAACTGTGAATTATAGCAAGCTTCCCGTAACATTTAGTGTTTGTTTCATTCCAATCGGTTTACAAAAATATATATTATATGTATATCGAAATACCAAGCGTACAGCTTGCGAGCGCAGCTAGTAGGATACCTACTTTTACTTTAAGTACTTATTATAATTATTATTTTGACTCGATGGTTTATATAAATTAAATTACATTTATTTCTTTGGTAAAAGAAATATATCAAGTAATTACTTACTTGAATGTTTACGCAGATATGCCCACTCAATGTTATTTACGTTTCACCGAAAGAAATGAAATCAGATATCTATACATATCTACCTAAAATGAGTTCAGTTGAATTTTTCTAGAATAAGGCTCTACCTACAGAATATTAGACTTTCGTATTCATTATTTAACAATATAAAAAAGACTTCTGTTTTATTTTATCCTATTTACTTTTGTTTAACATTTAATTTTATGACACAATTTTCGTTTGGTACTAACGTATGTATCTAGAAAAATATTACCTAAGTGAACAATATGTACAGTCTATCTATTTTGTAGTTGGCTTACCTGCTCTTATAAAGACTATTGTGAATTATTGTTCACTATTATGGTTTTACTTATTGAAAACGTAATTTTAATACACTTTAATTTAGGCACAAGTATCATTAGGTAGATGTTTATTTTTAGAAGAACCCGCTGACGAACATGCAGTGTTGCCCGAGCCGAAGTACATAAATAACTTCCGAAAAATAAATTCAATAAGGTAGAAAAAAATGTAACTTGAATGTCTAAATAAGTCAATAATAAAATAATCGCAGATATTATTGGGCGAGCTGAAGCACAGTGGTTTGACCGCGTAGTTGAGCGGAGATTGAACAGACTATCGTTTTTTTTTTAAAATACCACAGGAACCCTACATTTTTCGCCTCCCTCCACTTGGCTCCCACGGGATCCTAGGATATTTTTTTAGTAAGTACAATACCGAGTATTTTTTTTTTAAAAATCTTATGGATCCACGGTAATAAAGTAATTATGTTTGAATCCTATCAAATGACAATGGAATAAAAGATAAAGTCAATAAAAGTGGAGGATTCTATGAGCATGCGAGGCACAATCCAAAAAAAAAACCCTAGGATCCCATGCGATCCTAGACGTGGGAGCCATGTGGAGGGGGGCATTTTTTTAGGATTACATGTTAATCCGTGTGCCAAATTTCATCCAAATCCGTTAGGCCGTTTTTGAGAGACCTTTGTATTTTGTATAATTTTTCTCTGTGTAAGTGGTATTCACCAGTAATTGTTTTCCAAACATGTTTGTTAGTGTTTTTATTTTATTTTTTATTAGTTAAGTGTATATTGTGTGTGAGCAAATGTTGGTGGGTCTTTTTTGTAAAATAAAAATAAAATAAATAAAAATTCAGTCACGAGCTCCGCACAAAAGGTTAAGGTTATGCGTCCGTTTTTTGGGATTCTGATAATGGTATTTACCTTAAAAAGGGGCCAGAGGCTCTACTAAGCCGACTAATTTTTATTGTGATACATCTGAAGAGGTAAAAAGAAGTTTATATGACAATGCAAAAGTATGTAAGTTTTTTAATAAATAGTCTGACATTTTTTATACATAGTGTAGCATTAAATTGGACAAGCTATTCAGGGACCGGATAAGCGAAAATGTGTTAGGTAATAGACTAAGTAATCCTAAAACACCAGTAAGTCAATGTTATTCAGCTCCATTCGCCTTTCACTGGATGATTTTGGTTACACTGATACAGTTCAGCTTTTATAAGTGCTTTAAAGTTGAACGAATTTGTATGCATCTCCATACAAGACTCCCATTTCCTTGGACAAAAGCTGAATAACTGTAGGTTACTACATAATCTCGAGTACTACAGTTAAAGTAAACTCACATTGTTTGAAAGGCAATTATTGATCTGGCGTGTGTAAGAAAATAGGTCTGGCTAAGCCAAAATATGGACCTTTAGTTTATCCAGCTAATTGTTTACGCTGAATAAATGTCAAATGAAACGCAACATCTGTCTTTACACTTATATTTAATTAAGCCTTAACAGCGTACACCCTTGGAGGGAACAAAGACTTCTTTCTGATCTCTTTTCGAGTCTTTATTTTGGCTTCATGCTTAGTCAAAGCCTTGCGCATAGCACGGGTCTTCTTGGGCCTAAGGTCGAGTGGCTTGTACTTCTTGTTTTTATAGTGGTTACGGAGATTAACCTTCATCTTCTGATGATAAACAATATAAACACGTGCGATAGCTTTTCTCACCACCCGTCTGAAAGAAAAATATTAATCAAAATCAATAGGAAACCATAAAATATAATCAATATGGAATAAATATGAAAAGGTAGATTAAAGGTTTTCTTTTGTACTTCAACTTCCTAATTTTTTTAAAGAATAACCATTTTTCATTATCCAAGACTAACAACACAACCCTGGCTTCGCATGGAGTTGAAATTTTATCATAAATCCTTTCATAGCAAATCTTTACGTTATTAAATAAACCCATTTAAAATTTCAACTTTCTAGATTTAGTAGTTTTGGCTGTGCATTGATCATCAGGCAGGACAATCATTTTTATGTGCAGATTTATGATAGCTTATACAATCAATCAATCATACTGCATGCATATCACAACATGACATATAAGCTAAATAACCGATAACAGTCAATCCAAGTAAATATGGTAAGTAAGGGAGAACTGAACACCACAGTAGTCTATCTGAATTTAAAAATTGTAGAAATGGTTGATACTTTTTAGTTTTGATACATCCATTTAAAAATCTTTCATGATACAACTCAAGTATGTAGGCATTGGTCCTTTATTAGTAGGTATTAAAAATTATTGTGTTTGATTACTGTAATGAATATTAATATTGGTTTCTCCCTGATATCAAATGAACCTTAGCATCAGTAACCAATTTTTTCACAATCATCACGATTGTAAAATAAAAAACAGTCACTTGATTTTTTTGCCTAAGAAAGATCAGCAGCCTACTTGCAATACCTTGGTGTATTAAATGCCTCAGATAGACTTCACTAGTCACCTACCATCAAGTAGAATATCAGATGGTCTACCACTATTTAGTATTAAAAAGGTAAAACTAGGAACATAATGGGCAGAACTTCTAAACCTTTTTTTAAATTACAAACAAATAACTTATACTTAACTAAACTTTATCTTTAATACTTACATTTTTGAAAGTTTTGAGGCCGCTCCACCGGTTACTTTAGCAACCCGAAGGTTGGTAAGTTCCGTCTTCAACTCATCGAGCTGTTTAAAAAGCTCTTTCTTGTCTTTTGTTCTTAATTCTGAGCACTTCACTTTACCCTGAAATCATTTGATAATAATTCCAATTAATATGTATGTAACAATGTAAAAATTAATATAAAACTGAACGATTAGAAACATAGCTTGTATGTTGTTTAAGAAGGCATGTTTGTAGAACATTTGTTTATATTGGTAGAAATTAAGTAATGACGGCACTAAAAAAGATATTTACAATAATTTAAATATTTCAAAAGTTATAACTAATATGTGATCAAATTTATTTAGAAAGATTTATTTATACGTACCATTTTGGCAAGATCTTAGAAAAAGACCACCAATTCAACTCAAAATTTGACGTAAAAGAAAAAATGAAACCAATCAAATCAAGTTGTCAGTATACAGAAGTGACAGTGACACATAATGTCACATGCTAACATGCTAACATGATGCTAACAATGACGTACCAGGTCAAAATATATCATATTATATAGTCTCTCTCGCTAGTGTGTATTATGTTCCTTGGTAGCAAAGAAATTGAATAGAAGATACGTTAGTATCTACTATTTAGTTTGTGAATAGAAGTAAGGAGGCCCAACTCCATATTGTGAGTGTCCGAAGAATATGCTCAATTGGGCGACGCTGAAGTAGAATTGGGGCTTGGCGCTTAGTAGCATTTTATCAAAGAAATTTATTAGTTAATTTCTTTGCATTTTATATACGGTGGTTTCATGAACTACGAAACCATCCAATCATATCAATCCACCAATGCTACATTAGCGCCATGCTGGTCTATTTATGAACCTTTATTTTGCTTTTAGCTTGATGTTGAACACCGATGTAAGTTGGATGGAAATAGTGAAATCATATATTTGATAATAATTCATTTAGGCTAATTTATTCCATAATAGCTATTTTAAATAACGTAGTCTATATAACTACAATTTTGATAAAGCATTTTTTCTTTGTATTAGACATCTTGTTAGATAAAATTTCATTACCATCAGACATGATACGAGTTTTAGCTCTAATTATCAGATAATATTAACTCTTTCTTCGGTTCTTATATTTCGAAATGAATATCTTCTTACTTCATATATTTCACTTTATACATATATTTTCAATTACAAAACTAGTTACATAGACTATATTATTATATTACACAGGCAGTCAGTATAATTATGTTCTGTGGATAAGTGACCAATTGGGAACTGCCAACTGTCAAGTCAACTGCTGTCATATTGTCAAGATCAACTGCCAATTTTGATTTCCGTCGTTTCATTCGATTTCTTTTAAGAAATGCCAATTTTATTTCTATTTTTTATAATATAAAATAAAAATGTTTCTTTATATTATAATCACCGTAGCACTTTTATTACCTCGTACAATAATCACAACCAGTAATTTTGATGTAAATGGTTACCTTTTGTATTGTCCGTGTATGGGTAAGTAAATTTATAAATATTTAAAAAGCCGGCACTTTAGGATAATAATAAACAGTGCTATAGTTCTTAATTTGCTAGTTTTGGGAAATGAAGGTTACTACAGATTGATATTTTTTGTGTAGTGTCTATGGATTTGAAATTGAATATTAATAAAATCAAAGTAATCACATTATGTGTTATTATGTTTGACTTCAGGTAGATTTGGAAATCAAGCAGATCACTTTTTAGGATCATTAGCATTTAGTAAAAGTTTAAACCGAACACTAATATTGCCTCCTTGGATTGAATACAGATATGGGGAAGTGCGATCTATACAAGTACCTTTTGATACGTATTTCCAAATTGATCCTCTCACTGTTTATCATCAAGTGATTACAATGGAAGCTTTCATGAATAATATAGCTCCAAAAATTTGGCCGCAAGAGAAGAGAATATCATTTTGCTATATGAAACGAAATGGAGACAAAGAGAGCAGCTGCAATGCCAAATCTGGAAATCCCTTTGGGCCTTTTTGGGACACATATGATATTGATTTTGTTGCTTCTGAATTCTATGGTCCTTTAAATTATGACGCGTATAATTTAGCTATGGTAAACCAATGGAAACAGAAGTATCCACCTGATGATTGGCCAGTTTTAGCTTTTACAGGTACTTTTTATTCTAAAAACATTTTAATTGCAAAAGTTTTTACTCAATAATGCAAAACGGCTGAACAGATTTGGATACATATAGTACTTTTTATCCTGGAAAAGTGTTAAAATATATAACATCATCCTTTACTTACATACCTCTGTTCTTTTTTAATAATAAATTATGTTACTTAAGTATACAGTTATAATATTAATTAACATAAATCCGATCCTGTCTTGTGATCGACAATTTTTTGACTCTGGAAGTCTACAAGTTATTTTCATACAATGCCACATATCTATTTTCTTCTATACAATTTAATTGTCATAGTTGATGTGCAACTTTTTTTTTTTTAGGGGCTCCAGCTAGTTTCCCTGTCCAAATGGAGAACAGGAATCTCCAAAAGTATTTGTATTGGAGTGATGACATTGTAAACAAATCTAAATCCTTTATAAAGAAGAATATGAGTGGTGGTGGATTCCTTGGAATCCATTTAAGGAATGGACAGGATTGGGCGAAAGCTTGTCAACATGTGCAAGATAGTCCCACTTTATTTGCAGCGCCTCAGTGTGTCGGATACAAAAACGAAAGGGGACCTTTGACATTGTCTATGTGTTATCCTCAAAAAGACGAAATTATAAAGTAAATATCCTACACATGATTTTCTTTAAGAATATTAAGTAATTGACAGCATTTCGAAACAACTGATGGGTTAATATAGCATTTTTGGCCTTTATTTTGAAATGTCTTGTTTTTGTCTTTTCAATTTCAAAACTTTAAAAAGTTTTGAAATTGTAGCCTTATAATAACTGTTTCTATAAAACTGATAATTAGATAAAAAAAAAGTGAATTCCAATATGATTGTACAAACACAGTGTTCCTAATATTTTCTTGTATTTACAGGCAAGTTAAAAGAGCACTTAAGAAGCTCAACGATATCAAGTATGTGTTTGTTGCGTCAGATTCAAACCACATGATAGAAGAATTAAAGGCAGCACTGAAGAAATTAGATGTGAAACCTGTGAAATTAAACCCATCAAACCCGCACATTGATTTAGCAATATTAGGACAAGCCAATTATTTCATAGGCAACTGTGTTTCTTCATATACGGCGTTTGTGAAACGGGAGAGAGATGTTAAAGGGTTGCCTTCGGAGTTTTGGTCATTTCCATATCGTAAAAAAGCGAAACATGAAGAACTCTAGGTATTGTGTAAGTATTTTATCTTTAAGTTAAATAAAAATATAGATTTCATGCTTTATTTTGAAATAAATTTTGTAAAAAAGTGTTTTCGATTTATATTTATTATACTTAATAACAATATAAAACTATTGTTAGTTATTACGATAACAGTGTTACCAATATTTTTTTAGTAAAGGATATTGAAATGTGATTTTCCCAATGTTATAACAGTAGGTAATTAGATAAAACTTAAAACCAGTACTTAGCTCTCTTTATCATTTATCATTAATGATTTAAAGATACACTTTAGGTTATTTCCCCGCCGTTCTGATTGAAACAATAACTATTTATAAACAATATTACAATACAAATAAAACAATAATTATAAAAGTTTAATTTTTATTTACACTGTGTATGTTACATATTTACACATAAATAATCTAGACTAATTAGCTAGTTACTTACACATAACAAAAAATCTGTTTATGAAAAATAACGTTTATTAGTTCTGTAAACAAAACTAGTGGGAAAAATATACACTATGTCACTAGTTCTGCGTAGAAACAAATTAAAGGTAATTATACCTACTTAAAGATAAAAAAAAGCAAAAACGGAAACAAAAATAAGTAATTACCTAATGAAGTAAGAATTAAAAAAAAGATACGTGACTGACTTGAGTGGATCACAGTCTTCTGTGATAGGAAGAAAGCACAAATTTTCATATGAATATATAGATCAGTCTAAATAATTATATGAAAATTATGAAAATCTGATATACATCAGTCACTGATGTACTACTCAAAACAAATGGAAATTAAATTGAAATTGTATCTACATAAAACTAACAAGTTTTAGGAACTTCAAAAGAAATATAGATTGAAAGGAATAAATGAAAACAAGATTAACACCTACATAATCTGTCAACAATATCTTCATTCAAAATTCTCATGTATGATGAGTCAAGAAAAAAAATGCAGATGATATGTGATTAATCTATTTTCCAACAATTTTATAACTCAATTTGTGGCAAGAGATATTAAATCTTTAAATTTTGTATTGTCACAGTCAAATTAAAATTACACAATGTTTCGCTTTTTAACTATTTAGTTCACATATTAAATACAATTTGACAGTATATTCTCTAATTCTCCCTACAGGGGACATTCTTATATAGAGTGCAACAAGAACATGTCACTTATTAAGAAGTACTGGAAAAAAAAAGTCTCACTAGTTCGGTCAACCGAACTACTGGGAATGCACCAACCAAAAGACGCCTGCTGACAGGATAATCTGCATTTGAAGCAGCCCGTTGTCTTATGTTCGAAAACTTCACAAAATTATAAAATTTTATTGCCAAGTGCCCTTTTGCCAAAGTTAGACAGTTCACTGTAAAAATTGCTGCCCATCGTCAGATGATTATTTATTAGTAAGGACGCGAGGTTACAATGGTGCGCGCGCGCAGTAAAATTTTTAAACAAAGAAAATAATTAACATAATACTAAAATATATAAGAGATTAGTTAATTCTAGAGAGACATATTAGAGCTTTCGAATGGTGTTTCGAACGAAATTAGGATATATTGGTCAAATATTCATCAACAAAGCATTGCAAGTGTACAAAAAAAAACAGTGTTTTCATTCAAATAACTTAATTAAAACCTGAAACACACGTGATACTTAAATATAATGAAAATTTTCGAAATATAATTTAAGCTAATCCGGAAAAAAAATCAGAGGCATTTGTTAAACTACTTGAAGGCAAGTTGTTAATCATGTCCTTTTTCTTATTTTGTTTTTCATTCACATTAATGAGGGAGTCTAAATTTTCAAAGTAGGATATATTCCAAAATTTGACGTCATTATTATGTGAACACGAAGCTAAATACTGACCATCGTGGCTTATATCTAGACATTCAACAGGCAATGTATGTTGACCTACTATTCCGAGTTGTCTCTGTGGAAACATATGCGCAGCTCGGAGAACTCCGTCTTCCCCCGATGTCACAACAATGTTCTGTGTTATTGGCATCATACAGGACACAGATTGTTTCTCGCCAATGTATTCATCACTGTGTAAGCCGAATTCTTTCCAGTTGAATAAATATAGTTTGCCTTTGGAGGACCCCACTAATAGTTTTGTGTCAGAACGGAAAAGTCCCAAACAGGTAAGTTCAGAATCATATTCTTCGGACGTCGTGTAAATTTTACTGTGAAAATTGAAATTGAAGACATTATCTATCTGAATCAGACAATAAAAATCACATTTAATTAATAAATGTGAAAATTTGTATGTTTGTCACTCAATTACACAAAAACAGCTCAACGGATTTGGATGAATTTTAGCACACAGACAGTTTATTACCTGAATTAACGTCTAGGATATTTTATCTTGGAAAAATGTTAGGTTAAGTTCCTATAAAAATATAAAAAAAACTAATGTTTTCAAAGTTCGAGTGAATAGGCATCTTCTGGGTGAGCTCGCTCCATCTTAGGCCTCATCCTTGCCACGTGTCTGGTTGTTGGCCAAGAGCAAACCCATCTCTTATAAAATAAAAAAAAAATAAAAAAAAAAGAACGCCATTGTCGCCGTATCGGCGCCACCGTCGTCACAGTAAGATATTTTCTCAAGAAAAATATATTTTCCTTTTTCAACATAGTCTAAATTTACACACAGATAGTTTATTATGTGGATTACCATATTAAGAGATACTGCATAATCCTGGAAAAATTTTAGGTTCCTGTGGGACTTTCAAAAAACTAAC
Organism: Synanthedon tipuliformis; assembly: GCA_947623395.1. Lineage (NCBI taxonomy): Eukaryota > Metazoa > Arthropoda > Insecta > Lepidoptera > Sesiidae > Synanthedon > Synanthedon tipuliformis. Next base: position 7,198,803 of record OX392408.1, on the reverse strand, counting down.
CACAGCGCATAGAAGTTTCAGATATAACTAGTGATCAATACGATAGTACATTCTATGTTTTATAGCATATTGAGTCGTTTTAATTTCCAAAAAATAATCTAGGTCAATTAAAAGATATTATTTAAAAAAGTTTAAATTGAGATTGAGATATTCATTTGTTAATTTCTTAGGTTTATATTCATATTTATGTTGAAGATTTTTATTACAGTCATGTTTAAGCCTTACCTTCCTTTCAAATCAATTGAAGTAAGAATGCCATCACCTCCAGCACAAACTAAATATTTTTGTGCATCATTTGTAATCATGTCTGAAATGTGTTCTTCACCAACATTAATCGAAAATACTGGATTCGATTTTCTAGTGTCCCAAAGTTTTACAGTTCCAGTATCGTCACCTGAAAAAAATTAAGCTTATCTTTAACCTATGTACTTAATTAATTTTAACTGTGGTCCATGATTTATTTAACTGGTTTTTATATATTTTTTGTAATATAAGTACCACAATAGATGAATATCCAGCAGTGCTAAGAAAAAAATAATAAAAATAATTACCAGTCACAATTTTGTTGGTGCCTAAACAAATCATTGAATAAATAGGTTCATCGTGAGCATTGTCGTAACATTGTTTTAATTTTCCTGTTTCAACATCTGTAGCATAAATCACTTTGTCCTATAAACAAATTAATGAAAAATACATATACATATATATATTAAAATAATATACACATCTAAAAATTGAGCCATTTATCAATATTCAACAAGATAAGTATATGCTAAGTTACCTTTCCTGTGGAGTACATATTTACTCCCTCGTCATCGAATTTTACAACTCTACATGAGGACAAATGGAGTTCAAAGGTATTAATAAGTTTTGTTTCATCATTGGTGTATGAATACAGAAGTATATCACCCAAAATATCTGCTATTGCAATCATATCTCTAACCGGATGTAATGAAATGTCCACAATGTAATCTTCATGTGTAATTGTAGGTGGATGGTCTCGTGGTTTACATTTTTCAGCTTTTATGGCTTTCACTACTTCATCTTCATCATCATCATTGTCATCATCTTCACCGACTTTATTGTCTTCATTAGTAGGATTATCATCATCACTCATAACTTCATCGCTACTCTCTGCAAAGTAATTACATACAAAATCCAATAGAAAATTTTCAATGGTTCTAGTCTAGATTTAATCTGTTTTGAGACAAAATTGTTTCCTTAAAAAATAGGTAGGAATCCCTACCCGGGGAAATCCTTAGTAGGGATAGGTTGAACAGGCGATAAAATTTAGAACTTTTATTTTTTGAAATAGTAATGTGTTTAACATTTTACGATAAACACATGGTACGATTTTTATACATAACATCGAATCATTATTCAAATGTAAATGAAATAAAATAAATAAGACAGTTGAAGGTAAAAACAGATTGTAGTAAATTGTAATTACCATTCCCAGATATATACTCGTCCGTCGAATCATCGCTGGAGTTATCTTCTTGTAAAGTTGGCTTAGTACATTCGAGCGGCATTTTGTGTGTTTGCTCATAAACACAAAATACTTTAAAAAAAAAACTAAGGCACAAACTAATAGTCAAAGAAATTAAACAAATATTTGTATTTTAATTACAAAAATATATTTGTGGTTAATCGCCTTCACAGTTAAAAAGATTAATTTGTGATAGTATGCATAAAACTCAGTTTATCATTTACAATAAAATTTTTGATTACAAAATATAAATTTAACACCTACATAACCTATCGTTCAATTCACATTCACAATACGAAAACAAAAAATTAGTAAACAAAAAGGCCGCGTGTTTTTCCAGTCCAGCCGCACAGTCCTGCCCACAGAGCAGTCACAACAGAGGCACAGATTATAAGGCTTCATTTATTAAAAATTAAGTTGACAATGTATGATTTTAAATAATTTTAATAAATGAATTTGTTTTTGTTGATTTTTTCAATAAATTGATAAATAATCGAAATCAAAACATATACAATAAAAAGTACGGTATACATTTTCTTGCTCTATCAAATTAGATGAAGTTTGTTGGACTGGACAGTGGACACAGAACAAAAATATTGCACGACACGTCACGAGCTGGAACGACCTATTACTGTCAGAATCTGAGTTTGATAGCTGTTTTTAGGCGGTAAAAGTAATTAATTTAATTTATAATTGACGACTGACTGGCAATGGAGCCAAGATATATAAGAGAATATATATATATTTTTAAACTTATGTATGTATCTATAATGTATATTATTTGACTTCAACTTTTCTTGTGCTGGTTTTAGTTTTGATTTTGCCATTGATGATGGATGATAGAAACATCATTTGACATAAAATCTGACTAATAACTGGAACCTCACATCACCTCCGAATCCGATAAACTGGAACAACCTATAAGCTATTATCAGAATTTGAGTTTCGACAGCGTGTTTTTGTTTTTTAGGTGGTATATACACAATCTAATACACATCGATGCTAATACTGCTGTATTAGCATCGATGTGTATTAGATTTAGATCACGCACGCCCCGGAACCCGGAACGGGTATGATCAAATTATGCTCGAATCTGGCACGACGTGTTTTTCCAGCACTCTTTTGGCCAAGGCTAATTTGCTCTAACCGCCGTTATGATGTGGCCTCGGCAATTACGCGTCTTGACAGCGTGATCTTGTTCAAACAGATGAACAGAAGTCGTGAAACCGTCCATGCAGCTCCTTCTTCCATATGGCCTCTCCGACAAAAAAAATCAGGGATTGCTGCAGAGCTAAGGATAATATCGTATCGTTTTGGATTAGCTAAAAGTCCGTGCGGTTTTGCCACCCTGCTTTTAGAAAAGAAAAACATTTTTTGACGAATATTCCACCTACAGTTTAAAATATATTTTTTAATGTTTGGTTGGACCAATCCAACATATACGACAGAATGGAGTGGAAGTTAGGTATATATATATAAGAAATTTAAAAAAAACACCATTTAACACTAAAGTTTTAATAATAATAGAACTGTATACAGATTTGTAGTCGTTTAATTGCAAAATAAATTTGTAACAAAATAACTGGAGTTTTTTTTCAGTTGCTAAGGAAAAGTGGGTGGTATTCATCGACTCAATGCCTACGATTCTAAATCAGAACCTTTCATGGCATGGCACCAGTCTCCTCACACAATATCCTATCACACTTTGAGATACACAACCACTTGACATCAGAAATGTTACAATAGTAAGTCAACACATCTACATTTTACTAACACAATTCAAACAAAACGGATTAGTCTCACTTTTCATAAATATCTTGCATAATTCTCGCAAACACTATCATCCCTGTCAGCGAAACTAACAGACTAGCAAAACACTCAAACTACACTCAAAATACTCTTGAATTTTAAGCCGCGGTGACACAATCACAGTATGCTCAGACCGAGCGCACTTGGACGCAAATATTTTATCGTGTAGCTACTTGTTATCTGATCACCTTTGTGTTAGAGCTAACTAGTATATAGTTCAGTAACAAAATGGCGGATTCTCATCTCAGATCTACTTATAGCCAAAAACTGTTACAATTACGATAGAGTTCAGCAACAAATCAGTCATTTCAGTCTCTATGGACTGAAAAAAAATATGGTGAAGAATGAAGAAAATTAGCAGTGATTAACTCCTACGAGTTAACTCGTTCCGAACATACTCTGATCGTGTCAACGTGACTTCACATATATACTACAATTTGTTTGAGGACGTTCATGCAATGTGTTGGGAGAATTTCCTGTTAAGATGTCATTTGCAAGAGTATCTAATCAATTTCAAGTAAACATATAGGAGCGTTTTGTTGCCGATTCAATTACGTTATGTTATTTATATGTAATTATACAATACAATATTACGATAAAAGGCACTAATTTGTTAATCAATATCAGACAATAGCCGTAGACAAAAAATAATAAAAAAATTACATTTATTGTCACTATAGAACAGCAATGCATGGGCATGTATACTTCATTTTATCAAGAAAATAAACTAGGTATCGTTAAACCAAATAAGCTAATACATATTAAAAAACAACCTACTTTTATAAAAAAGAGATTCAACATTAAATATTACTCTATAATTTAAAAAAATGTAGATTTTAAGGGCCATTAAATTTAAATAAATTGGCTTTGAAAAAAAAATATATAAAATAACAATCTCGTGATATATTTAATTGGGCATAAATGCTTGATGGGTCCGAATATAACGGCACTGAAACTTGCAACCAAAGAATTTTCAGATTGAAATAATTTTATATACTTAGTATTATTCATTTTTAAAATCAAGTGTAACAATTAATTTTGGAATGCTCTGAAACGTGTCTGGGCTTTCACAAAATAGTTTGCTTAGCGCCATCTTATAAAAATAATAATAATATAAGATTAATATTAAATCTTGTGAAAAAAAAAACTGTTCTTAAAGCAACAATAACAATACACAAATTTTCATTGTCTTATTTATTTCAGTCTAGTGCCTCCTTACTGCGAAAGGCCGTGTAGTGTATACTTCCTTTTTAAATAGCATAACGAAGAAACACATTTTAATTACATATGTACAGACACATTGAGCTCAGGAAAAACGACTTCTTTCATCACACAATCACTGGAAATGCAAAACTTCGTGGTACATAAGTTTTATACTTTTTGCGTACTACTTTTATTAGTAATTCTATTGTGAAAAATAATATCACCTGTGTTTTCATTTATAATACCTAACATCCCGTTACAGTGGGCCAAAAACTTTTTAATTTTAATAATTGGATAAATTCTTTAGGTTGTTTGCTTTCTTTGGAAATTGTATACAAAATTGAAGCCCAAGTAGTGTACATTGCAATAAAAATAACCATTTGAATTGCTAATAGTTAAATTGCAGTCAGTGGCACCACTATCTTTAGCTTTTAGTAATGGTGCTCACTTTTGCTCTTAGTTTAGCTCTAATTTATAGTGCTCAGTTTAGCTCTAATTTATAGTGCTCAGTTTAGCTCTTTCTTCACGATAAGTCAGAAGCATAACTAGAGAGCGAGAATTCGATATCACCGCGTGTATTCTGTGGAACGTTTTCTACTTTTTTTAAGGACTACTCATAAAAATGCTTATTTTTAAAATTTGCCACAATTACTGCGACATTTATTCCGCAATGGCCGTATAGTCCAGGAAAATTTAATAATAACTCAATTTTGAAATCCCAGAAACATTCTTGTTATAAGCTTTTAGAAGATATGTGATATCCCACGGCTTAAAGAAATTTTCGATACCACCCTGTAGAAGGAGTGGGAAAAGAAATGTGTTTTTTTTTTAATCATAAAAAATGGTGAGTTAGATAAAAGTTTCGGATTGATAACTTTTTTGCTAAATTTATAATCAACAGAGTTAGAGCTTCCTTACCTTCTAACCTCCCTAACTCTAATTAAAAAAAAAATCTTTTATCCTTCGATATTTCATATCTTCTACACTTATTGCAAAAATGGCCTTGAGGGACTCAAATTTTGATTTCTTAGTAAATTTTCCTGAACAGTAGGTTTTATGAAAAATGTACCTTTAATTGGGACGGCTTCCGCGAGACTGACAAAATAAGCATACGCGAGGAAGACAGTTTAGTGAGGACGGTTATATTAATTTAGGAACATACAAACTACTCGAAGAAAGATATCGCGATGGAATTTGTTACTTTCAAATGTTCGCGTTTCTAGATATGAAACGTCCCGAATCAGACTTATTTTGACTCAATTCTTAAGATAAACACACGTAGAATACGTAATCTAAAAAAAATTTAATTTATAAATAAGAAAGTCCTCGATTTTATTTTATTCACATGATATTTTTTTTTCTTACTACCACAAACTTCTGCGTATCGAAGTCGTTCGTCGCCAATATGGCGTCCTTTGGACTCGTAACAACTAACGAATGCATACAAACATCTCAATTGTCAAGTTTTATAAAAAGAGTGATTGATAAATCGTTCATACATCCCTCATACATTTCAACACCGTTCACGCGACAGTTCATACTCCTTACAAAAAACCTCTTGGTAATAATATTAATCTAATTGAAAAATTCAAAATCCCTTGCATATGTGCATGCCTAAAATAACATACGTCATCTTTCATGCGATCTCTTTCAAAATAATTAACATTTAATCTCACGTAAGTAAAGATACCACAGCCACTGTCTGTATTTATAATACCGAATAGGAAAATGCTTTAATTTTTTTTTTCAAACATTAATATGGAAAAATATGGTCAGACGTGTTTCAAATTAATTTTAACAGAATGCGATAGGTGCATAAGTCGTACACTTACAATAAATATACTGTAGCAGTGTTGAACACATTCATCCACTTACAGACTTAACATTAATAAATCTTTAAACTTCTATAAAGAAATAAATAGTTTATTCCTATCCGAAACCAATGCCAATTCAAACCAAAGACAAAATTAACAAATATAAATTATCATATCTGCAACGATTGCGAGACAGAAATCAGTTTAAATTGTAATAGGATTTTATTTTTACAAATGATCCAATATTAACGCCAGATTACATTAAACGACAACCATACATTTTATTTTATTGTGTATTGTTCTTGATTTTCAAAAATAAAAGTAAGAATGAAATTTACGTGACCATTATATCTAAAGGGTGTTTTACTGAATTATTGCATAGATTTACTCACAATAAGACGAATACACGTTTATATTAAAAAAGAAAAACCTGAAACTAAATGCACCTAACGCTGTAGTGACGCGATTATTACCTGCCATTACAATATTTTAAGTTTACCAGCAGTAAGTCGACTGAAATTGAAATAACTCTTCATTGTTACACCATTGGAATCTGAAATAATAAAATACATGACTAAAACCTTTATCTAGATCTTGTAATGATTGGTTGAGCTGTTAAAGGCGTGAAATGGTAACAGACAGAGTTCCAGTCACATTTATAATATTAGTAAGGATAAAGAAAAGATATTGTCTGAATGAATTGGTTTTGTTTTTAGATATTACATTTAATATCGTTTTCAAATAGTAAGTCACTTGGGACTTTAATTCTAGTGATTCATATAAATTTTATATCTATTCGAATATGGGGGTAGCAGTTAGTACATCCCTAAAACTGTAACAAAAACACTAAAACGAGTGGGCGGTGAAGTCCGTGTCTTCCTATTTGAAAACGACGAGCGTCTTTTTATTTAATTAGTCGTATAGGCTACGCCAGCGATTTATTGAAAACATTGAAAGGTTCCTTTTCAAAATGGCGTATGATAGGTAATTAAAAAAGTGGCCACCATTGTTGCGATCATGAGTTGCTTGTCTACACAGTTGTTCCTTTACTCACTGTGATATGTTGCAGATGAACATCGAAGTGATAGAGCGGCCGCTGATATAGCTATTTATTTAGTATAGTATAGGAATATGCATTAACAAATATCGTAAAAAGGAGATGGTGGATATTAATTATTATTTACCGTAACATGCCGTAATAGAACAAGTTACCAAGGTACAGATTCGATCTACAATTAATTAACTGATTACTCACTATTACAGGCGACGATGGTAACACAGAGATGTGAGTTGGAGCCGGTTTGTGGCAGAGGACGTTTGTGTGTGTCTTTATATAGAAAAATAGAATATTTTTTTGTCTTTTTATAGAGATCTATGTATCTCTGTCCTTTGATGCAAACGGCCATTGTGAAGAGGAGCCTTTAGGAATGTGCGTGGACAAGTTAAGTGAATGCGACTGACCAGCTGGCGAGCGGCTTGGGCTGCGGCTGGAGATGCAGCTGCTGCTGCTGTTGCTGCTGCTTGAGCTTGCGAATCTCCTTGGTGGCCCAGTTGGCGAGCGTCTTGGTGCGCGAGGTGCGCGAGCGGCGCGCCATCTGCAGCATCTCGAGCAGCTCGGGCGTCTCGAGCAACGGCAGCACAGAGGCGCCGAACGCTAGGCACAGGTCGCCCGCCAGCCCGGCCATCACCGACATGTGGCCCTCCGTGCGCTCCGGCTCGGCCGCCACGGCGCGCATGAAGCTCACCACGGCCTGCACGTGCGGCTCCATCAGCGACACGTCCGCGCGCACCGTCTCGTCCGGCCCCTTCAGCCCCTGGATTATGCCCGTGTACGCCTCCAGCACGCTCTCGCGCAGCTCGCCCAGGTACTCCATCATGTCGTAGTCGTTGCGGTCCACCTGCACCGTGCTTGCCTGCCACACACACACATAGTTAATCATATTTAGTACGCGACAAAATTTAGGTAATGGCGTAATGTTAAAACAAAATTAAGATTAAAATTGTTGCCATTCGCGCTTGCCATTACTCTGGCTACAGACTGGCGAGAAATCCCTACTATGGTCAGCGCACTTGTAGCACCTGTGGCGCTATTTGTGTTACAGGCGACGGTAGCCATCAAGTGGACCATGTCCTGGATCCGTGTCTATGTGACTTAATTTTATTTGTCTTTTTTAACAAAATTAACAATAGTAAATACAAATACTAATAAATACCTGTTGCAAAAGCCGCATGACTATATCAAAATACTTGGCAAAGTCAGGTCCAATACTGAGTGCAATGTCTCCAAAAACAGACAAGATCTGTGGTTTCACCGAGCGGTGGATGGTTGGATCAGTCAGATTTTCCAGTAAAAGCACGATTATTTCATCACTGTATGGTAGCACCTGAAATTTAAACATTAAGGGGTCAAAAATTGCCAATAATTTTACGCAAGGGAAATATTTTGAGAAATTATATATTGAAAATCTGTTTACAACAAAATGTGTTTATACAGCAAATTAATTATTTTGAAAATTTGACTCAATTCGACTCACCTTACTCTTCAGGGCCCGATATATGTCTCCAGTCAAACCGACCGCGGCAATGCACACTTGATACTCTTGGTGATTCTTGAGTCCCACGTAGAGGTACCTCTTGAAAGCTTCCATGTATTTTAGGAAACTCTCCCCTAGCACTTCGACGAGGACCGAGACGGCCATCAGTGCGTCTTCTTGCACGCCGCCCGCTTTTCCAGCATTAGTCGCGAACATGGTCAGGAGAGCTGTCATTATCGCGTCCGATATCTGCGGTGCATCTTCGGGTGTTACTTTGCGCAGAACCGATTGTAAAGTGGCACACAACAAGCTCTGCAGATCGTTGAACTGAGACCTATCGACCTGACTCGATATGTGGTTCTCCATTTGCAGCACTTGCTGAAGTCGTTCCAATATGACCATCGTTGTCTTCTGAACGGTCACATAACAGTCGGCCGGTGAATTCTTCACCATCTCCATGAGAGCCTCGTACGCGGCCGATCTTAGATTGTGTTGAGCCGCGTCCTGGCGGTCCGTAGTCTCGAGCAGACGTTGAACGATGAAATCAAAGTAATTCGACATGCAGTATGTCTTTGGTTGATTGGAGTCTTCGCATTCGGCCGATTCGTACGCTGCCTCGGCTAACCCTGTAAGTGGCATTTGTTAATTACATAAGGGTCCCATTGTAACGATTTGTTCATTAAAACTCGGGTGTAAAGTCTAAAGTCGCTGCTGTAACTAAAAATATACTTTACATTCAAAGGACTTAAGTGTTAGGTTCGTCGTTGTAATAAGAGATCGCTTCATGAAACAACTTTCACGACAAACAGCAGAATTGAATAATATATATGTAATAGGTTAGGTTTAGTTATTAAAAAGTAATCTCAGTGAACAAAATAGTACCCTACACAAAATTAATTTAATTATAATTAGTTATTTTTAAATACATTTTGGTGGAGTTGCGTCGCACGATGACAACGCCGCGTATAGGGTCTTCTTTTATTATTATTATAAATTTAATGAAATCCACTGTAATTATTTCGGTAATTGTGTTCTCGAGTGTACCCACCTGTAAAAGCCCAACAGACGTTGGCAGCGACACGCGGTTCCGCTTTCAATCCGTTGACGAGGCTTTCCAATAGAGGCTGTAGATATGTTTCATTTATGGCCGCTTCCGGTACAATCTCACAGATCCTGCCAAACGTCCAAGCGGCCGTGTCGCGTACTGCAACGCTCGAATCGTACATGGCCTCTATCAATGTGGGCATAGCTTTCTCCACTAAAGGCTTTAGAGTGTTAGCCTCTAGGCCGCCCAGAATCGAACCGAATGCCATCAAAGCGGCATCCCTGTACCGCCAGTTCTCATTCTTTATATTGGAATTGATGAAGGGTAAAACGTGTGGCACGATATCGTCCTCGCAGCAGTTAGAGAGAAGCATCAGACAAACGGAGGCAGCCTTGGATGGATTCCAGTCCAGTTCATCGTCGCTGTCGTCCTGTTTGGTGAGCTTTTGCATGAGAATAGGTGCCAAAAATTGGAGAGCTCCTCGGGCGTAATATCTAGACGTCCTAACTGGAGGGCGTCCTGAAATCGATACCATATAAATAAAATTAGTGTCTTTTTGTAATGTTAAAAAACCAGCTGTTTACTAAATCTATAAAGTATATATGGTACTTAAAACAATAAACAAATTAAAAAAAAAATGTCTGGATCGATTTTGACGAAGTTTTAACTGGCAGATAGATGTTGTTATAAGGAGTAACTTAGGCTACTTAAATTAAAAATTTACAGTGCATAATTTAGTTTAAACGTTAAAGGTATAAAATGTAATTTACCTGTTTCTGTTGCTTCAGTTTCTTCTATGGCAAGGTCAATTTCTTCATCACTGACGTTAGACCAGAACTCAATGCCTTGAAGTGAAATTTCGTCTACATCAGATTTCATAGCTTCCAATGTTATTGGAAACAATGCTTGACCCATATAAGGTTCCATATATTGATAATAAAGAGACAAAATTTTTACCTGTAATAAGAAAATTCATTATTTATTGTTACTTGAGTTGATTGTATGTAAGGCTGCTAAAGCTGGTGCCCTTAATTTTACGATTTGTAGTTAAAAAAATTTATACTATAAAAATCTGAGTCTTTGTATAAAATCCAATCACTTTTGAACCTTTTGGTCAAAGGTCCGAAGAGAAGCCTGTGTTACGGGCGACGGTAGCCACCTACCATCAAGTGGACCATCAACCTGTTTATCTTAACATTAAAAAAAAACAGCTTTGTTCTGTATATGTATATATGTGTACATATTTATATATGTATATGCTTTTTTTATTTTTAAGTTTCCTACTTAAATAACGAGTCATACGTTTAATTAAATTTCTTGTTTTTAAGCATTAAAAAAAAATCCACTTACTAAACATTGAAGTGCAGCCACACTGATTCTCATGTCATTTGACTGAGTGGCTTCGCAGACGACCTCCATTATGAAGTTCCTTTCATTTTCTTTTTCAAAATTAGCCTTTGTGAATTCAAGTGAGTTTAGTAAAGCTTGTGTTGCCGCCAGACGAACATGATTGCTTGGTTCCGAAGACCTCATGCCGTGAATGATAGCGGTTAAAATCGGGTTGCTCTGCTCGGACAATACTTCCGCATCTATTTCTTGACATATATAGCCTGTAACGAAGATTTGTGTGTATCAACCCTTTCATATTGTATGTATAAAAACTATGTAAAGTATTGTTATATTTATATGTATATAAAAATCTTACAAACGTCTGACACTTTGAAAATTTCTATTACTTATCTGCCTTCTTATGATAGGGACTTTATTTACATTTGTTACTTTAAATTAATTTATTAAAACAGGTATTATGAGAGGGTTTGGTGAGTACCTATATATTATTTTTTTCATGGTAATGCAGGAACTAATAAAAAAAAATGATCCTTACCGATTGCTTCTAATGTGGCCTCTTTTGTTAATTCTGTAGATGTTACATGTACAACATTATCTACAAGGGTATGAATTAGCTCCTTCCATTGTCCTACAGGTAACTCGGCCACTGCTATATAGGCTACGCATTGAGCGGCCGAACTTGGCCTGCTATTCTCTGTACCTATAGCACTCAAAGTCTGAAAACAAGCATATATTATTTTGTTACACATAATGCATATTCCACTTGGAATCTTATCATACTTTTGCACGGAAAAGCTATGATAAATTAAGTTTTTACTGTAGCAAGATATTATTTGACTAAGTAAGTATTTGATAAGTATTTGACTCTCAAGACCAAGTATAATTATTACTTTTCTATGCACATTATGAAGACCATCTAATATGTTTGTTGATAATAAATTATGTTACAAATGAAAGGGTTCTTATTTATTATAATTATAATCAATATTTAAACATTTTAATATGGTAAACTTTTTATATTTTTAATTATTCTGCTCAAGAAATTTATCAAGACTCAAAATTCTGATTATACACCCATTTACAGGCAAATAAACAGTTTGAATTTGAATTTATAATTCACTTGCTTGAAACTATGAAAATTATTTGAATGACTTAAACTTTTTTGAAATTATACTACACAATGAAATTATTAGAATGATTCATAATTCTTATCAGGTGTCCTATAAAAGTGAGATTAGACTAACGTTTTTCTTTATGTATGATCTAATATCTTCAGGTATTGCCAGCCATCTCTGTTGATGTTGTTGTTTGAGTAAGGGATCTTTAGAAGTTAAGTGGTTTTTCAACTGTAAACCAGCGGCCATTCGAGCCACTTGACTGTTACCACCCTGCACCAAAACATCTGACAGTAGTTTGATGAAGGTTGTGAAGTCTGCATTGGCCGCTTGGTTGAGATATTTCTCTGCCGCTTCCAACTCATTTTGATCTAAAAATAATACAAAAAGTCTACATAAGAAACGCAACGTGTCATTTTTGTAAATTACAATGATGAAAGAAAATGTTAACATGTAACATGTAGTGTAACCTTACAAGCAGGTAGAGTAGGTAATGTAATTTCAAATGTTACAATTTGTTAAGTTTCAAAAAATAATTCATGTAGATTCAATGTTAATATAACTCTACGACTACATATTACCATGAACTGCATTCAAACAAAACTAGAATTTTCTACGAAGTATGGATTCTATTTTATTAAAGCAGCTGTCATTTAAATACAACCAATGTAAGTAAGAAATACATTTCTAATAAGATAGGCATCAATTATTATGAAAATGTAAGTGTAAAATACATTGTGTGCGTAATTTAGAAGAATAATTGTAACAACAGCCAATCAATTGACAGGCATTCTTGAATTGGCAAGAAACGCCATGCTCACGAAACAATTTATCAGTGGTTTGTTGTTCACTTACCTGATGATATAGTTTTCTCTAATATTTGTACAAGTGGTAAAGTCGATTCCATATGCATTGTCTTTTTCTTTTAACTTTACTTTAGAGTTAAGATATTTCCAAATCAAGCTAGAATCAAAAAACTTAAGAAACCGGCACACGATAAAAAGAACATTCACGCACGGTTAATAATGTTGCCAGACATAATAAATAAAAATCAAAAAGTAACCGACCGACCGACCGAACTGAATCTAGATAAAGCTTGGTTACAAAAACATTTTTAAATAAATAAACATAAAACAAGCAATTTTTATTACATAACGTTTAATAGTTCAATTCAATTTCAATTAGTTTGTTATGCTAACTACTATTACTATAAATTACTCTAAAATTATGTGCAATAGAAAACTTATCCGTTTTCTTTTCATCCCTTTATTAGAAAACACCACAGATTATAAAGACTATGTTTGGAAAACACAAACAAAGGAAGATTGCTAGACTTATATTTCTTTAAATAGACTACATAAAATATATTTTTTCAAACAAAAATTTCATTTTGTTCACCTTATACATTTAAGAATTTAGTAAGGTGTTAAGGCATTGGCAGATAGTCTAAATTTTGTGCTCTAAACCTAGTTATGCTTAAAGGCCGCTTAAAAACACGCAAACCAAAGCTAATACTTAAAAAAAAGGCAAAAACTAATTTGTGATTGCCAAAATGTGGACTTATAATTATTCTTTGATTCTGAATCTGGCTCTGGCTTTGTAGGTATATCTTGGCAAAATCTTTAAAATCTAATTATAAATTTGCAAAAATTACTCCAGCTTATAAATATCATATTATGTTTTTCATAGCTTATGTTTTTTTGCGAATATCATTATTTATAAGCTGAAGCAATTTTTCCAAATACATAATTCAATGGAGCAATTAATTTTACATCGATTTATGCTTAATTGCCTTATTTGTAACTTGATCCGGCCAGGGTTACGGCGGTAAAACTTGATGTACAAGCCTCCAAGGTTAAAAACGAGACTTGGACTATACAATACAAAAGTATTGCCACTTTTTGCCTACTATTTTGCCAAGCTGTATATGTAGTATACTGATTCTGACTGATGCAGACTTATTAGTATTCTATGGTTACTGTTATTATGTTTGGTTGGTGACAGACGCGTTTCCTTGTTCTGTAACTCTTATTTTTCTGTCTCGGAATCTGAAAGGAAGGAAATACACTCTCTTTTTGTTGTCGTGCTTGTTTGTGGCAATTACACATTTAGCGAGAATTTTAAAAATGGTATAGAAATCTTTTCTAAAATTAAACATCTTATGATTAAAATACTTTAGGATGTGTTAAATTTGTTCGGTATCGATATATACGTGTGGTGGTAGAAATATTTTAGAGTAAAACAATGTTAATAGTGTTCCTTTTATTTTTTTCAGTCGCTAGTAATTCCAGATAAGTTTCAACATATTCTTCGTATTATGAATACGAATATCGATGGCAAACGAAAAGTAATGTTTGCCATGACCGCTATCAAGGGTGTGGGTCGCAGATATTCTAACATCGTTTTAAAGAAAGCCGACATCGATCTTGATAAACGTGCTGGGGAATGCACCGAAGAAGAGGTATTTATTGTACAAAGTATTACAAATTTGGTCTGATTGAATATTCATAAGGTTCAGTAAAAGTGACTCGGGTGTTGTGTTATAAAACAATTAATGTTTTGTGTAAGTAATAAACAAATTAGTTAAGTATTACACCTTGTATACAGAATCACAGGTTATAAATGTTTATGTACTTACTGTCTGTAGTATATTATTCACACTTATTTTGTATCATTCACTTTATGTCATTTTAAAGTTGCAGTTTAACTGCAAAGTTAAGTTGCAGTTATATCCAAAATAAGGGTAATTACCACATAATGTAGAAGCAAATGTACTTGAATTTTATGGCAACAAGCAAGTGGATTGGTAGTCAATTATTTCAAGTTGCAATTGGTCCAAACGACACACAACACATGTTTGGTTTGGTCTAGTGGCTAGTAACCCTAGCTGTTGGGTTTGAATCCCGCTAGGGGCAAATGCTTATGTGTTAACATTTACCTTTGTACCTGTGTCATGGATGTTTTGTATTTATAATATGTATGTATTAAAAAAAAGTATTGTATGTAGTATATCAACTGTCTGGTATGCATAATACAAGGTGAGAAATTTCATAAATAAAAAACTTTCTGACTAATAGCAAATCTTCACAAAGAAAACCTGCTAAATCCTTGTTTTGTACTGATAATGTCACTCATTTCACATGCCTGATGCGACACACATTTTGTCATCATTTTTTCCTCATTTTCATCATTTTTTTATGTTAATGTGACATAGCAGGTTAACGAGTTAGGCTGACGATATATTATTTTGAGGTTCAGCAAAAAAGTTCAAATGAAAGAACACTTGAGCTTTATGATATGATACTAATGTTGTGATAGAACACATTAGTATCATATCACTACATCACACAAGTAGATTGCAAGTTTGCTTTGCAAGTTTATCCACAGTGTCCCAGTTATTTCTACTTGTCAACTAGAACATACACTACTTTTTCGTTTTACAGGCTTGTGTATATCAGGCCTAACTTGAATAAATTTGTTAAAAACCAACTGGTCAAACCGTGACAATGAAACAATGTCACAGTTCAAAACTTGGAAGTACATGAGCTGAATTTAATTTACAAATTTTAATAATCATTTTAATATTGTTTTAGGTTGAGAAGATCATTACTATCATGTCAAACCCGAGACAATACAAAATTCCTGATTGGTTCCTCAACAGGCAAAAGGATATTGTCGATGGCAAATACAGTCAATTGACTTCTTCCAATCTTGATTCTAAACTTCGTGAAGATTTGGAAAGGCTCAAGAAGATCCGTGCCCACAGAGGCATGCGTCACTACTGGGGCCTCCGTGTGCGTGGTCAGCATACCAAGACTACTGGCAGAAGAGGCAGAACTGTTGGTGTGTCTAAGAAGAAGTAATTTAAATAAATAAACTCATAAAGCATACTCAAAAAGTGTTTGATTTCTCTTTATTTGAATCTTTTTAAAAACGAACTATTTAGTTAAAAATGAACTTTAGTTTTCTTTCCAAATTCAGGGCATGCTACATTTCAGTCAGTTGGGCAGACCTCTGGTGGCAGTAACCACCTACTCACAAAATACCACAATGACATAATAGGTAGAATGTCTGCTATTACAGTAGTTAAGTAAAATTTCTTTAAAATATTACATAATACTTTGCGATTTATTTTAATTTTATTGGTTGTAGGAGTGTAATTTATAAAAATTTAATCAATTTGAAAACGTTCATGGATCTAGTGAGGTGATTCTTTAGATTTCGGTACATACACCATCCCATTTGTAGATTTTACCGGCTCATGTTTCCGAGAGAATGCACACACAAAGGTTGAATTGAATTATTTTGTGAAGGGGAAAGGACAGGTTATGAAGGAAATATTGTAAAATTATGTTTCAAGTAAGAAGCAGATTTAAAAAATAAAAGTTTATTTCATTGAAAAGTTAAATTCCTATAACTATAATAGAAAATTAAGTAACTAAAGTCTAGCCTTGTTCAATATTTGGTTTACCTATATTTTAAATTTTTTATGTAAGTGTATGCAGTTTGTAAAAGAAATGAATGCTTTGTATAGGTATTTATAAATATGTACCACTCAGGTAAGTATGAACACATTTAACAAAGGATTTAATAATAAAAAAATCAATTTTTAATACATATTCTCACATTTTTCTGTGATGATTTTTAAAATTTAGGAAAATCCAAAGGCCAATTGCTATAATACAAAAATTATCATTCATAATTTGCTATTAATACCATCATATATACACCAGCCAATAGAGCCAAAATCTCTTTTATTGATTGTGAAAGCTTATTGGAGCCTTCTAACAACTCTGGAATGACAGATACTGTGGCAATGTAGATAAAACCTCCTGCTGTAAAAGGTAATATGAGGGATGATACAATTCCATTTTCCGTGCCTTGAAGATAAATTGAAAGAATGGTCCCAGAAATTGCTCCAAAAGCAGTTAATAATTGAAGAGCCATTGCTTTCCTTCTGGAACATCCAGATTGCACCAGTATGGCAAAATCGCCAATCTCATGAGGGATTTCATGTAACAGTATAGTTATTGTGGTTATGTACCCAATATTTTGTCCAGCAATGTATGAAGCACCAATAGCTAATCCATCCGTAAAATTGTGTGTGAAGTCCGCAGCCAGATTAAGATATCCAGATATTTTAATTTCTTCTTTTTTCCCTTTATTTTTCTTCTTTGATTTCTCGTCTGTTTTTTTATCTGTACCATGAGTATGGCCATGATGACCTTTGTCGAATAAGCGAATAAATTTCTCTACAATCAAAAACAATATGATACCTCCAAGTACACCGAGGCCTACTGTGGTGTCGTGGGGTTCATGATTATCTGCATCGTGTGAATGACTGTGACTATGGCTGTGTCCTCCTTGGTTATTGGCCATGAGAGCATGAGGAATTAAATGTAGAAAAGCATCGCCAAGCAGACCACCAGACGCAAATGATAATAATACTTTGAGTAACGGCTGTTTTTCAATAGAACCGTCTATAGGTATAAAAAAGAGAATAAAGAACGGTACAACACTGATAAATAGTGTAGAGGCTATTGCGCTGACGTATAAGTCGTAATCAGCACCTGTTGACAAGTCTTCTTTCTTTCCAAATTTCTCATTCGCACTTTTGGAATACTTATGAGCCGGGTTTTCATGTTCATCAGAATGTGAATGAAAATGTTGTCCCACAGCAACTGTTACTAAACATGTAAGTATAAAACACGAACAAAGTCTTTTACTTATCGAAAACATTTTTGTAGCTGACATGTTTCGCTATAATACTTATTTTTATTTCAATTTTAATGAGTACTAAGTAGTTGACACATTCGTAAAGAAAGAGTAAAAATATGTCGAGTATTAGTTTTATTTATATTATATAGAAACTAGGTTTGATTTTCTCAATTTTATTTAAGCACTATTAAGGATTCAATTTCAATTCAATCAATGGTGACAGTGACAGTTGACAGCCACGACACGGGTCGTCACAATTCATGATTCATACCATATTCATACACTGTCTCCGTGTCGTGTATCACCATAGATTTATTGAAAGTGTATCACCAACAAAGTATCACAACCAAAGACAATGATTATACTAAATTAATATCTTTGATTACGAATTCACGAGCATGGAGAATAGAGGTAAGGAGGAAAAACTTACAAATCTGAATTAGATTTATATTTATAAAATAGGTACAACATCGTAAGGTGCCGACTTAAAATTACTTAATGTGGCATTAATGGTTGTCTTCAATGATTTTGTATTGGTCTCGCTCGCTACGCTCGACTAGATAGAGGACTATACAACAACGACAGCTCCGTAAATGCGGCCGTTTTTTATTCTAGTGTGTTTAAGCAACAATTGTCAGTTGACATTGTGTACTAGTGTGCGTGAAGAATTGTGTTACCAGCTGCTAACTGTTACCCGAGTTAATGGGAAAAATATTTTATGCTGTGGTCTATTAGTCAATTAAGTTATAAATATAGCTCAGAAAATACTTAAAAATGAACAATAAATTAAAACGGAATGTATAAATATATTTATATATAGAAAAATGGAAAATATGTATTATATCAATGATTAGGCCTCATTTTTAATAGTTTTTTTTTATTTACATGTAATATTTACAAGTTATTATTAAAAATAAGGGTTAATAAGGGTTGGCTTTAGAATCGTGTGGGAAGATTTTAGGGTATTTGAAGGTTAAATTAGTTAGAAATGGATGTTAATTTCATAAAAATATAGTTTTTATGGAAAGGAAATCAGTCTACAATTAATTTATAGTACAGTGAATATAGTCGTTTTTTTTTTGGTCAACTTTGCACTATCCTACCGATCCAATTTTTTTTTTCTATAAGGTTTAGGATCACTTACTGAGTGTAAAATCACAAAATGCTGACAGATTCCGGTGACAGCATAGGCGCCATCTTGAAAAAACGTTTCTGGCCGATATCTCGGAAACTATGCACTTTAGGGCAAAAGTGATACAGACCATTATTGTAGAGAATACTATTTCGCATCTTTTATTTCTTACGCATTTTTTTGTAAAACTCACCGCTTACGTTTTATGGCTCATTTAATTAACACATTTTTCTATCTCGGCCGATAACTCTTATAATATTGGATTAATCAATAAAATGCATCAATCCATTTTTAAAGATCAATCTATTCCCCACAACTTTTATTTGAAACTTTTTTTTTTAATGTCCATAGTTTTCAAGCTATCGGACGTTGAATGTAGAAATGCCGACGAGAAGAGGAACCATCGGATACAATTGGATTTCCGCCGCCTCCAAAACGCTCGAAACTTTGATATAATTTTTAATTTCTTTTTGTATTATTGTTTTCCTGACAATAAATTTTGAAAATATTTGTAAAAATAGTCCCCTTTCCGTTTCTTCCATTTTATTATGACATCTGAACGTAACATAATCAATAATAATTACTCACCACACCAGTTTTAAATGAAAGCACTAAATATAATAAAAAATAATAAAATAATAAAAAAATTAAAAAAAATCGTTACTATCTCAGGTAAGGAAATGAACTTTTCATTGTTAAGTACATCAACATTCGGGATATTTTTTCAAATGTATTTGTTGAATTTTTACCATTGTATACCTTGAATACCTCTATGCATACCTTGAAAATTCAAACCTTGCACCTGGTAGTCCAACATTTAACGTCTTATAGCTCGAAAACTATGGACATTAAAAAAAAAAGTTTTAAATAAAAGTTGTGGGGAATAGATTGATCTTTAAAAATGGATTGATGCATTTTATTGATTAATCCAATATTATAAGAGTTATCGGCAGAGATAGAAAAATGTGTTAATTAAATGAGCCATAAAACGTAAGCGGTGAGTTTTACAAAAAAATGCGTAACAAATAAAAGATGCGAAATAGTATTCTCTACAATAATGGTCTCTATCACTTTTGCCCTAAAGTGCAGTTTCCGAGATATCGGCCAGAAACGTTTTTTCAAGATGGCGCCTGTGCTGTCACCGGAATCTGTCACCATTTTGTGATTTTATATTCAGTAAGTGATCCTAAACCATATAGAAAAAAAAAAAATTGAATCGGTAGGATAGTGCAAAGTTAAATGTCTATATTCACTGGCCTATTTAATAAGATTTTAGAACATAACCTAAAATTGTTTACAATACAAAGAAATATGTACATACCAGTAATATAGAAGGCTTATAAAGTGTTTGGAAGTGAGATTATTTAACAATAGATGTTAGTTTTATAAAAATATTGTTTTTATGGTGAGGAAATTCATTAACAATTAATTTTATATAGATTTTAAAACATGACCTCAAATTGTTTGTATAGTACATCAATATTTACATACATGTTGTAGGTACAAGACATTTGTACTGGATGAAAACAAATAGGTTAGGTTCCGTAATGTTTATGACTCTGTGGCTCATTGGCTCTGTGGTTGAAGATTAAACTTGAAGTAAACACGTATGTAAAAAGTAGATACAACAAAATTAAATAAATGAAAACAGTTTTAAACAGTGAAAATTTATGTGTTGTACTGAATATGTGTGTTGTAATAATGTTTTTAAGTGATGCTGATGCTGATAGTTGCAACAAACCTGGTATGTACCTACATATTTATTTGTATTGTAAACAATTTTAGGTTATGTTCTAAAATATTATTAAATTAATTGTACTCATTTCCTTTCCATAAAAACTATATTTTTATAAAATTAACATCCATTTCTAACTAATTTAACCTTTAAATACCCTAAAATCTTCCCACACGATTCTAAATAATTCCCAATAACTAGGTTAGATAAATGAAATATGTTATATAATAAAATAAAATAAAAACAATAAATTCACATTATAAAAATCTCAAACATGGGGAAATTGATTCTTGTATACGCGGCAACACTGAATGGCGTTTTGGGTTCATATTATTTTATGTTGAAATTTCGAAATTATACGATACTTACTGATGGTATGTGATCCCAGTGTTCTTCTTATTTTTTGTGGTATTATTTTTACACAGTTTCACTACGCACCCCGGCATTTTAGTTTGAATTATGCCCAAAATTTAATAAAACATTCGGCATGTACACATGACAGACAGCTTGCAGTGTGACTGGGTGGTGACTAGCTCCGGTACGCCAAATTTTGCGTATAATTTTTTTCGCGTTTGACAAGTACGACTGCTTTGTCTTGTCGAGTGAAGCGAGACCAATTTTTAGTCTATGATGGTATGTTTGTCAGTTATTTTTCAAAATAATTAAACAATAATAGAACTTAACGGAAAATATTCGGAATTACATGTTGTGATTTTTGCAATATAATACCTAAGTAATTACTTAGTACTAACATTTGATTCTTTAGACTCGAATTACTCGGTGTACCTGTTTAAAATTAAATGCATAAAATGTATGCAAGTGTTACGAATAAATATTAAAAAAAAAACTCAAGTAATTTCGTTCTTTTTCCTGTGCTGTTTGTCGTAAGAGGTATCTTGAGTTAATGATATGTTTCCATTTTGATGTTGAACATTACTTTAATGTCTAATTTATTATTGAAATTATTTTTAAGATCTTGAAAAGTAATTAAATGTGATTTTTGTACGTTTTCTTTCATTAAATCATTTTTTATATATAAGCAGATCCCGCGGGTTCATACGTGTATATTGTTGACATAGGCTTTGTTTTCTGGCCTTTTTTTTAAGCTCCTTTAGCAAAGAAAGCAGCTCAAGATTCTTAAGAATTGGTCTATTAACTGCTTGGTTTTTTTAGGAGCCTAGTCGTCTTTTCTTTTTTTAAGAGAAAGAAACACAATGATTTCAAAATAAACATTATTCAAGTAGCTGAATTTGTCGTATATTTCAAAGGCTCTGGTGAAATGGACACGAAAATAATTGTCGGATAAATCCGACTCTGGCGGTTAAAAGTTCCAGAAATTACCAAGTTCGAACATTTTATGTTACTACTACCATAGATTTAGCATTGCTACCGTTCCGACTACTACCGACTCGCTTCCGGGCTTTGCACGCGCTGTGGCCACGTGGTTCGACTGCGAAGTTCGATCGATCGGTGGCCACGTGGTTCGACCATTGATATAAACTATAGATCCGGCGTAGCGAGCAAAAAGCCCCAAAATCTGTGGTAGTATTAAAATCATACTTACAAACTTACTAAGAGATTGACACGCAATTCCAAATGAATATTGCTTTTGTAAAAAGAAACAAGTTAAAAGTCTTCTGTACTAACGCATCAATGTATACTGCACAACGATATTGACTAGTTTACAAAAAACAAACCGCTAGCCGATGGTACATCTGGTGTAATAAAACACGTGTTTCGTGTCACAGGGCCGTATTTGGAAGCGTGTAATTTAAAAATACCTAAGTAATATAATTTAATTGGATGTTTAATATAGAAATGACACAACATGATTAAACGAATATTTAATAATAATAATTAGCGGTCTCGATTACAGCTGTTAAGAAACTTAACAGTGTTCTTAACAAATTAGTGAAAAATAAGCATATGTTTAATTATAGTTACTTCAAAACTTATTATTTTTTATTTAATCATATACATACTATTATGATCTCTTATTGTCCCTCAAATAAAATCAGCTTATTGAACTTTTTCAAACACAAGCATATAAATGTACAAAATTATTATTTTTATTTAAAAATATAAAGTGCGGCCCTGGATCGACCGTCAACCATATTGAAATGATAAGTGTATTTGAAACCTATATGTGTCTATTTCTACAAAAGGACGATCTATACCACGCAATAAGTAAGAATGAGACAGCTATAAGGTTCAAATGCTTCCTTTGGAAATATGCAAAGGTTTAGCTAAATAATTAAATATTTTGTTAAAAATATTGTAATTTAGTCTATTTATATGAAATATTCACGTATGATACGTAATTCCTTTTTCTTTTTGTCCTTTTTGAGGTCTATTTTTACATAATTTCACACAATACGATGTCATTTTGTCAATTTTTAACACAAATAAACAGCAACCAAACGGCTTCAGCGCTAGCGAGCGACCATAGAGTAACTTATAATATATACGGAAATAGAGACTTATCTTGGCTGTCTAAACGGGTAACAGCTTTGTGACGCCATCTGTATATTGTATCCAGAACTAACACGTATGCGTCACAGAATAGGGTGGTAGTTATTTCATTATTTATTAATTGTCCTATAACAAATATGGGAATAATGCAATGAAACAAGTAGTAAAATTTAAAATTTATTTATTTCTTACTTTTAGGAATAATAATGCGATTCTTTGTTATGGTGTTTATTCTTTGAACTTCTTCACATCTATATCATCAGGATACCAATACATTAACAGAACAAAAAGCACATAGACATCCTATATTCAGTTAATATCCATAGTACAAGATACGGCCGTAAGAATATGTACCAATCGAGGATTAAATAAACACTTTTTTGTCGGAGTGGAGCCCGATATGTCCACAAAAATAATAAGAGTTCTATCTCAATTTGTGCACTACACCATCACTACACTACACTATCGAACCAAACCGGAGGAGCAGAACTCAACTCAACGGACGAAAAACCAACACAAAACACGGAAAAATATGCAAATTGCAGTAAAATTGGGACAAGAAAAACGACGCGTACGCTGTTCTTTAAACAGACATTTTGTTAGTCATGTTAGTGTTGCTAGTACAAGAACTATAATATATACCCAGCATGTACGGAAAAAAAATCACTATATTAGATTAAAACACAAGTATTCTAAATCAAATACGACAAAACCATGAAGCCTATACTCCCAATTAAGTATAATTGGGAGTATAGACACGGCGTAGCCCACAAAAAATGGTAGTAGTAAAATTCGTCCACTAGAGCCGAAGTGGACGAATTCGCACATAGTCGTTCGCTAGTCGTAAGCTAATCAATATCGTTGTGCAGTATACATTGATGCGTTAGTACAGAAGACTTTTAACTAGTTTCTTTTTACAAAAGCAATATTCATTTGGAATTGCGTGTCAATCTCTCAGTAAGTTCGTAAGTATGATTTTAATACTACCACAGATTTCAGGGCTTTTTGCTTGCTACGCCGCATCTATAGTTTAGATCAATGGTTACATCTTAAAACTTGGTATAAAAAAAAACAAAAAAGGTCATTCCATGTTCTGACAATCTCAATTTATATATCTAACTTTTTTACTTACACTTATAAAAGAATCTTGCACTTAATTTTAAAACCAATATGTCATTTTTATGTTGCCAGCTGGATCTCGTTGCGTTTCTAAAATACTAGATTGTCGCACAAGTTTTCTCATGGAGTTGCGTCTAATTGGTGGCAACTTAGCCATTTCATCTTCGTCTTCAATCTGAGGTGCTTGTGTTAATTCCAAATGATCTAAATTTTCATAGGAATCTGCATCAGCTATACGTCTGCTGAAAATGAATAATTTAATAGATACAAATAGGACATCGATGAAAACTATGAGGGAGAATTATGATTTTTATTTAAGTTTAATAAATCCAAGTAAGTACTCGTATTAATTCGTTTTGCTCTCCCACAACTCTCGTTAGGAAGATGTTTGGAAGTAATTAGCACTTGTAGGTACGCAAGCTACGGTATTAGGAATTTCTTGACCTCGTAATTAATAATACCTGCTGCAGTGCTGTAGCTGATATGACGGTGTATTTTATAGATATTAATAATTATAATTAGGGTTTAGGGTAGGAGGGATGCATGTGTAATTTCGTAAAAATAAATTATAAAATGTTACTGTTACACCTGATAAAATATTTAAACATAACAGTTAGGTAATCTTATAATACTAAACGAGGAATTCTTGTATGCCACGACGATCTCGCAAACGACTCTTAACGATTTTGACGAAAATTTTGACGATTTTGGGGTTTTTAGATCGTTTTAGATTTTCGATACTTAGTTTATTTTAATGGAACGCTTACAAAAGTAATAAGTACCGCTTGCTCGTTTTATAATATTTTGAATTATTAATTATTAATTCAAGTATTCTTGATTTTTTTTCTATAATGTTTCATAGATCTTACATGTAAAAAATTCAAACCTTTCATTGGTCACCCAGTCTAGTCTATTTATATATATAAAAGAAAGTCGTGTTAGTTACTTCACTTATAACTCAAGAACGGCTGAACCGATTTGGCTGAAAATTGGTGGGGAGATAGCTTAGAACCAGGAGAAGGACATAGGATACTTTTTATTTATTTATTTTTTATTTTATTTTTTAATTTTTATTTACATAATTTACATTAACGTTTAGCTGACAGTTGCGTTTTGTTATACCACCTTAGAACCAGGAGAAGGACATAGGATACTTTTTATTAAGCTTTTTTTTATTTATCTTTTTGGTTTTTTCTTTTTATTTTTTTTTATTTACATAACGTTTAGCTGACAGTTGCGTTTTGTTATACCACTTTTAACAAATGAACGGCTAGATTGTTTTTTTTTTAAATGATAAAATGCATAATTAACCATAGACTACATTACGTTTAGCTGACAGTTGCGTTTTGTTTTGTTATACCATTTTTAACAAATGAACGGGTAGACTGTTTTTTTACTGATAAATTGCTTTCAGTTGCGTTTTGTTATACCACGTTTTATGTCACGTCCCACGTCATGTTCCCGTAAATTAAATACTTGCTTTTTTAATTTACATTAATTATGCAAATAAAAGATTGACCATGATAAAATCAAAAGTCTGCTCATTTATTGCCTCTAAAGCGGAACAAAGTTCGCCGGGTCAGCTTGTAAAGAAATAAAATAAGATTACTCGCCTTTGTCCACCGCATGCAAGACAGTCGGTGTATGTCCAATCTTTGCCAAACTCCTCTCCCTCTTCAGCAGTTTGGGGTAGTGGACAGTGAAGAGTTTCAGGTAAGCGAAGTGCAGTAATTCCACCGACGACGGACACGGCACCCATCACAACCAGAGGCAAGACGAGATTACTAGAACCCTAGCAATAAACAAAAATTGATTTAATAGACATTTTAGCTTGTGAAAAAAGCAGGCTATCATTAATATTTCGAGTCAATACTTAGTATGATATAATTTTTACTTTAGTTTTAAAGATCTGGAATTGTTTTAAGACGCCTTGTCATTCATTATTTTGATACATAAATAAATTTCCTAGTTATCCCAGTGGCTGATATATTTTTTTAATAATTTCCCCCGGGGTTACCCGACCCCCATGAGCCGTATATTTCAATTTTACAACTAGTCCTAAAACTGACATTTTCTTATTGTTAAGGGGGTCGGGGGCGGCACAAACCCAAATTGATTTGGGTTTGCTTTTGGCAGTATGTGCCAGCGGACCCTTCGTATAAGCATTTTCTCCAGCACTTTTTCTAGGACTGGCAGGAGCCCTATTGATCCTGATAATTATCCCTACCTGTCTTCCTGAGGACAACCGTAGCTGCGACCTTCCAAATTTTTGGAAAGCAGGAAGTCCACCAGGAAAGCATTTATTAGTAATGCCCAGAAAGATTTCCCCTCTTTACCGGATAGTGGCTGATTTTGGCAAATATAACAACGTACATAAGAATAAACATTTAAATAAAAGCAAAATCTACTTTTATCCTACCAAATAGTTAATGAAGGGTATTATTATTAGACCCAGTCCACCGATGTACGCTGAAGTACCAATTCCCACGCCTCGGAGTTCTGTTGGATATAACTCTCCCGCATATGGATATATTATAAGAAATGATGCGGAAATAAATAGTTTCGATATTAAAAATAATATCAGTGTTTCTGTTACAGCATCTGAAAATTAAAATTTCATTATTTCATTCATTTTAATCGCTGGGACGCTGTTATTATCACAGCGTCCGATTTTTTTTAATTTGCTGATATTAAAACAAACTATTAAAACAAATATATGTGTAAGTAATATTGTTATAGCACAATGTTTATATTGAAATTATTTCCTTATGAATGTCATTAGTATTCAATTACAATAATTAATCTTTCCACATTACGTTGATAACCTTTACATTATACCTATGTATTTACGTACATAAAACGAGTTATTTTATACAATATCTAATTGCGTCTACAGTGACTAATTTTCTGATCAGTCATCAAAAATATATACCGCGTAAAAACTTAAAATAAGGTTATAATTTTGAGCGTAGACGTAAGTACTCGCCAACTTTCTTGTTTTCAATACTTTTGAAGTAGGTACTTACTCCTACATGTGGTTCTGTTTATTACGAGCGTGGAGTGTAAATAATTTATATTATTTATTTTAACAGCATCAGTACGCGATTTAGCTAAGCAATGCTTTTATTTATCAATGTAAGTATTGTTTACCAGATATACTTTGTCATCGTTAAGTAAATAACAGGTGAATATATATCTGATGCCGGATCTTGGACTAATAACTATAACGTTTTCAAGCAGTTTTGTGGTATTTATTAATGGACATAGTTCACGTTAGGGAGGAATGTTTATTAGGTTTGAATAATTAAGTATAATACATACCATTCGGCAATAGGACCGTTACGATACAGAAAATACCGCTTATGACCATTGATAAACAAAGTGGCCATCTTCGCCCAATACGATCCATTAATACCCAACAAATTAAGTAGCTCGGAATCTCCACAGCCGAAGACAGAAAGAAACTCATGTATTGGTTGGTTCCGATTGCTGGGCCGTAATAACTTAGACCAACGTACACCATCTCTGATGCACACCAATTTAGTGTTATTAGAAATGTTTTTAGCCTCATATTAGGGGTACGACATAGAGCAAAAACGCTTGCGTTCTTAACTTCCTTTGCGCCATTTTCCTTTTGCGCCAGTACTTGCTTTTGGAGTTTATTTGTGAATTCCTCGGGCAGTTCTTTTCCATTTATTCTCGCTATCTTCTTTAATATTGTGTTAGCTTCTTCTAAACGCTCCCTCATTAACAACCAGCGTGGAGATTCTGGCAAAACGAACCAGTATAGATAATACAGCAGAAATGGTAAAGACGTAGCCAGAGCGAGCGACCTCCAATCGCGTAATATGTAAGTAACGCCAGATAATAAAATCAAGCCTAAAGTGTAAAACACACAGGTCATAACGGTCACAAAGGATCTGTAATTGGGCCCGGCTAGTTCCAATGCTAAAAACAAAAGAAATATTAGACAACTGCATATAGTTTGTTCAATGAAGATTACAGAAAATGTATAATTATTATATAGTGTTGATACTGTCGCACTAGAGTTATTAAGTGTCTCAAAAAATAATAATGCAACAATTAAACATACAATAAGAATTAAAATATGAGATTTATGAGATCCTTTCATTATGTGATATAATTAATATACATCTGATATTATACGTAATAGTTTTTCGATCGCGATAAAAGATTACCTACTTATTTTATTGGCATCCCTCACTCACATTTCACTGCGATCTTTTGTAAGAGGCATGATGGGCCTCCCACTTTATAATTGTAATGTGTATCGATAGATATAGATTAATTTAACATAAGGAAATGTATTATATCATAACTCTAGTGTGAGAGCACAACAATTAGGTATACATACAGATTATGAAAGGTATTTGATAGACAGCAGGAATTGTTAATCCAACGATAATCCTGGCCGTAACCCAAACCCAATACGCGTGAGCGTACGCAGTCATAATACTTCCGGTCAGTAGTGTAGTTAAACATGCGAAAAATGACTTCTTGCGTCCTATCCGATCATTTAAATATCCAAAAGTGTAGACTCCTATGGGACCTCCGACATTTAATGCCACTAAACCAAGTGTCGGGTAAACATCGTATTCGCAAACCAAATCGAACTGTAATGTAAAATTAACAATGATTTATTGCTTCAACAGCAAATTTATAAGCAGTAAAACTATAACATCGACTTACGTCAATAACAACAGACGAGCTGACTTCACTCGTGTTATATTCGTAGCCGTCCAAACATGGTTCCAAAGACCAACTTGCATTCGCTTCCAGAGATTCATCGGAATACGCAAAGTCGCGCCAATTTATTGCGTATCGTGAACATCTTTCGAATGTTGTATTGTCGTCCACCTAAAATATTGTTAAAACATTTTTTCAAGAGTCAATTTTAATTTGTAAATTACTAGCGACCTGTTCCCGGCTTTGGCTGGGATGCATTTTTTAAATTACACAAACGTTCCTCCTTATTCTTCTTCTTCTTTTTTAATGTCTTGGCTCCATCAGATCTTCTCCGATGATTTTGCCAGTGTCATTAGTAAAAATAGCAATTCGTAATACCCTTTTTTATTTTAAAAAAGGGTAAAATTGAAATTAAGTAAAATCAAAAATAGAAAATCCCGATACTAGTGAGTCAAGTCATAATTATTATTAGTTTTCCAAAGCAGGTCCGTCCAGTCCAAAGCAGTCAAGTCAATCCTCCTCGTTTATCCCTCTTTCCATAAGTGACAACCGAATACGTTGAGAGAAGACAGACGCCGACAGTTTCAACTTAGTTGAAATTTATTGTTTATAAAATAGTTTCATGGACTTTTTCGGTGGATTTGCCCGCGATTAGAATGTTTTAATATTTTTCTGCAAATTAAACACACAAACCTTCCTCATATATCACTCTTTCCACTACATAGCGAAAACAGTATCAATATCTGGTAGATGATTTAGAAGATGTTAGCGGGGTAACAGACAGACGCGAAAAGTTTCGGCGACTTATTGCTTGTAAAATATTGTTTTTTTTTCTATGTAAATAAAAATTGAATTAGGTTTTATTATATACCTACTAGCGATCGGCCTCTGGTTTTCTCTGGCCATATTTTCTCTTCGTAATAATCTTCCTCGGACTTTAATGAATATTAAAAAAAATTAAAAGAATCGGTTTAGCCGTTCTCGAGTTTTACGCTTAGCAACACATTTAGTGATTCATTATATCTAGATCTATTTATTTCTATATATTTATATATATAAATCTACCGTGAAAAATTATCTAACAGATGGTGAAAATTGCATCAACATTCCTTGCTTGGTTTAGGAGGAGTTAGCATACACAGACAGACGTGGACTTCAAATTATACTATGTAAGTATAATTTGAAGTCAGGATAGGATGTGTTTTGAATATATTATTTGTTAGCGTTTAATTTTCTCATTTGCTTTAGGTATGATATCTTTGCTATATTTCCCCTTACCTTTCGCGGTATAGACAGCATTTTGCGTTCCATTTGTGACATATTCAACTTTTCCAATCCGGGAACTCTGCACCAGTGATCCGGGACGTCTGTCATGAACAGTTGATTAAATGCGCAGAAGCCGCACGGCAGACATGCAGGCAAGCAGACAAACCATAAAAGAAACTTCTGGTATATGCCAAATTCACCAATCTTCGGCAGCAGGTCGTCCAAGTCGATGGCATCTTTCGATTCATTCGTCTTTTGAGGAACAATTTGTTATATAATAATGGTAAGTATATAAATGATAATTTGTTATGACTATGACACACAACACATAATAAGTTAATATGTTTTAACATTGAAAACACAAAACGTAAAACAACACAACAAGTGACTAATACAATTGAAATGAACAAGTACCGATTCTTTTTCATGGATTCCTCCGCCATTGTTGATGTTTTTCCCATGTTTTGACATGGTTTTATTTTAAAAAGAGAATGCTGCCTGTTTACTGTTACTGAGTGGCCAGAAGTGTCGTTCATTCGAGCCTAACACTTATTAACTGACTTTAGCATAACAAGAAGCCGTATAATATTAATCTAATTGATCAAAGTTGAATGCTTACGTATAGGAAAAGACTAAGTCAATGATAAGTCCGAAATACAAAAACATTAGAAATAGTGTGGCTATATTACATTATACATAAGTATATGGATGAACTAGCTGGTGGCCGCGAATTCGTCCGCGTTGCAAAATTGACACCTGATTATAACGCTTGACATCTTTATCACTGAGGCGACGGTGGTGCCGCCACTGTTGACACTTTTTATATTTTAAACGATTTTCGGGAACCTAACATTTTTACTAGGATAAAAGTATCCTATATGTTAATCCAGGTAATAAGCTATCAGTGTGCAATATTCCATCCAAATCCGTAAGGCTGTTTTTGTGTGAAAGAGTAACAAACATCCATACATCCATTCTCGCAAAGTTTCGCATTTATAATATTAGTAGAAATATAAAATTAAATATACTTTAAAATATGTAATATATATGCAAAATAGTCCTTACTTTCAAAAGGTCTGACACACATATGGCACAGAAATAGGCACACAACTTAATAATAATTGAAACATTTACAAAGGTTCCTTAATTTTTTAATAAAATTTCAAATTATTTTGTTAAAATATTTTATTTCTGAAACGTAGATAAAATTGATACAAGTAATTAAAATTCTTACATAGATAACTTATAATTTTACACAATAATGAAACCGTGAAAATTGTCTTACCAAGTTCATTACAAACAAACAATACAACGAACGCTTCCCAAAGCGATCTTCGTTGTTTCATACCACGTATTATTGGTACATACTCGTAATATATCAACAGTCTCATTCCTTGCCAATATATTTATTTAAGGTCTCAAAGGTAGGTACAATCATTCAAAAAACTTCGGTTATTAAGAGAATTGACGTTTTTATAATAGCTAAGAAGCTAAAATTTGTATAAAATGTGGAATATTTGACTACACCTACAATAGATTTTTCATCATAATATATTATAATCTATAACAGATAAAACACAAGTAAAGATTTAATGCCGTTCAATTTACATAATATAATATATTTTTTGTCAAGCGACTCTTTTGTAGGTAAACATATTACCTCACTAATATAAGTAATAATAGCTCAGTGTAATATAATTTAAAATTTTTCATGTACTGCATCAACAGTTAATGACGATTTTAATATTAGCTTATAGCTTTTTTTTTATTAAATTTTATCATTAAAAATAAAGGTACCTATAAAATATAGGTAAAATTGTAAAACAATTTTCAAATAGACATTTAAGTACAAATTCTACATTTATTTAAAAAATAATATTACAACATTGAAGGATATATAAATATATATAATACATACATATTTATATGTGGTACATATAGATACATAATACAATTTATAGGGCACATAGATGTACAGCGAAATAACAGCACCACAATTTCATTCTTGCGTTTAAAAACCTTTCAACCTCATCACCTATTTTATTTATTCATTACCGTAACTTAGAAATGTTAAGTTTTCACATGGGCAAGTATTTTTTTTTATTTAAGACATGTTGCATTTTTGTCAATATGTAGGTAAGTACTTTCTATATGCAGGCGTACATAGATGAATGATTGGTCTCGCTGCACTCGACTCGATACTGCCGTTGTACTTGTAAAATGCGGCAAAAAATACTACGCCGAATTCGGCGTACCCGAGCCAGTCACACTGCAAACTGTCTGTGACGTGTACATGCCGAATGTTTTATTAAATTTTGAACGTAATAAAATGCCAGTTTGCGTAGTGAAACTGTGTAAAAATATAATACAACTGTGTAAAAAGTGATAAAAAGTGACGATGTTTTACACACACTACAATAAAAAATTGCCGCATTTACGGAGCTATCGCTTTTATATAGCGCTCTATCTAGTCGAGCGCAGCGAGACCAATCAATTATCTTTGCAGGCGTAAAAACCCTTGGTCGATGCAACCAAAGTGACAAAAGGTGAAAATGATTCATACATTGCACTTATCTAATAAATTTATGTAGAGGAGACCCAGAATAAACTTTTCCCTTTCTGAAATCATCCACTGAGACCCGTGTGTGGGTTCATTTTTTTCCGAAATCGGTGGTCATACATTTAACAATCAGACAAATGTATTATGTCCATGACTTTCACATTTAAATGATACACAACGTCAAAAATACACTAGCAAACCGAAGTCCTTACCGCCTATTAGTAGTAATGAAAGATTTATTTGTGAACCACAAACGTACCTCGTTCACAACTTCAACTCGTATAAAAAAGAAGGGTCAGATAGTGAGTGTATTTAAATATAACTTTAGATTAGTGTTTGGTTTTGGCTATTCTTGGTAAATAACAATTTTTAAATATATTTACAAAAGTGTCAATAATGCAATAAGGGAAAAGGGCGCGCGCGCGCCGCGCACCGACGCTACGTCAGTAGCTTGAAGAACATTATACCCAGAGAGATGTTGATGAACAACACCAGAATCACCAGCTGTTGTCTGGAGAACCAGTCCTGAAAAATATTGACAAATTTTAATTTAGAAAAGTACTACCTAACCCGACAGTTGTTGCTCTGTTTAAATACTATTATAGTTACAATATTTAAACCTCAAGAAAGGTTGGACCGATTTTCATGTTCTTTTTCTAAAATTCTTTTTCTGACACATTTTGTATTTCATATAATTTCCGATTTTTTCCGTGACTTTTAAATATATTTTTTTAATACGAACTTTCTCCAAACAATTACGAACACAACAAAAAATATAAGCAGCATAATAGGTCGTGCCAATTTCAAGTTCTGTTCCGGTATGCTTGTGGGAAATTGATTTTTATTTTTATACATTCATTTTAAATTATGATATATATTTTTTGTGACTTTATAGAGCATGTCATAAAATATCAAAAAATTAACATAAGTAGATTTTCAGTTATAAAATAAGGAGTTGGTCTAACGGTAGCAGATAATTTGTAATAATGCTTTAGTTAGGCGCAGTTTAAGTGGCACAGATCTCATTCTTTTATCCTCGTCTTGTCCATTATCCTTTATCCTCCTCCCTCGTTACGCTTTTTCATTTATTTACCTATAGCATATACATATGTATTGCATTTATCATAGCATAATATGAGCGCATTGCTTTCTCACTTGCGTTGCTTGTAATCATAATCACCGTTAGGTATCTGCTCACTAATTGTCGGCCTGCCTGCCATACTTTATCGTAAAAATAAGCTTAAAAAATGTAACATCGACTTCCAAAACATACCTTGACTTGTGGACTGACCAGGTAAAGGAGAGGGTTAGCTCTCAGTTTCTCAGTTTCTTCGTGCATTCGCCGAACTTCCTCGCGACGAGCTGAGCCCAACGCGGAAACTTCTTCGCGTGTCATACCGCTACCGTCTGGCATCCGTGGCATACCTGCCACGTCCGGCAGTGACTTCTTACGCTGCAACGTCTGCGGCGTGCTCAGCATCTGATCACACGAAACGTAATATAAAACAAGCTATAATTAAAATTACAAACTAACCCCCGACTTTCTATTGAGCCCAAATACGTTATATCTACTGTAAGTTGCTTAGTAGTTGGGTGTACCGCAGACTATTTGATGCTGCACCATCAGGTCAAGGTTACCATGTATGGAAACACCACCGAACCGAAGTAACAGTATACCAATTTTCACATCAATCGAACTTATGGATGTTAGCGAAGACCCTTCGTCAATTAAGATATTCATAAACTAAAGCTAAGCTTTCAAAAAAAAAAAAGGGATTAAAATCGGTCCATCCGTTTGAGATATACAATCCATAGACAGACACACGAATACACAGATACTTAAACACACATGTTCAACTAATAACACCCCGTTTTTGCGTCGGGCGTCTGGGGTTAATTTAACACATCTATGAATGCTAGATTTTCTACTGAAATTCGCAATGAGCGTACTTCCACAGGTGGCACGTTAATCCAACTCTCTGAAGCTCTACGAGCAAGAATTGCCGGCGAACACATAAGGTCCTCATCTTCTTCTTCTTCACCTTGATACCACATTTTTAAATATTTTACAATACTACTTTTTTATTTATCTCTCACAACTTTTTCAATCTATTTCATCACTTCGACAAGACACCACATTAGGATTCGCTGTAACAGGCCTTCGTATTGCCTTTTAATCATTATCTAACGAACCGTTTAGGTTTTTAATGAATAATAAGGTATAATCGGTTAATAATAGCAGAGGTGCAGATGCACGAAAAGCGGCGACGAGCGACTGTTTCTCAATATAGAAATAGAACGGGCTGAGCGGCAAAGTCGAGCAGCCGCCCGCCCCGCTCGCGTTCGTCCGCCTACGACAGCGGCCGCCCAGGGCCGCAGCTATTCGTCTATGCGTTTCCTACTAAACAGGTTCACTCAACCCGTATTCCGTTTCTATTATTATTTAATCAATGCCTACTATCACTTGGGCTGCCACACTCTATCGATAAATTAATTTACTTAATTAGTTAAATTATACGATAAATTAGTTACTTAAAAACTGTCATATTTCTCTTTTTTCCGTGTTCTTAAAGGTTACAATATGGATTTTAAAGGTTAGTTGCATTTGGATTTCGTCTTCAGTTTTCGATAGAAAGTTGAATATAATGAGTTATTTAGTTAAATATAAAATCATCTATATTGATATATTACTTATATGACTTCTTTTTATGTAAAATTTTGATATACATAGGTATATCAATTTGACTACGTTTAATTGACCAATTTCTTTACTATATAACTATGAACATTCTGGATGAAAAGTACCCTATGTCCTTTTTGGTATCTCAAACAACGTGTATGCAAAATTTCATGGTGATCGGTTCAGTAGTTTTTGCGTGAAAGAGTTACAAACATCCGTACATCTATACAAACTTTCGCATTTATAAATGTTGTGTTAGTACGTATTAGTACGGATTTTTTATGTGAACTTGAGGCTTTTAGATAGGTATATCTAATGCGTGTAACCGCGTTATAACTTATAACTAAATTTTATATTAAAATAGCTTTATGTCTAGAACGGTGTCACTCGTTATCTTTATCGCGTTTTGCTTAAATGCTAAACATACATAAGTATACCAACAATATTTAAATTTCTATATTATGCTTATTATTCACAGGCGAAGAAACTGTAGTGTTTTCATTAAACACTGCACGTCCGCTTCTGTCTATTTCTGCCTTTTAGCAATGTGTTTTCGTTATTTCCGTTATAGCTAGCTTACAGTTCTGTAGTGCATTGTATGAACTGGCAATAAAATATAAACATATAGGTACATATAGGTAAAATTACTATGGGATAAATTGTTCCCGAAGACCAAGTATGTTGGTATGTTACCCCACATCGTTTGACACATTTAACAGCAATCAATTTTTGATGATGATAGTGCTCATTTTAGAATGCTGTCCAAAATGTGGCGTTAGTATTTTTTTTTGTTTTAACAAATATTATTAAAAAATCAATATTTTAAATTGTTAAAATATTGAAATATATATATTTCTCTTGCCAAACCTCAGGACAGTTTTATGGCAGAGAAATGCTCGCAGTTATTATATTCACGAGTATAACATTACAGTTATAATCCCAGTTATCCATTATTTCCCATTACGTGAATACCAAATAGTGCACTTTCAATGTAGTTTTAATATAAACCTATTTTGCTTTAGGTAACTTATCCAACTGTTCCTTTAATTTATAGCTAAAATAATTTCAATTTTGTTAAGAAACACAATGGTGTCTCTTCACAAGAAGATCCGACTACCATGAAATGAAATGATATTACAAAAGTTGATATACCTAGCGTCATCTTGTCCTTTGCTCTATATACGTTACACAGCGAGGCAGTGTGATTGTATTGGGTTGTGTTCATTGGTTGATATGGGCTACATGTCAATTCAAAGACGTCAGGGCGACATTCGTTCTCCAAAAAAAAAAACATAATTATAATTTATAAATTAGGAAATAATTACTAACCTTACGCCCCCCTCCTCCTCCTCCTCCTCCTCCTCCCGTAGGTGCCGGGGGTGGGGGTGCAGGTGTCTGCGCTACATACAAGCTTTCTGTCCGTTTCGGCTGATAAGGAGAAGGAGAAATCTCTTGACCGAGTGTCCTTTTCCTTAATAAAGAATCTTCGAAAGGTTGCGGTTCCCGCGATCCAGCGCGGGAAATAGAACCTCGCCCGGAGGCCAAGTGGCCGTTGCCGGCCGGAGTCGCAGCTCGCGATTGAGGCCGGGACATCGCCGGCGCTTGAGGCGCCACGGAACCCGCCCGAGACCCTCCGCTTGGAGCTGGAGCTGCAGCCTCTACGGAAGGTTGCCGCGATCGTCTACCGTAACGATCGACACTCGAGTCTCGACTCGGGGGTCTCTTGTAGTGGTCGAAATAATCTATGGATGGCCTCGCCGTAGTCTGGCGTGGGTCACGAGTACCGTTAATATCTTCTTCTGTCGACAGCGGCTGCTGTTGATACATCTGTTGATTTAGAGGTGCTTGCCGCTGCATCTGCTGATCCACCGGTTGTCTATAATCCTGCTGGTTCATTTGTTGGCCATAGCCTTGGGAAACCATTGACATCGGATCTCGGTCGAGTGGTCCTTCGGAATGTATTGTTCCGCTGCGAAATTCATTTCTTCCGTAGGGAGCGGCAATGCTATCCACATAAGTGCCGTCTTGAGGGTCAGTTCTTGGTTGCGCGAGTACACTCTGCCGTCTCGGCCCCATTTGTGGGGCGTTCCAATCTTGTTGGGATATTTTTTGATTGCCAGACGGCCTTATCGATGAAGACAATCTTCGACCTTGATTAACGAATTGTTGACTACTTTGATCCATGCTTGGCTGTTGTGGTAGAGCATCCTGTCTGTTAAAGCGATTTGGCGCTTGTTGAAGAGGGATACCAGAAGTATTGTAACCGTATCCACCCATTTGTTCATTTGGCATATAGGGTTTTTGGTTTGGAATTGGAACTTGAGTGTTTTGAATCGTCCGGGAGTCTGTTTGATTACTATTGTACATAGAATCGTACGAGGGTCCGAAATTTCTATCGTTAACATTATAACTAGAACTGTTAGTTAATCTCGGATCTCCGGGTTGAACCGCTTGTGGATATTGTGTGGATGGTCTTCTTGGAGGCATCGCATTAGCTACTTTATTGTTTTGAGGAAGCTGTGAATGCATCGGAGGGATATGATTTGGAATGCTCTTTCCATCCATGATTTTGTCGGATTCTTGTGAAACAGGTGTCGCTACCTGCGCATCGTAAGGCTTTTGTCTATATCTTTCTCTTAACCCTATTCTTTCAAAGCCCGGATGCTTAAAATCTGAGGCAAACTGCTTCGCAGTAGTTTGTGCTATATCACAGTCTTCTTTTGCTTGGTCTGCCACTTCGTCGGCTTGATCAGCTTTACCTCGGGCTGTAGTAGACCTGAAAACCATTTCGTATTTTATGTTATTGTTACAAAAGGCCCCATTAGTGAAAATATTTAAAATTTAGACTGTTAAAAAACTGTAGTGACTTCTTAGACAATATTTATTTTCATATTTTGTAAGAGCTTATGATATGACAATATTATTATTTAATTTACCAAATTTTTCTGTTCATACTCACAAAAAATACGAACCTAGAAACAGCTATATCAGCTTTTTGCAATGCTATTTTTGATGCACGTTGCGCCGCGTTCACGGCTGAATCAACCCTTTCCCGGAATTTCGCCGAACGCATCAAGAACATATGTTTGCGTTTCTGACTGGTGATTAGGACGTTGTTTTTATATTTTCCCTCTTCCCTTGTGCCGTCCCGGAATGTCGTAACGCCATAACCATATTTTCTGTTAGAAAACCATTCGCCCTCATAACGGAGGCCATCGCTGCGTTCGCTAACACCAAACCCGGTACGTTTATCATTCTTCCATTCACCCAAGTAGGTTTCAGTAACACCAGCATCTAAGTGTTCATCCTAGAAAAAAAAAAGTATGATTATTAACCTTATGTTATCTTTTTCGTAATATTCTAAATATATTTACTAATAACTGAATAGTCCCATTAGTGCTGTATTTTGTAGAGTTTTCCTTCGCCGATTCAGTTATGAATAGGTATGTTATGTTTTGTTTTTGAATTTCCGTTTCAACTTTAATAAGGATATGAATAATTTATAACTAAAAGTAATTTTTTTATAGTTTTACAATTATAGTGTGATTCTTTCAGTTGAATTATTTACTGATGTCGAGCATAAAAATTAGAATCTGTTTCTTTATGTATGTATGCAGTTTTTTGTCAATGAAATGCAGAAAGCTTTTGATTATACCTATACAATAAATAAAAATATATCATATTAAAATATGTGATTTCGTTGCAATAAGAGCAAATGCAGCGTTGTAATAAGTTTACCAAAGTAAAAATTATGAAATTATGTACGTACCTCGACAATGAAGCTTGCATTAGAGTCTGTGTGCAGCGAGGCATGGGTCATTGCCGAGTGGGAGCTCTCCACCGATGAGACCCAAGAGGAACCAGAGCCAGCTGAGCCCCCAGATCTGACAGAGCCAGCAGTTCCTCTCTTGTCCAACTCACCGGCACTGCGTTGCTTACGCAGTTTCTGTAATCATCACACCTTAGTCATTAGCTCAGTCAAATTGTTGCTACATAAAAGTGTAAAGAATATTTATATATTTTATGGAATTCCTATCTTTATTTTCTTATCTAAAATAAATAAAAATTTATAATTTTGGGAATATAACCAAATTTAAATGTAATATATACTATTATAATAGGTAGGTATATACTCGTTTTCTGGAGAAAAGTACATACATTTCATTAAAAATTGTTTGTTTCTGAGTGAATTAAAGTGCTAGAAAAATAAATGAAGTCGCGGACCAAAAGTTAATTATACCTATAATAGAATATATTTACCACCCCTATAAGAAATATAGGTACTTACGTACAGATTGCAAATAAAATGCTATTATTAATAAGGGTTTCGTTTTTTATATCTAATAATGCATATCAACATTTAATATATAGTGTAATATCATATTAAAAGTTGTAATACATTGAAAATAGAGCCGTAAGACTCGCATGACGACTTATTATAATAATTACTTACTTTCATTACAATTAGTTCTTCTAAGTATATCGTATGTGCTACCGGCTTGCAAATAAAGTAAAAAAAAAAGAAAATTTAGTATGAATGGGATAATACATTGGGAAAATATTCAATATAATTAAATATGGTATATTTCTAGCAACAACTCATCCCTTATCTCATGAGTTCGCGTAAGTACCTAAAAAATTAGTTGATATCAAGAAAAAAAAATCAATAGTTTCATGGAATTAAAAAATAAAATAATATTTTACTTAAAGTTATTAAAATATTTCAAAGAGAAATTTGGAATATTACTAATGTTCTTAATTTTTATGGTAGTTAGGTATTGATTTTTTTTATTGATTTCTCATAATTTTAGGTTTACTCGCATTAGCTTCTCACGCAGAGATTTATAAAAACATAAAACGTAACCCTACGAATAAGTATTATTTATTCGTAGACAGAACCTCTTTGCGAAAAGTTCATTGAGATTATTGTAATATACCTAACTGCTATCAATTTGTACACCGCTTTCAACAAAAAGAACACCTAATCACAACAAAAATTCAAGCGAAATTGTGATATTTACGAAAGCGTGACGTCAATCACTCTGATTGGTGTTTTAGTTAACGTGGCAGATTGCAGTATTTTATTAATTTTGATGTTTATATTAAATCGGGTCATATTACGATTTACAAACCCGTGAGATAAGGAACGAACTGAAAGGGGTGAATGTTAAAACCATGTGAAAACACACACTTGCTAGTCGAACGAAAACAGAAGTTAATGAACTGTTTATCTATAAAAACATACCTTCTAAGAAGGCGGTAAATCTATAAATTTAAATATTAACTTTGTCTAGAAGTGGGTGAAACTAGTGCTTAACAATGAAGCGTATTATCAGGTCAATTACATTATTATAAGTACTCACAGAAAGCAATCCCTTTTTAGGTTTATCAGCGAGAGAGCCGCGTCGCCCCGAAGGCTGGTCGGAGCTAGCCCTGAGGACGAAGCCGCCTCTCGCGTCGTCCATACGAATGGTGCGTTTCTCGGAGGGGTCAGGATATATTGGTGTGTCATTGAGTGACGCAACGGACCCCCGATGGTCGCGAGCTCCGCCGCCCGCCCGGTAATGCGACGCAAGCCCGAACGGTGCGGATGTCCGCACGCCGTAACCGTGTCGCATTCCTCGCATCCATTGTCCTTGGTATGTTCCTGAAAATAAACAGAGTTCTTTTATGTAATTATGAGGACATTTTATTGTATTGCGTCATTATACGCGAATAGAGTGTCTTGTTGTACTTATAAGACCCGAAGAGAGGTCGTTCGTCTGTTTACCAGACGAAAAATATATTGTATTAAATTGTTATCTATGAGAAAATAACATCGCGATTGTGTTGCCTATTAAAATATCCTGATGGATATCCATAAGGAATTTTTCTGAAACTAATTCCTCCTTCTTATTACCTATACACCTATCTAAAAGCTATTTTTTGAAAAAAAAAATTTTTTTTATTAAAAGTAAAAGATTTAATGAAAAATGGGAAATGAAGCAGTTTTAGTTTTATCAACAAATCGGTAATAAATATTAGAAAGTGTAGATATTAGTTTCGGATTGCCCATAAAATCTCAGGACCGCGAAATGTATAACTAATATAGATTTATTTTATGAAGCCTTCCGTCAAGGGAAAAGGTATCCCATTACGAGTTCGCAAACTTCCCTTATCATAGAAGGTATGAAATTATAGTAGGTATATATATCGAAGCTATAACACTCGTCTACAACGCGACACCGACAAGGTCACTTCACGATGTCGTCGTTAGTCTGTGTCGTAAAACATAAGGCCTAGTTAAGTAATAGGTATATAAATTATATTCTATAGAAGTTACAACATATACATACATATAGATAAAGATATGGGATACATATAGATATACATATAGATATGGGTAATTGGGTATATATATAGATTTCGATCGCATATATAAAAAATCACCCCTTTTTTATTTTAGTCTAAATGACTTTACTAATGACTTTTAAAACTTAAGACTAAAAATAAAATTTACTATTAGTGAGTTAACTAAATTTAAGTTAAGGGCTTGCGCAAATTGTTTAAATTTTTTCATTGTATTATGTACTTTCAGTGCTTTTAATATAATTCCAATTGCATAGTAGGTATTATGCTACGGGAACAATCAGCATGCTGCGGCATTCATCTGTAGCATAATACAATGAAATTGAAATTATATTAAAAGCGCTTAAGGTACAAAATACTATGAAAAAATACATACTTTGCCGTGCCGTCCCCCATAGAATGTTATGTGTAGAAAGTAAAAATAAAAACTAAAAGCTACTTGCTTACTAACAATATGTTAATTGGTTTTAAAGTATAAGTTTCAGATTTTTAAGTTTTTTTTGATTTTTAAGTTTTAAGATTTTAATTGATCAATATATGATGTTGTTATCTTTAAAAGGCTTTTCTTTTTGTCTCATAGATGTACAAGCAAACGTTGTTAATATGGATAATATTTATTGTTAAGAAATCGATTGACTTCGAAGACATTCAAGGTCGTCCTTGTATCTTTAACTTATTAGTAATCTGTGTGCTTTAAGTCTCAAATGGGTACAACTCGGATTGGACTGGATACAACTGTTTCAATTAAGGACAAGTTCGTAAGAAAGAAGAAAGACCGGTCTCGGTAACACTTTGTAGGTTCTAAAAAATGTCCTTAAATACTAAATGTCTTTTAACTTCTCACAGATTCTCACAGGTTTGTTGTTTTTTGTTTTCAATTACACTTTAATTTAATTGAAAGTCTCGACACTTTCAAAGTCACGGGACTTCGAGACACGAGACGTCCCAGGACACAAACTCTAGTAATTTAACAAGTTTAAGCGAGTAAAATACCTTATTGCGTTACATTAAATTGCCATAAATATCTTTGAATTATAAAATACCTTAATTAAGTTTACATCGACAAATTTAGATTTTTTAATACAGTGAATGAAACTGTACCTACATTAAAAAAAAAACAAAAAATCATGTACATATGGACAGGTAAGTACAAAAAACAACAAACCTGTGAGAATCTGTGAGAAGTTAAAAGACATTTAGTATTTAAGGACATTTTTTAGAACCTACAAAGTGTTACCGAGACCGGAGCCTTTCTTACGAACTTGTCCTTAATTGAAACAGTTGTATCCAGTCCAATCCGAGTTGTACCCATTTGAGACTAATATCCCAAAATGGAAAAAAGTCTTATAATATTATACCTACTGCTATGGGATAATATTATAATGCCTAATTTTATACTTTTATGCAAAAGAAAAAAAAAACTGAAAAAATTGATAAAACGAATATTTATTATTAGTATTGATTTATTGTTTTTAATGAGTAGGTATATATATGCATGGTGTATGATCGTGTGTGTGTTGAACTAAGGGATCAAACGAAAGATAAGATCAGTGCTGGCTTATATCAGAAAAATATGCTGAGTGGGAGAGACCTTTTTGTAACTTTTATTCTTCCTGTTACTATTTTATTTGTTTTCAATTATTTATTTTTTTAATTACAAATAATAATTAATTGATTTATTGGTTGATTCCTTCACATGCAGAAACGACAGTCGACATTCATATAAAAGACTCCTAATATCTATGTAATGTGGTTGTAAGAATCAGTGCGTTGTTCGAGACTTGAAGGTGCGATGAGTAATAGACACGAATATCTAAATACACGTAATTAATGAAGGTCGGGCATTCTTGTAGTATAAAATGAGTGACCGAGTTGATTGCAT
This sequence comes from Synanthedon tipuliformis, assembly GCA_947623395.1. NCBI lineage: Eukaryota > Metazoa > Arthropoda > Insecta > Lepidoptera > Sesiidae > Synanthedon > Synanthedon tipuliformis. The sequence continues at coordinate 7,154,825 of OX392408.1, read as the reverse complement.
GTCGGCTGTGTCCGGCTAGCTTACGAGTTGCGGCGGGCGTGCCACGCTATATTTATCCGGTGAGGGCCGCGGGCTAGCGGCACGGGACGCAGGGCAGCCGCCTGCCCTCAAACCAATCACCCATTCATCCATTAAATTTATATAAAAAAAATCTCCCGCGAAAACCTACGACCATTAAAATGATCTACGAATTATTTAAATCATACGTGAAGCATAAAACATAATCTATAAAACATTTTTTTAAAGAGTCCTAGAACTTAATTTTTCATAATAGAAAATACTTAAGTATAACGCAGTGACTATGAGACAAATTTTTAACATTAATAGAGTTAGTGATTATATTAAATAACCACAGACACTGATAGATACTATCTAATGTCTGTGTAAATAATTATAACTATGTTGTTGTACTAGAGTGCAGTGACTAATATGATACAATCATAGTGCTAGACCACCCAAACTAGAGATTTGTATTTTTGTATTTCTGTATTTTTGTGGGTAATGAATTAATTCAAAAACTACTGGACCTATTTTAAAAGTTCTTTCACTCATAGAAGCTCAGCGAACAACATTATGCTATCTTTTATGAAGTTACGCGGACGAAGTCGCGTGCAATAGCTAGTTATATATAAAAACATCAATCGCCGTGCGTTAGTCTCGCGAAAACTTAAGAAATGGCTAACACCGATTTTAATTTGGTTTTCACTTATGGAAAAAGGGATAAACAGGAAAAAGTTTTTAATTTTTTTATATATAAAAATTGCACCACAGGCGGAGCCGGGAATGGGTAACTAGTACATAATAGATTGCCTCATACAATAATGAGTTGATATAGAGATTTTAAAGAAAATATATAGCCATATTTAATACAAATAGCAGTTGGCGATAAATAGATAAAACGATTAGCGTTAAAACGCTAAACGAGCTGACACAAAATGTGATTAGTGAGACTAACTCGATCTATGACGATCTGGCAGTGACATGACCTCGTCTGACTTTTTCTTTCAATGTGCAAAATTAACTTTTATATGACTTCACTTGACTAACTTTTGCCCGCGCCACTTTCGCGCCACTTTTTCCTAAATATTTTTTCAATCTTTACTGGTAATACATTTCTATCAGGCATTGATTTTTTAAATATTTCTAGAATTTCTAGAAGATCCCTCGGAAACAGTATTTTGTTTATAAAATGTTTTTCATTTGGTAAATTTAAATGACATCGCGTTGGTATGCAACCTTCATGATTATTTTCAGTAAGTAATTAAGGTATGAGAAAGCTTAAAAGAAGCAACAAACATACATTATTTCCCATGTTATAGTTAGGATATCTATAGGATTGAAGTTATTATACCTACCTATTATTATATAACGGAACCGAATGAAACAAACACTAAATCTTACGGGAAGGTACATTAGTGACAACGGCATCCGAATCGGTTAAACCGTTTCTGAGATTAGCGTGCAACAGACAACAAACGAAGCTTCTGTGTTACATTAATGTATGAAAAACGTACGCAATGCGTAAGAGAATTCAAAATGTTAAAGTATGCGTACGCAGAAGTTTAGCGTTTATATAAATAAATGAGTAACCATCATATATATTATTACGGTCATTCATGACTCACCAGCTCACACAAAACAGTGCGTGTCAAGATTCCAATTCATTTGTTTGAAGATTCTTGCACGTATTTACCTACCCTATATTGGATCATTTTAAAACACAACATTTTAAAGCAAAAATGAGAATTCTAAAGGAATGTTTATACTAGTGCGAAAGTAATCCATCATATTTGTGAATTTGTCTTAAATATTTTTTAAATGACTGTCATAATATTAGTTAATTATTAAATATATAAAAGTTCATTACTTCAATTAAAGGCCTTATGCAAAAATAATGAAACTATGTCTATAGATATGTCTAATCTAATCTATCTATACCTACTAATATTATAAAGAGAGAAGATTTGTATTTTTGTATTTTTGTTTGTAATTTGGGGCTGTCCCATCACGACGATTTTCAAAATCGGTCCAGTAGTTTTGGTTTATTCCCAAATAAACCAAAACTACTGGACCGTTTCATCTTTCATCTACATTTATCAGCGAGTAATATAGGCTATATTTTACGAAGTTACTCAGACGAAGTCGCGTGCAAAAGCTACAAGAACTTTTTTTATAAAAGAACTCCGAATTCGTGCTAATATTATAAATGCGAAAGTTTGTATGGATGGATGGATGTATGGATGTTTGTAACTCTTTCACCCAAAAACTACTGAACCGATCACCATGAAATTTTGCATACACGTTGTCTGGGACACCAGAAAGGACATAGGGTACATTTCATCCAGAACGCGAACGAAGTCGCGGGCACCAGCTAGTACTTTATAAATTAATATTGCGTGCTACAAGTACAGAATTAGTTCACAGGAATGTGACAATATTGCTTATGTAACAGACCTTGTAAAAGTGCCTACTTAGTTACTTATTAATTCCATTTGCTGAACGCAAACATTGCGCTAACAAAAACAGGTTACTTCCTAGTTCAAGCACTTGTTCCAGTGTACGGGTTATTATATGAAAGTAAAACTGAAAGATATTAGAGCGGTGTGTTGTTAAATAACTGGGTTAGTATATACTCGTAGTTAGCCCGCGTGAATTTAACTGGAACAACCGACGCCCGATGCAAAAAAAGGGGTGTTATAAATTTGACCTGCGTCAAATCAGTGTGTCTTTCTGTGTTATCATAGCTCCCAAAAGAATTGGCCCGATTTTGATACCAATAACTTCAACAGGTCCGATTGATTTAAAATTTGGTTTACGTTTATTTCGGTGGTATTTTCATTACATTTGACGATATTTTATTCAGACGAATTGATATTGCTGATTGGATTGTTGTGGTTAGGATCGAATTTTTATTATTGGATATTACTTTGACTTTTATAATTAATTGAATTTTAAGTGAAGTCTTATTAAAGTCTTATTAAAAGTACTAAAAAAATGAATTTTACTTGCTATTTTTAAAAAAATCTTATAATTTTGAAATAGGATTTGTTATTCTGCTTTTTAGGATAATTTAATCACGATTCGGTTGCGAATCCGATTGCTTAAGTGTAATTTGTATATCTGCAAGGTGTACATAGCTATACAGCGACGTAAGATAAACTATAACCGAAGATTTAATTTTTAGATATATATATATATATTACAATATATATATTTTACATTTACTTTTTTTTACGAGGCGACGACGCCGACATAGTCCAAGGCACGTTTAGAAAAACATACGACAATTGTATTCTGTGAAACATTTGATACTGGAATTTCACGGTCGTGTAATTTTATTTATATCTATGTGTCAACAATTTGGCAATGAGTGAGGCAATACTGACCGCTGTCGGAGTAGGTCTCGGAGCCGTATCCGTCTTGGAGTCCATTGGCCCAGGTGCCCTCGTACTTGGCGTTGCTAGTCGTGCTCTGGCGCACTCCGTAGCGGCCCTTGTAGCCTTGCGTCCACTCGCCCCGGTACAGCCACCGTCCGCGGCTCTCCACGCCCAGCCCGTGTCGTTTGCCATTCTGCCATTGACCCTCGTACGAGCTACCACTGTGATACAAATGAAATATATTTTAGGTATATTGTTAGTTATAGACATAGTATGGAGAGTTGAAGGCCGCTGGGGCGGGAATGTTATCGAGCGTAGCATCATAGACGTACTGATAAGGGCCGCAGGCTGACGGTGGATCCAGCCTGCTTCTGACCGGTCCTGACATGCGTTATTTACTTAGGTGTTATATTTTTCTTTTTCAATGCAGACGAAGTCGAGCGCACCAGCCAGTAATTCATAAAGGTCCTGTTTTTTTTTGGATTATTCTCATAATTATATCACTCAAGAAAATATATTTTCCTAAAATTAACGAATATCGAGCGTGCCTGCTCCTACGTTCTGTAATTTATTGAGCAAGGTCATTTGTGCTTTTTAAGGCTTTAAAGATCGTTAAAGCTAAATATGCGCCACGCCTCATGGGGAAATGTTTTTGAATAAAATGCGTGCAGCTTCTCTAGGTATGTACTGGTTTTAAATTATTTATGAAAATTATATGAATGTAATTCTTATTAAAATTACAAAAGATTGCATTCTTTTAATTATTACCTATTGTTTTGAATGAAGCAAAGTATATATTAGCGAAAACTAACAATTTTACTTTGTTATAAGTCGTAAACGAGCCATCTGTACATTATATAATTTTTCATAAAAAGCAATTCGTACACGTTTTACTTACATGAGTACTTTGACCTCGGTATTTGTCTGTTTGTCTGTGCGTTTGTGCACGTTAATCTCAAAAATGGCTTAACCGATTTGTATATAATCTTCCCTTATATATCGTAGCAAGTTTCCAATAACATTAAGTAAACAAATTCATTCCAATCAGTTTACAAACAAAATAGTTATACCAATACCGAAATACCAAGCATGCGAAAATCGCGCGTACGTAGTTTTACAGCTAGTGGTTATATATTTATTTATATTATAGCAGTGGCAGGGCACACTACAATATTTTTTTTATTTTCAATATTTCTCAATAGATTATACTAACTTAAAAACCCTATATTGATAATATCAAAAATAAAAACCCATAACAAGAATAAGAAAAACATAAAAACACAATAAAAAGAAAAGTTAATGGATACGAAAGCTACGCATTTTATAGTCATTAACTTAACCTTAACCGTTAACTTAAATCTCTATACGGTTGACCTTAAGTAATAATATACAATTAAATATTCCATAAGAAATATATTATTCACAATATATTATTATTTAATGACGTGTCTAAAGATATAGAACACGTGTACTTTGAATACAGAGCGAATTCCTTTTAGTTTTTATTGGTTTGTAATGTGCTTGTATTTGTCTGTTTTATATGTATATGAAAACGAATCGAATACCTACTCGAGTCTAACCTCTATTTTTAACGCGTCAGTTTACATTCTACTGTGGTGTAACTGAATATTATACAAGAAAAATAACAGCGCATTTCCATTGTTAAAGACACGACCTTGAGCTTACAAACGAGGGTGTAGATCGTTGAGTAAAAGCATAAGCTACTATATTTACTATATTTATAACGAACAAATTGCTTTTTACCGCTGTTGTACAGTGATAGTTTTATTTTAGGGTACTTAAGTGAATTTTTTATGGAAGCTATTTTAAAAAAAATCCCCCAGAGAGGTTATGATGTACCTACTGTTTCACGAAAACAATAAAAGTAAAAAAAAGAGTATTTCATTCGGAAAATTTCATTCCTGACGGTTCAAGGTATTTTCATTACTAAATTATGCTATCTTACTATACTTATACATATACACATATTTTTTACATAGGTAAAATAACTTTATGCTTATATTATATACAATTATACACATTATAAAACAAAGTCCTCAGTCGCGTCTATTTCCCTGTATGTTCACGAAAAAAATCTCAAAAACTACTGAACCGATTTTCATGCGGCTTTTACTAATGAAAAAAGCTTTAAAAACGTTTTGATTAACATAGAGTATACTTTAATGGAGGCTTTTGATGTTTATTTTGAGAACTATAAATAAATGTCGAAAGAAAAGGGAACGAAAATGTCTAAACTATCATGTAAAATCTTTCATAAAATATTGGAGCATAAGTTCACAAATTTCATAATATGTACTGTACTATTAAATACGTTACAAAAAAAAACTTTAAAAAGCTTAATTGTCTGCGAACAGTTTACGTAAAGACCGCCACACTTTGAGAATGTGGTTCGTTAAAATTATTTGATATTTTACTGTACACGGATTTGCAAATGAAGTACTTAGCTAACTATTTTTAGAAATCGTTGAAATTTTGGTGAACTGGTTTATGTGTATTTGGCATTGATCTTTGTCTTATATCTTTCGTCTGTGTGAACGTCGGGGCGTTTAGTATTTGTATTAACAATGAGTATTAATTGTCTTTATTTATGTGTGGCTAGCTGGTGTCCGCGACTTCCTCCGCGTTCTGGATGAAAGGTACCCTATGTCCTCTGGTGTCCCAGACAACGTGTATGCAAAATTTCATGGTGATTGGTTTATTAGTTTTTGCGTGAAAGAGTTACAAACATCCATACATCCATCCATCCATACAAAACTTTCGCATTTATATAATATTAAGTACGGACTAGCTGTGCTAGCGACTTCGTACGCGCTGTAGTTTGTTTTTTAAAATCCCACAGAAACATTTATCTAGGATAAAAAGTCTAAGTCTCCTATACCTATATTAATCCAGCGTGAGCCAAATTTCAAGCCAAATCCGTTCAACCGTATTTGCGTGATTGAGTGACAAACATCCAAACATACAAACTTCGCATTTATAATATTACCGGCTGTTGCTTGCGACTTCGTCCGCGTAACTCTATAAAATATAGCCTATGTTAGTCGCTGATAATGTAGCTTTCAATTTTTAAAATTGGTCTAGTAGTTTTTGAGTTTATTCATAACAAACATATAAATCTTCTCTCTTTATAATATTAGTATAGATTAGAATTGCAAAATCCTTAAATATCCGGAGAGATATTGCTGACCCACTCTGCCTAAATTGATCACGCGAAGTTTTCTGAAGCTTTTTGGGCCATTCGAAAAACAAGGCTTTTAATATCAAGAGTGATAATGCCTGTAGCATTATTACATACTAGTTGCATACTATAGCGACCCGTTTCAGCACAGGTAAAAATTTTTTTTTCGCACTTCGCACGGATCCGCTAGGACACAAATCTTCCATGTTTATCGCCCCTGTTATCTGTTACTAGTGGAAACCGTATCAAAATGTGTTGGGTGGCTTAGAAGACGTTAGCGTAGGAACATAGAGAAGCGAACAGCGACTTTATATATAGAGTCGAATTTATAACATGTATAGATATGTTTATAATATGTATGTATGATCAATATACAATATGTATGTATACATAGTATAGATATAACTCAATGTGATGTAAGTGGTGTTGATATTGGTATTTACTGTAATGTTACTATAAAATTATATCTAAATTTGTTTTCTGTCCATCATACAAAATGTTACTTGTTTATCAACTTTTTAAGATAATAAGTAATTTTAGGACAGTTCAAAACATATGTAACTCACGTATTAAAATACCAGAACACATCGGAAAAGTCGTAATATACTATGACATGACATGATATGTTGCATAAATAACGAGAACCCTGCCGAAACGAAACATGATCATTTATTTTTATCATATATTTCCTCCACTTCTTCTGTACTTTAAGATAAATTGATTTGAATACAAGAAAAGTAGGTAGGTACGTGTCATATAATATTTTACATTTTGATCTTTGTTTCAGAATACGTAGGATAAATTTGTAAATAATGAATGCTATCTAATTCAAAAAGAATTGAAAAAACCATTTGTATGTCGAGTACCCTTCAACATACAAAATGGAATCCTTAGGCACATTTGAGTCTTACATTTGAGTGAGTGTATTTTATCCATTTCATTTATAAAATGTTCGTTTTCCATTATTCTCTTGAGATACAGAAAAAATATAATACAAAACACTCCGCCTGGAAAATATAACATTGAAAAATATGTACTATCCATTTTACTTGTTAGATTTGCGCTAGTACTTTAAATATGACTAAAATTCACGTCCAATGCTATGTATACCTTGTGCCTCATCTTGTGTACTTTACAAAGTGGCGTAACAATAGGATGGTCAAATGCTACGAGCCCCCAGACCAAGGTGACCCCCGGCTCGATTTTTTTTAATGTAAGATCTATGTAAGATATCTATCACACTACGCAGACTTAATTTCATTGTTAGGAAAATTAGTTGTTTGTGACATAGTTTTTCTTTCTATATTGTCCCAGTTTTTATTTTATCGGACCAACTTTACTTAATTGTTTAAAAAAATTGTTTATTGTTATTATAATTATATGAAATTGTTTATAAAAGTAATAACAACGTCAAGCTTTTTGACTTTTTTTTCTCAGACGGTATAGTTACGCTACTGTAATTACCTTTACCACAGATTAAATAATAGCTCTGGTATTATTTACCTCTGGTGTTACTTATTTTCATAAAGGAAATTTACACACCATCAAAGGTATCTACTGTCAGCCGCATAAAGAACGACCTTTATTATAAAAAAGGCATTTTTTTTAACTTTTGAAACATTGTCGTGATTTTTTCTTTAATTCTCATTTTATGTTATTCTCTGAAAATAAGTGTTAACCTTAGCGAATAAAAGTCATTTACGCTCCTCATTCAGTTTGAACATTCATGAATTACTTAAATGGAAGATGACACAACGATGTAGGTATGTGTCATTGGTGCGTAAAATGAGTAACAACGTCTTCAAGTTATAAATAAATGTAATATTGATTTCATACTGTGTTTGCCTCCAGGGATTTGGGAAGTTCGAATGGAAACGTTCAAGTACTTAGGGGTATAAATGGTTGGCTATGGTGTTTGCTTTAATGCTCTGTTTGTCATGCTCAGTTGTCAGGGTCAACTTTGGAAATTAACTTTTCAAATTTGTCTGGTCTGGATCTGGAATTCAGAAGCAGGGCACACTGCGTTTCACAGTCATTTGGGCAGCCCGTCTGGCGGCAGTGACCACCCCCTTACAGAACACCACAGTGAAATAACAGCATGACGTGAGTAAGGGAGTAGGGATTAGTAAGGCCTTATCCTTATCCCTTATCCTTAATCCTTCCTACTGTAGTCGCCAGCGCACTTGCATGTATTGCTTGTATTATGTATGTATTATGTAGTGTTGCTTGTATTATAGACGACGACGCTAGCCACCTACAATCAAGTAGACTGTCAGCCTATCTGCCGACATTAACATAAAAAAATATTTTCTATACTAATAATAGAAATAATATCTATGCAATGCAACGTAAAAAATTAATTTACTACAATTCAAAGAAACATTTAAATTTAAAAATAATTTAAGAATAATGAAATTTCGGGTTTTTTAATATTTGCCTTCGTAGCGTAGAACCCTCTACGGATTGCTACGAAATAGCGTCGTTGCCCGTTCTGTGGCAAATTTCATTTGGTTACGGACTAATATCTACGAACTAAGTAAACAACAGAGGCCGTACTATCACCTCTTAAAGCGATGCAAAGACGATTGAGTGAGGGAGATGTCGCCTTACATCATGTATTGCGCCATCTCGTTTACTCACTCGTTTTTGCATCGCTTTAAGAGGTGATAGTAGGCCCTCAGCTCATTGAAATAATGAGTATTTCAATAAAAAATTTGAAAAAAAAAAATACAAAGTAACATTATTACCTAACTTATAACTTAGTCGGTAAGGGATGACGTAACCCGTGTAAACTGTGGGCATTAGTTAAAACTTTAATTTTATTTATTTAATTTTAATTAGGAATTTAAAATTATTTTTGTGTAGCTCAAAGAAATATTCGAAATTTATTGTTAAAAGTTGGCAATAGTGACAGTAAACTTTAATTTATTAATTAATTTAATAAGTTCTGATAACCTTTATTAAATTAAACTTCATTATCAACAAAATATTGATGAATTTGAACCAATATACAAAGTATTAGTCAAATGTACTATCAACTAGTTAAGATTTTTTATAAATATGCAAAAACAAAAAGAAATCTATTAGTATTTTAAATTTTACAAAAATATAATCACCAATAAATATTATGATATATGATATATAAAAATATTAGGCTTTAATATTTAGGTAGTATGTAATTTAGGTAATATTAAATTACCTAAATTACCTGCCGGCGTCTGTGTTTCCGAGTACATATAACCCTAATCTTTTCAAGGTTCGAGTGAATAGGCATCTTCTGGGTGAGCTCGCTCCATCTTAGGCCTCATCCTTGCCATATGGCTGGTTGTTGGTCAAGAGCTAACCCATCTCTTATAAAAAAAAAAAAAAAAAAAATATAGGTAGTGGGTAGTAAATTTATAAATAAATCAAAAACCATAAAATTTAAACGCAATACAATACACACTCATTCACACTAGCTAAGCTAACCTATGAGTGTGAATGAGAATGGTGTGAAAAGAGGGAACGGCCTTAATGTCAAAGTCTTAGAGGTGGGTAGGAAATAGGAATAGAATTAGTCTGAACGACCTGCAGTATACACTACAGAGACTACGACGATGCTTCGTCAAAGTGAAAAAGTCGGTCAAGTGCGCGTCATTGTTAACGTTGTGTGTTTTTCTGTGACTCTTTCTCGTATTGCATAATATAGCCAGTATATTACTGGCCTTTATACTTGGTCTAATATTTGGCTGGTTTTATTAAAAAAAATTAAAGTCTATAGTTGAAGAATCTGAACCACCCAACAGATTTTGGATACGGTTTAAACAGAGTATGTCAGTTATTCTAGGTATTTCAGTTATATTTAGGATTGTGTGTGATGAACCAGGTGAACAGAGACAAGTAGCAGAGACATGAAGAAAGTTGTAGCGAGGGACCTCTCACTTGCTGAAGCACAACCTGCACACGTGCTGGGACATAGATTGGTTAAAGCTACCTTCTTGGTGGCAGAGATGGACTGCCTCATTTATGACTACGGAACTAAAAGTGGGCTGCCGAAATATAATATACTAACTGGTAAACGCGACATCCACCGCGTTGAAAAATGAGAAAATATCTAACACCTTATCGCCGTGCCGACGATGGCATCGCCACGGCAACAATGGCCAAATTTTTAATATTTTTAGACGAACACTCGGGGACATTAAATTTCTCGTGAATTCTCGTATCCTATAATGTTAATCCAGGTATTAAAATATCTGTGTGCCAAATCTCATCCTAATAATAGTTTATAACCTGGATTATCCTGGTTTTTATACTTTTATCCTGAAAAAATGTTAGGTTCCAACGGGATCGCCTAAAATATAAAAAAAATGTGATGGCACTACTGTAACACTAACAGTGGCGCCGCCACTGTTAATCGGATATTTTGTCAGGTTTTTTTTTATAAGAGATGGGTTAGCTCTTGGCCAACAACCAGCCATGTGGCAAGGATGATGCCTAAGATGGAGCGAGCTCACCCAGAAGATGCCTATTGACTCGAACCTTGAAAAGATTAGGGTTATTTTCTCAGGTGCCATATTTTTAATTTTTTAACGCGGACGAAGTCGTGGTCACCAGCTAGTATATAAAATATAAATCTCAATTTGCAGACATTACACCCGTGCGAAGCATGAGCAGCTAGCTACTAGCATTGACTAATAAATCACAATAATTTTCATGTGTGCTAGACACGCCACTGTGGTCGAGAGTGGCGCCTGTACAGGGCCACTAATACCTTGAACTGTATCAACATCGAATTAACCAATCTTCCTAACAGTTTTGTTCTCGAATATTTTTATATTTGGCTTATTCCACTTACTTACAAATAAACAGAATGTTTCTTGCGTTAGATCTATGTATATATCCTATGCGCCATTTTATCAGACAAACTCACGTTGCCGACATTACACACTTTTGTAGAAAGAATAATAATAATTTTCTAGATTCGATGAACGGATACGAATTAATACACTGAATGTCGCAATAAAATAATCTGTACTAATATTATAATGAGGTAAAGTATGTATGTTTATTTATTTGTTTGTATGTATTCATAGAAACTACTCATCCGATTTCAAAAAATCTTTCATCAATAGTTAGAATATAATTTCAGGATAGACATAGGCTATATATTATCCCGTAAAATGAAAAGGCTTTCGTGATAATCGAATTTGCAAAGTCGAACTAAAATGATTCTTTCGAACACTACTTTCACGGTGAGAGATATATGATTGATTTATTAATATAGAAAAGATACTTTTATATTCATGGCATAAAAACTACAGTATTTTTATTTAAAAAATAATTAAAATCGTTAGGTGATGTTTACTAGCCATATTATCAACAAAATGATGAATCTTTATCAAAATCATGAAAATTCATAACAATTAAGATTTTTTATTATTAAGTAACTAGGTACTGCATATGTTTATGACGTATGGTTAAAAAGATATATATATATAGAGCGACCACGCCGTGAAACTACAAAGGAACAATAAATAAATCGTCAAGATTAAACACATGTATAGAAGGGACCCCAAAGTAATCCGTACTAATATTATAAATGCGAAAGTTTGTATGGATGTATGGATGAATGTATGGATGTTTGTAACTCTTTCACGCAAAAACTACTGAACCGAATCACCATGAAATTTTGCATACACGTTGTCTGGGACAGCAGAAAGGACATAGGGTACCTTTCATCCAGAACCCGAAAGAAGTCGCGGCTAGTCACTTATAAGGTTGTGTTATGGGATAAAATCGGTATTCAGAAATCGTTTTTGTAAGTAATACTTAGAAAGTCTCAATACAGTTACCATTTAACAAGTTTCTTGTAAATCAGAGTTTGTTAACTAGCTGGTGCCCGCGCTATAGTCAATTTTTTAAAAATCCTACAGGAACCTCAAATTTTTACAGGATAAAAAGTGTCCTATAGTTTAATACAAATAATCATCAATACATCAGTGAAAACCGCATTCAAACCGATCAAACCGTTTCTGAGATTCATTTAGCGTGCACAAACGTACAGACAAAAATTCTAAAAACTATTTATTCGACCTATGTAACAAAATATTTAATGTACAGACACGGATCGTTTACGATTTTATATCTATAGATTTGGCTATGATAATCCAGTATATAGGTTCATCATTACCACCACCTAGAGAGTATGTATGTTTCTTGATCTGGAGATCTTGATTCCCATTACTTATAAAATCAGAAATAGAACCGCTCAGAAGCAATCCAGTATTACCAACCTTACGACATGATTGATCAGAAAGAATAAAAGTTTTTTTCACTTTAGAATCTCAAAAAGGCAACTAAGCAGATTTTGGTTTGACAACAACGATGTTATAAAAATACATATTGGTATAATACTTATTATTTTGTTAATTACGAATCGTAAAGTATATATGTATACGCAACACTCCATCAATATCACGATACAAAATTCATAATCTCAAAACATTTTAATGGTATAATTAATTTTAATCGGATGTTTTCAGAACATTAAATCGTCTTCTGTCTGTAGAGAGCAATGACCCGTTGAAAATGGGTTGCATTGGAACAGGCAGTAGCTGAGTGAAATAACCGGAAGACCTGGCACATCTTCGCATTCTGCCAGAGCCATATATTCATTCGTCTACAGATGGCGACAATTAAAACAAATAAACCTTATATCCTATTACAATTGTTTGCAGTGTATAAATGCAAAATACATCCACTATGGAAGTGACTTAAAAAGTTCCATATCAATCATATTTGTTAAACACCTAAGTAAATTATGGTAATTTGTGAAGAGATAGAAGCGAGACGAATCGTTGTATGTATTCAATTGCGATTTATTGTGTAGCAGATACCTACATATACCTAATTGTGCCGTTAATGGATCTGTCTCCTCAATGACAACAAGCCAATTGACATAGACACTTCATAAGTTAGTGGTGATACTGTTATCACGTGTCCGTATCGGAGGCACAAATCGATATGAACATTTTGGTAGCGATTAGGCCATGAGGCACTTTCACCGCTGTTACGCGCGTTTTCTAGCGAAACAGCGAACCCAATTATTAATAGCAGCCTATTTTTGGAGCGGCTTCGGACACGTATTCGCGCTCGGGCATGTGCGAGGCCCGGGCGAAGTCACTATCTCACCTGGGCCAGGTGTAGACGCCGGACACTTCGAATCCGAAGTGCCACGATCCAGCGTAGGCCCCCTGTCCTTTGGGGCCTGTGCAAACGCCGTGGCCGTGGGCCTTGCCGTCCTCCCAGCCACCGCAGTAAGTGCCGCCATCGTCAAAGTCGAACCGGCCACCGTTGAGGCCGCGCTGCGGGGGGTTTCCGCTAGCGGCGTGCGCTGCGTCGGCTGGCTCGCTCGGCTGCATCACGCGAAACCGTGGTGCCGCGGAGGGGAGGGCCTCCCGCGCGCGCCCTCCGCCGAGCTCGCGGTATAAATAAACATCAGCTGGGCATGTCGCGCCGCGGCGCACCACCGAGTGAACACAGCTCCGGTCCTGCGCGAGGAACACTGCGCGCCCACTGCCCGCCTAGCCGCCCGCCCTCCGCGTCCCGCCCGCCCTGCGCACGCAACTCTCAGATTATCGCACGACTAGCTCGCCGAATGATTCGTTTACGAGTACCGTCTCGATTATATTATTCAGGTTTATTAGTAATTATTAAATTCATACAAATACAGGCGAATAAAGTTTCAATATATTTGATAATCGAGCTGAGGAAAACCGAGTTTCTCGGACATTGAATATTAGCCGAATACAGTTTACATTCACGTAATTGAGTTCGGAGTTCTTTGTTAAAACGTCCACATTAAATTGTACATATAGTGATCCGCTCCCGGACTCGCCCGGGATGCAATTTTTATATGAATATATACAAAACTTCCCCATTTATCCCTCCTTCGATATTATGTGAAAACCGAGTTAAATCGCTATAGCTATTGCCATTTGATTTGCCATTTATATTTTACTAGCAGCCCGCCCCCGTTTCCGCACGAATTTTTCCTACAAATTTTATATAATACCTTCCTTCTTTAACGCTCTTACCAATAGTGAAAACCACATTAAAATCCGTTTCATAGTTTAAAAGATCTAAGCGTACATACAGAGAGATATACAGAGGGAGTAAGCATTGCTCCCACCATTGGTAGCCTATGGCTCAGCCAAATATTAACTAGGAGGCTCGTTGGCGGCAGTATGTTTTAAAAGACTAAGCTTAGCCCAAAATCACCTAAATGTGTGTCTTACATAATATAAGGTGTACATCGGAGAGCTCATACTGCCTTCCCCTTTCTTCTGTCGGACATTTGGAAACCTATGTATAAACTCTACCTACTTCAAAATATTTGTGTAAAAGACTTTATTTATATGATTAATTTAATGTAAGGTGAATTTAAATACTTTTATTTTTAATATTTAAAACTTACATAAATTATAAAGAAAATGTTTTATTATTACCGTGTGTTTTGGGTGATTATGCTGCTCAATAACAATGAAACCAAGGTACTTTATTTTGTGATTGAACTGAAATGGTCTGTGGTAATATACAATAGTTAATACTTATCTGTGTTTGCATTATCTATCTTCAACTTGTTTATTATATGCTTTTTATTTTTAACGAAAAGTGTCCGATAAAGATCGAAAGCATTGAATAAATGCTCCTTAATTTAATACTTAATAATTGTATTATTATTGCTTATTGTTATGTTGCAGCGACTAGCAAGTACAGAACACTATATATCACTAAAGCTAAATTGACACTAATTTGACATATTACTTGACAATGACAGTCCTATGCGGAGCGGGAGATCTTTCATTTCATTTTCTCATTGAATGTGATTGTGATTCTGATTTGTGATTGATCTGATTTGTAGATGTAATTGTAATGTAATGTTAGTATTTGTACTCGACTGTCGGTCAAACGATAGTTGGTTTTTTTATTTGATAATAATAAAGGTTTGGTTTTTTGTTGGGTTTGGTGTTATTGAATCACAATTGAATGCATTACAAACAATAAATCAAATCAAGAGATGCATTTTTTCTTATTGGAGTTGTGAAGCTGTATGCTTATGAGTGATTTATTTAATAATATATGAATACGATAAATGGTTTAAATTAAATAAATAAATAGGTAACTTGGATTTTTATTTATTTACACATTATATTCAGTATAGGTAGTGTTATATGAAGAGATAAATAATTACAGCGCTTATCTTACTGTTACTTTGAGCATATTGTTATCTCAATGTTGTATGCACATTGTGTTTATTTACATACATACTTAGTACCTAATTCATATACTAGTGTCTATAATGAACAAAGAAATATGGCAGTGTCATTTTAAAATTAATGATGAACAATATTGTGATGACAACAAGATTTTCCTTTTCATGTATTTACAGTTTAAATAAAAACTAATAGCACCATGGAAAACGCGGAAGCAAGTGGGAGCAGAACACCATTGGTGCAACCAATAACATGGTGTCATCCTGCACATAAAGTGCACCGTTTCTTTGCGTTGCTATTAATGTGTTTTCTATGTTTTGGTAAGTTTTGGTTTCTATGTTTTTTATTTTTGACTGGAATAGGTCCTTAAATTTGCTTCCATATTGGGAGGCGATTCAGAAAAATGACAATAACGAAATCACGGGATACAGATATATGCTGTAGCTACATGCTAAATTTGTTTTTTTTTTTATATATAGATATATTTGAATTCATTGGATATAACACATAATAAATTTATTTATTTATTTATAAGGTTCACCAACAGAAGACAATACTATACAATACAATTTTACATTTTGTCCTGGTCTGATGTGAATTCCAATGACAGTAACTTAAAGAAAACATTATGTGTAATTAAAAAATCCTTTCGTAATGCCTTCCTTCCTTTATGCAGACAAAGTCGCAGGCACCAGTTATTTTTAATTAATGTTTTCTTTATACCTAATTTAATTATCTTACAAAAAATTCAACAGCTATTTTTATATACAAAGATGAAAATCTGTAAAATAAATAAAGTAAAATTCCTAATATTTCCTAGTCCCATTATTTATGTTAATGGTATAATAACAATGTGTTTCTTATTTCCAGGTTCCTATTTTTGTTATGACACACCAGGAGCTCTGGCTGATAATTTCAAAAATGACTCACATTTGAACACATCTCAGTTCGCTTTGTTGTATTCAATATATTCATGGCCTAATGTAATATTATGTTTCATCGGCGGTTATCTAATTGATAGGTATAATATAGTTTGTTTTATTATTTATACATAATTATTGTAACTGTTATCTCTCCAGCTGGCACAGAATAACATTTAATATTTTGATTATCAACTATCCTACTATAATAATATAAATACGAAAGTTTGTGAGGATGGATGTATGATGTTTGTTCATCAGTAACACAAAAACGGCTAAACAGATTTGGATGAAATTTGGCACACAGGCAGTTTATTAGCTGGATTAACATATATGACACTTTTTATTATTTAGCTTTCCATGGCAATAAAGGATTTAGATATTTTCTCAGGTATTATATTTTTTACTAGCTAGTGCATCTCTGTACGCGCTCTAGTTCTTCTTTTGAAAATCCAACAGGAATCTTACATTTTTCCAGGATAAAATGTGTTCTATAGTTTAATCTAGGTAATCATCAATGCATCAGTGAAAACTGCAATTAAATTGGCTAAGCCGTTTTTGAGATTAGCTTGCACAAACATACAGACAAAAATACTAAATTTTTTTTTTATCAGTAACATAAGTAAAACTACAATGTGAACAGCTTGCTTTTGTGTGTGTGTGTCCACTTGTGTTTTACATAATTGCCATAATATTAATTTATTGTCAACAGATGTTTCGGAGTAAGATTGGGAACTATAATATATATGACTATTGTGTTTGTGGGAGCAGTGATTTTCGCACTGGGAGTTTATATTAATGCATTTTGGCTTATGATTCTCGGCAGATTTATATTTGGGTGAGTCCAAAATATCTTTCCAGAATAACACTTTTTTAATGTTAAGGCCGA
Source organism: Synanthedon tipuliformis (assembly GCA_947623395.1). NCBI lineage: Eukaryota > Metazoa > Arthropoda > Insecta > Lepidoptera > Sesiidae > Synanthedon > Synanthedon tipuliformis. The sequence continues at coordinate 7,137,183 of OX392408.1, read as the reverse complement.
CAGACAGACTGACAGTCAACTTGATGGTGGGTGGCTACCGTCGCCTATTACATAAGCAACGCCACAGTTGCTGCTGTAGCTAACAGCACACATGCTATTATTTCACGATGGTTACTGCTGCCACACGGGCTGCCCAAATGACTGCGAAAGTAGTGGCAGGACACAAACTTGGAAAAGTGCATTTCCAAAATTGACCATGCAGGGAATCAAACCCGGGATCTCTGAGATTGAAAAAATAAATAAAGGGAGGATAACTAGAATGAATGTACCTTCTGTGTTTTTAATTAGAAAAAAATAATTTTGAAAGATATCCTTGATTTTTCAGAATTGGCGGAGAGTCTCTCCAAGTAGCTGTCAACAATTATGTAGTGCTTTGGTTCAAGGGCAAGGAATTAAATATGGTGTTTGGTCTTCAATTGTCTTTTTCAAGATTTGGGAGCACAGTAAATTTTTGGGTCATGGAACCTGTTTATAAAGCGATGGCCAATTATTATAGGGGCTATGAACAGCTTGGAGTAGCATTGTTCCTTGGTGAGAAATGTTATTTTGTTTTTTTTTTTTAACTTTATATTGTTAATATTTTATCTTACACTAATATTATAAAGCTGAAGAGTTTGTTTGTTTGTTTGTTTGAACGCGCTAATCTCAGGAACTACTGGTTCAAATTGAAAAATTCTTATTGTGTTTGATAGATCATTTATCGAGGAAGGCTTTAGTCTATATTTTATAAAGTTACGCGGGCGAAGTCGCGTGCAGCAGCTAGTAATAGATAAAAAGTTTTTGCTTTATTAATGAAAGTATGGTGTAAGATTCTGTGTTTGTCATTGTTTTTTTTTACTACTGTTTTACTGTTTCTGATAATCACAATGTCAATAAATATAAATATATTCACACATTCCACACAGCACCATCTAGTTCCAAAGTAAACAACTTAATGCTTGTATTATGGATACCAGACAGTTGATATACTACATACATTACTTTTTTTTTGTAAATACATACATATTATAAATACAAACATCCATGACTCAGGTACAAAGGTAAATGTTAACACATAAACCATTTGCCCCTAGCGGAATTCGAACCCGCGACCGCTTGGTTAACAGCTAGGGTTACTAGCCACTAGACCAAACGTGTCGTCGAAGTTCTTTGTTGGAGCTAATAATCCATTGTCCGATCTGTTTATCTTTAAATGTCATGTATGTATATGACCCAGTTTCAGTAGTCCAGTGGTTAGTCCGGTGATCGGACTATTGCGTCTTTTTTGTCATTATTTTGGCCTCATTAGTTCAGTAACAAAAATCAACTGTACTATTGAGCCTTTCACATAGTTACTAATTAGTTGGTAACACTTTCTTTGCAAAACGTAGTATAAATTCAAATCAAAATAATTTTATCTATACAAAAAACTATTAATAACTGCACTACTATTAATTATAATAATAAAATACTTGCTTTTTATTAAATTTATATCAAAGAATATAAGGTACTTATAACAAAACTTTGAATGCATAATAGTTTTGGGTTTATTAGAATAAATTAGTCTTATTCCCATATTTTTATTAACAATAATTGATATTTGTTTTCAGCATCCCTCACTTGCCTCTTGTCCCTTGTTTGTGGTCTAACACTGGGCTGGATGGACTATAGAGCCGAAAAGATCTTGGGAAGAGAGGTGGCACAGACGGACCAACCCTTTCACATAAAGGATGTGTTGCATTTTAAAACAGTATTTTGGCTTGTGTCTGTCATTTGCGTGTTTTATTACCTGGCAATATTTCCATTTATCGCACTGGGAAAGTAAGTATGCGTAGTGCAGTCTAAATTAATAATATTATCAATTAGTTCAATTTAGTGGCAATAATGGCGGTTGACAGGAGAGTTAAATTTAAATGAACTTAGTATTATCAAATATCTGCACATACATTTATAATCCTACATAGTATATTTTGAAATCGCTTTTCGGCAACTCACCAAACGTTATGTTGCTTATTGTTTTTATTATTTTTCAACGCATACGAAGTCGCGGGCACCAGCTAGTATATGAAAGAAGGTTGAAAGGAATGTTCAGGCCTTTAACTATTCTTGTCAATCTGTTTGTCTCAAAATAGCGATATAATGCTATAATATTATTAAGCTGTTTTAGTGATGGCTGTGTTTCATGTTTAAGTATATAAGTTGATGATTGTTTGTCTTGTTTAAAAAAAAAAACTAATTTTGTACAAGAACAATGCTAATAATTTCCGTTAATTTAACCTATTAAGATACTCATTTTGTTCGATTATATAAAAATATTGTTTTACAGGTTGTTTTTTGAACGCAAATTTGACTTTTCACCGCAAGACGCGAACACGGTCAATTCGATGGTTTATCTGTTGTCTTCTGTATTAAGTCCATTCTTTGGAATTCTGATCGACAAGACGGGTCGAAATGTTACTTGGGTCATTATAAGTATTATATCAACAATCGGTGCCCACTTCTTGATGGCTTTCACTTTCTACAATCCCTATATTGGAGTGGTAAGTGAAAAATTTTGCAACGTTTTAAAGGCTGTATTTTTTGTTTAAAATCAATCGGCGTGAGTTAGTCTCGCAAAAACTGAAGAATGGCTGGATAGATTCTAATTCGGTTTTAACATAAGGAAAGAGGGATAAACGAGAAAGGTTTGTATATCTAATATATAAAATTCTCGTGTCGCCGTGTTTGTTGCCAAACTCCTCCGAAACGGCTGGACCGATTTTTATGAAATTTTGTGTGCTTATCGGGTTGGTCTGAGAATCGGCCGACATTTATTTACCAAAAATTTATTTATTATTTTTTCGTAAAACAACGTTTGGCCGGGTCAGCTAGTATTATATAAAAATTGCACCTCGGGCGAAGCTACTAAAAGCGCCCAATTTATCCACCATATAGTTAATTTGTCCTCAGTGTTTCAAAACAAAAGGGATCGATCATTGTGTGTTGTCAGTGATAATATATAACTATGGGCCTCGTTATAAAGCTACACGAGCTATGGAGAGGGCAATGCTCAGGGTTACAACAAGAGAAATGAGGAGATTCGTAGTCGTACGAAAGTTACCGACATAACCCGGTAGATAATTATGTAAATAGGTTCAAGTGTTTGTGGACAGGAGCCATAGTACCTTGGGTCGACAGTGAATCCAGGCTGCTTCTGATCGAAAGTTATGGCAGAGGCCTATGTGCGGCAGTTGATTCACAAATATGCTTTCGATAACTGCCGCGGGACTATTGGCATTATTTTCGTATGTTCTTTTGTTTTTCAGATCTCATTGGGTATTTCGTATTCACTGTTAGCGAGTGGTTTGTGGCCACTGGTGGCCTTGATCGTACCGGAAAACCAACTGGGCACCGCGTATGGCATGTAAGTACAGGTGATATCTTAAAACAGAACCAACTGGCATTAACCAACTGTTTACTTACTTACCCCATCTGTTTACCGGACAAAAAGTATATTTTTCATCACACCTATTCAATAAGCGACAATTGATTTAAGAGGATGGCGAGAACAAAATTAAATTTTATCTCCATGAAAGTTTGAGTTTTCTCTCTTCCGAGTTTGTGCTTGTTATAGATAAGCGTAGTTTGATTGAGCTCGCGTAAAGCCGCAAGCATCAGACAGTGTTTAATATTTTTTTTTATGAAACCTTAATAATCAAGTTAAATTATACATTATTATGAAAATTTTATATTTTGTTAAGACAGAATTGTCGCAGCTTTTTTTACTTACTTACCAACATTTAAAAAAGTCATTCGTAAGAATAAAACTTGAGGCATTTTAGTTTGAATTTTTCTCACTTTTCCATATTACAGATGTCAAGCAGTTCAAAACCTTGGCCTCGCCACTGTAATTATTCTAGCCGGAGTGATTGTGGACAAATATGGCTATTTGATGTTGGAGATGTTCTTCTTAGGATGTCTTTTTGGTAAAAATTTATCTCTTTATATTTATATAATCGATGTTTCTAGGAACTCATCTATACTTATAGCTTATAAAGAGTTAATGTTTGTATGTTTATATGAAGGACGTAATCTTCGAAACGAGTTATAGAGTCTTATATCATCAGTATCATAGTACTCTTGTACGTTTTTTCACTAGCTATTTTAATAACTCTTACAGAAAAAAAAAACCAACAGAAATAGATCTTTTTAATTTAATTTTTCATTTGCCAATTTTAATTGTACATTTCCGATTTGTCTGCTTCCTATTTCGTAATCGTAGGAATTGGAAAAAGCAGATCTGAGTACATGTTAATAGTAATTTATTTATATTAAATTTGTTGTTTCAGTATCACTGATTGCCGCAGTTCTTATATACGTAATGGATTCGGCAAGTGACGGCATACTCAACTCTCCTCCAAGCAGACGTTATACCCAAAAACCGTAAGTACAAAAACAATGTTTTTTTTTCGTCGTATTTTTTTGTAAATTATATTATAAATTATTTTTTTTTTTGATGGACATAGGCTAAATAATCCAATGGGGCATGGGGCACCAGCTAAATAAAAATCTAACATTTGGCAATTCTTCACCCATGACTTCTTCCTTCACTCAACTTTTCTTGTTGAAACTTTTCGCTTTTTCACAGTGAGCCATGAGATTGCGTTTTTGGCCAATCAACCACAGGACTTTTTTGTACTTACTTAACTCAAAAAACTCAAATAGTAACCCTATATTTAGTTTACTCGTGAAATGTTTTCAGTAATGAAGAAAGAAGCGATGAAACTGCACATTTGCTGGACAACGAGGACACAACGGATCAAGAGGAGACAGATTCTCGAGTCGAAGAGACTCCTAGACCGGATGTCGCTCAAGCACACTCGGACAGAATACGAACCAGATACTTGTCGCAAATATTGCCAAATACTAACATTCCCGAGAGACAATAGATTAATTAACTACTATGTTGTGGACGATAAGTAGCTTCATTTTCTAACCTATATTTTTAAAGACATTAACATAATTTTGACATATATATAATTATATTTAAAGTGACAAACAAAAGAATAAAAAGCATCACAATGTATATTTATTTTTGAAAATATTCAGAAATCAGTCAAATTAGACTTATATCGTCCAAAGTTTAGCATGACGTTTGTAAATAGTATTTTTAGATTGTAAAGTATCGAATATGTATAAATATGTAATAAATAATAAAAAAATAAGAGATTTTTTAATAATTTTTAATACTAAAATAAAGCAGACATTATTACAATGTTATTGTGTTTTATTGCAACTCTAATTTATGAACACATGTTATTAACAACACAACATATTACAACAATAAACATTTTTTGTGCTTTTTCCTTTTTATTTTATTAATTATGTATACATAACTGAATAAACATTTCCATATAAAATGATAATATATTGGACGGGTTGTTTCCTTTCAAACCGAAAACTTTTGTAGGTATATTTTTTCCAGTTACAGTCAAATTCATCTACAACCTTTTATACTATATGGTAATTACATTTTTGTGATACACAATAATCATATTTAAGTTTTATATAATGCAAATTTTCGAACTAAATCTATAATAAGTTATATAAAAATAATTTTCATTTATATTTATCTTCAACTATCCATTCTGTTCCATCGCTAAGTAAAGGACTTTTAACGAACGGTGAAATCCACGTTAAATACCATCTGGTACCAAAGACTTCCTCCATATTACATCTCCAGCCTCTGTTATAAATTGATGTTTTTGTATTATGCCTTCTTTCTGGTGTTGTTTTACCTAATAATACATTATTCAAATGATAAAAAAATAGAAATCCCGTAAAAGCTGCCACTATAGCATTAATGTCAACCAAGAGTATGTATAGACTTTCCGAGCCAAAATCAACAAATATACTTGCAAGAGGGAATGCGAATTTAGCTATTATAAGCCCGTGACTCCAAGTCAAAAATTGCATTAAGAAGTGCACATTATAATAAAATGCATACAACATAGACAGAAACATATAAAGTGTGAAATACATAAAATATCTATGATTATAATAGCCTACACAACATGCGAAAAATGTACAATGGTGGTCTCTTTTCAGTATGCATATATCACAAGTTTCACAATGCCAAGCGCGAGGTGGCCTTAGGACTTCACATGCACTACATAGTGACCATGTTTCTTTATCGACATTGGTTAAATAAACTCCTTTAATACTGGTATTAGTCAACATTCCATAAATCATATTTCCAATAATGTTAATTAAGAGAAACGTAATACAAATGATGTGGATGCAGTACGCGGTTGTCCATGTTTCTGCCACAGTAGGCAAAACAACACATACTTCGAAGTATAAAAACACTGGTATTAATACAAACAATATTGTTAGGTAAACACTGTGTTCTGCTATTCGTTTTAGGCCACGGTTTTTGATCGAATTCACTTTTATAATCATTTCCTCTTATGAGAAAGTTCTATGAGGAGGTCCTATCGTATCTTAGATAAGGTTATCAAACATGGACCTTAACTTAAGAATATTTTATATATATTCTTATTTTGTATAAAGTATGTATGTTTAACAATGTAACACTGCAAATTATTCAGTATTTGTATTGTATATTATTCCTAAAAAGATAAAAAACAAAAAAGGTTATCATATCAACACAATTACACAACCCAAACAAAAACACAGAAACAAAAAGGTGTCATAATGTCATTTGGCTGTCAAATGTCAACAATATTTACATAGAATTGATTATAAATAAGATAGTATAGATAGATATATATGATAGATCCTACGTTAGTATCTACTATAAGCGTCTATTACACTATTCAATCTAAGGGATTCAATTTAGAGACCTTGGTAGAGAGCTCGCGATTACACACGTTTCAATTTGATTTCTAAATCGCAGTGTTTAGAAATCAAATTTAAGGACCTTCAATTTCTCCAAATCGAATCCGATCTGTTTTTAACTGCGATCGCACTATCCGATTTCCTAGATTGGACTGTAAGAAATCGGATAATGTAATCAAAGTAATAGTTTTTGATAGATCCTGTATGACCCCATCCTTCTCTGCTGCTTTGTAATCGGATAGTGCGATCGCAGTTAGAAACAGTTCGGATTCGATTTGGAGAAATTGAAGGTCCTTAAATTTGATTTCTAAACACTACGATTTAGAAATCAAATTGAAACGTGTGTAATCGCGAGCTCTCTACCAAGATCTCTAAATTGAATCCCTTAAATTGAATAGTGTAATAGATGCTTAAAATAATATAATAATCTGTGACCCCATCCATGAATACTGAGCTGCGGTGGGCGGGGCTTACAAACTGAGCCGAGACTGACTGAATCAAGAATTCAAGACTGAATTAGTTCATTTTGTCACATTTGTCGAGTGAATTGAATACGCTGAATTGAATTGAATTGAAACGCTGTCAAAGTTCAAAGCAATTCATAAAAAAAACATTTATTTTTATTCGACATGCCTTCGTGTGTTGTTAAGTGGTGCAAAAATAATTCGCTCCAACATCTCAAGGCTAATGGGATCACTTTTCACATGTAAGTACACCGTTTGGTTAACAAAACCTTAAAATTAAAATACCTCATATTCTTTGTAAGGGATTTCATTATGCCAAATGATCTAATGCATTTTATTGAAATAATTACCTATAGGGACTAAATATAAGGGAATAAATATATATAATAAATAAATATAAATAAGGATAATACGTAAAAACAGATTTAGTTTCTGGTGTTGGTGTTATGCAGAATTACTTAGGCTGGGTTGCACCATCTAACTTTAACAATAACAAACGCAATTTCAGTTAAAATAACGGTTAGGCCGAAACCAGTTAACAAATAATCATAACTGGTTAACTGGTGCAACTCATTTTCGGCCTAAAACTCGTGTGAATTAACTGAAGTTTTGACGTTTGTTATTGTTAAAGTAAGATGGTGCAACCCAGCCAGATAATTATATATAAACCTATTTCTACAAAAGTAGATTAATTACTTTGATAGTGTTTAAAATTATGTACCTATTAGTTAATTACACTCTAAACTTAGGTATACTTTAATTTAGTTAGGTACGTATTTCAAACTTTACTTTAGTTTAACTTTATTTTAGATTCCCACAAAACAGAATACACAGAGAACAGTGGATCAAAGCAGTAAGATTAGAAAGACGCGAAAGTGATTGGATGCCTAGTAAGACTTCTAAAATATGTTCAGTTCATTTTAAAGATGAATATTTCCATTTATCAAAGAAGGGATTAATGATGCTCAGCAAAAGTGCTGTACCAATTTGTACTGTTAGTATTAATAAGCTTCAATACATGTGTTTTAGTGGCTATTGTAATAAAAGCTTCGTATTAAAGCCAAGAATATTTTCAGATGGTACTTTCAAGTGAAAAACCAGTGGCTTATACTACCTCGGCAACGGAGATAAAGGAGGAATCTACGCTTGCAGATCCACTTGCATTATCTACCTCAGATGTAAAGCAGTTTAAATTAAATAACAAAGAAAATATTCCAAAAAATTTGATATATCATCCGGCTTTTTAACTGGAGTTAATTTATTAAAATGTATTGTATTTTTATTATTTTTTATTTTCAGGTTTCTTGTCCAAGCTGTGGGCATCACTTTCGTTTACCAGATCATTTGGCTGTGGATGTTTCAGATAATATCTGGCATCATCAGCAACTTTCATCATCATTGCCAACAGATGACTCGGAATCAGTTAAAAGAGAATTATGCAATACGCCACTGAGCATATTATCTTCTGGTATTGAATCGCCTTTTAATTCACCGGAGACCTATGAAATTAAAAAAGAATTACGGAAAAAGACTATGCTTTCACAAAAGAGATTATCGAAGATAAATTGCTTAAGGCGTAGAAATCGAAGATTAATTAAAAAATGTGTTTATTTAAAATGTATGGTTACAGAACTAAGAAAAAATAAATATATTGAAATGGGTCTCCAAACTACTCTTTCAAATGTTGCTGGTGACAATTTTTCCAATCTTAAAAATAAAATACGGGAAAAGAAAACTGGGTAGAGTGGGATACACACAAGCAGTTAAAAAATTTGCTCTTACTCTTAACTACTATTCACCATTGGGGTATAAATATGTATGCAGACAATTTAACTCATGCTTACCACATCCGTCAACATTGTCTAAATGGTACCAAGTCATCGACGCAAATCCTGGCTTTACGGAAGAAGCATTCAGAGCTCTACGCACCAAATTTTGTCAAAGCAACAAAAGACTTGCTTGTCTTATAGTCGACGAAATGGCTATAAGACAGCAAAAAACTTTCAATGGAAAAGATATTGATGGCCTTATAACATTTGGATCTAGCAATGAAATTTCAACATAAGCATATGTTTTGATGTCGGTGTCACTAAATGATGCTTTTAAGTTGCTCTTGGGCTATTTTTTAATCAATATTATCACAGCGGAACAAAGGGCAAATATTATTAAAACGTGTCTTAAAAAATGTCATGAGCTGCGAGCCAGAAGTAGTAAGTCTTACTTTCGATGGATGTTCATCAAACTTAGCTCACAGCCAAATTGCTTGGGTGCGACTTTGAAAACTTGAAAACCCTTTTTAATCATCCCACAACAGGTATGCTTGTAGTGGTGTTTCTTGACCCTTTCCACATGTTAAAATTGGTAAGAAACACTTTTGAATCAAAAAAGGGTTTCATTGGTGAACATGGAGTCAGTGGAAATGCGTTATTTAAAAGAGTTAAATAAAGTGCAAGAAAGTTTGGGTATTCATTTCGCCAACAAACTAACAGAAAAACATCCCTAATATCCTGTGTGTCCCTTTCTAATAATAAGTTTTTTGTTATGTGAGAAATTTAAATGTAATATACCTTATAGTTCTCATAATATATACTTTTTTAAATTTAAACAATACCAAATTTATGGACATTTTAAGTCTTTACCACTTTGATTATTTCTGTTCTATTCTTACACTTTTGCATTTATAGGAGCATTTTCGAAAATGCATGGCAGAAAGCAAGGGCCTTCTATGGCATGTCTACGATATTTTCATATTAAATTTTTAAACTTTGTAGCGGGCCGCACAAAACTCTTGCACGGGCCGCTATTTGACGACCCAAGCTTTAAAGGGATACCATTTAAAAATAAAATAGGCCTGAAACAATTCACACTTAGAATTCCATTCATAGTCTCATTTTCTGGGCGCATTTGTTGCAACTCATTCAATGATCACTACATAGAAATACAAATAAAAAAAATATTTAAAAAATAAATAGTTTATTGATTTAAAAATCTGGAATACAACTTTCTATATTAAAGATATAATAAAACGTTTTACATGTATATATTTCTCTTATTCCTATGTTCACAAATTAATATATCATGCCACTGAGTGATTTTATAACATTTTCTGTTTCAGTCGTTGGCTGAGTGTGCTTTCTTCATTTTTTTTTGTTTCAAACAGATGGAGTAATCAAAAATTAAGCTTAAATGGTAATAAATATTGAAATAAAATTCTCAAACACTCAATTGGACTTAAGTAAATCTCAAATAACTAGATGCTTGTGGGCAGTGATTAGTTCTTGTGGAATTTCTTGCTCGAGTCTTTGGCCATGTCGACGAGGGTCTGAGCCGGCTTGAATGGAGCTCCGTAGGATGCCTGATATTCTTCCATCTTTCTTACTAAATTATCAGCACCAAATTGGTCCACCCACCTGAAAAAGTAGTAAGTATCAATACAATATTATCAAACAAAAAATATGTCATTATATTATGTAAATTTTTCTAATTCCTTGAATTTATTATTAAATTAGCGACCCACTCCCGGATTTTCGCGGGTGTTGTTTTCTTCTTCAAATTATATCTACATAAAAACCTTTCAAACCTTTGTTTAACGCTCTTTCAATTAGTGAAAACCGCATTAAAATCCGTTGCATAGTTTAAAAGATCTAAGTGTACATACAGAAGGATCGACGGAAAAGTAATATTTGTGTGGAATTAGTATGGATTACACTTTTCTTTTATCGGATTTAAAAAAAAAAACAGTCTTAGAGAAATCTTATAGATGTGATCTTTACTGAGAGAAAAAAATGTTATGTTTTCACAGCTAAACACCACCACCAATATTTGCTATTGAGATAACTTGAAACATGGTGGCCAAATTATGGATAACTTATCTCCTAGGTGACGCTATGGTCAAAATATTGTTATTTCTAGTAAAACAAATGTGTACCTGAAGGGTCCACCAGTGAACGGCGGGAAGCCGAGACCGAATACAGCTCCAACATCACCCTCCAGTGGACTGTGCAAGATCTTCTCTTCCAACGATAGTACAGCCTCGTTAACGAATCTGTAATATATAAAAAATATCGTACTATCAAAACTATTTTGTATAGAAAATATGGATTTTGGAGCACCTGTGGCGGCGATAAGCACCTACCATCAAGTGGACCGTCAGCCTGTCTGCCGACCTTAACATTAAACAATATTAGAGATTAACGATGGGGAGTAATAATGTAAGATGTATAAAAAATCACCTTGAGACCATTCGCAGTGTCCGATCTTCAACGGAAGTTGATCCCCGGGGCTCCAGCGAGTACTTTTGCTTCAATAGTTGGACGGCTTCCTGGTTCACATCCCTGTTCTTCGATCCCTTCTCGTACACGTAAAAGCCCTTGCCGGACTTCCTTCCCATGAATCCTGCCTTCACCAGGTCTTGCATAATGCCCAAGTCTCCCCCGCTTATACGCTCGGCGAAGGCCTTCAAACAGAACGCGAATACGTCTTTAAGTTTGCATGTAAAGCGAGAGGCAATTCAGAAAAGTGATGATAACAAAATCGGAGGTGATGCTGTAGCTAGACATAGCATACAGTTTAATGCTGTAGCTACATATAGCTCTGGGCTATCAAATGCAAAAATAATTCTTTAAACCTAACTAATAATAGTGGTTTATTGAATTTTCTCCACATAAATACTTAGTCGAATACAGAAGTTGTCAGAAGATTCTGACGAAACAGGGTAGCAATAATTGAAGATGATGTTCAGGAGAGCTATTCTTGTATTTATTTACAAAGGTTTAGGGTTACCTTGGAAAGGTCTGCGGCGATATGAGAGCCGACGTCGATTCCGACCTCGTCAGCGAGTGTCGCTGCGCCCACCGGGAATCCGAACTGCTTCGTCATGTTGTCCAACTCCTTCGGGTCCACGCCCTCTTGCAGCAACCTATTACATATATTCCCACATATTATATGAAACCTCCTTAGTGATCAATAAACAAACTCTTAAAAATTTATATAAGTAGATGAAAAATGCTAACAAACTATCAACTTGAAAGTGACGGTCGTTCATGCTTTAACTTAATAGTTCAATACCAAATTATTTAAATAAGTTACAGGTGGATTTTTAGCTACTAATTACCTAATAATTAGTCTTTACAGGTACTTAAGGGTCAGATGATACGCGATACGAAACGCGATGCGACATAAAGATAGTCTTTGCATTTCACGAAGGCGAGTGAGTTTTGGTTGTGTTAAACGTGTACACGCACATTGCGATAGTGTGCGTGTCTGACGGAGCAGTCAGTTAGCATTGTAGGATTCTATTTTTTTTTATACTAACCATACCCTCTTTCGCACACTGTGATACATATACAGACAAGTGTTTACTACAAGTAAATCCCACTCGCCTTCGTGAAATGCAAGAACTATATCAAAGTACCTTTTACTTAGTAAATGAGTTCTACATTGTATAGCCAGTGTGAACTGACGCTTAGTTTTACCTGACGGCCTCGCTGAGCATAGTGGACAAGATGCGGGTAGTGTAGAAGCCGGGTCCATCTCCGACGGTGATGACCACTTTGCCCTGACGCAGACCGACGTCGACGGCGGCGGCTGCCGTGTCGTCGCTGGTGCCCGGGTGGCGGATGATCTCCAGCAGTTGCATCTTGTCCACCGGGGAGAAGTAGTGCATACCTTGACAACAATACATCGCGTTTACACACTAGCCGAAAGACAACATAGACAAACTGTTTCATATCTTCTGCGAGTCAGTTAGTCAACCTCCTTTAAACATTACAACATTTTTGTTGTGAAACATATTATTTTAATGGGTCACTACGCCAATTTGTCAAAGACTTTGGCGGAACTAATATCTATTTTTTAAATAAAGTTTATCAGGTTTTTAAAACAAAAAAAAAACAAAAAAAAAAAACAAAACAACTAATATGTCTAAGGGGGTAGGGTAGGGGGTCAGAAGAGGATAAAATTATTTTTACGTAATTAATGAATGGCCCCTTAGACTCGATTAAAAAAAGGTGATAAGTAAGTAAATTGTATTCACCTATAACTTTGTCAGGACGGCTGCTGCCTGCTGCTACTTTGGTAATGGGTATGGCGCTCGTATTGGTGGCAATGATGCAATGCTGAGGCACAACCGCTTCCAGTTCCTTGATTACTTTGTGCTTGATGTTAATGTCTTCGAACACGGCTTCGATCACGCAGTCGACATTATTGAACTTTGAGTACTCCAAAGTCGGCAGGAGATTTGCTAAATATTTGTCCTTTTGCAATCTGAAAAATTAGTACTACTTTTGTAATATATAAATTATATTATTTATTATAACGGTTTGGAAAGCAGTGGCAAGCAAAACTGCGTTTCGCAGTCATTTACAGAACCACCCCCTTACAGAAGACCACAGTGAAATAGAGTGACTTAGGAATGCATGCAGATTCCATTACCTTATCCCTTATCTCGAAGCATTTATACATCATGTCATTTAACACTAGACAAAGGGACAAATTGATATTTTTAAATATTTATTGTAAAATGTCAAATTTTGTGTCTTTTTTGCACACTACCAGTTATTCAATATGACGTCATCGACGCGAGGTGCAGAGTTAACTCGTGCGCGTAATAGGCTTCTACTCCTTTACTTTTGATAGTTTATTTAGGACTTTAGGATGGTGTCGACCGAGAGCGCTCATTTGTCAAATAAAATGGCGCACATGTCCCCCACTTCCTGTAACACACTCCAGTCCCTTTGCATGAAATTACTATCACAAAACCGTCAGGAGAGTAGTTACACATCATCGTTTTGTACAACATAGTGTCGCCGGTCCTTTGAGGGTAGTTCTACAGAAAAAAAAAATAGCTGTGATATATGTATGTAGTTATAAGTGTCCTTACGCAGAGACTCTCTTCCTCTTAACAGCATTGACGAGACCTCCCTGCACTTGCCCTACGCCACGGAACAATCCCGCTTCCGTTGCATCCTTCATCACCACCTTGTATCCCTTGTCCACGGAAACCTGGACGATGCCCGCACCCATCAGACCGGCTCCCACCACACCAATCTATGTGGAACCAACATTTTCCAATATAAGTTGACTTTATTATTATAAATACTAGTTACACGGTCCCGGCTTCGCCCGGGTTCAAAAAATTTTTTTTTTGTTGGACAAAAAATTACACATAGTAACGAAGTTTTATCAAAATAGGTTCAGTAGTTCATTGGCCTCAAACAACGTGACACGTAATATTTATATAATATTTATCTTATTTCTTATTTAACAATATGTACTTAATAATCGTTAAACGTGTGATTATTTTGAGTGTTGTTAAGCTGATAATAATTTATTATATTTTGAAAAATTAAAGTTTGGCTAGAACTAGCAAGCAACACAAATAATCCAAAAATATAGTGTATTTACCGTTTTGACATCGAGTTTGGATTTGCCGAACCTGTTCTTTTTGCACTCGGTTTGTCCACGGAACAGGCCGATGAGTCCCTTGCTCTGAGGGGTCATTGCGAGTTCAGCAAAGCCCTGAACTTCTGCTTCGTAGCCCGCCGCCGGCCCCTTGTCCGCGCCCACGCGAACCACTTCCAGTATCTAACAAACAACTTTGCATTTTTACTCTAACCCACAAAACCATGTCCTTACCAGAACACTTATGGACAGAACTTATTGAAAAAGGCACAAGATACTTTATAATCATTATTTAAACTAGCCACCCGCTCTCAGCTTTGCAAGGATGCAATTTTTTTTGCAAGTCAACATAGTATAAAATATAGTCGTTTCCTGCAATCTATACCTCTGTATGTATGCGTTAAAGGAGCAAGGTTTTAATATATGATGTGCAGAAAAAAATTCAGTGCAAATGTGAAAATGCTGGGAAAAATGTACGTACGAAGTTGCAGACATCAGCTAGTTTTTTACTATAAAAATTAATCTCATATTAACTTTTTGGTATCTTCAATAGTAAAATTCATATTCACTTACCTTCAAGGGCGCAGGATAGAGGCCACGAGACGCTTTCATGACCTGTTCCTTGGCCTTTTTGAAAATCATGTTCTTAACGAATTCCATTTGCATTATGTTGGCAGTGATCTTCTGGATGAGTCCCTTCTTACCTCTTTCCACCTTCATTTTACCGGAAGCGATATCTTTTGCAACTTGCACGGCAACATTTTCTAAGTATTTCGTTGTATTTTCTACAGGATTTCCTAGACCTAAAAAATAATTTATATTTGTTAAATTTTTTCATTGAATCAATATTTTAATGAGCGAAAGAGTTCATTCAAAAACGGTATATATACCTGGACCAAGAGGTGAAACCAACAAATCCACGATTCCTAACTTCTTTGCTTTGTCCGCATTCACCATTTTACCGGTTAGTGCTAAGTCCAAAGTTGTGGGAATTGAAGTTAATGCTGGCAGTCTAAAGGAACATAAAACATTTAATTTTAAGTGAATCTGATTTACTATGGTTGTAGCACACTTGCAGCACCTGTGGCGTTGCTTGCCTTATAGGCGATGGAAGCCACCTACCATCAAGTAGATTGTCAGCCTGTATGTTGATCTTATCCACATAAAAAATGAATTGTAAATAATTACATACATTGAGCCAAACTTAAATAAGCCACCAATAAATTTGGCAATTGGATACTTTATATGGAACTTTGCCAACATCTCATGGCAATCATATTGAATGGATTGAAGTACTTAATAACAGCATGTATTTACTGTACATTTGGTTGCTATGTGAATTATTTTTAAATAAAAGTTTCATGGTATCTCAAAATTCATCTCAAGATTTTGATTCCCTGATTTTTATTAATATTTATGTTTTTAGGCAAAATAAAATATAATTACCACAATTTATCATCAAAGATGTGTAAGGGCTTACCTTTGGGTACCACCCCCTCCAGGCAGAAGTCCTAACATGACTTCAGGTAATCCTACTTTAGTCTTAGAGTCCTTGACAGCAATACGGTATCTGCAAGCGAGAGCTGTCTCCAGTCCGCCACCAAGGCAGCTTCCTTGGATCGCAGCTATGTATGGCTTTGGAGATCTTTCTATTCTTCTAAAAATTTCATGACCTGCAATGATTTCATGTTTTAATTAATTTTCAATGTTATTATCTGTGTAGGTATATAATAATTTTTTTTACATTGTTAAATCTAAAGTTATGTAAGCAACACTAGGGGGTGTAGTATTTTTTTATTTTTTATTAGAGATGGGTTTGCTCTTGGCCAACAACCAGCTGTGTAGGCCTATGATGAGTTACCGCCATCTCAACTGTATCAATTATACAGTATTATCAAGCTATAGGGCCCCTGTGTAAACTAAAATTAGTAAAATCTTATCCACAATCTCACTAAATTTTTAGTTAAATGAAACAGTGTTATATCAAATTTTTAAAATTCAAGTGCAACACTACAATAACAAAAAAGTTTTGACTCTTGAATTGTTTTCTTTTTAAATAATGTATTTATTAAAATATTTAATTTTAAATATGTATCAGTTTTACATATTTGTCTCAGGTTTGTGTGTATTTATATTCAAAATTCCAATTATTGGTGAGAGAACTTGTTAAATTGGATGAGTAGTTTCGAAGATTACCTCCTACATACAAACTTTACTTATTTATATTATTAGTACATATATGTATATAGATAAATTATACCTACCATTTTTTGCCAAGGCGGCTACTTCCTCTTTGGTCTTACAGCTTTCGATCATTGTTATATCAGCACCAGCTATAAAAACACCTGGTTTACCAGATATAAAAACAGCGGCTTCAATGGCAGGGTTCGTTTCTACTTCAGATACTATTGATTTGACTTCATCCATTACTTCTTTATTCAAAGAATTTACCTGTAAAGTTTATTTTTATTTCATTTGAATGGATTTAAAATTTAACGTATTTTATTTTTCTAGTAGCTCACACAGTCATCAAGTATTGTATTCACAAATTGATTACATTTGTGATTTGCTAGTAATAATAATACTAGTAGTAGTCATTTATGATTGTAGTAGTCCATTAATGGCCCATTAAGTCCAAAAGTAAGAAACTAGTCCATGAATAGACTAAGCAAGAGACTAGTCCAGACTAATCCATTGACTAAGTGAGTACAGTAACAAAGAGATAGAAAGAGAAGAAAGGCAAGACAGACAGCTGAGTTGGCACTTGACCGCTGCAACTCCAGAGTAAAACTGGAGAAGACTTATCACTTCGGACAACCTGACTAGTTTGTAGAAGTTAAATACATAAATATTATATAAAACTACAAAATATAATTTCAAATACAAATCTTATATGTGCAAATATACCTACGTAACACTAATAATAATAAATAGATTTTTATAAACATATAATTGTATTCAATTCTCTGTATCAGCAGATAAAGGCTTCTTTTATTTTTATCTTATTTGTGATAATATAATATAATAATAAAGTTAACCTTTAGTTAACTATAAATTACATAGTAGGTGCATATAATTCCTATTTTTATAAGTTGGTAACCCATCTGGGTATAAGCCTACTAAATCTTCAGGCAGTTTCTCCTGTTTTTGGCTACCTGTAACCAATTTTTACCAGCTTGGCAGTTTATCGGTAATATATTACCTTAACATTTGGAGAGTCTAAAGTGATCACATACACTCCATTGACCAGTTTGCATTTGGTATGGACGTTGGTAGCCGATGCAGCGGCAAACGTTCTGCTGTGCATACCTAAGTACCAAAACACAACCATCATTAAATCATTACGTAAGTGTTGCATCAAAATAATTTTTAATATCTAAGATTTTTACGAAAAGTTTGTCTTCATACAAAAACTTGTTCAAAGTTATCACTTACCAGTGAGAAACACATCTTTGCGATTCCTTAAGATTTTGAGTGCACTTAATAACTTACTATTAGCCATATTTTAACAAATAAAAATGTAACTATACAATTAAAAAGGTATGTAATATCAATAAATATTTTTGGACCCAGACTTTGAACCTAAACTTTCGGATCGGTTCGTGAGGCAGGCAGAAGGGAAGGAAAGGGGAAGCGGAGAGCATGTTAAACGTGCGCACAGATCAAGAAAATTAACGTATTTAAGGTGACACAGATCACATAAAAAATATTACACAGATCACACACATTTGTAGCACTAAGCACAGGGAGATGAGTGCTAAATTAAACTATTTCATGTATTCATAAGAGCAGAATAAATAAAGATATAATGAGCTATTGTAGTCACTGACCCCAGCGAGTAGTTATATTGTTTGCACTGTATATACCACTGGACAGGCTGTCCCATACAAATGACAGCTAATTTCGTGTGCCATTTTGAAACGCTGCCCTCGGAAGTAATTAGAACTAATTTTGACTGGCGTATTTTATTACATAGTACATACTAGCTGGCGCCCACGACTTCGCAAAAAGTGAAAAAAGTAGCCTATCCTGTGTCCCGTACGTCTAACTACCTTTTGAAGAGTAGGAAAGAAAGAAATAAGTACCTACTTAATTGAAAAATAGGACAGAAATTTTTGAGATATTAAAGTCTGACGTACCTACCTAGCTTTTCAATTCTCCATTTTCTGCAACATTTATATTGAGTAATGTTGAATAAACGTAATGTTTATTTATTAGATAGATAACGTTGTTTTTGGAATTTGTATGAAGTCGTTGTCCAGCATAAATGGATAATTGAGTTTTTTGTATATAAATTGCAGCAAAAAATTGTATCCGTGCGAAGCCGGTGTGGATCGCTAGTTTTATAATAAACTAGCTGGTGCCCGCAACTTCGTCTGTATTCAAAAATAAAAAATATATAGGTACCTAAGCAATATAACGCTCAGCCCCTTGTTGCTGTAACACTTTGGCCAGGCGTTTGTTTTTTATATTATTTTAGATAATCCCTTGGGAACAGTACTTTCCATCCGCCTTCCACACAACGAAGCTGAAATGCAGGAACTATTATCTATATATTTATTTTGTTTATATTATCTGTAACATTTTATCTACAACTAAAACTTTTTTCTCACTCTATATACGAGTAGCTTTTCGCAACTACACAATCCACTTGTTGCAATCTTCGTCTCCCTATCTCCCGTAACTATGGTAACTGTGCCTCCACCCACCCACTCCCTCCGGCCTTTCCTCATCCCACCTCACCCACGGGGGAAGTCAAGAGCATAGCCGTTGGACTTGCGTCACAACGGGTAATTACGCTTCTAAAGCTTTTGATGGAGCGTGGCGTAGAGCTTTATCTTGAAAAGCGATAAGTCATTTCCGTAACAGGACACTTGTGGATTGTCTTTAGAGAATTGTCGTACATTTCATTCAGTCTCGTTTCAAAGTTTAAAAAATAATTTTAAACTTTAAGGTATTTTCCTGTACATTTGACACTACTAAAACATTGTGAAGTATGGTCAAATGCTAAGCCCAATATCTTGGAATATGATCCTTTGAATTTATGTCGTGGTTTACTTTCAGCTCTGCAAGTGTCTACTGTAAAAAAATTTAAACAAACACTTTTAAGCTAAGTAGTTGTTTTAATACGTTTGCTTGTTCACCCTCTACAAGATGAGTGCTGTGATGATGTTTACCACTAGTTTTTACTGCAATAGACAAAGCGTATTCATGATCAGACAATTAAAAAAAAATCTAATCAAAATATTTATTTATCAATTGGGTTTCTACAAGAAACTCTTATGATCGTCATTATAAATTTAAATTTACATTTAGGTACCAGGGTTTTGGAAAAAAATGCCAAGATGACGATCCAGAGAAGAAATCCCGAAAGAAACTGAGGATACTATTCTTTTTGCCATCTTTAAAATATAAAATAACAACAATTTTTTTATCCTGACTGACTATCAATGCTACTAAGCTATCAATACCAAAGTCTAGAAAACTGACATTTGCAACATTAATTTTATAAAGCAAGCATTCGGTAAGAAGAGTTTTAGAAAATTTCAACAGCATGCGGAGACTGTACGGATCGCTCTTTTATATTATGTGCTCTTGTGCACATAACCTTAGTTAGACAAAAATAATACGTACTGATTTGATTGGGGCTCACTGAATTTTTATACACTTAAAGTAATAGGCCCACTGGCACACACTATTTGAAATGGTCGAATCACTTTAACACCCCGTGTATCGCCCACCCGCCCCATCGCGTGAGAGAGGTATGGGTTTGATGTCAAGTGTGGGGATAGCCCTCACTCAGTAAGTCAGCACTCGGGACACGGTGAATCGAATCAATTCTCTCTAGAGATTCATCTGTCCGGAAATTGTGCCATTTAATAAATTCCGCTTTGAATATTCTCTTCTGACAACTTCGACATTGCGAGCATTGAGCCAATCAGCCACGATTCAGATTTGTGTTCGGATTTGTTGTGGAGGGTGGCAAAGATATATCAATAGGAAAGGACTTACTAGAAAAGCGTTATTTTCATCACTAATTTTGATTTCATAGAGTGAAATTCTGGCAATAGTTTTTTGTCCAATAGTAAATTACTTAAGTACTTACTGCCCAAAAAAACCTTTCGTAACACAGTAATAAAAATTCTCATAGCGACAGCTATGACATTTGAAAAACATTTGTTTTTTAAGCTTATTAATTAATTTAAATTAATTAATTTAACCTGCGGATATAAGTACCGTATATACTTTTAATACATTTAGAAAATTTTGTATATGTAGGTATGTATGTATTGTATACGTACCTATGTACTTTGATATACATTTGGTAAAAATAATGACTTCATACCTACGAACAAATTATCTTCATATAAATTCTATCATAAACATGTGACAGATATAGGAATTATATTTTAACGAATTTATTAAAAGTTAAATTTTCAAAAAATGTGGTATTTTTATAAAAAAAACCCAAAGTAGGTATGACTCATGCACAGATATACATAATAATAGGTATGCGATTTGACTAAACAGTAGTATTTAGTGCTAATTATCAAATTTAATGTTCAGGCGATACAAATGCGTTGAAAGATTACTTTACTTAATTGAGTCAAGTTCCCAATGTAAATAATTTAGCGTTTACTTAATTACTACCAAGTACTTAACCGGAAAAACGCAAAATGTTACAATAATTAGAATACCTATTGTTCTAATTATTTTGACAATAAATAGCCTCACTTATGTTGTGATTTTATGTGTGACACAAATTTATGTGTGATTTTACCTCTAAAGAGCTTATTACCTCTAAAAAGTTCGTTTCCAAAGTTTACCCTGCCGCGAATCGAACCTAGGACCTTTGTCTCAAGAGACAAAGCGCTAATCGACCAATGAGCTCGACAAATATATACCTACCTACCTATTATATTTTAAGTTTATCTAAATAATGATTTTAGAGGAGTTATACAGACCGACAGAATCGGAAGGGGACTTCAAATTATACTATGTATGTAATTAAGGCACATATATAGTCAGTTAGTAGACCCGACGGCTCATGCGCTGCGGCTAATCTTTTTAAGTGTAGCTACTACGTATAACAACGTAAATGTAGTACGTAGGACACTGACTACGTATATAAACCTTGCATTCGCTGCCACCGCCATAGTGATCGTTCACGGCGAGTCGGTAACTCAGTTGGCGTGAATCATTCCACCAGCTCGGACGGCGAGCGCAATCCTACTTCACTTTTTACACTAATCATTTAAGAGGTGAAGGTTGCGTTTTTTGTTATTTTTCATTTTGTTTTTATTTGTGGTTGACTACAGTTTTTGATCAGGTATGTACCTAATTAATTTTTTGCCTAATTGTTAAATGCCTAAATCTTAATTTTAACAGCTAAGAAAAGTTAAATTAAATAATGATTCTAAATAAAGTTTATAAGAAAAAGAAAACAAAAAGTTAAGCCAAAAGGCAAAAAATATAAATTCAATTATTAAATGAGAATTAAGTGGAAATAAACCAATGAATGTTAAATAATAAAATCAAATACAGCTTGTTATAGTGTTCATGTGTTGATGTCTAAATTGATAGGTACTTGTTTGATATTGTTCAAAGTCTATTGGTAATATTAAATTATAATATTTATATTTTAAGGAAAAATGTTCTAAATATTATTACAAAAAATAAGATATTTTTTAAAATTTAATTTATTTAAGTTAACTTATCAGTAATCTTTATAAAACATTGTTATTTGTTTATAATAATATCTCCGGGGATATTTAACTTAGTCGCCTGTTACGATCAATTTGCGATAAAATGTTTTAAAGTTGACCTTCAACCTATATAACTATCATTAACTAACCTACCTATACTTAATTAGTTTCACTGAAGTGGTATTACATTGTATTTATTTGTAGTGAAAATCAATCTAAATTAATAGACTTAAAAACATAATTTTTTTTATTAAAAAATAGATAAAGGCCAAAGAAATCTTATCCTTATCAACCACAGTATTAATAATATAATGTATCGTATTTGCCTTACATAACGAGAATATGCAAAGAAAAATAATCTGATAAAGGGAAAAATAGGCGGACTTCTCCAAATACTGTGTCAATCAAGATTAGATCTTATGCCGCAAAATCTGTGTATTTCTTAAAATAGGCAAAAAATGTAAAATAAAATGAAACAAAAATAACATAATCTATTGTATTTGACAATATATACAAATTTGAGAACTTAAATACAAATTAAAGAAGGAATATCTATAAACTAATTATTTTTAACATTATTAAACCCAGACAAATTTAAAGAAATTTAAAGAATTTGTGTTTAAAAAAATATTTTTTATTCATTAGGTAAAACAAATAAACCTGGAATTTTCCAACACATATTTATTACTATACTGCCAATGGGGGAAAACTACACATCCAGTTTTGTTAGGGAAAATCCAACTTATACTTAAGTTGACGCAATAACAAAGTGGGCTTGTTGAGGGAAAAAATTGTCATTAAACCGCCATCAAATTAATGAGTACTCGCGGTAAATACCCAGATACGACTTCGGGACACTTCTTGATTCTGAATTTTGGAAAATGTCATTTTAAATGCCTATACACATTCTAGAATTGGACCTTGGGGTCAACTATATACCTTGCCTGCGGCTTTATAAACTCGTATAAGAAATCGGTACTGTATTTGTGATTTGCGATTAAATTCTTGTAGTAAAATATTCATTTTCAAGGTACAAGGTTCATTTTTATAGACTTAAATTTGAATAAAGGGTGCACTTGTGCTTTGAAAGCCTTTGAAAGCTCAAAAAGACTTATCAGAACGTATCTGATATATTATGTAGGTTTTAAGATATTACGAATACACAGATACACAGACATACACGTCGAATTTATAACCCTGTTTTTGCATCGAGCGTTGGTGGGCAAAAATAGTAATTTTCTATTGTTATTAGTGCCATTTTGTAATTTGTCTAGTGGAGTTTTGGAGTTTAGGTAATTCTCACTTGAAAGTAACACATTAATGTAAAAATTTACACAAAAATACCTTATGTGAGCTTATGTAAAAATTATGGAGTGAAAAATAAGATCCAAGATTATCGATAGAAATCCCCATAGAAAATAGCTACCACCGTGAAATAAAAGTACGGCTAATGTTGCCAGAAGCTATTTATACATTCACCCTTAATTATCCTTGTCCCCTTCTAGACTGACAATTTCTTCCCCTGTTGAAATGGAACTGTTTAACTAAAACGAGGAATTCGACGTTTGCCGAGTATAGCCGACGGTAGTCATCTCCCAGAAAGTGCTTACTCCATTTTTACTTTAAAAATTTTTAGAAACTAAGTCCAACAGTTAAAACTTTTTAATCATAAAATTCATCGTCAAATTCTCTGTTACATAACGTGACTAACATAGACATTAACAAAAGATTGGGAACACCTGTGAATTTTTGTAAAATTCTTGCTCATTTACAGATAAGACATAAAATATTTATTCGACTACATCAATTAAATTATGAATTTTCATGGAAATAATATCCATTAAAATTAAAATTACTTACCTAGAAAACCGGGGAGATTTTCTTTGTTTTCTAATAGATTGCGTGCTGTCAAATGATCTGCCTTGACACTAACTTTGTAGCTATTGATTAACTAGATAAACCCATCGAAATAATATATCTTTGCAATAAACCCAGCTATACCTAGCACGAATTTTATTTAGGTAACTATAGAATTTAGAATTTTATAACCTAGAATATAGGAGGCAGGCAAAATTAAATATAGGAAGTTGATAAATTTTTCTTTTATTTTGAAAACTCTGTTTTTATGTAAGAGTATGTAACATAAAGACTAACATAGATTGACGCCTGACATACTTTTGCCAAGCGTTGGATTTTTATTTTTAGATAAGTAGCTGGTGGCCGCGGCTTTGTCCGCGTGAAATTCTATTCTAACTATTGGTAATTTTTTTTTATATCAGTTTAGTAATACCTCATACATATCGCACCTTCGGGAAGACAAGGTCATAACTTAAAAAAATTGTAAAATCAGTTAAATATGCAGAAGTGTTTTAAAACATTATTATATTTGAAAAATATTCACGAGAGTATGGGGTTTATTTGATGCAAAGACTATGGCTGCTTATATTGTTTCAAAGCAACGTAAGCAGAATAATACGTGAATGCAAAAAATAATACTAAAGTGCAGTCTTGCCTTGTCTTGCCGAAGGTGCGATATGATGTACACACAAATATACAGACTTTACCTATTTTTAATATACTTAAGTATAGATTTATCTGTAAGGTCCGGTCCGGGGGATATCGGCGGTGCATAAATAAATAAATGTATAGTAATGATTACACGAGACGGCCGGCGGTACTCAACCGGGCGAGGTCCACGAATAACCTCGCACCACTTGCTCGCGGCTCGCGGCTTACGCAAACTTCGCTGTGCCGTTCTCTCGGCATTGAACAAGGACCACGAATTACTGGGCGTTCAGTGACTTACACCCTACACACACTTTATATTAGGGCACCCTGGGCCCTAATTCTCTAACATCGTAACTTCGTAAATTGTTACGATATCTACTAGATTCTGCTAAAAAAATATTCTCTTACGTATATATACTATATAAATGCAATGATAAGACTAGGATAAGACATTGATGTGTTTTGGCAAGGTCACAAAAGCGTGAAATCACAATTTGCCATACAGAATCAGGGCCTGTACGAGCGAGTGGAGTCAGTAATAAGGTGTTTGGGAGAATTGGTTGTCTCAACTCACTATAATGCGAATAACCGCAGACAGGATGCGACGCAAAACATACGCGGCACTTATTGAACTCGCGAATTAAGGTACATTATTATGCACTACAAATTTTTGTTGCAAATATTCTCAGCAAAGATAATTTCTTATATATTATGTATATATCTAATATATTTTACACAAAAGAAATAAAATTAAATAAAATATAAATTCTTAGTCTTCTTTTCTTCTTAAAATAAAAGTAGCCGATAAATGTTTAAAAACAAATGCAGTTGTCCCTGAAATTTTTTATTACTGCGACGAGATAAGTTTTTTTTTGCCAGTATGTAAGTAATTTACTATTTTTTCTCGGAATTTTTTTATTTTATTTTTATAATCAACTTTTTTAAACCTAGTCTATATTTTTATCTAAGAGTGAATTTTACTCTAAGAAGTCAAATTAGGCGATAATAACGCTTTTCTGCTAAGTCCTCGTCGCCTTAATTTGCTTAACATAAAAAGCATTTTATCCTACAGATTTTATACAGCTTTACTGCATAAAAAATCCCGAATCTCAAGTTGATTTTTAATAACTACCACATACTCCACATAACGGGTTTTATTATTTTATTGCTGTCAGAACTTGAATAAGATGAAAACAAAAAAAGGTATTTATTAATGTATCGTATTTTTCCAAACAACTCTCTATCATTAGTTCTAGATCGATATGGGAACAAAGACTATATAAGTATAATTATGGGAATTCGATTAAATGCATCAATTTTTATGAAAGATAAATAGAAACTATGTGTAGCGGTATCTGTATCTATGTATTTATATGTATGCATATATGGTCATCAGCGAAAATACCTATATTATTTCGATGGCGGTTATATGATGTTTGGGCTTCGGAAAAATACAGTCAAAGCTTTCGACAGAGAGGTTCGCCGTTAGTAAAAAAAATACTTATTAGTAAAAAAAATTAATTGAAAATATTCATTGGTGTTTTAGGTACCACATCGCAATGGAACAGGATCGCAAATTGAAATTCGGTAAAAAATATTCACATTTTATATAAGCTATGAAAGCTTCATGTGAATTCTTGCTTATCTGTCTGTGTTTGTTTTGCGGTCACTTGCAATCTATAGATATTTTTCTTTTTGGCTATAAATATATATTTTTCTGTTTTCTTGTGACAGTCCAAATTTATGTTCACAGAGCCAATCATTTTCTTTGCAAGTAACTGTATGTTGTGTAGCTGAAACCGACAACTACTCTGGTATCCATATGTTGTTTTCTGTTTCGTCTGAAAGCGTAGGTAATCGCTAAAATATTAAAATGTCACCAGTGAGGGTTAACTCAAAATATGGATAAAATTAAGATAAAAAGTGATTCCTTGCTTGAGTTTAATAAAACTAAATAAATAAATATATTTTCGCTGGTTTTTCCTAATACCTAAGGTAGTATTTATCCGATTATGCCGCTGTACAATTTTTACTACTCTAGAGTTTAGTAATAGTTTAGTAAAGTAGTATTTTAGTTAGTCATGTATATACGAATGAAATACTTACGATTATTATTTCATTGACATTGATCTTGAGTATGATGGATATCGGATGATTATTTTATTATTTTAGTGTCGCTAATCGGCCATATAATATTATAATTTTTTTTTTCCAAATAAGAGCCAAAATAATAATAAAAACACTAGTTACCAATAAATCACAAATCGGTATTTTGATTGTGTCTTAATAGTTATGGCCTAAATTTAAGTATTAAATTATTTATTTAAGTATTTTAGCTAACACAATAAACATATTTTAATTACAAGGAAAGAAAGTAGTTTTTGTTTCAAAACAAACACTATAATAAATATTAATTATTATATGTTCATTTAATTATGTATTAGGTACTTACAAACATAGGTAATTCAGTGTAGACCTTTACATTTTGTTAAATAGTTAGACCTATGTTTTTTATTTAAGTTTTTGTTAGCAATGCTGTTATATTCTAGATTCCAGTGCCTTATGTAACCTTGCCCATTTTGCCATATTACTTGTAAATATCACACAACCTATCATCACAAATATATTCCAATAAGTACCATATTATCTATAAACTTATGACATGATATAAAATAGTGAATAATATTACCATTTTGAAAAACAATGGTTTTTTCCTTATAGTTATTGATAGGTACAATCGACCGTATCAATATCGACCGTACC
This sequence comes from Synanthedon tipuliformis, assembly GCA_947623395.1. Lineage (NCBI taxonomy): Eukaryota > Metazoa > Arthropoda > Insecta > Lepidoptera > Sesiidae > Synanthedon > Synanthedon tipuliformis. The sequence continues at coordinate 7,109,522 of OX392408.1, read as the reverse complement.
TGTAGGTAATAACATAATTTTGTTTATGGTGTTTTATTAGGTACTTAAATTTACTGTGATTTTAATAATTTTCAGAAACCATGGACGTCGGAGACTTCAAAGACTTCGCCAAGGCTATGACTGATTACATCGGCGAATACTTGGAAAATATAAGAGAGAGGTAAATAAATTTCCCTATTTCATATCTACTGGTTGCTATGCGAGAAATGTATTAGATAGATAAGTACTTATTGCTTTATCTTGTTTATCTTTTATCTACATGCACGGATAATAAGTTAGTAATCTATAGGGTAGGGGTTCTATAATCAAGTGATAATAGAAACAAATCCACCTTAAATTTTAAATCTACTGATAATAATAAAATTGTGAATTAGTAAATTGTTCGTTTTTTATGCACTTTAATCTCAGAAATGACTTAATGGATTTGGACGAAATTTGGCAGACAGATTATCTGGATTAACATTAAGTAATTTAGTGGAAACTTTTGTGCAAAGGTTGTGAGACAAGCTGATGGTTCAACTTGATGGGGCCTCATATGCTGCAAGTGCGATTAATGATAAAGGATTAGGAAGGGATAGAGAATTGGGCTCTGGCATAGTACCACCCACCTAATCGTCAGTCCACTTAATTAAATCAGACAATGAAACCGTTAAAACTCTACTTAATTAAATCACAGACTTGGGTGTAATACCTACTTACTTCTATTTGATTTCCAGACCAGTAGTGCCCTCTGTGAAGCCAGGCTACCTGCGCCCTCTAGTGCCGGAGCAAGCGCCCGAGAAGGCTGAGCCATGGACAGCCGTGATGGCTGACATCGAGCGAGTAGTGATGTCTGGTGTCACCCATTGGCATTCCCCTCGTTTCCACGCTTACTTCCCCACTGCCAACTCTTATCCATCAATAGTCGCCGACATGCTCAGTGGCGCTATCGCATGCATTGGATTTACATGGGTATGATTTTTATTATCTTCTTTTCTCATTCTCTACATTATTGAACTAATTGACATTCTCTTGGTAGTAACAGTACGGTTTGTTACTGTAATCATCTTCTATACTTTTTCGATAAACAGGCTAAAGGTCCACTTGGTGGTACGTGACTACCGCGCGTCGTCTATAAAACAAACAAACGCCACAAATGCTAAAAGTGCGCTGCCGACCATAGAAGGATTAAGGATAAGGGATTAGGAAGGGATAGGGCAATGGACTTTGGCATACCTTACTCAATCACCGAATCAAAAAAGCGCATATATGCTGTTACTTTACGGTGGTCTTCAGAGGGCCTAGTGCGAGTTTTACTCCATCAAACTCATAGAACGCGTTGAACGTCAATTTGTATGGGACTGAAGCAGTGCTACACTATAGCCACTAGAGGGCCTAGTGCGAGTTTTACTCTATCAAACTCATCGAACGCGTTGAACATCAATTGGTATGGGACTGAAGCAGTGCTACCAGCGACCTTATACTATTTCGTTGAGTGCTACACTTTAGCCACCAGGTAGCGCTGCTTCATTCCCGTACAAGTTGACATTTACGCGTTCGACGCGTTTGATAGAGTAAAACTCGCACTAGGCTTTGTAAGGGGTTGGTTTGGTTACTAACGCCAGAGGCGATCTGCCCAAATAACTGCGAAAAACAGTGTGCCCTGCGACTACTTATAAAATCGTTGAATGAAATCTATAGGTTTATATTTTAAAAGATTTTAAAAATTCCGTAAAACTCCATACTTACAACTCCGTACGAAGCCGCGGCGGGTTGCTAGTATTAGGCATAATAAATTTGATAGATATGGAGATAGCTGGAATCTGTGTTGCTAATTGCTATGTTGTAACGAAGTGCAAGAGCTTCTTATCTCTAGAATTACATTCGAAAATTGAGTTACCTAAATTGATTATCGATTTTATCGCAAGGCTAAAAGTAAGTACCTATATCTAAAATTCTAACCAATACAGTTCAATTTTGCCTCAATAAATAGCAAACAGTCCATAATATAATTATTAGTAGGTAAGGTAAAAGCACCTACTATCGCGGTATGCAAAATCGGCATCAATTACCGAGGTATCCGATATTTTCGTATTTAAATTTAATAACAGTAACTTTAGAACGATACTATTTTGGACAAGTTCTAACTTGGAGTGTTTTACATCGAATTAATGGACGTTGGTAGACATACCAAAGATGAACAGATCAAAAACGATCAATTTGTGCGACGGGAACGCAGAATCAGGTTGTGTCCATACAAGCAAGGGGCAATTCATGTAAGGGCACTCATATTTTTGTTTCGTGATTTTTAAGGTAAAATACTTTATAATTGACTACGGATGATGTTTACTTGTTTTTGCGAATTTCTAGGAGTATTATCTTTTACTTTTCATGGTAAAATTTTCAATAAACACATAATAACATTAAGAAATAAAACTCGCGGTGATAGATGCCTAAAATTGGAGGCAGCTTCTAATACCGAGGGAACACTCGGTAATGGAAATATTGAGGTTCCTATTTTGCTTATTATATTTAAATTATTTATTATCTCATTAGTAAAAATTGATCAATCTTCCAGTCCTCATGTATTCTATAAACGAAAAATCTATTTTCGATGTATGCAAAATCCATAAAAATTCATTATTTTTATAAAAACTCATAGCACTTAAAGTATAATTTTGTACTGGGTGTCAAAAACGTCATAAAATATATGCAATATTCATTTGAGAAAAGAATGATAATACGGCATATCTTGTCATTCAAAATACTGTTTTTCATGAAGATTTATCTCTATTTTTTCGAAGTGACACCAAAAAATCTTTCTGGTATTCTTTTTTTAAGGGTCGGAATTATATTTAAAAATATTGTATACTACTCTCATTACCGCGACATACCTCGGTAATAGATTATATGAGAATCTATTAACGAGTGCAGAGTACTCGGAAATACAGTTTTCATATAAAATCTATCACCGAGTGATAAGGCAACCTGTATTCGTATTCGTATCGTGTTGTAGTAACCAGTGTCCAAATTTAGGGTTCCGTTAATGAATTATTCTTGATAAAAATATTTACAAATAATGTTTCATAACAAAGACAAAGGTTTTATCATGTTACTCTGCTATGATTTTGATTTATTGATCATTAATTCATGACATCATAATCGAGGACATTCAGTTTTGATGTCAGGTCTGCTCTCACCCCACTGCTTTCCACTACGTCAAAGACTTTGCCATAAGTATAAGTTGGCTAGTCCCGACAAGAAACAACTGTAATTAATTTAAATTTCGCAGTAATTATGGAATAGTTATTGGGTTTTTTGAAACGACATCCGACATTGAGTAGAAATCAAACCACAAAAGACTCAATACGAGCGTGGTTTGGAAGAGTTTACTCGTATATTGAACGTAACGATTTGCTTCAAGTTTTTTAGGGCCCAAGACGCATATTTAACTACAATGAAACAGCTTTTTTATGTCCGAAGAATAAGTAAGTTTTAGTAAAAAGAGGTAGCGTTTATATACGTGTTTATAATCGAGAATAATCGAAAAATTGATTTTATTGATTCAATTTTAGTTATTTGTGTAATTATTATTGTTATTTTTCTCATTATACCCAACTTACATAAATAAATATATCTATAGATTTAATGCAGTTTATTAAGTACTACAAGTGAATAAAATTTAACTCTGTATAGACTGTAGATTAGTTATAATAAGCAAAATATTATAAATATTGTTGTTAATATAGGTGGAAGGTAACTGTGATAGTCTTCTTCTACATTTATTCAGTTTCTTAATTATGATAATAATAAAGTTGATCGCATTGTTTTGTGTATTTTTTAAATATATTTTATTTTATACGGAACCATCAGGACAACAAGTATTATTTTTCTTCTATACTCGGTAATAGGAGCCACATACCGCGGTAATAGAAAAAAACCTTTGAGCATGCCTCGGTAATAGGGGATGTCGACTTCCTGTTTTAAAAAAAATAATATAAATACTACGCTTCAAAATAAATAAAAAGAAGTGAGAGAAATCAATAATAAAGAGTCCCTAAAATGTTTAAAAAAATGCTTACTTGCCGAGGATAGACCTGATTACAAAATATTTCACTCTAAAGTCAAAATTCCCCGAAATACCGCGGTAATAGGTGCTTTTACCTTAATAGTTAGTGTTACAAATGGCCTTTGCTGTCGTATTTTAGCAGTCGACCCGATACGGTTCCAATGTTTCAATGCCAGTGTCAGTGTCACTTGTGGAAAGGAGAACAAGCGAAACCGGTTTCCATATAATTATACAATCCAATACAATCATTTGCTAATATCCAATTAACTAATACCTCAACTTCCAAACTTTAAAAGTATTTTAAATATTTAGGAATAAATATTAAAGTTAGTTCTAAAAAGCTAGAAACGCAATAATAAAGTTAGTTCTAAAAAGCTAGAAAAGTAATAATACTTTTCTAGCTTTTTAGAAATTAGTTGGCTAAAAATAGGTTTCAATCTAAGGTTATGCCTAATTTTCTTCAAAATCGGTTGAGTTTCTTTTTTATGTCAAATTCGACAGACAGGCTAACAGTCCACTTGATGGTAGGTGGCTACTACCACCTATAACACAAGGAACGCCACAGGAGCTGCAAGTGCGCTACCGACCATAGTGGGATTGAGTAGGATTAAGGATAAGGAATTGGGAAGGCATAAGGGAAAATGGAATATGGCTGACAATACCCCTGACAACGTGATCGATTGAGTTTCATGATTACGATAATATGCTAAAATTTTCGGCCGGTAATTATTATTAACTATGTTTGTATACAGATTGCGAGCCCCGCGTGTACGGAACTTGAAGTGGTGATGCTCGACTGGCTGGGCCAGATGTTGGGACTCCCGGAACAGTTCCTGGCACGTTCTGGTGGTGAGGGCGGTGGAGTGATACAGGGCACTGCCAGCGAGGCCACACTTGTGGGCCTCTTGGGGGCAAAGGCGCGCACAATCCAACGCGTCAAAGAGCAACACCCCGAATGGAGCGATTACGATATTATCCCCAAACTAGTGGGATATTGTAACAGTAAGTACCTATTACCGTAACCGTACGAACTTATTTTTATGTAAGATAAGAATAAATTTTATTTACGACAAAGAATAGAGATACACAAATAAGACATAAAAACCGTCTATTCCTAACCGACTAACCACGCTGTCCACCTATAAAAACACACACATGCGTCCGCTGATCAAACCGGCTTTAACCTTTAGACATATTACTTTATAATCTGTGGCTTTAACTCAGCCTGGGCCCTGATTCTGTATGACAACTACTCTTGTCTTGACAAGGCAAGATACGTTAATGTCATTCCTTGGCTTGTCATGGAATTCTTATATCTTATGCCCCAAGACTATGGTCTATGGCACGATATGATTTCACAAAAACTACAGTAAACTATTGTATTTATTTGACTATTCCACTGAAAACACAGATAATATTATGCTATCTCAGCTGAGGGCATAATATATAAGAATTTCGTGACAAGCCAAGGAATGACATTAACGTATCTTGCCTTGTCAAGACAAGAGTTTTGGCATACAGAATCAGGGCCCTGCTGGTTGTAAAACCTGCGCTGGTTTTTATTTTTTATTTGCTTTTGGCAGTGAGAGAGAGAGAGAGAGAGAGAGAGAGAGAGAGAGATAAAGATCTCTCTGTGTGTCTGTTTGTGCGTTTTTCAATCAATAAGTTGCACCTAGCGGATTTACACATTTGCTGCCAGTAGGCTATTAAAATTTTACCCTACTGTAGGTACTGACCTCTGCAATTCGATAGGTACCCTAGTTCACAATCGTAATAATATGAAAAAAACTAATCTAATAAGGTAGGTACATATTAGATCAGTCACTTCTATAATATTTTTTTTAATTTCTGTAAGACAAAAATAATTTTTTGTTCCAATTTGCCGCCTTATAGGCTCAAGCCTACTCACTGGTAAATCCGTCACTGCTATTAAAACTTTGTATTTTGCAATTTTTAGAACAGGCCCACTCATCTGTCGAGCGTGCTGGACTATTAGGAGGCATAAAACTCAGAACGTTGAAACCAGATGGCAAAAGGCGTCTCCGAGGTGACATTTTGGCTGAAGCCATGGACGAAGACATTCGTAATGGATTAATACCTTTTTATGTAAGTATTAATTTACAATATAATTAAAAGCAGAGATCTGATCTTATAGCCTATGGACTTATTTGACTTGCACTCTTATACGTTCATATGTCTTATAGGATTCTTCAGAAGACCTTATCAATCAATAACCTTATCAAATCTAATTGAATAACCTTTATGAAATCTAATTAAATATATTTGCCCCATGTGTTATTAAGTTTACAATGTTGACTAGTCCTGAAGTATGCAATAAAATCAATTTTAATTCAAACTTTAGACCTTTTTATATGAAACTGTAGAGGCGTGATATATCATAATATAGATGAGCTTTGTCGCAGGATATTTTTTTTTTGCTTTGCTTACATGTATATGAGAATGTGCTCTAATATATTTGACCTATTTATATTTCACAGGTCGTATGCACTCTGGGTACTACATCGTCCTGCACATTTGATGCCTTGGACGAACTCGGCGACGTTTGCAACGAACGCAATGTTTGGCTCCACGTTGACGCGGCTTACGCTGGCTCTGCTTTCATATGTCCAGAGTATCGCTACCTTATGAAAGGAATTGAAAAAGCCGACTCATTCAACTTCAATCCCCACAAGTGGCTGCTAGTCGGCTTCGACTGTTCCGCTATGTGGCTGAAACAGCCCCGTTGGGTCGTCGACGCATTCAATGTCGACCCACTCTACCTAAAACATGAGCATCAAGGTTCAGCACCAGACTATCGCCATTGGCAAATACCGCTCGGACGTAGATTTAGAGCTCTAAAATTGTGGTTTGTCCTGAGATTGTATGGTATCGAAAACCTTCAGAAACACATAAGGAAACAAATTTCCCTGGCACACCTTTTCGAGGAGCTCTGCTTGTCTGACAGCAGATTTGAGATTTTCGAAGAAGTGACTATGGGTTTGGTGTGCTTCAGGATGAAGGGCAGCAATGAACTCAATGAGGAACTTCTGAAGCGTATTAACGGCCGTGGAAAAATCCATCTGGTTCCATCGAAGATAGATGATGTTTATTTCCTTAGATTGGCTATTTGTTCGCGCTACAGCGAAGAAAGCGATATTAACATTTCATGGCAGGAGGTCAAAGATTCAGCCGACGAAGTAATGAAGTCTCACGTAGAAAAGTAATCCTTCTAACTACATAGACGCGCTTTTCATGTATTACATTGATAGCAATAATTATTGTTCATGCATTTTATGAATGTAAGTAATATTTTGTTTTTGTATGACACGCAATACCTAAGAATTTATGGTGGTAATACAATCTACGCTCGGTTGTAAAATGCAGGGACTGTAATAAATTTTTAGGGATCAAAATATATTCATATAGGTGCGTGATAAAAGTACCTACTTCTATGTCTATATAAGGGTTGTTGCGGATGCAGAATTTTCAACATTCGCGGATGCAGATACGGATGTCTAAATTGATGCGGAAGTTCCGCATTTGCTAATGCAAATATCCGCAACAACCACCATCCCGTAGTGAAAAACTATAAAAAAATGTTAAGCTTTTTAAATGTTTAATTGATATATCGTCGATGAATTCGACGCGGTATTTGACTAGGTAGTGCAATTGCCTATTTTCTTTTTAAAGAACAAGTGAATAAACAACTAAATTTTCAAGAACTTTTAACGTCATTAAAAATGACTTTAGAAATATATGAACCTACTTAAGTTGCACGGAATTAAATAAATTAGTAAATTTTTCACTAACTCACAGTCAGTTGCACAAAGCTTCTTTAAAATTGGCATTAACTAACGAGTCCTTATCCCTAATGGGTACATTAACTTTAAAGACGTTTCACAAAACGATTGACGGCCCCCTTTAAAGGCACTAACGTCGCTCTGTGCAACGCTTTTTCTCTTAACGTTCTCTACTATCCGAATGACCTTGGGCAACTGGGCTCTCTTCACCCCACCCACTTGCCTACTCCCCTGCACTTCTAGCGCTAGCGTTTCTAGCGATGCCGGGCGACACGTACGAACTAAAATATAGTCCAAGAGCCAGTAGCTTTTTTACTTATGATAAAATGTAAGGTAATAAAATAAATGTATGAGTATTATTTACTATCGATTTATTAACTATACACGTGCAACAACAGCAATAATATTCTAATAAAGGGAATTTGATGACACTTTAGTGAACGCAAACATGTTTTATTATAATATTTTATTATTATTTTTTAATCATATTTATAAATCCACAGCCTAAAATCATAAACAATTTGAAATATGAAACATCATCAATCAATACTAATAATAAATCGTTTCTCTCCTGTCAATATGATGTCGCTAGCTGAGCAGCCTAATGGTCCATGATTACATAAATCCAGTAATTGTTTCACAAAGTATGAGTCTACAATTCTCCTCCCAATTTTCTTATTTGTCATCTCTTTACTTTCAGTTGAAATACAAAACTGAAAAAAAAAAATCAAATAAATACTACTACTATTTTCGAAAAAAGAAATAAAAAAATACTAAGTAACGTGGTGTAAGTAAGAAAATAGAACAAAATACCGTAAATAAAGTACTGTACCACTTTCTATAGTTTTTATGTATGTATTTAAATTTTCTTAAAGATTTTTTTCATAGAATTTATCATTATAATATAATCATTAATATTATTATTCAAACATGTCAGTAACGGCTGAATTTATTGTGAAATTATTTGTGAAATTTTCTATTTTCATCCACTTTTTTACGCCTATAGGAGTAGAATTTCCAAAAACCTATTTACTTTCAACCAAGGCCCCAAATCTCAACGAAATACAAACTATTTCATTATTATTTTTAATTTATGAAAAAAGCCGCATTGGACTCCCGGTCTATTATGTACCGATACTTTTATGTGTACCTAATCTTATGGCTACTGACGAATATTTTCAATGTTGTTTTACACTACATTTTATTATATACTAATAAAATGTACAAAAATATACTTACTCTGGCTTTGGAAGTGTCTTATTATAAAAAAGTCAGTCACTTTCACACATCATAATAGTTTATTTTTCTTTTTCTTTACGTAAGTGCGATGCGCTGCGCAGCAATACGTGTTCCCCGTACGAAGGCTGTCAGCCGTCTGCCGCCCGGCCCTCGCTAGGGCACCCGCTACTCGAAAATACCAAAAAACCTTTGTTTTTCTAAAACTATTGTTTCATTTACACTAATTGTTGTGTCATTTATAGTTTAAATGAAACTCTATCGTTTTATTATAGGCACATTGCAAACGCTTCTTGAAACAACCAGTTGAATCTATTTTTGTTACAAAGCAAGACATTCAAATTTTATTTATTTTCCCGTAAACTATTATACTTAAAACAAAAATAACTTGCCAGAAATATAGACCAAGAAGTTATGTATCACATATATTTTTTTTTGTTACATTGGATTTATGTTTGAACGAGCTGAATAGGAAATAAACAGTGCCTTTTCTTATCGATGGCGGGGAGGAGCCTCTTAAAGAGAAAGGTCTTAAGGTCTGGTTTGACACTTCTTTAGTTAAATTTTAATGGAGCATTAAAGTTGACGTTAATGTAGCATTGTGCAACACTTTAATGATTCCTTAGGTTTTAAAGGCGACTTTATAATTTAAAGAACGTTTCTGCAACTGGCTGTTAGTCAACTACCCAGCAGTTGTTGTAGATATATTTAGCGTGCATATTGTTGAATAATGTATGTGTAATGTATGTAGGTCAACAGATATTGCCTTGATTTAGCACAAAGAGATATCAAGGAAAAAGTATGCGTTTAATCAGTAGTGACACGACACATGCCTACATGTTTTAATATCTTTGATTTAAGTTTGATTCTTATGCAAACTTTAAGGTACCCTACCTACTCTTTATAGTGTTAAGCATGATATTATTATGTAGACAATGCAAAGAAAATAAACGAACTTTCAGGGGTTCATAACATTTTTTTAATGAAACAAATAGTTAACACGTATTTATTAGCAGTGCTTATTTTATCTACTTAGTAGCGCAACCATAAAAAAGTGACCAAGTGTTGTCAAGATGCTTTCCACATCTAGAACAGACAGCGGTGGTCGCTTCTGACATTTTTACGTGTGAGGAAAAAGGAGAGAGATAGGTACTTACTACATAATTTGTAAAACTCATTTTAATACACATACGACTTTAAAAAAATGTTTAGTGTCTACGTGATCTGCGTTTGGTTTGTTTACATTTAGTTTATCCTTATAATGAATCTTCTATACATTGTTTGCGTTGTCTACATGGCTTTGTATGTACTGCCGCCACCAATTTTACTAGAGCTTATCCAGTGTCTAATTAATACTAGCTAGACATGTTTATAAGTAAAAATATAATAATTTATTGTAATTATTATTATTGTAGTTAAACAGTATTGATGTCTGCATTGTTAGATTAGTATGTATTTATTGCTAACAATATAAGTAAATTATGACAATAATGTTATACTTGGGTATTTTATCACTAGCATTGTTTTTTCCTTACATAAGCGTATTCGTTACGTAACCGTGTGCAATGACTATGAGCGATAACCTTCAATAAAATTCTTCGGTGAATTAAAGGTTTCAAACTCAGCTCTCTCAAGTTCGGAATTTTTATGATATAAAATATTTTTTTATTGTTTACCTGTAATAAATATTTAAATTAAATGTTATTATTTTGATATACCTAAATATATAAATGTTGCTTCCAACGATGTGTACTTTGTTGTTTTATTTATATTTAGTCCTTTTATCAAACTGTGCGGGTAATGAAGTAAGTAATATGCCAATATGCGTCTATGTTTCCGAGCTCATATAACCCAAATCTTTTCAAAGTTCGAGTGAGTATTAGGCATCTTCTGGGTGAGCTCGCTCCATCACAGGCCGCATCTTCGCTACACGTGAATCGGAACGGTAGTACCATAGATCTATGGCTACAAAGCTAGATTTTGGCCAAGAGCAAACCAATCCCAAATAAATATGCTCGTTAAGTAACAGCACAAAAAAAAATATCTTATGTTAATCTCGACAGGCAGGCAGACGGTTCACCTGATAGTCGGTAGCATCCGCCGCCTATAATACAAGCAACGCAACTAGGTAAGTAATGGGCTCTGGCAATCTTTACTCACTCTTGTACTATTTACCTATATAGTATTCCGTGCCAATAGCACACATGATGGTATTTTACGGTAGTCTTCTGTATGGGGGTGCATGGTTACTGGTTTGAAATACATAAGTACTACGTGTTAAGCCGGGGCGGGTCGCTTTAGTCTGTAACAAAACAAAATACATAAATTGACTATATCATATTATGCTGCAACTCTGCAGCTCATGAAATATGACAGTCAATACTAAATCTTATTAGCAAGGCAGTAAATGTTTCGTGAGACCTCGTTATAATATGGTAGTCACGAATATACCTATAGGTGTGGAACGATTTAAATTATTTCAATCAATGATTAAACATAAAAAATTTTTAAATCTTAGCAAGATTTTTTAAATTTACTTAACTATTACACCTACACATACTTTCGAGGTACGAATCATCCGTAATTATGTAGTAGCCACCTATTTCTTAATAGAGAATAATTTGTCTATCAATGACTCTATGACAAATGCAAACATGAAACTTGTCAAACTTTCAAAATTGGGAAGTGCAAAATATATTTTTATGATGAATTAGAAATTTCCCAGTAGGTATAGTTCTTTTAAAATGAAATTGTCGCGCATTAAATACATTTTACAGGGATGTCCATGTACGATACCAAAGAAATTCGCCTCGGCAGAGTTGGACTGGTTGAAAGTAGTGACATCAACAGGCACCAGAAAATATGCCAGTCCAGTGCGATCGGCTGGCATTGGACAGGAACATTGTATACTCGACTCTTGCTGCATCAATCCTAATGTCCAAGAACCTAGAGTTATTATTGTCGGTGCCGGTATGGCTGGCCTCTCTGCTGCTCATCGTCTCACGCAATGTGGCATACGAAACTTCGTCGTTTTAGAGGCGAAAGAAAGGTTGGTAACATGCATAATTATCATCGTCATCATCTCAGCCACAGGACGTCCACTGCTGAACATAGGCGGCCCTTATCAGGTAGTCGTCTGTCCACCTTGTGAGTGCACGTCCTGCGCTGCGCTTACAGGTCCGTAGCCTCCACACGAGAAAATTTCGTCCCCAGCGGCTGTCGGCTCTCCGTACTATCTGTCCTGCCCACCTGTCACTTCAACTTACTGATCCGCCGGCTTATGTCGGTAACTTTCGTACACCTACGAATCTCCTCATTTCTGATCTCGCAGTGTAACCCCGAGCAAAGCGATCTCCATAGCTCGTTGAGCGATGTTAAGTTATCTTACTAGGCCCATAGTTAGCAACCACGTATCAGCGCCATATGTCATCACTGGCATCACATACATAAGTAATACCTACATTATCAAAATTTTCATTCATATTAGTAGATATCAATAGATGAGTAAAATTTATTTATACAATACATATATGTTTATGTTACAGACCTGGAGGGCGTATACATTCATGTTGGCTAGGCGATGCAGTTATTGAAATGGGTGCGGAATGGATTTATGGCGCTTGTCTTCCTAACTCCATTTACACGCTAGCATCAATGGATAGGCTTCTACAAACACCTTTACCTCGTCTTGACGCATCACGTGGTTTGTTTTGCACTAGCGAAGGCCGTGCAATTGATCTACCGGTTACGATTACGTCATATCATACATTCAGACAAATAGAGCAGCAAGCGGCAAACTTATTCCGACTTGGCGGCGAAAGATGCCACGGCACTTTGCTTAATTTTATTGGTTTACGTATACAACAGGAACTGCACAACTTTCCCGAAGATCAACGATATGATGCCGCTCGAGTGATGTTCGGCTTGATGAATAGTTTGAGAAATAGATGCGGTGACGATTTGTCTCTAGTCAGCGCTGATCAATACGGCAGTTACATTGAGTTACCGGGAGGTGCTGTACGGGTGCCCTTGGGATATGTGGGTGTTATGGCGCCTTTACTTAGAGGGCTTCCGGATAATTGTATAAGATATAATAAGCCCGTGAACGTGGTACGGTGGGGTAAGGGTCAAACGGGAGATGGACGTACTTTAGTGAAATGTTGCGACGGTGAAGAGTTAACGGCTGATTATGTTATTCTCACAATGTCACTTGGTTGTCTGAAATGTCAAGCTGACAAACTATTTTCACCCCCTCTTCCCGAATGTAAATTAAATGCAATTTGCAGTTTAGGGTTCGGACTGAGCGATAAAGTATTTCTAGAATACGCTGAACCGTTCTGGGTGTGTCACGAAGGTAGTTTGAAACTAGCCTGGTCATGTGAGGAGTTGCAATGCGGGAGCGAATGGACTCGAGGGGTATGCGCTATTGACGAAATGCCAGGAAGTAAACATGTTTTGTGCGCATCTATTTCGGGACAAGAGGCAGCAATTATGGAATCTATGACCGACAACGATGTCGCAGAAGCTTTGACACTGTTGTTACGCAGATTTACGGGGAATCCCTGCCTACCGTATCCTCAAATGATGCTAAGATCTCGATGGGCATCTGATCCACACTTTTGCGGAGCCTATTCATACATGAGTTGTTGTTCATGTGTGAGTCATCAGTGTGAATTAGGCGCGCCAGTGCCCGGTCCTTGCGAACCGGATCCTCCAATTTTATGTTTTGCGGGTGAAGCAACGGTGCCAGGATATTTTGCAACAGTACATGGGGCGAGGCTTAGTGGTATCCGTGAAGCTGAACGCATCATATTGCTAACTAAAAAATTCGAAGGGCCTCCGCGTTAGACACGTAATTAAAACTTGTAGAATGTTTACAATTTGTTTCCGTATTGACTATTTTATTCATATTATGTAAATTTTTATACTTACAAATTTTATTAAATGTACTAAGTTCAATAATTTAAACGAATTTGCTTGTCTGTTTTTGATTTATTTCTTTTCATTGCTTGAAACGGAAAGCAACAAATAAAGTGAAAATAAAGAAAATTTTGAAACAAACTAAAACACATTATAAATACATACATACTATAATGATGTTTTATAATAAGTACGTAGGTAGGTACCTAAGCGACGTTGTTAGCTGTCGTTATTTTTTTGAAGATAAGCACGGTTTTGAAACTTTTTTTTATTTAAGTAAGACCCCATCTGTCGTACTCTGTAGTAAAACTACTTATACTTGATTCTTTTTTGTCCAAACTTTTCTATCGTAAGAAGACGAAATTTTATAGGTAGTAGGACAACCCATAAAATTTGATGGCGTTTGTAGTATAATTTAAAGAGCTATCCGTAAAGTAAATATGTATGTAAGTATCTACATAGGAGTACCTACCGACGTAATTATATTACTATTCTCGTACCTACTTTTACCCACCGTACCACTAGGGGTATGGTGGGTGGTACGGTGGGTCAGAAGCGCTTTTGTTACATAAGTCACAACAAATAAAATAAAAACATAGGAGATTCATTAAATTTATTCACTAATGGCAATAGGCGGGCGACATGATTATGTTATTTACAAATAGAGGTACATAGTTAACAACGCTGTTAGGGAAAAATAGAAACAAAATACCAATTATGCCGGTTACAACTTATTATCATCACTATATTATTTAATTTGTATCAATACGTAATACAATATCAAAATTGGCCAAATATAGATTTATCTTGGGTAATTTTTATACTTATATAGTATAGTAGATACTTAATAAATATAAAGTACATATTATAATCCAAAATAAATATGATATTAACATGATTACAGAAAAGTACTTTTGCCAAATAATATTTAAATTTCAGGCAATCGAAAAGGATTTAAAAAAAAAAAAAAAAAAAAAAAATGAGTACCTAGGCTACTACCTAGGCAGTTAAAAATAATCTCAGGAAATATTATTTAATTTTACATACTTTAAGGAAATTATAATTTCTTATTTTTCACTTTAAACAAATTTAAATTTATTTTAGTTATTTTTATTATAAAAAACAAAATTTTATTTTATTTATATAATGTTTAATATTCGTCAAACAAAGGTGACGCCAATATTCTGAGTAGATACATTATTTGTAGTGTACCATTTAAAAGTTTTTTTTAGATTTAGACATAATTTTGGACACATAATAGGTGTATTGATACAAAACATTTTTTTATAGATTAATTACTGAAAATTTGTCCGCTTCTCTACCATTTACATAAAATAGTAAATCACACTAAACCATATGTTTTGACAAATCTCTTCATCCATTCAGATCTAACCGAGATACCAGGACTAAGTTTTCGCCTCTTGGTTATTATAAATAATGATTATAAACGTTTTTAAAATTAATCATAACTTTGTGATTGAGAAGTTTTAAGTAATGAATGTTTGATTTAAAATAATACGTTAATAATTTAAGATATTTAATTCATAATAATATTTAAAACAACTTCATGAAAATGGCAGGGATGTATGTTTTATTTTGCGGGCATGTCTTCCTACACATTAAACCACCATGTTTACTTAATTACCTACTTAACCACCAAATTAACATATAAATGCTAGAATACTGTATTTTTTGTCATTTCATATTGTTTTCTTTGTATGTTAAAATTAAAATCAAGATAAAATAATTCACTTAAAACCTATGCACTTAGCTTTTATATATTTATGTTTGATCGTGATAGGCAGTGGTTCCTAATTACTTTTTTATACTTTTTAATGATCAACTCATACTCCTTATTTCATATGAATGTTAAAGAATTAATTCATTTTTTCACATTTTTATTACCATTAAAACAAAGTTCCAATGATGGCCAAAATCAGTTTAAATGTAAAAAATGTGCAATTTTCTCTTTATTGATCATGATTAAACTTTATTAATCAAAAAGATTAATGTTTTTTGCTTATTTGAATTTTTACTAATTAAATTCAATTTAATTAAATTAATCAAGAGATAGGGTGACATTACATACATTGATATAGGTAGTATAGTATATTCTGTGTGTATTAAATTCGCTATGTGCACAGGCTCTTTACACAATCAACAACACATACACCTATTTAGAGAAAATGTATTGAATTAAAAACAAAATTTCAAACCGTCTAGAAAAGCACCATTTGGATATGCTGACATGTCATCAAACTTCACAGTTATCCTGTGGTCTTCGTATAAACTATCTTTGTGTGTACCGCTATAATAAATAGGTTGACTGTATCCACATCCGGTGGGGGGCCATTTAAAGCTAATTCTGTACCATTCGTTTTTACTAACATAACAAAGCTCAGAGAGTTCAATCTCCATGGTAGAGTTGTATTCAACATATTGTTTAAATTTTGTCACATTACTTATATTATTCTCAGATTCACGTACAATAGAAACTGAAAACAATTCAACATAGTTGTTTGGAAAGTCAATTTGATATGCCAAACGCGACAGTCTAGTGGGTGCACATAGGGAATGTATGAATACAGATTTATTTGTTTTAATTCTACAATTTATTGTATGATTATTTAGTCCAATAGTTGTAGGAGCAACCGACCTGACAGTGCTACGATAGCATAATTGCCACTGCAACTTAATATTACTTCGTGGCAACATTGTGAGATCAAATGATAAATTGGTCCCATTGAGGTTATTAATATTTGAATTTGAAATTATTTTCTTTATATTTTCACATTCATTAGGCGTTAGCAGATTAAACTCATTAGACATGATTGCATTCAAATCGTCTAAAGAAATTGTCAAGACTCTTAGAAATTTGAAAAGACCACTACTTATTAAGAATTCCCGTCTACTTTCAATTGTACTTGGTATATTATTCTTATGGCAATTTATTAAGGCCCATTCAAATATGTTTATGATTAAATCTTTTTCTGTGATATTTATGTGACCGCTTTTCAGTATGGACATCAAACACAAAGGCGATATGATATGTTTGTTTTTTTGAAACAAATATTCTGCATGTTCGCAAAAGAATTTCACCGCCTTAGTTTTGAATTGGTTGTCCTGGATGTAGTCTGGATAATTCAAAATGGTCACCACATTGTCAACAGTCATAATGTCTTGCATGAACGCTATACACATGCGGCCAAGATTATCTAACAAATATTTTCTAGATGCATATAACAATTCAAATGCTTGTTCAATACTACAAATCTTAACATTATAGGTGTAAACGTAATTAAGTAGCAGTTGGAATGTATCCGGTTCAATATCTTCTACAACTACTGCACTATTGTTGGTTGATAAGGGGCCATAAAACATAGCTTCAAATACTGGGCTACCCATAGCCATTATTAATTTGTGAGCTTTGAACTCGCGTCCGGAAACTTTAAAGGTACAATCGCTAAAATTAGACGATACTAGCAGCTTCTTCGCTCCCTCATTTAAATTGTGTTCAAATTCGCTCTGTTTGAAACCCATCTAAAATTAGAAAAATAGAAAATATTATTAGTTTTTTACTGAATCGAGTACATATTGCTGATAAATAATAATTATAATTTATGCTTACCGCCAATGAACCCAAGCAACCTTGCACTTGAAAAATAGTGAAGTACTACACACAAAACACGGTCTCACTCGCAGTACGTATGCCTTCTAAGGATATTAATTAATGTAACTCTTCGACTAACCAGGTCTTCTATACTATTGATGTATTAAACTGTTATACTATTGTGTAGTATTAAAGTCTTTTTGTTTGCACGTGTAACGAGCATCATCGAAGTAGAGAAAATATTTTTTTTACTGTTGCCCTTAAGGAAACACGTTTCGTTTGCTTTGCTATTGTGAATTCTTTATTTATAATTGTTGTTATGACACTTGACAGCTATTATTTGATTTTGATTGTGAATGTCAGTGTCATGTCAATACTCTCCAATTTTATTGCCAGTTTTTAATTCCTTAATTATTTTACCAAGCAAAATTATTCTAATTATTATTATCATGTTATTTTTGGAAATATGTCAAAAAAAGCTTGTATTGTGATAATAATATGTAATATGATAATAATATGTAGTATCCAATACCGACACTATTATTTCTATATCAGTCATCAATTCATTCCCACGTTTATTTGTTATTCTGTACTATGGTTAATTTATGAAGTAGGTATAATAGTGTCTATGGGTTAATGTGTGACATCTGCAACATTACCAGATAGTTCGTAATTCTGGGGAAAAAATTAACTTTTGTAAAAAAAATTGGGGAAATAGAATCTATGGGATAATAATACTTTGGATAATTTTGGAGCACTTTTAAAACCATAAAAACTTTACAAAGACTAAGCATTATCATGGTTGAAATCCAGAGCTAAATTACCTATTAATCCCTGTTACACGGGGTATTCTTTTTATAATTGTTTTGTATTTAAGGTTTAATGTTAATTTGTTATTATAATGTTTTATTTGTATATATAATGAACAATAACTTTCATATAGTGTTTTTATTCGTAAAAAAACTTTTTTCTGTTAAAGTATCAGTTTGGGGAAATAATAAAATTATATCTGACAACCCTTGACATGTGTGTATTGTGATTGTGAGTGAATGTGTGTTCGATTTCTGCTTGTTTTCTTATTATATATCTAATTTATATATTCTGTATTGAAACAATAATTGTGGCAATGTTAATCTTTTCGAAATAAGTTAAATTCTTCGTATTTCTTTTCGTTTTTAGTCGAAATGGACAACTTTTTCGGCGAAAATGCCGGCAGCGAAAGCTCTGGTTTGGAATTTCTTGACAACCGGAATACTTCACATGTTGAGGTTAGCTTTAAGTATATATTATTATAAATTTAAAAGGCAGCAATTAAGTTAGAACTATTAATACAATTTTTTAATTGACCAAGAGATATCAAGACTAATAATCTCTGAATTGAATGCTTCATTTTTGCTTACTTTGGCAATAATTGCATGAATGTCGATGTAACGTAAGCTGATTGTTTTGTTAGTTGCTACATATTTTTATATTTTGCCTCTAAATTTTGAATAAAATAAATAAATTTGTAAATATCTTATATCAACAATTTAGAGAAAATGGGTATTAAAAAGAGCTAAATTATTTTCCCGCCTTGAGCACTTCTATATATATCTACCTTCTTTTATGGTGGACACTTTAATTTAATGTGTGACTGTATGTAATAAACGAAGACAAAATTTACTACATAATTTATGTTAACAGGGTCTAAAATAAAATAGCAAGCACGAAATTAAGAATCTATAGCAGTATTAATACATGAAATGTAAATCCACGTAAAAACAATATCACATTGACAATAGCATACACAAAATTTATTCCTTGTATAAGAGAAAGGTTATGGCTGGCTATAATTAATTTCTTGTTTGGAAATGACAGTAGAAATGTTTTAATATCCTGATAATTTTTTATAAAACTTTTTACATTTTCAGTTAAAACCAAATTCGTTGAAGGAATGTCATCTTATAATCAAACAATTGCTTAGAAAAACCAAGTAAGTATTATCAAATAATTATTTTGTTTACTTATTGTATTAATTATTTTATTAGATTTAGGTAGAGACCTTAATCAAGCTGAGTCGCATGTTATATTGTTTTAAATAATAGTCAATTATAGTAAACTAAATTATGAAAGATATACATATGTGCAAATACATATGTATGTATATCTGTACAGCTATGTGTATGTGTTGAAAGAATACTGCTGTGCTGCCTTCTTGGACATTCAGCAGGCGTTTGATAAGGTCTGGCACAAAGGATTATTATACAAGCTTAAAGTACTGTTACCCAACTCCTTCTACATGATCCTTATGTCATATTTACATGAAAGAAAGTTTCAAGTGAAATATGAAGAAGAAACATCCAAGTTATATGACATAAAGGCCTCAGTACCACAGGGATCGGTTCTTGGACCAGTACTTTATACATTATATACTGCAGATCTTCCTATTACTGATGAAGTAGAGACAGCAACATATGCAGATGACACTGCGTGTCTGGCTAGCGATACAGATCCAATCAAGGCATCCCAGAGACTGCAAGGTCAACTAAATAAGGTCGACGTATGGCTGCGAAAGTGGAGGATCAAATCTAGCGCCACCAAGTCCACACAAATTACTTTTACGCTTCGGAAAGGAGAATGTGCATCTGTGAATCTGGGAGGTGAAACACTGCCAAAAAGTGACTGTGTCAAATATCTGGGTATGTTCCTGGATAAAAGATTAACATGGGCAAACCACAAGAAGAATGAAGCCAGCTTGAGATTCAAAAGCCTATATTGGCTTATAGGACGAAGATCGCCATTATCACTTCAAAATAAGATACCATATAAAGTGATAATTAGGCCAATCTGGACTTATGGTATTGAACTCTGGGGCTCTGCTAGTCAGTCCAATGTGGAAATTTTACAAAGATTCCAGAACATCGCCTTGAGATCCATTTCTGGCGCTCCCTGGTTCACTAGAAACACCGAAATACACGAACACCTGGGTATAGAAACTGTTAAAGAGTCGATCAATGC
This sequence comes from Synanthedon tipuliformis, assembly GCA_947623395.1. Classification (NCBI taxonomy): domain Eukaryota; kingdom Metazoa; phylum Arthropoda; class Insecta; order Lepidoptera; family Sesiidae; genus Synanthedon; species Synanthedon tipuliformis. Next base: position 7,088,911 of record OX392408.1, on the reverse strand, counting down.
AGGCAGTGTTAGATATATGAACATATTGAAAAAACACAGTAACCAATTGGCCAAAAACCTCCTGGACAGAGATGGAGATGTAAATCCACTGAAGAGATGGCAAATCCTTGACTTGGACCATCGAAATTAATCTTGGGGTGATGTTCGCAGGAACATCAACCATAACCTAAACAGACACAATACCAAATCAGATTATGGCTCTGGAGGCCGATTGCTGATATATTTAGAAAAAAAAAAAAATGTGTATGTGTCGAATGTAATAAAACATTGGGTGACATTGCATATATATCACCTTTAGCAGAAAATAATAAGTAGCATCAATTTATGCTTATTTATTTATTTTACTTTTTGTGTAATATGTAAGTGCATATATTTTAACATAATATTATGTTTTAGTTACTTTGCAACTGAGCTTTATGAAACTGAGTTGCAGCGACGGAAATTAGAGAAGGCCCTGGACACAAGCAACAATGATAATAAAAGAATATGTACAGATTATAGCAGTACCCTCAAGACATTGGGTGAAACAGAGACTGTGAGTTTTTGTTAAATTAAATACTATTTTAATTTGTTTTGAGTTATTATAATGATACACATACAAAAATATTTACTTATATTTATGTGGACTTAAACATGTGATTTTAAAAAATAATCTGGTGGTTCGTATGCACTGTAGTTTTTTTGAAAAACCTACAGGAACATTTTTCCAAGAAAAAAGTATCCTATAGTTTTCATCCAGGTAATCATCAATACATCAATCAATATGGTTAAGCCGTTTCTGATAATTAGTGTCCACAAACGCACAAACAGATAAAAATTCTAAAACTAAAAACTATTTTTTTTTACCTTGGTTTGTACATGGTTGTACAGTTGTATTTATGTTAAGTACAACATGTACAATTTTTATTTTTATTTTTATTATACTGAAATGGCTCGTTTACGATACATGCAAATTCTTAATTCGTACTTCTTCTTTAATGCACATGTATGTTTTAATTTTTAAAATAACATTTTTTTATAATGTTTTCAGGCTTTGGAGTTGTGTCGAGAACAATGTAACGAGTTCAAGAAGAAGGGATCTGTGGCAGAAATTAATAATGAGGCATTTCTATCTCACTTGAATCAATTGCAGGTATTTAAAAATATTAAAAGTTAATAATTATTTATATAGAAATCATAATTTCGAAGGAAATTACCAATGTTGTTTGCGAAGTGCTCTTTCATAGTATTGTGTGTGTTAATTTTTTTATGAGATGCCCTAATAAATACACTAAGTATCCATGTAAAAAAAACTTTTTAGAATCGTTTTCAAGGAGAGTAGTGACCAAACACGGAAATCATTATCAAATAATGTTAACTGAACAACATAGTCTTTGACAGCCTGGTGATATTGTTGTAGGGATCTGTTTGTTGAGTACAATATACATCCCATGTTACTAGCTAATAAATGTGGCTTTATATGTATAGTTGAAAGAATTATTAAAATCAGCTTTTAAAAGTGGAAGTGTTTTCGTTGAGTTTAATTTAAAATTTGTTATAGCAGCTGGCTGGTTTATTTATGCACTTGATGTTTTCAATTGAAAAATGACGTAAATCAAAACTGATTTCTTGAGATTAAGCCTAAATGTTTGTAAGAGAATAACTCCGAGAAGCTACAAAAATTTGTTGTGCAATATAGCACCTTAACCCATAGGCCATGAGGTTGCAATCATTTTGGTAAAAAATATTTGTTCGGTCTGTGGATAGTTCTTGCCTTAAGTTATATATACGTTATTAGGAACAGAAAAATAATATTTAATCCTATAAAATTTAATTTTACAGAGTCTGGTTAAAATACAAGAAAAAACTATCGAAGAAAATAAGGGAAAATTTAAAAACTACGAGTTAGAAGTTCTCGATATGAGGAAAGATATTTACTATTTGGTTCACAAGTGGCAACCAAATAATAGTGAGTGTACTTTTTATTACTTACATCGATACTGTGCCTGTATATTATTAAATTAAATACATTCATTTGATTTTTGTACTTTTTTTGCTAGTAAATTTTGTACTGTATATAAATATATTTTTTTGTAACGGAACTAATTGTTTATTTTTTGTAGAAACACAAAAGAAATTCAAAAGCATACTAAAGAAATATCCCAATGTGAAGAAAAATAAAGGACAAGAGAAGTTTGAAGAAACCAGTGATATTGATGACGAGGAGTTTGATGCAATAGATATTCCGCTGGTAGAGTCTAAGGAAAAATCAACTATTGGTATGTTACTTATTTATTTACAGGAATAATTATTACACTTGCTGTCCAGGAGTAACATCTTCATCTCATACCTAAAGCATGGCTGTTCATTTTGGAGATGTTGAATTTAATTTACTTTGAAATTTATTCAAGCTTTAATCAATTTTATTTTCATTATGTGGTGTATTTATTACTAATATTTAGAATATTTATAATGTAGGACCCACTGCAGGATTCAATTACTCATAAAACAAATTAAATAACACTATCAATAAACTGTTGTTTCAGATGATAACGAAGATCATATTATGGATCTCGATTTTGAAAATGGCCGAGTATCTAGTGAAGATACTGGAAGAGGCTCTTCTTTATCTGACGTTTTTTCATCTTACGATGTCAGCCCCAAAAGCTTGGCCGATATGCAGTTTTTGGCCCAGGCCACAAGTCCAACAAGAGGACTACTTGTAGATATTGGCACAAATACAGCTGATGATATGACTGACTTCAATATTACCAATAAAAGATCACTTGTAGATCGGAGCACAAGTCCAGTTTGTAACCTAAGTGACAACCAAGTTAGTCCCTTAAACACGTGTAATGAACAGGCGAAACACTTAAAAGATCAAGAAACCAATACGTTCAATATAACTGTAGATCGGGCCACAAGTCCGATGCATACTATTAATGAAATATATTCTTGTGAAAATAAAAGGCAGCCACTTTTAGATGTTGGCACGAATACCACTGATGACCTTATCGATTTCAGTGTTACAAATAAGACGAGCACGAATCACGTAAATCGTAGCACAAGTCCCATAAGCTTTTCGAGTGATATTATATGTAGTGAAACAAATGATCTAACAGTTGTTGCTCATAGTAATCCAATCGACGACATTTTCAAAAGTCCTCTCCCAGTCACAAATGAAGCAAGAACGACACTTGTTGATCGTTGCACAAGTCCAGTGGAAAATACAAGCGAATGTGTATTTAATTTATCAACTGAAAAATTTTTTGATCGGGCTTCTAGTCCCATAAAAATATTTAAACCAACACGATATTATGCCGACGTTGCCACAAATACAGATGATATAGGAAATTCATCTGTGGGTGGTTTTGTCAGAGATTCGGTTTGTGATAGATGCAAATCTATTTTTACCAAAGAAAAAGTTGTTGTATCATCCGGAAAGGAGAAAACAAAGCCTGTCAAGAGTTTGTTTATAAATGATAGTGACGACACAGATAATTCTGATGATGAAGAATATGAAATGGTAGCAATTTTCAATGAAATGAGAGTTGGTTTCGAATCATTATCGCCTATACCATCCATAGCTGAAAGCGAAAATTCACTAGATATATTTTTATTTTCAACAGATACTGAAATAAGTAAAAGTAAAACATCACAAACAGAAAAAATATTAGAAATTAGAACAGAAGCACTCGAGAACCTTTTCAATACAGTAGACAATTTAGACAGTTCCATTTCACTAGTAGACGCTGGTGAAATTGTTGAACAAGGGCCTTTAAATGATAAAGTACTACATGACAAAGGCATAAAGTTAACTGAAAAAGAAAGATTTAAAAGTGAATTTACACAAAAATCTAAAATAGAACAAGACGACAATGACCATCAGAAACAAATCATTCGAACAGGATTAAGATTACCGAATAAGAAAACGAAGCTTACACAATCTGAGATAGAAGCGTCCAGAAAAAAAGCTGTTGCAACAATTGCTAAATTTTCCAAAGAAAAAAATAATTCAATAAAAGAAATATCTTCAACGATTGATGTTTTGGACACTGAAAACACCAATGTCTTAAATAATACTAAAATTAATAATGTTAATAATGTTGTCAAAAAATATACACCAGATGTGTTTGTGGCTTCAACAACCTCCGAAATAAATGAAAGTCAGTGTGAAGGGACTTTACAAACTGAAATAGTATTAGCAAATAGAACAAAGGTACTTGAGGCTCTTTCTAAAACTGTATTAAATTTAGAAAATTCTATTTCACAAATGGATATGCCTCAGTCTGCTGAGGAAGAGCCTTCTAACGGTGACCCACTAAACGAAAGTAAGAAAAACAACAGAAAATTAACTAAATTACAAAGATTCAGAAATAAATGTACACCAAAGGGTAAAATAAAAGAAGACAATAATTATCAAAGTCCACAGTTTAGTACGAGGTTAAGGTCTATAAATAAAGAAAAAAAGTTTACACAATCTGAATTGGAAGCATCCAGGAAAAAAGCCGCTGCATTAATTGCAGAATTTAACAAACGAAAAAGTCACTCAAAAAATCTAGTATCTTCAACTATTGACACTGCGAGCACCATTGTCAAAGATATTAATATTACCAATACTGATATCAATGTCGAAAAAGAAACCGTGTCTAAAATACAGAAGAGAACACGAAAACGTAATTTAAGTGTTACTACTACAGAAATACCGCCTAAAAGAGTATTACGTAGATCTAATTCTAAGTTAGGCTGTGATGATAATAATTTAAGTGTTGCTAAAGATCGTGAAGAATATAAAAGAGATAATAATTACAGTAAAGAAAATAGCCCCACCATTAAACAAAGTAGGAAAAAAAACAATAGTATTAACTCAAGTCCAAAAGCGAGTGTCACAATGCAAAAATCAACTATATGTTTGCGTAGTTCTAGAAACAAATCATACGATGAAAATGAAAACATTGAAGTAAGAAAAACACTATTTGAAAATAAAAATGGAGAAGTCAATACTGTTGCTAATGGGGAACTTGAAAATAGCCCTATCAAACGAACTAGAAAGAGAAATAGTGATAGCAACTCTAGTCAAAAATCTAGTGGTACAATTCAAAAATCGACTAGATGTTTACGCAGTTCTAGAAACAAATCAATTGAGAAAAATGAAGAAACTGCGAAAATTAATGTAGATTCTGCGTATTTTAGCAGAAATATAAATGTAAATAGTCAGACACACCAAATAAAAGAAAATAATCAAATCGCGAGTGAAAGTATTGTTTCTTACGGAGATCTTGACATGTTTTCTACTGGTGAAGCCTCCTCTGAAACTAAAGATGATACTATCAATTCAAAAGAAAACGACAATTATAAATTAAAGAATTCTCAGTCACCTAAGAATTGTTACGATTCTGTACAACTCATAAAGAATATAATGAAGGATTGTAACCCTGTACCTTTTGTTCTGTTAGAACCTTTAGAGAATATGAAAAATGGTAAAAAACAAGGTGTAAATAAGCCGCATAAAATTTTACGTACCATGATTGAAAAGTACGTGAGAATTAAGCCTCGCAAATTAAAAAAGAAGGAAGATACAGGTAAGACAAGACAGACTTTAGTACTTTGTACATTTTATTTTACTTTAATACACCTTAAAGGTGATTCCACACTGCAGTTATACTTGTTGTGGAGTAACACTAAGCACTTGTGGAGTAACTTTTGTGGCTACTTGTTATTATTTGTTGATGTTATTGTGATTATTGTCCATACCGCTAATAACATACAAAAATATATAACAAAGAGTAACATATAAAAGAATATGAAATAGTGTTACTCGCTGGTAACGTAGCTTTCTATAGGTGAAAGAATTTTTTAAAATTAATCCAGTAGTTTTTGAGTTTATTCATTACAAACAAAAATACAAATGTTTTCTCTTTATAATAACTAGTATAGATATGAATCGAACTTTATATTGTTTCTATTGATGTGTTTGATAAATATGTTTTTCTTTTTTTTTTTCAGACGAAACAACCACTCAATTGAGCAACTTACTCGAAGAGCGCATACCTTCAATTATAGAGCAAACAAAAACATTAGACCACAGAGAAATTGTGAAATCTGAATTAGATAAGTTAACAGTAGAATTGAGCCATTCGAAATGCGATCATTTGATCGCAGGCGTAGTCAAGTATCTGATGAATCCTCAAAGGAAAATAGAAATGTTCAACAAGATTAATACGCCGCCAGCTCCAAGCATGACTCAAGCTGAACAAATGCTTCTATACGTTCTGTTAGAGCTGAGAACTCATTGGCCTTCGACAGATATAATCACAATTCTCATGAAAAAAATTGAACAGACACTTTTCAATTTAAACGAATCCCCAAGCTTCGAAGCAACAGACAGCTTGTCCCACTTTTACGCAATACTGTGTAGATCTTGCAATAATTTGAGTAAAATGCGATGTTTCATCATGGACGCTATGTACTGCATACAATTCAAGTCTCTCTGCGTAATCAAACAGTGTCTAGATGTGGACCCGTACGTACTGCCAAGGGCTCATCATTGCATGGGTGAGTGCAATACGTATTTTCTTTATTATTGTTGTATATATATAAATGTTATGTTGGTTTGTGCATGCTTCAAAAACTCGAAAACTAGCCAATGGATTGACTTGAAAATTTTCAAGTCAGAAAATTGTAGAAAATTTTCTACACAACCTTGCATAGAAAATTTAAGTAAGATCAGTGATCAGTGATATTCTATCACAAGAAAGTTGTGAAATATTTCGTTTAGCGTTCAAAAAAGGTACATATTCTTACATTCAGGGGACGCGGACGAGGCCACAGACAGAAGCTAGTTTACATATTATATAATGTACATAATTGTACATATTAATTGAATTGAATGTAATTGGTATATTTCTTGAGATAATAGTTTCTTTCTGCAATAAATCTAAGTGTCAATATTATTTTTTACATTCAAATAACTAGAAATAGAATTATTTTTTTTGTTAGCACTGATTACCTAAAATTTATTTACCTTGATTGAAATTTGATTGCAGCCAAGAATCCCCTCGTCGTAGGATTGGTGTACCTGATGCATTTCTACAAGTGCAATGACAAGTATAATCGCATAGACGCCATTAGACATTTATTAAAAAGAAATTATTTCTACGAGTTTGCCGACTGGAATGAAATGAAAATATTAGATTTCATTAAAAAGGCAATTCTTCAAATGACAGGTAATTACTGAATGGAGTATTTTCCCCCCTTCATTCATGTTCTAACGCCCGACGCAAAAACGGGATTGTTATAATTTGTCTACGGAATCGTAGTTCCCAAACTGATAGACCGACTTTAATCCGGTTTTTTTTGTTTCAAAGCTGACATATACGAGATGGTTCTTAATTTAATGAGGATCTTTTCAGGCATTTTTGATCATCAGCCTATTTTCTAGCTGACGAAGGGATTTCACTAACTTTCACATGGAATTTGGTGTACTGTTACTTTGGTGATATTTCCATGGCATGACAACGTTGACCTGATGCTGCAGCATCAAGTAGACTGCGGAACACCCAACTCCTCGGCAACTTACAGCAGATATTTCTTTTGGCCCAATAGAAAGTCTCGGGTTAGTTTATTATTGATACAAACATTTTAATGTTATTAATGACTATGGTCTTTTATTTTCCAGGCGACGAGCTCGAAACGAAAATGTTAGCCAGGATGCTTGTTTTATTTGGCAAAAGGCTCGGAAATGATTGGTGTTACAACAACTTAATTAAGAAAACACTCGATCCCATTATAAAAGAGGTGAACGTCCGAGAGAGTGTGAGGTGTTTCTGTTTATCTGTGATCGGTGCTCTCGTGAAACCATACAATACGGCCTCGATGAATTTACAAATAAATTGCGTATTAAACACTCTCACGAAAATGCTATCTAAACGTCGTAAGTATTATTTTGTTTTCTATATTAAGGTGACGCTGTACATACGAGCGTTGGAACTCAGTAAAAAGTCCTACTTGTACTATTATTCGGTAGTACGATACGTTTGGTCTAGTGGCTAGTAACACTAGCTGTTAACCAAATCGCGGGTTCGAATCCCGCTAGGGGCAAATGTTTGTGTTAACATTTATCTTTGTACCTGAGTCATGGATGTCTGTATTTATAATATATATGTATATTATTTACAAAAAAAAGTAATCTATGTAGTATATCAACTGTCTGGTATCCATAATACAAACAAGCATTAGTTGCTTAGTGTGGAACTAGATGGTGCTGTGTGGAATGTGAAGATATTTAATATTATCTACTGGTAATAGGGACTTGGGAGAATTTGTTATAATGCGAATAATCGAAGACAGAATGGGACAAAAGAAATTCGCGCCACTTATCTAACTCGCTAAAATAAAAACATACGACAGCAATATTAGGCAACTCTATTGGCACCCCAATTTGAAATGTACAATATGTATATGTAAAACATTTTTGGCCTTAAGTCAGTAGTTGCAAGAATTAAAGCCGCGAAAATGTCACGAATTTTGCACATTTTATTGTAGAAATTAATTACCCAAATCTTTTGAAAGTTGGAGGGAATTTTCTGAGTTAGCTCGCTCCATCGTTGGCCTCGTCTTTCCTGTACAGCTAGAGCCTGGCCAAGAGCGGACCTATTATTAATTAAAATTCTTTTCTTCTTCTTCTATACTATACTAGATATGATAGATAGATAGATTTTTTTTCTTTTCTATACTAGATATGAGATTAATTTTAATTTTATGTTTCCATCCCCTCCTTTATATTATGTTCTCAGAAATGTCATGGTTTTTTTTTAATGTATTGCTACGATCAATATATGAAGTGGAATGCTCCCCCATTAAGAGCATTCGCCTGTAATGTTAATATTGAATTGTTACAGAAACGCCTAAAATGGAAGAAGCCATAGTGACGAGTTTAATTTTAATGTGTCGACACGATGAAGTGAAAGTGTGCAGAGCGCTCATGAGTTGGGAGCCACAGACTCAATTGTCGCAGGAACTCCACGAAAGGATGAAAAATTATATCAAAGAGAAGACATTAAAAAGATGGAAGTATTTAATGACGAAAAAACGTGATTTGTTTGTGTAAAAATCAGTAAAAATGGAAGAGGCTGGTACTCTGATTATTGAATGAAAGTACACCAAGCATACGTTTTAGCGTATCTGAGAATAAATGAAAATTCTCTCTGTCGGTGCGTACAATCACTTGCTAAAAGAAAATGGTTGTTTTCATGTTTTGAATTCTTTACTTAATATACGGTGAAGTCTATATGTGATTCCCTATGTAGTTACTAGAGTTACAATATCAAAATAAACTCTTTTGAAAGCTTTGTAGCTGTAAATAAATATTGAAAGCTTTGTAGATTGGATGTATAACAATTCACTTTATAGAGTACACGAGTATTTTCAAATAAAAAGTCTGTCTGTAAACTTTTTTAAAACTTCAATAACCATTGAAGCAAAGTATACTAAGTTTAAGGCTCCCTTGTTCAGAACAGAAAAGTGTTTATAATTTAAAAAAGGTATACAATAGAAACCGGATATAACGACTTCGCTTATATTCAATGTCTGACCGTTTTTACAAACCAAAATTACAAACTTTCTATGGTAACTACAATCAATAGAATGTGCCTACGTAATATTTAAGTGGTCATTTTTCTTAGTTAGTTTTTGTTAATTTAAATATTTTTACATTTAAATATGGATATGTTTATCTGACTATTATGTAGAGACATATTATGATAAAAAAATTAAAATAAAAAAACAAGCTCAAATTAAGTCGTGCGGTTAGTACGACATAGTGTCGCCTCGAGGGTCGTTATATCCGGATCCTTTTTTATATTTGCTAATTTGCGTTAAACATCTGTATTGTTGTTTTAACATCAATCGTTGAATGTTAGGAGAGCACTGTTTCTCAGTGTGCTTATAGTTTTCAAACTTTGATTTTCATATTTGTTCGGTAAATCTAGAAAAAAACTTAATACCTATAACTAAAAAATCAATACCATTATTGATCATACATAATGTTACACTGAATTTTGAAAAAATGTCCTGTCTTATTTAAAACAAAAAGTGATTAAAATAAGAATGCTACTTATTGTTCTATCTCACTTAAAAAAAAAGTGTTAATAGGAATACGACTTGAATAAAGCCGTGTTTCCCTGAACACTAGAAGTGCAACCACTTTTTAGGCAATGCCGATTTACCAGATGTATACTGTCCTAAGCCATTTAAAAAAAAACACCATTAGAATAAATATTTTACTTCTATTATTTACTTATTTATTATTGGTTTACTGGTGTTTTTAAGTCCTATCAAAGAAAAAAAAAATAGATTCACTTCTGATTAATATGTTACAAGTCCAACTATTACATGTGTATACTCAAGACATTTATCGTGCTTCCTAAATTTCTTATTTCTTCCTAATTTGCTAAATGTGACTTAGGATAGTTTGCTTCCGATATACCTACAGATTTTTTTCTAAGTGTAATTAAATGATTACGCGTTATTCAAACCGTACTCAGCATTTAATATATTAGGTTATGAATATTGTTTTAAGTACATACTTGAAGTCATATTAATATTGTGTTATTTGTTTATAATTTATATGAAAGCCTCGATTATTAAGAGACACTACATTTTATTTTATGCTATGCTAAGTTTTTGTTACATATAGTGTAATTTTAAGATATAAGGTTTTAAGAATATATGTGTCTACTTAAATTAAAGGTTTAACTCAGTATGAGATGTAGTGCAAGACGCCCAAAAATAAAAAAAGATTTATGTAAACTAAAGTGATTTTATTTTTATTATCTTTATACATTTTATATTTACATTTAAATAAAATTTAATTAGTTCATACACTCGTCTTAATTCCTACATATCTTGCAGATCACTTGGGCAGTGATTACTGCCGATTACTGCTGATGATTACAACAGATTACTGCCCGTTTTATAAGTTGAAGAAATTAATACTTCATGGATACATTTTAGCGAAGCAATATTATTATCGAGTAACTTTTCTCTTATATTTTTTTTTCAAGAGAGCGGAGATAAGCTCGCTTTACACTCGATTACCTATCGAAGATATATCCTGAAATTAATATTGACACTCTGCCAGTAGTTGGCATTAAACAAATTATCAGTGTCTATTCCGAATTCTCTAAAAATTTAAGAAAAAAAAAACTGTATTAAATATAATATTGCTAATTGTCTGTCTGCTACCTGAAGAAAGCAATCGAAATGAATTATTCTTTATGGAAAGCAATTAAATCTCTCAACTACTAGATTGTTATTAAAACAAAAGGCAACAAAGAATTGTAACAAAAATAAATTATTTATTTGGTCAAAAGAATTCATCAATTATGCACATCGAATCTTACAAGAATTACCAAGAATAAAATCATGCCTCGAAGAAAAATCAGATCACAGTTTTGATCTTAATGCCTGGAATTTTTAGAAATTAATTTTGTATTTCTTAATTTCAACCATAATAATGTGAATGTTGACTAGCTGAGTGCGAGCGTTTGGTGTGAGCAGTTTTACGAATTTATGATAATACTGCACAAAGTTTGTGAGAGCCATCTGTAATAAACCCGATCCAGTCACCAGGTTTGGGAATGAAACTAATACTTCTCTATGGATCTCTTCAAGACTGTGTTTCCAGCCAGCACTGAAAGACGCCACTATCGATAGGGATTTCTTCTCTAGACTCATTTGTTCTGTTTTCTTATCACTTTGTTGTTCACCTTCTTTCACGAATTGCATTAATCCTCCAAAATGTGGACTCAAAATCTCCTCGACGTATTCAGCGCTTCTAGCGTGCAACTGATCTCTAAAACTTTCCGCCTCTTTCGTATTGTCCCTCGTTCTCTCCATCAGAATACTCAATACCATGTCGTAATTGTTGATTAAAAATATCAATTGTTGAATTCTCTGCGGAAATTCGGCAGCCATTTTCAGTAGGAAACAGTGAACTTCATCTTGAAGCTGTAAAAGTAAAATGCTCAGTTCCTCCGATGGGAACTGTTCACTCAAACTTAACATCGCAGCCGAGAACTCTGCGTATCTTCTGGTTATCTGTAATATTTTAATAAAATTATTAATTTCTCATATTGTGTTTATTACTCACTGCTAATAAACGGCTAATTTAGAGCAATCAAGTGAGAAAAATAGGACTAACTTCACTTTATTTTGTAAAGACTGAAATTTATATATATATATGTTACCCAACTTAGCAAATAGTTCGTTTCATGAAAAAATTTCCACGGCAAACAATGGAACTAAATGATAAATTAACTTCTTCTTTGGTTTAAATGGCAATGCGGCTCATTTTAAAATGGCCATTATCTGCCAGAGTCAAGTTAAATAATACTCATTTATTTTATTTCTTGGTTATTTATCTTCTTCTTCTTCGGTTTAAATGGCAATGCGGCTCATTTTAAAATGGCCAATGATAAATTACATCAGTGAGCAAAATTAGTACTAAACTAACACAAAATTAATTTAGAGCTACTTTTAAATAGGATTTGAGGGAGTTAAAACCAAATAAAACCACGTTGGTAACATTCCGTCGAATTTAGAGGACTTCTTTTATGAATAGAAAAAATGTAGCCTCTCAGAGGTACTTTGATGAGTTGTTCCTATTAATGTTTTTGGTGCTTTTTGTGTTCTTGGGCGAAAGTAGCCACTTGCCATCAGGTGGACAATGGACCTGAATTTATATATATATATCTTTTTAAGAAAAGAAAGATTACCCTTTACCTTATCAAGGTCACAATAGACAACGATATCCACTTACAATCAAGTGTACCGTCAGCCTATCTGCATTTTTAATGCAATATAATAATATAAAAACTTACATAATGAGGTCCTAGTTCCTTATTAGACAGTTTGGCGGGGTCACAGTCCTTGACGCTTTGTATATTCATTTTCAATACATGTTCCAATCTCGGCCAAAGGATGTTATGTAAGGAGTCCCAGTAACTGAAAAATACAATTCAAAATTCAAGTCAGTGTTGCCTACGATAAAATTTTTGTGAAGTTAAAGGAACATGTAACGTCGTTAATGTTAATGTATTGACATGGCCTTGAAACAATAAATAATTATATAATGAAGCCTAATTCATAGAAAATTAGCATAAAAAAACAATATTTTGTAACTAAGTCGCCGAAACTGTCTCAGTCAGTCTATTTCTTAAACACTTCTAAACTACCTAACGGATTTTAATTCGGTTTTCACTTATGGAAAGAGGAATAAGCAACGAACGTTTGTGTACATATAAAAAATTGCACACGGGCGAACCCGGGAACGGGTCACTAGTTTTTATTTTATTTTTATTCTGAACAACAACCCTACAGCAAAACAAAATAATATACAATAGATATCATATTACTGATTCATTGCCAGTTACAGGGCTCTACTGTGTAAGACGTAAAAAAAAAGAGAAAATTACAGTTATATTACCTAAGCCTAACCTAATTAATAATTCTAAACAACGGGGAAGGGATGCGTGCGTGTGTGTGTGTGTGTGTGTGTGTGTGTGTGTGTGTGTGTGTGTGTGGTTCCATTTAATTATCTTTAAGTGTATTCGCGACGCTGCGCTTGAAAGATGTTTTGGGGAGGTGGAAAATATCTAGGTGCGTGAACTTATCGTTGTAAGTTGAGGGCAATCTATGGTATACAGAGCCAAGGTCGTAATTTGTTCGTGATAGCGGAACGTGGAACAGTTTTCTCCTTCTACCACGCTTGGGCCCGGCCCGAAGCCGCAACATTTGAGATAGGAGTGCCGGACAGTTGAGCGCCCCAGAACAGATGTCGTGGAGGAGCGACAGACTGTGTGTCTGTCCTCCAAAGTCATCAAGTCGTGACGCTTGCAAGAGTCGGCGTAGCTCAGGGAAGTGTGGTGCGAGCGGAGGTTGAGCCATCTCACGAACCTTCTTTGTATACGCTCTATTTGATTCCTTTTCGTGACATACTGCGGGTTCCAAATCGGACTACCAAATTCAAGGACACTACGCACATAGGCATTGTATAATAACCTCACGCAAGACAAGTCAGTCAGATCTTTACTGACTCGGAACACGAAGCTCGAATTTCTAAAAGCTCTGCTTATAATGTTATCTAGGTGAAAATTAAAAGTGAGTTTTGCATCCAGTGTTATGCCAAGGTCCCTTACCACGCTATCTCTGGGAATGCATGTGTTGCCTATTTTATATGTGTGATCATGGGGCTTATGCTTCCTTGTGAAGGTGATATGCGTACACTTTGATACGTTGACATTAGTTCTGTTAGCAATGTAGTACTCCTGAAGTCTAGTAAAAAAATAAAATTAGAAAATACCTATCTAAAGCCCCCACTGCTCTCTTGTGACACATCCATCTATATCTATTTATCAGTTGAATACACAAAAATAGAGCGAGGCAATCGTAGCATTCCAGTACATAATTTTCCACATTTTTCTGAAAGTCAAAGTATATTTTCATTATTGTAATTAAACTGAATATTTCTAATATCCAATACATAAACGTAAATCACTTACCACAAGCAGAGACAGTGTTTTGCCAAGGATCCTATCAAAAAGCTCCTGAGCGTGACTTCCCTTCACATGAAAGAATTCCGTGGTAAATAAATATTCTCTGCAACCGTTGTCAACTAACGCATACTGCAAACTTCTGAATAACGCCTCGTATGCATACTGAAATCAGTTATTTTTTATATATTTACATGAAATAGAAAAGAAGTGTATGCCTGACCGGGATCTGCCGATGTTGTGTTGGATGATACCTTACAATGCTTTACCACCTCCTCAATCTTCCACAAGAATCCGAAAATTCGCACAAAGACTAACATATTTTTCAAAGATAATTGATTGGTCTCGAAAACGCCACTTTATATCACTTTTTACCCAGTTTTATTATATTTTTACACTGTTTCACTACGCAATATGGTATTTTATTATGCCTAAAATTTAATAAAACATTCGGCACGTACACATCAGACAGTTTGCAGTGTGACTGGCTCGGGTACGCCGAATTCGGCGTACTATTTTATGCCGCATTTTACAAGTACGTCGGCGGTATTAGTTAAGCGCAGCGAGACCAATCATTTATCTATGATATTTTTATTCTGGAAAAATGTTAAGTTCTCGAGGGATCATCTAAAATATAAAAATAATAATGGTCACCGTTGTGGTGCCATAGTCGTCATAACAATGTCAGATATTTTTTGCTCAGGTGTTATGTTTTTCATTTTTCAATGCGGACGAAGTCTGCATCTTTGACCAGCAGAAGCCACAGGGTTAATTCTAGGATTTATGAAAAAAAAAAAAACTTTAGCAGCAATTGAAAGCATTATATTAGCATTTACTTACTTTCGTTTTTTGTTGGGCATGAGGAACTATGATTGGGGCCTCCAGTTGTTGTGCCAAAACATCTCCACGATTGCCAATGGTGAAAATTGTACTTTTATTTTTTAAATTAGATTTTTGGAAAAATCCCCCCTTGGATCCATCTTCGATCCCCATTAAATCTTCTTTTGTTGGTGTTTCTTCATATTTCAATTTGTCTAATCTCGAGGAGTATGATTTGAAATAGGAATAGTAGACTTTACCCAGAGTGTCAATATACTCATTGCAAATCTCTTGTGCTACATTTCTTTCATTTTCTAGTATGAACTCAAAGAAAAACTTGTATTTGAGCATAGCATTTTGTGGTATTTGGTAATTGGCCATTGGTTTGCGGAATTTATAAATCTGTTCTATAATGTAAGTTCGCACTTTTGTAACAGCTTTTATTTTTAATTTCTCCAGTACATCTTTGACATCGTGACAGGCCTTTGTTTCCTTGAAGTCTTGTTCTTTAACAAAATTTAACTTTTGATTTAGTATTGCTAACTGAACCATAAATTCCTTATCGGTGACAGGAACATTATTGATGCCACTGAAAATAATAATGTGAATTATTACTACCTAATTAATTATTTGTCAGATAATAAAGCCGCACAATACCTACATATCCACCTATATAATGTCTCACAACATCTTAACTTTATTTTTTACAGATGAACCTTTATGTCTTTGTTTGTTGACTGAGAGACTTGATCGCAATAGCTGCATGGAATCTTTAAGAACTTGTTACAAATGGTTCATTAAATCTATTCACCACACCCGAAATCAATGTTACATCTGATGTCGCTATATGTACACAAATTATTTTCCACTAAAAGTATATTTTAAATTCAAGGGACCAAAGTGTTTGTCACTATAACCAAAAAGTCATTACAACCGAGGTCGTTATAAATGAAATCCATTTTATTTCCTAACAATTAACTTACAAAATAAGAGTTTCCGATACTGCCATGTCTTCAATGAAAGATGAAAGTGGGCCTTTCAATACTTGTCTATTTGACAATTGCACTGACATTTTAACGGAGCGTTTTTGTAAACTTATGATTTCATTGCTGATGCTCCCCAAATCATTCTGAAATTATATAGACACAGTATTAAGATAAATTGAATTACTTAAAAGAATTGTTTCACAATCATTTGGGCAGCCTATTTGGCGCCAGTAACCACACCATTACAGAAGCATGTGTGCTGTTGAGTCTCAGTGCATGAGCAAGTCCATTTGCCTATTCCTTCCTTATCCTTACCCCTACTATGGTCGGCAGTGTAATTGCAACACCTATGGCTGTGTTACAGGCAACAATAGGCAACTACCGTCAAGTCAGCCTGTCTGTAAAGTAAGAAATAATTATCAGACTGTCGGACCTTAACATAGAAAAAAATTGTCAAACATACCTGGAATGTCAATAACATGTTTTCCATCCGTTCTAAGATTCCATCACAATCCTCAATTTGATTATGAAGCGAAGCAATGTTCTCGCTTTCCTTTAAATAATCGGCAACTGAGCTTTTTTCAGCTTCTTTAATATTACTATCAACTTGTAAGGCATACTCTCTAAGATCTGTACCCTTTCTTAAAACTTCTTGTATTTCATAATCTTCCAAGTTTTTATTTAACATTTCTTTTAAATCTGTCGTTTCTGACATTGTCCAGCTTTAGTTTACTTTCTAGACTTTTCACTTTTATTTATATACAATTCTTAAAATTATAATAATATACAAACAAAAAACATTTGGCTTTGTCGCATGTATTAATTATATTTATTATTATTTAAAATAAATATAAATTATGTTAAATATGGTTTAATTGATATGAAATGAACATAAATCAATACTAATAATAAATCTGTAAATGTAGGTATTGTATGTATATATGTCCCTCCATAACTTTTAATCGAATTAACTGATTTTCATGAAACTTGGTAGATAAACATTTAGACGTACGGAACACAGAATAGGCTGCTTTTTTCACTCGGACGAAGTCGCGGGCGCCAGCTAGTACTATAAATAATAATACTTGAGTTGAGATGAGATAACTTTGAGTCTTGCTATTGCTAGTTTGCTCTACTTAAATTCGTCGTGACGCGTGACGTGTGGAAAATGACGAATGAATTGACATTTTGTTGATAATTGACATTGACATGTGGTTCCTACATGTCAGTAACGTCAGTCAGTTCCAGAGTCGTAGTACAGAGTAGTCATCTCGTTGTGACTACCATAGACACTATTATGTGATTACATACAATGCATCCCAAGACTGCGACATAAAGGGAAAGTACCTTAAATATCGTACATAGGATATTTTGCTGAAAGAAGACTATGTTATTTGTAAAAGTTAGTAATACTGCTTAAACGTGAAAAAATAATCACCCGTATTTTTATGATGCCAATCGAAAGAATGGACTAAAAAAGAATAACGTAAAATGTTTGATTCAAATTTCAAGAATATTATTTGTTGTCGACGACAACGTTTTTTATTAGAAAATCTTTGAATGCAGTACCTATGTATTACTAACTTTTAAAAATAACATAAAGTCTTCTTTCAACAAAATATCCTATCTACGACATTTAACGTTCTTTCCCTTCATGTCGCATAGTCTTGGGACGGATGTATATAATTTTATGGCAGCGCCAGACGGTATCTTCTGTATTTAATTCAATAGTCATAATTATTTTTTGGAATAGCTCTATATTACTAATTTTATTAATTTGTTGACTATCAAGTAGATAAACAAACTAAATAATCATATGTAAACTATATTAAAAGAATGTGAATAAAATAAAATGATGTAAAAAAATTACTAATTAGGTACTAGGTATACATATATGTAATAAATAATTATAAATTTTTGAACTAGAAAAGAAATTAACATATCAATCAATATGTCTTAGCTTATTTTCTTTATACTTATGTAGATTTTTTCATATTTTCATTATTATTTCGCGACCCCTTATCATCGCAACCCTTGGGGTCAGGCCCTTGCGTTCAGAAACGATGCTATATGCCTATATATAGATAGATAGCAATGCACAGCACATGCAGCTAATGAATACTAATACTGATCGGGTCGGAGCACAATTCTATGAATCAACTATAGGTATTTCCGTGTTTATCTGTTCCGTGGTAGAATCACTAATAACATCAATGTACTACAACTATAACGATGAAAATGGTACCTAATTGCTGTGAAAGTAAGAGTGACCCTGTTTATAAGCGTCAAAATAATGTTATTTTCTCCATGTGATTACCTATGAGTTACTTATAACTTGTTTGAATTTATAACTTACTGCTAAACTCGGTCGAATTTAGTAGGCCTAAGGGCGGTGCAATCTTTATTCTTTTCCTCATTGAATTTTATTTCGTAAAGGATAGTTTTTGGATTGAATGTCAGGTTTATATCCTACTTAATTAATTTCAGTCGCCTTCATTTTTTGTATGTGAAGGTCGGCATTTGTATGAGGCTGTCGGTCCACCACTGGATTGTAGTGTAGGTGGCTACCATCGTCTATAACAGAAGCATCGCTACAGGTGCTGCATGCGCTGCCGACTACAGTAGGATTAAGGACAAAAGACATTAAGACAAATGGACGAATAACTCGATATTCACGCCAACAGATTTCGATTATTAATTTTTTTAATATTGGAAGTCGGTTAAAAATTTATATTATAGCAATTTAGCATTATATTATACGCGTCGAATGCGTAAACTTCAATTTTCCACATGTTAGCCACTTGGTAGAGTAAAACTCGCACTAGGCCCTCAGAGTCAACTTTGAAAAGTTCATTTCTAAAGTTGACTGCTGGGATTTGAACCCTGGAACAGAGCGTTAAGGCAAGCACTCTAACCACTCATCCAACGGTCTCTTCATAGTTATCAAAAGAAGACTTTGATCTATCAAGGGTAAATAAAACATCTAAAAATTAATGGATGCACTCGCATCAGTATTATTGAGACAAAATATTTACAAAAAAGATAAACTAAGTATGTAGGTATGTATATAACATAAGTAAGTATAAAATATAAGCACATTCATCTATTTATTTATTTTGAGTTACTGAAATGCATTTATGGTAGGTATTCTATTATTCAACACGAAATAGAATGCACAGATCCAATAAGTCTTATGAGTACATTATTTTTTTTAGGAATTTTGAAGTTTTAATAAATAATTGCTGTGTTCATCGTCGACGGAATGTTGCAATCAGTTAAAAGATAAAAATGTATAAGTCTTTATGTGCTCTATGTATCAGAATGATCGGGTATAGTGCTATTTGTTCAGATCACGGAATCAAAATGTGCCGTAAATATCTAATAACTTAATTATAATAAATAACCCTCAGATAAAATAGGAACTAAAGATAAAGCCCTGTGGAATGAAGCCGGTAAAAGTACACCTCGTTTTAATAAAATATTTACTAGTGAAAATGCCAAATTGGGTGGTGGAATGGTGTAAAAAATAAAATAAAAAGCAGATTGTTTTAAACACACGTACGTTAACTTGGAAACCAATGTTTTCAATAAAAATTAATAAGTACCTATACCTATGATGCACTAAAATATTAGTGCCTATGCACTAAAACGGCTTCACTATGTTGACCACAAAACTCTGTCTTTAGTTTTTATTTGGTCTGAGAAATAACCTGAACGAAATATCTGCGTCTCCACTAATTTCAAGCACAACCAAGTATAGTTTCATTAAATGTAGTTCATAAAGTTATTGCAAATCGTGACACTCATGTAACAAACAAGTAACAAAAAAAATTCCTCTTTTAAATATAAATCTATATAAAATTAATTACAATTAAAGGGAATTCTGGCTTACGAGTAAAAAGTTCAGCATAAAATTAATCTAAATATAATGGTATACACAATAGATAATATGATATTTTTAATAAGATATCAAGATTATAAATTAGCAATTTCTCGCTTCTAATTTAATTTTCTTATAATGACTATACCGCTAGAGATCCGTTTTTAGTCTTTTTTAGTTTAATTTTTTACGACAACATCAACATCGATGGTCAACAACGAGTAAAGCAAGGCCAAGGAGACACCGCAAAGAATGTAAACAGACTTTCAAGGGTTATTAAGATGGCTTCCTATACCATGTGCAATAGATAGCGCCGGCCGCTTTGTGTGAGGGAAAGGGACAGGGGGCTAAGTTTGCGTTGTCTCTTTGGCTTTACTATAGGTGCTTACATATTGAAAAGATAGCTACAATGTAAGCTTTATATCCTTGATAAAAAAGTCTACTTTACAAGGCCACTTTCAGGATGAATAACAAGTTTGGCAATAACACCTATGGTGCCAACAGCCACGCGCAACCGATAACTTTTCCATACTATTTTACATACTGATTTGTCTTTTTCCTTTTTCATTTTATTTAACATTTTTCATACAATTTTTAAATTAGCACGACACCTAGGTATATACAATTATTTTTATAGTCTTTTCTTTAAAAAAATATAGCAAAAATTAGTTTTTTTCTCATAGAAATGCATTGAAATAATTTAAGCTATCTAATTTGAGAGTTAACAATGGTGATATGTATTTTAGTATTGTTTCCTCATATAGGTACATAATGTATGGTATGCATTACGTAACTTTATTATGTAAAAAAAAGTATTTAAGGGTACCTCTAATTCTATTCTATCTAGGAAGGTACTTTTTAAGACACATTGGAGTTTAAGGTTTAAAAAAAGTACATTATAATGATGCTGAACTTTTACTCTTGCCTCGTAAAATTTATTGTTGTAACAAAATCATTACGCCGTAATCCTAGCGTCTAGAGTACCTATTCTAAAATAATTTAAGCCTAAAAGGTAACTTTCAACAGTTGTTCTAACGTTTGATTTAATATTTAGTACTTACAGAGACACATGAAACTAAATCGGTCAGTGATTTCATATATTGATGCTACAAAATCTTGTTAATTATACTCTTTTCGAATGGAAAGAAGAATAGAATGTTAATATTATATAAAAATATAATATATGGTGTACCGGGGCAAGTGCAACTATGGGGATATGGCAACTAAACATCATAACTCCTTTACATAGGCTCTTTATAACTTCGCCATCTATGATATAATAATAATAATATATTATAGATGGCGAGGTTATAAAGAGCTTATGTAAAGGAGTTATGATGTTTAGTTGCCATATCCCCATAGTTGCACTTGCCCCGGTTGACCTTAATTTTTTTTATTAAATATGAGTATGGGAGTGATCGGGTCCGTTACATCTTAGTTTGTAATGTGTCCTTGTAAGCACGATACAACCAGGTATCGCAGAAGAGGGTTAGGTATAACCCAAGTATACATCGACATCAAACTTTCATAGGTAAAACAGCTCGTCTTATATTTACTATGTAAAGATACTCATAGTTCACGAGTCAACTAAGTAACAAATAAGTCTTGTGACTAGATTTTTCTTATCTAAATAATACGCAAGTAAATAACATAACATAGGAATATTTTGTACGACAAGATGCCATTGATCACGAGCGGTAACTCAAATGCAGACTACTTAATTAGTATTTAATAATTTTTTTTAAAAGAAATCACACCCAAAATAAGACTAATGTTACGTTTGCAATAAATTAAGCTTAAACTTACAATGTTCATTGCGATGCAAAATTGTTTTCTCCGCTTAGAAACTAATATAAATTCATACAATAGCAAGAACCGATGCCGTGGGAGATCGCGTCCTAAATTATCCAACTTTTCTTATTTTCTATAAAAATATCTTTAATACTAAATATTTATAAAAATAACGGAGTCGGCTCTTAAGAGTACGAGAAGAATTCACTGTAAAGGCGGGAATGGTCCACAGGGAAACTATAGCGCGAGTGAAGGGGACGGGCTCCTTAGAACGGTAGACTCGCGCGAAACATATTTTCGATGAGCGGTGGGGCAGGCACCAGGTCTTCGAGCTTTAAGTAGAAAATGCGTTGGAGTCCTTGCACTGACAGTGACCGGAGTTCAGGCAAAGCGCCGAGAACTCGGCTGAAATGTGGGGCGCCACCCGCGCTTGCGTTTCCGCCGCTCGGCATGTGAGCGCGCAAGCAGCCGATGATTTTCATCTGCAATTGCTCCACACGGTGTGGCTCCTTCAAGCCGTGCCTCTCTGTTAAAGAAAGAAAGAAAAACTAAATTTATATTATGTAGGTATGCTAAAAAGAATTTTTTACGCTTGTTAGATATAGGAAGATATTATCGCTTAATCTTATGGGCGAATCGGTTTTTCCACGCTTTCTGTGTCACAACACAATATGTGTGGATTGTTTTATTTACTAAGTACAAATATTAAATATTTTGGGTTATTCGCTTAAAACAGATTCTCAAAAAGGCAGATTCTCATAGCAACGGAATTTTTTTTATAACTATCATATTTTAGTTAGGCACATGACTGTGTTATAATTAACGCAATTATTTCTATAATTCTATATAGTACATAATAATATAATCTCGTTTATAAAATTTTATACTCTGATTCTGCGGGATCAGGAATTAGATTATTTATAAAATATTGCGATATCGTTAGAACTACAAAATATGCAGTGTTCCGACTGAACGAATGATGTGTTTTTTATTATTTAGTTCATATTGTGACACAGGGTGCTTAGATTGATTTTTGAAAGATTATTCTTTTCACTGTAACTTTTCATTGGTTTAAATAAATGAAAAAGATAAGTGAATAAATATTACCTGTTATTAAAGTCAATGCACAGAGACAGGCAAACGTAGAGATGTCGATGTCCATAGAGTGAAGTGAGTTGCTGAAGTCGAGCACTGCGTGTAACCATTCGCCGAATGAACGTTGACACTGGCGCTTGTCTAAGACGAGTCCATTGCAGAAGGTGAGCTTGGTGTCTTCAGGGCGAGTGCGATACGCAAGCCGTAACACGAACAGTTCAAGTCTCGCGGACGCGAAAAGCTGCTCCCTATCCTCTGCACACAAGTCACCGTAGCCAGGAACTTTTTCAGCAAAAAGTTTGATCATATCAATCGATGTCGTTAAAATAGAATAAAACTGTTGAATAACATCCTGATCTGATAACGGAGGTTCCATTGGGTTTGGTTCGCGATATTGTGAGTAATCTAAAGTTGCAAAATCAGGAGATGTGTCGACGTGCGCTCGTACAAGAGCAGTTATAAGTGAAATTGGCGGACTTGGCGATGATTCCTGGGGACATTTTGGTTTTGATGGTAACCTTCCTCGTCGCCCTTTCAAGGAATCAGTTCTAACCACTTCCTTCACCATTCCAACGGCGAGACACTTTTGGAATCGACAGAACTGGCACCTATTTCTTCTTCGTTTGTCTACTGGACAAGATTTTTCCGCTAGACATACATATTTTGATCCCTTTTGAACTGTACGTTTGAAGAATCCTTTGCAGCCTTCGCATGTTCGAACGCCGTAATGTTGGCATGCAGCAGTGTCTCCGCATACGGCACATAGTTGACTCGGCGATGGAGGTGCTGCGCGGGAACCGATACTTTCAGGTGGCACTCCTCCGGGGGAGCTTGACGCCGAACTTGGTGCTGAAGCTTGCATGCAATGTACTCTAGCATTGTGAACTTTAGGACTGTCGTTCGAACTACTGGATTCGGACCTTTGTACAGGTAAAGATGCACGTCGTTGTCTTGCTCCTTGATCTACAGATAGGTGCAAGTCTACAGAACTTGAAAAGGGGGGTAAGGAGTAAGAGTCTTGATTGTGTGTGACACCTCCTGTGTCAAAAGTAGGACTACAAGGTTGAGGTTGCGCATAGTATGCAGGTGGAACGTAAGGGATTGATGGCTGGTGGTATTGATATAGTAATTGAGTGGACGCGTGGCCTTGATGAGAGTATGCACTAACATTGTAACAATCTTCGTCCATTTTGATGCCAAATTCAGCCATTTCTTGCTTGGGGTAACGAACTGAATACGTTTCTTCGAAACTAGGAAGTGTCGATCCAAGCGTAGGCGAAGACGCTTCGCTCACAGGCGTAGTACGATGAGATTTAACTTCAAGTGGTACCGGCGCATGAAATTCGACGTCCGGAAATGGATCCAAATTCTCATCTAAGATTTCCGAAGAGTCTTCTTTATATTGTGGCGACAATAAATCAGTGAAGGACGAACCGTAGTTGCTCTGTAATAGACAAGACAATCGATAATGTAGGCGTTGTACAATGGTAGGCGGCAAAGTATCGACAGGGGCGTCCACTAAGCACCAATGACGGACTTGCTTTGTTTGTAAGTAGACTCATACTTACTTCAAATTTTGATATGTGTCGATAAATTCAAATTGCTCAGCTCGTATGTTGGTAGCAACTACCATCTTACAGAAAACCCCCTTGAAATAATAGAACCTCTTTGCTGTTGAGTTTAGACGCGATAGTAGGAGATGTCACAACTGTTTCTTCATTTTGTCCGTTTCTCTTTTTAGTACATCTTTTTACCATATTTGACGGTGCCACTAGGTCCTCTAGGTTTATAGGCGACATATCATCTAATGAGTCTATACACGCAAGATTTATGGCGACGTGTAATCTAATGGGTCGCTTGTCTTTCAATAGCACAAAAAAGTTAATTAAAAGTTTCACTTACGTGTGTTTGCAGCAGTAGCATGCTGGAGGTGTTGGTCGTTAAAGGGCTTGGCGAGCGCGGCTCAATTGCGCTCGGCCCTGTAACAAGTAACCGCACATGAAAGTTTTACATTTTACGCGAAAAATTCTGTACAGAGACACACACAGTTGTTATTGTTAAGGGGAAGCAGGTGTATTAAATAGCAAGCAGTCGGTTACATGTGCGCTAGGAGACGGCTGGACGTTGAATTAGTGGCATCGCCACTCGCGTCGTCCACGTTTGAACTATCACGCTATACAAGCCATGCATTATTTATATTTACCCTCGGCGAACATACTTTGATTCCTTTTTCAATAAAAACAGTCGTTATTGACTAATCAATATTGGATGTTACATATAGTTTAGTGGTAATTTAGTAATACTGAAGACCGACTATCCCCGCCCAACAAAACAAAGTGACGACAGAAAGAAAAGGTCCCTTGTTTTATACTGCAGTTATAACAACCAAATATTGGCGTTTTGAATACATTGTGTCACGGTACTTGATTTGCCACGCCCCGAAAATTGAATCTAATATATACAACACCTTGCCATTGTTGATTATAAAAACGCTGTAAAATAGAACCAGGCCAATTCAATTTTGTACCTTATATTGTACTAAAAAAGGTTCAAGATTAGTTAGGGAGGGTTGTATGAAAATTTTTAGGGCGAAAAAGCGATGGATCCCTTGGGAGGTTATGAAATCAGTGGCATTTGCAATTTCTATTATGTTAAGAACCATTAATTTCAGTCTTAATAAGCTATAAACAAAACGTTTTGTTAGGTTCCGGAATATCTTTTGTTATAATAAAAAATAAATAAAACAAAAACACATATTAATATCGAGTACTTTTTATCGCATTGGACAACAAAAAAAAATATTAAAATATCGTTTATTTATATTTTCGAAACTCACGCATGTTCTTTTAAATTTAATTGGTAAATTTTAATAAATCTATTATAATTAATTTTTTTTTGCAATATCCATCGAAATTGCATCGAATCTGTAAAGAATATCCAACTGAAGCCCGTAGAAAAGTTTTTTAAAATTAATTGTTGGTTTGTTTGTTTGAATTGAATAGGCTCCGAAACTACTGGACCGATTTGAAAAATTCTTTCACTGTTTGGGAAGTTATATCAACGAGTAACATAGGCTATATTTTATAAAAAAAAAGGCTATACAACAACTTTCGCCGCCGGTACGAAGTTCGCCGGGTCAGCTAGTTTAACATATGAAATATGTGAAAAAATCTTTAAAACAATTATAATGCATCTGAAACAATTCGCTTTTTATCACTTTTATTGTGTTTTATTTTGCTTTTGTAAAGAAGTTAGAGTTTTATTGACATTTTTATTCGGTGAGGTATCCACCTCTTTTACGTTTTTTGAATAAAATCCTTACATATTATAAAACACAGTCTTCCACCGCGTCTGTCTGTCTGTCTGTCTGTTCGCGATAATCTCAAAAACTACTGCACCGTTTTTCATGCTGTTTTCACCAATGGGTAGGGTTCTCGAGGAAGGTTTTAGTAACATTTTGAACGCGGACGAATTCGCGGGAAACATCTAGTGTTGTATAAATTATACCTACTTACTTAACGCGACCTCTCAAACTTGTGCAAAAAGTTATTGAAGTTTTGTTTTAATTATTTTACAGTATACCTACCATCTCCCTAATTGAAAAATAATTTTCTTTGTTATACTAAACCTTGTTGCAAAAAATAAAAACCTGAATATAAGTATTGCATAAATATCAATGAGTATACCTAGGTAGTTTTACCAATGTGTATTTAGGTATATAATAGGTAAGTCTTACGAAATATTTGAGAATTAATTAAAATATCAAGATTATCAAGTCGAACGGAGGATCAAAGCTAACATTATTTGGACAGCCAGCCTGTCTGACATACACATAGAATAGACCATAGTGGACATACATAAAAAAATGCGGTATTGCTGTGTCATGGACTTGGACATGTGTGTCTTTTACGTGAATATTATATTCAGCGGATCAAAACTTGCGGGTCCAAAGGGTCCGAAGCCAATACGTGTACGTTATTTTCTTTGATATTTTCATTGAGCGTATTATATTGTATATATGTAGGTATATAATTTATATCTAAATATTTCGAATTTGCCAACAGACACTTTGATCTTTTAGCTATTGAGTAGTGTAATTAAATTTTGAATGTAGATGATACATAATATGTACATACTTAGATGTCGTGGGCAGATCGTAGAATTGGGCAGATCGAAAGTATGCAATCAATATAAGAAATAAATAAAAAAAACACATAATTTGTTATCTGTCTTACTTATCTATTTTTTGCCTGGACCAAGATTATCGCTATTACCTACATATTCAAAATGTTTTAAGTATAAGTAAGTAGAAAGTGAGCGAAGTAACTAGTAAAATTAGTAGGATTCTGAAAATTTTAAATGAATATAGTATTTATATACCTACCTAGTACTTAGTTATAAAATAAAAGAGAAATTAAAATGGAAGCCTATTTATTTTTAAGATCCCAAAATTCATACTAGATGTAGGGCTAACGGAAAAAATATAAGTAAGTATGTGGCAGAGTGCACATTGCTTTTCCCAGTCATTTGGGCAGCCCGTCTGGAGACAGTAACCATCCCCTTACAGAAGACTACCGTGAAATAAAAGCATGTGTGTTTCGGTGAGTGACTATACCCTCAATCCCTTATCCTTTATCCTATACGATTGGCAGTGCGCTTGCGCAGCACCTTTGGCGTTGCTTATGTTAAGTAGGTACCTATAGGCAACGGTAGCCACCCACTATAAAGTGGAATGTAAAATGTAAGCCCGTCTGACAAACTTAACCTTTACATAAAATTATTTAAGTTAATTGTAATTCAAATATTTTGTTTTTTCATACCAAAAAAACATCAAATCTCGATTGTTTTATGTTGATCCAAGACACAGTATGTTTTATGTACCTATTTTACAGAAATATAGAACATAAGAAATATTAAATGCTTAAAATAAATTGAAATAGTACATCAAGGTTACATATTGTCTCTATTAATTTTTAAAAATTGCTTATAGTTTTTAAATATATATTTTTGATTATATCAGCTTAGATACAGTTGTTATATTATACCTACCTTTCGATAACTAGCTAATTAATAAATATAAGTATAGTATTGTAATTCAATCTGTTCGTATTATATAAGTAGTATTTTATTGTCATTGATTTTATTTGTAAGGGTTGAGAAGTACCATGGCGATATAAAACTGCTCTTTTATTTATCATCATTTAGTAACGACATCTGTTTAAAATCAACCGGGCTTATACTTCACTCTTTATCAAGAAGAAAGTTTCACCTTGGCGGAGTTGGACGGAGCACGACACGACTGCAGCGTTTGTACATAACACAATCGCTAGATGGCGCTGCTAGTTGTGTGTATAATAAAAATCATTTTGTAGAATACGTTCAATAACAAATTTTACATTATTATTTGGATTTAAAAACTGAAGTTCACTGTGCTCATACAAAATATTGTAATTGGGTCCAATTTAAAAGTTTTGTTATATATATATATATATATATAAAATTATATATATATATATATATATATATATATATTATATATATAATTATATATATTTAAAATTTAGATTAGTGTTTTTTACTATTGCATGAAAATAATTATTTTTCATTGAAATGCGGAATTTTAAAGTACGACTTTTGAATTTAGAACAAGAATTTCAATTTTTTTAAAATGTAAATGTCAATAGGAAAGTTGATCGTAGATGGTTACCGTCGCCTAAGTGCTGAAATTGCGCTGAATACTTAAGTAAGATAAAGGGAAGTTAGGAGGAGTTAGTTAAATTATCTGAATAATCTTCAGCAGTAAGTATCTACCTAGATTTAGATAGATGTGACCAATTGACAATTGATATTACTTGTAATTAATTTTCGATTGTAATAAAAAAAAATACTGAATAATATTTCACGTTCACAATTGTGATGAGATTTCCTAAGAATATATTAATAAAAGAAAATACCATATAAAATTGTACTCCAATAAAAAAGTTTTCATCGGATACTGAGTTACATCTGCGATATCTGGTATATGGACCTAACAAGAAGAGCGAGTTTTCATATCCCCTGGTCAGCAGATATGAAAAAATTTGTAAGGGCACTGTCGTCACGACTGGTCGAGTCTACAGGGGATCCCAGGGCTGGCACGTATTTCTGTCAGCGTATCGCTCTGGCGGTACAGAGGGGTAACGTCGCCAGCATAATGGGGTCCATGCCGCAGGAGGACCTGTTAGACGGGGTATTCTTTTTATAAATTGTTTGATATTTTATGTTTAATGTTAAGTTTGTTTTTAATGTTTTTGTATATAGATAGGTATAATGTTATGTTATTATATTTTCTGATATTAATGTAATATAATAAGAAGAGCGAGTATGGCAGCGCACTTGAAAACTTGATGGCAACGACACTCTTAATTGAAAATGTAGTTCAAGTTTAGCATAAAAAATAATAACTACAAAAAATATAATATTAACAATATTTATTGCCATTTTTAATAGTCAGATAATACATACAAATTTCAAAGTAAATATTGAGATGTAATTTGCCAGTACAAATTTTGCCGGTTCAGACAAAAAGCTCAAAGCATGACATACCTACAATACCTACGTAAATATTTAGCCGTATTGTCTGTCGCATACTGGCGCGCCATGGTACGCCTGCGGTGATTTTTCAGTCTCGTCATAAGTATTAAAAATTTCGCAGTGTTCATTGTATGACGTAAGGATGACTATTCACGACTTTTGTTATACAGCCGTCCATCAGTTGTAACGTGACGGAGGCGCGTGGGCGAAGGGATGGAGGGATTGTGACGTCACGCACACCCCACATTGACGTTTACGTGATCATTCCATTTTTATATTACAACCAACCAATTACGGAAAGGTGTTATTTACAAACCGTAGGTACTTATTATTGCTAAGAATGAGAAGGTTTCTGAAGATGTTTGTTATTTCATTGACGGAACGTATTTACATGTAATTTTATTTTTTACTAGGTGTGTCAGAGCTGTGCCCCCAGCTTCGTACGTAGCTGGGGCTTGTTATTTCGGTATTCGGTATATATTTTTTTGTTTTTAAGCCGATTGGAATGAGACAAACACTATGTTATGCAAAGATTGCTACAATACACCAAAGTATCTACTAATTGCAAAGAATCTTTTTGGAAAATATAGAAAAATAAACTAGTAAACGACTTCTAGTTTTCTGAGAGCTAGGTATATAAAACAAAATTACATAATCAAATTTATGTGTTATGTAAAATACATATTTTACCAAAAATAGCTCATTTAATTTACATAATATCTACTTATTTATACTTACTTTATTGTTTATGGAAATAAATAAAGCTTTATTATTATTACTATTATTATCATTATGTATTAAAAGAAAACGAGTTTGTTGCACTAATACGTTATAAAAATTCTAGTAAAACAATTTAAATATTATTGAATGCAAATACTAACCTATAAATTGATTGCTACACATTCGATATAAGTTGGTTGGTTAAGTTTGCTTGTTAAGTTTACTTACATGTGTGAGCAAATGTTGGTGGAGCTTAAATAAAAAAATAAATATATTAAAACTGCGTGAGAAGAAGAACAGTTCAGAAGTACCCAGTAAGTTAACAAACACAGCAAAATAGCGAGTTTGTTTATAAGTAGATACTGTTGTAAACAAATAAATTCCAAATAACTTTAAGCAACTTCAACTTAACTTTTAAATGTGTTAACTAGTTAGTTAATTAATTAAAATAATGACTAAGTAATTAATTAAATTTTACACTATGTAACGATATTCGTACAAGAAAATATTAAAAGAATGTAAGTATTGCCCCTAATATTTAAAATTAAAGTTTTATAAAGCATAGCCTTAAAGTTCACTGTATAAGAATGTTCTAAAAGAAAATATCGATGCATTAAGAACGCCTTAACATAACGGTAGTAAAGCACGCGGCCGTCCTTGAAACAGGGCACGGGTCGATGAGTGACGTATTTTGGCTTGTGACGTCACGGGCGTCAAGCGACTCAGCCGAGGCCGCGGGCACACCATCCCCCAAGTGCCCCACCAAGCCCCACACCCTAGCATCACCCCACTATTTTTAGAACTCTGTGACGTAACTACCTATTTCATTTGAAAGCGGATGGACACCTGGAAACGAATGGGTAAAAATATATCCATTATGTAACTCAACTTTTGTCTCTACAATACATTTTATATAATACTCGTACAACACTAGTGGCCCGCCCGGTTCTGCAAATTATATTAAAATATCTGAAAACATAAATGTTAACAAACCTTTTTGGAATATTACTGGCCGTTTTCTATTTTTATTTGAAATTACTGTGTTCTATTATAATTGTCAACAGAGGTGTCGGTTACATTACGGTTACACGGTTACGGTAACGAGTTCAATAGTGTTTCCCCATCTCAAAAATGCCCTACGCGCCTAAAGAAGTTTTCACTTCAAAAACATTCCCCGTTGATCGCTCTTTCAATAACTTAGTGTAAACCGCATGAAAATCCGTGGCGTGGTTTAGGAGGAGTTAGCGAATATACAGATAGATAAACGCGGGCATCGACTTTAATTACATTATGTAAGGTTGTAGCTGATTCTAAGTAAATATATCTTTTATATTACTAAATATAAAATTCTTGTTTCAGCTTGACCGATTTTGATGAAATTTTTTGTGTGTATTCGGTAGGGAAGTCGGCGATTAGTTCCCAATTCTTAACTTTCCACCTGCGAAATTTTGTAAATTATTATCGGGATGAATTCTTCTTTATGAAAACTCTTAATTATACTAATTCTTAAATTTCCGAATGCTACATTTTTTGTGTTATAGTTAGTATGAATTCTATATTTTTCATAGAAGAAAGTACAGTTAGATATATTTTTGAAATTCATAATAATACGCGACGATTCATTTAGTATGAAGAACGTAAGTTTACTATACCGCCTATTTGCTTAGAAACTCACTGCGTTATAATTAATAATCAATTAAATAAAAAAAAAATCAAAAATCAAAAATAAGCATATAAAAGACACTATATAATAAACATTACATTAAATGTGACTTACCGTGTTATAGATTTTGACAAAAAAAATGTATAAAAAGATAAAAATATCAACAACAAAATTACACAAATTTATGAATTAAATATAATTATGACTGTACTCTTTTTAAAAAAACCGAATTCGTACTTTAAGTATATAATTAGGAATATGAGGCTTTCGGAAAATTAAGAATCAATAAAATTAAAAGTTTTCAAAAAGGAAAATTCGTACCAATAATAATTTGCAAAATTTCTCGCTTTGAAAAATAATAATTAGAAAGTGATCGCCGACACCTCGGTAAGTACTATTTTTATACCCCAAAAAACTTTTTTTTGTAAAACAACGTTTGCGGGATCAGTTAGTTATATATGTATTATGAAAATCATTCGCCGTGCTTTAGTCTCGCAAAATCCTTTGTTCTTTTATTAATTTACAAAGAAACTACAGTAGGTACTTTAAATAAAATTAATTTAAGTATAAAGAACTTAATATGGTCATCAATGGTTAAGTTTTACAAAATACTTAATAGTATGCTTCCAATGAAAAAGGGTTTATTGGCAAGCACATCACTGTTTTATTATTTAGCTGTATCGTATGGGAAAATATAAAGTTCCGTTATCGTCCCGCCAACTGGGAGAGGGTTTGTCAGACGGTGGGGTTGGGAGAAACTCCACAGTGACGTCGATTGCCGCCGTGATCTCCAGCTGGCGTTGGATATCCGCACAATATTATCACTACAACCGTCCAACAATATCACCTGACAACCAAGACAATTATACGATGCCTCTTTTGACGCGAATGCGTCTTTAAATTTGCTTCCATAGTAGGAGGCAATTCAGAAAACTGATAACAAGATCGGGGGATGCAGTTGATGCTACATAATTATCTATCATCTACATCCTAAAAATCACACCATTCGATAGCTAAATTATCAAAGATTTTTTTTGGTTAAATATATGGCATATTAGAATTCGTTGTATATAATGAAATATTACTTGTAACATATTATTATACACGTATTCACGTAATACACGGCCGTAGTCCACGAGACACTCACACCCCATTTAAAAAAAAAAATACATAATCTTCATTTTATAGAACCGTTTGAGATTATGCACGTACGAATTTTTATCTATAGTCAATTTGCAATGCAAATTACATTTTGCTATTTGAATTCTACGTTCATAAAGTTTTATGTCTAATTTAGTTTGCGTCATTATTTAATTTATAGAACCACTTTTGCCTTCTTCTAGCCAAATTGTGTTTTTTATGTGTGTAGGATTGTTTAATGTTAGACAAATATATTATACCTACGTATAGAGAGGAGTGCTAAAAGTGAAAGTTTCAATCTCTATGTGCTTATCGTGTATATATAGATATATATTGTTGTTTACAATATATGTAGGTAACTTCTGGATATTAGCATTAGACGAGAATTGAAATAGGTTTGATAAGTAGTTAATTTTAGTTAGCTGTATTGAGCATATTGTGAAAAGTTAATTTAGATCATGCATGGCAAATAGGAGGTTCGCATCTCAGCAGGTGCAAGCAACGTCTGCCGGTTGCGACAACCGATTGGGTAAGCCAGGCAGTTAGGCAGAGGCCATCGGCTCCGAAGCCGATCGCGACATAAACATCCCACATTATAGTCGCCTCAGTTACCCAATCCTGACCAACTCTATACAAATATACGCACAATTCGATGCGTCACTTAAGAAAAAGTTCTTTGAAGTATTATTGTGTAGGTGGTCTTGAAGTGTTTACAATAAATAATACTTCCTTGTCCTAAGTTGGTTTATTTGAAATGTTTACGATTTCTTTTTGTTTAACAGTAAACTACGATGGACGGGCAAATAGTTCAACACTGTTTGAAACTAAGTCGCAAGTTTGATTTGTTTTTTAAAATCACAAGTTGATAAATAAAAACTAAGATGTTTTCTGTGGTTAGAGATAGATTATTATATTTTAAAAAATATTTTTTATAATCTTTAAACGAGATTATAATAAATATTTTTAGATTAAGTACATAGGTATTTCATTTTATTAATATTTTTTGTAATAAAATACATTTATCATTCAATTTTAAAAAGCGTGTTCTGAAAGTTTTCTTTTTTAAATAGTTTAAGTTTGGGTTGTTGTTTAACTTAACTTTGTTTTATGAGTTTAGATTTGGTTAACTACTCCTGAAGTGTTATTTTTTAAAATTGTACTCTCGGATAAACTGAAAATTTTTGACGCCGGTGTAAGGATTTTAGTAACTTAAGTAATACGGTTAATCGACATGCTGGGAGGTAAAACACGGAATGGATCCAAAAAATAAATAAATAGCAAAATAAAAAATAAAAAGGGGAGTACGTACGTGTATTGTGGAATTGTCTAAGGCCGCAGTGTTGGCTGGAGGGCGTCAGCCACGCACCTCGCATTCTAGCCGATGGCCATCATCACGACAGTTCCACACAGAGTCTACAACACCCGAAGGTTCTACACAACGAAAGCGGAAATAAACACAGAAGTATTGGGACGCGTAACGTGGTACGACCGCTGACCTGGCGCAGACTTATCGGGTTCCAGCGAGGAGTCGCGTGGCTCCAGGGTCAGGCCGAAGCACGCGCCAGACAATCCCAGTTCGCTTAGCAGGATCCTCATGCGGCCGGGCACATCCCACTCACTTGCACGCGCACACACTCACTCAGTCCGTCGACTCTCGTTATCGTTACTATGTGTCGGGTTGTATTCGCGAAAGGGTCCGCGGAGGTACGCACTAGAGAACGGTCCGTGCGTTACTGAGGCCGCCGCCGCCGAGGCTAGTGGCTATATCGCGCCGGCTGACGTCACGGCGGCGACGTCACTTCCGTGACGTCACTAACGGTACCTCCCACGGGCCGCCCGCCGCAGCCGCCCGCCCGAGCCTGCGCTAACGGCATCGCTAGTACGGAGCGAAGCTTTCATGCGCCCGCCCGCCATTGCGTTACACATTCAAACGCTTTCCATGGTCAAGCTCGCGCCCCTATAAACTGATCGAATCGTTCTGGTTTGAGTTTACTTGTTTATAAAAATTCACTTACATAACCTTCGGTGTGCAAGGTGAAAAACAAATCTTTACTCATATATCATGGGGTAAATTTAACCCCACGTAGAATGAATTTTTTGTTCGCATATTTAACAAACCCCTTTCGTATTTTGTCATATTCTTTTGTTAACTTGATAAGTAGGTATAGCAAAGAATAAAACTCAAAACTAATGAATCTTATAACTTTAATCAGATGAAAAAACATATATTAATCTTAAACTAAAGGATCAGCAAAATTAAACACTTAATGCAGATTTTCATTTAACTTTGTCATTGAAATATAATTGAATATATTTTAAAAGCTCGTGTATCAATAATTGAGAGCTTTTGCTTGTAGCTTTGACATCGAAAGTATTCTTTTTAAATTATTATATCTAGTGTTAAGAATTTGTTTCAATTTAGCTGTCATTATTTAAAATGAAACGATATACCTGTTCCCAAAGAATCATTGCATAATACGTACGCCTGTTTACCTCAACAGAAAATTAAACCTTATTAAAGTAAAATATCCTTTAAATTTGGCGATAGATGGCACCGTACAACAATCACAATTATTTAGCTAAGTAATAAAGGAAAAATATTGCTAAGTATTTTATTATAATTTATATTTATTGCTATTACTTAACTTTATTTAAGCTGTTAAGCAATGAATAATAATAATAATAGGCACATAATTTTTTGAACAAAATATCGATTTTACTATATTAGGCCCCCATATACTCATTCTTATTAAAAATGCGAAACATCCAAATATATATTACATATAAAGGATTTCGATGTTTAGATATTTGGATTCTCAACTCAATAACGTAAAAATGGCTGAACGAATTTAAATGAAATTTGGCACACAGATAGTTTATTACCTGGATAAACATATGGGATACTTTTTATCTTGAAAAAATATTAGGTTCCCAAGGGATCATCAGAAAATATAAAAAATTAGGCGCCACTGTCGTCAACAGCCACCACCGGATAAACAAGTCACAGGCGTTTATTACTCATATATTTTGTAGGGTGTTATATTTTTTATTTTCCCACGTATTCGAAATCGCGGGCCTGGTGCAAAATAATAACAAGTATGCATTATGGGTAATAAGGATAAGGCCGTACATAAGCCATGTGGTTCCAAAAGTATACTTAATATTAAGATTTGTATATTGTAATTGCATTAGATTAAAGCAAACTCCTCAATATTCTTTTCGGGTTTTGTCCTTGCAATAAACGAACCTAACGACTCCATCAAGGGGCTCTTCGTATTATTATATCGTTACTTTATTATACAATAGGTTAGCTGGTGCCCGCGACTTCGTCCGCGTTGAAAAAATGAAAATATGGAGAGCAATATAAATCGGATGAGTAGTTTCCTAGATTAGTTTTTATGACAACCAAACATTTGTATGTATTTATCTTTTCATAACATTAGTATAGAAAATATTAAACTTTTCAGTAGACAGCGTTTACATTTAACTACCCAACTTACTATAAGGATTAATGTTTGGCTATCGACATTACAGACGTAGGTTCAAATCCTGGTCAGCTCTGTACTTACTGTACGTTTACAATTTCATGTTTGAATTAGAAATAATGAGAGCCATATCCTTAAAAAACCTTCAAAGCTCAAAATCAAACTTTAGCCCATCAAAATTATTTCCATCAATTAGCTGCTAAGATATTAGTTGAAGAGTACGCAAAGGGATAAGTTCCTCATTGCAATATCTAAAGTAGTGAGGAGACAAATGCAGTGATGGCGGGCGTCGCGGGACGCATCCCGTGCTCCCATTCGGGGCGACCGGGAACGTTTCCGCATTGATTGTGCCGGGCGTCACATGCGGACACTTATAGAGTGGCTGACCGTTCGCATTTAGCTCATATTTGTGTGTCGTTTTCTATTTATTTCATACTATTCCAAGACTTTTTATAACGTATACAAACGCCTGAAATGTGACGATGGGCAGGACACATGCATATAGAAGGGAACGCTAGGAGATAGCTGGCAATGAATGCACACAGTGCAAAGGAAAAGACAAAATTTAGGAGGCCTCTGTCGTAGGACAGTAACAAAAAACTGACTGTCGATAAGTCGATAGCTAAAAATTATAATTTTTATTTTTTCACGCGACAATTATTGAACTGATATCGTGTTTGTTCAGTCTTCGTGAACGCAAAACAACCCAATGTAACCAATGTTGCGTGGCTTTCGGGTGAATGATGTAATCAATATAGGGCTCAAAAATACATCCATACTCATATTATATGTGAGAGTACAATGACTATAATGTGAGAGTATTTCTGTCTGCATATTACAACTCAAGCCTTAACTACTCAACCTATCATCATGAAATTTTGCACACACGTTGTCATGGATACATGAATGGACATAGGGTATCTTTCATTCAGAAAAAAAGTACTGTTCCTTAAGGATCATATAAAAATATTATTTAAAAAATTGGGGCGGCGCCACTGTCGTCACAGCACAGCGTAAGTAGGTACTTTCTCAAATTTTACCTATATATTTTATTTTTCGACGCGTATGAAGTCGCGGGCACTTGTACAAATAGGTAGTCTGTCTATTCTCTGTGTACTATATATTATATATGTAGTATTATACTATGTACTATATACAACAAAAAAGTTAAGTATACAGAATACGGAAACACTAACGGAACGAAAACCGGTACGAAGTTTATAAGTTGAAAATATTTATTGATATTTAAAATGAATTTTTAAGACAGAGTTGGGGGGTAGTTGCCCACCACGGTATGTACTAGCAGAGAATGGTACATGTATTTGTGGCTGTTACGATTGGTGGCATGCCCCAGTACTATTTGCTGCTCACAGAGCGGGCAACCGTCCAGTTATTCTAATTTTACATATAATCGATGCCGCCGCATCGCCAACTCATCCGACCAAAGAGTCTACTACTCGTACATCCGTCAAAGGTGAAAATTGACATATGCTAAGTACTAAATTAAGGAATTTAATACGCAGTCAAAGAAAGATAAGTAGATCTATTAAATGAGAATCTATTGAAACCTCACACTGAGAAATTTAGAGGTTATTAAAAATGGTACGAAGAAAATAAAACATTAAATTTAATTAGAATTGCATTTTTTTATATACGCAAACCTTTCTCGTTTATCGAGAAAATTTATTGAGAAGACTATTACAAACAAAATAACAATATTGTAATGAATAGATGATAGATTGGTCTCGATGCGCTCGACTAGATAGAGCGCTATACAAAAACAATAGCTCCGTGAATGCGGCAACTTTTTATTGTAGTGTGTGTAAAACATCGACACTTTTTATCACTTACACATTTTATTATGCCCAAAATTTAAAAAACATTCTGCACGTAAACATCACAGACAGCTTGCAGTGTGTCTGGCTCGGGTACGCCGAATTCGGCTTAGTATTTGTTGCCGCATTTGACAAGAACGCCCGCGGTATCTAGTCGAGCGCAGCGAGACCAATCATTTATCTATGGTGTAATGCTTAAAAAGATGAGCCGTAAATTTTTTTGTAATGGCACTATAAAGCTCTTTTAGAGAATTTAATTCCCTACAATTTGACCCCCTCATGGGCTCTGTACGATGATTTGTCTGTACAAATGTGACAAAAAAAATTACAAATAATAAATATGGATATGAATATAGGTAGGTATATATACGAATTAAAAAAGTTTTTTCAAGTTACAAACCGCCAGATCGGTTTATTATTTAACTAATAGCAAGAAAAAGAAAAAGGTAAGTACTCATATTTTGCTACTTTTTCCTGACACCTACTTTGTAATCCCATAAATAAAACGATCACGTCTTCCGCGAGTGCAATCGAAGGTGTTGAAAGACTCTTGAGACCAGGCGTGGCAGGCCCGCGGCTGTTTCCGTCGCCTGGAAGACCCAGGACCCTTGCCAGTATTCTAAGAGGTAGGTGCTGCGCTGTATGTCCTGACTACTCTCGTAGTCGTATCTTATAAGATAACTTATATACTTACCATAAACCCATTTCTAAGTGGTCAAAACTGTCGAAAACTAAAAACAACTGTAAAACATCAATTTTTTAAAAAAAAATTAAAGAAATCTTTAAAACCATTTGGCCTACCAAGACTGAATTATTCTCATTCAATTTAATTTAATTAAAAGTGTGCATAATGAAATGACTTTTGCCGTAGCTCAGGTCCTTGGCAGTAAAAATCGCCAAATACTGAAAAAAGACCTAAACTTTAATGAATTTAACAATAATCTGGAAGGCTTTCGAGGTGGAAAATTTAGATTAGTCATTACCATTTCATCAGTATCAACATATAAAAAATCAGAACTACCTGATTTGATTATAATGAAAAATAAATTTTATGTCAAATTGTAAAAAAAAAGTTAAATAATAGGTACCATTAATATCAATTCCACGGGTTATACGTAGCATAAAAAACATGACATTTCTGAGATAGGTATAATATGGAATGGAAACAAAAAACTGAAATTAATTTCAAATCTATGATTACTGACTAAAAGCCAATAATATTCTTCCATGAAAACATCCTAGCTATCCTTACTAACTGTGCTAATATTATAAATGTGTTTGTGAGTTTGTTTGTTTATTACGCATTCACGCAAAAATTACTGAACCGATCACCATGAAATTTTGCATACACGTTGTCTGGGAAACCAGAAGGGACATAGGACATTTCATCCAGAACGCGGACGAAGTCGCGGGCACCAACTAGTTATATAGGTATATATATATTTAAAATTGTGTTGTCAATAGCTAGGTACCTATAATACCTAAGTCGAAACAACAAATTCTCCCAAATACCTATTAGGTACCAGAATAGATAGATACAGAATAGTACTATTACTGACTTCACTCGCTCGTTCAAAAAAAGTAAACATTTTCACAAAAACAAAAACAGTGAACATTTTTCTTTACACGAATTATTGGTGTAGTGTCAGTAGTACGGTTGTTAGTTCGGTCAACACACATTTTCTAACTGCAGATTAGTATGTGTTTTCTGTTACCTAGACTTGCTTAATCAAATGTGGCAACATCCGCTCGAATTATCGCTATTGTTATTGTAATCCGACTTAATTATTATTATCAGTTAGCTGTGGCATCACCGCGAGCGCGAGCGCGTCATCTACACTATATTAGTAGTGTGCGTGTGTGTGCGAAGACTGCGAAGGAAACGTACGCGTGTGTGCGTCTCGCTCACTCGTGCTCGTATCAGTGGCCGAACAACGCAGCGGAAAGAATTCCATACGCGATCGCGACTAGTTCGTTTCTATGCCGTCAGCGCGTTGAAACATTGCGTGCATTTGTAAATTGTACTAATTGAGCATGGCGGTGTCAGTTTATAGAACAGTGGCTTCATCAATTACTGCCCTAGGACCTATGTTTTACAACGTCCGTGCGTTCCACCAGTAAAGCCCTGTGTGACGCCTGCGACGCGAACCAAACCAAACTATTCGGTGCTAGGTGCAATATGCACTTTGCGTGTGTGTGCGTTTCAAGTGAACATAAATAGTCAGTGCACAAGGAGTAGAACGCGATGGTCTCTTTTGTAAGTAATAAAGCGAATGTTATTGGTTAAATATACTGAGATATTTGTTTGATTTTGAGGTTATGTTATAAAGGTACAAATACTGTGGAGCTGAGCATTCATTTCGATATTGTATTGTACTTCTTTCTTATGACGCCGCAAAGGGCCTTACACGTCATGTTTGTTCACCTTATTCTCGATGAATAATTTATGTTAAGTACCTACCCACTAATATTTATCCCTACTTATATAATTATTATATTATAAAACTAAGTCTTCCGCCGCGTCTGTCTGTCTGTCTACTCGCGATAAACTTAAAAACTACTGCACCGATTTTCATGCTGTTTTCACCAATGAATAGAGTGGTTCTCGAGGAAGGTTTTAGTATATAATTTACAAAGTTACGCAGGCGAAGTCGCGGGCAGCAGCTAGGTATAATAATAAATGCGAAAGTTTGTGAGGATGAATGTATAAAATATACCTAGATGTTTGTTGCTCTTTCACTCAAAAATGGCTTAACCGACTTAAATGAAATTTGGCACACATAGTTTATTACCTGGATCAACAGATAGGATACTTTTTATCCTGAAAAAGTGTAAGATTCCCGGGGATTGTCTAAAAAAAAATAAAAAATTGGGCGCCACTGTCGTCACAGCGATAAAGTTTGCCAGGCATTAATCAGGTCCAGGTGTTACTTTACTAGGTACTGCTCATCGAGGTAAG
Source organism: Synanthedon tipuliformis (assembly GCA_947623395.1). NCBI lineage: Eukaryota > Metazoa > Arthropoda > Insecta > Lepidoptera > Sesiidae > Synanthedon > Synanthedon tipuliformis. The sequence goes on along the minus strand of OX392408.1, from coordinate 7,047,434 downwards.
TAGGTATATTTTTAATTTTTCAACTTTAATGAAGTTGTGTGCACCAGCTAGTATATCTATTCTATAGCTCTTTACCCTAGATTTCATTTATAGAATTCACAATAATGGCTAGAAAATAGCTAAAATTTTACTAAACCTACTACCTAATACTTATTAGTTATATTTGGTTATATTGCATAAGTAGGTATATACATACCTAATACCATTATGATTCCTACCCTCAAATCTGTAATTTGGAAGTATAGGTTTATTTTATAACTAGTTAGTGCCTGCGACTTCGTCAGCGTTGAAAAATGAAAAATGTAACACCTGAGCCCATTTTTTTATTTTTCAGAAGTACCCTTAGGAACCTAATATTTTTCCAGGCTAAAAGGTATCCTATAGGTAGGTACGTAATTAACTATCTTTGTGCAAAATTTCTTCTAATTCCGTTTAGTACTTTTTACGTGAAAGAGTAACAAACATGCATCTATCCATCCTCACACACTTTCGCATCTATAATACCTACTAGCTGTTGCACGCGACTTCGTCCGCGTAATTTTATAAAAATAACGTAGCTTTTTATAGGTGAAAGAATTTTTCAAATCGTTCTAGTAGTTTCGGAACTTATTCAATTCAAACAATCTAATACCTATTTCCTCTTTATAATACCTATTACTTAGTATTAACTAATATAGATTAGTAGGACGTAAGCAAAGCATCCGCTAAGAAATCTAGTATTGTATATCCTACATATAATATTAACATATTGTTGAGGTACTTATAACAGAACGTTTTAATATTCAGTCTTCACGGTATAAAGATCCTTTTGTCTGCACAAACTACTGCGGAATAAATTCTTATCCCTCTTATCATTTTAAGGTCGGCAGCGCACTTGTACCTTTGTTTATAGTTATAGGCGACGGTTGTTACCTGCCATAAACTGTACCGTCAACTTGCCTGACGCCCTTTACAAAAAAGTTCGGTAGAGTCCCCGCAGACTAGACTTTTTATCGGCCGATAGTTTGGTCGGCTTTATTATAACCAGTATGAAGAGGTATGCAAGTGCGCACATTCAGTGACTCACCTCTTCATACTGATTAAAAAGCCGACCAAACTATCGGCCGATAGAAAGTCTGTAGTCTGCGGGGACTTACACATTATTACTTCATAACTAGGTATTATAGTTAGCTTTTGCCGGTGACTTCGTCTGCGTCCCCATTTTCTCAAGTCTGTGTTACAATACTTAACCCAATTGCTAATATATTTTTGTTAGGCATATTTTTATTCTAATTGTGTTTTGATGTGTGAGTAACTAAGGGATGCCAGAGCCCATTTTAATATCCCAATCCCTTATTCGCAACCCCACTATGCCCTTCAGCGCACTCGTAGCACCTGTGGCGTTGCTTGTGTTATAGGCGACGGTAGCCACCTACCATCAAGTGGACAGTCAGCATGTCTGTCGACCTTAACATAAAGAAAAGATGATCCCTGGGGAACAGTACTTTTTTCCGAATGAAAAGCAGCCTATGTCCTTTTCTGTATCCCTGACAACGTGTATGTATACTCGTATGTCAAAATTTATGAAGTGGTTAAAGCGTGAAAGCGTAACAAACAAACAAACTCACCTTCACATTTACAATATTAGTTAGGATGGCTGATATAGGTATGTAAAAGTAAAGAAGCATTGAAGATTGAGTACCTACAATTTTATTAGGCTACGTTGACATATTATTTCTTTTGCGTCGGGCGTTAAAAATGGATATGGATTACACCAAAGGAAGCGTGTAGAATCCTATTTTAAGAAAGTCGCGAAATAAGACAATAATGTGCGTACTAACCTTCCCACGTACTACGTATTCTGGTTCGTATTGAATGTTTTTATGTGCCTTGTAAACACACTTGTTCGAAATTTCGTTTAAAAAACATGAGTAGGTATACTAAGGTACTTACTTGTTTAATACCTATACTACTATGCGACCTGCTCCGGCTTGTGCAATTTTTTTTTGCAAATTATCCATCTGCGTGCAGAAATCCTAACCCATTTTGGATGAAGCTTAAATAGGTACGAACATAAAATAACACTGGTATTAATCGTCCTTACATTATATAAAAAAAACCGCATCTGTCTGTATCTGTATGTATTTTCGCGATGATCTAAAAAACTACTGAAAGATTTTTCATGCGGTTTTCACTAATAGAAAGAGCGTTAAATAAGGAAGCCGGGAGCGGGTGGCTAGTATTTACAATATTTTATAAATTATACTATTTATAACGGCTTTATAGTTTATTAATATACCTACATCACCTGTGATTTTTAATTCGGAAATAAAAACTTAGCAGTACTTAATAGTAATATGACTACATATTTGAAATGGGAAAGAAAAGTCAGGCGTTCTGAATTCAAATGCATAGATAGTTGCCAGTACAAAATTCAAGATATAACTACTGGGACAGTTTCTATGAAATTTACACTTAATTTAAATCACGAAATTAGAGTTTAGTTAAATTGAAAAACATTAAGTATATGATGACTAACTAGGTGTTTTAGTTCATTATTATTTATGTGTAGGTTATGATACGTCACACCGTGGCTTGTACAATGTTAATACTATATGTATTTACCCAAATAATTAAAATAAAATAAAACGATGTTATAACAGTAACGTAAAATTTTCATATATTATTTCATTGAACAGACAGATAATATTCTTCTTAAAAAGCAATAGACAAAACATACATCGGTGAATCACATAAAAAAGGTTACGCATAACACTGCCCCTTAATCTAGCAATCATATGTTTTACAAACAAATTTAACAGAAAGTATAAACTATGTGCGAGATTACAAAATATAAAAGATACAAAGTTTAAACTAAATCTAAGCACTTTACAAAGAAATCATGTTTCACCTTAGATAAGGCTTTTGTAAAAAGATCTGCCTCTAATTCACCTGAGGGCTTGTAAGCTAAACAGATTACTTTGCGTTCGACACATTCCTGTATAAAATGATGTAAAACATCTATATGTTTTGTTCTACGAAAACATTCATTCTCTACCATTTTGAGTGTACTTTGATTATCATTATAAATAGTAATCAAATCATGTGACTCATTCTTGCAATTCAACTCTAATAAGAAATTTCTTAAAAATTTTGCCTCTTTAGTAGCATTACCAAGAGCGTAGTATTCAGCTTCTGTACTAGAGCATGCAATATTTTGTTGCTTATGACTATGCCAGTTTATAACACAATTACCAAACCTACTCACGAAACCTGAATAAGATTTTCTATCGGTTATATCCCCCGCCCAATCTGCGTCGGATGAAATTTTAACCTTTTTACTACCCCTCTTAAAATTGAGTCCGTAGCTAATTGTCCCTGATAAATATCGCAGTACACGTTTAGCAGCGAGCCAATGCGATTCATTATAACAAGTGTTATATTGACTAAGCTTACTGCACGCAAAAGCTATATCCGGACGTGTACATACAGCGAGATACATTAAGCTTCCAATAAGTTTCTGGTATGGAAACCTTTGGTCGATTGTTTCTGCTTTCGGCAGATTGAAATTAACCTCCATAGGAGTCGCTATCTTGTGACAATCTTCCATGCCAAACTTGATTAAAAGGTTTTTCACATATTCTGACTGTGTCAATTTTAAAGTTCCTTGCTCTCTGTTCCTTTCAACTTTCATGCCCAGCGCATGTTTCACTGGTCCAAGCAGTTTTATTATAAAGTTGGAGCTGAGCAACTTATATAGCATTTTCTTTTGACATTCATCGGAACTAAATACGAAAAAATCATCAACATATAACGCTATTATTACCTTGTCTTTGAAGTAGACACATTTTTCAGTTTTTAATTGCGTATATCCATCCATAATTAGAACTTTGTGAACTTTTTCATTCCAAGCTCTACTGGCTTGTTTGAGACCATATAGACTCTTTTTCAGTAAACATACTTTGTTATGTTCCTCAACTGCAAATCCAGTAGGTTGTTCCATATAAATACCTTCATTTAGGTTTCCATTCAGGAATGCCGTACTTACGTCAACATGTTCGATATCCATGTCATTTTCAATTCCTATTGCAAAAAGTAAACGTAAAGTGCTATGTCTTACAACAAAAGTTTCTTCATAGTCAAAAGTTTCTTCATAGTCAGTTCCATATTGCTGAGTGAAACCTTTAGCAACTTGTTACGCCTTTTTCCGCTGTGTGTGGCGGACAGGCAGATAACAAATAAAAATAAAAAAAAATAAAAAAAGGAAATTAAAAAAATAAAATATCTGTTTAGAGTACAATCAAATTTATTTAAATAAAAAGTTCTATATAAAAATAAAACACTCAGTAAAAAAAAATAAGGATAAATTAAATGTACAAAAAAAAAAGAGACCAGGGGTTTGTGGAGATGGAACCCGAGACTTACCACCGAAGGAGAGCCGACTGTAGATCTAAATTTAAGCCAATTTGGTATATAATGAAAGAAATAAATCCTACTAGCCGTTGAGCAAATAATCAAAAAAAAATAAGAAAGGCAAACTTTGAACGGTCGCGGTGGGCAGCTCCCAGATTCCCACAGTCAGAGGTCGTCGAACTAGGGAGGCTTCGCGGGTTTGCTCGCGGAGACTCGAAGCTCGGTGCGACGTCTATGGCTATTACACGCTGGTTTGCTCGCGACGCTCGGCGTTCGCAATTTGCAGTCAAATTCAATGATGAACAAACGAGGAGTAGGTAGGTCGAAGACGCGAAGTCAAAAACCCGAAGACAAGAAAAAACGAAGTCCAGAGATAAAAAAAAAAAAAACCTCCTGAAAAAGATCGAAGGGACGCCTTAGAATATTGTACATTTCCATGCAATCCTTCTAGGGAATCTAATTCGTTTACTTTTTGCAGGAAAAATATAATTAATTAATAGTTCGAACGTAGGTATCCAAAAAAAAAAAGGCAAATTTATGCACACCCCCAAATTGGTATAAAAAATGTAATAATAATGAAAACTACATGGATTATCCGTTGCAATCGATGGCAATCGGCAATAAAAAAAAATATTATTAAAGAATGAAAAATAAGACCGATGCCATCGTAGCAAAAAAAAACGAATACGTACCCAAAATACCAATCAAATGGTGATCACTACATTTAATAATAAAATATTTGCACTTTTTACTCACTGACGTTCGAATTTATAATGAGATATGTGAAATAAAACTGATTAATAAAAAAATACTAAGGGATGAGACGCCACGCGTCCATCTTGAAGAAATAAAATAATGAAAAAATAGATAAAATTCTCACCGATAATCAACCGGAGGCTTTATTTTGGTGGATGGCTATTACTTTTTAATTAAAATTTCAAAGAAAAATATGCACGATCCCAGATAAAATTTTGAGGTACTTTGAAAAGAAAACTATGAAAAATGGCTTCAGTCGAAAGTAACTTCCTTCAGTTTTTGGCCGGAACAAAAAGGCTGACGACATGGTCTTCTGCCGTTTTATTAGCTCGTCCCCACTTGACAAGGAGTCCTTTGATTGGTTCAATTTGAACCTATGAGCGACGAGAATTAGCAAATTTTGTTGCCTTTATTTAAAATTAGAAAAATAAACAAGACCACAGTGCAATAAACACGCCATAGACAACAATAGTAAATAAGAGTGCTACTGCCGCTTATCAAAGCTATGCCACAGAGTAGCATATGTGTGACGACAGAACACTATATCTATCTATCTAACGGCTGTGCGACTGCGAATGAAAACAATCAGTGAATAGGTACAAAAATATAAATGTAACAAACTAAACGGGCTTTAAATTTTTCAAAATTACCACTTGGATCTACCTTTCTTTTGAAAACCCATTTACATTTAATGACATTTCTACCTTTTGGTCTATCTACAAGTTCCCAGACACGATGTAACATGAGTGAATTATATTCCTCTTGCATAGCTTTCAACCAATCGTTAGCATTTACACATTTCATAGCTTGGCTATATGTGATAGGTTCATCTTGTCCATTACCCAGTTCAGTGAAATAATTCATTTCGTAATCATTGAACCTTATAGGAAGTTTCCGATCACGAACTGGTCTGGAATTCTCAATAATTTCTTTATCTGCAACAACTTCAACAATATCAGAATTGTTAGATAAATTATCAGGTGTAGCATACTCATTGCTGTCAAGTTCATTGACATTTTTATCAGAAGTATTCGAATTATATACTGAAACTTCAATATTACTCAATAAATCTTTGAAACTATCATAAGATTTTCCATTTTTAAAATTAATTCCATTTACATTTTCAAGGAATTCAACAGAACGTGCTTTAATCATTTTTGTGCAATCATCTGGATCACCAAGTCTGTATCCTTTAGTATGAGCACAGTATCCTAACATAATGTAGGGTTTTGATTTAGGGTCAAGCTTATTACGCTGAGATTGAGGAGTGAGAGCATATGCTGTACAACCAAAAACTCGAATATGACTGAGGTTCACTTTGAATCCAGTCCATAACTCTTCAGGAGTAGCTTCATTCAAAGCAGCAGTTGGACTACGATTTTTCAAATAACAAGCAGTGTTAACCGCTTCTGCCCAATATTTTCTCTCCAAATCAGCATCTTGTAACATGGCTCTAGCTTTCTCCATTAAAGTTCTGTTAAGACGTTCAGCCACGCCATTTTGCTGTGGTGTGTATGGAACAGTAGTTTCATGAATTATACCGCATTGCTTAAAATAATTCTGAAAACTTTTATTACAATACTCCGTACCGTTATCACTTCTAACACGCTTAATCTTCAAATCGGTTTGATTTTCAACTAATGTTTTAAATTCAATAAACGTATTCAAAACTGTTGTTTGATCTTTACGATGAAGAAAATAAATGAAAGATTTTCGCGTAAAATCATCAGTGAAAGTAATGAAGTATCTACAACCACCCCAACTATCAATCGACATAGGTCCACAGATATCCGTATGGATTAAATCTAATTTAGTCACGCTTCTATGTGCCTGCCCACGAGGAAAAGATTTACATTTTTGTTTTCCTTCAATGCAAGGAGGACAAGGAGTCAAATCTCCATTTGAAAAAACTATACCATGTGCCAATGAATCACGAAGGATTAACATACCTTTCAAACTTAAATGTCCAAGTCGGCGATGCCATAGCTGTACTGAATCAGTTTTGGACATGAAAGCTTTACTTTTGGTACTAATACTAGGCTCTTGGTTTAATGCAAAATTAAATTTCTGATCAATTTTATAAATACCGTCCACATTAGTAGCTGTCAGATCACAGGAACCAGTCACACATACACTGTCCTTCCTGTAAACATTACATTTATTAACATCAAATATTAAAACATAACCTTTGGCTGCGATTTTACTAACAGACAAAAGATTAGCTGCTACTTTTGGTACATACAAAGCATCAGTAATAACTTTTTCTACATTATTATTCAATGTCATATTTACATTACCTACACCTTCGCTATATATTACATCATTATTGGCAGTAGTTATTTCGGATTTAATATTAGGAGTGTAATTAACTATCCAGTCTTTCCTATTAGTCATATGACTAGAGCATCCTGAATCTAAAATCCAGTTATCTTTACTAAAAGCACTACTAACTAAAACAGTTTCAGTAGAAAATAAATTAGTATTTCCCTTCTTTGAAGATGATGCAACAAGAGTCGAATCATTATTGGAAATCTTCTTCGGGTTCTTCTTCAACTTAGGACATCTTGGTTTAATGTGTCCTTTTACATGACAGTTGTGACATATTGGAACAAATTTATTTTTCGCAATAAGAATCTTGTCAGATGGTTCCAAATTTGATTTTCCTATCTCCCTTTTGAATTCATTTTGAATGAGCTGGCATTTGACAAATTCAGATGTCAGTTTGGCTTTCGTGGCTTCCATTGCCATAATTAAAGGATCAAATTCAGCTGGCAAACCAATTAGCATTAATTCAGCTAATTCCTCGTCATCGATGACACAGCCTATATCGGCTAATTCTTGCGTTGCAGAAATTATGTTCCCTAAATAATGGTCCATGCCATTGTAATCATTGTACTTCATTTGCGCTAACTTTCTTTTCAATAAAAGTCTACGACTTATGCCTGCATTTTCATAAGCAGCCTTTAATTGATTCCAGGCGTCTGCAGCAGTTTTTGCATTTTTTACATGTGGATAGCAAATTTGTTTTATATTTAAACAAATTTTTGCATATGTTTTTTGATCTTTTACAGGATCATTAGATGGTTTTACTAACCCGGTTGCATAATCCCACAGTCCATTGTCAATCAGCAATAATTTCATTTGAAATTTCCATGTTCCATAATTCGATACTCCTTCCAGTTTTTCTATGATCATGCTGGAACCAGTACTAATAACAATGTTATTTGCAGAAATATTCGAATTACTAGCATCATTATCCATCATTTCATAAAATTATATTTTATTCAAAAAAATGTCGTTACTATTACGTCACACACAATAATTATATTATTACTTTTAATCACTGGGATTGAATGCCCATAACCAATGTTAATACTATATGTATTTACCCAAATAATTAAAATAAAATAAAACGATGTTATAACAGTAACGTAAAATTTTCATATATTATTTCATTGAACAGACAGATAATATTCTTCTTAAAAAGCAATAGACAAAACATACATCGGTGAATCACATAAAAAAGGTTACGCATAACATACAAACTCACAAAGACAGCTCAAACAAGATGTACTGATAACATGACATAAGAATGTACCTACAATCTACATATTTATAAGTTTTATTATTATATATATATAAATAAATGCCTACGGGAAACTAGAACGGATGGTTTGTAAACAAATCGCGAGATAAGGGAGAAGGTCTTTATTATGTTATGACTGTTTATTTATTGAGAACAATTAGTTTCGAGTACATATGTGTGTTCTAGCGTTGACATATTTTTTTATGTCAACAGACAGGCTAACGGTCCACTTGATGATAGGTGGCTAACCGTCGCCCATGACAAAGCAACGCCATAGGTGCGCTCCTGACTATATTTGTATTAAGGATTTGAGGACACGTTTGGTCCAGTGGCTAGTAACCGGTAAGGGGACCGGAAGGTTCTCAGTGAAGAAGACCACGGAATGACAACTGCAGCGTGGTACGTCCATCCACAAGATGGACTGATAAGATGACCGCCGACTGAAGCTTGATCCAGATTGGCTATTTGAAAAGATTTAAAATAAATTACAAATTGTGGTTATCCTATCAGAAAATAGCGTAAAAAAACATAATGTCACTTTATTTTAAGCTAAATTATGTATATTTTTTACAAATTACTTATATAAAAAAATTATAATTTTTGAAATTTTATCTGCGACCGAAACGCCCTGTGATTGGTTGCAACTCTGATGACGTCATACGCTAGTGAACATTGCTTCCGCAATGTTTAGGTTATTGCAAGTTATTTGTTTACTAGCGTGTGATATCACACGTATCAAAGACCAGCGCCATTACAGAAACAGCGTTTATGGCGCGGTTTTGGAAATTTAAACTTTAACATTGATTTTTATTAAGAATACAGTAGATCCCCCTGAAATATCAATGTAGTGTGCTTTTTTTTTTTTTTTTTTTTTTTTTTTTTCTCAAAAACCCCTCCAGCATCATGCGCTGAAGCCTATGTTCACAATATCTCTTACATACCAGTTCTCGCTCACTTGCCTCTCGTACTTTCATTCTTCATACTTGATCTTTCTTTCATCCATCTTTTCTTTCATTCCATTACGGGTGGGATGCCCGTCTGTCATTCCCTACTCTAATTTACTATCTTATATAATTATGTCTATTGTTCTTTTGATTGCGGCTGGGGACAATAATTTGACACATAATACTTTTATTAATAAAATTTCAATAATACTTTAAAATTCAATAATACAATAAAAATTCAATAATACAATAAAACCTCAATAATACAATAAAAAATTCAATAATACAATAAAAATTCAATAATACATTAAAAGTCAAAACAATTATACAATTTTAAAACAATAAATGCATTACAATTTAAAAATATTACAACATTTAGAAAGCATTGTTTTAATAATAATTGATTTCAATTTAAAATATTTACAAATTACCTACTTATCACTTTTGTTTCTCTTTATTGCCCTCTCCGCAATCTTAACACAGTATCTTAGGAATATATCCCTCTTATCACTGTTAATTATTTCACTAAGGTTTTCCTTTGTGATGTCTATGTCCATTTCATATTCTGCAAGCACAATGTAGTGTGCTTATTATGTAATAAAGAATACCTAATATAAAATGGTTTTCTAAAATTAGTCAAATAGCGGATTATTATCTGTATTATCATTGGGCTTATGCCTAGCAACTGCTGGGCACACGCCGGATTTCCTTTTGTCAATGGATCTCCTCATTCCTGATTCGATCGCGCAGAGTAACTCTAAGTATTCCCTCTCCATAGCTAGTTGTGCTAGGTTGAGCTTTCTTACGTGATTTCTTACGTCATCATTGGCAATGGAAATACATATTGGTCAGAACCATAAATTGTTTTAACAGTTCTCAATAAACAAGAAGTAGTAATAAATAATAGTAAGAAGAGCACCGAGGAATGTTGGACAAGAAGATGTTTCGAAGCGTTCCGAACGACTTTATTTAATAACTAGCTTGCGCCTGCGACTTTTTCGCGTGAAAAAAGTAGCCTATCCTGTGTCCCGTACGTCTAAATGTTTATCTACCAAGTTTCATGAAAATCAGTTAATTCGTTTAAGAGTTATGGAGGAACATACATACATACAATACCTACACTTACAGATTTATTATTAGTGTGATGATTGACTAGCTGGCGCCCGCGACTTCGTCCGCGTGAAAAAAGTAGCCTATCCTATGTCCCGTACGTCTAAATGTTTATCTACCAAGTTTCATGAAACTCAGTAACATACAATACATACGTTTGCAAAAAAATCCATTTTCTGAGAAAAAATTAATAAATTACTGTCCAACAAACCTTTCTCATCACAATAATAAAAAAAAACATTTTACGTTATAGCTTTTTAGCTTATTAATCAACTTAAGTTCTTAACTTAACGAAAGTTTTACAATTACAAAAGAGTTTTCATAATTAAAATATAAGATCACTTCGGAAATCTTTAGTCCATAAGGCAACGGCGAGCTCTTTTTCCCCAGTACAAACCAATGCAATTAATTTTACTCTAAATAACAGATGGCATTTGAGGTATTTTCTTTATTTTCTCAATTTATCTTTACAGTAATCTCATATTACAAACCATTTAGATTTTTCTTACAACACTACTGCGAAGTGATTTTATAATCTTTTTAATGCCCCATGAGTACTTTATCTTAATCCCTCGAGTGTCTGACAGTTACGTACTTAGATTATACAAATAACCACTCAAATATGGAGAGATTTGTACATACACTCAACTGATAAAATTATCGCTTGGTTTCTTTGGACTCTCCCCGCATAATAGTGAATAATATAATAGTGAACAAGTTACAAATTCATTCAGATAGTTACTGTCAGCAAATAAATACAATATTTAATAATTATTATTATTGAAATCTGTTTAACAGAAAATATTTTGTTTAACAATTTCTACGTTAGGTTAAAGTTAGCAAGTAGCAACATAAATTTCAACCTTATTGAGAGAACCTATAAGATTAAAATTTATTACCAAAATTTATTGGTAGTAGAGAACTTCATTAAAACTTTATCAATTCATTAACAAATTTAACAGAATTAATAGTTAAAAAGAAAGCAGTTATAATTTGAAAGAAGTAGCGACGAGCTTAAAGAAAGACTCAAAAAAAAAAAAAAAAAAAAAAAACGCTGACACGTTTGATTTATATAGTAAAGAGTTTATCATGCCGTCTGTAGTAACGGACGAAGAGACTATTCTTTGCTCTGTGAAGAAAATTGTCATTAGAAAAAAATAATATTAACAAAAACAAGAACTATGCTTGAGTGGAGGATAAAAGGATAATCTCCCTATAAGAGGAAAGAAATGGTTTACGTAAGGGGAAGTTCGTCAAAAGTCTTACCGGATTGATAAATATAGATAACATGTATTTGTAGCAATAAATCAATGAGTTGTGTGTGACGTTGTTGGCACGCCTACCTGTATACGTTATGGATTCGTTGTAGGTTGCTTGTCAACCCAATTACATAACTTGAAGGTGTCCGTACAATTATACTATTTTTAACAGAACCTACGAAGTGTTGTCTTTAGTTAGGCATTACAATTACATTATATCAGAGGTTTGTTATTTTCTATTCCACGTCAAAGTATCTAATACCTGATTATTCTGGTCTTAATAAGAGTAAAAACTATTCGACACACTTTTTTGTGGACCCTACACTTTTGAATCAGTCCTGCCATTTTTAGGCACAGTACGTCAGCACTGGAAAGATGTACTGCTTATAATAACTTGGCTTCCCGAATGAAGCCCAATCCAGCTGGATTCTTCTGTCATCCTCTTCAAAATTATTTCTGCCTAACTGGATCGTTTGTCTCAAATAGATATAATCCTGCACAACCTATTTTACATATTTACGGTACAGGTCCTGGGAGAATTTGCTCGTTGAACATGACTCGTTTTGCTCAAATTTATTTCAAGTCTAACTAGCCGCATATCATCCAATTTGATTATCATGATTATTCAATATCCGTTTGAGTTAATCCAGCGACTTTGCCAGGATGACTATATTATCAACCAAAAATGTTAGTATATCGACTCTAGTATTTAGTAGTATTTGGTATCGACTCTAGTGTCGAAACATAACAGCTCTATATCAGGGGTGGTTAGGGTCGTGACGTAGGCTTCCCAATTTATGAATGTGAAACGCAGTGTGCCCTTCCACTACTATTAATGTCAACGAGAAGAATAGAAAAATTGCTTCTTTGATAGGCTGGGATGCTGTTATCCGTAGGAGACTGTGGTTGTTACCATAACAGATATTGTGATTCATCATCAGGATTAGTTAAATGATTTTCGAATTCTTCCATTCCGCGTGTGAAGTTGCATAAAAAGTTCCAGTCTCACGTAAGCATTAAATCGATCGAAAATATGGCTATTAGTTATCTATTTTCATGGTTCAATTGTCTGTATTCCCATTGAACCACTTATAATGTCACATGTTCTGAACTCCTTAATGAATTAGCTGACCTGTGTTCAACAACGCGTACTGAGCAATCGGGTCCAGCTTAGTCTAGCACGTGAACTGTCGACCCGTGACTTATCTAATAAAAGGCTATAATATAATAATATGTCTAATATAACTTCAATGCTGACATTAGTCGAGCGTCATTGAACTGGAGGAATATCCTACTAAAGCTGTGTATCGATTTGCAACCTTCCCCCTCCCCCATTGATACGTCATCGTTTCCACCTCGCCCGTGACCATGACGTCATTGATCGGTGACGTCACATTACGTCATAGTTTTTCACGCATGCGTTTTGTTGTTTCTCGCAAAGTTTGGCTAAAATAAGATCGCTGGCGTAAGTTCCACATTTAGACAAAATAAGTCTTGGGTTGTTGTATAACCTTAAAAATGTCGATAAGATGACGTCTTGCGTTATAAGTAGATTAACTATATTTACACTTTCCATTCATAAAATCATTGTATAGAAATATTTCACTGTACTTAGGTATAGATAAAGTATTTATTAATGTATATAGGACAGATCCCAAAATGCACTTTGTATTGTATATAGTAATGTGTTTTGTAAAAACAAAACACAATACTTGTGAATAGTTATGTTAATGAATCGTTTTATTAATTTTATTAAATTAGTTATTCATATTTCATATTCATACATTGTACGGCGGAATCAAACACTAACTACCTCGTTATGAAGTTACTAGCTGGTGCCCGCGACTTCGTCCGCGTTGAAAAATAAATATCCTCAGAAAATATATGAGTAATATCTACCTATAAAGTATGACATCTTTATTGCTGTTACGATGGTGACGCCGCCACAAATCTGCATATTTTTAGATTATTCCTTTGAAAACTGTACATACTTGACGACACGTTTGGTCTAGTGGCTAGTAACCATAGCTGTTAACCAAGCGGTCGCGGGTTCGAATCCCGCTAGGGGCAAATGTTTATGTGTTAACATTTACCTTTGTACCCGAGTCATGGATGTTTTCTATTTATAATATGTATGTATTTACAAAAAAAAAGTAATGTATGTAGTATATCAACCGTCTAGTATCCATAATACAAGCATTAAGTTGCTTACTTTGGAACTGGATGGTGCTGTGTGGAATGTGTGAATATTTATTTATTTATTTATTTATTTATTTCTGAATGAAAGGTAGTCTATATGGCCTTTCCTGTATCTCTGAAAACATGTACGCAATATTTATTAATGACTAGCTGGCGCCCGCGACTTCGTCCGTGTGAAAAAAGTAGCCTATACCTACACTTACAGATTTATTATTAGTATTGTGATCGGTAGAGTACCTAGTAAAGGCGTGAAGAAGTAACAAACTGACCTGATACTGATAGACAGACAGAGTTAGAGTTACTTTCACATTTGTAAGATTAGTTTGGATTTATTTATTTACTAGCTGGCGGTCGCGACTTCGCCCGCGTGAAAATAGTAGCCTCTTCTGTGGTCCCATACGGTGTTAAAAGATTCAAAAATTCTTTCTTAGCGGATGCTTACGTTATAAGTTAAACTAAAAGTCTTAAGTACTTAGTTTAATAAGTAGGATTGTAATAAGTTGGCTAGAATAAGTTTGGCAAAACTAAATGTCTATAAATTAAAAGTTATAAATTATAAAAAAATATTAGGTACTGATTAACTAAAGTTCATTATAGGTAAATTAAGAAAAAAAATTAAAAATTACATGTCATTTTATACAATTTTGTTTTAAAACTTTTGAAGGAGTTGTATTAACAACTTTCGATATTTTACAAAATATTAATAGTCTACACGCTTATCAAAAAATAAAAAAGGTCTCATATATTAACAGTACATAAGTATGTATATCGACATCTTACGAACAAATAACAAAACAGGATTCGAGTTTTTTTTAAGTTTAACCCCCTACAATTAATGTCGGTATCCCGCCGTTAGATGTCGCACTCCAGTGCGCCCCTCCCGCCTTTATAATGTCAACATGGCCGCTCACAATATCGCCGTACAATGTTACCCTAAAAATAGTGAATAGTTTTTAAGAAATAACATATGCAGGGCCTATAAGTAAATGTACTATGATCGAAGTTAAAATGTTCACTAATCAACAAATCAATTCAGGTATGCGATAATACTTATTGAACGCAATTTTTTTGTCATACTTCGTTTGTGTTATTGATTTTTGCAGACACGAATAAAACGAGTTGTATGTAGCTGGCAATATTTATCTGTGTCACATGAACAGTATGGCTTTTTGTGCTGTTTTGTTATATTGGCAAAAGTAATTTAAATTATTAGTTATTTATTTGTTGAGTAGATTATTGTCGATGTAAGATTACGCAATAGTACAATTTCTGAGCTTGTTGCAGTTAGTTGCATTTACTGCAGTGTTAGTGCTGGCCGATTATTTATTGGACAAATGTGCCTTGATGAGTGCTTTTATTAGTGATCATTTTTTATTTTTTATATTTTTTTATATTATTATTATTATAACTTTCACGTAATAGTAAATACCTACGTAATAGACCAGATATTTTTTCAAGATCAAATAGGTACAATTTCATTCTTACATAATATTTATATTTTATTAATATTATATATATAATTTATTAACAATAGTTAACAATAGTTAACAATAGTTGACATGAGATAGGATTTAAAAGCCATTATTTACTATTGATGAAAATGTTGTCCTACTAGATTCAACATCTTGGTTTTTTTTTGTATATTTAATTCTCGTACTATTTATTTATACAAACTTTTTTCTTCTTTACAGGTGCCCGCATTACATTGGTCGGAACATGGTCCATTATAGAGGTACTTAAAGATTAATTACTTAGTCAAAATTTAATATGGATCCAATATTAGAAAATGAAACTGCAACGACATCCGATACACCAACGAAGTATGGAAAGTCTAAACAGAAACATAAAAAGAAGAAAATTCAATCCGATACACAGAAAGATGGGCAGACCATTGTTGGAGAAAAGAAAAAGTTTCTTGTTACTAAATTACCTAGTTCCGATGAAGAACCGTCTACGAGCGAAGGTCATGATAATGTTCATACTGTACATTTTGGGACGAGTGGTGTCGAGTCTCAAAGACCTCATATTCGATCAGTTTTTAAGGATAAACCTGGAGCGACAAGAGCGTCGAGTGCTGAAAGGGATTCACCCAAAGGAAAAGAATATGAAACTTTTCACGGTACATCATCTAATACACGAAACAATATTTTTGACATTTTTAGACTTAGAAGGAAGAGTGATGCTAAAAAACACCAATCTCTTATGCAAAATGTCAAAGCTGTTTTAGGCGGTACTTCAAAATCGAATGAAGCTCCAGAAGTAAAAGAGGAACCCAAATCGGAAGAGTCCAAGGGAACACATAAGAAATATTATCACACGGTCACAGGAGCGTCTTCACGGAAATATAGTCCTATAACTCGTGTTATGGATATTTTTAGAAGTAAGCCCCAGCCTGAAACGAATCAAGCGAATCAATCAGATCCAGCCAAAAAGAAGAGTGCAAAGCAAATTCGTCGATCATCAATAGGGACAACTTCGCCCACTTACCATAAAAATTCCTATGCATTATTAGATCCAACTCAAGCGAAACAATTATTTAGAGAAGTTCGTGGCCTTCCCAAGTGCGATCCTTATTTGTCGATCGTTCAAATATCTTTAGGCGGAAGAGATAAGACAAGACTTTTGTTAAATTTTTTCAAATATCATAAATGCCATGAAATATTACCAAAATCTGCGAAAGTAATTATTTTTGACACACAGTTTTCAGTACGGAAAACATTTTCCACACTTATATCGAATGGTATTCGAAGCGCCCCGCTTTGGGATTCACATAAAAAACAACTTGTGGGCATGATAACGGTAACAGATTTCATAATGATACTTTTGCATCTCGATAATGAAAATTTACCAACAGATGATTTGGAAAAGCACACTCTCCACAATTGGAAGAAAATGTTGCGTCCTTCGCGAAAGCCCCTATGTAGTGTAGGTCCGGACCAATCTTTACATGAAGCCATTAATTTACTTTCTAAAAATCGTGTCCACCGTCTTTTAATGATCGATCCTATATCTGGAGACGTATTGTACATTTTGTCTCACAAGAGAATATTAAGATTCTTATTTGTGTATCTCAATGGGTTTCCAGAATTAACATTTTTCCATACAACACTAATAGAATTAAAAATTGGGACATACGATGATATAGTGTCTGTTACAGACGCTACTAGTATTAAAAAAGCTTTTCAGCTTCTGTTAGACAAAGATGTATCTGCATTGCCAGTTTTAGATGAAGAGGGGAAACTGATTGATGTGTATGCTAAATACGAAGTATTGAATCTTGTGAGTGAAAAGCTTTATTCGAATTTGTCTCTAACAATAGGAGACGTGAGAAATAAGAAGAAAGACTGGGAAGAAAAACTACAAAAATGTCGTTCAAGTATTACTTTATACGCGGCCTTAGAAGTTATAGTCAGAACTGAGAGTCATCGACTATTGTTAGTAGATAAGGAAGAAAAACTAATCGGAATTGTTTCATTGTCCGATATTTTAGTTTACTTAAATAGAATAATCCCAACTGAGAAGAAAATGTCGTCGCTTCAAGAAATATTTAGACCACTAGAAGTAAATAAAGTGCCAGAATCTTCAAAGGAATCAGAGCCTGAAACACTTTCAATTGAAGTACCAAAGATTGAAGTACATACAAGTATACCTGAAAGTAATGAAATTAATGTAGATTCAAATATAAAAGAAAAGATTGACGATAACACAACAGTAAGAAATAATGAAGGAAACGCGGAGACGGAAGAAATTATTTGTGTAAATTCTGACAGGGTTCATGAGGACAATGTCAAGGAAGAGGAGCCAATAACGGTTTCAACAGAACCCGAAGAGTCCAACTCCAAAATAGATGAATAAGTAGGATAATAATTCCAAAGAAAATGTGATAAGTGGAATCGTCGAAACCGTGTGTTTTCTCTGCTTAAATTCTTGCTTAAAGTTAAAACGTTACTTAAATGAATAATCATCGATAGATGCATCAAGTACCACGTGATTGCCTTAATCATTATTTAATTCTCTATTTAACATTGCTGGAACTTAATAAATTATTTTAGCAGTATTGTTTCATTGTTAAAAAATATTTTTTAATCTTTTAATTTATATCAGTTATGATCTCAATAACAATCCTAAACTGTAAATATTATTATCATACATAGCTGTCAGATTGTGATCAATATAGTGCCTGTAGTGTAACAACAAATGTCTGTTTTACTATAATCAATTATCTTTAATAGTATTAACTTACTGCATTCAAAGAACATAATTAAGTCGTGTTTTTCAGACGATTATACCAAGTCTTCAATTTAAATACCTAGTATTAATTTTGATTAGGGTTGTCTCTTATTTATATTAATTCACATCTAAAGCCTTAATTTGATTTAATTTCTATTATACTTAGCTATTTTGTGGACAGTAAGTATTATGGGTGGTACATAGTTGAAAGGATGGGAGTATATTCTGTGAAACGCAAATAGTTATGAGAAGCGTTTCTAGTTATTTACATTGGGTAGTCGATCTGACAGAAGTAAAAAATAATAAGAAAACCACGCGTAGGTACTGCTGTGTTTCGGTACATGAGCAAAGTATTGCAGAGTTTATTTTCCCATATATATTACTTCGATTAGACTATGTCTTTTTTCCGCCTTATATCTTTTAGAGTCCTTAACGTTGCCTACCTTATCCTTTCATTTGTATTTTCTTTTCCCAGGTTGTTATGACGTAGTATATGTTTTAATACAAGTAGTGTCCCCGGACCTCGTCCACGTTGAAAGTGAATAAAACCTTAGAAAATACCTGAGACGAACAATGGCGTCGCCAACGGCGATAGTGGCGTGGCGATGTATTTTTTATATTTTTAGACGAGCCCTCAGGAACCTAACATTTTTCAGCATAAAAAGTCAGTCCTATATGTTAATCCAGGTAACAAACTATCTGTGTGCCATATTTCATCCAAATCCATTAAGCCGTTTTTGCGTGAAAGAGTAACAAACATCGTATGTGACAATTTGCCACAAACTTTCAGTAGGATTGTGTCGCCGATAATACCAAATTATGTATTTTATTGTTGTTATTTTAAAGAGTTTAGCATCCATTCTGGTCTGGTCTGGAGCTACGAGTATCATTGGAAATGCTTTCAAAATGTAAAAATAAGTTGATTCTGTCGTGTGTATGCAACAGAGTGAACGCTTGTAGAGGTAGATAGACGCAGTGACCGGTTGGGTGGAGGAACGAACGCGGAACAAGCCACTTCAATTCAAGGTTACAAATTTTTATTTCTTTTTAGTGAGGAATTAATTTCATCTTGACTAACCAATCTGACGCTCGTTTAATATATTTTTCTCTCGAGTAAAGGGTACAATTTTATGCTTAAATGGAACAAATAACCAACTTATTTGCTTGCCTAATAATTTGTATAGGTTTTCGGGATAGCTACATACATATATGTAGCTTGTATTACTACGTATGTATAAGAAATTAGTTTATTATTTTAATGATGATTCAGTACGTATGAGTGAGTTTATAAACTGAATTACTACCACTGAATTGTCATTAAGATGACTCGGAATCGCAACATTCTCTCGAGAACCTTCCGGCCTCAGCAGCCTTCGGCTCTCCGTACTACTCATATGTGTCCTGCCCACTGCCACTTGAACATACTGATCTGCCGGCTTATGTCGGCAACTTTCGTACGTCTACGGATCTCTTCATTTCTGATAAGATCTTGCAGTAAAATCCTAAGCATAACTCTCTTCATAGTTAGTTGAGCGACGTTGAGTTATCTTACGAGGTTCATAGTCAGAGACAGAGACCACGTTTTTTTTTGTTTTGAGAGACTGAGGAATTGTGAACGAGAAGATGTCTCGGAGCTTCCCGAACACAATTTAATTAATTATTATTTTCTTATTAATACTGTTCTCTTGCAAAGTCCAAATTTTAGATCATAATCAACGATATTCTATCATAATGCATAATCGGTATTCAAATAACAATCGCTGTTTCACATTGATAACTATTTAAATAAATTTACCACAAAACCATTACAGAATCAATCATTAGCTACCAAAGTTAACATATACGAGTAATATTATATCACGATAGGTAATATAATCTTTGCTAAGTGACAGAGATTATTCAACTTAAATGCGCACAGTAGTACCTAACCATAATTTATTTACAAAAAGCAAAATGTGCAAAAAGTTAAATGAAACAAATGGTACAATTATTTCGCTGATCAACGAAACACATAATATTTATAAGTATATCTTATAATATATATCTAATAATATAAATATAAACGTATAATATTATAAAAATATCTTTGAAATTAAACTATTTATATTTCTGACGTGGTACACTTATGAACGGATTAAAATGAAGGGCAATTTACGAGAAAGTTTGTTATGGCAAACAAATGACAAAATTGTAGGTACCTACATAGGTTTATAGTTATAAAATATACATACCTATTTAAATATTTATCCGTTGTCAATACCTGTGCAGTAACACAAAAGTGGTACAATGCACACCTTACCGTATTTGTATTCAAGTATTCATTATTTTTTTTGTTACATATCTCTTAGTCAAATTATCATACGAAAACGAACCAGTAGCGGCCCACTCGCTTGAGAGAGGACCGGTAAGTCACCTGGTTGGGTAAATATGGAAGCTTGTTGGGCGATTGTGAGACGAATCTGCCTACACTCAGTCACCGCGTTCAAACTCATGTGATACGACAAGCGATGATAGCAAACGGATTAATTTTATTCAAACTTATTTTTTATTAATACGAAATTTAAATAGTTTAACATGCTTAAGTACCACTGCTGGGTATTTCCAAATAATAGAACTCAATGTCTTTGAAGGGAATGGAAACGAGAAAATAAAATGTGGAGGTAATAAAATACTGAAGCTATAATTAAAATTAAAAACTAACACTCCGATTTAAGTTTTTGACAACTGCTGTATGTTGTTGAGGAAGTTAGGTGTCCAGCAGAATATTGGATGCTGCAGCATCACATCAAAGTTACTATGTCCTGGAAATATCCGTATCATTGAAGTAACAGTATAGGTACCAAATTTCATATCAATCGAACCTGTGAAAGTAAGAAATGGACTGATGATCTACAAACGCCTGAACAGATTTTCTTAAATTATAGCTAAGAACCGATCAATCAAAATGGTCCATCCTTTTAGGAGCTATAATTCCACAGACAGAGACAGAGACACGGTCAAATTTATAACATCCCATTTTTGCGTCGGGCGTTAATAAGACAGGGCAACTCGTCTGGCAGCTGTAAGCACCCTCTTACAAAACACTAAGTGGACTGTAATAGCGTTTGTGATGTGTTATGTTTTAGTTGAGTTAGTAAAGCTTTATCCAATATCCCATCCTTATCTACCTGTCTTCATAGAGTCAGAATTTTTATCCTCATAGCATAGGGTCGACAGAGCACTTGTGACATTAAGTGGACTGTAGGCCACTAAAAGAACCTAAATAAAATAAAAGCTGTATAAAAGAATCTGCCCTACTACGGGATAGTCAAAAGCTTTAAAAATATCAATTATTCAAACATTTGAGAATTGAGTAGCGGTTAGTTCAAGTATTGTAATGATATTCATCGCGTGTATTATTAGGTTAGAGACAAAGTTTGAATACTCGATGTATATCAGACGGGTCCTTGTGTAATAAATAATGGAATCAGCATATTTTACGGTCCGCGCCGAAGAGAATGGTCGAATCGATCAAGTAGAGGTCGCGTGGTGGACATCTGCGCTTACAATTCCGGATTAGGTGGACTGCTCATTATGTTGCAAAATATTCTCTCAAGGCTGACAATATTTTATCTTCACGTAAACTATTAACATATTTGTTTTCCTTTTTTTTAAATTTTATCGCTTCTTAATGGTTTATTTTATTTCACTGATTGATGCTGTAGATTATAGGTAAGTATTATCTATACTATACCTAATTCGTTTTAATTACTTGTGTATCTGGCGTAACATTTATATACATGACTACCAGACATAAGTTCACTGAAAAATGGTAATGAAAATTGCTTTTTTTCAGTACTTATATAAAATAATTGTTGGAAAACAGGAATCTGCTAGGAAAACATCGTGTGACACGTGAAGTCTTTATCACTTCAAAGTGCCCAGCCAGCACTGTGTATTGTGACTAATACTCATATAGACACAGAGCTTTGCCCTAAATGTGGCCGTGTATCAAATTTTTTCAAGAGGAATAATAGGTAGCCCAAAACGAGATTAAAGATTTTTACAAAAGAAGAAGATCGCATGTTTTTGACTTATGTTTTTCATTTTTTCAAATATTTTTTCAAATATTGTTTTTCAAATAGGACAAAGTAACGGGCAGCAACTAGTATGAATATGAAATAATGTATAGTTGAAAGTAAAGGTGCGTACCTATATGATCAAAGCGTGGCAATATTTCATAACTTACTGTGGAGTGAGAGTCATGAGATTTTTAAAAGTCATTGAAGACACAATTTGTAAACGTTGGCAAAGAGAAAATGGATTGATTACTTTTTAAGTTCTGCGATTATGTGTTCTGTTACAAAAACGCCTAAGGCCGAATGTATACAAATATTCTCTTATTTTTATTAATGGTCATCGTTATGTTCTTGACACGTTAATCTTAGACATAGATAAAAGTGCGATATGATTCAAGTTAGCTTTACAGATAATTTTCCGTGGATTTGTCTGTGTTTTCGTTTCATATACCTATGCAATTCATATTGATGATATAATTTGCAGGAAACAAATTGCATTTTTACGAAGCTGGGAGCTTACCAACATAATATTCTACACTATATATAAACTCTTCACCAATCCTTACAATTTCTAATTATTAAATATATTATTCTGGTGTCCCAGACAACGTGTATGCAAAATTTCATGCTGATCGGTTCAGTAGTTTTTGCGTGAAAGAGTTACAAACATCCATACATACATCCATACAAACTTTCGCATTTATAATATTAGTAAGGATTATTTATATTGAGCATAGCTTTTTATTAAAAATTTATTAAAAAACAATAAAACAACTACTACCTACATTCCTTTCGCAATAAATTCTCATATGTAAGTAGTCATAGCAAACACATTAGGTACATATACCTACTTTACTTAGCTACTATGGCTATAGTGACTCATTAGTTGTAACCGTGTCTGTCCGTAGTCTGCTCGACAGAAATCTTATATTTAACATTACTTGACAAGTTTAAAAAAAAATGTAAGTAGGTGTTTAATTAGCTCGCTAACATAATCTGCAATAAAATATACATGAATATTTCAAATTATATAGGTTATATTAGAATTGTAGTTTTGTATGGAGATCAGGGTATCAGTTTTTTATTACTTTTAAGAAAGAAAATATAGTTTTTTTTTGGGAAAAAGTCGTACGTATAATTTGGTCATAAATATTTAAGTTAAAATACTATTAAAAAAGTCTTTTTATTTTCGAATGTTGTCCCCATTTACGAAATTTGAAATATTCACAGAAAATTACTGAAATTAAGTAAGACTTCTACCAAATTCTCACAAGTGTAAGTTTAAACAAATCCACAGCCTGGTTTTAAACGATATCCGCGTAAAAGTTACAAGTGTTTATCACAAGTGCGTCGATAGATCACTCATGTGATTAATTTTCGTACAAATACTAGCTTTATTCGGCTCTTCGGCTAAACAAGGTTCATTAATTATTTATTAAACATATCATATTCCTGCTTATCGCTATATCGCTTGGTGAAGACGGCGCTATTATTCTATTATTCTAGTGTTTCACAGGCCTTTAGGCGATTTAAGTCATCCTAAGGAAGCTTGACCCAGTAGTTCAGAAGTACAGCTAACGACTAACGCTTCCTAATACCTATCCTTAATCTAACTAATCCTAATATAATCGGCGCACTTGTAACACCTGTGGCGTTGCTTGTGTTATAGGCGACGGTAGCCACCTACCATCAAGTGGACCGTCAGCCTGTCTGCCGACCTTAACATAAGAAAAGACATAAGTTCGAAATCCAGTCTGGCCTGCACCTCAATCTATACTAATATTATAAAAAGAGAAGATTTGCATTTTTGTTTAATGATTTTTCACCTATAGAAAGCTACATTATTAGCGAGTAACATAGGTTGGCTATATTTGATAAAGTTACGCGAACGAAGTCGCGTGCAACAGCTAGATACTAATTTATATTTTCCGCAAATGTCTGTTGCAAATATTATGCAGACAAATATTTCTCAATTTAAAAATTGCGACACGTCATTATATAGGTTAGGTATAATCCTAACTAAACAGAAATTGGGTAATTTCAAACATACAAATACATCAATATAATATTAATAATTACGTGAGCTAGGTGGTACAATAATATTGCATTTTTATGATACTAAAAAGTCTAGCTTAGTTGTGTTACGTGAGCGAGAGTAAGCATTTTGTAATCCTAAGTAGTCGAGCTGATGTCATACCATTGGGAGGCAGTCGACGACCTCTTGACACTATATGACGGCCGCTGACCGATTCGTGAAAACGCATTCAACAATACCTTTTACATGTGTTTAATGTCTGTCTGATAGATAATTTGCAGATTCAACAATAGTCTGTGACGAGCATTAAATTTGCACGTAAGAGATTTTAGCATTTATACTTAAGCAATTTTAGCTAGTGGGTATTTCATCGTTTAAGCTTAGAAAAACTTAAGTTTATAGCTTTATGTTAATTTAATTTTAAGTTTAAAAATAATATTATTATAAAGAGTGAAGGTTCTCGAGTCGAGTGGGCAGTAGACGTCCTTCGGTTTAATTACAATAAATAATGAAGATGTTTTCTATAATGAAATAAAATATGTGTTGTCTTACAAAATATATAAGAGTTGATTTGTAGGCGGCAATCTGAGAATTTTTCGTAAGTGTAAAAGATTTTTTTAAATAAATGTTTGTACACCCAAAAAAGGGGCGCCAACGAAGTTGCAGGCAATGGCTAGTGTATAAATAAAACGTATTTACTAAATTTATTGTTTTGCTAAATTAACAACTTACTAGAATGTACTTCTACTTCTACCATGAGTCTATAATGACCATTGCGCACTCGCGGGTGAGCTCACTAGCGAGATCATGAAATATTTATATGGAAAATTGTCAATTTCACATTGACACTTTTCCATATAAATATTTTACGCTTTCGCTAGCGAGTGCAGTCATTGTAAACTCATGGTATAGGTAACTATGATACTGTATGAGAGTAACAAACCTCCACACAACCATACTCGAAAAATCGCATTTATAATATACAACCCTGGAAATACAACCCTATTGTATTTCCAGGTCTGTAATACAGATACCATACATGTTGGATAACTTATTACATTCTAAAGTACAAACAGTCATACTATGGAACACAAATTAAAAATGTTTTCAATAGATCAAATTGAGGAAGCAAAAACAGAATGTGCATCTTGTTAATATGACTGCGTTGTATGGACAGTTGCATAATATATTTTGTTTGACAATAAAGTGAAACCTCTCTACTGATGATATAATATCTAACCGAGGTAACAAACAATATTTTGTGTTAATTTTCAACATGTTTATTTTTGTTTGAAGGAGAGTTTTTATTGGCCCTGTTACCTGTGAAAATCTTTATTGAATATGTTTTGTATGTTTTGTAATAAAGATTTATTGAATGTGTGCCAATTTCTTAATGTTAAGGTCAGCAGACACGCTGACGGTCCACTTGACCGAGGAGATGATAGCCAGCCACGCCACCAACGGCTGGCTCTATAACACAAGCAATGTGACTGGTGCTCAAGTGTGCTGATGACTATAGTAGGATTAAGGATAAGGGATTAGGAAGGAATAGGGAAATGAGCTCTGGCATCCCTTATTCACTCACGCGGGTATTTCACTGTGATGTTCAGTGTTCTGTAAGGGGTGGTTTCTGCCGCCAGACGGGCTGCCCAAAATGACTGCGAATCGCAAAATCTTTATGTACAGACACACCTCGTTTACTATTTTGTTAATGTATTTTAGTAGCACAATGCTGAGCCAGTATCCGTTTCACTGCTGCGAGGACACACACATCTTTTTCCTGATTATTAATTTCTGTTTTGTTGTTTTTGTATTATGTTTGTGTCTTTATGATGGTGGATAAAACTCTTTCTTTCTTTCTTTATACCAATTAATGTAATAAAATCCATTTTGTTGATGTTTTCATTTATTCTATACTAAAATTAAAAGCTTTTTCCTTTTACTAAAATTAGTCTTTTAGCCCTCCTTCAATTTCATGATTCAGTCTAATTACCACAAATTCAGACTAGAAGCCCTCAACCCACAAACCTTTCATTTAAGCTATGGTTCCGGCCTTAGGGCCTCTTTCACCATCTGTCAAGTGGGCTAACGTCATTTAAAGTCACCTGTCATCAAGAATAATTTAGCTGATATATCTTTGTTTGTACGGTAAAGGTCCCAAACATTAAAAAGAAAATATTTAAAAAAAATTGCCTATCGAAAGATGATGATGCGCTTGCACTAAACCGAGTGCATAACTTAATAAAACATAAAATAATTTCTAAAAGTAACTAATCAACACTTTACTTATAGTTTGTGAAAGAGGCCCTTAAAAAGTAGGAAATTAGGCGGGTAGGTTACTTATTTCGCGTTAATATTTTTCATTATTATTTATAAATTTAAGTACCAGTTTGCCGTTACTCACAGGATCAGATCCAGTTTGCATATAATTATTGTCTGATATATAGGTGCAATTTTCTATTAAATGCCTTTGTAATTATTAGCCTCTGTTATGATCTAATTAACATTAGCAATGTGTAGCAAAATGCAAGGTGTTTGTTCCGCTGAGTCCGTTATTGTACATACACCGTAATGTCGTCTAATATGTATTTTAGTTATGTGTATTATTCATGATTCCTTTTTTGTGCCGACATATTTCTCACGTAACTGTTCATATCAACGTACAAGTTGTCATCTAACATAATCGCAATTACGTCATATTATGTGCATTTAATTTAATAGGCACATTTTTAATTGACATATTTTTTTTATATTAACTTAATGACTAATAGTAGGTATAAGTACCACGACTATATGAGGATTTGCACAATTTCCTTTAAGACAATATTTAAAAATAATGTTATTAATTAAACCTTTTCAAGCATACCAAGTGTAGGTAATACATGAGGTAAATACATTAAAAGTATTTAAAATGTATGTGCCATTAGTGTGTTTCTATTGATATATCATCACTATCATCATCACCCCAAGGCTCGCCACAACGCCCGGTCTTCTGTCCTCCGCATCCACCCGAAGGGCACACTACGTTTCGCAGTCATTTGGGCAGCCTGTCTGACGGCACTAACCATAACAGAAGACCACCGTGAAAAAATTATGTCAGTCGTTGGACTGCGTGTCAGAAGTGAAAACTAAGCTCGCATTACATTACATATTACATGACAGTGTCGCGAGTTCAATGATTTTATCCCATCTCAAAAATATTTCTTTTTTAAAATTATTTTAAATTAATATCTGAAAATATACAGAGGCTTCGGTTACATTATATTACATTACATTACATAACATGTCGAGCATTCAATGGTTTTTTCCTAAAGAATGCCAACGCGCCTAAAGAAGTTTTCACTTCAAAAAAAAAACGTGTTGCTTTTGTGTTTAGGTAAGAGATGACAGATCTAATTTCCATATTCCTTTTCAATACCTTATACTTAATCCTACTGTAGTCGTCAGCACACTTGTAAAACCCGTGGCGTTGTTTGTGTTATAGGCGAAGGCATAAAGCCACCTAGCATCAAGTGGACCGTCAGCCTGTCTGCTGCCGACCTTATCATAAAAAAATAACTTATCGGCAGAAGGTTGTCTGTAATTTATGTTTTAATCGCCTAGTCACACTCGCCTACGCGTCAAGAAGTGTAAATTGATCGCTTGATTTATATGTGCTGGTTTTAAATAATAGGTGCACTCATACATGCTCAGCGTGCGCGTGCGTCTCCTATCAATATGCAAACATATTTGACATGTAATATTTCTTTTAAACAGAAGCAGTTACGTTACACGATTTTATCGGTGTCTTTGTCTCACATTACTGCAAACGTATGACCATTGTATTATTTTATATAATCAATCTTCGACTTTTCACAATTTGTGTAGGTGGACGACCGCACTGTATCTTTGGAATAAGGATAATATTATATTCGACGTACTATACCAGTGTAATAGGTAAAGTGTATTGGCAAGGCACATTGCGCTTTAGAGTAATAATCGGGCAATCTGCCTGGCGTCAGTAAGGAAGAACGTATGCTTTGGTTACACAGTGTAGTGCCCGCGACTTCGTCCGCGTTGAAAAGGAAAATATATGAGTAATGAGTATGTAACACCTTTATCGCTGTGACGACGGTGCCGCCGCAACGGCTCCAGTGGCGCCCAGTTTTTTATATTTTTAGACGATCCCTCGGGAACCTTTTTCCAGGATAAAAAGTATCCAATTTGTTAATCCATCTATTCATAAATATCCATCCATTCATCGGATTTTTATCTAATACTAGCTGGTGCCCGCGACTTCGTCTGCGTTCTGGATGAAAGGTACCCTATGTCCTTTCTGGTGTCCCAGAAAACGTGTACGCAAAATTTCATGGTGATCGGTTCAGTAGTTTTTGCGTGAAAGAGTTACAAACATCCATACATACATCCATACATCCATACAAACTTTCGCATTTATAATATTAGTATGGATATAGATATGGATTTTAGTAAGATGTGTCAAGGGATGTCTGACGCCCTCCTCGTATTCTTATCTCGTTTGTTCCAATCTCTTTATCTTGTTAGGCTTGGCTTATTAGATATAGAGTAGAATGTCAATAAGTTTTAAGGAAATATTAATAGTTCAAGAATATTTGCAATGATACCTGCGTTTCCGCCAACTTTAAAAGAATAGCACTACTAGTGTAACGCATACCTTATTTTTTTTGAGCGAATACTTTTTGTAAGTTCATTTATTAGTTAGACTATAGATAGACTCGCTTTAATTTACTTCTAGAATAAATTGTCCATAGAAGTTTTCAGCAGTGATATATTTTTTAGTTGCAAACTACAAGTTATAAATATAATTTGGCATTAGGTTGACTTTGGGCTGACTCTTAACGTGTTGCCTAATAAGTTAATTGTTGTTACAAAATATGTGCATAATATTATAATAATAAGCTAAACTGGTTTTATGGCTTTTCAACGTTCATAAAATTCATATATAGCTTTTGAAAGAAATAAAAGTTATATTAAACTTAATTGGTGTTGTGATTTTTATAACTTTATCGCATTTTGTTAAATTTGGGGACAAGACAAGATTGAGTAAATATTTAAAGATTCTCATATGCTTTTTAAAAATTAAGGTCTATAGTGTAAGTATTATACATTTTCATTTTTTATCAGATAAGTAGATTTTTCTTTGTTTTTTATAAATCGAAACCTTAGTGGCTGTAATTCGCAAAAGTGTAGGTATTCCATTACGAATGCTGAAACATAATATAGATATACTTAGAAGACATATTTTTCGCTTTCTTTAAAAGAAGAAATTTTCCAGAGGAAAATCTAGGAGGAAAGATTTTTTATTATTATGTTAGACAATGTTTGCTAAAATTTAGATTAAAAGTAATAAGTAACAAGGGGCACCAGCTAGTAAGTAACAAGTTACTCGTACATCATTCGGTATCATTTCGTGCGTATACGTGTTCCCATATCTTCAAGTAGGTAATTACAATTTTAAGTAATTAATCATTAAGTATTAATTAAACAACTTTAAATTTCGGCACTTTAACGGCTCTCCAATGCCAGCACTTCAACTTACTGATTCTCCGGTATATGTCGGTAACTTTCGTACCTGACCGGTCCATTTGGAAAATTATGGAGGAGGCCTCTGTCCAACAGTGGACGTCCTAAGGATGAGGTGATGATGATGAAAGAAAAGGTTAGTTAGTTGCTGAAAATATAGGAATTTTTTAGAGCTCTCACAAGGGATATGGAATGGAATAGAGTATGCGGATATTTCTAAACTTTAAAGCAGGAAATACAGTTTTAGTGCAGTACGTTGAAGTACCTACACTATTCTGTATATGTATTTATAAGGGTACAAAAACAGAGCTTATTACTAAATCATAATCCAAGGTCCCTGCGACAATTATATGCGTTAAATATAGTTAACGCAAAGTATAATAATGCAAAACAAAAAGGTTCGGAAATTTTCCGTTATATTGGTGTTGTTGATTGGCTCAGGCAAATTACATTAAAATGTAGATCTACATAAGTATAGGCGATGATCTAAAAGATTACGGTCTGGGTGCGTCGTCGGATTCAGCCAGCGACGGCCGCTCAAGGAGGACTGGATCATTGCGGAGCCGGAACCGAACAACACTCGGATGAATACCTACTGCCTCTCACACTCACAACGCTTTTTTAACATTATTAATGTTCCCTCGCGAACTTATCTCAGAACGTTTCATGCCGATCTCTATCGCTTCTCGGTGCCCATAAATTTTATATTAACAAAGTAGCGCAATCGAAAATTGCATATTTTATTTATTACCTAATAAATTATTAAAATTAATTTTATTATTTGTATAAAAAACGTGCAATGTTTAATTAAAGTATTTGTCTGCTCACCTTGAAAACAATTTAAACTTTATGAGCTATGTAACGTTTTGCATTATTTATATTATCTACAGTTAGATCGTATTGTCGTATCTACTAAATATTTTTCTAATTCGGAATTGCCATTTTTTTTAATGTCATCTTGAAATGACACACGCTGTCATTTCAAGATACATCCTTTTATTTTCTTTAGGTTTATACGTTTATACCATAGATGAATGATTGGTCTCGCTGCACTCGACTAGATACCGCCGTCGTACTTGTAAAATGCGGCATAAAATAGTACGCCGAATTCGGCGTACCCGAGCCAGTTACACTGCAAACTGTCTGTGATGCGTACGTGCCGAATGTTTTATAAAATTTTAGGCATAATAAAATACCAGTTTGCGTAGTGAAACTGTGTAAAAATATAATAAAACTGGGTAAAACGTGATAAAAAGTGACTATTTGTTACACACACTACAATATAAAGTTGCCACATTTTCGGAGCTATTGTTTTTGTATAGCGCTCTATCTAGTCGAGCGCAACGAGACCAATCATATCTTTGGTTTATACTTTATAAACAATGCATCCAAACCGGAGGCAGGTTGCTAGTTATTTATACAATATTTATTTTAAAACTATGTTTAAACCACAAACTGTTTAGGGAATTTATTAGATATAATCATGTTATATATGTAAATGTATCCAATTAGAATAAATTAAAAAAAAAAACACAAATTTATGAGCGCTTTGATGACGCGCTCGTCCGTCCCACGAAACCCGTCGACCTACGACATGTCGATCGAAAGTTGTAGTATATAATACTTTATTACAATTAGTTTTAAGACGCGTTTTTTCTTCCTTCCCTCTATCATTACAACGGAGAGTATAGTTCGCTTTCACTATCGCCCATCAAGTGACGAAGTGACAGCATAATTAAGCGCGTCGAACGTAATCACACGTCGCGTGCACCGTAGTGCTGCACACAAAAACTAGCGGTCATGACCCCAGTCAAACCGCCTGCCGGATATATCGAAAGTGCCCATCACTATCTCGCGGACGCCGATGACGAGCCCGTCCCAAACTCACCGACTCAATGCTCAATCCAATTACATGTTGAGTAAATTATGTTTCTTTTGTAAGGTTTGCTCGTTTGCTCACTAAACTAAGTTACTTGTAGAAAGTTACTTAATTTTTGTGGAAAATTTTGTGTTGCTAAGATCATTAATGAGTGCAGATTCCGTAATAAAATGTGAGATGAAATAATTAGTAATGTTTTGGGTATAAATATAGTTTATAAGTAGGTACGTACTTTCGTGGGACCCAAATTTGCCACTAAGCTTTTATCATGAGTGCTACACCAAGGACAGGTTACATATATTATTGGGGCGTATCGTATACTCAATATGCCAAAACTAACAGTATACTTACATACTTAAGTTTCAAATACAATAACTGATTTATAATTCGTCAATGTTCTATAGAAAAAAAGTATGATTTTCCTATTTTTTCTATTACTTTGTGGTTTTGGCGAATTTTACATCAGAAAAAGAGCTAATGGGTTCACGGAGATAGGTAAAATAAAATGTCTTGTGTGGGTTGATAGGTAATCCTCTACTCTATTATTGCATATATTACCTATTTAGTCGACGTTATTTTGTTAGTACCTACGCAATAAAAGTTAATTCTTTACTGATTCGTAACGGCGTTATGCAACACAATATGCTCTACGAAATAAAATACTAGTATATCAAAAAATATCGCATTCATTTATCAATTACTAGCTGCTGCCCGCGACTTCGCCCGCGTAACTTAGTAAATTATGTACTTATAAACCTTCCTCGAGAACCACTCTACCCATTAGTGAAAACCGCATTAAAATCCGTTGCGTAGTTTTAAAGATCTAAGCATACAAAGGGACATAGGGACAGAAAAAGCGACTTTGTTTTATACTATGTAGTGATGTAAAGAAGAGGCACGATGATCGTGTGTCCGACACCATTTGAATAATACGACAATGGCATTTAATTAATGATTCAAATGACAATAAAACGATGTTTTTAGGTTGTGTATGTGTAGCCTTATAAAAACACTTTGGAAGATATTCGAGAGCTTACATATATTTTTAGAAAGCTATAAACCTAGCAATATGCTGTAGTTATATTAAATCAAATTATCTAGCAATATGGGCTCCTTCTTTTGATTCTTTTTTAAAATTCATTTATTGTATTATTTATTCGTAGTTTATTTGCCTAAAACATAGTAGTTAAGGTGCTTCAAGCGAGCAATAAACTAATTCCTGCAGGATCAGAAGCGCACTTTGTCCCTAGGTTTTCGTGTACTGTAGAGACTCTATGTTGGGTATCTGTGTATCAGGTAGATCGGGCACTAAGAGAGTAACAATGACATACACAAATAATGAAAATTGGGATACAGGGCAAGAGACAAGATGAAAATTGGTTTTCTAATCCGCACCTTAATGGGATTCTCACTACTCTATTGTCACCTTGTAATTAAAAAGCAAAACGTGTGCATGTATGGTAATGCTAGCAGAGCCTGTACTATTTTCTGTCTGATTTTATTGATACTTACTACGTTACGTTTCCTTACTTGTCTTGTTTGCCTTTTCCCCTAATTTTGTTCTGTGGCTTTTATTTATATCCAATACATTTACATCAGCTCGCAGATATATATTATTTCGTTGATGTGTAGGTACATACTTATATAACACATGTATTCTAAGATGTATGTATATGTATGTATGTTTTTATTTATTTTATTTTATTAATTTTGTTACGTGTTGTTCACTTATTTTACACATTTGTTTTGAACTATTTTTACTATTTAAATACTTACTGACTGTAAATGTAATCAGCGTAAGTGAGCTTATTAGTAAATAAATACCTACTCGTTGTGCTTGCTCTGTGGCTTAACCATGACACATAACATAAAAACCTTTCATAACAATACAATACAATTTTATGACTAAGCGCCTGATCCGACATCACTCGGAGAAAAAATAGATAGCAGCTTTCTAGCATTACGCATTTGATGTCTATCGAGGACGTTCTGACAGCATCTTCCGAGGTAGGTTTACTGATATATGCAAAACTGCGCTAGTATTGTCAAGAATCATTATTAAATTAATTGCGTGCATTAAATATATATTATTATTATACAACCGAAGTCATGAGTTATGAGAGTGAAATTATCGCAAGTGCTCAAATTATAAATTAAGAAATATTCTGAGAAAACAATTATAAGTTTCAAAATTATAGGACTGGTTTTAATTAATTTAAGTACCTAAAATTAAAATGTTAATCGGTTTTTAAATTGTATAATATTGTTTATTTTAATAATGTCAAGTTTAAATATATTTTTATTCAAACAGTTAGGTTACTTGAGAATCAGCTGAAGTAAATATCAGAAAACCCGCAAAAGCTTCAGCAAAAGCTCTGTTCGATAACTAAAACTTAAGTTTTAGTGTTACTATTTTAAGATTATTATATTAACTATTTTAAATTTTATATTGTAAGCACTTAGATTTATTCAAACATTAACATGAGAATCAGCTGAAGTATTATTATTTTCGGAAAATTGCAACCGCTTAAGCAAAATCTCTGTTCGATAACTTTGGTCTTTTAAGTTTTAGCTTAACAAAGTTAAATTAAGTTATCTTAAATGTAAACAATTTAAATTAAATTTACATTTAATGATTCCGATTGATGAAACTCGTGGCAGGTAATAATATTGGTTCGTTGTCGGCGCCGGCGATGTAACGGCGGTGGTACGGTGCAGTGTTGGGCGAGGTTAAGCGATTGCTTAGATCCGCGTTCACCTCATTGTGTAACCGCAGCGGGGCGGGAGGGACGCGGGGCGCGGTGATGGGTGCCGCACCGCCACCACTGCCGTGGGAACCGCCGAAAGCTCGCCGCGAAACAGCTTCCGCCGCTACGCCCGCATTAACCTAACGACGCGTCTTGCACGCTATGACGCCACATACACTCTTAACACAAATTGATTCGCTCATTATCCACGTGAAAGATTGTTAGGAAAGAGTTTAGAAACGCGCGAAAGGCGTGAAGAAAAAAACATCTAGGAACGAGTAAAAATGAACTAACATTTTTCTTTTATTTGTAGACAATATAGCGATTGATTACAATCTCAGCTGATGGTAAGTAAAGATGAGGTCGAAGATGGAGTTCCCAATACTCTGTTCTTAAAGATTTCCAAGTCGTATATTCCAGAGTCCAGTGTCCAGTGTCGTATAATAACACTGAAGGGAGAGTATCCCCTTTCTCGCTTAGCGTATAATAAAAGAAGACGCAAACATGCAAACGTCTTTTAAAAGAAAGGAGCTTTGCATCTTTATTTCATTATGTTGATCTGATTGAATTGAATTTTAATTTATCATCTGTATTACAACCTAATCTAATAAGTATCCATTAGTCTGTATTGTCCTAATAGGTAATATTATAAATGTAAATGCGAATGTTTGTTACACTTTCACACAAAAACGGCTGAACGGGTTTGGATGAAATTTGTGACACAGATAGTTTATTACCTCGATTAACATATAGATTGATTTTTGTGCCTGAAAAAATGTTAGGTTCCCGAAAGATCATCTAAAAATATATATTAAAAAAAATGGGGTCATTCTCGTCACAGCGGTCACAGATGTCAGGCGTTATATTACTCATATATTTTCTCATTTTTCAAAGCAGACGGAGTCGCGAGCACCAGCTAATATTAAAATAATACAGTGATGCAGAATATTCTATGCAAAATATCTTTCGTCTATAAATTATCATAATTTATTCAGGTTAGTCGTACAGATCGGTTATCATTACATATTTTATACAGTTTGACGATTTGCTTTTAACCGTTGACTTTGTAAGCGATAATGTTACGAGCAAATAATTACCTATTGAATCACTAATTTAAACTTACACACAGTTAAAGTTTAGGAGCGACATTACCGGTTACCTGTTACGAGTGGCTCAGACTAACTAGAATGGGGGTACATGATTTAATGCAATCCGCTCCCATCTGCATCATTGTTACAAGCGCAGCCAGTGCTATACTAAGAGTTTACAAAGAGCATTGTGAAATTTATGTTATGGATTCGTATTGTTTTGTAATTGTTTCCAAACAGTGCAGAGCGGCAGAATAATTCATAAGTGTTGTTGTGGTCTCGCGACGACAGCTGAATAGGGCAGGGGCGACGGCGGGTACAGGGGCAGGGAGAGGTGCTCAAACGGCCGAGGGCGGAGCACCTGAGCGCGCCCTGGCCTGCGACCTGTGGTGAAAGGCGCCCGAGCTTGGGCACGGGCCGCGCACCGCGCTGCCTTACTCGCGCGCCCGCAAAATAACCGCATTTCACACACAAAAACAATATAATGGCTACAAATTATCGGCTCTTGTGCAATGTACAGTATACATTTCGTTTTAAGTACGTACCAAAGAAAATGTTTTCGCTTACCTACATGTAAGTATTTGTCAATATTTTGATATATCTTTTTGTATTCGTATCCCAATTTCATTCAAACGGCTTAACGGGTTTGCATGGATAGTACAGGCGTCAATGTAGGCGCTATATTATGTTAAGCATTATATCATTTATTATTAAACGCGGACGAAGTCGCGGGTACCAGCTAGTATAATCTAGGTATACTAATATAAAGAGCGATAATTTGTATGTTTATAATTTGTAATGAATAAACTCAAAAACTACTGGACCGATTTTGAAAATTCTTTCACCTATATAAAACTACATTACCTATTAGCGAGTAAGATAGACTATATTTTATAAAGTAAGTATATTTTATAAGTATATAAGTAGCATGAAACAGCTAGAATAGTAATAATATCATTGTTTCTGTGTCGAGCGCAGGAGGTTAAAAAGACATCAGTTGGATTCCACATTGATTTAAAATTATTTATTTAATTTATTATTTAGAGCCCATTTCCCTGTGCTTTCTTATCCATAATCCTACTGTAGCCGGCAGCGCACTTGCTGTGGCGTTGCTTGTGTTATATGGGACGGTAGACGGCGACAGTCTGTCTGTACACCTTAACATTAAAAAAAAAAACACTAAATTCCGCATATTTACTAAGGGTACATATAAAACGCATTCGATTATACCAGCAACTATACTTATCGTATCAAAATATGAGCTCGTTTATTAATTGTTGGCTTATTTATGTTGATGTGATTGCTTGAGATGAACGGTAATGATGCAACTTTCACGTGGTGCATGTGAAATTAATCGCGAGGCGCCGGTTACACGCAGTAATGAAGATTGATGGCCAGCTACAAAGTAATTGTGTATGACGATTAGTGCTCGAACGCCGTCATTTTTCATCCTTTTCGAGCAATTGTTTTTACCTTCGAATATGACCATCAGATCAACTACTAAGTTATGGACTGATTACATATCCAACACTAATACTAAACGGAAATTTTGTTTCTAATAGACGAACGGATCTCACTAACTTACACATAGGTTGATTCGAATTGAATTAAAATTTGTGGTTTTTTGTTAGTTCAGTGGTATTTCTTTGACATGGTAACCTTAGACCTGTCATGACATGGTAAATAGTCTAACTAAGATATACCCAGCAACTTACAGCAGATATAGCAGTGTTTGGGCTCATTGGAATGGTCGCAAATCGTAATAGAATGTCGCGGATTACTTTATAATTTTTAATTATAGCTTGTTATCTATTTTAAAGTATTTTAAAGTAGTATTTTTTTTTTTAGTATTATTTTTAAAAAACATTTGTTTTAAAATCATTTTTAACTATTGATACAAAGATTACTTAAATGTCTAAGATGATGAGATTACAGTAGAAAACGGTGACTACATATATTTAAAATTGCAGGCTCAAAATTAGAAATCAAATTACCTAACTGCAAGCGAAAGTTGTAATAATATGTAATTGTTAATTGTCATCGAAACTAAATTAATTGTTATGTAGCTTGCTGCTGAGTGTAAGGTACATGCGAATATTGCGTGTTGCCGCGCGACCTATGACACAGCTTTCCAGGAAAGTAGTAGCTTCGGGCGTTCTTTCAAAACACAAATACAGCTCGTTATTTCGAAAGCTTATCTCGTGTATGTACAGGCCGTCTTTGCCGCCTAACCATTGCACTTAGCAAAGAGATATGCATTTTAAGAAGTCACTAACAAATGTGTCGAGGTGCTTTTATTGGACAATATGAATCGTATTTTCTTTATTACTATTTTTTATATTATAAAATGTGAAATGTTCGTAGTTATTATGACTTATGTTTATTCTTATATTTATACCTTATTTTAACTATACTGGATTTAATATCTTCATAGTCTCGAAGTGTCTTCATGTCTGTTCGATGCCATGGGATATTTCGTGATGCCCGGGGGTAGTTATAGGTTAATATAACAATCTTTGATGACAATATAATAAAACACTATAACAAATATATTATAATTATTTAATAAAACACTATAAGTACCTACTCTATAACAAAACTACCTTTTGCCCGCTACTTTGTCCGCGCACCTTTTTCTTCATCTTTTATTATTCAATCTTTTATAAAAATAAAACATGATCCCCCTGGGACAGTATTTTTTTTCTAAATAAAAGATACTTTATTTCTTATTTTGTATATTGACAACTTTTTATTTAATTCGCGATGTTTAAAATAATGTGTGAAAATCGAAGAAAGTTTGCACCAATATATTTGCAATGTTGTTGCAGTTGAAACGGTGACCACTGTAAAGTAAACCTCTTACATATTTAAAAATAGCTGGTGCTCGCGACTTCGTCCGCGTGGAATAGTTATTTTGGGAATCATTTGGGTATCTCGAACGGTTTTCGCAGCGCACGCAACGGAAGCCCTCAAAGATGAATAATTTTCCCCTTTTTTTTCCACATTTTCGACTGTTTCTTCGCTCCTATTAGTCGCAACGTGATGATGTTATATAGCCTAAAGCCTTCCTCGATAAATGATCTATCCAACACAAAAATAATTTTTCAATTCGAACCAGTAGTTCCTGAGATTAGCGCGTTCAAACAAACAAACAAACAAACTCTTCAGCTTTATATATTCGAAGAAAGTTTGCACCAA
Source organism: Synanthedon tipuliformis (assembly GCA_947623395.1). NCBI lineage: Eukaryota > Metazoa > Arthropoda > Insecta > Lepidoptera > Sesiidae > Synanthedon > Synanthedon tipuliformis. Next base: position 7,008,412 of record OX392408.1, on the reverse strand, counting down.
TATATTTGCAACGTTGTTGCAGTTGAAACGGTGACCACTGTAAAGTAAACCTCTACATATTTAAAATTAATGTCCAATTCAGGAAATTAATGCAGGTCCGCACGAAGGAATAAGTAATGTTTCGTTTAATAGGAATCGCTGGTCCAAAACAAGTTGGCTTGAGAACGCGTGGTGTTAATTAAAAATGTAGGCACTAAATATTTTGCTCGATGGATTTATGCACATACAATGTCACACGGACGGAACGAACGCCAATTCGCCCGTCGGCAACACTTTCTGGGTTGTACTTCGTGTCATGTCACGTTGTTACCAACATTGCTCCATGTCGTTAACTGTGAAATTCCAACGAATTTCTCTCGGTGGCTTAACGCTTCGTTATTATAACAGGTGTCGCTGCGGTCAAAGTTTCATTTTAAAGCTCTACGTTTAACTGTGACAGAAGCTTAATTATCCGCATTACTTTAAATACTGAATTATTTTAGGTGATACTGTTTTTTTAACTTTTTATAGTTTCATGTTTTCAAATTATTTACCAGAGTTATCATCTATTGTCTTGTTTTTTTTTTTTTTTTTTTTTTTTTTTTTTTAATATACTCTTATTAAGCTCGGCGGGCAGGCAGACGGTCCACTTTTTTTGTTTGGGGGAATTATACAGACACCCCTTGCAAGGGATCTTGTTATAGCATTTTTTTTATTCATCCTGATCGACACCGTTGTCACTTGTTGCAGAAGTCTAAAAACTTTTTTTATATGTTTATTTTTCAAAATTTCGTGCAGATTCTCCACTCAAAATCGTATCAGTGACATTTTCCAGCACGACATGTAGTCCGGGCTGAAAACCTTGACGGTCCATTTGATGGTACGTGGCTACCAACGCCAACGAACAGATGCAGGTGCGCTGCCGATTACAGTAAGATTAAGGATAAGGGAAAAGTAGGATTGAGGATAACTGACCTTAGTTGTCTATACATTACTGCCACCCAACCGTAAAGCCCGAGTTCCACCGCAAGCGGAGTAGACTCCGTTTAGCTAGCACGACTAAACTGCATACTTACTTGTGTTTCCACCAACAAATAGGTGAGCGAAAGGACTCAGCGAGCAAAAAGAGTCGTGCGAGTTAAACGGAGTCCGCTCAGCTCGCGGTGGAAACCGGGCTTAAAGTTGAAAACTTTGGGATTGAACTCTGGCACCTGGACTCCACAAAATGGCAATACTATATAACTATCATAACAAATGATTTCTTAATGTCATACTTTTTGTTTGTTAATAATGCATTTAAGCTACAGTAAACAGGTATTTGACATTACTTTTTATGAAATCTATTTTGATAATTTTTTTTGCGCATTTGACTATTTTTATAAATAAGCGAACCGTGGTAGCCGCAGGCGGTTCCCAGCCGTGATTGACACCTCCATAATCGCTCGCAGCAAAACGGACACTTATTGTACAAATTAGTTAATATTTTACAATCACCCAATATGTAGGTATAGTTATTGGGCAATTGTAAAATATTAATATTTATTTTTTATAAATGTTTATTTTTAATAAATTACAGGATAACTAAAACCGGATAATAATTAATTTTGATAACACATTGAGTATTAAAATTGAGTTAGATAGAGAGGGCTCTAAAGATAGGTAGTATTATATTGTGTAATATTTGTGCGTTGAGACCTAGTTGAGTCGCTCAATCTGTAATTAATCTGTATTATGTATCCAAACACACATAAAATATTTCATCAAAATTGATCTAGTATTTTAGGATCAGTTTAAATTCATCTTCGTTGAGTATCTTTCGCTAGCATGTTGAGAATAAAGTTGACTTCTAAACACTTACGGTCTTACCACAAAAACATTAAACACACTTTAATCAGGCTTAAAACACGAGTTTAGAAAAAACTTTACTACAAAAGAGTGTCTAGGCATTGTTTAGGGTTAGATAATGCTCGAGCATTATTTATATTTAACCACGGCCATATGCTAGTTTAACGAATGTCTATCTAGTTAACGGCCTCTCTTCCTCTGACGTGTTCAGTCAAATTTCGTTTTGCGTATACTTAATATTAAAGATTTCTTTTGATTTTATAAATGAGTATGGATATTTTAAATTTAATGTCGATTATATCGTCATGGAGGATATGGATTACATGGATAATTTTCGAGATATGATACATCGTGAGAGAATTAATCCATTCGAATATATAACTTTGGTAACAAGATTACTGATTTAATAAATGATGATCTACCATGTGATGCTAGAGGTGGATCCTCAAATCAAACTTTTAACAATTTTAACAAATCAAACTTTACATTTGACCACATTAGACAATTACGTCAGTGTCAGTTACGTTCCATTATGCGCAAAATTTTTTGGTATTACGAAATTTTATAAATAATCTAACGTATTTTTTGTAATTTATTACTTATTCAAATCTTATAATTTGCTGATATCATTAATATAGTCCGTAATAATAGGTTGTGAAAACCAAAATTCATCATTATACGCCTATCAGATTTGCGTAAAATGAAAACGACATGAATGCAGGGCGAGTGACTGAATGAATGTTTGCCAAGGTTGCCATAATTCAATAACATTCACGTACTTTAACACTGTCTACAAATACAAGCGCTAAATAAGGTTTTGTGGTAGGGACATTTTAAACGCTCGCTGACCAATGCTTAAATGCTTAATGCTTGTCTAACTAAGCACATGTTTGAACAGTGCTTATTGAATCTTTTGTAGTAAGACCGTTACGGTCTTACTACAAAAACATTAAACACACTTTAATCAGGCTTAAAACACGTGTTAAAAAAAAACTTTACTACAAAAGAGTGAGGCATTGTTTAGGGTTTAACAATGCTTGAGCATTATTTAAATTTAACCACCGCCATATGCTAGTTTAACGAGTGTCTATCTAGTTAACGGCCTCTCTTCCTCTGACGTATTGTGTATAATAGTTAATATTAAAGATTTCTTTTGATTTTATAAATGAGTATGGATATTTTAAATTTAATTGACATAGAGGATATGGATTACATGGATAATTTTTGAGATAGAATACATCGTGAGAGAATTAATCCATTCGAATATATAACTTTGGTAACAAGATTATTTATTTAATAAAGGATGATCTACCATGTGATGCTAGAGGTGGATCCTCAAATAAAAATTTTATTTAACAATTTTAACAAATCAAACTTTACATTTGACCACATTTGACAATTACGTCAGTGTTAGTTACGTTCCATTATGCTCAATATTTTTTGATATTATGAAATTTTATAAATAATCTAACGTATTTGTTGTAATTTATTACTTATTCCAATCTTATAATTTGCTGATATCATTAATATAGTCCGTAATAATAGCTTGTGAAAACCAAAATTCATCATTATACGCCTATCAGATTTGCGTAAAATGAAAACGACATGAATGCAGGGCGAGTGACTGAATGAATGTTTGCTAAGGTTGCCATAATTCAATAACATTCACGTACTTTAACACTGTCTACAAATACAAGCGCTAAATAAGGTTTTGTGGTAGGGACATTTTAAACGCTCGCTGACCAATGCTTAAATGCTTAATGCTTGTCTAACTAAGCATGTGTTTGAACAGTGCTTACTGGATCTTTTGTAGTAAGACCGTTACGGTCTTACCACAAAAACATTAAACACACTTTAATCAGGCTTAAAACACGAGTTTAGAAAAAACTTTACTACAAAAGAGTGTCTAGGCATTGTTTAGGGTTAGATAATGCTCGAGCATTATTTATATTTAACCACGGCCATATGCTAGTTTAACGAGTGTCTATCTAGTTAACGGCCTCTCTTCCTCTGACGTGTTCTGTCAAATTTCGTTTTGCGTATACTTAATATTAAAGATTTCTTTTGATTTTATAAATGAGTATGGATATTTTAAATTTAATGTCGATTATATCGACATGGAGGATATGGATTACATGGATAATTTTCGAGATATGATACATCGTGAGAGAATTAATCCATTCGAATATATAACTTTGGTAACAAGATTACTGATTTAATAAATGATGATCTACCATGTGATGCTAGAGGTGGATCCTCAAATCAAACTTTTAACAATTTTAACAAATCAAACTTTACATTTGACCACATTAGACAATTACGTCAGTGTCAGTTACGTTCCATTATGCGCAAAATTTTTTGGTATTACGAAATTTTATAAATAATCTAACGTATTTTTTGTAATTTATTACTTATTCAAATCTTATAATTTGCTGATATCATTAATATAGTCCGTAATAATAGGTTGTGAAAACCAAAATTCATCATTATACGCCTATCAGATTTGCGTAAAATGAAAACGACATGAATGCAGGGCGAGTGACTGAATGAATGTTTGCTAAGGTTGCCATAATTCAATAACATTCACGTACTTTAACACTGTCTACAAATACAAGCGCTAAATAAGGTTTTGTGGTAGGGACATTTTAAACGCTCGCTGACCAATGCTTAAATGCTTAATGCTTGTCTAACTAAGCACATGTTTGAACAGTGCTTATTGAATCTTTTGTAGTAAGACCGTTACGATTTTGACGTGTGTGTCGCAACTTGAATATTTTTGTATGCCAAATACTTTTGTATCTAATTTGAAAAGTACCACAAAACACCGGTAGGTATCTGTGCCGAATCTAATTCCGAGAAGCGTTCAACGACGCCGGAATTAAGGCTGTTTAAATTGAAGTACAACAATAGAGAACGGCCCACGCCAATACTCTTGCGGCGCACTTAACCGCACGAGCACCCCGCCATCAATTGTCAAAATCGTTTCCGACTTGAAACAATGGACGATAAGCCCGCAAGAGAGAGAGAGAGTGATTTTCCGTAATTTTAATATAAATAATTGTGGACCGCTAGAATGGAAGGCCGCGCGTCGACCGGTCACGAGCGTGCGTCCGGACATATCTGAACCTATTTCTTTGTATACACTCATCGTGTACGGTACTTGTAGGATCCGTATGACTAAGGATAAATTGTTTAAAAAAGAAATCAAATACAATTTTCTTGCTAGGTAAAAGATTTACAAGAATATATTATAGTTTCCCAGACTACAACCACCTACAACTATCCTCTAATCGGATTTCATCAAAATCTATGGTTAGTCTTAGGGCCTCTTTCACCATCTGTCAAGTAAGCTAACCGTCATTTAAAGTCACCTGTCACCAGGAATAATTTAGCTGATATACCTTTGTTTGTAGGGTAAAAGTCCCAAACATTAAAAAGAAAATAATAAAAAAAAATCCTATCAAAGGATGCACTAAACCGAGTGCATAATTTAATAAAACATAAAATTATTTCTAAAAGTAACTAATCAACACTTTACTTGTAGTTGGTGAAAGAGGCCCTTAAAATTAAGAACACAGAGTTAAAAAAAATTATTGTTTTTGTTTCGATAAAACACAAAACAATGAAATCATTTTCAGAAATCCTCCAAATACCACCGTGAATATTTGTATAAAGGACACAAATATGGACAATTATAAAGAATATCACCGACAAAGAAGTGTTTCATGATTTCCAGGAAATAATCTTATTATATGACGCTTTAAAACCGAAGCAAGAGCCTCGCATTTTAAAATTGTGATGCAATTATTTTAAACGCTGACATTGAAAAAGACAAGTTAAAATAATCCGAGAATTCCGAGTGCCCTTCACTTGGTTGTTGCGCTGATGCATTGTGATGGTCGGTGTATTTAGACCGTATGATTTCAAGTTACCTACTCAGTAAGCTCTTATAAAGGATGACTCTGGCTTACACGTTAGCTGATGCCAGCTTGCGTTACTGCCTCATTTCATTTTGGAAAGCTTTTTCTCAGTGGAGTTGACGACCAAATCATTTTTATTATTGTAATTGAGAGCAGTAAGGCAGACGGTCTACTTAATGGTAGGCTACCATGAAACCCTAACATCAAGGGACAGAAAATCAAGAGATTTCCCTTGAATAGCCAAACGTAGGTAGGAATAGGAATCGCTTCAGAAGGGAGTTTAAGAAGGTCTAAGAGACTTCGAACTATATTCTGCAGATATATCCAAGTAATGAGGATGAACGTAGTCAGTAAAATGATAAAAATAATAATTCAGATCATTGTGAATAATTAAGGTCGCACCTGTCAGGCAAAACCAATTTCTGCTCACGAAATTTTTTCTCCGCCCGGAAATTCGAATATAGCACAAAATGTAATTTTGTTGATCGATTATCAATTAAAAATTCACTTCCTTCTGATAATGTGTGCAGGAGATGATGACTTTGGAATAGCAAACAAGAAACGATTTAATATAATTAATGAGTTAAGCTTCGAGTAATGGACAACCTGACAGCTTAATGCAGTCACCAAAACTTACCTTGAATCTTTATAAGCATCACCGAATGTGTAAATAACAGACTTAGTAACTAATGCACGAAATGTGGGCAGACATGTTGACATTATGTTATCGAACTAGGTGACGTTATATTATCAACAATTAGTCTGTGAAAGCACTTCGGGTCTCGGTATGAATAATTTAAGCCGTTCGACTAGTGTCGCTCAGGCAATACCTAATTCAATATTCCTTTTTGTCGGTACCAGACAGACAAAAAGCAATATTGAATTAGGATTATACTAATAAAACCGCTTAGTCAATCTAGATGTTACCGCTTCACTGAACAGCCTAGTTAGTTTCGTAAATTAAATGCCAGATTCCCAGTAACTTCTTATGAGACAGAAGTATATTTGTTTTATTGCAATTTTTATATAGACAATTTTTTCAGCCACTGTCTCTAACTGCACTTCGTATATGTAATCAAATAATTTGTTTTATTTATGCAGGAATCTTAATCCACCTGTTTGCACTTCACGTTTTAAAGTTCAATGCTTGCAATAATTTTTATCTATGCAATTATTTTTCCTGTACTTTTAAAAGTTGTCTTGATTTGATCCTAATTAATGCAAAATTCTAAGAGAAAATAAAATTGGTCCTTTTGTCATTAATTAAAATGTCTTCATTGATTTGAGGATTTGTCATAATAAAAAAATAGCTTTTTTGACATCGATTTTCAAATCGGTTTAAATACATTCAGATGCTATATTGTGTTTGTAAACTTTTTGACTAATATTGTGTTCATATAAATTTAAGTAAAATCGTAGAAATTTTATGTCTTATGGTTAAGAGGCTTGAGAATATACTTATTTTTTTACAAATTTTTGTCTTAACATTTAATAACATTTTTGTAGGAACTAACATTTATTATCCTTAATTGAATTTCCTAAGTAGTGAATGGTCACGCGGCTGTCACAAGTCGTAATTCCTCATAAGGAAGAGTAAGGTTGAGTAGGTCAGCCGATCGACATTTAGTTTAGTGGGTAAGGTACTAGTAATAGATGAGAGGCGCGATTGTCGACGATAAAGCATCGCGGCGGGCGAACTCGGCGGACTGAGGTGCCGTCTCGAGGTGAGAAACGTGGTAACAGGGCGTGAGATAGAACGGCCGATACCGTCCACAGCCCGATCGCAGTACTCCGGCGAACCAACCGCCACTACCCGATCAATCCCGATACCCTATATGTACCTCTATACAGTGGCTGAATCACAACTAAATCCCGTTAAGGGCACCCTGTACGAGCGAGTGAAGTCACTAATAGATATTTAGGAGAATTTGTTCTCTCAACTTACTATGATGTGAAAATTATGTATGAAAAAAAGACTGTATGCGACACTTATTGAACTCGTGAAAATAATAAAACATAATTTTTAGACAAAGGTTTTTAAATGGTAACTATTGACAAAACAATAATAAATATAGATTATAATTAGGATGTTTTAATGAAAAAACATAAAAAAAATAACATAAATTGACTTAGAACATTATTATGAAATTACAAGAATTTTGGATTTTGGAAATTACCTAATTGTACTAGATGTGAAATTTCAGTTTTTTGTTTTCATCCAATCTTTCATATTATATCTCAGAAATTTCACGTTTCTGTGCTTTGTGTATTGCTACTACGACCAATAACTACCGAGTAGGTAATCATGGAATTACGTAGTATGGAATAAGCAGCTTCCGTTGGCAAGTGAGCTCTTTTAAGAGAACTCCCAACGAACGGAGCTCTGGAAATTTTTTCACAACAAACCTATATCTACATTGTAATAACAAACCAGGTATTTCACAGTCTTGTTAAAAATATTTAATACACAATAATGAGAATTGGAGCCCCCACGACTTCAATTTACCAAATTGACATAATAACTATGATTTGTAAAAAATATTTTTTTAAAGATTGTTTTTTTTTCGTTAACCGTTTTTCGAATCGACACCTTCGTGTAATTAAACCCCGTCACGCGATCGTGAGACCAGAAAAATAAAGCGTAATCGATTTGTAATACTGGTTTGAATGGCGAACTGAGCCGTCATTTCTCGGCGCGCCTTCAGCACTGGTCGTGCAGTCAGGGGTGCACTGTGCTCAGTGCGACCACGGTACTTTTATCGCATTGCATTTTTATAATCGTATCTCTACCTCAATTTTTCGGCGACGTGGAATAATTACTGACAGCATCTCGGAACAGTTCACGCGGCAAGACTTCGACGACAGCTGTGTGAGCGTATGAGAGGTTTTCGAAGCGGAAAATTGTAAGATCCGTTCATACCTACCAACAAACAATGTATGTAATTTTAAAATCAGTTAGTATCTGTCATTATAGTCATTGGTATCTGTAATATTAGTTTGACGCAATCTATACATGAAAAATTTTGTCCTGAAAGTTATTTATAGAAATACTAGCTGGTGCCCGCGACTTCGTCCACTTTGAAAATTAAAAGATATAACGTATGACAAACTATGTAAAGCAATAATAATAAAGCAATAGGCGTCAGACATAATTTTTCCAAGCGCTGGATCTTTAGTTTTAGATATATGTCTAGTCTATGGCCATCCTGAAATTCTAATTTAACTATTGGTGAAAGAAAGAGTTTTTAAGTCGGATGAGTAGATATAAACAAACAAACATACAAATTACACCTCTTTATAATATTAGTAAAGTATAGATATTTAATATTTTTATTTAATATATTCACACATTCCACACAGCACCATCTAGTTCCAAAGTAAGCAACTTAATGCTTGTATTATGGATACCAGACAGTGGATATATACTACATTATCTACATTACTTTTTTTGTAAATACATACATATTATATATACAAAACATCCATGACTCAGGTACAAAGGTAAATGTTAACACATAAACATTTGCCCCTAGCGGGATTCGAACCCGCAACCGCTTGGTTAACAGCTAGGGTTACTAGCCACTAGACCAAACCAAACGTGTCGTCAAAGCTTACTTACTTACTTATATTCGAAATGTAACACTTGTAGGAAATGTTTTCCACAGGTGGTCTTCTTTGAGGAAGTGGTTACCGTTAGTAGGTCCGGGTTGAACTGGTTGAACGCAGTGTGCCCGACCATTACTAAAGCTGGATTAAATGCTCAACATTGTCAATTGTGACTCAATAAATAATTATTATACATAAATAATTGAACACTTTAGTCTGATACGATACTACTTCTTGAAAAAGTTTTCTTTTTTATGTCGAGTATGTATGTAATTGCAGGCTTCAGTCGGAGTAATGATACGCTTAGCGACCGGTAAAACGTGTAGGTGAAACGTGTAGGGACTTTGATAACTTCAAAAAAAAAAATTAAATTCGCAAAATGATTTCGAGGTGTGATGTGGTAAAAATCACGCGCTGGTGATTACAAGGGGCGTATCCCTGTCATTACGTTGTCGGGCCCTCGGTGGCCGGATAATGAGCTACATTGCTTGCTCGAATTCATTTACTTATAAACTTTTAAGCTGTCTAATGCGAGCTTAACTTTCTATACTGTTGCTTAAACATATTTCCGAATTTCATTATTTTTCGTATTCGTTTGGTTAAGGTACCTTATAATACGGTTTATAGCCAAACTAGCTGGTGCCCGCGACTTCGTCCGCGTTCTGGATGAAAGGTGCTTATGTCCTTTCTGGTATCACAGACAACGTGTATGCAAAATTTCATGGTGATCGGTTCAGTAGTTTTTGCGTGAAAGAGTTACAAACATTCATACATCCATACAAACCACTGACGATAGTCTGTGATACAAACTTTCGCATTTATAATATTAGTACGGGATGGACCGTCAGCTTGTCTGTCTACCTTAACATAAAAATATTTTAATACTCAAGAAAAACTAACATAAACGAAGTCGAGGGCTAAAGCTACTTTTCTATACTTACATCCGAAATCAAAGTATTCATATGACTTGAAGGGACATAACATAACATAACGAACGATAAATACCAGTTGCATAATTTAAAAAAGTGCTCATAATAAAGTGTGATGTTGGGTCATATAGCTTTATTACCCAGGGTTCAATTCTTCCATTCATTCGTATTAAAACTTACTTAACAAAAATTAAACTCAATCAACCGCCTTTATAAAAAGCTTAAATGTCAGTTTTTGTTGTTTTCGTAAAATTACATGTCATTGTGCAAGTAATTACGAATAACACCTTGGAGCAAGAGGTCAAAAAGAAATTCACTTAAAACTGTAACACGCCCTTCGCGAGAGCCGCACCGCAGCAAATTTATAAAGTCAGGTCATTTTCGAAAACCAGTGTCCGAAAGTGAAACTACCCTGCGCATTTATTACCGAGTAAAATATGTAGATTGCTGGCGAGATAATAATGATATGTGCTCGTGGTAATGAAATTTCCCGCCGTCAAACGGTGCCAAAGTAATTTGCGTTGCTTGTCTCTGGCAACGAGTGCCCCAAGGGCCGCTTTCGAGGTTGCGCAAGGCGTTAATGAGACTTATGTCAACTTTTTATTGGGAGTAAATTGGGAGTAACGCGCCTCGCTAGGACGGTGCTCAATACAAGATGCGACTGTATCATCTGCCTAACGACGCCTTCCACAATCCATTCAGATTCAATTATTGAATACTAACTAGTGTCCGGGACTTCGTACGCGTTGAAAAATAAAAATATATAACGCCTAATATCTATGTCGTTGTTACAATGGCGCCACATTTTTTATATTTTTAGACTATCCCTCCCGATAGTAACATTTTTCCAGGATAAAAATTTAAGTTAACATATAGGATATATGTTAATCCAGGCAATTTGTGTATCAAATTTCAACTAAGTAAGTACATACATTATGCCGTTTTTGCGAGTAAGAGTTACAAAGTGAAGGAAAAACCAACTTTCGCTCAACATTATTTTGAGCAACAACATAATTTTCATTGCTTTTAGTAGTAGTACTTGTTTAAACTATCAAGTGACAGAATGAAAATATTTTATCATTACTCAATAATTTTCTTTTTTTGGGTGTGTTTGGGCTCAAAGGGTTTAGTTTATAATGTTTCATTAGTGAAACATAATAATTTCTGCACAACTTGTTGAATACTAGTAAACAAAATAATAAATTTGCATATATTTACATCAAAATGACATAAAAATTTATGAATTTAAGATGCTTAGCTTAAGTCATGACTTCATTAAAGGTATTTACTTACCATTCATTCTTTATCTTTGTACATTGCGCTTGTAATCATTTAAGGCAAGAGCAAAAATCTCGAATATTTATACTTATTATTTTTGAAGTAAACTTTATTAAGTTTCGTAATTTTTTTGTTACCTACGTAAATAAACAGCTCTTATTTGAATAATAGGTTGGCGCATACGGCTGTTCATAATTGCTGTTTGTGCAAAATTTAATTTTGTAACACAGATACTTTCGATGCGACTAAAGTCATTAACCCTGATCGTGTTTACCGTCGACTATCATTATATGTCTTGCTCGCGAACGGAATAGCATCATAAAATCACTTTACAAATAAAGAGATTCTTGTGTTTAATTAAGTGACTCCAACAGCTCAATTGAGACGATAATTAAAAAAAATTGGTCCAGCTTTCGTGGCCAACCTAAATTATTGTTAAGAGCCATAACATTACAATTTCACGGAAGAGCTACACGGCCACCCCGAGAGCACGACGCAGGCGATCCACTCATATTTGTTAAATCATCGGAACCCTGTAATTTTGATCGATATCTTTATTGACGGCACAAATTTATTGATCATTTCTTTGCAAACATACGTTCCCAGTGAATACAATATGGCGATCGGAGTGCTGTCGCAAGTCGCCGCGAGACCTTTTTGCGTGCTGTGATTATTGCTACGGTTTCGATTTTCAATAGCCTCTTTATATCTGATTGGCCCACTTCGCTCACTTTGTTTGGGGAAATTGAATTTATTGCATCCATCTATTGAATAAACTCATATCTACGAATAAGAAACGGTAATTTTATTGTTCATTGTTTCTACAACTTCGTGCGATTAAACGGATTTAATCATTTTAGGAATGCGGAATAAAATTTTGTGATGCATCGCAATCTTACCGTTATATACAAGTATTATATATTCCTGCCAACTAGTCTATAGATATTATATTATAAATTTTTTAATAAAGTCAAAAATTTTACCATAAAAATTGTCATCCTACCTAATGAACCAAGGAATCAAGGACATCCCGTCCGGTCTCTTTTTCATCATCACGTATGATGTTGTTCACTTTGTTCAGTTCTAAAGACACAGGTACAACATTAATGTTGACAAGAGATTGTTGATCAGGGATGATGTCATCTAAGCTGACAGAGGGGATGACGCAAGAAAGGCAGTTAAAATACACTCTGGTGCAATGAAATCGCACATGTAAACATTTTTTTGAAAAATATGGTGTTATTTTTTTTTTATTTAAAAAGTCACATATTTTTTACAATAGGATGAAAGGTTATTTCAATACCTATTCAATGATACTATATAAGCGGTGATAAGTTTACCTTACTGCCGAAAAGGAAAGCAAAAACAACAAACCCCAAAATTGCTTACTTAGCGCACTGCAGTTTGCGATAGCAATTGCAGGTATAAAAAGGCCTGTTTTGAGTAAAACGTCATCATTTGCATTTCAACGCTCTACGTGAAAGGACGCCTAGTGACTACAGTTGCAACATTCTGAAGAAAATGGATACTACTCCGGAAAAAGCCGCTCAAGTCGTTGCTCTAATTGAAGCAGGCCAGAACCAGAGTGCAGTAGCTAGACAGCTGAATATCAGCCGATATTCAGTTCGTCGTGTATACCAGCGCTATCGGGAGACTGGTGGCTATGAACGGCGACGAGGATCTGGTCGCGCCAGAGCTACAACTCAACGGGACAACCGATTTCTCGTAACGACGTCATTGCGAAATCGACGACTGACTGCCGTTGATCTTGCACAACACCTTCAAGAGGTACGTGAAGTGGAAGTCAGCCGGTGGACAGTTAGAAGAAGACTTGCCGAAGGTGGCCTGACTGCGCGTAGGTCAGTAAATGCTCCTAATCTAACACCAGCTCACCGCCGCGACCGTCTTCAATTTGCACAAGAACATGTGCACTGGACACTCGACCAATGGAGAGCAGTCCTGTTCTCAGATGAGTCCAGGATGTGTCTTCACGGCAATGATGGTCGAGGAAGGGTCTATAGAAGGCCTACAGAGAGATTCTCCCAGTGTTGCATCACAGAACATGTGGCATACGGCGGTGGTTCGTGTATGTTCTGGGGAGGCATTTCACTCGAAGCGAAAACTGAGCTTGTCTTCATCACGGGGGCCAATATCAGGCGACAAACAAGAGGATTGACATCTCAGCGGTACATTGAGGAAGTTCTCCAGGAACATGTCGTACCATTTAGCGGTTTTGTTGGAGAGAACTTTCTCTTTATGCATGACAATGCAAGACCCCATACAGCTGCTATAGTACAACAATACTTGCAAGAGGTAAATATCCCCGTGATGGAGTGGCCAGCTCGAAGCCCGGACCTTAATCCGATCGAGCACTTATGGGACGAGTTAAAAAGAAAAATAAGAGGCAGAAATATTGCTCCAGCCAATCTTCTGGAGCTACAAAATGCGCTAAAGGAGGAATGGGAAGCCATACCACAAGACTTTGTCAAACACTTAATAGAGTCTATGGAAAACCGGTGTCAAGCGGTTATTCGGGCAAGAGGGGGTAACACTTCTTATTAATAAATGTTTTTTCACTACATTTTGTGATTTTTTTTTTAATAATCCCCAATTTCCGAACTTTTTAGTTAAGCAAAAATCCGCTGATAAAAATGTATTTGTTGTTTTTGCTTCTCTTTTCGGCAGTAAGGTAAACTTATTACCGCTTATATGGTATCATTGAATAGGTATTGAAATAGCCTTTCATCCCACTTAAAAAAAATATATATGTCTTTTCAAATAAAAAAAATAAACAATATTTTTCAAAAAATCTTTACATGTGCGATTTCATTGCACCAGAGTGTACAATAAAATTGATCGATATATCTACCAAAAGGACAAATGCGTGGAATACAGACCTTCGAGACGTGGGAGCCAAGTGGAGGGAGGCTTCAAACCCTAGACGAAGACTGAGGAAGTGCCCAAGATTTTTCCTGACATTGCAAACTGATCTAGCAAAATCAGATTGCCAGGCATCTCTAGTCGATATAGATAGAAACATTAATTGAATTTATTTTATTGAATAACTACGAGTGCGAATAAAATATTGTAGCTTTTGAATTACAATATTGTATCCGCATAACTAGATCTTAATAAAATTTGGATTCTAAGAACCATTCAAGTATTCTCACAGAAGATAAAAAATGCTATTGAAATGATTTCATATTTAATTCTACTAAATTCAAAACCACAAATTCAGTTAATTTTTTTCCTCTTTCTAATACATAATTATAACGATAATTTTGCCATTACAGCGGCCAAAGAAGGACATTAGGTAAGAGATAATGGTTAACTTTTTTGTATTTATGAATATCTGTAATTACGTATATGTGTACAAACAAAAATTGTGAGTTTTTCGCTGCTCTTTTCACTAGCCGCTGCTTTTCGGTGTTGATGTTGAATACGGCTTTTACCGGATTCATGCGATAATTGTCGAAAGCACTATGTTATAAAATTCTAAAATGCGAAAGCGAGTTTGTTTTTGTGTTTGTTACACTTTCATGCTTTAACTATTCAACAAATTATCATAGAATTTTGCATAGACGTTATCAGGGATAAAGAAAATGACATATTAGGGTAGCTTTTATCGAAACAAAAGCATAAAAGCATTGTTCTCCAGGGATAATAAAAATAAAAATAAAAATAAAGATAAAACGAAATAAAAAAATTCTATGCCTTACAAAAATAAAGATTGAATAAATGTTTCAACACCTAAGAAAAAGGGCCGAAGTCGCGAGCAAAAGCTAGCATAATATAATATAATATAACATAAGAGTAATGTTCTTAAAATGTACAACCGCCACTATAGGGACCTACACAATGCATATTGTATCGAATTTTATAATGTAACTCGGGCTATAATTTCGTTAACTTTAGAGAGAATAGTTAACTCGCCAATGCTAACATTTCTCTACACAACCATATAGTATTTTGTTTATGTGTTGAGATAGTGTATATTTATATGTGCAGTTAAAGTTAGCCAACATCAATGGCAGCCGGTGACCGGGCAGTGCGCAGCGGGTGACGTTTTCCGCCGCACGGAACATACAAGCGTTGCCCCCATGTCACGTGCTTGTTTTTCGTCGACAAGCCTATCTCAAACTTGTCTCTTTACCAACCGCGATGATTTATCCCCATTTTAATACTTTCACCATTCCAGGAAGCATTGTCGTTTGTCTTAAGTGCGGCCATAATCGTAATTATATTATCTGCAGATACTTAATTTCATACGCGGTGATTTTGTCTTATACCTACTTAATTTCAATGTATTATGCGACAAAAACTTGCACATTTTCGATGCCACAAATAGTAAAACAAGACAAGTGTAGTTAAATTATGAAAATTCGTTTTATTAAATCTGGTGTTGAAGCTTTACAAACTTAGATAGGTTTAATCCGTACTAATATTATAAATGCGAAAGTTTTGTATGGATGTATGGATGTATGTATGGATGTTTGTAACTCTTTCACGCAAAAACTACTGAACCGATCGCCATGAAATTTTGCATACACGTTGTTTGGGACACCAGAAAGGACAATATACCTTTCATCCAGAAAAAAAGTACTGCTCCCGAGGGATTATCTAAAATTAAGGAAACTAACTTCTGGCTAAGTAGCAATAACGATGTCAGGCGATATATCGCTTTTTCAACGCGGACGAAGTCGCGGGCACCAGCTAGTGTTAGAATAAAGATAGGAACGGTTTTTACCATACGCAGCTTCAGAACTGAGAACGGATTACGTTTGGTAAAGATGTCCTTGCAACATCAAGTCTATTGTAAGACTATATAAAAAATTACAATAATTCAAGAGTTTACATTTGATTAAAATGCGGTTTTGTATTTTGTAGCCACAACGTGGGCGCAGTGAGACAATTATAGTTAACCAAAACCGATAACCAAGGACGTCTTTGTGCGGATGGTTTGTAATACTTAAAATGTAGGTATTCATACTCATAGTTATTGGGAAAAACTTTTGTGGCGGGTCGTCGTTGTCGGGGGTTTTTTCTTTGAAAGCTGGCGTGATCAAGATGGTTCTTAGCTATAATTGATGACACGCAGGGGCGTGCGTTCCATACATGCAAATAAGCTCTGCATACCCTGGAGTCCCACACATACATGCCCCTAAATGATAACTATAAATTCGTTAAAAATCATGGTAATAACAATAATAATTAATCTAACTCGTTCGCGTTTCACATCGCGCGCCATCTCTTGTTATGATTGAGGAACTTGTTGAGTTATCGCCTATCGATGCAACCGTGGCGCCCCTTGCATTTAGCGGCCATAAGCTGAACTACGTCGTGCTTATTTTTCATACAATACATCACGTGTAGTACACAGTAAATGTGTGTATGTGTGCGTGAAAATGTATGCGTGTGTTTAACTTTTGACGAATTTTAGAGGCACAGCTTATGGATGTAACCCGTCTGAATTGAATAGCAGACAAAGCGTAGCCTAATTGTTGATTGTAGGCAGTCGACTTGTTTTAGTCGGACAATAAAGACAATTTTGTTCCTACTTATTACAAAGCGGTCAAAGCGTTTTGTCGCTATTTTTTTCATATTTGTTTTGATTGTGTTCGTGTTTGACAGTACTTAATTAATTAATTATTTCATTAATTTACTATAAAACATGACAAATAACATTGAAGTAATATGTACTAATGTATGAAAATAAGTGGGTTTAAATATAAAAACCGCCTTTACGTAGTAATATGAGCTCATTGTTTTCGATGAAAAAATCAGTTGATCTGTGATGTAGGTACCTAGATACTTTTAAATTTTAATTAATTTGCGCAAAGAAAATAAACTTAACATTAAAGGCTACCTTGGATACTTATCACATAAGTGATTTCAATCACTTATTTAGATATTCATGGTGGCCCAAACAAATATCAGCGAATTAATACCTACTCTAAGCCAATGTCGCCGCCGGTCGCCGTGCGGTGAGTAGGAGGCAGTTAGGTACCACCGCAGGTAACCTACTGGTGGTAGGCCATCTAAACAATGCTGAAGTGGGTAAGTTTTAGCCGTGCATACCCTGTCTGAAATCTCTGTGCACGCCACTGATGACACGTTTGGTCTAGTGGCTAGTAACCCTAGCTTTTAACCAAGCGGTCGCGGGTTCGAATCCCGCTAGGGGCAAATGTTTATGTGTTAACATTTACCTTTGTACCTGAGTCATGGATGTTTTGTATTTATAATATTATGTATGTATTTACAAAAAAAAAGTAATGTATGTAGTATATCAACTGTCTGGTATCCATAATACGAGCATTAAGTTGCTTACTTTGGAACTAGATGGTGCTGTGTGGAATGTGTGAATATATTTATTTATATTTATAATTTTTGAAGATTTGATAAGGCGTTTGAAGAACATCAGCTCATTTCTTAGTTGACGGCATATTACTAACCACAAATTTGAAAGTTCTAAAATTTGGCTGGTATAAGTACTGTTACTACGGTGGCATTTCCATGACATGATAACCTGGACCTGATCATGTTGCCGTTTCGGCCGTCATCGCAACCATATTTCGCAACCAGTTGCAACGGAAGAATTTTGCTGCAACATCAAGTTTAGTAGTCTGCGGGACGACCAACTCCTCAGCAACTGACAGCCGATATAGCGTGTTTGGACTCAATAGAAAGTCGAGGGTTATTTTATAATTTTTAATTATTACTTCTGTAATAATATTTCTCATTGTAGACAGGACAGTATCAGGCGCATATATTATTGTCAAAACAACCTTCACAATTTAAGAGACTATATTGAATTTTAAAAGATATTGAGTGGCTAATAAATCTTTAATATTGACTAATACGATCGATTGCATATTTAAATAAAAATTAATTATACTGGTATGCATTCTAATAACATGTTTAGTTGAGAACACAAATATAAAACTAAATTGTATTTTTTTTTTTATAAATAACGTATAGAATTGTATTCTTTATTAATTTAGCCATATATTTATTATTAGTTAGCCTCATTATTTAGCCATAGGTACTTAAATATTTATCGACTAGATCTTAAATGTGCGTATGAAAAACTGGAACACCAAAATTTAACTTTAAAAATTAATAATACATAATAAATCAACAACTAAATGTAACCCAAGAAAAATATCTACGACGAACCGCTAAACGAGAGAGAGCCTAGCTCTCGGGTCGCTGGCTATGTCAATTAGATGCATACTCTAGTTGAAATGTCTGATCAGGTTAAGGCTCGCTGAACCTGTCCGCTTCAAAGGATTAGCGTTTTAAAGTCAAATTAGTCAAATACACGTTACGTCAACAATATGTTAACTTTTCAGATAATTCTATCAAAATAAAATTTGTACTTACTTATGATGATGTGTAAGTACAAATTTTATTTTGATAAAAAAATGGATGCATTGGTATTTAAAGTAAATATAAATAGTTAATATAAAATATTTTAAAGTAACAATATAAATAGTTGTGCTTGCGACTTTGTTTGTTTTTTTTGAAAACCCCTAGGAGCTAATATTTTTTTCAATACACAATATATCCTATATATTAATTCAGGTAATAAATTATCCGTGTGCCAAATTTCATCCAAATCCGTTTAGCCATTTTTGCGTGATTTAGTAATAAATAAAGATATAAAAATTCACATTAATAATATTATTAGGATATCTTAAAAGCGAAAACTTCGGCTCCTTTTTTTCCAATTAGCTTGTAAACTCATTCCCTTTTTGTTTTATGTTTAGTTTATCAATAAAAAAATATTTTTGGGCAATGTTAGTTTTTTCTTCGCCGCGGTCAAATTAGTCCGCCCACTGCTGGCTAGATTAGAACAGTATAAATTTAATAGTAACATAAAATAAATGCTCATTTATGTAATAACAAAAAAAAAATAGTTATTACATTCATGTAATAACTTATGTAGTTTTAAGTTGACACTTCGTTTTCGACGAGTTTTCGTGACGAGTCCGTATAACCGTCAACACTTGACATTTACATGTAAAAGTTTATTAAGAAACATAATAATATTGGGCTGTTCGCCGATCTATAAAAAGTAAATCACGTCGCCAATGAGTTCTTGAACTGATGCAATTGTGAGAAATAAAAATGTCAGTTGAATTATGAAAGCGATCGATAATGAAAATGTTTGCCGCGCGCTGGGCGTCGCGATGCATGCCACAGCCGGTAGAAAGTATCTCGGGCTGCGTGAGCTTTCGTTAAATTGGCAACAGGTCACATGGAGTCGAGACTCGGGACACATAAATATGCCAGTCCGCCCCACGGACCACTTTGTTTGTTAATATAGTGCCAATTATAATCAAAGTAAACTGGCCACTGGCAACTCTGGCAAGCGTCAACTTCTTAATCTTTCTCACAACAATCAGATTCTTTCTCGTTTCCGTATCCGTAAAAGGATACTGTTTAATGTACTTGATAGATTGTGCGTTTACATCGAATTGATTTAATCGATTATTACTACCATTTCTGGGATATATTTATGGCTTTATATTCGTGATATCTTAAAATAAACATTTAGACAGAGAATTATCGCAATATCGTTTTATGGGTCACTGGAATATGTTGCGTATTCTTTAAAGTTGTACTCATGTTTTTGTCTTCATGGGGTTATTTAAAAAATTGGTTGTTTTATAGTTTTTATAAATGTAGGTATATATGTATTGGGCAACAAGTCTGGCTCTGGAAAATCATCATAATAACTTTACGTGTGCAGTAGTGTTTTAAGTAAGAGATACCAGAACCCATTATCTATCGCTTATATTTTATCTGTGGTTAAGAGTGAGCTGATATTACTACGTATGTGGTTAATGCATTTCCATAGTGTGTTCCTCGTGTTTATGATCGACTGTAGTCACCTTCCTAAAAATGGACTGTCAGCCTTTTACCCGACATTTATCATAAAAATGTATTTGTATCTAAATAAACGAAGTAAGTTATATTAAAAATATTTTAATTTATTCAAAACCATAAAAAAATAAAAAAATAAAAGTACTAATTTATCAATTATCCCCTTTGGGGCTGTATTAAAAAAAAAATTAAAAAAAACAGTTGCTTAGTCAAGTTCAAGCTTTTGATCAATCTTCTTCTTCAATCAATCTCAATCTTAAAATCAGTGGTTTCAGTGGTTTTAACAGCGAAAAGTAACAAAGAAAATAGATTTACTTTCACATTTACAAATATATTTAAACATAAACGTATAAATGTTATATGTTGTTAATCTTGTTTGATTTGATTGAACGAAATCGAGTGTACAATACCTATTATAATAACAGTTAGAGGTCTGATATCACAAATAGTGGGCTATTGCGAAACGGCACGATGCCGAGCCGAAATTTTGTTCCCACGGTGCGCGCGTCGACCGTGGCGGTGCGCTGTCGTCCATCAACATCATTATCTATTAAAAATATCACATCATATTGTTCACTATTTTGTATAAAGTCACTTTCTGCGTCGTCTCTGACTTGTTATCGTACCATTATCTTAAAACAACTATAAATCTCCGTAACAATAATTACGAAACATGCAACTCTCACTGGTTGGTTGAACTTATAAAATGACTTAAGCGGATATTTATGAAGATTTTTTTAAAATTAATCTATTTAGTATTTGGTTTTCAGTCATAACGAACTTTATTATTATTATTATTTTATGAAAACCTAGCTTTTACCCGCGAATTCCCTTTTCTTTGGTGTTAAAACATTTATTCAATCTCTACTGCTCGTATACATATTTTGTTATTTGTTTATTTTTAGATGGTCTCTCGGGAACAGCACATTTTCTGGATGAAAGGTCCCTATGTCTTTTTTTAGGTACGTCTGTGCTGCGTCTTACTCTCCCAGGGATCGATTGAAACACCTCCTTTTCGGACCAAGCGCTTTGAAACATCCTTTATAATGCGCACTGCCAGGGTTTGGAACTCCCTGCCGGCGTCTGTGTTTCCGAGCACATTATAACCCTAATCTTTTCAAGGTTCGAGTGAATAGGCATCTTCTGGGTGAGCTCGCTCCATCTTAGGCCTCATCCTTGCCTCATGGCTGGTTGTTGGCCAAGAGCTAACCCATCTCTTATAAAAAAAGAGCGCTTTTTTATGAACTTGTTTTTGTATATATAGTTATATAGTCAACGGTAGCCAACTATTATTAAATAAACCTAACTTCCATCACATTAATGTAAATATTTGCACCATAGTATTATTATGAACTCTTTTTACATGTCGTTACAGTCATATTTCGCAATACCTTTTGAAAATTATTTTTTAAAATAAATAATTTATTATCTATCAGTTTCAATTGCAAATGTGACAAAGAGTGATTGCATTATATCATAAGCAGGATTAAGGCTGACAAGTGGATGGAAACACTTTGACATATTGCATCTGCATTAAAAATATTTAACACCCACTGCTACTGAGATAGCTTTAATTGACGAGCCCGTTGGATGAGTTCTTAGGATGCTGTTCTAGGGTTCGCGAGTTCGATTCCCGGCAGGGTTAGAATTGGAAATCAACTTTTCAAAGTTGGCTCTGTTCAGGATCTGGAAAGTAGTGAAAATACTTAAACCGTCACCGTGAAATAATAGCATGTGTGCTGTTGTAATTCTGCGAGTGAGTAAGTAATACCAATGACCATTTCCATAGTGCAGTCGGCGGCACTTGTTGCGTTGTTTCTTTTATAGGCGATGGTTGCCACTTACCATCAAGTGCGTCAGCCTGTCTGTCGAACTTAACATATAAAAAGAAATATAGGTACATGAGCCTTACTGACTTTTTAATGCTAATTTTGATTGGCAAAAAACTGACCAATATTTAAGTGCACTAGGGTGGGCCCGTGTTATAATTGCGCTCGAATTCGTAAACCCCTGTCCTAGAAAGCTCACGGCGCTGCTTCGTTACGGCCCTTAAGACTGATTTATGTCGGCAATAAATATTTTTTGAAAGTCGAGTGCGATAATAACTCCATTAATTTTGATTAATGACCATTTCTCAAAAGTGAATTTTAACTTACTATTACGCGTGCAAGTCGGCGGGCCGTATCGCCGTGGATGGTAGCGAACCTTCTACATTTTAATTAACGTTATATTTTTTGACCGATTGTTCTTGTTTCGATTGCAATTTAACATGTCCGTTGACATTTTAATGAACACATACCTCATTATTGGCATTGATGTTAAACACTCGTCAATACATCACAAATAAGAACAACGCGATTACCGGTTCAGAGTATTTTGTTAACATAGTCCAGGATTTAGTAACAAATCAAGAATTGATCCCTTAGGGGCATATTTGGGCATATTTGATATAAGTTTATAATAGATTATGTATAATATCGATTAGTCAAAGAAATTTTCGATTTCGCCATGAAATAGGGTTGAAAAAAAATTAAATTTTACAGACATTTTTTTTTTGCTAAAATTTGAATTAATAGGGTTAGGGAGGTTAGAAGGTAAGGGTTGATACTTTTTAGATTAAGATATTTAAATTTATTTTCACCAGATTTTCTAGAACTAGAAACTTATACATACAAATTAAACCCTGAGGAACTCAAATTTTGATTTGTTAGTAAATTCTCCTAGACTAAAAGTTTCATTGCAATAATAGATCCCTTTCGTTGCATCCCTATTCGTTGGGAATAATATTATGTACATTTGTATTACACAGGTTATCGCGACCGGTCCTTTCTAGTGGCGACACATTGAGCACATTTGCAATGCGCGATATGCGGCATTACCATAAACAGTACAGGCGGAGGGCATGCCGTCTATCGCGGTACGACATATAAATTATTCAAAATAAAGTATCGCTTAACCCCTGACCCGCTGCGCGAGCCACACAGGAGCTCCGCTTCGCGTTACACCGCCCCCGCACGCCGGACCTCTACCCGCCCGAGTCAGAGCTTTCTGCGCTACGATTCGCCCTCAATCTCATACATTCAATTCAACATAAATACACTAGGAACAAAATAGTACTCTAACCTTAAGCCTCGTTCAAGTATTACCTACACTCAATTTTTTTTTTTTTTTTTTTTTTTTTTAACGAGGAGTAATCCGCTTACAGATTCCCTACCGCTGGCTAGACGGTAAGGATATGTGGGGGTCGCCCAGCACCTGATCATAGTGGCACTGGGAATACGCCACTAAAACTCCCCGGTGCCTCCTTGCCCATGATAGGGATGAACCGGGCTCTGCGGTTATCTTACACCGGTCCACCCCCAGGGCAGCCTGCCATTGCTGACCAGGCTAACTCCAACGTGAAGATTGTCCCGAGACACTAGTACAATCTCCATACGGAGGGACCTTGTGCAGGCACACACAGCTAGCCGACCATGTGCGCAAGGTCCCCCTAGACCATCTACAGAAGACGGGCCTACAGGCTCGCCTTCCCCAGACAGCCTCACCAAAAGTCCGCACTCTTTGAGTGCGGAAAACTCCACGGTGCGAGGTAGCCCGGCGAGGGTTTCCCTCTCGTGAGCGTTCGCTGCAGGCCCCCGCTCGGAAGCCCGCTTTGTAACGCTCACAACACCAACAGCGCTCTGCTACAGGCCCCCGCTCGGGAGCCCGTTTGGAACGCTCAGTCTCGCCTAAGAGGCGTGGGTGGTTTCCGATAACTCAAAGTTATTTTGAGCGTTCGCCCTCTGTTATTACAGTAACAGAGATTGAACATCATTCGGATAAACAATAACATGCCGTCGCTCCTACAGGCCACCGCTTGGCAGCCCGCTTGGAACTTCGGTTGAGCGCTCCTGCGGGACGCTCTTGGTAGCCCGCTCAGAACGCTCGTACGCCTTCTTGGTCCCCGAGGCGGCTCGCCAAGGGTAAGCCCCCTCACCTCGACAAGGTTATGGCGTACATAGAAGGGGGACCTACACTCAATTTAGAAAATATGTGAAAAAATAGAAAAATGTGTGGTATATGTGTACGTCCACAATTAATCCACAAGTAATTCCACAATTTAGGACAATTAACAATTTAAGACTAGAATCAGGTTTGGCCTGATTCTAGTCTTAAATTCTAGGCCGAGAAGGAACAACGATATATCCATTTTATCAATACCACAGATGTTTTCTTATATGAGAAACCAAGAATCGTAAACAAAATTCCTTTTTAAAAATTTAACGTTCGACGTTTTACATTTTTATTTTAATGTTTCCATTCTTTACAGGAATGTTGAATTCGTTCGGCGACGACGGTCCGTTTTGTTGAAATATTCTCGTATAATTATTATTGTTTCCGAGGTGGTTGTGAGCCAGTGTGACGAACAAGGCTAGCGTGCTAATACGCCGTTGTGTGCGCGCGCGCACCCGGCAGGAACCGCAGGACTCTGCTTATTTACTTAACAGCTTTCGTAAAACGACCCATTAGGGATAACTGTACTAAATAATTGCTGCAATGTGCCTTTCTATTTCTATGCGCGTGCGATGCCACCTGCCGCTGATCACTGTAATTATTTACTATGCATGAATGCAATGCGCGGCGGCTGTCTAGGACGACTCGGACAAAGAACGGTCCTACCGCAACGAACTGCCCAGGACAGGTTCCGATATCAACTTGGGTGTGCTGCGCTACCATTTTAAAATATACCTATTAATTCGCATTCGCGTAAAATTACTTCTACTTAGTATTATGACTTAACTGAAGCACTTTTTTCTGTTTTTAACGAACTTTTTTTTTACGTTCTCATTTCATTATTAAACTTATAGCCGTGAACATTTTTTTGCTATCACTTTGCGTGTAAAGTTAATATAAGAAAGGTTTGATTAAATTTTTCAGTACAAAAGACATCGACGCCGCTAAAAATCAAGTTCTTCATTCTTGCACCCAACAAAACTTTTTTTATTGCATATTTATCCCTGACAATGTGTATGCAGGATTTCATGATGATCGATTGAGTATTTAAGGCGTGAAAAGGTAACAGACAGACAGAGTTACTTTCACATTTATAATATTAGTAGGAATCTCTATCCAACATTAACAGTTAGTGGCGGAACACACAGTGTTTCGCAGTCATTTGGGCCTCCTCCTTACCCTCCTTAACTTAACTCCTCCTCCTTAACCACCTCCTTACCCAAAAGCATATGTGCTGTTGTGTTTCGATGAATAAGTAAAAGATTCCAGAGCCCATTTCTCTATCCCTTCACTTTCCCGCACTAGCAGTGCAGCACCTTTGGCTTTAGTTATGTTATAGTTAACAGTAGCTACCTACAATCAAGTAAATCGTCAGCATGTCTGTCGACCTCAAAGTGAAATAAGCTTTATAGTTAAAAAAATTCAAATAAAAAAATGGGATGTGGCTGTGTCATGGACACGGCCGTGTATTGTAAGATACGTGTACGTTACGAGTATAATATTTATACCAAAAAAATCCTTTAGCCATAGAGTGGTGTAATTAAATTTTGGATGTAGATGATAGATAGTAAGTAAAGCTACATCATTAAACTGTATCCCTCGATTTTGTTGTCATCACTTTTCTGAATGACCTCCCATAAATTTAAAGACGTATACTCAAGTAAAAAAAAATAAACCATAAACAATACCTCTTTTAATTGTAACTTGTAACTGTTGATAGAAATAACAATTTGATTTTGTATTTTATGATTATTTTCGTGCGCTCTCGCGACCTTGTCAAGAACATGATGTTTGAAAGCTTTATTTGATGCGGGACCTTGAGTTATCGATGACTATCAAAATGTGCCATCCTGCATTGTTCACTATATAGGTATACTAGCTGGTGCTCGCGACTTCGTCCGCGTGGAATAGTCATTTTGGGAATCATTTGGGTATCTCGAACGGTTTTCGCAGCGCACGCAACGGAAGCCCTCAAAGATGAATAATTTTCCCCGTTTTTTTCCACATTTTCGACTGTTTCTTCGCTCCTATTAGTCGCAACGTGATGTTATATAGCCTAAAGCCTTCCTCGATAAATGATCTATCCAACACAAAAAGAATTTTTCAATTCGAATCAGTAGTTCCTGAGATTAGCGCGTTCAAACAAAAAAACTCTTCAGCTTTATAATATTAGTATAGATATTAAAAGTTAAATTTTGCACGTGTCTAATATTCAATTATTTTAGAATAATTGCAGTAATACATCGATTTGTATGGGTATAAATTGTTACAATGAGATAGGCCGGTCTGTGTCGGGTTGACGCGCGCGGGCGTGGCTCAGACAATTGAATTGATAAGCGACTTTCTAGCGGAATGTAGAGGCATCGTAACACAATACCGCCAAACATATTCCATTGTGAACGGCGACGTATTCTGCTTTTCACTATAATAATACAAATTAAATTAATTATATCGAGATCGTTTAACTTTTCGAACGCTTGATTCGAATTATTATTAAACTAACTTGAGAAAATTATTATTATTATTAATTATTATTAAGTAACCTAAGTAATTTTAGAATTAAGTTTATGAGGAAAAATTACAATTACCTACTGCCTTTTTGTGGTTTTTATAGGAAACCAATTAAGTGGATAACCGGATATTTCTTGTGTACAATGTTATTATTCTTTTTGAGAAAAATGTCTAAAACTGTAAAATCCGTACTAATATTATAAATGCGAAAGTTTGTATGGATATATGTATGGATGTTTGTAACTCTTTCACGCAAAAACGACTGAACCGATCACCATGAAATTTTGCATACACGTTGTCTGGGACACCAGAAAATACATAGGGTACCTTTCATCCAGAAAAAAAGTACCGCTCCTGAGGGATTATCTAAAATTAAGGAAACTAACTCCTGGCTAAGTATAATAGCAATAACGATGTCAGGCGATATATTGCTTTTTCAACGCGGACGAAGTCGCGGGCACCAGCTAGTTTAATCGTAATCATCATATCGATCATAATGATATTTTATCTAAAAATTGATTTACTTTGATACTGTCCCCGCTAAGTACCTATTACCCTCGCAATTCTTTACTGGGATAAAATCATTATGTAGTTCATTTAACCTTGGATGTATATATGGACTAATGCAGACCATTTCACACTCAAATATGATTAGAAATACGTGATACCTAAGTGTATTCAAAAATGCAATCACAAGTTTAAAATACATACTTACGTTAATCATAATTGTACCTTGTTCTGTACATATTGACTCATAGTGACACATTTTTACGCCAACATCTAAATCTATCAACGAACATGTTTCGTCGGCAAACATGAAGAAACATAACTAAGTGAGCAATCACGATTCTCTGATTGACAGTTGATGAATAAAATATAAATAACGAAACAGCCAATATTGGATGTTGTTGGAGCCTCATGAATATTCAATAAGTGAGTTATTGAATAAAAGTAAAAGTGAATCTTCATAGACGTAATTGACAGATTTTGATTGATGTAACAGCTACCCGCTTGTCTGAGAATTTAAATATGTTTTGTGAAAATCTAAGATTAAATTAGAACTAAAGACAGAATTTTGAGAAAAATATAGTGAAGCCGGTTTCATAAACATTTGTGCGTAGACCGGTTTTGTGTTGCCATAATAATTGCTCTCAAGATGTCCCACGACAGTTGCCACAAACTGCTGAACATTGTAGTCCCAATATTTCGCACCGTTTTCCATGGAAATGACTGATTTTATCGGTTGGCTGCGTGTAACCTGTATGTACACAACAAGGCGTAGTTTTACCGGACTCACTCTGCCGGATAAACAGAGGTCTATCTTTAGTTCTTATTTTATCTGAGGTGTAAATTAATTGATTGTTTATTTACGAAGAACGGTATAGCTTCTTGAGGAGATGTACGGTTTTAATGCGAACGATTCATCACACTCTTTATGTTGATGTAGTTACGCTAGTATTAACGTTTCACAATCAGTAAGCCACTTCGCTGCAAGGTCGTCAGGTGCAAAAAACCTGGCGACGATGTGTTTTTGCTCTATTTTTATTCGTTTAAGAAAAAGAATATGAGAACACCTATTTGGAAGTGGCGAGCTCACCGCAACTGGTCCATACAGGAAGTAGAACCAATTGAACAACAGCATTAAAGATTTATGCGAGTTTTTCGAATCCTTCTTTAAAAGCCCAATCTTGATTAAATTTTTTATGCTGTCTGCCGACAAAATTATGGTCACAGTATTAATTAATTACGCTGATCAAGTAGCGACAATTGATTGCTTTACGAGACGATTGACATGAGCGGGGGGAAAGTAATGGAAATATTGTTTATGGTTGATTTATTAAAAATCTATCGTTCGCCCGCGACTTTGCGTGGTGTTTTTAAAATGTTTAATGTTGATACATAGTGTTTATTTAGTATTGATAAATACATTTATCTGTTAGCGTATCATGTAAGCTTTTTTGAATAAGACACATTTTTTTTTAAAATACCCAGTTTTATAACGCACTATCCTACTAGTAAACTACCTAAGCTAATTGAAAAAGAAAGTTAAATCTAAAACTATAAACAATTTATAGTTTAAATTTATTTATCGATTATAATATGCGAGCTATGAGGGGCAAATTTATGGAGATTAGCCAAAATAGACGCCGTATGTGTACATGTGTTTTTGTGTGCGTGTGTTTGCACGTGTCTGTCTATGATTATGAAATAAAAGCTTCACACACAAAGCTTTTATTTCATAATCATAGACAGACACCTCAATTATTTTTATTTGTAAGTTACTAACACCTTGGTATTAGGATGCAGCCTTGTTTATCGTTAAAATACTCGTATAAAATTGAGAAGCCATTCGCGCATTTAATTATCCGATTATTATATTTCATTTTTAATATAAAAAAATATGTCATACTAGCTAGCGACCCGCTTCCGGATTTACCCGAGACGGTTAGTTAGCGGTTTAGTTAGCGGAGTTAGTGGAGAAACAGACAGACGAGGACAGTTTCGGCGACGACAGTTCTCGTTATACCTATATATGAACGGAATGGTGTGTGGAATTGTGTTGAATTGTACAAATAAATAAATAAATTTTAGTAAATAGTAGATAAGTATTTTTTTAAAAATACCAATAAAAAATATTCAGCCCTCACATAGTTCATTAGCCTAAAGGCTTTTAATTTTGATTAAATATTAGGTGCTTTTTAGTCAAACGCGTTCGTGCGAAGCCTTAGTAATTGCAATTTGCTACAGTTCATTTAAGTTATAACGATCACAGATTTGACCTATGAGCGTCATCGGAGTTGGTTTATTTATTGTGGGCCACGGGGCATTGTGCCACAATTTAGCAGTGTTATGCAAAATACAAAGCGCCTCTCGATTCTACGATGTCTATAAATTGAGAAGACCGATCGTGGGATCGCGCAGGTGAACGGGAGAATTTGATATGTTACTTTACTTGAGCCGTCCGTTTGTGCCCGTAATATATGAGGGCATTACAATTATGTAATGCCCTATACGGTGCATGAACACACGAAACACATTGCATATCATTACACTAATCAAATTCCAAGCGACAAACTTGCGAACACAAAGGTCTACAAAACCTGCTGTCTTGTAGACTCATAAACTGCTGAAAGTATCCACTATTCTACTATTGCGTTTTTAAATATTTAAAAAATATTTATAACTCAGGAATAAAATGTGTAGAGCCCTCGACACTATTGGTATTGAGACTTTATATAAATAAAATTATATATACAAATTAAAAAAATATAGAATAATATGATTTAGAAAAGCTTACAATTAAAGTAATTATAATTACTGAATCTATTTTTGTTATAATACACGAGATCTCCGCACACATGCCTGTTCTAAACTATTAGGTACTATCATCTTAGGATTAGCTTTTTTTACAATTTTTGTATGCGTTACATCGCATGAAAAAGAAAGGATACTTAGTTTATTAAATAATGCAATATTTGATTCACTTAATGTTGTTTATTTAAACTAGAATGAAATATTGTCATATTTTTCAATGAATATCATTTTCTATTGTGATTCAATGATTAATTTAGTTTTTTTTTTTAATAGTGTAATAACTTTCAAAAATCCATTTAGATTGCAATAAAAAGTGAAGATAACAATCGAGAGAGGCCATTACAATGTTTACGATGTTTTTTCTATGATGCCTGTATCTTTATAATGGATCTATTATCTCGTTCTACTTGCAACTAACCCCTGCCCAAATAAAAGTGTGTTGTTCACACATTATAATTTATGTAAAGATTTTTGTGATAACGTCACGAAGTTATGGTTCGTAGCGACCATTTGACGAGAAATTATATCGATATAAATTATCTATTTAAAATAATGTTAAACATAGCAAGATACTGTCAATAATATTTTATAGTCTTTGATTAAAAAATGCGTCGAAATCATGTATAATTATTTATAAATACATATATATTCATCAAATAAAATAAAATATTTTTTTTTATAATTATTGTCTCTTTTAAAGTAATCAATCAGTAATCACCTTTCACTTCTGATAACATTTTATTATTTTTACTAACCTTATTTTGTATTTTTCGACGTGAACACGTCTTTATGTTTTCTTCCATAGTGGGAGGCAATTCAGAAAACTGATGATAACAAAACCGGGGATTCAGTTTGATGCTGTAGCTATATATCGAAGCTATTATCTACATCCAAAATTTAATTACACCACTCGGTAGCTAAAGGAGCAATGATTTTATTTTTAATACGAAAAACCATTAAATTTTTAAATTTAATATTAAAAAAATATTTTTTTTAATTTTAATTATTTTTCATTTCAGTTATGATAATCATTTTCATTACTACCTAAGTCTATGTTACCTTTATTAAGCCTTTGCTGAATCTATAAATAAATAAACAAACATACTTATTTTAAAATTTTCAATGCATTTTCTTCAGAAATTGGGTAATTAACTCGTCTGTAGTCGCGAAACGTCTCCCCTTAATATTTTTCGCTTCATTGGAAACAGGAAAAAGTCGCACGGGCTCAAGACCGGCGAATAAGGTGGTTGAGACGTCAACATATTTTTTGTCCAAAAATCGCAATCAAGCCACAGAATGTTAAAAGCTTGTTATAAATTTTTGCTCACGATCAAACAAGTATTATATTAATTGGCCGAAAATGGCTCACATCAATCTCAGTAAGTAGGTATACTATATTTTTATATATCACTTATTTACTAATAAAGGTAAAAAGATGATTTTATTAAGTTTGTTTATGTGTAATTTCTGTATATTTAAAGTTAAGTATGTGTAAACTAGCGTTGCTATCTAGGTAAATATTTTATATTTAGATACGAGTAGCATAAACCGTAGCCGCCTTTTTTAATAAATAAAATGAAATAAATATTTGTCTTTATTGAATGTATTTTATATATGTGTTTTTGCTTGTCCTGACGGACCATCAAAGACCGTCTTGACTTTATAGTCTAGCTAGAATACTGAAATTTGGAACATAACTTTATGAAGTAAACATCTGCTAAGAAGAGGAGTTTTGATAATAAAGTCACTAAAGTAAAGACTCAAAAGTTTCTATTATGAATACATACTTACTTAGTGAGTACTCATTTCACAACGCAACAATTCTTTTATAGCGAATATGAATTGATTTAAAAATTCATGATGTATTCAAGCAGAGACAATATTGTTCGCGGGTCGCAGCGGGGGTCCGAGATGACATCTCGCAGCGTGCAGCCATACCTCTACGTTTACCGCTCTCGAGGGCAAAATTTATGGACCTTAACACTTTATAAATAAGACCCAATTTGCATCGCGCATACCTATTTTACAACGTCCTTAAAGAAAGGAAAATAGAGCTTATTTCTAAGTACAACCATAACGTTTATTGAAAATAAGAGCGTAGATAAAAAAGACTGATAGGTTCAGTTACGAAATTAGGCAACCAAATGGATTTCGGTATCGAAGTTGATTCGCAACGCGATTCCTAGTACCGAGTGCGGTACAAGCGAGCGTCGCAGGCGCAGGGTTATCGCAGTTCGGGCGCCCGTCACGGTTCCCACGGCGAACGGCATTTTAAATACCTACCTTATTTATCTATGTACGGTGACAGAATCGCAGTGCATTCTGTTTAGAAGTAGCCTCTTCTGGATAGGTCAAGGATTTGGAGGTGAGTGCAGATCCGCACTGGTTTAACGAATGACCTGACCTTGCTGTTCTTGTTCCATTAAAAGTTGTAGTATATTTCTAATGCATTGATATTGCGTATATAAAAGCAAAGCGACACAAAGAGGCTGCCAACGACAGTGTAATGTAGACTAAAGATCGTGTCTTTTGAGTAATACTTAATTGATGTAAGTATGAGGATAACCATTAGGAGACAATTTAAATAAAGGATATTAATTTTGCAGGATTTCGACAGTGGATCTAGGTTTCTTCTGAACGGTACCGGACGATCCTCGCGGTTCTTCCGGTGTTGGAAGATTGGGTGAGGCGCCTAAGAGGTGGTCTCACATTCCATATGGTGCAGGTAATGACTGGACACGGGTGCTTCGGTCGTTATCTGCACCGTATAAAAAGGGAGGAGTCGCCGCGGTGTCACCACTGCGGCGACCCCGATGACACGGCCGAGCACACACTCCAAGTGTGCTCGGCCTGGAGACCCCAGCGCCGGGAGTTGGTGGCGGCGCTGGGTGGTGGAGATGTCACACTGCCAAACATGGTCGAAGCCATGCTTGGCAGTGTGACAATCTGGAAAGCAGTTGCTTCCTTCTGCGGTTCTGTAATGTCGCAGAAGGAGGCAGCTGAGAGGGAGCGAGAGGAAGAGGCCGGTCTCGCTTCCCTCAGACGCAGACGGTTGGGCAGAAGAAGGCGGGCATACCTAGCCCGTCTTTAACTGTCCATTGGGACCTGCGCACATAGTTGGCTAACTATGTGTGCCTGCACAAGGTCCCTCCGTCTGGGGATTGCCTCGGTGTCTCCGGGCAATCCTCCATTGGCGTTAGCCTAGCCACAGCAAGGGCTAGGCAGCCCTGGGGTGGATCGGAGTTGGTGCCTTGGCAGAACCCGGTCCATCCCGCACAAAGGGCGAGGAGGCACCGGGGAGTTTTAGTGGGTATTGCCGGGCCCGCTATGATTAGCATAGCGCGGTGCGCCGGCTGACCCCCACACACCCCTACCGCCTAGCCAGCGGTAGGAAGTCAGTAAATGGATTTCTCCTCGTAAAAAAAAAAAAAAAAAAAAAAGTTTCTTCTGAACGGTACTATGGGAAAATTATGGGGAGGCCGGACGGATTGGACGGTCCTACGGTGTGATTATGATCGTAATTTTAAATTTAAGATTTTTAAATTAAAAGTGTGTGTTTTGAAACTTTTATCTATCCTTTTTAAAATAATTAAAGTATAATATAGTATATAAGTAGTTTTCAGCCTCAGATTTCATTGACATTTCATAAATTTTTTTTACAGTTTATATTATTATACCAACCCAGCTGTTGCAAGCGACAGAATATACCCTATGTTACTCGCTGATAATGTAGCTTTCTTTTATAAGTCAAAGAATTTTCAAAATCGGTCCAGTAGGTAGTTTTGGAGTGTATTCATTACCAAAGGAACAAATATTCTGTCTGTATATAATAATATTAATATAAAAGTATAGAAGACGTCATATTTAAATTTCATAAGTTAAATATAGTTAATAACATTGTGACATTTTATGACATTTTATGAAAATGTCCCCATGTTATTAATTGAAAAAAGTTGACCTTTAATTACATTAAAAATTCAAATATTAAAAATTTAAAAATATTAGCTGGAACATTTTGCGACCGATTCATAGTCACACCTAGTAGACTAATCATTTTTTCATAAAATCAATCGTTTTCAATCAATTTTCATAAATAAAAATAATTTAAATTCACATGTAAAATGGATTTTTGTATGAAATACTTAGTGCAGATATATATTTTTTATCAATGACGCCATTCTTATTTCTAACAACTCTCAAATTGTGTTTTAAATGGTATGCAATCACAGCCGTGTAAAGCTGTCAGAAATGTGACTTGAGAACAAGGTTTCAAACATTATAATTGATTAAATGCACAGCTATGATGTATAATGTACTTAGTTTTGGTATGAAGAAGATAAATATACTTAAGTTCGAAATATTTAACTTAAATAATTATAAGTATAAGACGACTATAAATCAAGTTGGGGTCAGACGTCAAGGTTCGACCCGCGAAAAGTGGAGTAAGGAAAAAATCAAGTGATGAAATTAAAGTAAGTAACTTGTGGGTTATGTCAATCGGGGTCGTTGTGTAACTTCAAAAAAATATATACGAGAATGTGTCAATTCATCAATAAAGCGTCAATTAAATTCTTAATTTGTGCCTACTTGCTTATGCTTAATTAACTCGTTTAACTATATGGTTTTTTTTATTGAATTACAAAATAAATTTTAAAGAAAATATCAAGAAACTTTATGAATTTGTATTTCCTTTGTTGATATTATTTTATGATTTTATGTATATCTGTACTATACTAAGTACACGCTCCCGGCTTCGCCTGGGTTCAAAATAAAAACTGTCCATCTTTTAAGATAAATGTTTTATCAAAATCGGTTCAGTAGCTTCGGAGTTCATTGACGTCAAACATGTGACACGCAATTTTTATATATATAGAGATTATAAAATCATTTCTTTTTTTTACCAACTAATTACATAAGAAAATATGACTTCTTAATGTGATCCAAATCAGACGACTATGAAACAAATTTGAAAGATTTTTAAGATTTAGAAAAAAATATGGGGCCATAGAAATAAATTCAAGAAAGGTTCTTTTGAAAATATTTGTATAAATTTTTTTCGATAGGCTCAATTTTTAAAGGAGAAAACGGGGGAACCTCGAAACCTCGATTTAGTCAAAAATTTTGTAGGTATAATCGGTCTGAGCTGCATTTGTCCCAATAGAACAATAGAGCTTGTCGTTTGAGCGCAGCGCGATGGCATTAGTTTCTTCAAATAACTACCTATTTTTCAAATTCTGCTGTACCCGAGTCCTGTGTTAAGGAGCTCCAACTGACTTCTTCTGACTTTCAGATTAGTTGACATGTTTGTAATTACCTAGTAAGAATAACACTCACACTTTACTTCCGTCATATTATTATAATGTTTGCGTGTGTGTGCAGTCTTGTTGTCGTGGTAAAACTAATATTATTAATCGTCAAAGTGTCTTTCTTTAAGAGGATAGATAAATTCTTTAGAAATTGGTTCGAGTGGCTCACTCGTCTCCACATTTAAATGGTACAGTTAATTTACCATTGAATTTCTTATCTATAAGTGATTGTAAAGAGTACCTATTGGTAACGTGGGAATAGTCATTGCCTGGCTCCGGATTACGCTGATGACTATCGGTATGAAAAATGAATTAATAATAACACCGATAGTGGTCGATTTAATCTTTGTAAGCTAACGAAAAAAAAAACGATTGCCACATTATGAACACTCTCTTAAATGGTGTTGATAATGTGACTCAGACGTTTTAATGCGCGCAATAAACCGAATCATACTTTATTATAATAAAATAAAAAGAATATAATAAAAAGATATAATATAATAAAAAGACTATAAAAGTATTACCAAATAGTGAATGTAATCTGGAAAAAGTATACATGTATGTTTAATTTAAAATCGGTTTAAATGTGTTCGTAAAAACATACTGCATAATATGCTATAATTAATATCTATACTAATAAATAAAATTGAAGTGTCTGTTTTTTACTAAATATAAAACATCAAATTTTATTTTGATTTTAAATCAATTAAATTTTATTTTAGTGGTATGTGCACTATACGGTATATAGTGCACATACCACACAGTGTAGTCGCAGTTGTTCTTGTGAACATAGTGGAATATCACTAAGTGGTGAATCAGTAAGCCAATGTTGATTTCTAATATAATTAAATTTTGACATATGTAAATGTACAATGAAAAAATAACTGTCTGGGTGTCTGGGATGAGAAATTAACATTATATTTAGTTAAATTAGTCAAGCGGAAATACAACCTTGACATCTTATTTTGCATATTATTATAAGATAAATAATCTTGTTTGCTTTTTACTCTTATAAATCATTTTTTTTAAAAAGACATCTACCTACGTTCTGCAGGATATAACGGATGGATGCTTAATATTAAAACAATGCCACAAAAACGGCTTAGACTTGTCTTAGCCTTAGATTTTATACACATTACAGTTGTATAAAATTATAATAAAACTATATTGTCATTATAAAATCAAAATCTGCTATGTGCAATTTTTTGTGATTACATTTTGTTTTTTTGACCTTAGTGAATAGTTTATGCCTTAAAAACTGCTTTTTTCGAACGTCTTGCTGCTCAGTATTTGTTATGTGCAAAATTGATTCTTTTATAAAAATAATAAATAAACTATTAAATTTTTATGTTTACAAGACAAATAAGGTCGTAAAACAAGCCTAAGTTTCAAATAAAACCTTCATGTAAAATTTTCAGAAAAACTTTTTTTTTTTCATTATCTCCAATACTTACTTATACACATAGCAGATTTTGGTTTGACATCAACGATGTACACTCTGGTAAGTACGTAGCGATGTTTATTATTATTGGTGACAGTGCAAAACGAAGCCAGACAATTATTTGGCCATTTACACAGGAAGCGGTTTACTGCGTTGCGATAAATAAAACGCCAATAAAAATGTGTTTTTTATTGTTTTTAAATAGTAAATTGTGAAACCTTCTTGTGTAAGGCCATATCGCCTATAACATAGCTAATGATAATCTGAATCAGGTGATCGAAAATGATATTGTCGGAGAGGTGACTATAAAATTGACTGTTTATGTATCGCCAACAGTTCGTACACAAAAATTGTATCTTATGACGATTGGAGCATGCAAGGCGGGTGCATAAACAAAGTCCCACACTAAAACCTTCCATTTTATGACCGGCTGTCTAATAAAACAATCGGATAATTCGGTTATTGGTGTCATTCTTGCGTTGTGTGGCGAAGACCATTGTCTCTTCAATTTAAATTGTTGATTTTCAATTAAAGTTGCAATAAACGTAATTGGGTACGTGTTTTGAGACCACCAAGCGTCGAAATACTTTAAAAAATATCCATTTTCAACTACCTGTTAACCGCGACTGCACTCGCGTCATCTGTTAATTAATTTCAGAACTAAAATTTAAATAAGTGCTATCTCATCATCATGACGAAGTAATTGGTATGTGTTACATAATAATGAATAATGTGTTAATAGTAATACAAAGTAAAAAAAACGTGTTAAATAAATTTGTAGCCTATTAATTGTGTCCATAATTTTATCCAAATCCATACAATGTTTGCGTGATAAAGTAACAACATCATCAAAATTTCGTCAAAATGGTCAAAAATAAACTTAAATTTAAATATAAGTGGAAATATGATTAGTATAGCCTGTAGTAGTATAGAAGTCCGTAGTATAATTTTCCTATGTTAACGTAGACAGGCTGACGGTCCACTTGATGGTAGGTTCTCATCTCACCGTCGCATGTAACACCAGCAACGCCACAGGTGCTGGAAGTGGCACTTAGTAGGATTAAGTATAGGATGGGATGGGGAAAAGTGTCTTTTTTATAGATT
The DNA here is from genome assembly GCA_947623395.1 of Synanthedon tipuliformis. NCBI lineage: Eukaryota > Metazoa > Arthropoda > Insecta > Lepidoptera > Sesiidae > Synanthedon > Synanthedon tipuliformis. Next base: position 6,970,296 of record OX392408.1, on the reverse strand, counting down.
TTTGTCTGTTATTAGCATGAGGAAAGCAAAACACGGAAAAGCTTTTAACTTTTCACTTAAATTCATTGTCGCGGACACGAAGTAACATTACAAGAAGCGATAATGCGCAAGCGCAAGATAGAGTGTGAGCGCGCGACCTCGACGCGAAATAAATGCTGTAATTAAGTGAAATTATTATAATTTTGTTTCAGAATTAAATGGATGTCACAGTGTTGCGCCCTTAAACTCTTTAAATTCACTAAATATTTAGTGTCTTGATTGTCAACAGAAACGGTGGTTGCCTTGTTTATTACACAGATTTATTCAAGAATAAATCTCTTTGTCCGAGCACTTTAGTAATTTTAGTGACTATTTCCCGTTATTTATGTTGAACACTGACATGAAATATTGAGGAATGCAATGATTGATCTTATTTAGTTTTACTTCCGACTACTTTGTTCAAGTAGCAAAGAACACAGAGACGCGAAGGTTTTATTTTAATTTAATATACTTACAGCTTAATATACTTATTTCATTTTACTTCGTAAGCAGCCTGTGTCTCTTCACTGCTGGACGTAGGCGCCTCTCCCAAGGCTTCAAAGATTGATTGTGTTTGTTGTATTTATTCGTATTGCTTAGTCTGTGCAATTGTGCCCCACGGCACAAGCACGGCGTAGTGTGGACTCATCTGAATTTTTATAAACAAAAATCAAGCATCTGGAAGGTAAACAAAGATTTTAAAGGCCCAAGTCGGTTTGTCCGCTCACTTATTATCAACCATTCAACTGATTTCAATCCGTGCGAATCCGAGGCGGGACACTAGTTATACTATAACTAAATTAATGTGCACTCAAATACTGTTTAAGAGTCGTTTATTTAAATTGTCAAATAGCACGAATTAAAGGCAGTGAGCGCCAATTGTGTCCGTTATCAGTCCATTATGGCCGCAAACAAATGAGACGGCTTAAAGCCTTTTAAGCGATCGAGAGTCGTGAGTCTTCGTCGGAGTAATTAACCGCGCAGTTGATTGTGCCGAAACCAAGATCGCGTCGCGACTTCTCTTCCATAGACTTGGACGTAGGTAGAAAATAATGAGGACAAAGCGATGTGTATCAACACTTAAGGGCACCCAGTACGAACGAGAGAAGTAAGTAATTGCTCGTAATAGGTAATTATGAGAATTTGTTTTCTCAACTTATTCATACTTTTCATTTCATCTTGTTCATACGTTTTTTATGTTAAGGTCAAGACAGGCTGACAGGTTCACTTGATGTTGGGTGACTATACCGTCGCCTATAACACAAGCGACGCCGTATTAGATGCTGCTAGTACGATGCTGACATAGACGAATTAAAGATAAGGGATAAGGAAGGAATGGGGTAATGGGTTCTGGCATACCTTACTGACTTACCAAAACACAAAAGCGCTTATGCTGATATTTTACGGTAGTTTTCTGTAAAGTGGTGGATACTGCCGCCAGGCTGGCTGCCTAAATAACTGCGGAAGGCAGTGTACGCTGCCACTACTTAAACTATGTTTGAAACTAAACTAAATAAAACTAAATTAGGCAATAAGTGCCGCGAATGTGTTGCGTCGCTTCTGTCTTCAGTTATTACCATTATAGTAAATTGAGAAATTCTCCCAAACACCTATTACTGACTTCACTCGCTCGTACAGCGTACCCTTAAGATAGCTTCACCTGTACAGCTTTCGAATAAACTATTGTGTACTCGCTTTAAGGTGAACATGAGCGGATTGCTTTTAATTCATTCGTTAATACTTACATGTGTTTCTCAACTACAGATAAGGATAATGAAAAAAGTTCGATACGAGAAATAAAAATATAAACATGTCGTTTAATTAATGTCGCTATAAAAAAAATGTTATTCTGTTGGTATAAATATTGTTAATCTTTGACGATATAATGCCGAAAACGGTGTCGGTCCTGTGACAAATTGTGAGATAAGTGCATGTTGGTTTGGTGCACGAATTTGTCGATATCGACGCGTCTGTTCGGCGCTCTTGTAGTGGTAGCACTCAGCGCGATTTAACTCGACTTTTAAACCTCAATTATGAGAACGTATAAATGAAATAAAAGGCACTATTTGCACTACTGTTAAAAATTAATGTTTTTTAATTACTCATATCGTTTTTTAATTTTTTTTTAAATCAACACTCATTAAAATATAAAAAAACCTTATGGCTTAATGGTTTGATAATTCATTTCTTTTTTTCAAATATAACTGTCTAATAAAAAGCTAAGAGTAGTTTTTCTTAATTATTTTCCTTGTGACATGCCTAAGCTTCCAATTTTCTGCTTTCTAGACTTTTGTAGTTTTGAGTTAATCGTCACAGTCAGGACAAAGGATTTTATAAGTATATAAATTATGTATCACGAATAAACACAGAAACCACTTGGATGACACTGAAGTTCTGTAGGTCAGAAGAATTAAGTTGAAAAACATACATTAAAGGCTTTCAAATATTGATTTTAACGGTAATTAACGATTATTGGATTGTGTTCAACCAGTGCGCTGTTGGCGTGTTTAACCGTGTGAATTCCGCTCACTATCTGCGGTGCAGGTGGGTCTAAAATAATTCTGGTTCGAATGCAGTATAGAGGCAAATATTTATTTATTTATTTATTTTATTTTAGGGAAACTTACAGGTATTATTACAAGATTAGTATCATTATACTTAATGTCCTCGGTAAGATAGGAGTCTTATGGGGTTAGTCCAATCAGTTCTATACTGCACAGTATGACAGATTGGACTCGAATAATTTTGTCCAAACTGTTCTACTGTTTTTATAATAGAATGAAATTGACTATGATTTTAGAAACTGCTTTTTTAATTTTTTTAAATACTTGACATATGGAACAAATAACTAAATAAAAATATGAATATTCACACGTACGTTACTTTAGTTAGTAAAAATCATATGAGTTTTATCAGTTGTGATGACGCCGCAATAGTAAAAGATTCAATGTAGATTGTAGACATTAAAATTTAGTGAAAATACTCTTTGAATTTTAATGAATGTAATTTAAACAACAAACAGGAAATGCGTTTATAGAGTTCATTATATTTTTTTTGCTTAGAAATGACATCTGACAATAATCAACGTTCCAGCGTGACAGGTGTACGTGTCTACGTCGCGTATCCATGTTTACTTAGACAAAAATGCACCTAACATTATCAACAATTAAAACTCACTCACTTACCCACTGCTCTTGTTCACTTTTTGCTTATACAATATTTACATTACCTTTTACATTTTGCCATTATGATAAACGTTTAGATTAGTTACATATACACATGTTCAACATCTTTATCGATGTTGCAAACAAAAGTATTTTTATGGCGTGTGACGTTCAATTTTATTGACGAGCCCGTTGGAGCAGCCCGTGGCACAGGATGCCATATAAAGCATACAAGGGTGCCCTTAGTGAAGTCAGTACTTAATAGGTATTTAGGAGAATTCGTAGCCTCAACTTATTTTAATGCGAATAACCGAAGACAGAATAACGCAATAATAAAATTCTAACATTTAGAAAAACCTTTATATTCATCGAACCAAACCTTAGCTCCCTTATCTTTAAGTATTTTATGGTCAGCAGCGCACTTATAGTACCTACACGCATGCTTGTGTTATATTAGACGACTCCAATATTTTAGAAAAATCTTTATAGATGGTAGCTATTGTCAACCCAATTTTGACATTATAGCTAAGATGTTTTTAAAAAAAGATTTTAGTTATTTACCTGCTTATACCTGACTGCCGAGAGGTTCCGACCAGGTGAGCAACGGCACCTATCACTTTTCAAGTTCTCTACGTATGTGGCTGTGGTTGTGGTGTGAAGGGTGCATTGAGGTGAGTATAGTTTATTTTAATAACTAGTTAATATTTTTTTACCTCACAGTTAATAATAATTAATATTTTAATTAAAAATATTACCAGGCACAATTTAATAGGCCTAAACATAATATTGTCCCTTTTATAATTGTACATAAAAAATATTTTTATTGACTACTCGATTGGTACGCATTCTTGCGGCCGGATCTTAGAGTAATAGGAAAACGGACTTTGTCAATCCTTATTTTCGTAACAAAACACGAGAACCTTATTGTTTACTAGCTGGTGCTCGCGACTTCGTCCGCGTGGAATAGTTATTTTGGGAATCATTTGGGTATCTCGAACGGTTTTCGCAGCGCATGCAACGGAAGCCCTCAATGGTGAATAATTTTCTCTGTTTTTTCCACATTTTCGACTGTTTCTTCGCTCCTATTAGTCGCAACGTGATGTTATATAGTCTAAAGCCTTCCTCGATAAATGATCTATCCAACACAAAAAGAATTTTTCAATTCGAACCAGTAGTTCCTGAGATTAGCGCGTTCAAACAAACAAACAAACAAACTCTTCAGCTTTATAATATTAGTATAGATTAAGGACTACGGAAAATAGGTACTCGTAGTGTGCCACTACTGAAACTGGTTTATAGCTAAAATACTCATCAGCACGAACGTGTGGTTAAGTGAAAATTAAATTTAAGATCTAATTCGCACCCTCTTCATCAGCTCTCAAACCGCCAAGGATGGTTTACGAAAGCTGCGGATAATATTAAACATATTCCATCATCATAATCGTTCGAGGATAATTGCTGAGTGTAACTACTAGAGTTTATAATTAAAGTATGAAAAAAATATAAAGCGACCGTTAACAGCGATATTATCGCTTCCAGATGAGTGCGCAGACGCACATTGCACAACACAAACAAGCCTCTTTTTACTCAGCGACTTAATTACTTCTGCCCTTAATTAGGGCTTTAGCACTATATTTATCTTCAAGAGATGTAAATTCGAAATCCATAATAAATAAATGTGACTTGTATTCGTCTATTACTATTATTTACGTAGAAACAAATAAAAGTTTGGCATTCTTTTATTTCTTATTTTTAAAGAATATATTTAAGTATTCTTTTATTTCTTTTTTCTTTGTTAATTAAAACATTTGTTTCTTAACCTTAAGTAGATATCTGTACTTTTTATTTGTGATTATTGAGTTGTGTAATAATTATTTGCAATACTCAGATAAGTGATGGTTATGTGTTATACTTTTGTATATTTTAATAAATTAACAAATATTTATATAATATTAACAATAATCACTCAAATATTGGTACTTATGCTACGGCAGTTATATATACTAAAAACAAAGATATAATATAATATATACATATAACAATAATTTGTCAAATATTGTTAATTTTAGTTAGAAGCGTTATTTATTGGAAAAATATTTTTTAAATTTTAGATATGTTTTTAAATAAATTTTACTAATAAATACAAATAAATTACTAGCTACGCGCCTCGACTTCGCATGGATGCAATTTTTTTCTGAAAATCACAATCTTCCTCTTTCATTCCTCTTTCTAAAAGTGAAAAGCGTATCAAAATTCATTGGGTAGTAGGTATAGAGGAAGTTAAAGTTAGAGGAAGAAACATACAAAAAATAACAGCGACTTTACTTTAAAATATCTATAGATATAAAGACTTATACCTAAGTAATGATAAAAATTATATACCCTACTAATATCAAAAAGAAAGTTTCATTATAAATCTTATGAACTTACTTTACATGCAAGTCGTAATCTTTTCCTGTATTAGTTAAAGAAAATTATACAAAAGATAATTTAGTAATTTCCCTGCATTGTGCGTGTATGTATACATCTAGGTTTACTATAGGTACAAATGTATTCACGTTGTATGTAAGTACATAATCAACATGATGCAAACGTTGAATGAGCATTAGTCTCGCTTTTCTGAAGTCGTATAGAAAAGCTGAGTCAATTCCATCTTGTACGAGTATTACCAGTACTTGAGTATTTCGCTCCAAGCACTTTATACTTTAACTCAATATTATTGCCAGATACAAAGCCGTTTGTATACGCTATGTCATAATCACGTGTACTTATGTAATCGCTTTTATAACGTTATATGAATATTGCACATAAATTTTGCAAATATTTTTATTGATACATAATTTCTATTAAAGAGAAATAACATTCTAATTTGAACGATTGTAAATAATGATTAGAAAATTCACTCGTAAAGTCTCCAAGTTGCTAATAAAAGTTTCTTTTTTAAGTTATTACTATCATTATTATATGCTGATTATTTCATGCTTATCTTTTGTAAGGTGGTGGTGACTGCCTCCATACGGGCTGACCAAATGACTGCAAAACGCATTGTGGCCTGCCACTACTTAGTTTACTAGAACACGGTAGGTATAGTCCTCATCAGTGTGCTGTGAAATGGGCACAGCCAAAGATAATTGATTGGTCTCGCTGCGTTCGACTAGATAGAGCGCTATACAAAAGCAATAGCTCCGAAAATGTGGCAACTTTTTATTGTAGTGTGTGTAAAAAATCGTCACTTTTTATCACTTTTTACCCAGTTTTATTATATTTTTACACAGTTTCACTACGTAAACTGGTATTTTATTATGCCTAAACCTAAAATTTAATAAAACATTCGGCACGTACACATCACAGACAGTTTGCAGTGTGACTGGCTCGGGTACGCCGAATTCGGCGTACTATTTTATGCCGCATTTCACAGGTACGACGGCGGTATCTAGTCGAGCGCAACGAGACCAATCATTTATTTATGGGGCACAGCCTTCTAAGTCCAGTTAAAATGTTGGGCTTGAGGGTGATTAAGCAAGTTTCTAATTTAAGATGCCGCTTACGTCATAACGGTTCTATGAAGGCTGAGAGCGAGCAGTGCAAAGTGTACGAAGTAAGCGAACGCTGTGCGATGAACGTGTGCGATATCATTCATTAGGCGGCGGCAACGGCAGACATCGGCAGGGAAACTCACGCGTCAAATTAGCTAGGGCCGCCTTTAATTAGATGGTGAACCGTGTATAGACCGTGTAGGACGGTGCCTGCGCTACGTCCCGTGAACTTGTTCCATACATTAATTTATCATCTTGGCCTTCTCTAATGTCACTATTTATCGTGTCGAGGTCTCAAGGGATTTTTGTATAAATAGTTTTAATATTTTTCTGTTTTCGCTACTTAAAAGACTAATGTCGCCGCGATGCCTTTATAGACTTCGACCTTTTGCTAAGCAACACAATTAGCGATTCATTTTAATTTGTACAGATTATTAATGCTGTTAGGTATTATAGAATAGATGTATTCAGAATTTAATATAAGAATATATAATAATTTAATATTATTTATATTGTATTGTTTTATAAAATAGTAAAATCTTCCAAATTCTTCGATTAAGGTTCAAAATTAAGGTTGAAGAAAAAAAATTAATGAAACTTGTTTACAGTTCAGCAATTATTCTCCACTGGCACGCACATACATAATTGTCTATAGTTTTCTACTAATTGTATCGATTTTTAATTGCTCAATTATCATCTAACTAAAATAACTTATGAAGTAGCTGTTGCTTTAATTAAGGGACAATGGCGAGGATCAGCTGCTGAGACCGTTACTACGGGCGCACGCGAGCTTTGCAGACGTCCGTATAGAATAGACTTTTGTGTACACACTAGACACTTGCTTGGTCAAGCCAGAATTGTCTCAGGATGCCAATTACCAGCTTGACACACAATAATTGTAACGCCTCGTCTGTCACCAATTAGCAACTATTCGTGCTGGCCTGACAGCATCTTGCGAACGGGTCTGGCAAGTGAGCACGCGACTACGTTGTTTCCCGTCATGGCACCTATCATTTAATACTAATAAATTGACTTGTACGAGTACGCTGTAATACTGCTCTTTTTGCTTAGTTAAATAAATATATGTAGGGTGATTCCAGGGGTCTGTTAGTACTTTTTACAAGAGACATACTTGTGCTTGTTTTTTTGAGCAGCCTTCGCGTTTTTTAATTAGAATAACTGTTCCTCAGCTATATAATGAAGTGAATACTTCTAGCAATGCATGTGTATGTACAATTAGTGTAATTACACGAACGGTTTTTAAGGGCAGGTGTAAAGAGCGACGTCCACTCATAATTCCTAGTAACGGAATTGGCTTAAGGCGATACTAGGGAAACTTGTCGGTAGGTAACTACGTGTAACTAGTACTAGATGATAATAATAATAATAATAATAGATTCTTTTATGAATTCTAAGCAATATCACCTGACTGCGTTGTTTTGCTCGTTAATACTATCGCTAGTTGTAATCTGCCTCTCATCATAAATGTTATTGTAGTGCAGCTTGAATAAGGATATTTCCAAACGCGTATTAACAATTATTGATACAGCCTACGTTACTCGCTGATAATGTAGCTTTCTAAAGGTGAAATAATTTTTAAAATCGGTCCACTATTTTTTGAGCTTATTTATTACAAACAAAAATACAAATCTTTTCTCTTTATAATCTAATATATAAAATTTTCGTGTCGCGGTGTTTGTTGCCAAACTCCTCCGAAACGGCTGGACCGATTTTGATAAAATTTGGTGTGCTTTTATCGGGTAGGTCTGAGAATCGGCCAACATCTATTTTTTATACCCTAAATGTTAAGGGTGGGTCACCCCAAAAAAATATTTTTTATTTTTTCGTAAAACAACGTTTGCCGGGTCAGCTAGTATTAGTTTAGATTACATCGATTATCATATTGCGTCTATTGGTTTATTTTAATAATATATTATAAATTATATGAAATTACAAAATTCCCAGAGACAATAATATTCCCAATATTTTTAACTTTATTTTATAAAACAATAGAATTTATTGTTGGAATTGGTTTTGTTATAATTACCTATTGCTGTCTGCGCTAGTTAGTGTAGTTCGGTGTGAGATCGGTCCTTTAAATCACGCCTGGGGCAGTACTAACACTATTGCAGGATTGCTTTGTTCCTTCGTGATTCGTTATGAGCACACTGTTGGCAAAATCTCGGTGCACATAAATTTGCCAGGTTCCGTTGTGAAAGCCAATATTCTTTGTGGCGCTGAGCGAGGTCTATTTCTAACATTAAATAAATTACTCCGATATTACAAGAACGAATCGGCAGAACTTGTTTTAGCCGGACCTGTCTGCTCTAGACGTTGCATCGCAAACATCCATTTTGTATTAGATTTAAAGATTTAGGCATTAAATACTTAGAAACATGTTATTGTACCTGTGGAATTTAAGCGTTATGCATAACCGAATAAAGGCGAATTCTTAAAGGATAATATCCAAAAGCAGATTTTTTTATGTTAAGGTCGACAGGCTGTCGGTTCTGTATCTAATTCTGGATGTAAGCTTTTCGTAATGGATCCCATTGAATTTTATCCTATGCTTTCGAAACCTATTTGATCTTAAGTTACCATTCGCACATCGTGGAACTTTGCCTTCAAGAGCTCGTCTGCTCAATTTTAGATCTAGAAACCAAAGTGTTATAATAAAATATATATTTTGTAACAAAATATGTGCAAAAATTATTACATATTTAATATTTATGAATCAAATTATTAAATGCTTCATTTACATAAAATTCAAGTAAATTTTTGCTTTATAAATAGACGCGATAAATCAACAACTTAGTTTTTCTTTGTTGTTATATAATATAATAAATTTTATTAAGCAAATTTTTGGCGATAAAAAAATCATAGATCATTTAACTGTTCTCCATTATTATATTATGTTGCTTGAGACAATGTTCTTACGATATTTTTATGTTGATTGCGTCGTCGCGTTTGTCGATGACCGACACGACCACGAGTATTGGCACGCTTCTGTACATTTGCAACACCTATTGCTTTATTGCGGACCGCGTCGAATCACTGCGTCGTAACATCTTGCTTGATTAACAAATTTACAGTTGGGAATATTTCTCTGGGATATATTAGTTAGCTTCGGCATTCCGTATTCAACCCACGGTGTGCGCGAGTCCGTGCGAACTGTGCCGAGCTTCCAGCAACAAATTTATGGCTCAATTCAAAAAGAAGAATTATATAGTGAGATCGGGCATTAGTATAAACAGGGCGCTTCCAATTATTTACGACAGCCCGTAAGAGCTGTGTGCTGTGTACAATATTTTACTAGAAAATTATTGCAAGGTGTTACTTTCACTGGCTTTGTTGATAAATTGCTAATAATCGCTTTGGGTACTTACCCACACATAAAATTTTTACATACATAGCTAAGCATAAATTAACGTTACGGTTATTTAATCAATAAATTTTAAAGGATTGGAAATACGAGTATTCCCGGTAACATCTTCTATGAATTTTTCAATGAATTGAAGGAAACAACATCAGTCTGAAACAAAGAACCTTCTGCTTTCAGAGGGTTCATTATTTCAGATGTCGCCTGTAAGCAATAATAAAGAGTACTTAGGTAAAATTATTCCTGTTGCTACTCTATCATTTTTTTATGTTAAGGCCGACAGACAGGCTGACGTTCCACTTGATGTTAGGTGATGGCTACCATCGCTTATAACACAAGCAACACCACTGCTGCAAGTACGCTGCTGACTATATTAGGATTATAAGGATAAGGGATTGGATAGGTATGGGAAATGGGATTTGGTACCATACCAGCTAGAAAGCTTTTTTCTATATTAATAAAATAATGATTTTGGAAATGTTAATCTTAATAAAGTGCATTCAAATTAAAAATAAAATAAATAAATATATTCACACATTCCACACAGTTCCAAATAATATTCCAATATCTCTAGTTCCAAAGTAAGCAACTTAATGCTTGTATGATACCAGGGATATGCTACATATCTACATTACTTTTTTTTGTAAATACATACATATTATATATACAAAACATCCATGACTCAGGTAAAAAGGTAAATGTTAACACATAAACATTTGCCCCTAGCGGGATTCGATATATTTTTCGTTCATATAACTGCAACAAAGTATAATTGTGAATTCTTACTTACATACTTAGTAAGTATGTTACCTATATAGTGCTTCAAGTTGAAACTGAACGTAAACAAATGCTACATTGTGCAGTGCTCGAGGCTGTTTCCGCCCTCGCTTCGCCATCTCGCCTCGCGCTGATATACATTCAACCTATCACCACTCCTTATTTATAGTTTCTCTCTCAGATCTATTTCTAAGCTTTCGCTAATCCATTTAAAATATTCAAAGGAGTCTACAGAAAATGTCCTCTCGGTTTTATGTACCAACTTCGGCTCTGTCTACATGGTATTCAATTGATTTGAGAATAACAAAGTTTGTACGCTGAGCATGAAATGTTATGCCATAGGGAATTATTCAGCTTAATAGTAATACATTCCTAACTAACATTATAAATCCGATAGTAAGTTTGTTTGTTACTCTTTCACAACTTAACTACTAAACCGATAATAATGAAATTACTATGGTAGGGATACAGAAAAGAGCATAGCGTACATTTCACCTAGAAAAAAAATTACTGTTCTTGAGGATCATATAAAAATAAAAATAAACAATAATAAAAAAAAAATATCTCCTCAACCCGACAACCTCCTTCGACCACGAGTTGCTTCCAGCTCCTAAGGAGGGGTGCCGGCTAGCACACACGCACACACACGTCTCCTCGGACGCAGTCTACCCTGCCACTATTAAACTAGAGCAAAACATAGACCAATGAGACGCAATAACAGCTTCGGACACAAGCCTTATAGCCTTATACCGTAAATTTTACTATTTTACATTAAACTTTAATATCGGGTAGGTACTAAAACTTACGGTAGTATTACAAGACAAATACTTAGCTTGTGGTGTTGTGACACAACGATCTTCACGTGCTTACAAATAGTTTTGTGACTACATACTAAGTTAACCGTGCTATCGCCGGAGACAAATGACGGACATTTAATTAAAGTTTCAAATGTGTTAACAAAGCTCATCTGCGTTGAGTCAGAGTCGCCGAGCTTGTGTCGATAGCGTGAGCTATTCGTGCCAATGCTAATGAGCACGCCAATCTCGAATATCATAAAACCGTCAATAACAAACTACGAGGCATAAACATTACGACGACATTATTGCGTTATTATCGATTAACCACCTATCTCGTCATAAAATCATAGAGGTAAAATAAACGATGCCTTCTTATTGTTTTTGAGCCATCCATCGTGATTGGTAAAGTGATAAGGCGCGATGCAATGCTACTTTCAATCTCGCTGTCGTTGCGATATTATCTTTATATTTATCAATTGCCGACCCTGCAAGCGTAAAGGGTAGGAAGAGGAAAGAAAGGATACAAAACACAGCGCACGTATTATTATATTTCACGAAGGTTTTCTGTAAGAGGGTGGTTTTTACTGCTGGCCGTACAGTGGCCAGCAAAGTATTAATGTAATGTTAATTGAGAAGATAACGGTCTGTATATTTATAAGGATTTATTATTATTATCAATTAAAAATAAATGAATTTAAAATGCCATTAAAACTTTTAAGTCAAGAAACGGATGCAGATTGTTTATTTTTTCATGAATTCTTAAGTTCTATAAGTTAATATGATATTTTTACAGATTCATAAAGACATAAATGGGATGTGTGTGTGTTGTGTTAAAATTTAAATAAATGTAAAACGAAAACTAAACAGAACACAATCGAATAACAGAATACATAATTTATATTTACAATATTTTTGCAAAAATATTTTCAAATATTATTCACATTTCTGTTGATATTTTTTTTGACTGACATGATTTGAGATTTTTTTTAAATGTTTGATTAATGGTACTCTATGCTGATTAAGATGTCGATAATTAGTACTTAGAATATTCGCATTTGGTTAGATTAATTAGGTAGAAATATTCGTCGAATTGCGCACAGGTAAAAATATATATATAATATTAGTAATCGCTTTAGTATTTTTACTAATTACACACCTGCATGGGTGCACAGGGGAGTTTGTAACCACAGAATCAATGGCGATAAATGACCCCGGAACGGCGACTCGTCAAACCGAAACCGAACCGTAGCTCACGCAACACGTGTTTATTGTTCAAGCTATAAAAATAATTGAGGGGTTGGTTTTATATGGATTTAATTATAATAATAAGACGTCAAATTAGGGCTCTTTGTGGCGAAGTGTTTCCGCACCGGTGAGTTCAACTAATTTGTTATGTCCTGTGTGAATCGACGGCAAATCAATTATTTTATTGTTTTTCTTTTATATAAATATATTCGACGTAATACCTAAGTACCTACCACTTTTTATATTGTATTGCATATAAATTCAATAAAATAATAACACATTTTAATACGTAGGTTTTATTATTTCATGGTAGTCTTCATTAAGGGGGATGGTTACTGACCAAGTGACCACTGGTAACTTGACTTGAGACCTTGCAACAACAGTTGCATCCGCAAATTATGTACATTCATTATTCTTATTTAGCAATAGAAATATTCAAATGCCACCTAAGTAATTTTTCTAATCGTTTTTTAATTTTTAATAATCCAAGCGAGCGTGTAAGTGCAATAGGTATTCATAATGTCAGATTATGATACGTCGCAACGTTCGGTCCCAAATATCTGTATGCAATAGTCATTTAATCATTATTCCGGTAATTTATCAGAGAACTATTGCGACGTGTTTTATCCGATGCCGCGGATGAATTTAATTTGGTTTTAACGGCGTCAGTATTCAAATTTATGTAATCAATCACTGGATTGTTATGAAAGTGTGCGATACGAGGCGATTTCTCGACTCATTTTGCGTCATCATTGCAATAAACCAGCACATATGTATACGACATACAAAGTATGCATCTATACACTAAAGACATTAAAAATATTCTCTTGTAATAAACAGGTCGTATAATGAACCAAATCTTTATAATACATTAGGTTGAAATTGCGTCTAATTATTTAGTTTTTAATAGACATGGGCAAGGAGACTGAGTTCTTCAGACCCACACTGGACAGTACCTTTTTTATGTTAAGGTCGTTTGACAGGCTGACGGTTCACTTGATGGTAGGTTATACCGTCGCCTATAACACAAGCAACGCCACAGGTTTGGAAGGGATAGCAAATTGGAAGGGATAACAAAGGTTTGGAAGGGATAGCAAATTGGAAGGGATAACAAAATTTAGAAGGGATAGTGAATTTGAAGGGATAACAAAGGTTTGGAAGAGATAACAAATTGGCTATGACATACCTTACTCATTCACCGAAACACAACAGCACACGTGCTGTTATTTACAGTCGCCTACGCTTTGACGTAATTTTCTCTAAACATTCTCTGTGGCTTTTTCTTTTGCTTGGCTCCAAAGGATTATAGTGTGAAGTTAATTAATATAAGAATTGAGCTATAAATATTCGCAAAACACAGATATTAGTGCAATTTTATTAAATTAGTATTCCCTATTCTATACAATATATACATCGTTTGTGCTATTCTCCAGTATTTTATGAAAATATTTGCAATGACCTAAGCTATTAAGCACATTGATCTAGCACACAAATTGTTGAATATTGACTACAATTTAACTTGTTAAGCTACAAATACCTAGTTGAAGAATAAAAGCTTAATTGATGTTGCGATCAGTTGGTTACAATCAAGCGACATTAAGGCGTGTTCTCAATAATTTACCATTAAACTTAGCAACAATGTAACTTAAATGTTATTACGGTAAATATTAACACTTTTGAGAATGGGTAGTAAATATTTTGTGAAAATTGCTTCAAATTATAATACTTATAACTAGCTACTTATAACATATAAATTATGTTAGTATATAATATTTTAATAAGTATTAAAATATATGTGCGATAAAGTTTTTATTGAAGACTGAAATAGCAATTGACGATGCTTTAACAAAGCGGCATGGAAAATCATTTTTAATGATAAGTTCGGCAGACAGGCTGACGGTCCACTTGATGGTAGATAGGCGGAAGCGTTGCTGTTAAGTTGTTAAGCAGTTAAGGTTGTGCTACAAATGGGCTGCCGACTATAGTAGTAATATGGATAAGGAAATGGGAAATTATTTCACCTTGAAATCATGAAAAATGAAAATAAATTGAAATTATGAAAATAAGTCATGAAAAAAAACCTACTGCGTTTTGTAAAGTGAGCAGTAATCACTACAATTACGCATTTCTGGTGGTAGCAATCAACTCCTTTCAATAATGAAATAACTAATAATTTTTCAAACTTCCCGGAAAACTTTACAGTAAAACTACCAAATAATGACTGGATAATTGATCATGTAAGTATTGATTTAATTATATAAACTTCACAAATTGTCGAAAAATTTAAATTAAATAAAGACCCCTAACGACCCTCGCATATCTCGCGTATGTAATATGCCATTACAACTATTATAATTCACTGTGCCCTTAATGATCTTTCTTGTTCTTTAAGAAACATGTAATCTCACTTATTTAACTAATCACCACAGAGAAGGCGAAGTGCGCTACACGAATGTTTATAATTCACCTTCTCAACAGGTTATCGCCATTGTCTGTTTGCAATAATGCGAAATGCAATAATGCTTTATTTGTTTAGCATTTCGAGATAGGCTGTTTAGTTCACGATTAGTGAACAATACAATTGCATTTCCTTTCAATAATTATTGTAAACAGTTATTGTCATAAACTATTATCAGCATTTTACAGTAGACCACCCTTAAAGAAACAGCATAATATGTGTTCTTTAAAGAGAACTTTTTGTCAAATGTGGAATCTCATTTGACAAAAAGTTTTAATTCATTTTGGTTGCAGTAACCAACCTCTTACTAGGCCACCGTGTAATATCCGAATTACTTTGCCAGTTCCACCTATCCCTAGTAAGGTATCCGCGCTGGTGGGGATAAGTGGATTTTTTTTTCACTTATTTTAAGCTGATTGTGGAATTTCGTTTGGCAGAAACAATTCTTTAGTTAAGAGTCCATTTGGTTGCAGTAACCAACCTGTTACAGGCGGCCAACATGCAATATCAGCACATTATGTGCACTTGAATTTCAGTCCACATACCTACATTTTAAATTAAAGTCGAATTGCAGCATTGCGTTACCATTTTCTCAGGACAATCAGTACAAGAATCACTTCTTCGAAACGTTAACGGTGACACTTATCTCAATAAATGAGCTATTATTCGAGACAAGTCATTTCATATTTAGCTTTAGCTGATCTATTACATATTGTCCTACGCATCAGTCACTCGCAATCTTATCACTGCATCGTGGGAGCAGGGCAGTCTGGGTAGCTTATGCATTCACTAAATAACAGTGCAATCATTTCAAATGACATCATGCACTCTGTCATTCACGCATTATATTACTTACTACAAATGACGTCAATTCGCAAATTGCATTGTTAATGACACGAATCACTGTATTTATTGAACCTTAATGTTAAAAAAAAAACACTTTTTTAGTTATATATAAACGGTATGATATATAGATATTGAATATATTATCTACAATATATTACGCAAGAGAATAGAAACGACACTAACTAAGTATATCTAAATAGAAATTCTTTAAGCTTGCATGCTTGAAATATGCTAAGTAATTGTAATAGAAAATATCATACTTGAAGTCTGATCATATTAGACTCCAAGTATGATATTCATATTAGATTCAAGTATTCATATTAGACTTGTGGGGTTATTGAGACTTTAACTAATGAAAGCGTTTTTTATGGTGCATTATTATGTTCTTTAATATTTTATTAAAATTACGAATGTTTCACAGTTTTTCCACGTGTACATAATAATGTTCCGTTGCTACAGTAGTAAAAGAAGGTAGTAGGCAGCAAACGCTTGGGCCACCGCACTGCATAGCGCCGGTAGCGCCAGCGACTCGACGAATACTATCCGTGAGAACTTAGTAATTGATCTACCTAATCTTATCTAGCTCGCCTTACTAATGCTTTAAGTCTAGATAGGCCGTAAAATTTCCTACAAACGTTTATTAACAAACCTATAGCAAATGTAAGGCTTTAAAAAATGCAATTATATCACGTTAGCGTGACATGATTTCAGGTAAGATAAAGATGTTTATGTTTTATTCAATTTTAAAGATTAAATTTAAGAAATCTTTTAAACGACAAATCATTAACTTTTAGCAACTAGTTGCGTATCAAAGCTTCAATCAATTCTTCATTCGCATCTATACTTTTTTTATATACCTAATTGACTCTCTAATTGGGAAGTATAAATTTTCATATTGGTAAACAGAAGCCAATAAACCCAATAAATGGAATAACGCTTAACCTATATAGGTATATATAGACATCTATTACAAACTATATAAGAAGAAGTCTTTAGTCGATTTGAAACTAATTTTAAAAGGTGCCCCGATACCTAACTTAAGGTTAGAAAATTTAGAACTACCGGATTTGACGCAAGGTCTATCTATATTATAAGGTTACTAGACTATTATGGATTCTTCCGATTTTTATACTGTCGAAATACATATTATACTGTCGATCATACTGTCGAATAGGATGCCTATGGACAGTAAGCAAAAATTAAATTATCCATTGGTGGGCTTCGATAAGTATCTCTATTAACTAGTTAGTTTAAGCTTGTCACATCGAATTAGCTCGTTCGTCTGACTGTACGTACGCAGTTTCATAACTTTTGCGTTAGTCACCTGGAGTGTTCATGAATATGCCGACGGTGGCTCGGTTGATTGGCTTTTTCTCACACGGCTGCTAGATAAATGCGTCAGATAAGATGTTGTCGATGACTAACGGAATTAGATTGGATGTATAAGAAAAGATATTTCTGAATAGCCATTTAGAAATGAGAGGATTACACTAGACCAAACTCTATTTTTTTTTTGTTGTGCTTTATAGATTACAAATGTGTATTCATTAAGCTTAGTCTATTGGTAATTATGTTAACTCTCCAACTCAAAAGCAAAGGTCTCTTGCACGGCATTTCGTTACTGATCAGGAAACGAATCCCATAGAAAAGAGATTTGTTTCCTAATAAGGTCATCTATGGAAAAGAAATTCTCGAGGTTCACCTTCGTCTGGATATTAGATTTTCGCTTTCATTACGTTATTGTTGGTTCCTAAAACACAAAATCGTTGGTTGTTAATATAAATAAATATTATAAAATTTAAAATATATATAGCGATAAAAATAGCGATAAAATATAACCTGAGTTTATTCTAAAGGCTATTCTGAATTTTGATCCCTGAAATTCGTCGGGCGAACTATTATTTAAATTGATAATGTAATTTCATGTGCTGTTCTACACTTATAATATAAATTAAACTTAAATTAAACTTTTCTTCTATTCTAATCAAACGACGGATTAGTATTAACTACATATCATAGATTAGAAAGCATACATCAATTTACTTAAATTAGTTATGTAGAAATAGTCTTCTATCATATTTTTTTTATAAACATAATTAAAGTCATTAAATTTGTAAATTAAGTACGGAAACAACAAACCGCAACTCCTGAACAAAACACAGGCCGCATGCAGGACGCGGCGAGCGTTTTGACCTTGCGTTAATGCACCCTAATTTTACCGTGTCGTGAAATGCCTACCAAAAAACGGGCACGTCATTCTGTTTGCACGACTTGCCGATAAATTAATACTGTCCGAGTGCTCCTGCGAAAAAGACACGCACGATCCTTGCACGTTCTTGTCCTGTCGCGACTCACTCTCAATGACACGACAGCCAGTTGACTGCAGCCTCGCAATCCTTATAATCTCGCCACAAAAACGCCTCATTTAATCATATAACCAGTTAATGTACGTGCTTTCGATAAAATTGTTGCCAAGATTCACGTTGGAGGGAATTTGTTATTAAGATTTGTGCCTCATTCGTCCCGATATTTTGTAACACATTCCAAAAGTTTCGTCGTTCGTCCCTTGACAATGTTTACATTTCTAGTGCGTCCCAAAACTTAACAAGTTTAGGTAATGTGCAGTTAACAAAAATAAAGCTACTGCTAAACAGTAAAGTTTATGCTGTCTTGTGTTGTTTCACCCTGTGAAAATGCCACTAGACTTGCGAATAAATAAGATGGGATTATATCCATCCACTCTTTCACAACCTTCTATCTATTCAGGCATAATTTTTTTTATCTTATCCAACATGTTTTCATAATAAATGACCTTAAGTATCCATCTTTTAATTTGGACTTTTTTTATCTATTTACTAGCTGGCGCCCGCGAATTCGTCCGCGTGAAAAAATCCTGTGTTCCGTACGTCTAAATGTTTATCTACCAAGTTTCATGAAAATCAGTTAATTCGTTTAAGAGTTATGGAGGAACATACATACATGCATACAATACCTACACTTAGTATTAATGATAATTTATTGGAAAAACTGCATGCAATTGATTCGTTCTTTTTTTCCTGAGGTCAAGATGCATGTGAAACCATACACACTTCTTTCAAACCAAACTGTTATTGACAAAAACATCAAGAGTTTATTTAAACTGAGTCTTATCGTTATCTTTAACGTATACAATGAATTATTCGACCTGATCTACCGCACTAGTGAAATGATGGTCCATGTACAAGGGAATGAGAGCTGATTAGCTAAAGCGATCGCATCTGAGGCCGAAGGGTAGATCATTGATAAGCCGGCAACGTTGGCAGCGCATGCGTAATTAGAGATAAACAGAAAATAATTGGCCGCAATCACGCGCTATAAACGAACGTGCCAGGGCGGTTACCGCTGGATGTTATAAACGATCGTTTGGCGGAAGCTCTGGCGAGAGTTTCCAACATCGATAAACCTTAAAACGTCATTGGCACAAATACTTACGTAGGTACATGTGAAGTATAAATTTAATCGTCCGAAAACAAGTCGAGAGACCATGGAGATATAAAAGGTCGGGTCTATCTCGATATTGTCTGAAACGAAAGCTCCGTTGGTTCCTGGGCCTTTAGACAAGTGGCATTCGCTCCGTAGCGATTCGATTCGAAAGAATAAAATGTATGGGATGTGTCACGTGATTTAGCGACGGCATATGTCAATCCCATACATTTTATTGTTTTCGAAATTCGTTATCGTTTTAAATTGTTACTTTAACTAATGCCTCTGTTTCGTGGTTATAGAATATAATTTTGTCACTTTGTCTCTACTAATATGTAATTTGTCAATATGGATGTTTGTTAGACCGTTACATTACAGATTGGCACACATATAGAAGCCATTTATCCTAGATTAACACACATACTTTTCATCCTACTAATGCATTCTAAAAAACGATCAAAATAAGAACAGTTATTAGAGCAGAAGTAAAACGGTGAAGTAAAGCTTAATACGTTTTATTGAATAGAACTGAAAACGAGCTACCTGATTAATGCAATTTAAGATCTGTCTTATGTTAACTCGGCCATGTTAACTTAATGATGATACATGTGATGACATTTGTAAAGTAAGTAATCCCTTAAGTTTTGTTTACAAGTGAACAGTGTCTGATAAATGCATGTAAACGTTGACCGAACAGCAATTAAGAGCTAGAACGGTTTAAAGGAATGTTAAAATGGGCGCCTGTGAGAGGATGAAGTAATCAGGTATAATGTTAGTTGCGGTTTTAACATGTTAATCCGAGGACATTAAAGTTTTATCTATTAAATAAAGTCTTCGGCTAATTAATCGTAGTAAGTTTCTATTCACTAACTAAGTTTACGTTAATTGAATATTAAATTTAAGGCAATCTGTGCTACATACTTAAGTCTGTAGGCAAAACAACAACATATAAACCAATTCACTCACTTGAATTTAATTGAAATATATTATTCAAATAGAGATCCAAAAAGATTGTGTATTCGCAAAACACACACAGCACAGCTCTTATGCAAAAAAGTGTTTTCTGTCGAGCAACAGTCATTTATAACAAAATTCCGAACAATATTAAGCAAATTATATTATATTATATTTAAGAAGAAAATATAAAGAATTACTAGTTGATAAATACTAGTCTGATAACTTAGTGGATGGTGGTGATTAATTACTTATATTATAATTGTGTTATGTAGTGTTCTCAAAATATTTGCACACCCCAAAGGGTAGAATGTAGCGAGCCTTATTCATCATAAAACCATTGTAATAACTCATATTCAGCAAATAAATTATTATTATTTATTATAATGGCTCTCAGATAGACTGACGAATTAAAGTGAAGGAAGGATTATTACTGTCGCCTGTAAACACATGCAACGCATGTAATTGTCATTAATAGACCCATTGCTAGACTTTAACCAACTACAAGTAAAGTGTTGATTAGTTACTTTTAGAAATAATTTTATGTTTTATTAAATTATGCACTCGGTTTAGTGCATCCTTCGATAGGCGAATTTTTTTTTAATTTTTTCTTTTTAATGTTTGGGACTTTTACCGTACAAACAAAGGTATATCAGCTTAATTATTCCCGGGAGGCTAAGCCTTCGATTTGAAATTTTTAAAACCAATAAGTTAAACTAATGGGAGGTTACGAAATTTTAAACCAGTTTATACTTAACTATAATATATTACCTATACTTTAAGTAATCAATGTGATCGTATGTTATGGTGATTATTGAAATGAATTCAGAATGAAGGGAATTCGACCTCGAACGCGAAATCAATAATTTTCATAGAAGTCAGTAACGTTTATTACGAACTAATAGAAATCAATCACATCTCGTTTGGGTCGCGCCGGGTCAAGTCATTTGCGGTAATAATTCTGACAACAGTCTTTGTTGCACAAACCAACGGATTCAATCAAAAAGAGAATGACAAACAAATTATATAATAACATATTTCACAAATAAGTATTCGTGCAATTTTTTTTGTTATGTTGTAACGAAGATAAAATGTTATTAATTCGTGTCTGATAAAATACGGTGTGGTGACATAAGTAATAATCATATTAGAAATGGAAACTAATGTGTGTTGGTTTTTGGTTATTCTAATCCCAACTATTAAGTATAAAATAATGTGAAAGTGATTTTGTTTGTTACGCTTTCACGGCTTACCTACTCAACCGATCATTATAAAATTGTGCATATAAGTACTATTATTTATTTGTTATTAAATAAAAATAATATATCACAGTTCGCGTCGTCCGATCAGTCGAACGAAGCAGTCGGACCACGTGGTCTCAGGGCTAGTCACATAGTACACCTTGTCAAGTAGGTATACCGAAAAAAACATTTATCAATAAATATAGTAGGTACTGGTTCCGAGGAATCATCTAAAAATGAAAGTAAAAAAATTCAACGTCTGACAAAAATATATATTTAATTCAATCCTTTTTGCAAAATTTTTGTGTAAGTCGTTAAAAGTCCGAATATTATCTTTGTGACTACAAAATAAGGCCACTATGAAAAAAGTGACGGTTTTTTTTAAAGGTCGACAGACAGGCTGACAACAGGATAACAAGGACTGCAAGTGCGTTCAACCATGTTAGAATTGCGGATGAGTATGGAGTAGTAGATTACTTAGTATGGAATAGAGAAATGGGCTCTAGCATCTATTATTCACTTACCAAAACTGCTGTTCTGTAAAAGGGTGGTTACTGCTGTCAGACGGGTTATCTAATTTATAATTGCGAAACATCATACCCTTACACTACTTGCTAGATCCAGACCAGAGCCAACTTTTAAAAGTTCATTTCCGGACTTGGCGGGAAGCTATTTATTTTATACTATGTAAAGATTTCTATTCACTTTGAAAACTTACCTAGGTATTTAAAAATTTATGTAAAAATATGTATTTATATTTTACATAAATTTAAATTTGTTACGCCTTTTTCCACTGTGTGTGGCGGACAGGCAAACAAATAGAATTAAAATGAAAAAAAAAAGGAAATTAAAAATAAAATATCTGTTTGAGTACAATCAAAATTTATTCAGATAAAAGATTCTATATAAATCAAATTCACACCGTTTAAAAAAAATATCAAATAAATGTACACAAAAAGAAAAGACCAGGGGTTTGTGGAGATGGATGTACGACTAAATATAAAAATCTGTAGTCGTATCATGAAACTAATTTATCAATTACTTAAAGGTGTCTAGAAGTCAGCGACAAAATAGAGTTATAGCAAAGTGATTGGAAATTGGAACAAATCTAATTGGTCTATTAAGTTGTTAAATAGTTATAATTAATTTATCTTACAACCTTATCTATATACTATATCGGTTGTTGCAAATCACAACTTAACAGTTATATGTAAATGACAAAGTTATCTGCACAAACACTTGCAATATAATATATCTTATCTACTCGTATTGTGTAATAGCAAAATCTACAGGTTACACCAGTAGATTTTGCTGTTAATCTCTTTTTTAAGGTCAGTGAGTCGTTTAAATAAAATGCTTAGACTTTTTATTAATCTTAGATTTAAGACACTATCTTTGCTTAAGATATAATAAAAAAATTAAAAGGTTTGTATATATTATTAGGTTTTATTTGACACACTTTATCATATTTATATGATCCCGACTTTTCACAGACTCGGCAAGTGAACTGAAACAAATTTTCCATAATCCATTAAAAAAAATATATAATTACAAATGGTAGAAGAATTTTTGATGAGTAGTAAGGGCGCTTGCCTAACTCTCAGGGCTCTGGGTTCAATTCCCGGCAGGATCATTTTTCGAAATGAACTTTTTTTAAATTGACTCTAGTCTGTATTTGGCACACTGCCGGGCAGGGGCCACTACATATCGGGGGACACTTTATGGCGGGGGACACTGCGTTTCACAGTCATTTGGGCAGCCCGTCTGGCGGCAGTAACCACCTCCTTAAAGAAGACCACTGTGAAATAACAGCATAGGTAGGTATGTGGTGTTGTGTTACGGTGAGTAAGCAAGGCTATGCCTGCATATGTCATATGCCAAGCATATGCCAGAACCAAGTCCCTTCCTTATCCCTTATCCTTAATCCTCCAATGGTCGGCAGCTCACTTGCATCATAGTGTTGCTTCTGTTATAGGGCGACGGTAGCCACCTACCATCAAGTGCGGACCGTTCCACCGGAATCTAACCGGAACCATTCCACTTACGGACAACGACTCGAGGGCGGGAGTTTCATCCCTTCGTGGTTGATGTTCCTCGGTCACGCACGAAGCTTTACAGTTCCACCTTCCTTGTCCGAACTGCTAAGGAGTAGAACTCATTGCCTGCGTCTGTGTTTCACCAAAATTACAACCTCGGGGTCTTTAAATGTAGGGTAAATGGGCACTTACTAGGTAAGCGTGGTCCACCTTCGGCCGCATCTGCACCTTACTTCAAGTGAGATCGCAGCCAAGCGCTGCCTTGATTTTTTTTTTAAAAAAAGTGCACCGTCAAACTGTCTTAACCTTAACATAAAATTAAAATAAAGTAAAAATGCCACAAATCATACCATTTAAAAAGTTTGAATTTGTCTATAATTAAATACTGAAACACATAGGAATTTAGAATCATGTTGCATCTATTTTATCTATGACTGGCCGACAATTTGGTGATTTTAGAGTGTGTGATTACTATTAGAGGTTGTTGTGTTTATGGGTGTACGTGAGGTGAGATAAAGTCGAATCTCACATCGAAGGCGACGGAGCGTCAGATTAACGACGCGAAATCGATGTTTGTACACGTCCGACCTCTTCCAATATAATAGGAGCTGATCGATCTACGAGGCGGTAAATTACAACTACAGACACTTCGAAGAAATAACGAAACAGTAGATATGTATGAGCATAAATTGTACAGTGAGAATTAACATAATTTTGTTTTCAATGATTTTTATGTGTGACGCATGACGTGACGGACAAGTTGAGAACAATAAATAGCTTGTGTAGCGATGTCGCTTTTTAACCTTTGCAATAGGTACAGTCGGAGTAAGAAAAAATTAAATTCGTCATTTGCTTGCACCAGGCTAATTATCAGTCATGCCAACATTTCATTTCGAAAGTATTTGTCTATTTTTTTTATTATTTTTTTTATAAGAGATGGGTTGGCTCTTGAACAACAACCAGCCATGTGGCAAGGATGAGGCCTAAGCCTATTGCCTATAGTGCTTTAG
This sequence comes from Synanthedon tipuliformis, assembly GCA_947623395.1. Classification (NCBI taxonomy): domain Eukaryota; kingdom Metazoa; phylum Arthropoda; class Insecta; order Lepidoptera; family Sesiidae; genus Synanthedon; species Synanthedon tipuliformis. The sequence goes on along the minus strand of OX392408.1, from coordinate 6,945,373 downwards.
TTTCGAAAGGTACTAAGTGTCTACGACTTGATACAGGATTGAAATCGAATGCTGACGAAGGTGTTCGTACCCCAACTGTACACCACTGTACTGGTACCGAAAACCACCTACAATTTTACCTACAATTTGTAAGTACATGTAAGTACCTACAATTTTGGCGTAATTTTCTAAACATTCATATTTCACGACTTCTAAACAGAGTGTGACATGCCACTCGTAGAATACAATTGTCTAATTAAATTTTTAATTACGCTTCCAACATGTTGTAATACTTGTCAAGTAGTAAAATATAAATGTAACTAATAAATAAACCCTGCAACATCTTCAAAGCTCTTCGTCTAACCACGTACAAATAAAGTAATGAATCAATCTCTTGGACGAAGAATTTCCACAAACATATCCAAGAATTCAATCGTCGCCCGGCGGCAGTGAGCCTTAATTGACATATGTCAGAATGTGTGCAGCTGACCTGGAGGTCATGCGTGAACATAGTTTATTGGGAGGTACTACAGTACAGACGCGTCGCGGCCATAACTTTCGCCAACGTCATTCGAAGCTAGGTATAATTTTGAATTAGCTGTAAATCTCTAGACCCACACTTTATGCGAAAATAATTAGGTTAATACCTATTTGATTATGTTTAGTTTAAGCTTTTAAATTTATAACTGTAATTAGGTAATTATTTTACGAAACCATTAAAAACCAAAAATTATTTATATTATTATCTATCTGGTTTTATTATTTAATTTATGTCAAAATAACACAACTAACATTCCTAGCATAACTAACATTATGCCAGGAAAACGAAATAGAACTTAAAATATATACGCACATAAATACATAAATAACAACTTAATTATACTTAGAACACGTGCTTTATGTTAATTAATACTTACTCGTACTTAACTCAAAAGGCACATGCGCATAGCTGGCACAAAAGCTAAAAATTTAAGTAGGTAGGTACATATATTAATATACGCATATAAAAAGATAATTTTATTATTATATAGATTTCCATAGATTTCAAAAAGTTATCATCCATAAGAATGAATATATATTTTTGTCCATCTATTGTTATAAATAATTAATATTACTTAGTATGAAAATTTTTTTAAACAATATTTATTTTGGTGTTATTTCTAAGTTAACACTATCATTATAATTAGTATAATAATAATCATCAGTATTGTAATACATCATCAGTAGTACCTACCTATGTAATAAGTAGGTATAATGCTACTGAATATGAAGACATGTGAATCGTCAGTTAGGTACTTAGGCGATTTCATCTTATTTAATTCTGCGCCGACACGTTACAACACCGTTGTTTTTTCTCTCTAAAATATTTCAAACCATCTATAACAATCTCTTTTAACCTTGCCAATAAATATACAAGTGTATACGGAACGTTTACGCCGTCGCCAGAACACACAGCGATTACATACAATATATTTTCAATTCTATCTGTAGCATTTAGTTAAGAAGTTTTGCGCAATACTATCGACTGATACAAGTGTGGGTATCTGAGACATGTCATTATAAATACTAATCGTGATTTTGTACCGTAGCACCTTCGCAAGCGCTTACCTCCGCGCCCCGGCATTCCTTTCGAGTCCTGAACCGGGCTGAACTTTGCTCTTATTGTCAATTCGTGCTCACCATTGCGTTTGCGCTCCTAAACTTATGCTCGTTCGATTGAGAAGGATCCCGTTCATCATTTTCCGATCGGATGTCGATTGCTAATTGAGGCTATGATAATTAACTACCAGTAACTGAATATAGGTACAGACAAACGTGCAATCTCAATATTATGATTTAAGCATTTGGACTATTTATGGTAATCATTAGTCAGATTTTAATATACGATCTTGGTTCGAGCCAGTGTCACGAATTATGCGATGTTTTGAACATTATCTGTTTAATGGAATTAGCAGAAGTTCACATTATTATTATTTTTATGTTAAGGTCGGCAGACAGGCTGACAGTCCACTTGATGGTTGAACCGTTTCTGATCTGAGATTGTTTGAAAAAATATTTAATGTAGGTACACACACGGCTCGTTTACGATTCTATTATTATGTATAAATTGCAATTTATTCCATCCAACAATCGAATTTGTATAAACTAGAAATAATGGCAGTAATAATCTCCAATTTATATGTATAATATATATGTTTATCAGTCACGCAATTTCTGTAACAATAGTACGATACAAATTAAATTCATCTCGAAGGCAGACGCTATGTTGACGCAACACAAAACAATGGGGTTTCGGTTCAGCGACCTTTCGGGATCTGTGACATCGCGGCGAAAATATGGGCACAGCATAGCTTGAGCATTGCGCACTCCGAACAGAGTGCAGGCCCTCGCGAGATGACGCGATGAAAGGCGCAAAGTTGTACGGAACGCCCCATCAGATTAATAGGTAGTGTTGTTGAATATTAAATTAGATGACTTGAGTAATGAGTAATAAACGACATATTAGTCAGAATTGTGATTTAAATTACATTGTGTTACCTACTAAGTGATTTAACAACTATCTATAACTTTATACTTGATTTTACTAAAGCTGTTGCATTCTTCTGATAGTTTTGATGCTTTTGACGATACGAGCCCATTGGATGAGTGGTTAAGGTTGCCTTAAAGCTCTCTCTCAGTGGTCTCGGGTTGATTTCTCGAAGGGGTCATCTTTGGAAATTAACTTTTCAAAGTTGGCTCTGGTCTAGATTCGGAAAGTAACGGCAGAACACAGTGCGTTTCGCAAAGATTTGAGCAGAATATTTGGCGACAGTAAGGTAACTTCCCCTTTACAGAAGTTCACCGTGAAATAAAAACATGTAAGTACCTACTTATGTTGTTGTCATTCAGTGAGTGAGTAAGGCATCCTCCTTTATTATCCTTATTTCCCTTATCCTTATGGCGGCTATGATAAAATCGTGATTTATATAAAAATAAAATATAGATTTTGGATTAAACATGTCTACAGAAATGTTGGGCCAGCTTGTGGTCATGAATAGGCGATTGCGCGCAGAAAATCGTCCCGTATATTTCCCTTTAACGTGGTTAGGCATTGTATTGTATATGCACAGCGCCAGGCCGTCCGCGTCGACAAACGCCAGAGGCAACCAGATAATGTAAGCTCGAGGCATCAATGAGAGTAATGCGGTCTCCAGTACTCCATGCAACGACGTCTTATTTAGAACCAAACGCGGCACAATCGCGCCTCAAATTGATGCCTTCAGCGCAATTACCTCGACGAACAACGGACCGCGTTTTAGCAGCCGGCTATCAAATCAAGTATACACTTGGGGTCACTTATAACCATACAAGTTGCATACATTAGCATAGTTACCTCCTACGTGATTTAGGGGCGTTTCATGTCAGCAATTTACCCAAATAAGACTCAGCTTAATGGGTAATTCACTATCTTCGATGGAATTATGTACGATTGTTTTAACCGACTTCAAAATAATGTGGATGTTTCTTAATTGGTATGTTTCTTGTGTGCTTTCAGTAATGTTTTGCAGTACTTACACGCTTCAGTACCGCAGCTTACAGCTTAAAAAGTGTTTCCAGATGAGATGAATTTTTGAGAGTATAGGATAGCTCGTATAGTTAGAAGACGTCTGCACTGCATCTAGCACTACAGTATTGTGTGACTTAAGAATTTGAATCTGTTTTTTATATTATACTAGGTTTTGCCCGCGACTTCGTCCGCGTCCGATCGCTACCAAACTTCACAGAATTAACCTGAACTAATCTGAAGATTCTCTGAAAATTTCAACAAAATCGGTTCAGCGGTTTTGGAGTCCATAGGAACCTACATACATAGTTACATACACACTGGCCTTTTATATATATTGATAGATGTGTGGCTGAATTATGTTGGTAGTGCCTATTGATTAAAAACATAGATTTTATAGGTAGTGTATAGGTCTATTAAGTCTTGTCTATACCTAAGTGAATATTGCAGAACTACTTCGAATATAGTGACGGTTCTAATAAGAGTATTTAGAAGTACGTGCGAGTATATACTCACCGTGCGTATTTGTGATTTCAGATAAAAATAAATTGAACTGAATACTTTTAGTTGTGCAGTTACAATAGAAATTATAAGGATGTTATCTTGTCGTTTCACAATAGTATTGTTCGCTGTGGGGCACACAATGGAACACCGAGAGCGGGACCTGTCGAGAGAAGTAGGGCGGTCGAGCTACGTCGCCGGTTGCAAGTCGGAGTCGAGGTGGTGAAATGGATGGTGGGCGGCACCGCGCACGGCCGCTCCGCCCAGCCCTTTCACCATCCGCCCGCCCGCACAGCCCCGCCCCACCGACCTCCTACCCCTCACTGTGCTATTACGCAATCCCCTGCTATTTCCCAGAATAGTAACACACGCCTCGGGCCCAACTCCATTCAGCTTGTAATAGAAAACGACTGCAATCCAGCAATATACAATTCAACCCTCGCTCCGACTGTGTGCAAACCGTAAACTAATATCGTGCATTAGCAAACAAGCGACTAAGGTTGCACGATTACCGTGTAAATTGTTTTTAGAAGATTGAATTCGCTATCGGGGGTCAATTAGATTTGCGGGTCACCGAACTACATGTATATCCTAGCATAGCAATATACCTACGCTTACATTGTTTGTAATCATGATTCATTGTTTGAAGCTGTTGTTGTTGATGAATTTTTTTTTTTACTATTTACTTTCTAAATGATACACTACTTACCTACTGTAAATTACATACCTTCTACCCCTTAAGTACTTAAGGTACACTGGGATACTCGTGTTGCTTGGGTGGTGATATTTGTCAAATTTGTCGTAGTTTTACTATTAAACAATGCAAATCTAAAACATATCAATGTAGCCGTTGAAGACGACCTATTGAATGAGTGGCTAGGGTGCTTACCTTAACTATAGCACCTCTGAGGCAGAGTACTAATGTTGCTAAGGCCTTAGCACTCTGATACATAGCTCGGACAAAGTCGGGTCGGTCTAGTTACCTAATAATAATAATTATGTATACACATTTTAAATTAAAATACCTACTAGTGAAAAAATTTATCTTGAACGTGCGTTGATATTTAATACCAAATTTTAAATTTATCAAATGTAAATTTATTTCATTTTTCAGCTATTTTTAAATATAATATTTTTACATGTATTTTAAATAGTAATTAATTATGTCACAGTTTGTTATTGCAAACTGGATCCTCTGGTATTCGCAGGAAATAACCTCGTGAGTAGGCTTAAATACCAAGGCAATTTTTAAAAGCTTTTGCCTTATAGCCCAAGAAAGGCACATTACAATAAATGACAATATGTAGTTCGTTGCAACTAAAGTATCAGCCATTTTGTTGGTCCCTTAATTCTTAAGCCCTGCGCTGCAGATGAAAGGTTAAAAAGCTCAAATAAGCGTGCATTAGGAAAGAGGTGGCCCGCCGGGTCGCCGCTAGAATGCAAACTGCCGCCCATACATTAAATCTGCTGCATTGGAATTGCAAAGTCGTGATTTGTCAAAGCATAATCTAAGGAACCGCAATATTCGCACATCGTAATTATTATCGCCGTAAAATGGCACCAAAATCTTTTACAGGATCTCACGGCTTAAACCCAAACCGAGTCGTATCTACATCGTAGGTATTATTTATACCTATATACGTAGATTCCCTGTAAGTAACTGGCCGTATGTATTTTTTTAATTCTGCATTTTTCAAACAGAGATTCTTCTCAGATGTGATTCCAGATTCAGACCAGAGCAAACTTTTCAAAAGTTTATTTCCAAAATTTACTCTGCCGGGAGTCATCCAGGAACAGAACATTAAAGTAAGCACCACTCATCCGGGGATCTCGTCAATTCAACAGTTTTAAATTTTAAAAAAGTATAACAAAAGAAAACTACAATGACAACTCAAAAAGAAATTTAGAAATCACGTAAGTACGAGTTTCTAAGTTAAATAAATTAAACTACCTGTTCATTGAGACAATAAGTGTAAGTATGCCAATACTATCTAAGTATGCAGACCTAAAATGGATGCGCTTCCAAAGACATCGTTAATGTTATGTAGCTGTTAAAGCCGTGTTCTCCCGACACCCCGATATCGCTAAATTATATCCAAGGAGCGTCTGCGGTGTAACCGTTACGACGACTTGAGATAAACTTTGATTTATCACATGGAATATTTAATGACAACACACAATTGAAATTTATTATGGAGCGCACAGTTTAACTGTCTATTGGTTTAGAATAGCGGAAGACACATATGGAAGCATTGTGCTTAGGCAAACTTTGCAAAACTTATGCTCACAACTTATGCTTCATCTATATTTATTAACCCCCGACCACAGCCTCGACGCCCGGCGCAAAAATGGATCGTCTGTGTATCTGTTTGTAGAATAATAGCTCTGAAATTAATAGCTCTTTTTTATATTTAAAAGCTTACGTGATCCGGATGGTTCTTAGCTTTATTATTCTAAGGTTCTTACCTATAATTTATGAAGATCTATTTTAGGCGTTCAAAGAACAAGTCATTTCATAGTTAACGAAGAGATTTCACTAATTTCCACATATTCGATTGATGTGAAATTTGGTACCTATACTTACTTCGTTGGTGGTGGTGGTAGGTACCTTGACCTGATGCGGCAGAATCAATTAGTAGTCTGAGGAATATCCATTTCCTTAGCAACATAGAGCAGATATGCGTATTATATCAATAGATAGTCGTGAAAAAGTTAATAATTTTATTTTTGTTAAAATCGTCAGATATGCTTAGGTTAGGTAGGCTACTTTGCATTTGCTACTTTGCTGCCTTTACGTATGACAAGCAAAGCGCACACGACTCGTTAATTTTAACCTCAGGGATTCAAATTAATTAATAGATATTGAACATTATGAACATATCTACTAAGGTTATATTCATATATATATTTTTTTCGAGAGATCCTCAGTTAAAGTCAAACTTATCGACGTGGGATATAGAAAGTATAAATTTTGTCTTGTAACTTTTATTTTTCATTAATTATTTCGTGTTCGTATTCCTCAATCGCCGCTTCACAAGTTGGCGCGCTGTTCTTAGCGGTCGAAGTGTCGTTTATTTTTTGAATATCATGAATTTAAATTTCAATACCACACATTTCAACTTAATACGGCATAATCAATAGCATTTGGGTTGAAATATTTCCATCGAGTTCTGTACTTTAATTTTGTTTTTTATTTATTTAAATGAAATAAAGTTATACGTGTGGTTGAAAATATTTCTGTGTAAGAAAGTTTTTCTGTAAAAAAAAAACAGGCTGACGGTCACAGATTCTACAAATACGCTGCTGACCATAGCAGGATTAGGATAAGGGAACAATGATATTTAATAAGGGAAAGGGATGGGGCAACGCGCTCTGGCATCCCTTAGGTTCTCGCTTACCGAAACCACAGATTAAATAATAGGTACTATCGTAACTGAAATCGTAACCGTAACCGACCGGCGCAGTGATTAAATAACGTTATTACGTCGTGTATTAATCGAGACAACACGTCCGATACATAAAGTGTTACACTGGTTATAGTAAGCGTGAGAGCGAACTACCCTCGGCAAATCGCCTCAATCGAAATTACAACAAGCACGAAGCACGACCGCAGCAATATCGCACCAGCAACACTCGCGCTAGCATTCGGCTCTGAGGCCGCGGTCCACACAATTTATCCGGCCAACTCCTTCTTATTATTAACCATTTAATTACAGTCAAGAGTGGAGAGATAAATCGCAAACAATTATTTCTAACTTCTAACGACGCAGCGGGTTGCCCAATGGCCGATATTTTGCGCTTGCGGCACCTACGGGCTAATAATTGAATTTCCCCGAGAGAACAATTACTTCGATTACCGCTCGGCTCGACACGGATCGACGCCTAATGAATCTTTCGCTGTCTAGTTATTTACTGAGATAAACTCTGTGTTTACTCTGTACACGCGCATGATTGCACTAGCTTCCAATAAATTAGTTTTACTCAAAGATATGTACATATTTACAAGCATGTGTAATGTCATTACACGATCACAGTTCAATTAATAAGCTGCGACCCCTTTTAACTTATTACTGTACCTATTTATTTTTTATTTATTTTTTATGTACGAGGACATAGATAAATGATTGGTCTCGCTGCGCTAGACTAGATACCGCCGTCGTACTTGTAAAATGCGGCATAAAATAGTACGCCGAATTCGGCGTACCCGAACCAGTCACACTGCAAACTGTCTGTGACGTGTAAGTGCAGAATGTTTTATTAAATTTTAGGCATAATAAAATACCAGTTTGTGTAGTGAAACTGTGTAAAAATATAATAAAACTGGGTAAAAAGTGATAAAAAGTGACGATTTTTTACACACACTACAATAAAAAGTTGCCACATTTTCGGAGCTATTGCTTTTGTATTGCTCTATCTAGTCGAGCGCAGCGAGACCAATTAATTATCTTTGGTACGAGGAATATTTTGGGTTAAGGAATACTTATTATGTGTTTGAGGAATGTATGAGGAGTATTTTAGTAAAATAGTAAAATAACTCCATAGTAAAACAATTCTTTAAATAATAAAATTAGCGAACGAATAACGAATAATAAGGTACATGTAAACTTACATTAAATTGACAGTTAACTTGATTCAAATTAAAAAAGTATTTAGTGGAGATATGTGCAAAAGTGGAAATACTTACCGATGGGAAAGTAAGTACCAGTGGGAATATTTAGTGGGGATAGGTGGCACGGGTGCTGCCTACTGAACCTACAAGCAATAATCCGTACTAATATTATAAATGCGAAAGTTTGTAGGTATATGGATGGATGGATTTGTAACTCTTTCATGCAAAAACTACTAAACCGATCACCATGAAATTTTGCATACGCGTTGTCTGGGACACCAGAAAGGACATAGACAAGACCTTTCACCCAGAACGCGAACGAAGTCGCGGGCACCAGTTAGTTTCACATAAAGTGAACATAAAAATAACACTGATTGACAACCTTATTTGTTTTATTTATTAGCCACTTGCTGGTAGCAAATAAATTCCATATTTGCTATCAAATATAATTTTCTACCAAATGAATTCTATATTATGGTTCACTGATTATGGTAGCTTTAAGTTATTGTATGTGATTCAACATCAGATAAACCCATTTGGTATCTAGACTGGTTTCGTCGTGAATTCAATTGATTTTCTAAAATTACGTATATTAATAAAGATATTATTGAAAATAAAGTAGATATTTAATAGAAAACGTGCTGGCAGTGTCCTTATTATACTGATTTATTCCATTGGAACATGGTGTTGCGAATGAAAACAATATCGTCATGAAATATAATGTTATGTAACATAAAATAAGAAAAGGCAATGAGCTGCAGTATCTCAATACTTGGTTCCATGGGATTTAAGTAACATGCATTACATAACTTCATTGGAAATTGTCCATTGATCACTTAGTGGAATTATATAGCGTGAAGCATTGTTTTGCATTCTCATTAAAGACGAGCACAATTTATCGCTTGTAAAAGTTAAGGTTACTTTATTATACATACACTCAACAGAATATAATTATGTGTTAATCTGTATTATAGGTAAACTAATAAAAAAAATTGCTCGCTGTTTATCTAAAAAAAATCTAGCGTTTTCGGTCCAGTTAGCCAGAATATCTGGTTACAATGTCCACCTTCTTACCGAAGACTAACGTGACATATATTTATGTGTTTGGGTACGTGAGCTTATTCACGACAAGATGTAATTTATTTGCTACTTCCCCTCTACAGCTTGTTCTCTATCGACCTGTCTGTTTGTCCGTCAAATAGATAAAAATAAAAACAGAACCTAGGATTTAATTTCAGTCATTAGGTTTTTTTTTAGTAAAGGCACCAGACAGGCTGACAGTCCACTTGACGCCACAGGTGGAAAAAGTGTGCACTAGTGGCAAGCCGCGATGCGGCGTGCCGTTTTACTCTATATAAGACAAAAACAAAAATGCGCTAGTCGAATACCGTCATTAAACATTATGATTTCTGAAGGTATTGCCTAATATCAAATCTTTTTTTATTGCCATCCAAAGCTTATGGACAAAACAAGGCTTCCAAACGACTATAAAAATGCGCAAGAGCATATAAAAAGCGAATTTAAAGACAACGCGTGTCGGCGAAGTGCGATGACTCGACAGCGCGCGTCGGCATAGTCGGTTGCGGCTAGCGGCGGGATGTTCAATATCTATTAGCGGTAATATCTTAGCGGAGAGATGGCTCTGGCCCAGATCCGGAGCCGGTCTGACCAGTTCTACGGGCATCCTTGCGTAACAACCAAACGGGCGCTCGATATACTTGCAAAAATGCATTACGGAGCTCCCAAATAACACGAGCCCCGTAAAAGCTTTTTAAGACAGGGACTAAGCTTATAACACACAAACTAATTTTTATAGCTTCTCGGAGATAACCGAACAGATAAAATTGAAAAGTTTGCGGAAATTATAATTAAATTAACAAAAATAGCCGATTACACACAATTTTTGTACACACCTCAAGTTTATTAATAAGCTTAAAAGCTTAAACCGTCACAGTATTGTAAGAACAATACTGTGACGGGAAGGTTTTTTTGAGCAGCAATTTACTGTTTTTTTTTACAGTTAAATACCTGGCCGTTTCAAACTTTCTTAAATGTAGCCTGCATTGTAATTTTATATAGGTATCTTGTTAATACTCTAACTAAGTAAGAAGTCAAATTAGGATACGAAAAGTAACACTTTTCGTTCTCGTCTTAATTTGTATGTGCAGATTTTGGGACATTTTTGAGGGTTAGATTCTTGTAATTACTAATTACTTTAATGTACCTACATTTAAAATTGTGTTGTCTATAGCTACATATCTAAAGGTTTTTCTAAAATATTGGCATTGTTTGCGTGCATTACATTATTTTTACGAGTTCAATAAGGGTCGCGAATGTGTTGCGTTGCTTTTATTTCTGAGTTGCGACAACAATTTCTCCCAAATAACTATTACCTATACTGACTTCAATCGCTCGTACAGGGTCCTTTATAAGATTGAAGAATAAAGTCCACGAGATTTAAGAGTCGACTCTGAGCTCGTCGTTCGCCTTGCACTGATTTCCGACAGGAAAAATACTTAATGCGGAGATTTACCGAGATGTTAATATAAATCACCAAATTATAATTACACATGTCTCTGCCACGCCCCAGAATGTCATGCAATTTCGTTTCGCAAATTATACGGTAAAATCTTATTTATTACGCTTCTTTAATAATTAGCATACCTGCGTGATCATTTAGGAAAGTAGGCGACCTCCGCGCGCCCGTTTAAGTGAAGGATGTTTCTTCCTACTAAATCCACGTAAATAACAGTTAATATAGCGGTAATTGATTTATTTTTCGTGTATACAGGATGCGGCTAGTAATGCGTTTTTGTGATCTATGGAGTAGATTTTTTAAGTGGGCATTTTATGGTCACTTTTAAGTAATGGAATATAAAGAACTTAACGAATACCTACTGTTTAATTGGAAGAATACTAAGGCTGGGTTGCACCATCTTACTTTAACAATAACAAACATCGCAACTTCAGTTAATTCACACTCATTTTCGGCCTAACCGTTATTTTAACTGAAGTTGCGGCGTTTGTTATAGTTAAAGTAAGATGGTGCAACCCAGCCTAACTGTGACAGAATAAATATATTATGTATATATGTATTTAAAGTTGTGTCACCTCAAGTGGTTAAGTTACTTCTAAATGTCAAAACTAAATCTTTTAATTGGACTTGTTGAAGTTACAAAACAGTTTGTTCTGTAATCCTTTATAGATAAAACAAAATGGATTAAATTATATTTCTTAAAACAAAATTAAACAGTTTAAGTATCTCTAATATTATAAAGAGGTAAATTTTGTGTTTGTTGGTTTGTATGTTGAAGGTAATCTACGAAACTACTCGGCCTATTTAAAAAAATATTTCACCAATGGTTTGAATAGAATTTCAGGGTGGACATAGGTAGGCTAAATATTCCACGAAGCCGAGGGCATCAGCTATCTAAAAATAAAGATCCAACGCTAAAAATATAATGCCCGGAGTCAATGTATTAGGGTCAGAACTTACATCATTTATAATATTTTTCAAAGCAGAAGAAGTCGAAGGCACCAGCTAGTTTTGTATTAAATCATTAGAATTTATTTAGAGAGTTTAGTTTAGAGATTTTTATCACGAAAGCTTATATATTCTAATGAAATTAAATATATAAAAAATATAAAAAAGTGATGCTTTATAATCAAGTAGTCGAAAGAGTATATCGAGCGCTTACATAAGCAGGTTAAATCTTGATTCCAAAGCGTTAAACGTAGGTAGCTGAAAATTGCCTTCTACTCAATTTCAAATAAATAATAGCGATTAAAGGATAAGTCATTGTGAAATTATATTGTTTTATTTCCTCACAATTGAAGTTATAGCAAAGCGGTTCTATAACCCGTTTAGACTCAAATTAAATTCACTCGAGACGCGACTAAGCAGGTCATGAGTGATTCATAATAAATTTTAGTTATTATTTTTCTTCGTGCTTTTGCCAATAGACAGGTTTATTTCTCCGACGTGGAATATTTAGCCTATTATATATATGTCCATCCTGAAATTCTATTATTCTAACTATTGATGAAAGATTGTTTTAATAGGATATATGTCGTTTCAAAGATACCTATACACCACCATGTTCGTCACCAGTGGTGGCAAATGGGATTATTTCTCCCAGTTCCCACCACTAGTATCACCAGTAATGGTAATTAATTCTCATTTGCCACCACCATTATTTTAATTTATGATTCTTACCGTTCTGATCAGTCAGAGCTTTCCAAGTTCGAATCCCAGCTGGGCTACTACTACTACTACTTGTAACCTAACAAACGAACTGACAAAATTATTTTGACATTTTTAATATTAGTTAGGATTAGGGTTATTGTGTGGTTTAGGCGTAAAAGCATAGCTAACCATAGAGTAAATAGTACTTAACCAGTAGTACTATTTACTCTATGACCTAACAAAATCATTTTCACATTTTTAGTATTAGTTAGGATTAGGATTATTATGGGATTAAGGTGTGAAAGCGTAATAAACAAACTAACTGACTTTCACATTTTATAATTATTAAGTTAGGATTGTTTATATTAATTGAAAAATACTTAATTTAGTCGGATGAATATTATAGGTATGCAAGTGTTTGCCAGGAATATCAAGTGGTGTAATTTGAATCGCATATACAATTTACGTGCTTACTGATTGCTGATTGTGTAGTCGCTCCGGCGGCGCAATACTCACTAAAATGTTAATAAAATTGCAGCGATTTCCAACGGACATTACATTTAATGTGACTAGTTGGTGGGCGAAGCTTGAATTTTGTCTAACAGGACACCTGTGATTCGTTTAATTTATAACTTACATTAAATGCTGATATTAAGACATTTTGAACCGCCATTATCGCATGTGAAACAAGCCAGTACATTAGTACAGATAGTAACAGAGGCAGTTTTGGAGAAAATATTAAAAAAAAAAATTTAATTACAGAGTTGCAGTATAACATGCAGTGATTTTTGCGGATGCGGACACAGACATACTGGTCAAACTTATAACACCTCGTTATAACGTCGGGCGGCAGCTTAAAAAAATCCTTTGTACCACTGGCCACTGAAATCAAGATTCAAATATTTTTTTTAATGTTAAGGTCCACAGCAGGCTGACTGTACACTTGTTGATAAGTGATGGCCACTGTCACCTATAATACGCACTTGCAACGCCATAGGCGCTGCAAGTGCGCTACCGATCATAGAAGGATTAAGCAGAAAGGATAAAGAAGGGATGGGGCTATAATAATGGAAAGGGCAACAGCACATATGCTGTTATTTCACGATGGTCTTCTGTAAGAGGGTTATTACTGCCGCCAGACGACTGTGAAGCCCTGCCACTACTTAATTCATACTTTAATGTGACGCCTTCGCATCGCAGCTTTATGTGAAAGCGAATCAGTCGATGTGTTTGTCCACTAACTTGTCCCTGTGTGATATGTTATCGGCTGTATATGTTGGTTGGTACATTGATATTGATGTTTTAGGATTTAAGGAGGAAAGCCCTGTAGGGTCAGCGGAGCGGACTCGTGACCAAAGCTCGCGCGTTGGCGATGTACCGTCACGAGTACGACCGCCTTCGCCGCTCGCTCTCGCCGCCTTCCAATAACATGGTATTACTCACTAACTGGCCATTTCACGCCGACTCTATTGTAGAGCTTGCAAAAAGTTTACCTCTATCTATTGATAAACTTCCGTTAGTACTTTGACATGAGTTATAAAATCGTTATTAATTTTTTTATATTGCTGAGACGACGTAACGCTTTGAAAAATTAAAATATTTAATCATATGAGTTATATTATACAATACAACGTAACGCTTTCAAAATGAAAATATTTAATCAAATGAGTTATACATACATTAGTGAAAACTGCATTAAAAATAGTTAATAGCCGTTTCTGAGATTAGCGTACACAAACGTATAAACAAACAGGTAAATTTTATAAAAAAACCTTTACTTTGACCTGAGTAACTTAAATTCCCGTGTATATTCTTTTTAATATTTAATGTATTTAATCTACAGGCATTGATAGTAAGTTTAAATAAAAAATACGTACTTAATATGGATAAATAAAAAAATTATTAAATAAATACATGCAAAAATACTACCAACCTATAATATTTTGATTTTGTTGTTAACCATACATTTCCTATTTGCCTGACGACCCGGTCGGCATCGATCATCTATTGAACTGATCACTGCGATGCCACAGGTCTTATGAGGCATTATCCTGGAAATTCAACGAAGTATTGTGTAATATAAAACATTTATCGAGGCCTTTAAACCTGTAAATAGTATCTACGTCTACTTATTGCGTTAATCTAAGATGTAGAGATACTTACGCATTAACTTATACAAGACACATATAATTAAAGTCAAGATAATTTTTAATTTTATCGTATATTTTTAAGTAAACTTATAAGCCCCACCTGCGTACTTACTTACTTTACTTCACGTGACATTTGCAATTACAAAGAGATGCCTTGAGAATTGCTTTTATCATTAAGTTCATTCAGAATTATAGGTAGAGTCGATTTAATCGATCTGAAATTCTTATTTCGCCATTTTTTTTACGTCCCGGGACATTTATCAATGGATTGACCCGAATGCACATAAATAAAGTTAATGAGACGAAAATCATTGCCCAATGTGAGTGCCACATATCGAGAAACATTTGTGAGACAACGCCTTTCTTCGATTAAATGTAAATTTCTTTAAATTATCGCCGTCCAACATTCGTTTTACTTGAGATGTGACAAAAAAACACACCTTTTATGTTAATCATTTGATTTGCGAGACCGCTAAAGGCGTTGTCATAAATCAGATCCGAAGGTCTTTCCGTAAATTCATTCGAATGTCTTAATTAATTTATTAGCAAAAACCTCAGATGAAATAAGAACTAAAGATAGAACCCCGTGGACTGCAGAGTGAAATGATAAAACTACACACACGGTTACACGCACACAAATGCAATCAAATTATTTATTTACTTATTAAAACGTTTACTATTGAAAATGTCGAGTTGCGTAGAGAAAGGTTTTAAAAAACAGGTTTCAAAAAATAAAGAGCAGGAAGGAATTACACTTCACACGTAAGAAAACTTGAAAACCAATATTTTCAACATAAGTAAATACCTAAAACAATAATTGCGGTATTCACAAAATCTCAATACAGTAAACGGGCTACGCGCTACGCACACTTGTTTATAAAACCTATGCTCACTGTGTTGTCCGCAAAATTCTTTCTATACTTTTATTTGGTCTAAGGCAAAAAAAAACTTTAAACATATTATAATAAAATTGTAACTCGCTAAGTATTCGCCTTCTCACTGCCCACGCTTACTAGGGACACACATGAGTGTTCAAAAAGACGCAAAGTGAGGCTTTCATAAGCGTTTGATCGCAGCCTCGAATTGAACGATCACCCCACAGATACTTGGTTCGACAAAAACGTAATATTGTTTCGCGGATCCAATTAGAATCTATTTTGTGGTGATTAAAGATAGCTCGACGGGCCATTGTTTTGTGACAATGGCGGTGGCGAAGTAGGAAGCCAGGTCGGCGATCGCTCACAAGCTGTCAGGTGGTAATGGCCAAAACCCTTGGCACGGTTAGTCGGACCACTCCATCATCGGACAAGCATTTTATTAAATGTTTACCGATAACATGTCATCCGAAACGGTCCGTGTTCGTAGCCCACCATTACGACACTTTGTTAGCAGTCAACAAAACATGCCACTGCTGTGGCAACTTTTTCACTGTCACAAAAAACGATTACCGCCCATCAAGTAGCTACTTCAGTAATTACTTGCTTGGGCGCTTCTAAAACGGTTCATTATATTTTTTTGACGTTAATGTTATAACAGTTATAGATTATTTAATCTATGAAGAATATTGTTTAATTTTTAAACAAACAATATTTATAATATATATATTTTTTATATAGTCTATGTGCATCTATCTGTCTGTCTATGTACAGAATACTATTTATAAGGCTTTATTTTAAAAGAAAAAGCGTGGGAATAAAACTTAGTATAATATTTCCCTTGTTCTTCGTACATAACTGAGTTACATAACTAGCTATGTAAAAGAAAAAATATTCTTCGTACAAAACCGGGTAATGTACTAAGAAACTTACCTTCTTTTTATGTCTTTAGTTGGTAAGCCATTTCAAATATATATAAATAAAATAATATTTATATATAATGGCAAGCTATTAACGGAACACCATAGGGGTTGTAAGACATAAGTGTGCTGCCAAACTTGATACGTTGAAGGATAATGAATTAAGGACAAGACAGAGGTGTTGGCTACTAACAGTAGGCACACATCACAGAAATTTAACAGCTTACCTACTTGTTTTTATTTCAAGGAGACCTTGTGATAAGGGAGTGGTTACTGCCGCCAGACCACTGTAAATAATATGCTTTATTAGTGTTGATAAAACGGATATCAATCGAAATTAGTATTCAGATATTTTATCAGTGCATATTTAAGACTTAATTACCTACACGGCGTCAAGATATCTGAATCCCAAATTATAATGTTCATTAGATACGAAACTGAACACTATTAAAACTGGAATGTTTACAATGTATGCTTAAAACGGCTTTCGGTAAAACCGAGATGTCGCAGGCCTTGAATAAGTAAATGTTCGCGAATACACATGTAAGAGATGGATCGAAACTGTGTCCTCAGTGACAATATTGTTCATTTCAATATTAGACCTCCTTCCTTTAATAGGAGTTGTATTGTTCTATACATCTTATATTTACTTATAGCTATGTAAGTAAATATAAGATGTATTACAATTTCATTGTCGCAAGTTAGACAGGGTTTTGGTCCACTTGCTGATAGGTAGTTACCGTCGCCTATCACAAGAAACGCAACAGGTGCTGCATATGCGCTGACAACCTTAGTAGGATTAAGGATAGGGTAATTAGTTAGTTTAGTTGGATAAAAAAAATTCTCACCTCAAAGTCGATATTTGCTTGCATCAGGGCCTCTGTCGTTGTCTAGTTTTAGTTTAAAAATTTACTAAGAAAGCGTAATTGATAAAGGAGTAAATTTGAAAAGGGATGAAGGTTTTTGTACTACGACTGTTAGTTACATAACACTAAATAAAATTAAATAAAGGAATAAGTCAATACGTATTGAATCTTGTTTGAATTTTGAGTGAATCACTACATAGTATAAAACAAAGTCGCTTTTTCTGTCCCTATGTCCCTTTGTATGCTTAGATCTTTAAAACTACGCAACGGATTTTAATGCGGTTTTCACTAATGGGTAGAGTGGTTCTCGAGGAAGGTTTAAGTACATAATTTACTAAGTTACGCGGGCGAAGTCGCGGGCAGCAGCTTTAATTTTATTAACACGTAATTTTATAAACTATAACTAACATGTAGTGCCATCTGTTAACAGACTTTTTCCATTATTCGAAGTGAGATTAGATGAATTAGAGTACTACATTGCTTCAAACAGAATTCCCTAGATGGCGTTGTAAATTTTGCATACACGTTGTCTGGGACTCCAAAAAGGACATAGGGTACCTTTCATCCAGAACGCGGACGAAGTCGCGGGCACCAGCTAGTTACAAATAAATCGCAAAGAGAAAACAACACTCGCATAATTAAGTGGAAAAATGTTGATCAATGGTTTCTCCTCTTGACCCGATGAAGAACTTTGGTAAGCTGTGATTGAGTTTTTATAAATATTCATTATCAATTTTATATACTGCCCGTAATATCTGTCGAAACTGGTCTGTTTTCTCTTTCGTCGAAATCTTGCAAGTGCAGGACAATAAATCAGAAGTGTAAAGTTGCCTCAATTTACGCTCATTATTTCAGTCTTACGTGCAATTTGCCCACGGCTAATTGTATTAATTAATGGACATTATCATTGGATGCGTTGAAACAGTAGTTCATTTAGTTGATTTTTAAATTTGACCTCTGGAAAGAGCAGATCTCATTTTCATTATTATGGGTTGTTTTCGAAAATCACCGAAGGCAGAGACAATTTAATATGGTGTAAGATTTGCGAACACCACTTCTGGGGAAACGCATTTGCGTTTATATAAATTTAGGCATTAACATACCTACTTGCATTTTTGAAACATTTTGAAATTTCTAAGGAAATTAATATTTTATGTGATAACTAAAATTATAGAAATATTGAATGAAATAAGAATTTCGTAGTTTATCTCAGCTACTTTGCGTTTTATAAAGCAAAATAAAATAATTATTGCAAAATTATATATTTTTTTCTAAACTTATAACTGTTTTTAAATAACTAGCATATAGGTAGATAAGTTTAATCTAAAAATATATACCTACTTACGTATATATATTTTAATAGAGAAACGTAAATATAAACCTCTTGATGGTAAAACATTCTCAAATACTGTAGTAATATTACTTACAAAATCAATGTTTTGGAGCAACATAGACGTTGACCAACGTGACCGTTCAATAAATTATTATGAGTAGATTAAATCGTGCTTAACATACGATGCCGAGTCGAGACGCTAGTAATAGAGTTCCCTTATTTCAGAAAGTTCCTTTGTTTCGTAACAAAATACTGACGACTAATTTGAGTAGTACCAATCTGTTTAACATAAGATCGGGGCAGTTAAGTAGTAAAAAGTTGGTCGCAGTGTATGTCGGCACGTGTGTGATTCAATGTAGCGTGAAGCGAGACCGCGATTGAATGCAATTAGCGATTTTGCACAGCGCTGTCGGCGCAGTGCAGCGGCGTCGATGACGCGGTGACCCTTTGCCGCAGGTCATCCGGACTTAACCGGCTGACCGGGATTGCGCCATGAGGAATACCTAACACTAACCTAACCTATGGACATGTAATCTTACATTCAACAGGAATAGGACATTGCAAGTTTTTATGAGTAAATTTTTAAATTGACTGAAACGATATGTCAATTACTTAACTGTTCGTTGCTATTGGTACTAAGTTATCCATCGTCTAGAAACACAAGCATCAAAAAAGTAAAGACTACAAATAGTTTTCAACCCAAGACGCCCGACGCAAAATCGGGGAGTTATAAGTTTGACGTGTGTGTCTGCCTGTGGTATTGTAATCCTTAAACGGATGGACCTTTTTTGTCTGTTTTTTTTTGTTTGAAAGTTGACGTGATCGGGTTCGTTATTAACTACAATTTATGAGTCTTCAGGCGTCCAGGCGTTCCTAGTTGACAAAGGGATTTTACTAACGTCCACATTTTCGATTGATGTTAATTTTGGTATAGGTACTTACTGTTACTTCTGTGGTATTTCCATGGCACGGTGACGTTGACCTGATGCAGCGTCAAGTTGTCTTAAGGATACCCAACTCCTATTAGCAATTAGCAATCCACTACAGAAGCGTGTTTGGGCTCGATAGAAAGTATAATTCTTAATAATAGTAAACAACACCTTAAGTTATTTAAAAATATTTCTTGAAGTAAATAATTACAGCATATTTCTTCATTTGTATGCGACAATGCAGGAGAAATAGATGAGGTTCTCACTGTTTCCAAGCAGACTTCCTAGCATAATATATGTTACTAGCTGGTGCCCGCGACTTCGTCCGCGTTCTGGATGAAAGGTACCCTATGTCCTTTTTGGAGTCCCAGACAACGTGTATGCAAAATTTACAACGCCATCTAGGGAATTCTGTTTGAAGCAATGTAGTACTCTAATTCATCTAATCTCACTTCGAATAATGGAAAAAGTCTGTTAACAGATGGCACTACATGTTAGTTATAGTTTATAAAATTACGTGTTAATAAAATTAAAGCTGCTGCCCGCGACTTCGCCCGCGTAACTTAGTAAATTATGTACTTAAACCTTCCTCGAGAACCACTCTACCCATTAGTGAAAACCGCATTAAAATCCGTTGCGTAGTTTTAAAGATCTAAGCATACAAAGGGACATAGGGACAGAAAAAGCGACTTTGTTTTATACTATGTAGTGATTAAATATAGTATTAATTTCTTAGGGTTTAATTATTTTTCATGTTAATTCCTTGAGCTTGAATTTGTCATATGATATTTTTTATGCTTACCTAATGTCACACTTAACAATTTGGCCTGTCGTGGGACAGCAGTTATTGTTGCGGCTATCTGAGACGGGGCCGCGACGCACGCCTATCCTCGAGGCGGGGCAGTGGGCATGCCGATTGGTTACCGGCTAAGCATGACAACAGTATTATTGGACAATCCACAAGAAGTGAAAGTGACGAAAACCTTCCTTTTTCACAGAACCTTGCGCAAATGTTTCATGTGACCTATTTTGAAACAAATAGTTTGGAATTCCGTTTAGAAAAGTAGGTATACAAGTACCTATCATAGTGGCTATCCGAAACGCTTCTAATTGAATTTAGCTCAATTAGAATACTTATCTTTTATTAATCCAGTAATTTGTGAAATTCATTTAGGTAAGTAGGTACCTCGTCTTAGAATTAATATAATAAATTAAATATTTTTGTATACCTACCTACCTATTCGTATAAGACTGTAAGTACATTACATGTTACTTACAGTCTTATATACGAATACCTACCTACTTTGTTTTAACTGAATACCAACAATTCATATCAATATCTATCTTTAGAAACACTTAATATAGAGCATTAATATAGGTACAAATTGTAACAAGCCTAACGAGAAATTAGCATTATGAGCGACAAAATAATGAAGAATGACTCAGCGATCCGCGCTATCAACCTGGTCTCATTGTGATGCAAGAACAACCCGACTCGACAAGTCGACTAGCAAGCCCGCCCAAACCCTCGATCAATAGCCGTGAAATTCAATTATAAAAATGTAGGTCAGTTTACGGTGCAATACCTCTATCTATCTATGCCTACTATTATGATTGTCGACTACGAGAATTAATATCTATCGACTCCAAATACTACATTATGACACGTTTAGACATCGTATGTTGTGTAAGGCACACGTGCCATACCAACATGAAGTCTAAAATCTAAAATCGGTTTTTAGCCAGCAACCGCATGTCCTAGTGTTCATACTCATAGGTACATACCTACTTATAAGGTGACGCTGCGCACAGTTTCTACCAAGCGCTGTTTTACTGTTTATAGCAAGAGCAATATGGGTTTCTTAACACCTGCGATAAACAAAGGGTCGGCAGAGCACCTATACCTACTATACCCCTTGGTGTTGCTTGTGTTTTTTTTTGTAAACACATAGGTACATATTATAAATACAAAACATCCATGACTCTGGTACAAAGGTAAATGTTAACACATAAACATTTGCCCATAGCGGGATTCGAACCCACGACCTCTTGGTTAACAGATAGGGTTACTAGACCAAACGTGTCGTCAAATCTATGTAAATAGGTAGTAGGTATCTAATCTACTTACCAATTTTCTTATATTAAACCGTAGTTTATTCAAAGAAAAAAAGAGAAATAAAGATAAAGAAATATGATGGCGTTTCGGCGCCAAGATAAAATTAAAAAATTATGTTTTTTTTCATATAATTTGCAAAAAATATAGATACATAATTTAGCTTCCTTTATCTACCCTTCTTGCAACTAGTAAATGAATAAGGTACTTAGCTTTCAAAAACCTTTTTGTTCTATATTGGTTAGATAGATAGATAGCAAAGATTGCCTACTAGCGCCATCTTCACTCATGCCTAAAAATTAATTATTAAATTATGAGTTGCATACTAATATGTCAACACGTTTTTATATAAAATCATTAGATGGCTCTGTTATAAACATAATTACTTTTAACCATGGATAAAACTGAAATTGTTTCAACAATTTTTCAAAACATATTATAATTAAAGAACTCACCCACGATCTAACCCAGACGATGCCTCGAACTTTAAAAAGATTAGGGTTATATGAGCTAGGAAACATAGACGACGACAGGGAGTTCCAAATTTCCAATCCTTGACAGTGTATATTATTAAATAAAATATTTTTTAAAGCGTTTGGTCCAAATAAGAGGAATTTTAACAAGAGAATGTGAAATTTCTATTATTTTGAAAGCTTATCTATTTATTCAATAAATTTATACCGATTATAATACAGAGTACCCAATACTCCGATTCTTCTCCAATTAATTTATTTGGCATGTGTGTGGCAACATTGCTTCATGTCATTGTCATTTGTGGACTGTGGACAACTGCAACTTGAACAAGAAAAGATTGATTTACGTACTTTTGGTAAACTTGCTAAAATAAAAACAAATACTTTTAATTCGTTACAATTCTATATATTTTTTCCAAACTTCATTTACAAAGAGTGTGATTTTTCAATTCAAATCAGATTATGATGTAGGAGTTCCATTGTTGGTTATCAAAAGAATTGCTAACCTCACTCGCCGAAAAATAGATTTTGATAATTTTTTCTTACCATTAATAAATACTAAAAATGATTACAAATTTTGATAAACACTGTGCAGACTTAGAGAAACAGGAGCTAGAAGTAAGTTTGTTTAATCAGCAGATTTGTTTTTTAATTATAAGTACCCGTTTCGTTTAACATTTTCATATTTAAACTTATTTTAATGTTTTCCAGGCCCCAAATGGAATTCCTCCTCCATCTACTTATGCTCAATTGCTGGCCATATATTTATATCAAAATGATTTGTAAGTAAACATTTTATTTTTAAAGCTGTATCAGAAAACAATCAAGAAACTGATTGGTAATAAATTTAAGGAATTCAGTGGCTCATCAAAACTAATATCCTTTATATTTTATGATTATATTATTACCTACGTTGAACTGTAAGGAAATGGAAAAACATTATGTTTTAGTTTAAGTAAATAAATATTATTTTGACTTGACTAGATTGACTAGCCAAATGAAGAAACTCATGTTTTATTGGTACATAAAACAATAATGCAACAATAACATTATGTAATAATACATAATTTATAAGGATTGAATATTTTTATCATATAATATATGATAAAAATATACTTACTAATTCACAATCAATTTTCTCAAAATATAATTTTTGTTTATTTTTTAGATGTAATGCAAAATTTTTATGGAAGAGAATTCCACAAAATGTCACAAGTAGCAACCCCGAAATTTCTGCTGTTTGGGCTATCGGACAAAAATTATGGAAAAAAGATCTTGCAGGAACATATCAGGCACTAGCTGCTTACAGTTGGACAGAATCCGTTGCTAACATCATAAAAGTTTTAGAAGGTAATTTGGTATTTGCATATTCTTTAGGGCCTCAGGGATTCTTCCCTTTAACTGCTAAGGCCGTCGTTGACTGACATATACACTGTGCATATGGCCATGCTGTGCCATATCACATTTTTTTCCTGAATATATTATTTTTAACGTTATACAAATGATTTTTTTCCATTCCATGTCATGCCACTATGTCCTGCAACAAGTGATATCACTAAATCCCAATCTATCATTTTAACAAAATTATCTTTTTGTTTATTAAATATTGTTAATAGGATTTACTATTTGCTTACATCAATAGAAAATACATGGATGCACAGGATCATACAAAAAAAAAAAACAATAAGTGGCGTAACGTTTAACCTATCTATAGATGTATTACATAACTATATAAGAAAATAAGTCTTAAAATGTACATACAGTTTTTACAAAATGAAACTTATACAGTAAGGTCACTGTAGCATGTTTTCGGTTGAAGGGATCGAATGATACTAATACAAATGTTCAAGTGGGTAGTCATTTGCCGAGTACGTTTTTTTGTAGCTGATTGTGCATCTTGTATTATTTTCTATTAACTGCTTAGCTTATAGGTTAGTGTATTAGTTTATCTAAAATTCTTCAGTACACTAAAGCAAAAGTTTTCGTAATTTCATATTATATTTAAAAATACCATTCAAATTTCCGACTTTACCTGTGGATTTACAAAAATTTTCTTTCATACAAACCTTATCCTGACATTGCGACATTTAATCCACAACAACCTTGGTTTACCCCTAGGGTTCAGGCTCCATAGTTAGTATAAACAAAATCAGTTTAGTGGTTTGTCTGTGTATATTGCTTTCGCATTGATATTTTGGAATGTGTAATAAACTCTTTTTTTGTTTTAATTTTTCAGAGAAAGTCCGAGAGCGAGCCTTCAACTTGATTGGCCGCTCATACAGTTCTATATCTATCAACACGGTGGTGTCAATGACGGGGTTGTCTAGGGAGGCTGTACTGAGCGCTTGCCAAGAAAGAAAGTGGGAAGTAGGAGAGGATGGAGTCACCATCACACCTTCGCCACCAACTCATCCCGCACCATTACATACATCAAGTGAAGATCAACTGTTCAAGCTGACAGAGTTTGTGTCTTTCTTAGAAAACTGAGTAAGAGATTTCATTGTATGCAATAAATATTTAAGGATTAAAGATATTTTTTTTCTAACGCTCAAAGCTTTATTATAATCTGTCGGAAATATCTTGCCACCTCGAAAGAATGCAATATGGCTCCTACAGATCAAGCTATGGAAATAACATATAAAGCAAAATTAAAATAGATTGTTGCGTAGTGCTGAGATATTTCTGACGTGTATTTATAATTTCATATGTACCCACAAAATGAAACATTTTCACCAAATGAAACGATAATAAAATAAAACTAGATTTCAGTAAAAAGTAATTTCACAATTTATTACTTAAATAATTACAAAAATATTATTGGCAGTGAAAAAAAAAGTAAATGTTTAACTACATTATATAAAAATAGTGGTATATATGAAATACACCACAATGAAAATAATATTTTATTCAAAAGTATTTTTTCATTATCTCTAAAGATTCCTCAATTAGCATTGTTTCTGTCTATCTTGCTTCATTTAGACTTGTAGTATGAATTTAAATTCGTTTTAATCATTCAGTGATTTTTATAATCATAAATCAATTATTTTTCAGTTAAAGACTAAGTGTCTTTTATACTTTGTGTTCCAAATGTTTTTCTTTTAGATTAAAATAAGAAAATGGAACAAATTCAATAGAAGAAATATATAAAATATCACAAGTAATACAAAATAGGGTACGGAACTTACACTAAAAATGTATAAAATAATAATAATGAGTATCTACATTTTGTTTAACCTATGCACTTGACTAACTTCAGACAGTTTTGGCAACTCTTAGGATATTCTATCATTCTCGTCTCGTCTCACTGATATCTTTGAAAAGAAACTTGATTTTGTCTCGGCTGAAGCCTCATCGAGTTGCTGTCCTCGTCATCGCCTAACGACGTCTCATAGGCTCTATTTATTTGTCCCCCGTTTGGTTCAGCAAATACATCCTTCACTGATATATTTGCAGTAGACGTCCTATGTCGTGGCACGACGACACCCAGATTATTATTTACCTGAAATGTACAGAATACAAGACGTTTAGCATACAGTCTATTGTGGACTATATTGACAGGGTAGGATATCTCATGCAAACTCTTTGAAATTTGTTTTAAAATTAGATCTGAAAAAATTAAGCACAGACATCCTATTATACATATATTATATTATATGCATGATTTTCAGATACCCTTTCAACTATATTCACATGTGCTGGTAAGGTTTCGAGGTTTAAGATTATCTTAAGCCTTATCAGCACATGTGCAAGGGTTGTTGAAATGTAGTGAAGGTAGAAATTAAAAAGGGTCGATACCCAATCTATTTAGTACTAAACAAACCGTTCCCAAATTGATTCCCAAATTGAACAAGTGGAGTTTTTCATAATATTTAATGTAGGTAATTAATTGCAAAAATAGTATGCCTACAACCCAATGAAATAATAACACGATTTTCTACAATTAAAACCATATTGAATTACCAGTCCAGTAACCCCATATTCGTTGTTTGCACCAAGTGTCTGCATTTGCGATTTTCTTCTCTCCGCCATAACAGAATTTCTTCTTGTTTCCAATGCTTTTAATGTTTCTCTGCGCAATGTCATCTTGCGATTAAGAACTGGTGTACCTGAAAATTTTATTACATATTTTACCTCTCTTAGTTGTTAAGTTAAATTGTGCTATTTTAGTTGGCACAGAACATCACCAGTTTAATGGTTTGAAGGAATAAATCATTACATTACCTGGACCATCATTTGCATTCATGTTAAAGAATCGTTTCTTGAAAGCGACGTCAAGAGTGCCAATGTTTCTCTTCTTCTGCCTTGCCTTCTCCAAGTTATGAATAGTTTTTCTTCTGCCCACGTTGTGTGGACCAGATCCCGAGTCATTATCGTAATCGTCGTCTAGACCATTCAATTTTTGTAAATCTTTTACAATTGCTATTGCATTTTTATCCAGTAGAGCGTCTTGAGACAAGTCTTCCGCCTGAAAGTTCATTGGATATATTGTTAACAGAGCAATTTAATTAGGATACAGCATATCTGATGTAAAATGAAATAATATTACATACCTTCTTTGTACAGAACCAATTTAATTCTGTAGACGCCAATATGTGCGACATTGTTCCAAATCTATGGAACAACATGGCCGTAAACTGTATGACCAAAATCAAGGCGAAGAAGAATACAAATACTAAACCAATAGGTTCGAGTTGCAAGTATTCTTTAGAAATCAACACCTGAAAATTTTATTTTCCTTGTATTATTTATTAACATTAATAATAAACATCGAGTTGTAAAAGCAAAGCAAAATACGCATAATGAAACATTTTGTGCTCTATGAAATGAATGAAACATAAAGATATAACATTTGTGCTTCTTGTCACAGTAATTGTACAATAACATAGCAAAGAGACCAAAAGACATGCAGTTTATATGAAAATTTTGACTTGCTATGTTTTTGCACTATTAAATAAAAATCATTGTTATACAAATCACCACATCATCCGAGGTATGTACAAAGGAAACCTTCGTCCCGACTGTCGTTTTAATGGAAAATTTCCACCACCTTAATAGACAGAAAAGAATATTAATTTGTAAAAAATTTGAAGTGTTTCTCTGGTCGTACTGTGCGTAAATAGGTGTGTTAATGAATTCTTGATTTAGGGTCTCAAAAATAATTGCTCCAAGTTTTTACTTGAAGCTTTTAAGCTTTCTTTTCTAAGGGAATAATTATTTGATTGTACGTTGTATTCATCTTTTTCTAAACTATAACTGTGGGGCTACAGGAAGAGGATATTTATTAGAACATTTTGTGTGGAACCATAGTGACACCCCTTGTTTAGTCCTCTGTGTCTCTGGGACTCCATGCTGGTGTGCCAAACCAAGACAGACCGGTTAGAAGAAGGTCGTTAGACTTGTGAAATGACACACATTTTTTGTAACATTTGGCTATACCTCGCCTGTTTCCTCGATGTACGTAATGTTTGTCTTTACTCCCATAGGCCAAATCACGTGAAGCTGATCTTTATTGAGTTGTAACAAAAATACTATCAATATGAATAAAGCATTGAACATAACAAATGCAAAAACGGACTTATTGCGAAGCTCTTTCAAATCGCCTGCAATGCGGGCCTGGAAAATTACATAAACAAATACATGTTTAATAAACTCGCATCAACTTTCAAGGGTGACTGGGGTTGTGACTGTTTGCTAAGATTCTTCTGAAATTCTTTGTTGACATTGTAGATTTTGTTCAACCTGAGTCAACGTTGAAGGTCAACGGCAGTAGTGGTCTATCACGTTACCTCTTGTGTGACCTCATCATACGTAATGTTAGTTTTAACTCCAAGGGGCCATTTAACATTAATGTTGTCCTTGTTCAGTTGTAGCAAGAATACAATGAGAACAAAAAGGGCATTGATAATAAAGAAGGAAAAAACAGATGAGTCTCTCAATTCTTTCAGATCCTTTGAAATACGGGCCTAAAATTGGTGTAAAACATATTAAACATAGATGTAAATCACATGTACATACACAAATATTTTTTCAATTATTTTAAGCACTTATTAATACCTGAAACTAGTCTAAAATATTCCAAAATATTAAAATTAGAAGCAGTTATGTACTTACTTTTAAAAAGGCTTAAATTCTAAAACTTACTAGTAACTTATGGAAGTTAAATTTTTAATTTTGATTTTTATCTATTAAGTAAAAAATATATACTCATACTGTAGAGAAAATGTCATCTGCCTTTTTAAAAATGTTACCTCTTGTTCCTTATTAGCATCAATGGGATAGATGTATTTGTCTATTAAGTCCCTCCAGAAAGAAATTTCAGCGGGACTCAAATAGTCCACTTCACCTTTTTTCAATTCTGGATCTTCTATCCAATAAGGATTTATGAGATCATCTCTTCTTTCCTAAAATTCAGAAGTCCTATTTGTTAATATGTTAACGATATACAAACTACATACTTTACTTTATTAAAGTTTGTGATAAGATACTTTTACACAGAAACTACTTAATAGATTTTGGTAAAACTTTAAGGTAACTTTAAGGTTTTATGAAGATAAGGGAAAAGTCACGGTCAAAAGCTAGTTAGAAATGAACTTAGATTATTGTTTTACCCGGGGTACAGTTGAAAGGGTGTCAGTGTCTGAATCGGAATTTTGGTTATCTTCCGGATCTTCCGCTAATGCGTCCAATTGATGGTCCCCATTAGTGCTGCCTCGATGTCCAACTGATAATTTTCTGCCTCTGTGCAATCCGTGTGGATCTACTGACCTGGAGCAAACATTTTATAATTGTAATTCGTAAATATTTCATATTGTGTCAAATATGATCTTTGACAAACCTCTCGACAGTGTCTAATTTCTTCTCTAATTTCTCCAATGTAGAGGCAATATGCAATAGTTGAACTTTTTCTTCATTTCCCTTAGGATGCGTACACAATAAACATTTAAATAATCCTGCAAAAGAGAACTCTATAGAACCTTCCTCTTCATTGCTGTTTACTCCTTGAAGGAAACCTAACAATGATTTTTGTTTAGCATTTTTCTTTGCTTCCTCTGCTTCTTTCTTTTCTTGTTCTATTTCCTGAAATATGTTTTTAATGTATTACTTAGTATTCATAATAAATTTTTCATTGCTAAAATTACTAAATTTACCCACCTTCTTGGTCTTTTTGACTTGGACTTCACGAGTACCCCAAGATACGACGTTCAAATTTATTATTGAATATAAAATCAAAAGTAAGTACATAGACGGTATAGATAAAAGATAAATGATTCCTGGAACTATACACCAGAATTCTTGAGGATGTAAACAGGCTGCTATGAAAAAGGAACTTGATAAGGATATCAAGAATATTGCAGAAGGTGAACCAATTCCGTCTTCGCCTAACTGAAGTGCAGTACCGACGATGACAGCCATCATTATCATAGCGTATGCAGTTGAAAGGATTTGTGCAACTAACAACTGAAAACAATCATTGATTATATTTTTTGACATGCCAGCCTCGTATTCTCTTTATTTTATGAGATTATGCGTAAAATATTTATGCAACTATGAAGATTTGCGTAACTTTTAACTTCTTATGTATCATCTCGTGTGACATGTGAGGAGTGTCATTTCAAAAGGACTTATTTCCACCTTATCTGATTTTTCAATAAATCTAATTATGTTTTGGAATTAAGTCGGTTTGTAAAAGAATCTTTTGTGGCTTAGATGGTGTGAGCAAATTACGTGGAAATAAGCGTATTTGTTCTGGACACGTGAAATGAAAGTCAAATGTAGAGGAATTAAACATTATTGTTACAAATAATTTGGTATAGAGGTGCAAACGAATACGAAAAATGGATTCCAATCATTACTTCATTTTTATTCACAAGTGGAAATAAGTCCTTTTGAAATGACAATCCTCATGTGTTTTTAATACAAATAAACACAAATACTCGCGAGTATCTAATGTACCTACCTGAATATCTGATTTCATTGTAAAGCACACGAACATAAACAATAAAATTGGGTATAAATTGTATTCAAACGATGTCCAATTATCGATCCTAAATGCCGCTACGAAAGCACCCACCAACATAAGGAATATAGTACCGGGACCAAGAATTGTTCCGCCCATCAACATCATCTGAAATAGTCGAAATACATATTTTAAAAATAATTTATAAAAAATCTAAATAATTTATCATTTTTTTTTTTTTAATTTTTTTTTTAATTAATTTAATTTTAATTGAAGAAAACATTACCTGGTATCCGATGTACGGCGTAGATATATTGTCATTAATCTTTATTGTATGTTTGTAGTCCATTAGCAAATCCATAATATTAGCAATAGTGGAGGGGACCCATCGTCGACGTTGATTATAGAATTCATTGAATCCTTCGGGACAATGAGTGTAAGCATCGGAAGCGGCTGAATATTCCACACGATAACCTCGTTGAAGAAGAAGTGTACATAACCAACGATCTTCTCCTGAAAATTTAAACACCAAAATTACTCTCTTGTATAGGCAACAAAATTTTACGTTGTCAAGAGCAAAATTGTCAAAAGAGATTCTTAAGTATTCCTATGAAATTACCTTGATCGTACTGTACGTAATGCCGTGCTTCGTCTGATCGCAAAGTGTATTTTTTCATGACATTGTCGTCCATGAGAGCCTTCCCTCTAAACAAAGAGAAACATCCAGGACTACAAAGTACACAGCCAATCATATGTTCGGTCGCCTTCTGAAGCCAATGACCAATCGCGTATTCAAACATCTGATACCATACCATAGGACCTGAAATATAACATGAAAATTTCAGCCTCAGAACTTTCCAATATTACAAACAAGAACATATGTATTATTACCAATTACTTAGTTTTTCAATGAGTACAAGTTATTGGTTATACTTAACCTGAACCAACAGGATGAATACGACCACAAGCTGCTCCCAAGTTTTTATTTTTCTTCATTAAATCGATAAGTAATCTGACAGCATGTGGTTGGAAATCAATATCGCCATCCAGGGTTAATAAATATGTATTCTCAGCCATTACTTCTTTACGGTCGACAGAAATGGGCAGTTCCATTAGACGGTGACCAAGTAAATAGTACATGTACATAATCTATGAACATAAAATATAAAAATTTAACTTTATGCATAAGTATATAAAATAGAACAATATTCTTCAAAGGGCCTGTCTGTGGTACATGTTAAATGAAGTCGCACCTGAGACCAACGCTTTTTGTGACGAATTTTCGTCTTATCCTTTAGATGGCAAATCATTTTAGTTTTTCCTGGTAGCACCCAAGTTAGACGTCCTCCGTATGGCGCAGGATACTTTTTCGGCGGTCGGACACGAATTATAGTTTGATGAACTTCAGAAGCGGCTTCGTCAATCGTATCCACTAGGAGTTTCACGAAACGATTCACTTGTGAATCGTCGTCACTGTGATCCGATATTTCAAAGGCGTCGTCCAAGAAAATGTGGGCTAAAAGTATTCATCAATTAACAAGTAACTATATATAGAAATATAGATTTCTTTATTACAGCAGATTTATTTAGATTCTTTATACTATGTATTGCCCGCTAAGCTGTCCCTCTCTATGTAGGTACGCTACGAATTTAAATGCGATTTTCACTAATGGAAAAAGCATTAAACTAGGAAGGTTTTATATATAGTTTAAAAAAATGCACTCGTGCGACGAGTGGGTCGCTAAAAATATCACCAAGTACCTCTACACCAAGATTCTACCCAAATCCAAGATAAAGATAAATAAAGATCCCAAATATAAGATTTTTCAACGCGGACAAAGTCGAAGTCACCACCTAGTATTTACAAAAATAATAAACTCACTTTCGAATTCGTAATAATCAGGATCAACAACTCGTAAATACTTTTGAGCGACGCGACGCGCACACTGATCTTCGTCGAGTCTCAGGATAGATTTCAAGAACTCCATCATTTCGTCTTTAGTTTCGTGCCACATAGTAGCGCATGCATATATTCTTGTAATCTGATCTGAAGATTTCACTGTTTTAGGGGAAGAGCCAGTGTTGTCCGTGTGTACTGAAATTGTTTCATAATATTCATCGCCTTTTTCCTTTTCAATGTCAGCAAGGTCCTAAAATGTTTGGAGTAAGTATTAAAGCTTGAAACATCTTCAAGGACTATTTTATTATTATAAACGTCAATACCTCTGTTTTGACATCCTTTTGATCATCTCTTTTTCTATTCAGTGCCATGCTTTGATCAATGAGAAGCCCGTTGTACATAGGAAGGACGAATAATTTCTCAGTAGAAGCAAGACGTTCTGCTTTTGGAGTCCAAATATGAATAGTAATCCATGTCTGCGATAATAACCATAGTAACCATATCCAGGCCATTTGTCGAGAGATGAAGTCACTAAGTGTAAACACTGTAATTAATGCGTAATGTATACATTAGTTACATAACCTATATAAATATAGTGGCAAATTTGTTATTAATGTGTTTAAAAAGATTATACTATACCCGGAGGACTCTCGAAGAATAAGTAATCTGGTATTGTTCCGTGGAAAAAACAATTATCGCTGTTTCTCAATCCGCAAGCAGCAATTGAAAAGTTTACTACCACCGGGATGACTAAATTAATAGGGAAGGCGTAACTGAAGCCTTGAATAAGGATTTTACATGCGAACTTCCCGAATATGTAACAGAAATAGGCAGCAAACATTTGTATTAACAAAACATAAAATGCCGATTTATGAACTGCCGCTACTTCTACTGAGTCTCCTGTTAGTGTCGCGTTTGCTAGATCTGGAATAAGTGTGCTTCCAAGTTGAACTTGAACCTAAAAGTATGTCAAAATATTAGTTCTCATATAATTGTTTTCCATTTATTTTAAAATATTTTTATTAAATACCTACTTACCTCTTCAACAATAATATTATGAGGTCCAAATCCTTGCGAGAATAGCTGGAAAAACATTGCAGGATCGTCCCCGTCCAACCAAATGCTAAACATAATACACATGACAAACAGGATTATTTTCCATACCGATATAAACCGATAGGTGTTGTAGCGTACATGATTCAGTTCTTCTTTGAGTCTGCCTAAGCTTTTGATTAAACCTGAAAAGAAACAAACGTTATTCTACTCCTATTTATTAACTTACATCAAGGAATAATCAACTTCCTTATCTTACCGATGGGACTTTGTCGAGTCACATAGTTTTCCCACCACCCTATTGATATGCACAATGAAGCGATAGGGATCAGCCATAATACTGGCTTGTTGTCTAGAAGTGGCCACACAATAAAACCGGTGACTTGAGCTACTATGGCGGCCATATCGACTATTACTTTCACAAATCGTTTCGAGTCTCGGGAGTTTCTCGATAGCAAACAGAGCACTGCGGGAACTATGCACAAACAGTTTGTGATCATTGCTCCTTTGACTACATCTAGTTCAGGCAAAACTCTGAACAATAGGAGCCACATGCCCACTGTATGAAGAGATTCTGCTACGAATATCTGAAAAATAAAATAGTTTCAGAGCATTAGGATTGTTTATCCATATTAGGTTTAGAAATATGAATGTACTGACTGAGGTATATCTACTAACTAACCACTATAAATTGAGCACTTGTTGGTCGTTTCGATGATTTGAAGAAACAAATTCTGACTGATCTGATGAGTGTGCCGATTTCAGGAATAGCGAAGGCTGCGACTATAGCCCACATCCAGGCTACACGTTCCTCATCTGGTAAACTCACTAAGAAGTGCTTGTCTCTACCTGAAAACATCACAACCAAAATATTATATACGTTATTGTTATACATTATCTTTAGAATTTCATTCAATAGTGGTCATAATAAAAAATGCGATAAACTAATGTTTTAAAGGTCAAATGCAGTAAGCAAAAACATTAAGAAAATATCAACGTACCTAAATTTTTATTACAATAAGCAAGACGCCTGTCTCTCTTGAGCTGGGATGTCATAAAGAGCATGGTTCCCTTGGCGACTACCCCTGATGCCAGCACGACCACGAAAGTTACAAGATATGCCATCACTTTGAGCAGTCTCACGGTAAATTCCAAACACTTCTGCGATTCCATCGACCCGCTGTCCTGCTTCGGTGGGAACTCCCTGAACACGTCCCATCCTTTTGTTTCATGAACTGTTCTCTGGCTGAAATTGAGAAACAAAGTAATGTAAGAATTTTGACATTGATTTGTTTCTTGTATTCAACTTATTGTATGAATTTTAATAGTAATTTTAATAGCACTACTATTAAAATTGCGATCACTGCTACTATAAATGCGCTGTATTTTGCAGTCATTTGGACAGCCCGTCTGGCGGCTGTAGGTAACTACTCCCTCACAGAAATACAACCATGAATCAGATTAGAGAAAGACCGATTCTATAATTGTACAGGGACACGAGTTACGAATCGAGTCCTATTTCGTAAAAATCTCAGATCATAGGAATGAACATTTAAGATGATGTGAATGAACATTTAAGATTTTCTTTCCGTGGAACACAGTGTTTAATTATAGTACTTCTGTAAAAATACTTAATGCTACTTTTATTTATTTTATGAAAATATCAGTTAATCGTCAAATAAATTGAAAAATCTACAAACTTATAAAAACACCATAATATATAAAAAACTTTAAAAAAACTGAAACAGTTGATTTTATTGTTAATTTATTGAATTATTGTTCATTTTATAATGTAATAAGTGTCACTATACAAATTAAGTGAGTACATAGTCCGCAAATACCGTCAACAGAAAACAACTTTCACATGCGTCTTAGCTGAGAGAGAAATCTTCGCGACTCAATGTTTTATAACGCAGCGTGTTACAGTTCTTCCGATTTCGTATATACCTATACTTGTTGAGGATGACCTTCAGGCGTTGAGTTTCTTATGCTAAGTTACGCGAATGAAAATTGTTAGAATGATTACTTGCGCCTGGCGCTTAGGTAACCAAGCCAGATTCTGTAATTTTTCGTACGTAAAAAACACTGTTGAAATATTTCCGACAAGAAAACAAACGATGGAAAGTTTTATGCTATAGTTAAGGCGATGATGAAGTATCTATATAAGAAAATTTTGGAATATTAAGTGGCGATATATATTCGCAGAATCAATGTGATAAAAGTCTACTTAAACAAGCTCATAGATTCTATTTTTTACGCAGAAGTCTCGAAATTTAATTAATATTAAAAAAATATTATTTTAATTATATGTTGTAATGAATTAATTATTAGGTATATACTATTTTAATTATTTTACTTATGGATATACTATACTTAACATTAAAAATAAATATAAATTAAAATAAATTGAGCTTCTCGCTACTACAATTTATTTGTCTATATGTTACCTAAGGCTGGGTTGCACCATCTTACTTTAACTATAACCAACGTCGCAACTTCAGTTAATTCGCACTCATTTTCGGCCGAAAATGAGTTTTAGGCCGAAAATGAGTTGCACCAGTTAACCAGCTATGATTATTTGTTAACTGGTGCAACTCATTTTCGGCCTAACCGTTATTTTAACTCAAGTTGCGGCGTTGGTTATAGTTAAAGTTAGATGGTGCAACCCAGCCTAAGTAGTCGATTATATTTTTAATCTTTTAAAATAAGAATTTATTCTTTTAAAATAATGAAGAAATTTAATTTTCTACAACTTCATGTGTAAAAAAGAAAAAAAAAAGTGTAGTAGTTTAAATTTTAATATTGATTTATTGTAAACTAGCTGGTGCCCGCGACTTCGTCCGCGTTCTGGATGAAAGGTACCCTATGTCCTTTTTGGAGTCCCAGACAACGTGTATGCAAAATTTACAACGCCATCTAGGGAATTCTGTTTGAAGCAATGTAGTACTCTAATTCATCTAATCTCACTTCGAATAATGGAAAAAGTCTGTTAACAGATGGCACTACATGTTAGTTATAGTTTATAAAATTACGTGTTAATAAAATTAAAGCTGCTGCCCGCGACTTCGCCCGCGTAACTTAGTAAATTATGTACTTAAACCTTCCTCGAGAACCACTCTACCCATTAGTGAAAACCGCATTAAAATCCGTTGCGTAGTTTTAAAGATCTAAGCATACAAAGGGACATAGGGACAGAAAAAGCGACTTTGTTTTATACTATGTAGTGATATCGTCACTTGTTTGACATATCTATACCTAGTTATGAAATTGTTTAATTTCACTTTTATTTTCTATTTTTTTATATAAAATAAATACTGAAATATTGTTCGTTTTATCGTTAGGTACATGAAAATAGATTTGTCACGTACTTAGTGGTTTCGAAATGATTCGCATAGTTGCTTCGTAGTGGTTGTGACAGTGGGGTTTACGTAAGGAAACATAGCTACTACTGTTACTGCGGTAACTCAATTAAACGTTGCGTTTGTACTGCGCACACCTCTTGATGACCACCATCCGTACTAGGCCTAGCTAATATTATAAATGCGAAAGTTTGTATGGATGTATGGATGTTTGGTAACTCTCACGCAAAAACTACTGAACCGATCACCATGAAATTTTGCATACACGTTGTCTGGGATACCATAGGGTACCTTTTATCCAGACCAACCGTTGAGGGAACGTTATCAGCAGTATTTGCATATTACATTTTGACTATCAACAAACAATGAATGTAGATTGTGTCAGGATAACCAAAAAAAATTATAAATAAATACCAATAACATTTGACTAAATAAATATACTTAGATGTAAGCAACAATTATCATATCTGGATAATATATTATTTAGATATTATTATACAACTAGCAGAACCCGGCCACGCTTGGCTGCGGCATGCGCGCAATTTTTATTATTTTTTATAAATAAAAGTAGCTTAAGTTTACTCCTTATACTTATTAAATACTTCGTTAAACATTTTAAAAAGTAAAAATCTATACTTTACTAATTATTTATTATTAAGTAGATAGGTATAGATAATTATAATATTTTTTAGTTTTACCTACTTGAATAATAGTTGTATCAAATATGTTTTGTATTTTTATTACATTTTATATATTTTTAAACACATGAGATTAGATACACATATTAATACGTTTAATTATAAAGTACCTTCAATTGTATATTTTTTTAAACTTTGTATTTAATATTTATAAATACAAAGATAAAAAAAACACTCAATAATATATATTTTTTTAAATTTTGTGTTCGAATATTTTCGTCACATTTTACGAAAATATTTCGTTACACACCTGCGCAAAATAAGTTATTTACCTACCTAAATATAATTATGTTACAGAAAACTCTTAGCCTACCCACTGAAACTAATTCTTAAAAAATCTCTATCATCTTTACCTGTAAATACTACAGTAATGCAATGTTCCATTGCTATAGAGAGAGTTGTTATTCGCCCCGTAAACAGGCTCTTCAAGATCCTCCCTATCGTAATAACTTTTACGACCGTGATCATTCATTTCCATCACTATCACACACTATCACCCATTTCTAATTATTAAGAAAACTTCACAGAAATCGAAGGGATGAATTTTGAGGTAGCAAGGATAATGAACGCAGTAAGACTACGTGTCCTGTCCGACCGAATATTGTTCAATAACTCATTGTTGATTTTATTTAGGACAGCAAACGGTGCGATCGCAATAGTGACTGCTGTGGGGCTATTCGCTTCCACTACACTGGACAGTGGTTCGCCAATGTGGCTCAGCGGACAAATAGGAATATTAATTACATATGCAATATTATTATTGGAAATAAAATGGGTTTTCTACATTCATAACACGTTCGATTCTGCAACTCACATGTAGGTACTGTATTGAACTTTAACTGTTATTAAAGCTTTTAGTAGTTTGGATACAGCTGCAAATATGGAATTGTATGTCTTATGGCGCTCGCAATATGGTTTTACATGGTTTCGCAACATGTAAATTGTAAATCACGTTGGTATATAACGGACTAGTAAAATAGATGAGAGAAAGACAGACATAGTAGAACTGTTGAATAAGTTTTAGTATTTATATCAGACGTAAGCAAAAGTGTTAAAAGCAAAAGTGTTAAATTCGTCTAGATTTTTTTTGCCCGTTTTGACAAACATTATCAAAGAACTTAATAATTTTGTGTAAACATGGGTGCAAATAAATAATTTCATTTCATTTGATTTGTAAAAAACCGGAATTATGCCTCATTCGCTCGGTGAGACACAATTTAAGCAAATTTATGAAGACAATACTTATACAAAAATAACACACTTTAGAACACTAATTATGAAACTAGATTTTTTGGATCTATTAAGAGCCTACCTGTCAAAGGGGTTGATTAAAAGATATATTTTATCTTCACAAATAACCAGAGTTAGTCAAGATATTAGACGCTGTTGAACTAGTGTGCGGTGAGTTCTTCGTTCTGCGGCAGTGGGCATGTGAAATTATATATCGTTGGCTCGCTAATTGCCATTATGATTGTATGAGGTACTACGAGTAGTAATTGCGTAAAAAAAGCTTGAAAATGAAAGTTTTTTCTGAAAATACCGGTAGGCAGGGCGATGGTCCACGTGATGGTAGGTGTGGCTATATACAGTCTTTTTTTAAATGCAAGCCACGCGCTATAGAGGCTGCAAATGCCGACCTTGGCAGGATAAGAAATAAGGAGGATATGACAGGATAAGAAATAAGGAGAGGATATGACAAGATAAGAAATAAGGAGAGGATATGACAGGATAAGAATGGGCCCTCTCATCCGTTCTCGTTTAACAACAACAGCATACTTGCTGTTACTTCATGGTGGTATGCTGTAATGGGATGGTCACTGTCGCCAATTGGCTGCCCAGTTTATGACTCTCTCAAAAAGTCTGTTTATGATTCTATTTCTTTTTTTACCAACAACCAGCCATGTGGCAAGGATGAGGCCTAAGATGGTGCGAGAAGATGCCTATTCACTCGAACCTTGAAAAGATTAGGGTTATATGTGCTCGGAAACACAGACGCCGGTAGGGAGTTCCAAACCCTTGAAGTGCGCATTATAAAGGATGTTTCAAAGCGCTTGGTCCGAAAAGGAGGGATTTCGACAAGATGAGGATGGTAGCCAGCCGTACGTCTGTATGTCCGATAGAAGAAAGGGGAAGGCGGTATCAGCTCATGCAGTTCCTGAGCACACTCTCCGAAGTACACCTTATAAAAGACACATAAACTGTTAATTTTGCGTCTATGTGCCAGGCTCTGCATCTTAGATTTTAAAAGAGTACTGTCGCCTACGAGTCTCCTAGCTCTGCGTTCTACCGAGTCGAGTGCGGCAAGTTGGTATTTGGCTGAGCCATCCCAAAGGTGGGAGCAATACTCTATGCAAGATCGGACTTGCGCCTTATACAAAGATAGGAGCTGTCCAGGCGTAAAGTATCGCTTGACCTTATTTAGGATGCCCAACTTTTTGGCCGCTGTTTGGGCTTTGGACTCAATAGATGGGCCGAAGTTGAGACGAGAGCTCAACCTCATGCCAAGAAGTTCGAGGTCATTGGCGACTGGTACAGATGCACCTCGGAAGGTTGGAGTCAAGTATATTTCACACTAAGTACATAAGTACTTAGTATAACTTTATAAGGATCTTAAGTAATGCATATAAAAGGCAACATAAACTACTTCACTTAAAAATACTTAACTTGAACTTACGTGAGAAAAAAAAATATTGCAAGAATATTGCAATGTTTATATGGGATCTTATTCCGTATATAGAAATTGTGTTTATGTACCTATAATATATTTCGGTTATGTAGAAACATGTCACGTTTATCCCTTTTCAGGCGACGAATAGCCACTCCTCATTCGGGCTTTCTAAACTTTATTATTCTTTTTAGAATGCCTAATTTAAAAGACCTTCAACATTGAGTTAATTACGTCATTAGGTGAAAACGGTACTCTGTGACCTAACATACAAAAGTTCAATTGAAAATGTACTGAAAATGGTTGTGTGTAGAATTTCGTTTTTTTTTTCATAGAAAAAATCATTTCATGCAATACCTAATTACAAGGAATACAATTTTAAAAAATGATGAATACATTTTTTTTAATATTGGTATGTTAAAAATGTAATGACGATTTCAAATTTGGAACAAATGTTAGCAGTTTAAAAAATCACGAATTCTGATTGAGCCCGATGCATTATTAAAACTGGCGTGACCTTCCTCTACGCACGATCCAGACAAAGATGTTATTTGAATGTAGGTATGTATTATAAAATAGTACAAGTGAGCGCGAGAATGTTGAACGCCTGCGCCAGCTAAAAGCGACGCCGATTCGCCGTTCTTACTTTTGGAACAATAGATATTTCAATGTCGCCCGAACTCACGAAAACTTACGAAAGCCCTGTCTAATCAAACCGCGGCTCTGTTATTAGATCGGGCCAAGGGATCACTCATACTTGTGTAATAATAAGGATAGTCAATAT
Source organism: Synanthedon tipuliformis (assembly GCA_947623395.1). Taxonomy (NCBI): domain Eukaryota; kingdom Metazoa; phylum Arthropoda; class Insecta; order Lepidoptera; family Sesiidae; genus Synanthedon; species Synanthedon tipuliformis. The sequence continues at coordinate 6,904,479 of OX392408.1, read as the reverse complement.
CTAAACATTACTTTTTGAACTTTATCTCTAGCAACATTAATTAGATAATTAATAAAATTAAGCAATCGGTAAGATGTGTGAAGATCAAAATATGTTCAAAATATGTTGTTACATCTTTGAGGGAATTGGCTCGCAACTCGCTTATTTAGTCTTCAAATGTATCTACTGTTAATCCTAGGTATAATGGGAGCACTAGATTGATATTCTATCGTAATTACTGATTAGGGTGCTTAATTTAACTAACGCTGAAAAACGCTAAACTGAAAAACTCGAGAACGCCTGATCAATTCGGTTATATATATTTTTTTAATATTCATAAAAAAACCGAAGAAGGTTCTTATGAATAGAAAAATTGGAAGTACATTTTGCTAAACGTAAAAGTTGAGAATTCCGGGTCTGAGAAAGATTTTTATGAAGAGAAAAACTAGAAAGAATTGTCGGTGCAAAGCCGAGGCGATTCCCTAGTTAACAATAAAATACAATAATCGTTGCGGTATTCAAGTTTCGGAAACATCTTTTAGTATGCAAGCCACCTCCAGATTCATGCGTACCTCTGAGTAGTGTCCAATGATTACAAAGTTCAACGACATGGGCTAGGGAAAAATACGTTTGAGAAAAGATAATATTTTAACTTAAATATTTGTTTCTGGGTGTTAAATTAAGTTAAGTTTAAATTTACATAATCATACATACTTTTACTGATTTGGCTGATAGATAGTATTATAGAATTGATATTAATCCTTATTAATATTCCTTACTAATCTAATACCTATATAAAATTCTCATGTCGCAGTGTTTGTTGCCAAACTCCTCCGAAACGGCTGGACCGATTTTAATGAAATTTGGTGTGCTTATCGGGTAGGTCTGACAATCGGCCAACATCTATTTTTTATACCCCTAAAGGTTAAGGGTGGTCCACACCAAAAAATTATTTTTTATTTTTTCGCAAAACGACGTTTGCCGGGTCAGCAAATAAAAAATAAGTGTATAAGTATTATAAATGTGAATGTGAGTTTGTTTGTTTGTTACGCATTCACTCAAAAACTGCTGAACCTATCACCATGAAATTTTGCATGACACGTTGTCTGGGACACAAGAAATAACACTGGGTACCTTTCATCCAGAACGTGGACGAAGTCGCGGGCACCATCTAGTATTAATATAATTTGGACTCTCAAAAGTACGTATGTTGCAATGAATCTTCTATGAATTTCAATCCTGTTACCAATTGGGTGCTGCTACTTATACGAGTTAATAGAAAGCGTAATTATTCCATGCACGAGCGAGCCTCCATCGAAACCCCACTTTTATGTTTCCATCTACTATGGTAAAGGTAAGTCAAGAAAGTAACGAGTTTAGATATGAACAAAGAAATTTTTCAATCTTGCAGTTTAAGAAAAGATAAATTACAACTCTAGCAATATTTTTAACAGCCGAGACAAACGCCTACTGCTGGGATAGTCATCATCTAAAGTGCACCTTTTATGTTAAACAACGTACACAGGCGGCGGTATCGCCCAACATCAAAGGCATCGGCCTACTGTAGGAAATAAGTATGCTGTGGTAAAGTACTGTGCAAAGTAGGGCGCAAAAATGTGACGCAGTCTCCTGCCGATCGAAAGTAGTGTCGTCAGAGTTGTCAACCTTGGCATTTGAGTGGGTTCCGGGCCGCGGTGACCGATCGGCGAACGTGATCCGACCTCTAGCTAAATATATTTTTAATACCTTAGTTCTCTATTTTATTACATTTTCAGTATTAAAAACGAATATTTGTTTTTTCCGTATTGTATTAGATACCTAGATTTTTATTATTGATAATTTTCTGCCGACAAAACTTCACACAATATAAAATAGAGAAATTTTACCCAAATCTGTTCGTCTCCATTAAATTGTAACTAGAACAACTGTGTTTATATTATGTATCTAGTTAAACCAGTTTTTTTTTGTATATTGGAAACCGTATTTAAATGTACCTGGGACATAAAGTATTCTATTTAATTATATACATGCAAAGAAACTGAATAAAGATTGTGCCATACTATGCATGTGTTATTTATATTTGAAATTTGTTGCAATGTTTTCATAGTACTCATGAATTGATACAGCATTTTTTTCTGTGTTCTGCCTATAGGTGGCGCCTTAAGCTACATCCAGCCTATAATTGTTCTATAAGCAAAAGAAAAAGTTTAATTTGAAAATATTAATAATAACTTTATTCATCCTACTAATATTAAAATTTGAAGATGTTTGTTACTCTTTCACGCAAAAACGACAACGGATTAGGATGAAATTTGACACACAGATATTTTATTAACTGGATAACATATAGGATACTTTTTATCAAGAGGTCGTCTAAAATTATAAATTTTGAGCGCCACTGTCGCCGTGGCGGCTCCATCGTCGTCACAGCGCTAAAGATATCAAGCAAGTATTTTATTCATTTCTCAACGCGGGCGAACTCGCGAGTACCGGCTAGTAACTATGTTATATTTCCAAGTGATTAAAAGAAATGTCGCTGTGGCCACTGGCCCCTTTTATGTAGGATTCGTATCCGTAACAATGGGTTTTTTCAAACTTTTGACTCATCACTTTGAATTTATGTGGACACGGATCAAGTAAAAGACCGAAGACGATTCATTTATTGCTCAACACGCAATGATGATAGGAATATAATGCGTTAGATCAACTATTGCAAAGTACCGTGTGGGTACATACATGTTGCACTAAGCGCATTGCTATGCACGTACTTTACCATATTGAGCAAAACGAATACCGTTCTAATTAGTCTAGTGAAGAGGTTTGTCAATCATTATTAATTGAACACAGACGATGGCGTTCATAACTGCGAATAAAATGTAATTTATATGAGTCCATTTTTCTATCTTCACCATTGCGCTCCAGGTATTATACCTATTAGCCTATTACTTTGTTTTAATACAAAAATGTAAGAGAGATTCCATTGTAGTACCTAGTCCTATAAATATAATGCAAAAGTTTGTGAGGATGAATGGATGTTTGTTACTTTTTTCACGCAAAATGGATTTGGATTGTATGTTGGCACACAGATAGTTTATTTCCTAGATTAATATATAAGATACTTTTTGTTTTCGAAAAAATGTATAGTTCCCGATGGATCGTCAAAAATTATAAAAAGGCGTAAAACGTAAGTAGTAAAAAATTGCTAAAAACGTAAACTAACTACACATTTTTCTAATAGATTCAACAAATTATCTTAGTGACTCTACAGGTGCGCAATGACGTGGTTAACCGAAAACTTGTATTGATGATGTCATACTGAGTCGAAGTTCGTCGATCATCATTCAAAAGTTCTCAGCCTTCCCACCGACAACACAGCGAACTTTATAAACAGTACCAAAAGGCGAGAACTTAGCAGGAAAGCGTTATTTTCGTCGTCTAATTTGACTTCTTAGAGTAAAACTAAAACATAGATAAAAATATAGTGCTTAATAGACGACAATTAAAAAGTTTGAATCGGACAGATTAACACAAAATATTCTATTTTCTAAAAAAAAAATAGTAAATTACTTACTGCATAAAAAAAAATTCCCGTCGCAGTAATAAAAGTTTTCAGCAATAAGGCTAATTTTATTTCTTTTTCATATTTTACACAATTTTTAAGGAAAACCTTTCAATTTTAAATCTGTTTTAAAACCACAAAAATTGTCGCGCAATATTGCACCTTGATTCACAGATTATTTAGTTTGCGCTCATTTTGGTGAAATTGGTGTTCGGCCTGACCCATGTCCTTGTCTTAATAAAGCAAAATACTATTATTTTAAAGTTTAGATAACTAAGTATCGTTAATTGTATATATATATTGCAAAGGGTAGTTTTTACTAACCTGCCTCCGTAGATGTCATTGGCGAGTGGTGTGAGTTCATCGTCAGAATTGTCGCTGGCCTCCTCCCGCCTCTTCCCCCCAGACGCAGCCATTTTGTATCCAAAGTCTGTAAAAACATTTAATACAGGTATGATTTTCATGTTTTTCATGAAGATTTTGGAAATTCCCCATAGTTCATACATATAATTGATGAGTTAATTAAAAAACTCTCTTACAAACTATATGAAAGTAGGCATTTAAAAGAATTTGAATGCCAAATCGATAAAAATTCAAACGATTGTAATAGAAAATATATAAAAATCATCGCAACGAACCCCACCCAGGCTTACTTAGGTATACACGAAAACAAAGGAACGCATACTTATTTAAGTTCTTACTTGATGAAGTACATATTTATCTACAAGTGGATTCAACTTACACTCAAATGTTTTAATGGTACGTACACAAGCGAGTCGAAGTCTTTTATTGTTCTTTCGTTCGTGACATTTTAATGTAACTTTTTTTTGCCTCAAGGAAAGCTGAGTTGAGTTGGATTTTTCTACCTTAAAAATATTGACTAAATTTAAAGGTATTTTTTTCTTTAAAATTAATTAGATGAGTATTTTTTTATAAGGGACGAGGATGGGTGATAGGAGAAAATGGGGTTTGGAACTACACTATTACCACAGCATACTTATTTCTATTACTAATGAGCTGCTATTTCACCGCGGTTTTCTGTAAAATTGTGGTTACTTTCACTGGGCGGGTTGCCCAGAAACGCATTGTGTGCCCTCCTCTTTACATACTTTTGTAGACATAAAAGAAAATTAAAAGGGTCGAGCGACCCAAGAACCGCATGTCACGAGTAATATAAAACTAGAAAAGATTTATTCTCGTGTACAAATTTCTATTAATAGACTTCGAGATCAAACCAAGCCAGTTAATGTTGTATTTTAAAAAAAGCAAAACCTGAACTTATCGCATGGAATTGTCTTTTCTTTATTGGCAAATGACTCTGTGAATTAAACAAAGAATGTAGAACTCACATTTATAATATTAGTAAGGATGTATAGAGAATACATCCTTACTAATATTATAAATGTGAGTTTGTTTGTTTGTTACGCTTTCACGCAAAAACTACTGAACCGATTACCATGAAATTTTGCATACACGTTGTCTGGGACACCAGAAAGAACATACAAACCTTTCATCCAGAACGCGGACGAAGTCGCGGGCACCAGCTAGTATACTAAAAAGTGAAGTCAACATTTGGAGTTGGAATTAGCTTTAAACACGATTTTCCATTTTGAGAAGTATTTGCTGTCACGGTTCTCTTACAGAACCTATTTAATCGTGACTACACCATTGTAGAGCTAAATAGAAACTTATAAGTTTGGACAAACAAAACATACTAACTCTTGCCTGCAACTTCGTCCGCATGTATATATAAAATGTGGCCTAAGTATTAGTTATTTTTTTATGTTAAGACAGGCTGATATTTCACTTAATAACACTTAATGCACTCGATGGTGGATAGTGGTACCGTCCATTATAATACAAGAAACGCAACTGGTGTTGTACGTACGCTTCCAACTACTTACAGTAGAATTAAGGATAAGATATAGGGAAATGAGCTTTGGCATCCCTTACTCGCTCACTGAAACATAAAAGCACAAGTGCTTTTATTCACGGTGGTTTTATGTAAGCGGTTAATAGTAAATGCGAAACGCAGTGTACCCCGCCACTACTTAATTATGATGCATTAATTACCTATGTTGCTGTAAAGTTTCAACAAAATCCGTTTGGTAGTTCTTGCTTGAAAGAGCAACAAACAAACTTTCGCATTTATAATGTAGAACGATGTGAAATATCACATACAGCTAGGTTCATTCCTCTTTCAAATAAAAGTACATTTCGCGTTTGAATACATGATTAGACCAATCGTTTGCGTGGATCCGTGAATCATCTCTTACCAGCGAAGTTCGCATTCCTCACGAGCGATTTTTCGCTCGACCTTGCAGGTCATTCATCCCTTGTATGGGATCATTCAATATATTAGAAGGACGCATTTTCCTTCTTTCATTTCCTTTTACTTGATACAAAAGTAAATGAAAGAATTATGCTCAAGTCACTTTTAGGTACTTAATGTATTTTTTACAACTTAATAATTTTTGTTCACTATTAAATTTTACAATTCGGACATATATACATAACAATTTATTTGTAAGTTAGAATTAAGGATAAGATACGTTACGTTATAAAAAGTAAAGTATGATTATAATTCTGAAGTAGGTAAGTAGATATAGTTAAAATATTAAAAATTACATACGAATAATAATGCTACCTTTACATTTTATTATCAATTATTATTGTTAATGACAGCTTAGGGCATGCTGAGTTCTGGTACATGGTGATAGTAGGTAACCACTTTACGTGTGGAATGAGTAACGGATGGTAAGAACTATTCGCTGTCCCCATAACCCTTCTAATGAGTCGTGTCCCAGTCTGCCTGTACAGCACAAGTTCTCTTAAATATAATTTTAATATTAGTCATATCAAATGGTATCTATAATAAAAAAATATATATTTAATATGTATTCTGTTTGTGATATTAAAGCAGCTTTGTTAAAAAACTATTTTAATAGTATTGTATATAGAGCTTGTGGAGGCGTCGTGCAGTTGCTTTAACAACGGCAAGGTCAGCGACTTCCGCGCTGGTCGCTGACTGGACAACAAGCCTCGCCCTCCTCGGAAAGTTGTACCTACTCTACTTACAGATTAACTCTGAACTTATGCACAAATATAAAGGACTCTTTGTCTGTAGCTTCGCTCGCGGTAAAAATGTAGCCTATATTCATCTCGAAGATCCATTCTAAATATTGGTCAAAATATTTTTGTATCGGATGGTATCATAAACTTACAAACTTTAGTACAATATTTATTATTAGATATTAGTAGTTATAGATGTTTTGGAATGCTAGTCGTGTTTAGTTATATCGCTCTAATTATGAGTTTTCAAAAGAAAAACAGACTTTTTCTTTTGAAAAATATTTTGCAATATAAGGAATATATAACGCCTGACATATTAATTACTATTACACTTTTGCCAGGCGTTAGTTTTCCTAATTTTAGATGATCCCACGGGAACAGTAATTTTTCTGGATGAAAGGTTTTTTTCTGCATCGTTGACAACGTGTAGGTATGTAATTAAATTTCATTATGATTGGTTTAGTAATTAATGCGTGGAAAGGTAACAGACAGACAGAGTTACTTTCACATTTATAATATTATACGGACAGACAAGGTTTACATAGAGAATGAAGTGTAATTTTTTTTGTACTCTTATGACTAATCGGATAATCCAAGAGGCTGTAGTAAAGCTGTTATGAGTAAAGTTTTTCAATCGATTCTCAACGCGGACTTGTATCGAGGGCCGGTACTGGCTCACTTTCACTGTTGGCGGCCGTCAGCTGGTGCTTGCTGGCCCCCCCTCCCCCGCGATTGTTCACGCCGACCTCTCCCCTCCCGTCGCAATACTGCCTTCATGCCACGCAACACTGCCTCACATTCGTAGCAATGCACACAAACATTCTTTAGCAATTCATGTTCTTAATGTTCTCACGATAAAATAATAAACGTCACGAGTAAAAAATTTAGCTGAGTGTGCTGTGAAAACGTTTGAGTAACCATTTCTAAATATCAACAGTTGGTAGACTGTCGAATGGAATGATGTAAGTGTTTGCGAGGATGTCTGGGTCTCATGACCCTTGACCAGCAAGGCCCCAATACAAGGATAGAAGTTGATAGATCGATGTTTCGTATAATGCTTCTGTATATTAAATAAAGTCAATAAATTTATAGATACATATGTACATATAAATTTAGACAATTCTCAAAAAATGCAATCATAATTATATATGTATATTTGAGCGCGATGTCTTTTGTTATCTATACAATATATTAATATTATAGAGAAAATTTATGTTTTTGTATGTTTATAGGTATGTTCGTAAATGAATTAACTCAAAAACGACTACAGTATTTTTTTCACATAGAAAAGATACATTATCAGTAGGCTATATTATATTTTATAAAGTTACGCGAATGAAGTCACGCGCAATAGCTAGTATTAAGAGTTTATAGGTGGATTGCATTGAATATTAATACAAGATACAAGAAAATGTCATAGGGGCTGTATGTTTGTAGCCGTCAGTAGCAATATTCTGTCAAGTTTACCGTCACCCTACCTGCAACCATTTATCATAACATAATATTTAATATATTATTAGTTTTTATACACCAACATTTGCACAATTATCTAAATAATGGTGAAAACCGCAGCATAATCTTATGCGTCAAATTATTCTACTCAAGGAAGTATCCGCTGAGAATAAACGATTTTTGAAAATTTCAACTCCGTCCTAAGCCGGATGCTGTAATAAAAGTAAGTAAATAGAGAAAATATACTCGAATATTGAACCTAATGAAGTAGAGATAATAACCGCGGTTCTTTTAATTGATTTTACAAGTAGGCAATTCCAGTTTTAAGTTTAATTTAATAGGAATTTGATGAGGTTAGCCAACATAGCAATCAGCGTCGATAAACGCTACGATTAAACTGTGGTTATTGTTAAACGTGTTAAACGTTCTGTTATGAATAAAAGACAAAAATTAAAATGAATTACATTGTTTTAAGAATAAATTATTTTCGGAGCTAATTTTCAAATGTTCGAATAGGTATCATTACCTATGTGTTCGACTAAGTAATATCAAATGCTCTAAACCTATTTTTACTAGTTGTGACATAAGATATATTTTTGTTAAGTATATATATTTTTATTTTATAGAAATATTAGCGGTCGCAACAGACGTTAAACCTCCCAATTATACTTATATAGTCTTTGCGTTAAACCATTCATGGGCCCACTCAAACGCATACAAAAAATATATCAAAATCGGTCAAGCCATTACAAGTAAATATAAGTTTCTGTATATATCTCAGTAATATTACATATATCATGTGCCAAAAACCTTTTTAAAAACTTTTAATCTTCATCTTATCTAATTCTATTCTAATTCTATTTTTTTTCACAAAACAACTTAATTTCGAGGTATACACACAGTGAGTTTCTATTTGAATCTGGAATATAAACAATCAATCAAATGGCTTAAGTCTGCAATTATTCCCCTCATTAGAATATTCTAGTAAAATAGTTCATCAACAGCTTGATATTTAAATAGTATCGTGCCAGAAATCCGTTGGAGCGTGGTCAACGTCGAACGCGCGACGACGGCGAAAGGGCGGAGTAACTGACCTCGCAGTGTGTTACTTAGCTACCTACTCATACTTGCTTAGAATATGGACACACACTGCCATTATGGATTGATCGTAATCCATAAATTAAATGCAGGAAATAAAATGGGCCTTACTCTGAGAGCTAATATTCTAACTAGACAAAATCCCTGACTGCGCCAATGAAGTTAAAGGTACTCTTATTTGTTGGGACTTAAGGTTAAGGACTGGGAAGGAATTGGAGGAAAGGGATTGGAGGAAAAGGATCGGAGGAAAGAGATAAGGAAATGGGCTCTGGCATCCCTTACTCACTCACAGAAACACAACAGCACATATTATTATGTTCTATAAGGGGGTGATTACTGCCGCCAGACGTGCTACCTAAATGACTGCGAAACGTTTTAGTTTTTGAGCATAACTTCCGCTAACAGTAGAACTGCAAGTAAGTACAATAAATCATAATGTTCATAAATCATCTGAATACTTTTCATTGAGTTTGCAGTCAGTCAGTTAAGCAGTCAGGCATTCGTAACTATGTATGTAAAATTATTTCCTACTGCGATCCAGTAAATGTCGACTATTCGATCAAGGTGGACGTTAAACTATTTTAAATTGCACTCTGCAAAAGCGTAACAATAAACCACAATTCTAACTTGTCTTATATGATAACGATCATTACAAAACCTTATTTACATCGGCGTGATATAATATTAAACTGGTGTATTGTTACGCGACTATATTCATAGTCACGAATACAGATATCAAAAAAAGAGAAAGTAGGCTATGCACAATGAACTAATCGATACGGTCAAACTTCATAGGCTGAGTGAGATAACCTATTATTTTTAATATTATAAATGCGAAAGTTTGAATATACAGGTTAGGTACGTTTGTCACTATTTCACTCATAAATGGAAGAAAGGATGTGGATGGAATTTGGTACACAGATAGTTTATTACCTAGATTAACATAAACGATTTTTTTTTTATATATATAAGTCAAGGCAGCGCTTGGCCGCGATCTCACTTGATGTTAGGTGCAGACAACAATATTATTTACTTATTATTCTGAAAAAATGTTAGATTCTCAAGGAATTGTCAAAAAATGTAAAAAATTGAGCAACTCTCGCAGTGATAGCGCCACCGTAGTCACAGCTTTAAAGACATTCAAACTATTTTTGTGACCAATTCGAAAGCGGGTTTCGCTATAAGTACATACTCCTTTTTTTCTTTATACGAGTCTTGTAAATAGTAAAATTATAAACTGTTTAAGAAAATGTTATACTTTATTTCAATAATACGGTAAATAATGGTTATACAAGGAACGACTGTAAAACTAAATTCCTGCTTGCCCGTATTAAAATTCTATCAAAGTTTATGAACGAACACAAGTGCGCGCGTTGAAGTCTTTTGTACGGAGTAACAACAAAGAACAGTCACAGATACATAGAGCACAATTAAAATTTATAAATTATGGCCTTTTATGACATAATGGGTAATAATGTAAAAAAATTAATACTTTTAATGAACTAATTTGTTCTATACAAGACAGTCTCAAAAGTTCTAAATAACGATAATAATAAATAATAAAAACGAAAAATAATAAGTTCAGTAATAACGATTTTTTAATTATACTTAATTCATATATCTAATATAGGTATAAAATTCTCGTGTCGCGGTGTTTGTTGCCAAACTCCTCCGAAACGGCTGGACCGATTTTGATGAAATTTTGTGTGCTTATCGGGTTAGTCTGAGAATCGGCCAATGTTAAGGGTGGTCGAACCCAAAAATTTATTTATTATTTTTTCGCAAAACGACGTTTGCCGGGTCAGATAGTAGTACTATAAAAGTAAAAAGTACCTATTACTAAAGAGTTAAAAAATATTTAGGAATTTGAAGGAGATTTAAAGGCGAAATTTGTAAATATATCATTGCATATAAATTTTAAGTTTGACGGATTTAAAAATTTGGACAAACAATGTAGAGCAATGTCGTTTCAGATCATAAATTAAGTGTGTCGAAAATATGTGTAGACACTTTTACCTATGTGGTGTTTTGCACCAGAATATCTGCATTTTATGTAATGCAATAATAAATAATGTACCTATATCTGATGATAAGTATGTTAATTCGATGATGGTAAGACAATAGTTCAAATCAAGTTCAATTTAGATGTAATTTGATTTTGAAACGTGATTTTTGAGCAATAGACTAAGTAGGTAAACAATTTCAACACGCGTCCACATGCAAATCTTATCCCACTTTCTTTACACGCTGACCATTCAAAACTTGCTAGCGTAAAATTGACATGCGACGACTCGTTGAATTTGTAAACTCATTTATTTCTTGTTCCGTAGAGAATTTATGACACGATAATATTTAGAAAGGCCATTCTAAATATTTTATAGTAAATACCTACCTATATCATAATTTCATAAACATAACCAAGATGTTTTATTTAACGGGGGATTACAGAAAAAAATATGCAATAATTACAAGTAAAGTACTACCTACTGTGATAAAATAATAAAATACATTTTTTTTATTTGACTTTACTAAAGTTGCAAATTCGTAAAGCTATAAGAATTGTAGCTATATCTACCTATAATTCTTTATAAAGACAACGCGACGTTTTAAAATAATAAATATGCTTAGGCATTAGTCAAGAAGAGCTATTTTTAAAGTCAACTTTAAAAAATATATACATAGGAACATTCCTTTGTAGATATTTTTTAAAGCTTTATGAATTATGCTTTATGTCTCTATTTCATAGGCTGTCTTTATCATCATCATCATCAATCATAAATACTAATAATAAATCTGTATGTAAGTGTAGGTATTGTATGTATGTTCCTCCATAACTTGTAAACGAATTAACTGATTTTCATGAAACTTGGTAGATAAACATTTACACGTAGGGGACACAGGATAGGCTACTTTTTTTAAGGCAGACGAAGTCGCGGGCGCCAGCTAGTAGGTATATTATAAAAATGTTGGGCGTTACGACAACTAATGATAATTATAAGCATCGAAATAATATATCTTTGCAAGATATGTCTTTTGTTAATGCTATCTTATTGTGCTGCGTTTACATTGTACAGAGTCATAATTAAAATAATACCATAATTAAGTTGCGGAGTTCACAAACTAGTACATTATACTTTGTACAGACTAAAGTGAGAACGGACTCTCTGCCGGAACCGGATGTATGCGAGGTCTTAGTAGCACTGCCACGTAATATAATACGGTTACATTAATAAAAAAAAATAATATTCGCGAGACATTGTCTAAAATAAACATTTATATTAAAGCTTTGAAGTAAGACCAAAATGTTGTTCAGGTGAGTTTCTGTTAGCAAGTAAGTTCATTTAGTTTAATGATTAGTGTAACCAAATATTCTGTATAAATACTTAAATCTTTTTAAAGAACTTAAAGTAACAATACACCTAGTTTTTAAAATCACAAAGAAAAACCTTTATATTTAAACATTAATCGCCGTGTATTAGTCTCACAAAAAATCAAGAATGTCTAGACCGATTTTTATTCGGTTTTCAGTTATGGAAAGATGGATAAAGATTTAAATATAATAAAATGATCTTTATTTTACGAGGATATTTTGAATTGGTGGTGTTGTGTAGGCTGTCTGTCTATCCATAGCATAATAATCGTAAGAGCCAATTATTTGTCAAATATACCCAAGTTTTGTCTTAAAAAAATATCTAATAATCCGTGTTCAATCTAATAATATAAAAATACTTAAAAATATTGAAAATGAGAAAATTCTGTACATTCCTACTTCTACACACCGCCTACATTCACTTTTGTTTATCATTCATCATTAAGTATCTACCTACTAATAAGGACTGCTTCCAATCAAACATTAAATTAAGAAGTAAGTATTTATGTTATCATAATAAAGTTACTTAATAATATAATAAAAATAGTAAAATAAATAAATATTAGAATTAATCATATATATTTTTTAATTTATCAAATTTTCTCTTTCTTTTAAATTTTATTTAAATTTACTTTACATATTGTAAGACATTTTATTTATAAATACATTTTCTAACAAGTCCTTCAATATTGTTTTATACATACAATTTCATTGCCTCTTAATTTGCCCTCTCACACTTTCGCAGCTGATCCGGTACTTACAATAAGTTGAGAACTCGAAAAGGTCAACTCGCCCGAAGAGGCCTTAAGAACTACAACTTAAAATTAAGTCTGTAATAAAAAATAAATATAAATTTACTTACGCTGGTCTTCTTATTCAAGACAGAGGGAATAATCCTGTGGGTTATAATGTCACTTCACAATATTCAAATAAGGCGTATTGTACACTCGCGGAACAGTATCGATGCGCATATTGCGCGCGTGTGCGATCGGTGGGCGCGCTGCGCTCACTGCCTGCGCGCGCGCAGCCGTGTCACACTGTGACGACACCGTGTTTCGCAGTGCCCACCGTTCACTTCGAAATACACGATTCATAATTGAGATAAATGATTATGATTTATATTCATCATACATATGCGAAAATTCTCTTGGTAGTCATATGATGAGCTTTTTTCTTTCAATTACGTTAAACACTAACTGTTAAACGCGACTTCGTCCGCGTAACTTTATAAAATATACCTTATGTTACTCGCTCATAACATAGCTTTGTATAGGTAAACAGTAATTTTTAAGTTTATTCATTACAAAAAAAAATAGAAATCTACTTTCTTTATAATAATACCAGCTGTTGCTCGCGACTTCGCCCGCGTAACTTTATAAAATATAGCTAATGTTACTTGCTAATAACGTAGCTTTCTATAGGTGAAAGAATTTTTGAAATCTGTCTAGTAGTTTTTAAGTTTATTCATTACAAACAAAAATAGAAATCTAAGTAAAAATAGAAAAATATAAATTTAATACACTAAACAAAGGTATACGTACACGTACATACTTACTTTAGGTATTACTTCCTGCTTCCCGCAGGATAGACTAGCGATTTCTATATACTTGTGTTTCAGAAATAAAATAAATAAGGATAAAAAATACAGAACATTTTTATTTTTATTTTTGGTAAATATATTCCGTGTTCCGGCGCTTTGCCAGCTGTTTGTCAGCTGAATGTAGGTTCAAATCCTCGACCGAACCAAAATAACTTTGGTTCTCTTTATTATTTATTTATTTATTATGGAGCATTTTTAAAATTTGGATTCAAAAAGTGCAGCAATAACTGAATAACTGAAACACACATTGAATTCAGCACTCACTACGTTCTGCAGTCATAACTGGAGAGCCTGCCTGGCGGCAGAAACCTTTAAATGTTAAACCATCAGTCTGCATAAATTTTCTCAGAGCCTTTGAAAGCCGATTAAATTGTAAGCAACTGAAATTTGGTTATATATCACGTTCCAAAATTTCCAAATACGTTCCAGATACGAACATATTCGTACCTCACAAAATTTTGAATACCATCACATTTACAAGATGGCTATTTAGCAAATAGTTATATAAAAAAAATGTTTTTTTTGTTAAATAATTTTTTTTAAGAAATACAACTACTTAGAGACTTAAAAAGAACTTTTATGAGTAGACTTAAAAAACAAAACCTTATCTACATACAAAATTTCATCCAAATCGTCGTTTTTCAGTATACAGATACAATAATTGCTCGTTTAAACTTATTACATAAAAGAAACCAATAATTTAATATAAAAATATAATGTAATGTTGCTTATTTGTAAGTGTTGTAGGTGTCTTTGAAGCGCACTACAGTGCTGCGCCGCGGCATCGATCGCGGCGGCGTCGGCACTGGCTCATCGTCTTCGTCGAGCGCTGGCTCGTAGCTCGAACTCGGGTAGGGACCTCCAAATCTTGCCGTCTTCAAACAAACCATTTCGTTATCAGCCAGCCAGTCGGCGACCAGGGGCCTCAGCCAGGAGCAAACGTACAGTCGTAAACGCTACGCTCAGGCTAAGCTACGCTTGGGAGAAAGCTTTGTGATTGGTCAAAATTTCATGTGGGCGTTACAACCAATCAGCGAGCTTTATTTCTTTCGTTTCGTAAGTATGCAAAGGGAGCTTTTGCTCTTGGTTAGGGCCCCTGTTGTGACACTTTCGTCGAGCGATATGGACGTGGAAGATCATATTCTTTACCTATCTCATGAAAAACGCAAGAAAATAAATTAGATTCATCCTAATTTTCTAGATTAGTACTAATAACGCCTATTTTAAGTATTTTCGTAAATACCCACACCGTTTTTTTAACTACGCTAAAATGTCAAAATACGTCTGGCTGCTATAACAAGTGCGTGGAGACTACATACGCTACACTTGCCCTTGCTGCCGTGCAATCAGGCGCGTTGTAATGGCTACCGCAGCTAGGGATTCGTGTGCGAGCTACCATATGCCGTCTTATGTTAGACTTAGTGCGCGGGGTACCTTAGCGTACTTAGGCTTTCGACATACGAAATTGAGAAAGTGCTTACCGAATTCGCAGGCGAGTCGTACAGATCGGTGTCAGCTTGAAGCTGCGACTGCGAGCGTCTCTTCTCCGCTACGACGGAGTCGCGTCGCGTCATTATGGCGCGAAGAGTCGCTCGTCGCGCGTTCGCCGTGCCGCCCAGCGACGGCATGCGCGATATCGTATCTGCCATGGGAACGCACAATATAATACCATAGACACGTATTTAGTTTAAACATAGTTCAGTAGTATTTTTCTCTGGAGGGGGAGCAAGTACCTCGAAGGCCGGTTGAAGTCGTCCCTTCGATGTTGACGACGACTGACAAATGAACAGCAAAGTGAGGAAGGTCTTGCCGTTGAAGAATTAATAAATAAATAAATATCTTCCCACATTCCACACACATCACCATCTAAGTAGTTCCACAATATGAAAACCTACATCAGGGCGCCGGTTTCCGGCAAATCCGGTCCGGCGTAGTGTGTACCTAGCCTAAGGCACATCGACTGATCCGTAAGAAGGACTCACCGACGTCGGCGTCTTGCAGTATGGTGAGTCGCCTCTTGAAGTTGTCGTCGAGGTTGATGTTGTTCTGTTTGGCGTCGCGGCCTCTCTCCAGGTTGAGGATGGTCTTGCGGCGCGTCACGTTCTCCTCGTCGACGCCGCGTTGCTCCAGGTCGTCCACGTTCAGCTTCTGCAGCTCCTTCGCCAGCTGCACTGCGTTCTTGTCCAACATCGCCTGCTCCGACAACTCTTCGGGCTATGGCAAACATTGCTCAAATTAAATTTAAATTTAGTAAAAAAAAAGATGACGTCTTGTTATTGTCGTAAAATATTTCTAAGTGGCCAGTAAATTATTTCTGATCAAGTAGTTTGTATACTTACACATTAAAATTTGTGAATGAGTTTCAAAAGAAGATTCTATATTCTGCATTGAAAACCAGTTTAGATAACAGAATTATTTTTCTTCATTCAAAACCAGGTTTTCAAAAAAAAAAATATATTTTTTCTAAACTGGTTTCGAACCTGGTTTCCAAAACGGCCGAAGCAAAAAAAAATCAAGACAAAAAAGGTTTATAACACTAAGCAGTTCTAAAAACTTTTTGGTTCACCCTCATATATGAAATTACCTGTTTAGTAAAGAACCAATTGATTTGCGTCGTGGAAAGCAGATGAGTGAGGGTAACGATTCGATGCAAGAACATGGCGCCGAACTGGATCAACATCACTAACCCGAAAACCACCAGAAACAGTATCCCGATCGGCTCCAGCAACAGGTACTCCATGTTTATCACCACCTGCCAATCATCACAAAATCAATTGAAGGCGTTTAATGAACGTACAGAAGTTTAAAAAATCAATCTTATCAAATGACGGTATGGGTGTGGGTGTGGTATGGTTCTTCTGACTTACAGTATTGGAGTCGTCGTCGTAGCTGATTGTAATGTCTTGTCCTAGTGGCCATTCAAGATGAATTTGATCCTGATTTAGCTGAAGCAGGAAGATGACAAGGACGAAAAGTGCGTTCAACATCACGAACGCGAACACCATCATATCACGTAGATTCTTCAGTTCGCGGGTCACACGGTCCTTAACAATAATAACAACAAGTTATAACAAGTTAAAAACAAACTCCTGACTTAAGCTACATTAATTTTCTATGCAAATCGTATAAAAAACGGAATAATATAAAAAAACATTATGTTTATATAATATAAAAAAAATATATGTCAATTGATGGTACAAGGTAATATAATTAAGACTAAACGTAACGAAATAAAACTACACTCTGGTGCAATGAAATCGCACATGTAAACATTTTTTTGAAGAATATGGTGTTATTTTTTTTTTATTTAAAAAGTCACATATTTTTTACAATAGGATGAAAGGTTATTTCAATACATATTCAATGATACCATATAAGCGGTGATAAGTTTACTTTACTGCCGAAAAGGAAAGCAAAAACAACAAACCCCAAAATTGCTTACTTAGCGCACTGCAGTTTGCGATAGCAATTGCAGGTATAAAAAGGCCTGTTTTGAGTAAAACGTCATCATTTGCATTTCAACGCTCTACGTGAAAGGACGCCTAGTGACTACAGTTGCAACATTCTGAAGAAAATGGATACTACTCCGGAAAAAGCCGCTCAAGTCGTTGCTCTAATTGAAGCAGGCCAGAACCAGAGTGCAGTAGCTAGACAGCTGAATATCAGCCGATATTCAGTTCGTCGTGTATACCAGCGCTATCGGGAGACTGGTGGCTATGAACGGCGACGAGGATCTGGTCGCGCCAGAGCTACAACTCAACGGGACAACCGATTTCTCGTAACGACGTCATTGCGAAATCGACGACTGACTGCCGTTGATCTTGCACAACACCTTCAAGAGGTACGTGAAGTGGAAGTCAGCCGGTGGACAGTTAGAAGAAGACTTGCCGAAGGTGGCCTGACTGCGCGTAGGTCAGTAAATGCTCCTAATCTAACACCAGCTCACCGCCGCGACCGTCTTCAATTTGCACAATAACATGTGCACTGGACACTCGACCAATGGAGAGCAGTCCTGTTCTCAGATGAGTCCAGGATGTGTCTTCACGGCAATGATGGTCGAGGAAGGGTCTATAGAAGGCCTACAGAGAGTTCTCCCAGTGTTGCATCACAGAACGTGTGGCATACGGCGGTGGTTCGTGTATGTTCTGGAGAGGCATTTCACTCGAAGCGAAAACGGAGCTTGTCTTCATCACGGGGGCCAATATCAGGCGACAAACAAGAGGATTGACATCTCAGCGGTACATTGAGGAAGTTCTCCAGGAACATGTCGTACCATTTAGCGGTTTTGTTGGAGAGAACTTTCTCTTTATGCATGACAATGCAAGACCCCATACAGCTGCTATAGTACAACAATACTTGCAAGAGGTAAATATCCCCGTGATGGAGTGGCCAGCTCGAAGCCCGGACCTTAATCCGATCGAGCACTTATGGGACGAGTTAAAAAGAAAAATAAGAGGCAGAAATATTGCTCCAGCCAATCTTCTGGAGCTACAAAATGCGCTAAAGGAGGAATGGGAAGCCATAGCACAAGACTTTGTCAAACACTTAATAGAGTCTATGGAAAACCGGTGTCAAGCGGTTATTCGGGCAAGAGGGGGTAACACTTCTTATTAATAAATGTTTTTTCACTACATTTTGTGATTTTTTTTAATAATCCCCAATTTTCGAACTTTTTAGTTAAGCAAAAATCCGCTGATAAAAATGTATTTGTTGTTTTTGCTTCTCTTTTCGGCAGTAAGGTAAACTTATTACCGCTTATATGGTATCATTGAATAGGTATTGAAATAGCCTTTCATCCCACTTAAAATATATATATATGTCTTTTCAAATAAAAAAAATAAACAATACTTTTCAAAAAATCTTTACATGTGCGATTTCATTGCACCAGAGTGTATTACTTCAAGTATATATAAAAGAAGCACCTTTTCCTCCTTATTTTCAAGAATAGGTTCCAAATATGTGTCGATCATATCTTTCCAAAATGTTATTTCAGCCGTAGTCAAGAAGTCTACTTCCCCCTTTAACAGATCCGGATCTTCTATCCAATATGGATTAACTTGGTCGTCTCTTTCCTCCTGAAAAATATAGGGAATTATATGAAAATAAAAAATGTGTGAGGAATAAATTGTGTGGTGTAGACACTATGGCCTAACCATATTTGGGGCGGCTGAAGGACCACAGCTGTATATCAGCTGATGCGGGTGGATGTAATCCAATAGGTTTTGCGGAAAAAGGGATTAGCGGTAGCGGTGGTATGTGCACAACACGTACCTGGTATTTGCGGTGTTTGGAGTCCAGGAGCTGGCCGAACTGCTCTCGACGATGACTGCCAGTCCTATCTTCACTGATGTTATGCACAGTTCACAGATTTTAGGTATCACTATTTAGCGAGAAATTCGTGTTAATAGCAAAGCGGATGAGCGTAGCGGTTTTTGTTTCGATTTCAAAATGCAACTGAATGCGGGTGCGACGCGTCGATATTCGACGCATGCGCGTCGACCATCTCCCTTCTCCTTCTACCACGGGCGAACGGTTGTGCACGGGAAAAGGAGAGGGATAGGGTCTGAAGCGGCGCGTACATCCTCCGGCGCCTTGAGAAACAGAGGTTTCTCAAAGAAAACCAAAAAGGATACTAAGAAAGAATTTAATTATGGAGCGGGGTTAACTAAAGCGGACAAAGAAATTAAGAATTTAAAAATAGAAGAAAGAATAGAAAAAAAAAGAATTGAGGAAATGCGGTATTAAATGCGGTATAAACTTAAATGCGGTGTAAAATTAAATGTGAAATAAATGCGGTATTAAATGCGGAATAAACTTAAATGCTGTGTACAATTAAATGTGAAATAAATGCGGTATTGTTATTGAGACGGTAATGGACTCAATTT
This sequence comes from Synanthedon tipuliformis, assembly GCA_947623395.1. NCBI lineage: Eukaryota > Metazoa > Arthropoda > Insecta > Lepidoptera > Sesiidae > Synanthedon > Synanthedon tipuliformis. The sequence goes on along the minus strand of OX392408.1, from coordinate 6,884,464 downwards.
AACAATTGGTCTTTTCAGTAGACCATTTTGCGTTTTAACTAATGCCACTCTCACGACACCATCAGAGCCTGGATAAGTTTTTTCTACGATTCCCATTGGCCATCGTAAGGGTGGCGCATTATCGTCATGTAGTAGCACGACAGTACCAATCTTAATATTTGAAACGTCCTTTAACCATTTTTGCCTGACTTGCAAATTATTCAAGTACTCTAAATGCCATCTCTTCCAATACGAGCGAATCATTTGATCGAGTAGTGATTTACGCGTAAGAAGCGACGCTGTAGAGAGCGGAGCAAGTGGCAAGTATTGCAAAGGAGAAGCCATAATAAAATGTGCTGGTGTTAAAGGCTCGGGATGCGGTTCTTCCTGCAAAATGCAGAGCGGGCGCGAATTCATAATAGTTTCAATTTGTGTTAAGACTGTTAAAAGCTCTTCGTAAGTAAGAAGTTGATTGCCAATAATGCGGTATAGATGCGTTTTTAAACTTTTTATATTAGACTCCCATATTCCTCCAAAATGCGGTGCTCGCGGTGGTAACATATGCCATTCGATACGGCGATTAACGAGCTCATTTGATAGTTGTTTATTGTACTCCGAAGAGTCTAAAAGATGATAAAGTTCGTTTAAATGAGACTTGGCACCAACGAAGTTGGTTCCATTGTCGGAATAGAGATGTGTTACTGGACCCCTACGTGATATAAATCTCTTAAAAGCGGAAAGAAAAGTAGCAGACGACAAATCTGATGCGAGCTCAATGTGAACAGCTTTTGTCACTAAACAAACAAATAAGCAAATGTATGCTTTTTGACTTCGCTGCCCACGACGTCTACATAGCGTAATATTAATAGGTCCAGCGTAATCTACGCCGGTATGCACGAAGGCTTTAGTCTCTTGTACTCGAAATGCGGGGAGGTTTGCCATTTTAGGCGTTTGATACGAAGGAGAATTCTTAAAACAGAAGTTACAGTTATGTACGCGTTGGCGTATAACTGATCTTGAGGATAATATCCAAAACTTTTGGCGAATCAAAGAACTAAGAAGAGTGGCTCCAGTATGGCAATTAATGCGGTGAAAGTGATCAATTATCAGGTAAGTAACATTATCATGTTTAGGCAGCAAAATCGGATGCTTTGCTTCAAAGGGTAAGTTTGCATTCGATAGCCTACCTCCTATTCTAATCAATTTGTCTTCGGAAATGAATAAATCTAGTTTATTTAGCGGTGCAGAGGGTATATTACCTCTTTTTAGAGTATTTATTACATGCGGGAAATGTGCGGCTTGAACTGCTCGCAGCAGATAATTTTCAGCGGTATGTATATGAGCGGTTTCTATATTTTTAGAGCGGGTTAGTATTCGTACAAATCGTAAAATGTAGACAATTATTCTTAATAATTTATTCCATGATGAGACTTTACTTGCAAGCAAACAGAGCGGTGATAATTCTACGGTATGACGAGCGGTTGAGATAAAAGTCTTATTGTTAAATTCAGGCAAATCTTCGCATTTTTCAGGCTTGAAAGATTCTATCGGCCACTCTAGCACGGGTGTGTTCAGCCAAACGGGACCGTTCCACCATAACTCGTGAGTTAGCAATTGTTCTGGCAATAAGCCTCTAGACAAACAGTCGGCAGGATTATGCACTCCGGCTATATGGTAGAAGGTTTGCGGTTCTAGATTCTCCTGACATTTGGCTACGCGGTTGCTAACAAAAATATTCCACCGATGTGGAGACGAATGAATCCATGAGAGGGCGATTTTTGAATCCGAAAAGGCGTAAACATTCTGTATAGATGTGCGTGCTGAATAAGTATCGCAGACCAATCTAGTTAACTTTGACATTAAGACGGCGGCACAAAGTTCTAAGCGGGCAAGTGAAACTACTTTAACTGGTGCGACCTTCGACTTCGCACAGACCAAGCGAACATGTACATGGCCTGTGGAGTCAGTCACATGTAAGAAAACTACACAGCCATATGCTTTCATACTAGCATCTGCGAAAGCAACTATATTTGTCGTACAACCCTGTGTTACGGCAACATGACGCGGTATTTTTAAAGTAGTAAGAAGTGGCAATTGCTCTCTGAATTTAATAAATTTAGCGGTTATATTTGCCGGGGGTTCGTCATCCCATCCGACCTTTTGAATCCAGAGTTCCTTAATTAGAAGTTTGGCATAAAGGATTACAGGTGCAGCGAAACCTAGCACGTCCCATAAGCGGGCGATTACAGAAAGAATTGAACGTTTTGTACAAGAGCGATCATCATTATTGGTTTTAAAAACGAAAGTATCGTTTTTCGGCTGCCATTCTAGCCCTAATATTTTAAGAGATGCGGTTTTATCGAATTCTACTTGCTGCGTAAGTCTTAGCGGTTGCGGGATGCTCTCAAGCACCTTTTTTGAATTGCTCGACCATTTTACTAAATCAAAGCCTGCAGATTTAAACATATTAATTAATTGAGCGGATGCCTCGACAGCATCAGATTCATTTATAATTGAACTAGCCAAATCATCCATATAAAGTTCTTTCTCAGCTATGGCGGCTGCTACTGGATAATTAGTGCGTTCATCATTACAGAGTTGGCGCACGGTGCGCATTGCAACGTATGGGCTCGACTTAAGACCAAACGTCACTCTGTTGAACTTGAAAGTACGAATCGGTTCAGAGGTGTCGAAGCGGAAAAGTATTTGTTGATATTTCTGATGTTCTTCAGTTACACGTATTTGAAGATACATCTGCTTTATGTCGGCGGTTACAGCAATTGGGAAAAGGCGGAAATTCAACAAAAGTAAGAATAAATCTGCTTGTAAATTAGGCCCGGTATGTAAAATATCATTGAGAGATACGCCATTATGGCAATGAGCACTTGCGTCTAAAACTACTCTGACTTTACTGGTTTGTTTGTCTTGTCTGATCACCGGGTGATGAGGAATGATATAACCTCCTTCAATTTCGTCCGATGACGATACTGGAGATAAATATTTATTATCTATGTAGTCCTTAATTGCGGCGTTATAGCTCAAACGTAAATCTTTGTTGTGGCATAGCTTGCGCTCTAGCGCTAATAAGCGACGATGAGCGACAGCGTAAGAATTCCCTAAGCTACTCGGATCCTTAGAAAATGGCAATGCGGTACAGTAACGACCTGAAGAGTCGCGAGATATTGTAGAAGTGTATATTTGTTCGCATTCTTCTTCAGACTGACTAAGAAATTTCTTTGCGGGAACTTCTTCTAACTCCCAAAATTTAGAGAGAGAAGCGTCTATATTATTCTCAATACAAGTAAGGAACGAAGCGGTAGGTGAGCGTTGAAGTGCGGTTAGATCGCCCTGAACTGGCGAAGCGGTATTAGCGGCGGTGTCACCCATGAACACATAACCGAACACGGTTTCAATAGCGGGTGGAGCGGGCGGCGCAATAATCTTTCCACTAAGAAGTATAAATGGAAATAATTTTGCTCCTAATACGAGTTCTATCTCACTCGGTATATGCCAGAAAGGATCGGCAAGCGGTATGTCTGCTAAATGACTAATGATAGATGTATCAACATAGTCGACAGGAAGTCGATCGGTAATACAATCGATAACTAATGCAGTTAAATTAAAACTTTGTTTATTATTTTTAGGGGAAATCATAAAATTGACATAACCTATAATAGGTCGAGAAGTTAAACCAACTCCCTTTAAGACTGAATTAGAAAGCGGTATAATATTTAAATTAAGTTTTTTGCAACAATTTACAGTTATTAAATGATTCTGTGAAGCATTATCAATAAGACATCGAACAGTTTCTTTTAAATTTTTATCGTTATTATATGCGTAAATACTCGCAGTAGAAAGAATAACTTCAGCGCGGTTAGTACAAGATAACGTGGTACAAGGCGGTAACTTAGTTGCAGTTACGACAGGTGAGCGAGCGCAAAGCGATAACACCTTGGTACCGGGCGTCGATGCCGACGCGACGACACAACTATTATTATTATTCGCTGTATGATTCGTAGGTATGTCCTGTACGTCGTACCTAGCTGTCCGGTCTGCCGCGGACGACACGTTTTTATTTTTAATAATACCTAAATGTAGCAAGGTATGATGTCTCTTTTCACACTGTTTACAACTATATTTCGAATTACAATGTAACACTGAATGGGTCAAACTAAGGCAGTTTACACACCCTCGCTTCGATTTAATAAATTCGATACGATTTTTCGGTAACATTGATTTAAATGCGGGACAAGTATATAAATGATAATGTTGCGAGGTATTACACATAGAACACAAAAAGCTTCTGTTGTAATTATTATTATTATGACGAGTTACGAACGAATGTACTGTATTGCGGGAGCGGTAAGAATTATTATTATTGGCGTTATTATTACGTGTAGTGCGGTTAAATGAATTATTATTACTAGTAGTAGTTCTATCTAATATTTTTACTTGACTTTTAATAAATTCGACGAAATCTGAATAACTCGGAATAGTTTTATCCCTAGCGGTCATTTCAAAGGCTTGAGCAGTATTTGAATCTATCTTGCGGAATGCTAAATTGAATAAAATGAAATCGTACATATTTTCGATATTTAATTGCTTAAGTGCAGCGGCAGCAGCATCAAATGTTTCGATGAAATTATTTAATGAAACTGAATCATTTGAAGCGCCCTTAATATTAAGTAATGTAGACATATAATATGAACCTAAGGCTCTTTTATCTTGATATTTCTTTGTTAGACTTTCCCAAATAGAAGGATAGTTCTCACCGGAAGGAATTACTCCTGCGATAATTTTTAATGCATTTCCAGTAAGTCTTCCGACTAAATACTGAATTCGATGTGAATCGGTTAAGTCTGGATTACAGTGTATGTTAGCCTTAAATGATTCATAGAACACTGGCCAATTTTCAATTTTTCCATCAAAGTTGGGAATAGCGAGCGGTGCCAGTGTGAAGGGGGCCTTAGCTGCGGTTTGTGAATTTGCATTCGAAGTTACGGACTTACTTCCCTTTAAATTTACGCGGTATCTTATGACACGAGCAAAAAGATCTTCAAATGATGAAAGTGATTGATAATTTGGTTCAATCTCGGGATCTAATTGCATCTGTGTTTCGATAATTTCATCCAATGTTTGTATGAAATCATTACGTAATGCGTCTATGGTCTCACTATCAGACATAAAACTTTCAACCGTGCGTAAATCGGTAGATGCTTGAGACAACTGTTTACCAGCATTGTACATTCTCGTAATACGTTCAAATCTGACCTTATTTTTAGCCTGTAATATCTTTAATTTCGACTCCATTGTAAAAGATGGCAAATTAGAGAACTATTTATATAAAAAATATGTTTACAATTTTAAACATAAATCGTATGCGGTTGTCACGAATTGCAACAAAAAATGTAAATTACCTACTTTAAAGTTGTGAATAAATATGAATAGAAAATAAATGAAATTATTTATAAAGCGTGTACAAAAATTATATATCGATTTAAAGCGTTGCGGTATAGTGTAAAGTAACCTATGTATAGGTATATTTTCTTATAAAAAGAAATATAAAATGAAAATTTAATTGCGTTTTAAATACAAATTAAATTATTAAATTAACGTAGGTAAATATTCAAATGCGTGAACTTAAATTAATTTATTTTCATTTATGTAGGTACTTATTTAATGAAATGTTTATGTTATACGCTAAGAAAGCTGAGTAAATAAATGTTGTAATAAACTTATCCAAACGAATAGGCGTTATGAGATGCGGTGCGGCTAAATAATAAATAATAATAATGATGTATGTAATAATGAAAATCGACTGAAAGTCGGAGCGGTGCGGTTTTACAAATTACCTACAGAAGGCGCGGTAGTAACACGAAATCTCGTCCAAATAACAATACGCATGAACTATGGGAATGAATTTATATGAATAATGAATATTTAAAATGAATTTTCGACAAACTGATATTGTCTGTTATAAAGAAAAGCGGTAAAGCGGTAAGCTGCCGGTTTGTATCCGGTTCGAAAAGGACCAAAAACTATGGTGTAGACACTATGGCCTAACCATATTTGGGGCGGCTGAAGGACCACAGCTGTATATCAGCTGATGCGGGTGGATGTAATCCAATAGGTTTTGCGGAAAAAGGGATTAGCGGTAGCGGTGGTATGTGCACAACACGTACCTGGTATTTGCGGTGTTTGGAGTCCAGGAGCTGGCCGAACTGCTCTCGACGATGACTGCCAGTCCTATCTTCACTGATGTTATGCACAGTTCACAGATTTTAGGTATCACTATTTAGCGAGAAATTCGTGTTAATAGCAAAGCGGATGAGCGTAGCGGTTTTTGTTTCGATTTCAAAATGCAACTGAATGCGGGTGCGACGCGTCGATATTCGACGCATGCGCGTCGACCATCTCCCTTCTCCTTCTACCACGGGCGAACGGTTGTGCACGGGAAAAGGAGAGGGATAGGGTCTGAAGCGGCGCGTACATTGTGTTAACTCACAGAGCTACATACATAATCAAAGCGAATTGCGAAAAGTAATAACAGATTCTATGCGTACCATACGCACTATGCGACCAAGTCGTAGCGACCTGGCTACCTAGTGCGCATGTAAGCTTAGTATCAGATGAGCGGCTAAGTTCAGACTGGTGTGTAATTTTGTATTGAGTGTGTCGTCGTTGTCTATGTATTGACACCATGGAGAATAGAGGTAAGGAGGCCCTAATCTATACATGAGTAAGTATCCGTCTTATACGGTCAATTAGGCGGCGCTGTAGTAGAATTGGTGTGTGACGCACTAGTACATGAACTACGCAACCAACTAACAATATCAAACACCAATGCTACACTAGCGCCATTCTGGTCAACTTATGAACCACTATTTAATGCTTTTAGCTTGCCACTTTTTCAGTTTAACACCCATACTCCTTACTCCTTACTATAAGTAGGTACTCCTTACCTCTATTCTCCATGATTGAGACATATACAATTTGAGGGTAGTCGTGAAATTGCCTATACATACCCTAGGTGTGTCGCCGGAAGCATCACTCTCCGGATACTCTTGTAGCGGCGCTAGAGGAGCAACAGAGGAGCGTCGGCGACTAATATTCATAGGCGCCGTCTCGACTACTTCTTCGGAAGCCCCACTGTAAGTAATCCAAGTTGTCTTCGATAGCAATAATACTTATATAAGTATATTTTTAAGATTAGTTTTAAAAGACGCACTTCGGCAATCTCCAAGGTGAAGGTAAAATCGCGGTCGAATCTGCCGTTTGGTTTTCAATTTCTTGTGTAAGGTGGAAGAAAATATTGTAAAGAATAAGACAGGACTAGCGATCGCTCAGAAACCAGGGAAAATTCACGCTTAAAAATTTGCAAGAATAGTTGCGAAGTATGTAACCTGAGAAAAAAATCCGGTACTTACAGCGTGTCAATCTTCTTTTCGATTTTATCTAATGTGTTAGCAATCTGCAGCAAATGCAGATCTTCCTTGTGGTCTTTCGGATTAGTGCAACACATGCATCGGAACACACCAGCCACACCACATTCCAAGGTTCCACTGGTTTCCTCTGTCTTCCCGAACCACTTCAACAAGCTCGTATTGTCCATCTTCTTCTTAGCGGCTTCGACTTCTTTCTTTTGCATTTCTAACTCCTTCAATTTAATAAAAAAAATCGGTCAAATCTATCTAATTTACAAATATTATTGTGTGTACTTTTGAGTCATGATATTTTTCTTAGGACCTAATGTTGGACACACACTCTTCTTAAAGGTATGGGCTGTAGTCTGACTGTAGTCCATTACGCTATTCGTGAGGCTTCGGTGATACTTGCTCTCTTCTAACGATATTTTCCTCTAAATATAGAGCATCTGACAATTATTTTTCGTTTATTATAAAAAAACGCTTCGAATTTTCGTTTTAAACACTAACTAAAGCAACGGCCACACTAAAAAGAGCCTCGCTTAGTACTAAGAGCCAAGCCTTGGTGACTTGTATATTGTAATCATCTGTATCTTTAACACAAGCGTAGCTAACTAGCTCAGCTCTGTGGCTTAGCTTAAAAGCTATCACTGCAAATAAACTATAAGTCAAAGGAGGACTAACCTTTTCACTCTTCTGTTGAGGCACCTCGCGAGTTCCCCACGAGATGTTATTTAGATTGCACAGAGAGTATATGATGAGCAACATGTACATGCTCGGGATGGTTATGTAGTATATGACAATGCACAGCAAACATTTCATTTCTTGCGGATGAAGCAGTGCCGTAATGATGAATATTCCGAATGTAATGATAGTGAAGATGCTAGATGGCGCCAGCCATCCGTCCTCGAGAATCTGCATGGCGATGCCGACAATCACCATCATCATCAGCATTGCGTATGCGCACGTTATTATGGTCGCCACTGTCAACTGTTCAACAAATAGTTCCGTTTCAATAAGCCCCTAATACGTTCAAAGTGAACGAATTACTAGGCTTTGTCAAACGGGGAGCGAACTAGCGTCGCGCAATAGTACTGCATTCTATTCTATTGAACATGTCTTAAATAACCTGTCACACCGAGCAACTTTATCTTGACGCTTATGAACTTATGACGCCTTGCGTTCTTTCTTGACTGTGGTAAAATATGGTTACTGAAAAGTTATTTTAGCGTTTCTAAATTTTAATTTAAATAAGAGAATTAAATTCTTCGAAGCACTCTCGTGACGTCGTGATCGTGAAAGTTTTGAAAAAAAGCGATCTTCGTGTGATAAAGTCATACTGGCATAAACGATTATATTCTTCAAATTCGTTCTTCCTTTTATTAATATCATGCATCCATATTGTATTCTTTGGCAACTGTGATACTGATAATGCATACTTATAGCAAGCATCCGAGACATTCAAATAGAAAGTGTGCAAGTGCTAGGTACGCTTTCTGTTTGACGAAGCCATAAATTGTATTTTGTAATTACTTGCATCAAAGTTTTTAGAAAAAAAAAATCATAACAGAAACTTAGTCATCTATTAATTGAATTGACTTTCTAATTAATACTCATTTCATTAATGGTCAGGAAGCATTGTCACAAAGTGTCAAGTAAAACCAGTAATATTAACATTTGTATGGTGAATATTAAAAGGTACCTGAACTTTAGACTCGCAGGTCATGCAGATGACAAGGAAGGCAAGTATGGGTATAAGGTTGAAGAACAACGCGTTCATGTTGCTCATGCCTGTGATGGCGTTCATCGCTCCCACCATCATCAGGAATATGGTGCCGGGACCCAGAATCGAACCAGCCATCAGTATCCCCTGCAAGACACAATGTAAAATAATTAAATAACCATTAATGTGAATTCAATGCTCAATACACACTGCGTTTTGCAATCATTTGGGCAGCCAGTCTATCAGTCCTCTTACAGAAGACCATTAAATGTATCTGTGCTGTTGTGCTTTGGTGAGAAAGTGATCCATTTCCTCCCAATATCCTTTACCCTCAATCACACTATGGTCGGTAGAACACCTGCAGTTCCTGTTCCTGCTTGTGTTACAGGCGACGGTAACCAACTACCATCAATTGTATCGGCAGCTTGTCTGACAATACTAATATAAAAAACAGTCAGTCGTAGGACGCACGCTAGAAGTGAAAAGTACGTCATCTGTTCACAACTGAACAAATTATTGACGAAATTAATATTAGTATGAATCAAGAAGTACGCACTAATTGGAGTAGATGGCGCTTATTTCATACAATGAAACGTCCCTTAGGGTGTCACTGATGGCGCGTTCACTTTTTCCCCTCATGCTAAAGGTGTTCAGCGCGTTTAAAGAAGTTATAAGTGGGTTTAAGACAACAACGGCTCTTGGTTTCACCTGATAGATGATGTAGAGCGTGGAGATGCTGTCGTTGACGGAGACGGTGTGCTTGGAGTCGGCCAGCAGGTCCATGATGTTGGCCATGGTGGAGGGCACCCAGCGGCGGCGCTGGTTGTAGAATTCGTCGAAGTGCTCGGGGCAGTGCGTGTACGCGTCCGACGCCGCAGAGTACTCCACGCGGTATCCGCGCTGCAGCAGCAGCGTGCACAGCCACCGGTCCTCCCCTATCGACCATATTCACATACATTTTCGCACTCCTTGCATGAGAAAGGGTCTTTGTTTATCCTTTTGTTTAACACTAGCTGGTGCCCGCGACTTCATCCGCGTTCTGGATGAAAGGTACCCTATGTCCTTTCTGGTGTCCCAGACAAAGTGTATGCAAAATTTCATGGTTATAATATTAGTACTGAATAGAAACTTGAACTATGTAATACTTATACTTTCATTTTTACCTTGATCGTACTGCACAAAGTGCCTCGCCTCGCTGGACGTGAGGGTGTAACGCCTCATGACGTTGTCGTCCATCAGCGCTTTGCCTCGGAACAGGGAGAAGCAGCCGGGCGAACAAAGTACGCACCCGATCATGTGTTCAGTCGCCTTTTGGAGCCAATGGCCTACCGCATATTCGAAGCTCTGGTACCAAGACATGAACCCTGCAATCACAACAATTTAGGGTTCAATTCAATCTAATACCGGAGCATGTCAGTTAGTCTCACCTCGCCTCAATATTTCAGTAAAATACATATTTTAGCGTTGGCAACACTGCTTCAGCGTTGGTAACACTGAGCGAGCGAGGAGGAGCTTAAAATGGCGTTCGACTTGATTTATTCAACATAAAGAAGTTTTAATTAATGTAACCCGATGTAGTTATATTAATAATAATTGGAGATGGTCGCAGCGCACTAAAACAAACGGCCTTGTCCACGACACAGTCACACTTAATTTTTTCAACAGAACATATAATAGACATTTAAAAATAACTCCATTAATGAATGAAATTGTGAAGGGTAAAATTAAATGTGTTTGTGACCTGATCCAACAGGGTGTATGCGGCCACAGGCAGCTCCGACTTTCTTGTTCTTCTTCATGAGGTCAATAAGCAGTGTGACGGCTGCAGGCTTGAAGTCGATGTCGCCATCGAGCGCCAACAAGAAAGTGTTCTCAGCGATCACCTCCTTGCGATCCACGGAAATCGGACAGTCCATCAGACGATGGCCCAGGAAATAGTACATGTACATCACCTGTCGCAAAAGAGCTATATATAAAATCAGATTCTGTAGTTAATTTCCTTTTCGCTTGTAGAATTCGCTAATTGTTAAACGAAAACAATCTTTTTGTAACAAATGACTTTTTCTTCTACTGTCACTGTTTTTTTTTTTACTCTTTTTTTTGTTATTTGTTACAAATAAATAAATGATTTGATTTTGATTTGATTTGATTTGAAAAATAACCAAATATAAAATAGGTAACTCTTCACTTAACATAACTTACTGACAAGCCCTATGCATCAGTAATTAGGCTGCTTGTTTTAACGCCCCGTCTCCGATTCCCGGCAGGGTCAACTTTAGATAAATAAACTTCGACTATAGAATAAATGCAGAATAATGGCGTTGCTTGTGTACTTGAGGTTAGCCACCTACCATTTTTTTTATATAATAAATATTTTCTTAATGAGTCGTGACAGAATTTTTTCATTATTTTTTCCCCTAAATTTATAAAAAATGACATATTATAACAAAAGTATATAAACTGTGTAAACCAGTGTTAAATATACTATGGACCACATCTCTGTAATAAAAACTTACTATTAATATTATATATTATTATTATATCTATAACCCAAAACATTGCTACTTTATTACTTTTAATATGGCTAAAAGTAAACTCAAGTAACATATTGTGCCGAATTGTACTTCTATTATTTTGCGAATGTAATGTTTTGTGAATATAATATTTTGAGAATATAATAATTTGCGATTATAATATTATGCTCACAAGCGAATGAACCGTCAGCGTGTCTGCCGACCTTGACATAAATGTAGTCAGATTTCCAATATTATGCTCACAAGCGAATGAACCGTCAGCCTGTCTGCCGACCTTGACATAAATAAAAATGTAGTCAGATTTCCTTTGAAAGTATTTAATTAAGTCAAGACTAAGATAAGAGCAATTTTCACCTGAGACCATCTCTTCTTATGTCGCACTTTGGTCTTGTCCTTCATGTGGCAGATAAGTTTGTTCTTGCCGGGCAGCGTCCACTCGAGGCGACCGCCGTATGGAGTGGGATACTTCTTGGGCGGCCTCAGCCTCACGTTCACCAAGTGAACTTCGGATGCGGCCTCGTCTATGCACTCGATCAGACACTTCACGAAACTGTTCACTTGGGAATCTTCCGTATGGGCCGACACAGACTTGAACCCGTCGTCCAAGAATATGTTCGCTACAACATACGCTTTCATTGAGTATAGTTTATTTACTTATTTATTTTGGACAAACGAGTGCCGAAATTTTTCACTGCATCGCTATTGATCCACTTAATCAACATAGAATCCGTTTATTCAATACTAGTCATTGCACGCGAGTTCGTTCGCGTAACTTTATAAAATACTAACTGGTGCCCGCGACTTCGTCCGCTTTCTGGATGAAAGGCATGTTCTTTCTTGTGTCCCAGACAACATGTATGCAAAATTTCATGGTGATCAGTTTAATGATTTCATGATTAATGATAAAAGCGTAACAAACAAACTGACATTCACATTTATAATATTAGTAAGGATAGCCTATGTTTAAAAAAATTTAAATAAAAAACAATAACATATTGTTTAGCTACAAAAAATAGTGACATCTATCGAGCACTATTTCGAGCAAAGCTTTACTTCTTTTGTCAGTACATTATAGAAAACTAACATATTAATTTTTGTATCCCCTTTATAAAGTTCAGATGATTTTCACTCATTTTGAGTATAATTTTTTTTAAAAAACCTTCGGTGATCGAGTAAGCGATTCCAATTCCTAAGCACCTTTACTATAACAATTAAATCTTCTATCCTTGGGGTTGCCATGTACCAGCTATTAAACTGTGAGCCTGTCTGTCGCCTTTTCCCATAAAATTAAAAATGAAATTAGCCGAGGGAGAGAATAATTTGAATACTGACCCTCAAGCTCATAGTAGTCCGGATCCACGACTCCCAAATATTTCTGAGCGACTCGTCGTGCGCTTTGGTCTTCGTCCAAACGATAAATTGACTTCAAGAATCCCAACATTTCTTCTTTTGTTTCGTGCCACATAGTTGCGCATATGAAAATTCTGCGGTTAGACATGTTAACTGTTCATTTATTTATACATATCTCGTTTTGGCAATGAAGTGAGTTAAACTAAAAAATAACTTTTTTGTCGACTTCTATGTAATTTTTAATATTCTGTCTTTATTTTTTTGACTACGATATGAGTTTCGTTCACATTACTTACAGAGAAATCTAGAAAATAACTTTATTCCCTTTATTATATTAGCTTTAGAAAGATAGAATGAAATACATATATTATATATTCTGAAAATACGAGTAAAAACAGTAGTATTTTAATTAAATAATGGCCGCTACAACTAGGCCGCTGATGTACGCTTAATTGAATAATTTATTTTTATTGTATTTAAAAAAAAAACCTAACAACTTCAGATAAAAACATAAAAAATCAATTTCAATATATCTACATAGATCAATTTAAAAACTATACCTGGGCACTTTGTCTGAATCTCTAATATTTATATTTTCTTCGCTGCTTATAGAGGTTCTTTCTGATTCACGGCGTTCAATTAGATCCTGTAAATAACAATAAATTGATTTGCATATTAGAAATGCCACAACCCATAGTGGTATTAAGTATAAGGGATTGGGGGAAGTAATAAGCTCTAGCATTCCTTATTTTCTGTAAAAAGGTGTGGTTACTGCCGCCAGTAGGGCTGCCTAAATAACTGCTAAACGCAGTGTGCCTTACGCTACTTTTCCAAGTTCAGACCAGAGCCAACTTTAAAAAGTTCATTTCCAAAGTTGTACTGCCGGGAATCGAACCCGGTACCTTTGAACTGAGCGTTCGCAAGCACTCTAACCACTCAATTTCTCACAGACCGCAAGGAGAAGCGGCTAATGTTTAGGCTTTATTCAGGGGAAACCCTTTCGCTGCTTATAGAGCAGCGCTGAATAAAGCGTGGCTATTATTGCTAATAGTGACATACCTCAATGTTGAATTCTGTTTCATCTCTGCTCCTGTTGAGTAAAAGCGATTGGTCGATGAGTGGTCCGCAGTACCAAGGCTGATTGAAGAGTTTCTCGGTAGCGGCAAGTCGCTCGCAGCGAGCGTACCAAGTGTGCATAGTCACCCAAGTCTGGGACAACAGCCACAAAAGCCAAATCCACGCCACGTCGTTTCTTATAAAGTGTCGTAGGAAATAAACTAGAAAAATACAATTACATTTATTTATTTTATTTATTTATTTTATTACTATCCAACACATATTTCAACACAAGATGACAACAATATATGTAAACCATTAATGGTTTGTCTAGATATTTTACATATATAATTATAATAATTACATATACCTAACAATTACAACTACATTACAATAATATATAACAATAATACACCATATACAAATATAACAATATAATATTATATAATCATCAACATGCCCTAACTGAGTCGCATATAGATGTAACTCAGTTAGCGGCAATAAAAAGAAAAAAGAAAAAAGAAGATACAAAAAAGAAGAAGACATAATCTTATCTAACTATCAAAATCAATACACGTTTATTTTTAACCAATACCACTTCTCTTTTTAACCCCTAAGCCCGAAGCAAAAATGGGGTGTGTCAATAACTCTTAACTTGGCTTTCTAACGAGCCCCTTGGATGAGTGGTTAGGGTACCTACTTGTCTTAACGCTCCATCTCAGGGGGTCCGGGTTCGATTCCTGGGAGAGCCAACTTTTTGGCTTTGGTCTGGATTTGAAAAGTAGTTGCAGGCAATGTGACGGCAGTAACCATCTACCATCAAGTGGACATGTCTGTCTGACCAGCCTGTCTGACGAACTTAACATAAAAAATATATGTTCTATATACTTATAGGTTGACGACACGTTTGCTCTAGTAGCTAGTGACCCTAGCTGTTAGGTTCGAATCCCGTTAAGGGCAAATGTTTATGTGCCTGAGTCATGGATGTTTTGTATTTATAATATGTATGTATTTATAAAAAAAAGTATTGTTTGTAGTATATCAACTGTCTGGTATCCATAATACAAGCATTAAGTTGCTTACTTTGGAAGTGCTAAGTGCTGTGTGGAATGTGTGTGTGTGTGTGTGTGTGTGTGTGTGTGAATGTGTATGAAATATTCTATTGTTACCGAAATTCCATACCTGGTGGTATATTGAAGAACAAATAATCCGGTATTGTATCGTGGAAAGCACACGGGTCAGCGTTCCTTATACCACAGAAAACAATAAGGATATTGATGGCGACCGGTCCGACCAGAGTAAGAGCGAACGTGAAACTGAACCCTTGAATGAGAATTTTGCAGGCAAATTTAGCAGCCGTGTAGCAGAAGAAAGCCGACGCCACGTTGATTAAGGCCACCCACAATGCGGAGCTCCACACGACTGGCAAATCGAACACGCTTCCAGATATCTCGTACCCAATCAAACCATCGTATGCGTCTTCGATTATAGCTTGAACCTGAAAAGTAAATTATTCTCACAAAGGTAATTGATTGGTCTCGCTGCGCTCGACTAGATAGAGCGCTATACAAAAGCAATAGCTCCGAAAATGTGGCAACTTTTTATTGTAGTGTGTGTAAAAAATCGTCACTTTTATTTTTACACAGTTTCACTACGCAAACTGGTATTTTATTATGCCTAAAATTTAATAAAACATTCGGCACGTACACATCACAGACAGTTTGGAGTGTGACTGGTTCGGGTACGCCGAATTCGGCGTACTATTTTATGCCGCATTTTACAAGTATGACTGTATCTAGTCTAGCGCAGCGAGACCAATCATTTATTTCTGTATTCTCATTTATTTTTCCATACGATGCCAATTTTGGTTTTAATCCTTATATAATATTTCAACATATTTATGTACCATTTACATGCTCAAAATTAATTTTCATTTTATTAGAGAATATTTTATTTTTATAGATCACAAAAGTATCGTCGTATTAGTAGACTTACTTCGTAAGCCTTGTATGTGCGTTCGTTAAAGGCTTCATTGAACGAGGTGAAGAAGGAAAATGGATCGTCTTCGTTAACAACAGAATAGACAATTATACAAATCATAAATACGATGATCTTCCAAATAGACAATAGGCTTTGCGTATAGTAGCGTGTTCTTTTGAGATCGATGCGTAATTTGTACAAATACACTTTCAGCACTGCAACAAAGAATTTCAAGAGATCAATAAAGGAGAAATTGTAAATTTTGGTGAAAAACTAATAAAGCAAATACTCATGGAATTTTTGTTTCATTTGTAATGGAAAAGGAAATTACTTAACTCGTAAATAAATAAAATAAATAAGAGTTCAGATTTTAAAAATAGATACCAAAAAGCAAACTATAATAACAAGATACAATAAGAATTTCGTAATGAAAATCCCTTTTTGACTGTCAGAGAAGTGTGGATAGTTCGAAATAAGTACCTACTCATGCGGTTAGAGTATACTGATACCCAACACTTTGGCCCTTCGAAACCATGGATGTTATAATAATCAAACATTTCCTTTATATGCTATGTGCATATGCTATGAGCATTGAAGTTTTTAATAAGATAAGAATTTTGTAGGTAATTTAATTTTTACATTTAAATTATTTAAATAAATTTAAATTTTACAAGAATAAATACTTACTTGATGAATGCTTATCGACGTTGTAGACGTAGTTCTCCCACCATCCAAGCGATATGAAGATACAAGCGAATGGAATGCACCACAAAGCCGAGTTTCCATTAAGCAGAGGCCATACGACGAACGCGGTCGCTTGAATCGACACCGCCAGAATGTCTATTGCAATCTTTAAGTAATAATTCGGGTCTGTGTTATCCCTTCCGAATGCGTTCAATATAGCAGGAACTATGCACAAAGCGTTCATCAACATTGCACCTTTCAAGACATCCAATTCGGGCAAAATTATCAGAAGAAGTGAGGCGAGAGCTACCGTTTGTAGCGTATCTACAACAAATGCCTGAAAAAAATATGCACAAAAATTCCAGTCACAATAAACAAATGCAGATTCTATGAAGAAGAATCGACAAGAAAACTAGTTGATCTTTGCAACATCAATGTGTGATACTAAACTTTTATGATATTCAGATAATATTCAGATATCAGTGCTAAGAAATTAAATCAGTCAGAAAATATTAATACGAGTTATCGTTATCGTTAGTCTTTTTCTAGCGAGCTGTCTCAGCATCGTACGGATGCAATTTTTTTTGCTAATTACAAACACAAATCTTCTTCGTATATCACTCTTTCCAAAAGTGAAAACCGAATCAATATCCGCTGGATGCTATACTATTTTCTAGTATGCTATGCTATACTTCTGTTAGAAAACTATGAAGGGTATGCTATTATTCATAGTTTTCTAAGCGACTTTGAACCAGTTTCACCATACTATTCGTAATTACTGGCAGGACGCACTGATTATAATAGACCTTGGTTCAGCCATTTCGACAGTAGTGAAAATCACCCGCGACGCCCGGCGCAAAAGTGGAAACTTGTGTTTAAGCTGTGTAAGCTGTGACATAATATTATAGCTTCTAAACGGATGGACCGCGATTTTGATCCGTTTACTTTAGTTCTTAGCTATAATTTTATGAAAATCTATTTAAGCGTTTGAAGATCATCAGCTCATATTCTAGTCGACGAAGGTATCTCACTAACTTCCACAGATTTGATTGAAATTTGGTGGTGTGGTTACTTGGATGGTATTTCCATGACGTGGTAACTTTAACCTGTTGCTGAAGCATCAAGTAGTCTGCGCGATGTTCAACTCATCATCAATTTAGAGCAGATAAAGCGTGTTTGGTCTCATTTGGTCTCGTTAGTATGGTCCCAATACAATGAATAGAAACGTGTTGCAGGTTCATAATTAAATATTCAGACATGAAAGGTAGTTGCAACTAAAAATTATTGATAAATCAAATAGTTCATTTAAATAATCATTTACAAGATTATATTTTGTAAACACATTTTTGTTTGAATTATCTAGTCTAGGTACCTATAATTATGAAATTCTTAGATATCCCTGCTATCTAAGATTAAAATTTATAAGTACATAATTTGCGGAGTTACGAGTAGGTATGTTCGTCGGATAAGGATTATTGTGTTTGATTTACATACTTAATTAGTTTAAAAATAAATATTTTTTTATTTTTATTATCACTCACCACAAAAAACTGAAGCTTGGTAGGTTTTTTGATTGACTTAAAAAAACATATTCTAATAGATCTTAGAAAGACGCCAAGTTTTGGAACACTGAACACGATGAATACAGCCCAAAGCCATGTTACTCTTTCTTCTAATGGCAGTACTGTTACAAACTGTTGGTCTAATGCTGAAAATATTAAATGCAAATTTAAAATATGTTATTTAATGAATATTTTTTTAAGTTTTTGCATTTTACAAGTCGTCTATGAGTCGATAACCTCTGAGCGTTTTTATTTACTAGATAGGTTGACGGTATGTGACGACGGTAGCCACATACTTAACATCAAATGGATCATATGCCTGGCGACTCTTAAAATATTAACAATTTCCGTTCTATTTCTAAATTCTTGCCAAGTTTAAGTAACTGCACTAGACGATGGGGTAGTAGGTATTATGTTTTCCCATTTAAACAATACTAATTTTGCCCGCGACTTGATCCGCGCTCCTTTTTCTTAGGTGTTATATCTATTAATATAATATAAAAGTATAATAGATAATTTTAGATGATTTTAGAAACAAAACTTTTCTCTAAATTACCTACATAAAATTTCAAGACGATCGTATGAGTAGTTAAAACGTTGTTTGTTTGTTAACAAAAAAACTTAATTTCGCATTTATAATATTAGTTAGGATTGTAAGTTCACATTTAAAAAAAACCGTATAATAAGCTACGGACAAAAGTTTACCTAAAAGTTTGTTGCAGTGATTGATTTGTCTTTCTTTCTTCAATTGTGATGTGATAAAGAGTAGCGTTCCCTTAACGATGACGGCCGAACCCAAAACTATAGCAAACACAAGAATGTATGCGAGCAATTTGATAACTTTTATGCTATTATCAACCCATTCCGTGGACACCGTTGATCCTGTCTCTTTCTTCACGGGAATATCTCGAAAGAGATTCCATCCCTTAGTTTCTTGAGCTGTTCTTTGGCTGTAAATAAATTCAGTTATTGAGCATTGGCTCACATGTAATTTGAGACCACAGCAGACACGTCATATTAGAATTTTCCGACTAATTTTTGCGATTGTGGGTGTCAAGTGTTAGTGAATTTAAGCTCGGGCGCAGTATTTATTTACACTATTATTAAGGAGATGAACAGTTTACAACAGTTCTACAAGGAGTAGATGATTTCAAATTGATTATATGAAAATTAATATTCAGTGGCTTTTGTAACCAACACAAGACGCAGAAGTGTTACTTTTGCGCAGCGTCTAAAATGTCATATTTGCTGTGGTCATTATGAAAAATAAAAAAAAGAACATACTGTAAATCTTCATTGTCGTCGTAGATCGGTTTGTATTCAGTGTCGGAGTCGTCGTCCCCTCTCATTCTCATTACACCGGAAGTGGCCATTATTATTACTTACCTATTAAATAAGTAAAATATTTAAACAATGATTTAGACGCGATAATCTATACATAATATTAACAAGTAAAACACAATGTTCGTCATTGTTTATATAAATATTACTAACCAATTTCGGTTGAGGCTTTTTCTTGTAAAGTATGGAATAACATTATACTTTTTGCTATTCGCTATCACCAAATAAGTATATTAGAAAATCACTGCGCAATATAACACCAATAGTAAAATGTACACTTATCGGCAAGACGTTCATCCGCAAAATGCATGGATAAATTCCGTATCGCTTTGAAAGTCTCTTTATCTTTAGATTAATTACTTATCAATTATTATTGACCGTGATTTTATTGTTTCCCTGAGAATTGGCGGTAAATTATCATACACTATCAATTTAATGACATCCTCAACAAATTAATTGAATGACGTTCTAAATTTCTAGGTGCTAACAATCTAGGAAATTAAGTATTTAAGTATAAATATTTTTTTAAAAATAGTAAACTTTACTGAAACTGCACAGGGACTTCCCCACTAAGTACGGTAGATAATGTATTGATAAAAGTAAATCCTCGATATGATTACCTATATTTAAAAATATTACAAATGAGTTATTACGTCAAAAGGAACAAATTCCTTTATGTAAAAATTATTCAGTAGAAAATATGCCAAGGACAGAAACAGATGAAAGCATCATAATTTGAGCACATAAATATTATGTCGGAGATGAAAACGGATTTCGATCGGGGATCAGATGCATTTTTAATAATATGAATCATAATGCAAATAAAATGTTAAGACTTTCTTTTCCTTAATGACCCTAAAAACTTTGTACAAGGAATGAGTTAAACAGGAAAATTAGCTGCCTAAATCCATTCTCGCTCTCACCGTCAAGCTTCTTCTTTACATAGTATAAAACAAAGTCGCTTTTTCTGTCCCTATGTCCCTTTGTATGCTTAGATCTTTAAAACTACGCAACGGATTTTAATGCGGTTTTCACTAATGGGTAGAGTGGTTCTCGAGGAAGGTTTATAAGTACATAATTTACTAAGTTACGCGGGCGAAGTCGCGGGCAGCAGCTAGTATTTAAAATAAATAAGGTAAGTACTAGGTAAGTAGTTATTATTTTGCTTCGATAGGTTGAGATTTGAGAGTAGTTGACAAACATACTGAAAACGATCACCTGTAACGGCTGTAACCGAATCACAAAGTACAGTCAAGGGCAAAAATATATGTACGTTTCCAAGCGGCAAACATATCTGTACAATTGAGAGGCCAGAAATATCTGTTCGATAATTCGGTCAGAAATATGTGAGCATTTAAAGGGTCAAAAAGATCTAGACGTTCACGTGGCCATAAATATATGTACAATGTCAGTCAAATATATCTAGGCAAATAGGGGTGCATAAATATCTGTACAAACAAACAAGTTTTCGTATTTTGAATTATGACAATCATCGAAAAGAGTACCATTCTGTCATATGATCTGTTTGTCCCTTTCATTTTGATTGTGGCGTCATTAACGTAATATTTCTTTCACCTTTCATTCTATTATTTTAGACTAGCTGCTGCCCGCGACTTCGCCCGCGTAACTTAGTAAATTATGTACTTATAAACCTTCCTCGAGAACCACTCTACCCATTAGTGAAAACCGCATTAAAATCCGTTGCGTAGTTTTAAAGATCTAAGCATACAAAGGGACATAGGGACAGAAAAAGCGACTTTGTTTTATACTATGTAAAGATTCTGCTTCACAGCGTTCACAACTATCATTACGATTTTCACATGGCTTTTCTCGTGAATATTATATTAGCATTTTTTCAATGCTAAATTTATGTAAGTAACATATTTATACTAGACGTAGCGATCAAGCGGAAGATATTTATTCGTAATTTAAGTAATTATACAATATTAGTACGAAAATCTTTCGATTACGCTAATCTATACTAATATTATAAAGCTGAAGAGTTTGTTTGTTTGTTTGTTTGAACGCACTAATCTCAGGAACTACTGGTTCGAATTGAAAAATTCTTTTTGTGTTGGATAGATCATTTATCGAGGAAGGCTTTAGGCTATATAACATCACGTTGCGACTAATAGGAGTGAAGAAACAGTCGAAAAAACGGGGAAAATTATTCATCTTTGATGATTCCCAAAATAACTATTCCACGAGGACGAAGTCGCGAGCACAGCTAGTGTATGTATAAATGTCTCTTTACTGTTAAAAAGAACACTTAGGTTTTTACTAACTTAGAGCATTTAATAATTAATCACTGGTCTGCAACGAAATCCTCCTTCAAAAAATATGTCAAAAATATGAAGATTTTAATGCTTTGAATCTATTCCCGTTGGCCGATTTTTTTTATCACGTCTAGATTTATCGATATGAATTTTTTATTAAATATCAATTTAGGTTTTTTGAATTAGTTTTGGGCGTCAACATCATAAACAGTATAGTATACATACGAAATAGGTTTTAGCGAGTTGTAAGAGAAAGAAGGAAAGTGCCGAAAGTAAATTTTATGGTAGTACACAGGCGCATTTATTGGCTCTGATCATAAAAAATACATAAACTACACATAAAATACTTTAAAAAAGTAGAGAATATGCAAAACATCAAAATATTTGATAACTAGACTTGACAGTCTTGACACGCTCTTTGATAGTTTCATGTATGGATATTTATGCCCTCCTATTTGCCTACAGCC
This sequence comes from Synanthedon tipuliformis, assembly GCA_947623395.1. Taxonomy (NCBI): domain Eukaryota; kingdom Metazoa; phylum Arthropoda; class Insecta; order Lepidoptera; family Sesiidae; genus Synanthedon; species Synanthedon tipuliformis. Next base: position 6,862,088 of record OX392408.1, on the reverse strand, counting down.
TACACATATTTGACTGACATTGTACATATATTTATGGCCACGTGAACGTCTAGATCTTTTTGACCCTTTAAATGCTCACATATTTCTGACCGAATTATCGAACAGATATTTCTGGCCTCTCAACTGTACAGATATTTTTGCCGCTTTGGAAACGTTCAGATATTATTGCCCTTGACTGTACCTGATACGTGATAGGTACCTGCCTATCTCTATTTAATATTGCATATCTCGGTCATTTTGTAAGGACTGGAAATATCGTCCACGATATAATTACACTTCAAGAATCTAGGGGCACGCTAGTGTCCTTGCCAAGTCAAGCATCAACAAGCAACGACAACCACCGCCAATAGGCACAGCCTACTATCCTTTTCTCGAAGCGACTCACGGCACTTTTCCCCTGTAATTTCGTTGAAGATAAAGCAAGATGTGCCCCCGGTGGCTTTTTATTGACTTTGGTAGGCTAACCTAACTAACAAATGACGGCATATACCTATTCATTCCCACATGACTTTTATTAATTCTGAGGTTCGTATTGATACAGCCATTAGTTACTTGAACGGAACCACGGATGACGAAAATATTCTACGTACGTGGTAGCAGTAGGTTGGGTAAATCCCTCGGAACATTAACATGAAACAAAATCTATATATGGTCTTTATAAGCAATTACCGATTTTAATGAAAATTGGCAAACAGGTTGGCATACCTACTATTATTTATTCCTGCAAGTATCACAACACTTTTAAACTGAATTTTATCAATATATATCGAGTTAGAAGCCAAGAATACAGCTTATCAAATTAAAAACAGGAAATTCATTACATTATTTTAATTTCACTTAACACTAATTGACTTAAACACACGGAGTTTACTCCTATTCAATTATACATTATAAATATGAAAACTAAATACACACATTATTCAATCTCATCAAAATATTTACTTATTTAACACAACACAACAGAATTCGTGGGAATGGACACACATATCAATATGACACACAAAAACACATCAAGGCTCCGAAACCGTATATAAATAAATAGAGCGATTAATACTGATGCTGTCCGAAGCAACACAGGACTGCTTTCATGCATACTTTGTTGAACCAATATACAGAAATAAAGTTTGACCATGTTGCATGCTTGCACACTTTGTTGAACCAATATACAGAAATAATGTTTGACAATGTTGCATGTTTGCACACTTTGTTGAACCAATATACAGAAATAAAGTTTGACCATGTTGCATGCTTGCACACTTTGTTGAACCAATATACAGAAATAATGTTTGACAATGTTGCATGTTTGCACACTTTGTTGAACCAATATACAGAAATAATGTTTGACAATGTTGCATACTTTGTTGAACCAATATACAGAAATAATGTTTGACAATGTTGCATACTTTGTTGAACCAATATACAAAAATAATGTTTGACAATGTTGCATGTTTGCACACTTTGTTGAACCAATATACAGAAATAATGTTTGACAATGTTGCATGTTTGCACACTGTTGAACCAATATACAGAAATAATATTTGACAATGTTGCATGTTTGCACACTTTGTTGAACCAATATACAGAAATAATGTTTGACAATGTTGCATGCTTGCACACTTTGTTGAACCAATATACAGAAATAATGTTTGACAATGTTGCATACTTTGTTGAACCAATATACAGAAATAATGTTTGACAATGTTGCATACTTTGTTGAACCAATATACAGAAATAATGTTTGACAATGTTGCATACTTTGTTGAACCAATATACAAAAATAATGTTTGACAATGTTGCATGCTTGCACACTTTGTTGAACCAATATACAGAAATAATGTTTGACAATGTTGCATGCTTGCACACTTTGTTGAACCAATATACAGAACTAATGTTTGGCAATATTGCATGTTTGCACACTTTGTTGAAACAATATACAGAAATAAATAATATTCTTATACTGTTTGACAATTAAAAACACCAACCACACAATTGAGTCATCGCCTTTCACAACTTAATACCGTTTTAAGTTAAATTCATGGATATCTTCAACATGAAACAAGTTAGTAAATTATAATACATATTATATTATTAAAAATAAAATATTGTGATGGCAATGTATACTGATACATTATTAATTATTAGTTTTGTCTTAAATTTTAAATGTATCTATCCTAACAAGGTAAGAAGTATATTTAAAGCCCTATTGGTTACTATTTTCACTCGTGATACTTTTATTAGTAGTATAATCTTGTTCCTTTCCATAGTCCGTTGGCTCATCAGTTTTTGAGAAGTTTCCCATCGCCACCTGAGCTATTGTGTCAGCGATACTCGCGCTGCTTGAGTAAGAGTGTGTTGAGGTCGGCGCGGGCGCAGACGTCACGAGCTCGTCTGACTTTGACAACTTCAATGGCTGACTGTAGTCTGTCATGTATTCTGGCATTGTCGTTTTCTTCGTCAACTCCAACATTTGATTCAGAAACGAATCGCCACCCACCCGAGACGGCATACTGAAATCCGCGACCTGACTGTCCAAGGAATCCGACTTGGACACGTCCATCTTTATAGAGCTGCCGCTGTCCATGTGTTTAATTGAATCTATAGGATTCTCAGATTTCACCTTGCTAATGCTACCAAAATCCGGTGGTAGATAGTCCTTGTTGCTCTTTATTAGATCGTGCGGAGATTTCATCAGAGTACTCTGATCCAAACCCGCTTTTGCAGATATCGAATTGCTGGTTGACAGTGGTTTCATAAGTGACTCCTGCATCTTTAGCAGAGACGGCGATAAGAACATATTGTTGGCTGCTAAAGTCGATTTGGACATTGGATCGGGTATTCCTAGTATTCCTGCGCTTGAATATTTACTCGCTGAGAATAGAGCGTTGGCGATATCGGCCGAACTCATCATCAAGTTTGACGCGATATTCGCTGGGATGGGAGCAGATGATGTCGCACTTGTAGTTGTACTGGTCGTAGTTTTATCGTAACTACTGATACTGCTGGTTAGGTTCTGCAGAGATGCAGTGTATGAGGGAGGATCGGGCATTTTGCTGCCAGTTAAACTCGCTGCCAAACTCGATGACATACCAGGAGTGAGACCGGACAGCATACTGTTCGCGGCGGCAAGACTTTCGAGTCCAGTCCCACCCAGGGGCAATGGCATATTGGAAGAACCCAATCCTAACGCCATACTAGTTAACATGTCTAAGCCCGTCGGATATGCTGAAGAAAGGGATGAACTCGAAGACTTTGAAGATTTTGAGGATGTTGGCAACACTGGAATATTCAATTGAGGTGGCTCAAACTTGTGGGGTGAGACTGACCCGATTCCTGACGAAACATTAATGGGCGGTACTCCAGCCGGCCTACTGACCATTTGCTGCAAAGTACTGACAGATGGGAAATTGGGAATAGAAGTGGGCTGAGTGGGCTTAGCTACTGGAATTGGCTGAGGGACTGCCAACAAAGCGTCTAGATCCATTTTGTCATCGTTTTCAGAAGAACATCCAAGTTCGTCTCGAATAAAATGCCACAGTAACCCATCACTTTGTTCTCTAGGGAATTTCGGTGCTAGAGTGCACTTTAACTTATCCAAATATGTTATGTCAGGTTTGAAGTTGTCCTTGAAATTAATTGAACTGTCATCGGTAAATGTTAAATAATACTTAATGCTTTTCTTGATCTGCTCCATAGCGTGAGTTGATAAATGGCTGTCGTGTAACATGCTGTAGTGGAGTAGCAATGGTCGTGGGTATTCCGTGGGCCTTTGTTCCGGCGGAGGCATAACCCAAAAACAAGTCAGTGATGATTCCAAAACTGGACTTTCTGGATTGTAGGGAGCTGAAAATCAAGGTACCACATTAGAAAATTTCAATGAACGAAAACTTTTGACGAGCTCATTGGATGAGTGGTTAGGGTGCTTGCTTTAACGCTCTTTCTCAGGAGACCAGGGTTCGATTCCCGGGAGAGTCAACTTTGGAAATGAAATTTTTAAAGTTGGCTCTGGTCTGGATTTGTATTTGCCAGCATATCGCAGTAATTTAGGCAGCCCGTCTGGCCGCAGTGACCACCCCCTTACAGAAGACCACCGTGACATATTAGCATATTGTGTGCTTTTGTGTTTCGATAAGTGAGTAAGGCACACTTCCCTTCGTTGCCTCTATCTATAATCCTACTATGGTTCGGTAGCGCACTTACAGCACCAGTGGCGTTGCTTGTGTTTTAGGAGGCAGTAGCCACCTATCAAGTGAACGTCTGTCGAGTTTTACAAAAAAAAAAATCTTATTATAGGTTATTAAATTAGGTACTTCACATTTTTATTACTTACAACAAATCATGCCAATGCATGGAATATAGCATATTTCCGATGGTCCTCTCATCTTGATCTGATACTCGAGTTGGCTGTCACAGTCTCTAAGACTTGGCATTGCTGGGTTAGTTGGGTGCGAATGATACCACCCCATTAGCGTCAAACCAAGTTTTTCAATTTCCATTTGTATCTCCAATTCGACTAACACTCTCGCCCTTGGATCATTTTTACTGATGAGGCACGGAAAAGTGTGAGTAATTATTAAATCTGAAATTAAACATAATATTAATTATTTATTTAAAGATTAACGCTAATTAAGACAAAAATAGAGGCTAAATAAATTAACTTACTGTGACTGTTCAAATCCCAACTCCCGGCTAAGTATCCGTATACTTCGTCACGTTTCAAATGACAATGTATATCGAGTACAAGGCTTGCGTTTGAACTGACTGACACTAAAAATGGCTGGACTTTACTCACAGATGCAAAAGATACCGCTTCTATTAACATGTTTGAATCACTGAAAAAAAAATTATAAATGACTGACTGTCTCAAAGTTATATTTTCATTTATTTTTTAGATACAAAAATATCTTTAGAAGCTTGCTACAAATAAATCAGTAAAAACCGTATTCTAATTAGTTGTCGTTTCTGAGATTAGCGTGGCCGGACAAGCAGACATAAATTTTAATCAATGCGCCTTCTTAAGCTGACATCATTTGAATAGAATTACTTCCCGTTAAATTTTTCCCCATGGAAATCAAATTAATTATACTGACTGCAATGTAACACTAGCGTCAAATAGATACTTAACAAGTTAATTGCCACATAACGCGACGTCGCGTTAAGCGGTTGTGTGGCCGTTAACGCGACGTCGCGTGGTGGTGCCTTATAATAATGTACGAATAATAAAATAGCAGCCGCAAAGTATTGGCTTCTGGTATTTGTTTTGGCCACTAGGGAAACACATTCAATGATGTTATTATTTCGGCCATCTAAGTATGTAAGTTCAGCATTTCGGCTTGGCAATTAACATATTAAAATAACTAAGTTTCTTTAAAACAGGAACAAATCATCATGTGACGTCAATACTTATCTTCAAGCAAAAATTTCAAGATTATTTCGAACTCATTGTACTGTTTGTTAGTAAATCAGATTAGATTGCTGGTTCAATATGAGTAAGTGGAAAGTATTTTCAATAACATAAAAATATTTAAAGTATTTGTTTACGTCAGTGTAACAAAAACTAAATTTGTTTTATGAATAGATTGTATCTCAATTATTTACTGATAAAAGATAAACTTACTGTGGCATCATTCTATTGGGAATAGTGTTATGCTTCATAACAATCCTTTGTGGAGGCGGTTCGGGAGGATTTTCCACTTCCATTTCGGTTTCCTCTGTAAATAAATTTTGTATTAATAATTTAAAAAGTATAAACTAACCAACAACTTTCCATTTGCTGTAAGTTTGTACAGTATGTTTTGTGTTGTAAGTTCTTGTCTTTTGGGTATCCCGCAGATTACTGTTTTCCGTTTCTGGGCTCATATAACCCAAAGTACGTGTGAATAGGCATTTTCTGGCTTAGTCTTTGCCTTTGCTGCAAGGTTTGATGCTCGCTAAGAGCAAAACTTTTATAAAGTTACGCGGGCGAAGTCGCGTACAACAGTTGGTTTTATATATACTTACCGTCTGTGTGCATATTTTGTCTTTGAAGTTCTTTTTTCCGGAGGTATGTGCCTTTGATAGTGTCTAACTTTTTTCCTCTGTACTTTACAGAGGCCCATCCGCAGCCAGATCTCTTGTCTGGATTGATGATTCTCTTACAATGTATAGCCCAAGCTGATGGAGAACAAAAAATCGTTTCAGTTTCATGAGATTTAATTTTACCGTCTGCTAATAAATCTCCTACAAATTTTTGCCCCTGAAAAGAACAATGTGATTTATAAGAAAATTAAAACAATTCAGACAGAAATATCACACATTCTTACAAGTAAACACGAAAAAGAGACTAATGCTAATGCCAATGCAAAATTTATTTTATATTTTTAGAAGAAACTAAAGCCTTAACTGAAATTTTCTATTAAAATATGTTATCAAAAAATGTAATGTAAATGTCATTTTAAAACTTGTATACAATGTCGAAGAAATAAATTACTTTATATAATATCAATTTATAGTGAATGTAAAACACTATTAGACCAATTTTATAATTTCTTTCACCTATAGAAATCTATATTATCAGTGTTCTTTTTTTCTCCATTAAATCTGCAATCAGTCTGTTACTATAAGCAGATGAGCCTGATTAATGCCAGAATCACTCAGAGATTGACCTTACTGTGAGGGTCACTATCTTGTTTGATTAAACATTTACTTATTAAATTTTCTACTTAGACAGGCCCATAAATTCTTGCCTCTTTAATCTTCTAATATGGTCTGGTTTTGTGAGTCTGGCAGCCAGTCGCTGTTTATACATTTTTGCATTGACCTTAATTTCCTCAGAAACTGTTGGTATGGCAAGGTGTTCATGCAGTTCTGAGGTCTTGAACCACAGGGCATTGGATATCCGCTTGAGGATAGAGTTCTGGAGTCTTTGCATGATTAATATATTGGAGGAGCTAGCTATTCCCCACAGCCGGATACCATACATCCATATAGGCTTTAGAACCATTATCCCACTTATCTCTGAATAAGTTGGATTTTCTATCTATCGAGTAACATAGGGTATATCTTATAAAGTTAGGCGGATGAAGTCGTGTGCAACAGCTAGTGTTTAATACAGTAAAAGTTGAAGCATAGTCATATCATTACTTTATTTCATTATTCATAAAATTATTAACATCTAGTGTGGCAAGATGTTTAAATATAGTCGGTCCATAAACCTAATTAAAAAGTTTAAGTTTATACCAATGTTCCAATTACTTAATTTAAGCGTCATTTTAACTAGCTTTTCAGTATGATTTTTCACATAACATATAACTCAGTTTTTCTTTTTTTTTTAAATGATCAAAAACCAATAACCATACCAAATATTCAATTGTCATTGCTGCAGTTCCAGGCTCCAACATTTTATCCTCTAGGAGCATTTGTAAAGTAACCCCTCGACCAGGTGTTGACTTGCTACCTGCTTGAGCTTCAGATTCCTAAAACATTAATTAAAAATTTAAGTATTATTTATTAAATTCGCTACTGCTAGCAATTTTGTCCTATAAAAATTATAAAACCTGAGAAAATATCAAAATAATAAAATCTTTATTGCTGTGATGACTGTGGCGCCGCCAAAGTGAAAGTGGTGCCAAAGTTTTTATATTATAATTCGTCAGGAATTAACATTTCTCCTGGATAAAAAGTATCCTGTATGTTAATCCAGATAATAAACTATCTGTGTGCCAAACTTCATCCAAATCCATTGAGCCAATTTTACATGAAAGAGTACAAATCTCCATCTGTATAAAATTGAGTAGAGGTCGCGGACCAGCAAGCAGTGTAGGATATCCGCCCACAAAGTGGTCTCACTGATAAGGGCTACAGGTCACTAGTGGACCCAAGCTGTTTCTAACCGGTCTATAACTATTACTACAATGAAATATTTTTTATTTAAGTGATTATTACACTATTCAATTTTTAGGAAACCAATAGGAAATCGGAAGGTGTAATAGCAGTTAGAACAGATTGGATCCAATTTAGATTTTAGATTCTATTATCTATTTTCAATTTGATATCTTCGAATTAGAAATCAATTTAGTGTAGTGTGATCACTATTTCACTACTTAGGTTCCTAAATGGGTTTCCTACAAATTGAAGTGTAATAACTGCTTTAGGTTTTGGCAACACTAACCTCATCAGTAAACTCCTCTCCACTACCAGTTTCTTCTTTATCCTCTTCTGATGGTTCCTTTGGAGTTTCATTTGGCTTTTCACTTTTGATCTCTTCAGCAGAATTAATTACAGTCGTCGATTCTGGCTGAACCATATTGTAAGTGTTGTTATTCGACATTAAAGCCGCTGCCAGATGTGATGTTTGAAGATCCATAGGCTCCATGGTGACTAGTATTGAAATTTCGTCCAACTTCTTTTAAACACTTGTAATTATTGAAAATTAATATTTTTATTTTTACATTTTGTTAACTTTATGCAACATACTTCAATTCAATATCCCATTTTTTTTTTGTTAACGTTTACAATTTACATTTACAATATCAAATCAACACAACTTACACACAACCAGTTAACCACACAACAACAAATATAGCCACAATAACGGAACGGTAGCAATGCTAAATCTATGACAATATCAGTAGTATGTACTCTTGACTCTCTGGCGTTTGGCATAATATAGCATAGCATGTTGTTTGTATGACCCATGGATCTAATATAATAAGCAGGATAGATTATTTGTAGCTAAAAAAAGCAAGCTGAGCAGGATATGTAGTAAAGCAAGACTAAAGAGGCGGTGCGTCCCTTTCTAATAGGGTGACAATAACATTTTTGTTATGTGAGAAATATTTAAATGTAATATACCTATATAACCATTAACCAACACTTATGTACCAATTGTAATTTTCGCATTGATCATTTTATTGTTTATTGTTTTACCATAAATTAATAATTGGTCTCGCTGCGCTCGACCAGATACAGCCGTCGTACTTGTCAAGCACGAAAAAAATACACAAATGGCTACATTACTATAAAAGAGATAGAGGATAATGTCTCAAGTCAATATAGTTATTATGACAATAAGTCCATCGTATACAATGATCGTATTACTTTAAGCATTAAGTCCAATTTAAGTCTCATAATATAAAGTATTCTATATACCTGTTCCACATTTCCACATCAATGAATCAATGCATAAACATAGTAATGGAATCAATGAGATAATTTGATTGACAATGACAGTCACAGTTGACTTTTAGTTTAGCTATTTAGCTTTTTTTTTACATATTTAATTAATAACCACAGATTATAAAGTTATATGCACAGATTATAAAGTTATATGTCTAAAGATTAATAACTCTAATTTCGAAATGTCGATTACATATTTAAAAGAATATATGTAATAATTATTACGAATTATCGAATCATTAGTATAAATAATTATAATTCAACAACTAACAACAATGGCTGCAGTAAAAACCCCAGTGCTTAAAGTTATTTTGTGTGGTGAATACGGTGTTGGAAAGAGTTCTCTGTTTCGAAGATATATTAACAATACATTTGTGCCTAATTCAGACAGAAGGTCAACTTTAGGACTAGACCACTTCGAAAAAATGTATCATGTTGGAGATAAGGACGTTAAGGTAAAGAAATAAACTTAACTCCAACTATCCAGTCACTTTCTTTAGTGTGTTGTTTTCTTATCTTCCCCTAAGAAACTACTATATTTATGTAGCACAAAGCAAGTGCCAAATTCTAGAAAAAGTAGAATACATTTGCTCTTTTCTCCTTTATTGTCCAGTGTACTTGTAGCTTTTTCTGGAGTAATAAATTTTATCCATGATTGTTGATACTTCGATTTTCATACCAGAGTGCCCACTTAATATACCATTCTGAACTCTCGATACATTCAACATTTGATTTACTTACAGTTGACCATATTTGGACGGCATTAATTCAAGTAGATTTTACAATGAACAATGAACAGCTTGCTGGGACATGCCCCACATAATACTGTACTTCCAGATGATCTAAAGTGGGGATTCCCACAGTAGTCGATGTTGACCTCTTTGGGGTTGAAATTGGTTTCTCTGAGGTCGAAATAAATGAAAACTTATGTTGAGGGTTGCAAGGTTTAAAATGGTACCCACAAGTTCTTATTTGAAATTTTCAAGATACTGTATAAGTTGTGTTGTGTGTACCAACTTGTTATAAGAATGACTAATATTTTAGTAGGAAGTATCATTCAACAATGAATCAAAATACTTTTAAAAAACTCAGCAAGTCCATAAGCATGCACGATTTCTGCTTACTGGGACACCACATAAGCATTCTACTTTCTTAGATACATTGTGATGATTGTGCTGTTAAAATAAATATCTGGTTTAATGTATATGTTTTAGTTACAACTCTGGGATACTGGAGGCATGGAGAGAATAGCTTCAGTTACATCCAGTTACTACAAGTTTGCTGAGGCAGCTATCTTAGTATTTTCCTTGGACAATGCTTCTTCTTTTCATATATTAAGTCAACACCTGTTGGACATAGTAACATATGCTGAGAATGCAAAAATATTTTTGTGCGGAAACAAGTCTGACTTGGAAGGATCAGCACCTCAAGTTACTGATGCAGATATAGAAACATTTTGGTATTATTATTTTTTTAAATAAAAAAAAATTCTATGCTATTTTAATTTAATTAAACTATGATAGTTTATTATGATAGGCAGCTAAATAGACAATGAGAATCTTATTTTAATTAAGAAGTTGATGGGAAAGCTAGTAAAATAAAATGTTCTGTGTTTAGGGAAAAAAAACTGTTTAAAAATATTTACATATATTTTCAGTGAACAGTGCCACAACCTTATCAGCAATACATATAAGACTTCATGTAAAACTGGTAAAGGCGTGGAGGAGATGTTTGCAGACATTGCATCACAGTTGGTGGAAACCAACAGGTCAAGGATGGAATTACAGGCTTTAGATCATGACAGTTTCAAGATTTCCAACCCTGAACCACTCGAAGAACCACCATGTAACTGTTGATTAAGGTATTTTTTAAAATATTCTAATCATCCAGGTTGATGTAGGTCTTTGGCCAAAGTTTGTAAATTACTTAAATATAATGTGCATAGTAACCGAAAATTTTGAGTTTTTGAGTGTGGATTTCAGCATTAGAACAGAAAAGAATGACTGATTGTAAGAACTGATTTTAATAGATTTGTCAGACAAATATGGATGTTACAATTTTGTTGTATTTTCTCATCCTTGATGAAATTTTACTATCTACTAAAAAAATCAAAACCATCCAATTGAATCTCTATCTATCTTTAAACATGTTTATTAATTTATTATGTCATGTGTATTTAATATTGTTTTTTTAATGTGTTAAGTATTTATTATGTCGGTTCCTAGATTGTATGGAATGTATCTGAACTTAGCATTCGAATTCCGGGCATCATAACATCTTATACTGTGTATAGCATTAGCATCCCAGCTGTTTATACACTAAAATCAATTTATACACCAAAATTTAGAAATGAAATTATAAAGTTCTCTTGGGGAATGCTACAAGCATTCTCATAAATAGATTGCTACAGCTAGATTTGTAATGCTAATGTATCAGAGTCTATAATTTCATTGATGAGATGGGAGTGTTGAGGAGTGGACTGTAGATAATGAAAAGATGATGCGAAATTAAGAACATTTATATATATTTAAAATATGTTAAATGTGTTGATGAAAAAGAAAACCATTGTAAAGGAAAAGGGAAAATTGAATTGTGGTCGTTATATAACAATTTCAGATTAAAAACGTTTAGGTTTAGGTTTAGAAATTTATTTATTCTCACAAAGAATTACAAATTAAAACTAATACTTTTAAACGAAAAATTCATGTTGCAAACATAAGTACCTACTAATAGTAAACACTTACAAATACTAATATTAACAACAAAAACATTAAAAAAACGCGTAACACCTTCAACTTACTAAAAAAAATACACAATTTAAAAAGTGGATAGAATATACAAAAACAAATGCATGACAAAACAAAATGAAAACATTGATATACAACACTGGAAGGGACATCACATCGTGTATTTAAAAATTATGTTTTATCTTTTTTTTTTAGTATAATAATATATTGGTATTATTTTAGAATGTGTCTTTTAAGTTTTTTAAAAGTATTAGTTGATTTGCATTTTTATATCTTTTGGAAAATATAAAAAAAGATAACAAATCCACTTTTATATAACCATCGTATCCACACATTCAGTAAATATGTCCACTCTAAACTAGAGGCGGCCTTTAGAGCAGCTATCTGCTTGTTGCTCAATCCCGTACATTTGGTGTTTAGATGAAAAATACTTCACACACTTTAGCATTTCACACCGGGACACGTTTTTGTAATTAATCTTTTACAGTTATCACATTTCGTTGGCATAGTGGGTAGTGTTGTTTTATTTACGCGAGTGCAGTGTGTGTAATGCGTACGAAGTTTAAGGCCCTTCTCTTACGAAGCTACTCCAGCGATTTGTGTTTCGTACGCCGTATCCTACGCGTCGCTTGTGAGTAGCCGCCATTCATATTCATTTCGTTTCTCACACAACGAGACGCGTCGACAACGCGTTTGATATCAGTCGACGCTATTGTCTTGCTGGTCGCACGCTACTCGAGTCGTATACATCCGTGTCATTTTCATCCGAAAAAAGTTCTACCAACTCTGTGTCCGACAAATCTGATAAATCTTGACTCAGGAGACGGTATGACGTCTGAGTACAGTCAAGGCCTTTTGGCAGATGGTAAATCAGGATTATGTAATTTTCCTTTTATTGTGATTTTCCATGTAATGTCATTTTCCTCTTATTTATACCATGTAATCATGTTTTCTAAAAAACATCAATCCTGGCATCTGACATATCGTGCAGGCACATTCGAAGGTCCAGGTGTGGGCTCATGGAGCTGTTTCGCAATTCGCTGGCGTATATAGCTAGGATTTTTTTTTTTCATTTTCTTGACTGTAAATGTTCGTAAATCATTGATAAGCCTAAATTACGAAAACTTCAACCTCTGACTCCATACCGGCGAAGCGTAGCATAGGGTTAACTTTAAAACTCCTGCTAGCAATTTTCTTTTGACAGTTTTTGGACCGTCAATGCGTGGCATCAGCCTCCCTATCCCTTGGCAACGTGCTGCTGCCCTGTTCGTTATTGCCCGGATATGTGGTAGAAAGGACATTGACTTGTCAAGTAGCACCCCAGGCACTTAACTGTGCCAGCAGGATTTATCCTCTGGCCCTCTACTGTGAAGTGCATCGGTATGTGCTTCCTTCTGCCTGTCGCCACCATCGCCTCAGTTTTCTCGGGCACGAGCATTAATCCCCGTTCGGTCATCCACTCTCCGATCAGTCTCACTATGTTTCCCTTGGCCATAACCCCTTCCTCATGCTTTGCGGACACTATCAATGTTAGGTCATCCGCAAAACCGATGACACTCACGCCCGGAGGGAGGTTTAATCTCAGGACTCCGTCGTACATGTCATTTTTTTAATTTTTTTTTATATAAGTCAAGGCAGGCATCTCACTTGATGTTAGGTGCAGATGCGGCCGAAGGTGGAATGGCACCAGGTGACATACCATACCCTTAAAACCCACCGTACCCCTGGCCATACCCCAACAGTGAGGCCAGCACGGATCCCTGACAGTCCCCTCTCAGTGCACAAATTCGATGCATCTATCTTCCAGGTAAGAGGCTATAAGTCGGACCAGGTATGGACCGTGATCTAATCGCCTTACAAACAGTTACCAGGGCATTGACAGTGGACCGTGCCCTCCGGAAGCCATACTGAGCCATACAAGATCCCCTTTCCTTGGAGATCTGTGGTCAGCCTGTCTGCGATAAGACGCTCGAAAACCTTGCCCATATATATGGCTGAGCAGGCATATCGGACGATAAGCATTTGGGGTGCTTAAATGTTCCTTTCCTGGCTTTTTCAGCAGTACCAGTTTGGCACGCTTCCATGTCTTTGGAAAGCATCCAAGATTGAGTACGCGTTCATAAGGTCCAGCATCCAGCATACTATCCGGGAAGGCCTCGCCGAAAGCCCTTACCGCCACGACCGGAATGTTGTCCGGCCCAGATGCCTTACCCATCTTGAGCCGAGAGAGAGCCATTTCTAGCTCCCTCTGAGTCTGGTTTGGTGGTATCTCCTCAACTGCTGGCAACTCCACATCATTTAGGTCCTCATCTACAAAGCACGTTTACAATTTGTCGCACTTTCTCAGGGTCGAGAGATCGAAGAGTCCTGTCTAAATGAAGACATCTCCACCGTGCTTTAAGTAGCCCAAAACAGCGTTCCATGCAATTTCGGGCTTGCACGTGCTTCTGTGGTAGACCTGTTCTCTGGAGCCTTGAACTACATTCAGAATAGGTGTTATAAACCAAGGATGTTGTGGATAACCAGTCTCCTGTAAAATAAGTTTTTATAGATAAAGGAAAATCTTTATAGATTACTGTGATTCTTATTCTTCTAAATACCTACCCAGACTGATATATATATATATATTAATAGAAAATCCCTACAGCACTAAGCTATAGCCTGTTTTTACTTTCCTCTTTCATACTAGTTCTCGCATTCATGCTTCTCGTACTTTTATTCACTATACTATTTCTTTCTTTTATTCGTTTCACATACATACCATTGCGGGTGAGATTCCCGCCTATTATCTGTTTTACTTGTCTATCCTTTATACTTATTTTTCTATATACTTAGTTCTATTCTTTATTCTTCTTTACTGCTCGTAGTTAGGGTTTATAAATAATTGTACACATTTTTCTTATTATACACATAAAGCAAACTTAACATGATGTTGACATACCATTCATTTTGTTTGTTATCACACTTATCACTAAGAGTTGATACAGAGTGTTCAATAGTGTATATTTTAAACTCTTTTTCTTGCACTACTGAAGAAACTTTTTTGCACTGCTTTGCAAAGTGGTTATATTTGTGACACACCGCACACTTCCTTCCATAAGCTGGACACTGACGATATCGTCAATGTGGAAGCATGGCTGCTTCCACATTTTCCACATATATTTCTCTCTTGGGACTGTTCCCTTTTTCTATATTCTTGTGATCGGCTTCTTCTTTTGTAGGTTTTTGCATTCCACTGAGGATTTTAACTACTTTGATTATTTATTATACTTGACACCTGTGGTTCCATTGTGGCTAATAATTTGTTTTTGTGCAACTTCTGTTGCAATGCATAACTGCATGCATTTTTCTAGATTTTGATCCGCTACCCTGAGCAGTTTTTCTTTTAGTTGTATATCCTGTGTTCCCATTATGATTTTGTCCCGTATGAGACTACTTTTTAAATTTTCGAAATTACAATCTACCGCAAGATTTTTTAATTGTGTGAAGTATTCCTCATATGAATCATTTTCCTTCATTTTTCTGGTGAAAAATATGTATCTGTTATAGGTTTCGTTTGTTGGTGGAGAACAATATTTTTCAAATTAAAGTAAAGTTTCTTCGGAGGTTAGTTTTTCTGCATTTTCGAATGTATTGTACACGTGTAATGCTTGTTCACCAATGCAATGTAATAATACTGCTTTTCTTTGATCTTCGGAGAGTCTATCCGTCGCGCCACTAGCCGTTATGTAGATATTGAATCGTTGACGCCATTCTTTGAATTCATTTTTCAGATCTTTTGCATCAATTTTTAGACACGTGGGCGGTTTGAGCATCTCCATTTTTCTTCAACAGGAACGTATTTGTATTCGTTGATAATATTTATGTTTCGTCCTCAGCGCCATGTAATGAGTCTTTTCTATAAATAAAATCTTCAATAATCCTTATTTAATAGTTTATTTAATAACCAAACTACAAGCCATTTTATGTTATATTATAGTACATTTCCATAGACTAACTTAACTCTAACCTCAAACATACACCACAGACTAAATGTCTCACAAATTCCTATTATGTTTTATTTCTATTTATGACCCTAGTTACTACTTTTTTGCAGTATTCAATGAATTTTTCTCTTTGGCGATCATCGCGTTTAGGTTGGCTGGGCACACTTTCATATCCATCTTGTACTCCAGCTCCAGTCTTTCCTTGGCGAAGACAGGGCACTCCAGGAGAACATGCGGGACGTCCTCATCACTGCTGGAACAAATGCACGATGGGCTCCCCTTGAGCTTGAACCGATGCAAGTACTCGGAGAACCCACCGTGCCCCGTCAAGACTTGGGTCACCAGACTGATATTGAACTCGATTCTATGGGATCGACTGTATGGGGTCTACCTACACTCACATGTAGGTATTGTTCAGAGGTCTTGTAAAATATGGCCAATTCGACTGTACAAATCAATTATTGAATTAAATTCCACAACACTCGGTGACACACAAAACACAAACTCCACTCTCCTTGATACCGCTAATGATAGGACATTTTTACAGTGAGTAGCCGTTTTATTATACTTGTTGTGATTTTCCATTTCACCTGGCGACTAATTTAATTTGATATAGGCATGCACATTTCAACTATTATTTAATAATGATAACGAGTCCATTATTATTATTAATAATACACTCACTTGTAGGTATTGTTTAGAGGTCTTGAAAAATATGGCCAATTCGACTGTACAAATCAATTATTGAATTAAATTCCACAACACTCGGTGACACACAAAACACAAACTCCACTCTCCTTGATACCGCTAATGATAGGACATTTTTACAGTGAGTAGTCGTTTTATTGTACTTTAATCCCTCCGACACAGGTCGTAGCCTATATTTGCTCATTCCTCATTCATTCTAGTTCTCGCTTATGTTCCTCTCGTACTTTCATGCTTCATACTATTTCTTTTCTATTATTCATCGCACATTCATTCCTTACGGGTGGGATTCCCGTCTATATCCCTATGCTTTTAATCTATCCTTTATTCTTATTCTAAATAGGTACTTATTATTATCCTTTCTCCTTTTCCTTTGTTGCTCGCTCGTAGTTAGTTAGTTATTATACTTGTTGTGATTCTCCATTTCACCTGGCGACTAATTTAATTTGATATAGGCATGCACATTTCAACTATTCTCGCCCAATGTATTTCGTGACATCCATGTCACTCAAGCAAGAGCCTCTCACTTTTTTTCTTTTATGTTGTTTGTTCCTCTCACTGTTTGAATCGAAGCATGATTTTAAAATAGCCTAAAACTTTCTCAGGAATTATTTTATAAATTTGAATAAAAAAATTTCAAATCCAAATTTTTAATAATTCGAAACAAACTAGTAAATATATACTGACTCACATTATTTTAGTTTAAATTATGATAAAATGAATAAATAAACTACCCTTTACGTACTAAATACATTCACCTGTACGTATTGTTCAAAGGCATTGTAAAGTATGGCCAATTTGACTGTACAATCAATTATTAAATTAAATTCCACAACACTCGGTGACACACAAAACACAAACACACATGTATATTTAAACCGCGTTGGTCAGTAGTTATATAAGTACAAGTACTTATACTAGTAGGTACATATTAAAGCCACCACTTACCATTTGTTCCGCGCTCGCCACTGCACTAGGATAAATACTCGTATATGAAAATTTCGAAGCACGATATCACTATCACTCGCTTACTGTAATGTTATTTTCACTTAAAATGTTGCTAGCCTAGCTAGATAATTTTGACGAGCTCTGACTCTCGTGAAAGTCGCAATCGCAATAGTTTCGGCAGCTGAGTTAATCAAATCTTATTTTATATATAATTTTAATTAAAAGAAAAGCCGATTTGCTTCATATTTATCTACATGTTTACTCAAATATAATACTTAATCCATTGCGTCAAGGCTTACTTCGCAAAATTACGGTGTAGCGAAGTGGCAATTCAAAGCTCGGTACGCGTAAGTAAACGTGCCTTAGAAAAACCGCGTTCGTCCATGACAATTTGAATTTATATTTTTTTATTATAAACAGCCCAATTCGCAATGATTGTCGGCGTGCTTTCAAACGAATCAAACCAGGTGTCGGCATGCGCCTTTAGTAGTGATACGACCGCCAATATAATCTATAATTATCTGTTTTTAGGTTTATTTCATGTTGAAACAAAAGTTTAGTAGGTACTATTGTAAGAGCCGCTCGTGGCGCGCCGTGTTTTGTTGTAACTCGACTCGACAGTCTCGACACATAAGAAGAGCTCCGGATGCCATACAAAATGTATGCAAACGGGAGCTCTTTTATGTGGGATTGAGTTATAACGCCAGGTGTCGTAACAAGGGCGTAGCTAGGTTTATTGAAAGTGGTGCTGCGGCCGGCGCCCCCTGCACCGCTGCGCCCGTGTGCACCGCACACCCTGCACACATGGTTAAGACGCCCCTTGGTGGCATACAGTGATGCTGATAGCCTCTTTACATACATCAAAAGCCTCCCTCCACTTGGCTCCTACGTCTAGAATCCCATGTGCTGGTAGGAACAGTAAACATTAAAACAGAGTCCATTCCCCTATCCCATATTCTTTTAAAGTCGCTAAAACAAAACCACGTCGTTAGAAACTTAATAAAGTGAACCATAAACATAGCTGTGGACTTTTACATAACAAAATCTAAGTTCAGAGACATATGGAATCATAGTTTTATAAGTCCTAATTTGTTCTTAATGATATTGTTTTGTTAGTAATTAAGATTTAAATAAATTCTACTTACGTATATTTATTTAAATTTCTGAGCTTCTGAAACAGGTCGAACTGGCCTGTTTGCGGCTTACTACCCAATTCTCAAGGTGTTGTATGCATAGTGTTTTATAAGTTCTATTTTACATTACATTTGGGCCCCTTTTACCAACTGTCAAGTAGGCTAACCGTCATTTAAAGTCACCTGTCACCGGGAATACTTTAGCTGATATACCTTTACAGTAAAAGTCCCAAACATTGAAAAGAAAATAATAAAAAAAAATCGCCTATTGAAGAATGCACTAACCCAAGTGCATAATTTAATAAAACATAAAAAAAAATCTAAAAGTAACTAATCAACACTTTACTTGTAGTTGGTGAAAGAGGCCCTTAATAAAGCGTACTTGTTTCATTCTTTGATAGGCACCCTGAGATTAGAATTTGTACTTTCACACTATCCGAGTGACCAAATAGTGTTTAACTTTGTCTCATATACTCTAATTATATATCATCTGTACTGGAAACATTTTTCCAAAAATGGTGTCAGTATTTTTATATAGATGGCGCTTCGACAAAATTAGCAGTCAGGGTGCTGTTGGGGAGTTGAAACTATAATTATTGTTTTTCATTAATAATCATATTATATTTTAAGAATTTTATCAGTATTTTTAATAGAACAGACTTAAGGTTAATTGGTTAAGTACATATAAAAATAAGAGATGTAATTGTTAACGATTTAGCTTTAATAAAAAGGCCAAATACAATTATTTATTTAATAAATTGCGTTTCAAGCTTGAGTAAAAGTGTGCAAAAGCATAATATGTGGTAGCTGCAGCCGTTTTTATAAAAACCATTGTTCTAACAATAGTTACAATATGAGAAAGCTTTATTTTGTTACGGTGCTATATGGATTTTTTTTGTATACTTGTCAATAACAATAAACTTAAAAAACTAACCAATTGTTTGTTTCATTTATTTCCAAATAAAAACAATGACAAATAAATTCTGAATATAAATGAAAAAAAAAAATGTATGTTAACAATGAATCTTTGTACGACTTTTGTTTAAACCAGCCAACACCTTTATACAACATAATTATTATTATTAACATTGTACATAATTGAAATACTCTAAATCGGAACAACTAATAATATCCGAAATCACAATATAGGTACTTTTGCCTATAAAGCTATTTTATCACAAACATTATTTAAACGCTAAAAATTTGAATTGAATTTATCTCAGAAGTTAATCGAAAGAATTAATATAATATATATTTTGCATTTCGATTCATTAAAATAAGGCTTTCTAGCCATAATCCAGATCTAATAATGTAATCTGTGTGAATAGTAGTAAACGATGTGACCATTTAGTGTTGTGACCACTGTATATTTTTTATATCGACACCTTCCTGTACCATTTCCCAGAGTGGACTCATCTCTCGGAGACGTTCCACGTGCTTGATGGTCTTCTCCGCTGTATAGTCAATCTCATCGACTGTCGTGAATCGGCCCAGTCCAAATCTAAAACAACATTAAACAAAATAAATTTTTCCTTCATTCAACTATACATAGTTTAAAAGAAATGAATTATAATAATATGTCAGTAATTAATTCTCAAATTTCAAATATGACCATAATGTACATACGTAGTTACCCACCGTCCACTGAGGGTATGGTCGGTGGTACGGTGGGTCAGAAGCGCGTAGGTACCCATCAATAAGGTATGGTCACATTTGAATCTAGACCAAACTAAACTAGCAATTTTTGGAAGCAAGCATCCAAAAATTGCTAGTTTGGTTTGGTCTAGTGGCTAGTAACCCAGCTGTTAACCAAGCGGTCGCGGGTTCGAATCCCGCTAGGGGCAAATGTTATGTGTTAACATTTACCTTTGTACCTGATTCATTGATATTTTGTATTTATAATATGTATGTATTTACAAAAACAAGTAATGTATGTAGTATATATTATATCAACCGTCTGGTATCCATAGTACAAGCATTAAGTTGCTTACTTTGGAACTAGATGGTGCTGTTTTGAATGTGTGAATATATATCACAAAAGTTTTCAAAAACACCCATTGTGAATATGTCATCCAAGGAAGTGAATATGTTACCTGATTGAACTGTGTGCTAAATCTTCATCGGCGCCAATAGCTCTCAACACATACGATGGTTCCAGGGAAGCGGAGGTGCAAGCAGACCCACTCGACAACGCTATATCTTTCAGAGCCATCAAAAGTGACTCGCCTGGAAATAATCATTTTTCATAATAATATTCTCGATAATATTTGAAAGGTAATATTTTGATCATTGATCAATGTTTCATGGTGAATCGTATTAGAACGGAGAGACAGCGACCTGTACGAGATCTAAAATTAGCTTCCGTTAAAAGAAACACAAAAGCACATATGCTATTATTTCACTGTGGTCTTCTGTGGTTCTGTTTTACAAAATTGGCCAAGCTGGGAATAGAACCCGGGACTCCTGGAACCAATGGGCTATAATAAACCAACCAGGAGCAATAATAATTTCGTTTTATTTAAATGTGTATGAGTAACAGTTTTTATAGATGTAATAATATTCCGTAAGAATATAATTATATAATAATTCTAGAACTAACAAGCTATTTACATTTTGTATTTAAAGTTGTTTTTATGTTTGTGTGTCTCATGTACCTAAAGTTTAATAACCCAAAGTTATTGAAAATAATAAAAAACTAGCTGGTGCCGGCGACTTAGTTCGCGTTGAAAAATGAAAAATATCTGGCCGATAAACATAGCTGTGACGACTGTGCCGCTAACCACGGCGAAAACCGCTAACCATTTTTTTATAACTAAACAATCCCTCCGGAAACTAAAATTTTTTCAGAATAAATATTTTAATCCAGGTACTAAACTATCTGTGTGTCAAATTTCATCCAAATCTCTTCAGTAGTTTTTACGTGGAAGAGTAACAAAGATAAATTCGCATTTACCAAATTAATAGGAATATTACCTTCCACATAAGCAAAGGACAAGTTAACACATCCGGGGTATGTCTGTGTTGGGTCACCATTTCTGATTACATGAGTAAGTTTTGAATATATCTTGTCCAGAAATCTTTGTGATAGTTTCTCCATCCAAGCGTGATCATATGCCATTTCACGTCCAGCTAATTCACAAGCTGCACCTGCAAAATTAACATACAAATTATTTGCAAATAATGGGTACTGTAGTTGTGGTATGATTACTTATTTATTAAATGTATGGGGTTGGTAATTTAAATAAGCTATAGTTAAAATTTTCTATTAAGTTCAAACACGCTACATCAGCTGTAAGTTGCTGAGGAGTTGGGTGTTCCGCAGACTACTTGATGCTGCAGCATGATATCAAGGATACTACTTCATTGAATTTAATACCACTAAAGTAACGGTAGGTATACCAAATTTCACATCAATCGAGCCTGTGGAAGTTAGTGAAATCCCATCTTCAACTAGGAAATCAGCTTTAAAAAAATCTGTGTTTGTTTATACCGAAATATCAAGCGTACGAATTTGTGGGCACGGCTAGTTAATAAAATTATCTATCGTCATCATCATCATGTCCATAAATTAATTTACAAATTTATCCACATAATAATGTTGAAATCATAAAACCAAAGTTAAGTATTATTTTCATTTAAAAAAATTATTTATTAAATCAATGACATCTTTCTATGTTATTTTATTATGTCATATCAATTGTTATCACGTTTATGTTATGTATATTGTTATCCAATACCTACTTAAACAAAAATGCATACTTAATGAAAGATATGATAAAATTTATCAAAAAGATAAACAAGTAACTGTACAAGTACATAAAGCAAACTGATCCGTGACACCCTAATTTTTTAATTTTCTCTTATTTTCCTTTTATTGATTTATTTAATTGAAAAAGTTTACCAGCTAAAGACATCTACTTAATCACAATATACAACCCTCACAGAAAGAAACATTACTTAATGTGTCTTTTAATTTAATTCTTGTTTTTTTTTTTAATTTCATAATATGTTATTGTCAACATAGTTTACAAAATATATAAAATAAGACAAGTAGATGATAATAATTATAAAAAATATTGTATGTATTACTTGTTATAAGTACATGTACAATTATACTTTTGTATGATAATATTTTGGCACTCTCCAAGGTCATGACTGTATTGTGCATGTTGTTTTGTAGAATGAAATATTTTAAGGTATGATGTAATATGGTGAAAATACTTCTAATGACACCATTAAAAAATTTCTAATGGTCTGTCTTTCATTAACATTAATTTATTTGAGAAACATTATTTAAGTTTTTATGATCATAATTATAAACTAACCCGACTTTCTATTGAGCCCAAACACGCTATATCTGCTTTAAGTTGCCAAGGAGTTGGGTATCCCTCAGATTACTTGATGCTGCAACATCAGGTCAAGGTTACCATGTCATGGAAATACCACCGAAGTAACAGTATACAAAATTTCACATCAATCAAACATGTGGAAGTAAGCGAAATCCCTTCGACAACTAGGAATTGGGCCTATGGTCTTCAAACACATGTTAAAGAACACTTACCCAATCCTACAGCTAAAGGTGTAGGCACTGTACCACTTCTCAAGCCACGCTCCTGTCCACCGCCACTCTGTATTGGTTCCACTCGAACTCTTGGCCTCCGTCGAATATACAAAGCTCCGATGCCCTTGGGTCCATATAATTTGTGTCCAGAAATAGACATGAGGTCAATATTCATTTTGTTCACATCTATCGGTATCTTTCCTAATGCTTGAGCCGCATCGGTGTGAAAGAAAACTTTTTTGCTTTTACAAATAGCCCCTATTTCTGCAATAGGTTGTTTAACACCTGCAAGAGTAAAATGTAATTTGTAAACATAAATATTGGTATATATTTTTGTTCCACAAAACTCATCGTGGAACCATGTCATCAATACTATTAAATGGTCTTGTGTTTTAATAAAATTGTATAATTTATAAAGTGTAATGATGGTCTGTCGCTTCCTGCTGTTTATCCCTATCTATGTACACTAAAATCTTTTAAACTACACAACGGATTTTAATGTAGATTCACTAATGGAAAGAGTGTGAAAGGAGAAAGATTTCATATATAATTTGCAGAAAAAAATCTGTGCTACGCAGTACAACATCAGATAAAGTAATTTGGCCAACACCAAACAATTGCTGGAATAGTCTTGTTATTCTCCAGGAAGTGAGTAATTTGATACTTATATAATGGTCATCTCTAAGAACCTAATACAATTAATGTTTTTATAATATTCATCATTACAAAGTTTGCATTTGCTTACTTACTAAAAACATTAAGCAATATCTAAATAGACAAACTAGAGTAGTTATACTTTACCTATTTCATTATTTACAGTCATAATAGAGACGAGGCTGGTTTCTGAGGTTAGTGCATTTTCTAAGTCTTTCAAATTAATTATACCATTTTCTTGAACAGGTAAATAAGTAATTTGAAATCCTTCTCCCTCTAGTGCCCGACAGGAATCAAGAACACATTTATGTTCCTGTAAACATAAAGAAATTATAATACATAATTATGATAACATGTACATAATTACATGTCATGTGTGATATGTTTTTATCCTTACAATCTGTGTAGTGATAA
Source organism: Synanthedon tipuliformis (assembly GCA_947623395.1). NCBI lineage: Eukaryota > Metazoa > Arthropoda > Insecta > Lepidoptera > Sesiidae > Synanthedon > Synanthedon tipuliformis. The sequence goes on along the minus strand of OX392408.1, from coordinate 6,837,787 downwards.
CATGTTTCTTCCTTGGAGCATAGAAACGTGCAACCCCTTTTACAGATATATTATTTGATTCTGTTGCTCCTGATGTGAAGATAATCTCCTTAGGATCGGCACCAATCAAATGTGCAACTTGTTCTCTGGCCTTTTCTACTGCAGCTTCACTTTCCCATCCATAAGCATGGGTCCGGGAGTGTGCGTTGCCATGGTAACTGACCAGATAAGGTAGCATCGCGTCAAGGACTCTTGGATCCTGCAGAATTAAGACAAAATTATAATTTCGGTGTTTTTAAACTATAATTGCCGCTAGTTATATTGTTACTTACCACAGGGGTGGTAGCCTGTGCGTCAAAGTAAAGAGGCCTTCCAAATTCTTCATGTTTCAATGAAAATTTGTCGTTGGCAGCTAATAAAAAGTAAGTAAAATAACATTAGAAAATGTTTTAAATATAATGTAATCAATAACCGAAAGTCTATCTTGTTTACCTTCTTGTGAATAACAATTTTGACCCTGAAGAAAAATTAAAACATTATGGCTTTGAATTTGTTTTTTCAATGACTTATTTGTAAGTGTGGAAACAAAATGTTTTGTAAGTCGAAACATTTTTGCTTTTTTTTTAAATGCTTTCACTTCCTCGAATTTCCAAATTAATTCCAATCCAAGTCCGTCATTTAAAATTTTCCGCCATAGAACAATTTTTTTGAAATTAATTTATAATAAACAGACCATAATAATATTGTGAAGTATAACATAGTTGTGATACCATTTTTTCTATGGCAATATTTTTTTGTAACGTAGAGCTTCTGTGGAGCTAATATAATAAGCAAGACTGTTTGTTTACTTGCAGCTAATAAGCGAGGCGAGCAGGATATGTAGTAGAGAGGCTATGTGACCTTTTCTAATATTACATTATAATATCATTGGGTACAATGATGAAACATGTATTAGGTTAAAACCTCAAATTATTTTTACCTGAAGGGCTTTATTGTGGTGCATGGTAATACTGAGATATTTGAGTACATAGTCTATAATAATAATATCGTCCAAATAGACGCATTAGATTTACGTGTTCGTGTCTTGCCCAGGAAAGATAGATTATGCTTGCGATATGTGCAGAACACTCAGCAGTGTTGAGAAATTGAATGTTAAATATTACTGGCTGATATTAAAAAAGAAATACATTTAAAACTAGAGTTTGAATTTAGAAGAGAGTCGAAGAGAATTTTAGTTGACAAGAAAAATTTATTGAAGTTAGTTTGGTTAGAGGGTTTTGGCATAGACTAAAAATTGGTCTCGCTTCACTCGACAAGACAAAGCAGTCGTAATTGTCAAACGCGAAAAAAATTATACGCAAAATTTGGCGTACCGGAGCTAGTCACCACCCAGTCAGACTGCAAGCTGTCTGTCATGTGTACATGCCGAATGTTTTATTAAATTTTGGGCATAATTCAAACTAAAATGCCGGGGTGCGTAGTGAAACTGTGTAAAAATAATACCACAAAAAATAAGAAGAACACTGGGATCACATACCATCAGTAAGTATCGTATAATTTCGAAATTTCAACATAAAATAATATGAACCCAAAACGCCATTTAGTGTTGCCGCGTATACAAGAATCAATTTCCCCATGGTTGAGATTTTTATAATGTGAATTTATAGTTTTCGTATTTGGGTTGGCATTCAAATCTTGTAAATAGTTTTTAGGGTATTTTAAGGCGAAATTAGTTAGGAATGGTTGTAATTTTTATAAAAATGTAGTTAATTAAAGTTAAAATGTGAGGAAATTCATTCACAATTAATTTTATACAAATTTTAAAACTAAACCCTGAAATTCTTTATATTGTTAATCATTAACTTTAATTTAATTTAATTTGTTAATCATTTATATTGTTGTTCTTTATATTGTTGTTGATGATTATATAATATTATATTGTTATATTTGTATATGGTGTATTCTCAGAATAATAATGCTTTAGTTATTATTCTGAGGGTGTATTATTGTTATGTATTTTATTGTTATACTTATATTATTGTTAGGTATATGTAATTATTATAATTATACATATATGTAAAATATCTAGACAAACCATTAATGGTTTACAGATATTGTTGTCATTTTGTGTTGAAATATGTGTTGGATAAAATAAAATAAATAAATAATTATTTACAATATATCAGACATAGAGTAATAAATAGTGTTTATTTACTTAAAATTAGTACTGTGGTGTCATCATTCAGTTGTGTTTCTTTGACATAGACTACTTCTAATATTGTAATTACCTATGTAATATGCAGTACATTATGTTAATAATATGGATAATACAAAATAAATAAACATGGAATACCTATATACTGGTTGTAGCAGAACGACTGTGTGCTTAGTGCAAAATGTGTTACAAGACTTATTTGTACTGGAAACAAATAGGTTAAGTTCCGTAATGTTTATTGATTTTTTTTATTATCTTTATTCATTTTGGGGCTTTCACCTTAGAAAGATATGCTAAACTAATTAACTTATTAATGCAAATTAATGCGAGTTTTTAATGATTTTATTAATGATGATTAGGTATATGTGTAATGGAGTCATTATTACTATCGTATTATGTTTGCTTGGTACAGATTTCCTGCTGATCCTATCATTTGTGACCGTTGGACTGCTATAGTACGACTCAGTCGAGAAGAATGTTGGTGGAAACCAAGAAAACGCAGTGTTATATGTTGCGCTCATTTCAATGAGAATGACTTTTACTTTACAAAAAGTGGTTTAAAAAGATTGTGTAAGGGAGCTGTACCACAGAACGCGTTGTTTTTGGTGGTGACTGGAGTACCAAGCACATCAGCTCCAGTTGTCAATTCAAATAACAGTGCAGTAACTGCAGAACCAGGCACATCAGCTCCAGTTGTCAATTCTAATAACAGTGCAGTAACTGCAGAACCTAGCACATCAATTTCAGTTATCGAAGGAACCATTGAACTCCATGAAACTCCACCACTAGATGACTTTCCCGACATTGATTATATTTTTGATACACCGAGAAAGATAAAGTTTAGAAAAGAGCTTCACAAGAAAACTATTCTACAATTAAAACATGGGAGAATAATTAAAAACTTGCGTGAAAAGACTCGTCGATTAAAAATATCTAATTGTAACTTAAAAAGTATTATCAAATCATTAAAGCAAGAACGGTTCATTGATAATGATATATATAACATTCTCAGTAAAAATGTTGTAGCAGCAGATTTGTTCAATAATATATATAAGAAGCATAAAAATGAAAAGAAAATCTTGCCGAAATATACTAACGAACTCAAGAAATTCTGTTTAACTTTAAACTTTTATTCTCCATCTGCATATAATTACGTGAGGAGTAAATTTAGCACATGTTTGCCACATGCCAAAACATTAGGCAAATGGTATCGCAACATCGATGGTGCTCCAGGCTTTACTGAAGAAGCGTTCACGGTATTAAAACTAAAAGCTGGTAAAGGCAACGTTATTTGCGCGCTGATAGCAGATGAAATGGCCATACGCCAACAAAGTATGTGGGACCGCAATCAAAATCACGGTTATGTTGATATGGGTACTGGTGTAAATGACACTTCTGTATTAGCATCAGAGGCATATGTGTTCCTATTGGTTTGCTTAACTGAGCACTGGAAACTGCCTGTAGGGTACTTTTTAGTGCATGGCTTAACAGGATCCCAAAAAGCGAATTTATTATCGCTATGTCTATGTAAATGCCATGAAGTGGGTGTACGTGTCGTATCAATTACGTTCGATGGACATCCTTCGAATATCTCCGCGATGGAAATATTAGGTTGTCAAATAAAGGATCCCATAAATTTGAAGACTACTTTCAAACATCCTTCTTCAAATGACGATGTCGCTGTTTTCCTTGATCCTGTGCATATGTATAAATTGATCAGAAATCATTTCGAAAGTAAAAAGACTTTTCTAGATGACGAAGAAAATGAAATTGAATGGAGTTTTCTAGAAAAACTAAACGAGTTGCAAGATAAAGAAGGCCTCCATTTAGCCAATAAAATAACGAAACGTCATTTAGAGTTTCGCAATAATGTAATGAAAGTAAAGTTTGCTTCCCAATTGTTAAGCAGAAGCGTTGCAATCGCTCTGAAATTCTGTAGAGAAGATTTATATTTACCGGAATTCAAAAGTAGTGAAGCAACAGAGAAGTTCATTTTATTATGCAATAATTTATTTGATATATTCAATACCAAAGATTTGAAGCAACATGGATTTAGTCATCCCATATATCATGGCAATAAAGATAATATTCTTAATTATTTAGAACATGCGAAAAAATATATTATAAACTTAAATATAAAATCCTCCAGAAAACGTTCTTTTAAAGAAGACAACCAACAAAAGAAAATCATCATTAAAAGCTTTAAGCCTGTTTTAAGTACTCAATCAAATACTGGATTTTTAGGAATGTTAGTGTGTATTGAAAGTCTCAAACACTTAACTAATCTTTTAGATGAAGGTTTATTAAAATTCATTTCATCCTACAAGTTGACTCAGGATCATATTGAATTATTGTTTGGTGCAATCAGAATGCATGGCGGCCTCAATGATAATCCGAATACTAAACAATTTAAAGGCATATATAGAAAACTGTTGTGTCACTTAGAATTGAAAACAAGCGATACTGGAAATTGCATACCACTACAAAATATTGCTGTTTTGAATGTATAAATACAACTACCATGTGTGAACGTTTTGAAGAAGAAGATTCAGTATTGTTAACTGCACTAGAAACCGTTAAAGATGAATTTGACCAGATCGCAGAATTCTTGGATGTACCATATATGTCGAATTTTAAAAATCATGTTGTTGGTTATATAGCCGGTTTTGTTGTCCAGTTCTTAGCAAGAAAATTGAAATGCATTCATTGTATTGATAATTTAACTGCAAAAAATCGTAGTTGGTATCATAAATTTGTGATATTAAAAGACAGAGGTGGATTATCATATGCCTCTGAAGATGTATACTTAATATGCATGGTTTCAGAATCCATTATACAGAATATAGATAAAGTATCCCAAATTAAGTCAAATTTAATATATAAAAAAATTGTTATTGATGCAATGAAAAAAATTATTGGGACGGGTTCTAGGCAATATTTCAACTTTGACACAAGCCACGTTAATGGTGCTATACATCAAATTAATTTGATTCGGCTAGTAGTTGAGAAATATTTACAAATTCGACTCCATTACATAGCGAAAAGAGAAAATATGCAAACATCTGTAAATTCGAAAAGGCAAATATATCGTAAACTAGTACAAGTTAGTGGAATGTAAGTTTTTATTACATTCCACTAACTCGTAATATTTATGAAATTGGCGTTTTGTCGTACTGGCCACTTTGATCTAAAATATCTCCTCTTTGGTTAGGAATTCCAATTTCAAATTTATACAGCTATTTACTCATGCTTTTGTGTTTTGAAAACCGTAATTCATTTGTTTTTTCCTCTTTTGGTTTTCTCATAGCGTTACTCAGTTTACAAAATTTAGTCCAAAGCGCCTTCAAAGATTTTATTGATTCCCGTCCGAATGGTTTTTTAGTAAAGAGATCAATGAACTACCAATGAGATAGCAAAAGTGCATAGATAGATAGCAATGGTACAGTCAAGGGCAAAAATATATGTACGTTTCCAAGCGGCAAACATATCTGTACAATTGAGAGGCCAGAAATATCTGTTCGATAATTCGGTCAGAAATATGTGAGCATTTAAAGGGTCAAAAAGATCTAGACGTTCACGTGGCCATAAATATATGTACAATGTCAGTCAAATATATCTAGGCAAATAGGGGTGCATAAATATCTGTACAAACAAACAAGTTTTCGTATTTTGAATTATGACAATCATCGAAAAGAGTACCATTCTGTCATATGATCTGTTTGTCCCTTTCATTTTGATTGTGGCGTCATTAACGTAATATTTCTTTCACCTTTCATTCTATTATTTTAGATTCTGCTTCACAGCGTTCACATCTATCATATACGATTTTCACATGGCTTTTCTCGTGAATATCATATTAGCGTTTTGTCAATGCTAAATTTATGTCAGTAACATATTTATACTAGACGTAGCGATGAAACGGAAGATATTTATTCGTAATTTAAGTAATTATACAATATTAGTACGAAAATCTTTCGATTACGCTAATCTATACTAATATTATAAAGCTGAAGAGTTTGTTTGTTTGTTTGTTTGTTTGAACGCACTAATCTCAAGAACTACTGGTTCGAATTGAAATTTTTTTTTTGTGTTGGATAGATCATTTATCGAGGAAGGCTTTAGGCTATATAACATCACGTTGCGACTAATAGGAGCGAAGAAACAGTCGAAAATGTGGAAAAAACGGGGAAAATTATTCATCTTTGAGGGCTTCCGTTGCGTGCGCTGCGAAAACCGTTCGAGATACCCAAATGATTCCCAAAATAACTATTCCACGCGGACGAAGTCGCGAGCACAGCTAGTGTATGTATAAATGTCTCTTTGCCGTTAAAAAGAACACAGGTTTTTACTAACTTGAGCATTTAATAATTAATCACTGGTCTGCAACGAAATCCTCCTTCAAAAAATATGTCAAAAATATGAAGATTTTAATACTTTGAATCTATTCCCGTTGGCCGATTTTTTCTATCACGTCTAGATTTATCGATATGAATTTTTATTAAATATCAATTTAGGTTTTTTGAATTATTTTTGTGCGTCAACATCATAAATAGTATAGTATACATACAAAATAGGTTTTAGCGAGTTGTAAGAGAAAGAAGGAAAGTGCCGAAAGTAAATTTTATGGTAGTACACAGGCGCATTTATTGGCTCTGTTCATAAAAAATACATAAACTACACATAAAATACTTTAAAAAAGTAGAGAATATGCAAAACATCAAAATAATTGATAACTAGACTTGACAGTCTTGACACGCTCTTTGATAGTTTCATGTATGGATATTTATGCCCTCCTATTTGCCTACAGCCTACACATATTTGACTGACATTGTACATATATTTATGGCCACGTGAACGTCTAGATCTTTTTGACCCTTTAAATGCTCACATATTTCTGACCGAATTATCGAACAGATATTTCTGGCCTCTCAACTGTACAGATATTTTTGCCGCTTTGGAAACGTACAGATATTATTGCCCTTGACTGTACATACTTTGATTAAATAAATATATTATATTTAAAAAAAATCGACTTTATGTTCCTCCCTTACAAAACGCCAATTTCATATGTAAGGACCTAATATTATTAATAAGTAGTTAAAATATAAAAAGTTATGTAGGCACTAAATAATATGTAACCACACTATTGCAAATGCCACTTTTTATCTTTTACATTTGTTTGAAAGGTTTGTGATTTATTTTGTATTGATATAAATTTAAGTATTCATTTTTAACTATCTTTTGAAAATTACTTTTTATATCCTATACTTATAAAACTCACAAACCCACTCGATAAACTGTATAATAATAGAAAGTGTAAAGTTATAAAATCATCGGATAAATCTCTATATTAAAAATTACATGTCACGTCGTTTAACTCCTATGAACTCCTAAACTACTAAACCGATTTTGATAAAACCTCGTAACTATATGTAATTTGGTCCAACTTAAAAGATAGGATAGTTTTTATTTTGAACCCGGGCGAAGTCGGGAGTGTGTAGCTTGTTAATTATAAATTAAAACTGTCAGTTTTACTAAAATGTGACGGACACACGGTCTGCCAAGCTCAAGATGGATAGGATCCATAAAAACCTGTGCAATAACTTTGTTAAAGTTGCAAACTAAGCGATAAAGATTCGTTACCTTTCAAGACAGGTGCTGTGTAAAAAAAAAATAATTTATAAAAAAAAAATTACGAAAGTGATGTATCTGTTACGATCGGAACTTATTATTAATCTGTGCTATTGACGGGTAGAATAGAAATAAAAAGCACTATTTTGATTTTTTGATTATTTTTAATAATAACTTGTAAATATTACATGTAAATAAAAAAAACTATTAAAAATGAGGCCTAATCATTTATATATATACTCCTAACCTATACACAAATATATATTTATACATAATTTATTGTTCATTTTTAAGTTTTTTCTGATCTATATTTATAACTAGTTTGTGCGTGCGGGGGCGCGGTTGTGTTTTGTTTTGTGTTATGTTTTGCCATGTCTAATTGTGGGTAAGTAAAGGGGGGAGGGGGAGGTGGGTGGTAGCAATAGATCACCCTCGTTGAGACCTTTCAAATGACCCCCATCACGAAGGGTTTATCCGTAACCGTTAACCATGGTCCACTGAGTGGACCTGAACTGTCAAATTTTGAAATTTAGTCTACGTCCAAAAATTTGTCTTTCCGAGACGTTTCCGATGAGTCCAAACACGACCCGACTGAGTCAAGTCGTTTCCTAATTACGGCCGAGGTGGTTGGAGGGGGGGTTCAAATTTTTTATTTCGCAGAGACGTCTCCGATGAGCCCAAACACGACCCGGCTGCGTCGCGCCGTTTCCGAGTTATGGCCGGGAGGTTGCAGGGCGGGGGATCAAATTTTTTTCTTTTTCGAAAAAGCTTTTTGCCTCTTGAGTGGGTGGAAGATCCCTTTTAGGTGTGATTTTGTATGGAGGGGGGAGAAGGGGGAGATGGGGGGGAGGTGGAAGGAGGGTGACGGTCCCTGGAGGTGGACGTCTGGGAGAAATTGCCACCCCCCAAAGAGACCTCCCCTCTCGGCGGTTTCGGAGATATCCCACTTGGATGAGTCAAAAAAAGTTGTATGGAGTTTAAAAAAATGTATGAAAGGGGTGGGGATGTCTCGATCTGTGGCAACGACCGATGACCCTCTATGACTTTCCGCAAACGCCACCCTCCTATCCCTCTCAGTTTCCGAAGACCTCTCACCATCGTTGTACCAGGTCGGTGGATCGAAGGTGCCAAAAGTGCCTGAAGTTAAGGATTTTATCCACTATCCCACGGAATACGATAGATCGCTTTATTTTAACCCTTTCCAGGTGAAATGAGAGCTGTTCCGAAAAACCCTATACTATGTATGAAGGGGGGGGAGGGGGGGGGGGTGAAGAGCGGGAGGTAAGGGGAGGGCGACTGTCTCGGGGGGTGGATCTCGTTGGGTGATGGTTATCCGCCGGAGGAACCAACCCTCTATCACCGACGGTAGTATAATTTTTATAATCATTTATATACATACGCCTAATCTATACACAAATATATATTTATACATAATTATTGTTCTTTTTTAAGTATTCTCTGAGCTATATTTATAAATATATTTAACTAATAGACCACAGCATAAAATATTTTTCCCATTAATTCGGGTAACAGTTAACAGCTGGTATCACAATTCTTCACGCACACTAGTTCACAATGTCAACTGACAAATGTTGCTTACACACACTAGAATAAAAAACGGCCGCATTTACGGAGCTGTCGTTGTTGTATAGTCCTCCATCTAGTCTAGCGTAGCGAGCGAGACCAATACAAAATCATTGGGTTTTGGTATATTTTATATTTAGTAATGTATTGTTTATAATGAATGTTTATTGAAATTAAAATATGAAGGAAAGAAATTAAACGGAACTATGTGAACATGGAATTTATGTGTTTGATTTATCTGCTACCAGTTCAATAAAGAAAAGATTCTTCCACCACTATGTAAGAAGGGACTAGAAGTTATAAAAACCTACAAGAAGCAGTACGGCGGCCATAAAATACAGGAACAGTAGTAACCCTTTATGGCTAAGATTTTAATAAAAATTATCTGGGAAAATCCAAGGGTTCAGGTTATTCGCTACCAATCTTACGAAAACCTCACATAATCTGCTTTATTAATCAGTAATCACATAATCTGCAAGGGTGTTTTCTGTATTGAATTTTTCATTGATAACATCGATTTATTGTTGGGCCCAATCGCTAATCTTCGTATGGCATTTGTTTGATTAGCATTTATTTTAGCCGCACATATTCTAAAATCTACCTAAGATTTTCGAATCTAAATTTTTAATGAAATCAAAATTTATTAGTGCTAATAAATTGGAGGATTTCATTTTATTAAATTTATAATAATAATAACGTAAAAAAAATGTATAATTTTATAAAATATTTTTATTTGCCTTGTCTAAAAAAACAGACACGGCTACAAAAATTCAAATAAGAAAATAATTCCTATATAGTAAAAAAACATAACAATAGTACAAGAGTTGAAATATCAAACTGTTACACTTGCGAATCTCAATAGCGCGATATAACCTCATGACGCAGCGACATCTATTAAACGTTCTTTGGTACTACCACTACAGTTCCGTTCCGTTCCGTTTTTAGTTGACAAAGACTACATAATATTAATTTTTTTCCTTTTTACTTTTGAGTTGGGAAGAGTGAGAAGAATGTGACTCAAAAATCGATGCTCAAAGATGTCATCAGGTCAGAGTGACGCCGGTGACATTCCTATTTCCTAGTAAGTGCCCCCACACGTAGTGATTATATCAATATCAAGCGTAGAGGGTGTAGAGGGAGTATCCCTTAATCCCTATCCCTCTACGATATCAAGGATCTCTATATAGCGAGAGTTATATAATATACTCTTTGGTGCCCAGTTGCCCACTAGTGCCGCCAGTGCCGCCAGTATGATATGATGTGGATATGATATTGATAGTACTCTATCTGGTGCCGGTCAATCAAATCAATATCACAACCACAGATTATAAAGTTATATGTCTAAAGATCACAGTCACAGTCACAGTCACAGATTATAAAGTTATATATTTTAATATCAATAATTCAATAATGATCAATATGTAATGTTTTGTTTTATTTATTTACGCTATATTTTTGTTCGTAATTATAGATAGGTTAAATTAGATTTTTTAGTAATTGTTTTATTTATACTTATTTTCTCTGAAATCAACTTAAGGAATTACTTTCCTTCCATGCAAAAGGAAAGTAAAACATTCTTAAAACGATGGTTTATTTACATTTTCCGTCTAATTTGACTGAAGAAGAATTAATGTTACAAGCTAAGTATCAGAAGTTAAAGAAAAAGAAGAAAGCTTTGCAAGCCTTAAAGGCCCCTAAGCAGGAACCAGAGAAACCCGTGCTACCAAAACGTCCGACTGAAGCTCGCGACGCACGCGAAATAGCCCGCAAGCTAATCAAAAGTGGAGCAATACAAGCAATAAAAAGTCCACCACCCCAGCCACAGAATGCAACGTTTAAACGCCCTCGGGCTGGTGAATATTATATTCTAATACTATTTAAAACTTTTTAACAATTCCTTCTTATCCTAAGGTTGATAGACAGGTATACAGTCCACTTGATTGTAGGTGGTACCCCGTGATCTGGGGTCAATAAGACACGGTATCCTCTGCCGGTCGCATGAGATGACTAAAAGGGGTTCCGCTGATTGGCTTACTAATACTGCCACTACTTATTTTATATATTAGGTATTATTTTATAACTAGGTGTATTGTTTTAAAATAATGAAAATGAATGAACAATGAAACATTTTAAATTTTTTTATAGGCAGAGAGCGTAAACTCAGTGGGTCAGCTGGAACGGCTGGAGGTGTAGCATCATATCAACCCTTCAGTGCTTCCCAAGAACCTCCACCTCCCGAAGAAAAACCAGCACAGAGAGTCAAATATCTATATGACTCCTTTGTGACATCACGTGAAAAGTATGGAATTGATTCTCATTATATGTATATTATCTTGTGTGAATAGATTGTATTTATGATTATGATATATATTGCAGAGATGAAAAAAGTCCTCGAGGTGGAGAGACTCCCGCTAGAAGTAGTACTCTTCAGATAACAGGCACTAAAATAACAGAGGAGGTACTTAGGCATCGTTTGGCCAGTTATGAACCATTCACATTTACGCAAGATGATGAAGAAAAGTAAGTATTATTTCCCAAATCTATACTTACTACTATTATAAAGAGGTAAAGTTTGTATGTAGGCGGTATTAATTATATTATTATTAATGTTGAAAAACATCTTTCGCTAACAGAGTAGAATTTCAGGATGGATATAGGCTAAATATTACATGCGGGTTACTCCACAGGCACTAGTTTTCCAAAAAAAAATCTTGGCAAAAGTATGTATGTTATGTGTCTATGTATGTTAGATGTTATATTGTTTAACATATTTCGTCAGGCATTATATCTGTTATTTTAATGAGGGATACAATTTAGTCACTGAATAACTTAAAAATAATTATTAGTTATTGTAAAAATTTGAGATTCCAACCATTTCTGAAGAAATAGAACGCTACAGAAAAAGTTACAAGGATCGTCTTTACTCCCACCCGAATCCACTAGCCAAAGAGTTGTTGCAGACTGGAAAAGTTAGAAGACTTAAAAGGGCAGATGTATTGCCTTAACATTATAATAGGATAGGGCACTGGCCTTATTCTATGCAAACGTGAATTTTCCCCCAGCGCATTTGATTATAGTCTTGCGACTGATGGCAAATCATAAAAAACAACAAAAAAAAAAAAAAAAAAAAAGTGCCATGGCTCGCCGATGGCACAGTAGACATGAATATGTCTCATATCATAAATGAAAAGAAAGATTTAAATGGTCCCTATCCCTATCCCTATCCCTATCCCCATCCCTATCCTTATCCTTATCCTTATTCTTTCCCCTTATCCTTAATCCTTCTATGGTCAACAGGGATAATATATATATAAACAAACGAACAAACTATCCCTATCCCCATCCCTATCCCTATCCCTATCCCTATCCCTATCCCTATCCCCATCCCTATCCTTATCCTTATCCTTATTCTTTCCCCTTATCCTTATTCTTTCCCCTTATCCTTAATCCTTCTATGGTCAACAGGGATAAAATATATATATAAACAAACGAACAAATAATTAATTCATTTACGTCATGGTAACGATTTTCGTGACACACATTCTTTCGAATTAATTCATTTACGTCATGGTAACGATTTTCGTGACACACATTCTTTCGAATAGACCCCAGAGAAAAGACATATTCATGTCAAAAAAAAAAAGTTATTGTAAAAAATAGAACAATAAAATTAAAAAAATGTACATTTTGTGTCATGTTTTATCTACAGATTAATGCAAAAATTTTATATTAAAAATTAAATATACAAAGCCTGGCAATATGGATTTTAGTATAAAAGAAATATTTGAGAATACCTTTTTCTTATTGTTTCAGGGTTTATTTAACTTTTGATACACCAGATATAGCGACGCATGCTTTAGCTGGTATTGAGGGTTGCGAGGAAGGATGGCGAGTGGTAATCGCTAGAAGACCACCACCTCCAGGGAACTGGGCGCCTTCAGCTAATACTAGAAATCCAACCACACCTAAAGATCCTAAAAGATCATTGGTGACATATGATGACATGTTCGATTAAATTAAAAAAAAAAAAAAAAAAACTAGAAATAACAGAACTCACGGTATAGATTTGTTTGATTCGTGTATTTTCGATCGTGGGTTCTGATTGAAATTCTGTGTGAGATGATTAAAATGTAATATGTAAATTAAATAAATGTAATACATACACAGTTGTTATGTTATTTCATTTTTATTTGCAAACTGACTGGTTTTAGGAGAGCATAGTAACGCTTTTTTAAGTTTCAAAGAGATACAATACATTCATAATCTGAATTCATATCTTTAAATAGTAAAAAAACAAAGTCTTTTCCCGCTGTCCGTCTGTATGTACACTTTGATTTTTTATAATTTGAAGAAAAACTGCCCCTGCCCCTGCCTGCGAAGCCGGGGTTTGCAAAAAATATCCCCAAACAGTTCTGCCCAAATCCAATAGATGTCGCGTGACCCTCTATCTATAGTCTATCGCTTCACCTAATTCTATTGTAGTTTAATAGATGGCGTAATCAGTAATGAAATATTATTTCCTCGACTGTCAACTGATGTGATTTTTATTTTGATTTTATACTGGAAATAAATTGCAAAAATGTCTGTAAGTACATCCTACTAATATAGGTAATGCGAAAGTTTGTAAGGGTGGACGTATGGATGTTACTCTTTCATGCATAAAGATGAAATTTAACATAGATTAACATAATAGGATACTTTTTATCCTGAAAAAATGTTACCTACATTACCGAGGGATCGTATAAAAACATAAAAAATTCTGCGCCACTGTTGTCAACATTGGCGGCGCCACCGTCGTCACAGCGATAAGATGTCGCGAGCCAGATTTAGGTGCCTACTTAACTTACTATTTGTTTTCGAACACAAAATAAATGAAATGTCTAGAATGAAAGTGGACCGTTTATTCCGTTTGTGGGCGACAGGCGTCGAGCGCGTCCTTTACTTTCGGATTTCAAACCCGGTTAAAGTCCTTTCATGACAAATCATTTAACCGTACGAATAGCCTAAAGTGGGGCACCACCATTTGATCAATATTTTCTAATTGATTTTTTAATAAGAATAAAATTAAAGTTGCTTTGTAACCGCTGTTGAATCACTTTCTGACGCAACAAACAATAACAGATTATACCTACGTGGTTAAATACCTACTGAATACTTGTTACTCATCAATTATGGCGCATACAATATAAAAGGAAATGTTACTGTTGACCTCGTAGGTATGCATTATTTATTACTCATTCCGTCTGCACTGTCCAAACAGCTTACATGTGAATTCGTAAATTTTACAAAACAGTTTCTCAGTTAGTAAATTTATTCAATAGTTAAATAATGGCACTTAAAGAGATCTGTTTGCTCTGTATTGTATTAAGTGCATGTGTTGTGCAAGACGTTGTTTGTTTTCCAAGAGACATTGATGTGAATAAAGCTAATGAAATTACTCCGGTCGACGAGGCGACTCTGATTGTGCTGCCTAAAGTAGAATCGGAAGGAAAAGATGTGACAACAGAAACTCAGCAAAGTAAGTGATAAAAATAAAAATAAAAAATAAAATAAATAGGTAAATAAAGTAATTAATATTTTTAATAAAATATCTAGCTGAAGTCATGCTTCACTGTGGCTCTATCTAATATTATTAAGGTAAGTACTTATACTTATATAAAAATATAAAAACACGTTAAAAGCAATATTGTGTGAAAATTTTAAGTCAATATATGAGTTAGTTTTCGAGTTTTGTATACCTACACAAACATACCTACGGAAGCTGAATTTTTATATACTTACTTATAAAGATTGTTAATTTGTTAATAGATTTTGTTCTTAATAAAAATAGGTTAAGTAGGTAACCTATGTATCTACAATTCTACATAAGTAATGAATTGTAAAGAATTAAATTATTTAATTTACCCTCGACTAAGTAAGTAAGATTGAATATATTCGTAGATCACAAAACGGATGTTGTGATAAAACAAGGTAAAAAATTTGTCAAAACTTTGAAAATGGTCTACTCTTATCAGTGAAGTTACATGAGCATTGAACTTGAAAGTGGCGATAAAGTTGTTATGTCTCGCTTGTCGCTATTGTCATTCTTGTTAGAACCATAGTTCAAAGCACTATCTTATTCTTGTTAGAACTACTACCTACGCCGTGGTTTGATTTAGATGCTATAGTTATGACGGGTCGTTAGCCTGTCTAACACCTTCTCCTATTAAAAAAAAAACTTTTTGCCTACTAAAAGCTACGTTATCAGAGAGTAACGTAGGGTATAATTTATAAAGTTACGCGGACGAAGTCGCGTGCAACAGCTAGTAAAGGATACAATTTTATTGACCTTTCAGATCATGGCCGAATACACTGTCAGTTTGAAGAGGCCGCTGAAGATCCAGTATGTGAAGAACATTGTTTACCCAAAGGATATTCTTACGGACTTTGTGTTGGGAATACATGCAGTTGCATTTAGATATTTATATACCTATCTAATGTAAGATTTATATATTTAATAGTCCAAGGGCCTCTTCACCAACTACAAGTAAAGTGTTGATTAGTTACTTTTAGAAATAATTTTATTTTTTATTAAATTATGCACTCGGTTTAGTGTATCCTTCGATAGGCGATTTTTTTTTATTATTTTCTTTTTAATGTTTGGGTCTTTTATCGTACAAACAAAGGTATATCAGCTAAATTATTCCCGGTGACAGGTGACTTTAAATGACGGTTAGCCTACTTGATAGATGGTGAAAGAGGCCCTAACTCTTTATACAATATTTAAAAAGGTATTTTGAATAAAACGCGTTTTTATGTATAATCTGTTTATTATTTATATAATATTATACCTATAATCTTAGCTTATTTTCATAATATTATTAATGAGATGTACCTAATAGTGGCAGAACACATAGGCAGCCATTTCGTGCTAGTAACCGACCCCAATATCAGTAGAAGAAGACTACCGTAAAATCGTAACACTTGAGTAGTGATGCACGAAAGGTGCTACAGCATACTTTAATATTTCCACCTCGTTCCTTATCCGTTGTCTTACGTAAACCAGAGAACTCTTGGTGTTGTTTGTGTCTGCCACACATTATTATAATAAAACTATACCTACTTAGACATTTAAATACAGATATGTAGGTATGTATACCTAATAATACAAGGTTAAACTTTTAATCACAATGTTACTTATTTACTTGTTCTCACGAGGGTAGGTATGCCACCTTTTATGAGTACCCCTATCTTACAAAACACTTTAGGTAAAGTCAGACAGCAATTCATACCTTAGTATCAACTTATTACAAGCATAGACGAAGATCACTTGGATTTTTCACACAAACTTATAGCTTCTATATGACTTATTGATGGAATTTTTGTTTTTCCATTGACAATACTAGAACAAACGATATCAGCTTCTTCTTTAATTTTGCTCCAGCTGTATTCAACGTCTTCCTTCTTAGTTACTCTAGAGCAAATCACAAATCTGATTATGTATCTTCCGCGGTAGGTGGCAGCTACCATGTATACTTTTTTCTTCTCTGTTAAATTTTCAAGCAACTTCTTTGTGATCTTATCGCCGCCTTTTAGCCTGAAACATACCAAACCCATAGAGGGTTCCGGCTCCACTAAAAATCTTTCATCTGATCTGACCAAATTAGAAAAGTGTTGTGCTAGACTAATTTGACCTCTAATGTGATTTCTGAGTCCCTCAGCTCCATATATCCTCATCACAGTCCACAACTTGAGGGCTCGGAATCGGCGACCGAGAGGCATCTGCCAATGTCGGTAATCGGGAATTTTGAAATCAGTTTTTACGTCGTCCAGGTAAATTCTTTGTACATCGAAAGCGTTTATTAGATCGTATCCATTTTTCACCCACATAGCTGAACAATCAAAATTAACGAGCATCCATTTGTGTGCATTAAAGTCGAAGGAATCTGCGTATTCGACTCCTTTCATTAGTTCTCTGTATTCGGGGCATATGAACGCAGCGCCCGCGTAAGCAGCATCGACATGTAGCCATACATTTGCTTCATTACAAACAGGTCCTAACTCGTACAAGGGATCGAAAGCGCATGTACCAGTTGTTCCTACATTAGCGATTACGTAGCAAGGAATAAGACCTTTGGATAAATCTTCTTCAAACGCAGCTTTTAATGTGTCTCCCCTCAATTTCCCATCGTTGTCGGATTTCAGCAAGCGCATTTTCATAGAACCAAGTAAACCAGCCTTCTCAACTGAAGAGTTACATTGGTCGGATGTATACGCTACAAGCTTAGCTTTTACTTCTCCCTCATCAAGAGTTGGGTCCATTTTCTGAAGTCTACGAACAGTTTTCTCTTTTGCAACTAACAAACCAACCAATGTTGCTTCACTGGCTGATCCCTGAATTAAAGAAAAAGTAGTTTTGTGTTATAAAAATATACATAGCAATCGTGCAGAGTTTTAGCTTGCCAAAATTCAACTTGTGGTTCAGTGAACTTTTCTCGACTTAATAACTGAACAAAATGCATTACCAACATTCAGGTTTGGGAATTTGTATATGAATATAGGTATAATATATTACCTATATTTTATATAACTAGTTTTATATAATGATGAAACAGAAAATAAAAATCATTACCTGAATCACACCGCCGCCAGTCCCAGCGGAACAGTTTAGGAATTCTTCAGGCAATCCCAGCAACTTACCAAGCCAATTCATCGTTACAACTTCAAGTTCTGTACATGCTGGGCTGGACATCTGCAAATATTAATATGTCATATTACATACAGAAAAATATATAAATTGTAATTGCAAATTGTGTAATGACATAGGAAATGTAGGTAATATGTATGTACTAAGTACATACATACATACAACATACAACCTGTACATACAACCTGAAGACTTACATTATAGTAATATGTATGTACTTAGTACATACATATTACTGTAATGTAAGTCTTCAGGTATTTTGCTGTTCGGTTTAAAAAGTTGGAAACTATAAGAAACTTAAAAATCATAAGTATAAGAAGAAGTGGTGGTAACATCCTTAACACGTACTTTAATCTTACTTTACTTAATTTTAAATAGGTAGGTGGAATATGAAGACCTCAAACCTCTAGATTATTTTCGATAAGTTGGATAAGATGAAATAAACAGGTTAGTGGGCAATGCGAGTGCGAGTGTGGAAACATTGCTGCTTCTCTCTGCTGCTTCCGTCGGATGATGTTTTCGTGAAGACTACAGAGTCAGCTTGCCGTGATATTGAGCGATAATTGTATGTAATACTAAGTATAGAGGCTTAATGTAAGGTCCCTGAAGCTGGGATGGAAATACTTCATGTGTCTATAGTAGCGGCGGTGACATAACACAAACGAGGAGTGACAAGTCAAAGCTTAAGGTGGTTTTCACACATCAATATTAATTTCTTACCCAGCTGAAACCAATAACGCCTAGGCCGTCGCTGAGTAAATTCCCGATAATGCTAGCGTACGATGATCCTGTAGGATAAAATGCGTGGAATCGTGGTGAGTGCCAATGTGTAACCTGAAAAATATTAATAATACTTTTATAATACACTAGCTGTTACATGCGACTACGTTCACGTTACTTTATAATGTAGCTTTCTATAGGTGAAAGAATTTTTAAAATCGGTCCAATAGTTTTTGAGTTATAGTTAAGTTTATATTAAAAAACCTAGAAAAATATCGCTAGCTTGCACATTAAAATTATACACAGTAATTATTAAAAATAAGTTTGGGTTGACATATACCTACAGCCAGACAAAATTATAAAACTGAAGATCAAAACTTACCCCTGGCATTATACAATCATTAAAATCTTTAATAACAGCTTGCCAACTTTCTGGGTTTTCGGGTGCGTCTTCAGGAAGAAGTTTCACTAAGTAACCCGGTTCCACAGATGGCAGCACATCTCTGAAAATAAATTTTCCATTGAGATTTAAACAGTAGTTTTGAATTCTATACGTAATCTATAATACCTATTTATTTATATTTACTTATAAGTATATATATACATTTAACTTAATTATTACAATAAAATTAATTTCCTGCGACTTCGTCCATGCTCCGTTATCTTAGATAGATAGATTCTTTATTGCTGGTATATTTTTTTCAGACGTTGAATTTTTCAATTTTATTTTTACATTATTTCTCGCGGGAAGAGTCCTTTTTTACTGGTACTTTTTTTTACGCGTCCCTGACAAGGTGTATGCAAAATTTCATGATGTTCGGTCGAGTAATTATGGCGTGAAAGAGTAACAAACGAAGAACATTATTTTCACATTTACAATTTTAGGAATATTTTGAGATATTTTATTTATATTAAAGAAGTGTACATTATAGTAGGTACCTATGTACTTAGATACGCATAATATAATTAACATAGAGGGTCAAAGAATAAATTAAAGTTCGTAATTCTTCTAAAACAATAGAAGGATAACTGCTGGAACAGGTATCTACTTATTAGGAGGTTTTTACACTTAATTGATTTGATGTTTCGTGTCTCAGACGATTAGACAACCACTGGGAAGTAGGTATTACGGCGGGTGCATGCTAATTTTTTTAATTACCTACTTGAAGGCAATTGTGCAAGTCCACAAGTAAACATTAATTAATTGGAAAAATTACTAGAACATAGTAAAGGTTTCATTGAAATTGTCTAGTTAGAACAAATAGTCTAGAACACTAATATTAAAAAAAAGAAAAAAAAAGATTTGTATTTTTATATTTTTCTTTGCAATGATTAAACTCAAAAACTACTGGACCCATTTTAAAAATTCTTTTAATTATAGAAAGCTGCATTATCAAAGAGTAACATACTTAGGCTATTTTATCTAATATATAAAATTCTCGTGTCGCAGTGTTTGTTGCCAAACTCCTTCGAAACGGCTGGACCGATTTTGATGAAATTTTGTGTGCTTATCGGATAGGTCTGAGAATCGGCCAACATCAATTTTTTATACCCCTAAATGTTAAGGGTACCACCCCCAAACTTTTTTTTATTTTTTCGCAAAATAAAGTTACGCGTATGAAGTCGCGTACAACAGTCTACACAACAGTACTAAGTACCTAGTCTTATACATATAATAAAATCATAAGAGAAGTATCTGTACCAATATTAAAAAAAAGCAATTTATACACGTTGTATATATATATATACAACGTATACACATATATAATATATAATATCATATAATGTCTTTCATATTATAAAAGAATACAATACTCTCGAATACAATTTTTCATATTATCAATACTAATAATAAATCTGTAAGTGTAGGTATTGTATGTATGTATGTATGTCCCTCCATTATGGTGCTGGAACCAGTTGAGATTTAAATTGTGTAGCATCTGTGTCATCACTAAAAATAAATTTTGACTTAAAAAAACATAAATGCAGATTTGTTTAAAAGGAATCAACGAGAGAGTTTAGACTTCCAGGTAGTTGTACAACACTATGTATATAGAATTATAGAAGATCAATCAGTTTGTGTATGGAGAATGATGTGTTCTGATTTTTATTATGTTTCGTTTTGACAGTGGAAACTTGTATTATTTACAAGTTTTACTTTTTTATTGGAAATTATAGATTTTGAAAATATCGTGACGGGTTTCATAGATATTTACAATATTTTTATATGTATTAAAAAAAGTTTGAAAGTACGAAAAGTCTTTTATAATTTTTAATTTTTTACAAAATCTGTATTTACATAACACAGGAAATTACTGAAATTAAGAAAGATGAAATTGGTCCAAAGTGTAAGTTAAAAAAATACCATTGGCTTGATATTTTAATTTTTAAACGATGCCATTTATTTGATATTATTTATAATAATATAATATTTAATAGTATTATATTTTACAAACAATTAAATAGTTTAAGTAATGTTTTATGCTCAAATTTTCAAATAGATTTATTATGTCGGCACAAATAAATAAATAAATAAATATCTTCACACATTCTATACACAGCACCATCTAGTTCCAAAGTAAGCAACTTAATGCTTGTATTGTATATACCAGACAGTTGATATACTTACTACATATAGATTACTTCTTTGTTGTAAATACATACATATTATAAATACAAAACATCAATGACTCAGGTACAAAGGCAAATGTTAACACATAAACTATTGCCCCTAGCGGGATTCGAACCCGTGACCGTTTGGTTATTAGCTAGGGTTCTAGCCACTTGACCAAATGTGTCGTCAAAGACATTTATAATATTATTATTAAAGCCATTAATATATTTACTAAATATAAATTTACTTTTAATTGCTGTTAAAATACCTAACTACTGATTACCTGACAAATAAAAGACTGATGTGTTTTTTAATAGCAATTGTAAGTTAGATTATAATATATAATAAAATAAATAAATAAATATAATTTATACTATACAAATGTAGTTTCATTTACCTTTTTCGAATGTTGTCCATGTAGTCCGCAAGCAGATCAACAGCGGCTTTGCCGAACTCTCTAAACTGTTGCGAGTCCATTTTGCACCACTAAGCACTGATTGTTAATTGATTTGATCAATGCAAATGAACAAAGGATCGTTTCAGAGGAAACCTGCTTGTTATGTGACAATTTATAATTATTCTGCTTTAATATTTAAAAAAAATAGTACGAGTTATTGTGACGATCTGAGACACAATGGTGGCGGAAAACGCTGAGAGGTGGATTTATACTCTCCGCTCAACTTTTTACCTGACCGAGACGCGTTCAGCGAGTAATATGGGAAACTGCAACTTATATTAGCTACACACAGTATTTGCACGCGCATTTTATACAACTAGGTATATACCTATAATTGTTTAATAAAAATTAATTTGCTTATCATTTTTACACACAAAATTATAAGCGTGCGTGTTCCTACGTCGTTCTATGACGTCGTTCCATAATTGATAAACAAATAAGTAGTTAATATTTGTTAAGATACTTAGGTACTTGCTAAGTTATTTAATATATTTTTATCTAATTTTCTTTATAAATTAAAAAGTGTCGCTATAAAATATTTTGTTTATTGCTGATTTTCAGTAAAAAGGCGCTGTTAGTTGAATCATCTTTGATGATAATGAGCTGTATCAGCATGCATTTTTTTTGTGTGATTTAAATAATAAACATGAAATGCAAATAATAAATGAATATTATCTGGAAAACATAACGAAGATTGCGAGAGAAAATTATCCTTTCAGAAAATAACGTTTTTTTGTTTATTTTATAGTAGTTTTCGATCAATGACACTCCAAGAATATTTCTTGACAATGACACTAACATAAATGATGTTTTCGAGGAAAAGAATGTCGTCTAATTTATAAGTTACTAATGACCCGCTCCCGGCTTCCCCCGGGTGCCGGTGCGGCTGCGCGGTGATAACCGTGGTGCCGCCAAATTTTTTATATTTTTTAGACGAACCCTCGGGAATCTAGCATTTTTTCAGGATAACATGTATTCTGGTAATAAACTATCTGTGAGCGAAATTTCATCCAAATTCGTTCAGCCGTTTTTGCGTGATTGAGTTCTTAATGGCTTAGGTCAAAATATAAGTTAAGTAGGTAACATAGAAGTTCAATACCTACCTGCTATTTATAATTGTGTAGTTTACACTAGAATGGGACCGATACGCAATATTCTTTGTTATATTTTAATGGATCAAGTTAATTAAAGCATTCTAAAAATTGTCTGGCACATATTTTTTTATTATTTATTAATCAACGAAGGTCAGAATTGAACTCGTTAAAGGATAAAACATATATAGATACTATTTTTTAATAGGCATCCTTAAGTGGGTCGATTGTTTTCTACAATATGTCCTAGTAGATATCCACTCGTATATTTAGCATAAGTGAAAACTTTTTGACGAACACATTGGTCAAGTGGTTAAGGTCAAGTAGACTGACTGCCTTTTCCAGAATATGCGAATAAACGCTTAAGGACTGAGGGGTTCCGGGTTGGATTTCCGGATGGACCACCATTGGAAATAACATTTTCAAAGTTTACTAAACCCTGGTTTGGATCTGGCAAGTAGTAGCAGAGCGCACTGCTTTTAAATGGGACAAAATAAGAAAAACTCGCTAGTACCACTATTTTCCATGGAAATAGTGGGATACACCCCACTAATTAAACTGGTTAATGATCATATTGGAGAGGTGGAATAACAGGACAGTGCGATAACCCCTTTGAGGTAAAGAATCTCACTCTTAGTGAAGCCAACATTCCGACAAACCGGAATTGTTGACTGTGTGGTACCTTCGTGGAAAAGGAAATGGAAAAGTCGATTTCGCTCAACGATGTCAGTTAATTGCCAGAGTACACAGCGTTCTACAGTCATAAACTGGAACGGTAACAGAAGATCACAGTGTGTAAACACATACCAAGGAGCTGACCGTCAGCATGATTGTCTATCTTTACATAAAAAGCAGCTTTGTTGACCAACCAAATGGCTCGAAGGGTAGTTAATTAATTGATTACTAATTCTGCTTTTGTATTTGTTTCTTGCCATGTTGTAACCCTTTTATTTCTAGAAGCAGGGTACTTTTGAGTATTATTTAGGCATTAAATACGAACCATTTATAAACATATAAATATTTTTTACCACTTTATCCTTGTGAGTCTTGTGACGACAGTATTTTAGACGACCCTTCGGCAACCTAACATTTTGCCTGGATAAAAATGTTAATGTTAATCCTGGTAATATATACTAACAGGTGCTTTAAAGACGCCTAAGTGCAATGCGAGATGCACAGGTGTTTGCTTAGCTGGCTGTCGAATGCAATTTCTGCCGGGATGATCACTGCTGTATTTCAAAACACTAGGCAATGAGGTTATAATAATTATCTTAGAACTTTGCGGAAATGTAGATGGTTCCCATGACGTAAAGACCATTGGAGCAGATCGGAAGTAGCGCAGTAGTGGCGCGCTACCGGCGGTGGTACCGCACCGCACCGCCTGCTGCCTTGACCGAGCCAACCAACTGTGTGCACTCATCCGATAACAGGCCGGTTAACACGAGACATTAACAAATAAATTTCTAGAGTTGAGTAAAAATTTGCTAACCTATAATACCTTAATTATTATTTATTATCCGTACTAAGTAATATTATAAATGCGAAAGTTTGTATGGATGTTTGTAACTCTTTCAAGCAAAAACTACTGAACCGATCACCATGAAATTTTGTTTTGATATCTCAAAAGTACAGTCAGGAGAACAATTGTGTTTACTTTGCTTCACTATTTAATTCTGATTAAATTGAATAAAATAATAACAGTTTGAATGTTTAAGGAAAACTTTTAAAGATTGAGAAACCATAACAATATTTCTATTTTTAGTATTGGGCCAATTCCAATATATTGAAGGTTAAGTATAGGTATTAAGGGGTAAACAAATTGCATTGTTTAATAAAGATGTTACAAGAAAGTGTCAACGCAATTGGTTTGAAAAAAAATATATGTTATACTTAAACATGTGAAGAACAAATTGTATTGTTTAGAATTTCCATCGAAGTAATAGAAACCCCACAATAAAAGTTAGAACATAAAAAGAAATTGACTTATATTAAAAATTGTTTCAAAAACGGCTTATTGCGCGCAAATGATTCCTGTACCGATTAATAAGTCAATATGTGTTAAAAAAATGGTTTTTTAAATATTGTTTTAATGGTAAATACAAAAAACCACAATTGTCAGGCCCGTTGAATTGTCTCCACCCCCTGGGAGCTCTAAATGCTTATATGGAGCTTCAGTGTCTCAGTGACTGCGTTGAAGGATACGTTTGTGTTTTTCGTGCGGAATTATTTTGAAATAAGTATACATTATATAGAAATATATATACAAGGTCAAATAATCGTCAATGTCATATGCCTATGTGAATCCCTTAAGACAGGACATGAATATTACTTAAGGCTATAGTCCCTCCAATGAGCTAATCAAAATATTATTATTTCTATTTCAAAATTTAATTAGTTACAATCTTGAGCACCGTGCTTTTCTATTGTGAAAACGTCATAATAGTGCATTTCTATTATATGGCATCATTTATCTAATGATGACATGAGATGTATTTAATAATTATAGTTTATTAATATATAATAGAAATAAAAGCATTTAGATTATTTTTGTGTGACTATGAATCGGAAAAACAAATGAGACGTATAATATTTAGCTTATTTAAGACATTTTGTTCATAATAACAAACAAAATAAACAATAAAAATATAAATTTTTAGATGGAACATTCCAGTGTTGTTTGTCGCCTTTTATGCAAATATATGCCTACCTATTTTGCACGGAGAGTTAGGTAGCTCCCAGCTCCCAACATGTTACTGCGATCCTTTACGGATTAAAACATGAAAACCGGAAGCTTATGATATATTATTTCAATTAATTAAATCGCAAGTACCCAAGTTCAACCTTTTTTTTTTTTTGTCGAGAAGTAATCCGCTTACAGATTCCCTACCGCTGGCTAGGCGATAGGGATATGTGGGGGTCGCCCAGCACCTGATGTTAGGATGTTAGCGGCACTAGGAATACCCACTAAAACTGCCCGATGCCTCCTTGCCCTGTGAGCGGGGTGAACCAGGTTCTGCCGAGCCACCTAACTCCGATCCACCCCCAGGGCAGCCTAGCCATTACTGGCTAGGCTATCGCCAAAGAAAGGGATTGCCCGGAGACACCCAGGCAATACCCACGCGAAGGGGGGGACCTTGTGCAGGCACACACAGCTAGCCAACCATGTGCGCAAGGTCCCCCTAGACCATCTGCAGAAGGCGGGCAGCCTTCTCCAGACAGCCAGGCTCTCAAAAAAAGTCCGTACTCAAGTGCAAGCACTCGAGTGCGGAGAACACCAATGACGGGAGGGAGCCCGCCACTCATAATCCGCACACATACCTCGTGTGCGGAACAAACAATAACATAAGGCCGCACTCAAGGAGTGCGGCCGACCTCCAACTGAGATACCCGCGAGGGTACTTCCCGCGAGCGCTCCGCTATGGACTCCCGCTTGGGAGCCCACTCGGAACGCTCGGTTGTACGCCTCCTTAGCACCCGAGGCCGGCCCAAGGCCAAGGTTGAGCCCCCCCCCCCCTACCGCGACAAGGTCCCGGCGTAACCAGGGAGGGACCCAAGTTCAACCTACAAAATGGTACCATAAACATGGAGAAAGCTGCTATTAATGCTTCTCAGATGCAAAAGAAAATTTGCTATTTTCATTATAAAGGAAATACAAGAAAAAAAAGGAAATAAGTATTTCTTTGCTTGCTTAAAATAAACAAATACTTACACGAAAATAATTGTTGTATATATGTGGTACTTTTCCATTATTGACTTTAATTTAAATAAATACACGTTTTTTTTGGAGCTATAATATTCAATATTGGCAATAAGCAGTGACTTACTAACCAAGCAATAAGTGAGTACTATCCAGGTATAAATAAATTTGCAAAGTCTCCCACTAATAATTGTAGAAAGTTGGAATTCCGGATTGTTCAGAAAACATGGACATTACTTACTCGAGGCTCTGCATCTACTGTCAGTTGCTTGGTAATGTTCAAGGAAAAACTAAAATCGCAAGAATGTTTTAAAATTCAAGAACCGGGTTAGGTATTAGGTTCTCTCACTTAGGTAAATTATACCAGAACAGGTTCTCTCACTTTTATTGGAATATTGCTACATAAAATGATAAAGCCCTAAATTTTATTAACTCCTTTAAATGTGAGTTTGTCTTCTACACTAATTTTGTTTTCAAGTTGTACTTACTCGAAGTGTATCCATTTTATCCAAAATTGTATTGGTATTCATCATCATCATCTCAGCCGCAGGACGTCCACTGCTGGACATAGGCCTCCCCCATAATTTTCCAAGGGGGGTCCGTCACTTCAAGGAAAACTAGTTTTGCTAAGCTGGTCTAAGTTAGCTACACCATTAGATAGGTCTTTAAATAAGACCAATTTGCCTTCAAGTTACTCCAAAAATACACCGAACTGCGATGGAGTATTGGTATTATCTTCTTCTAATTTCTGCTAAGTATTCTGTGGTTGATTGAATTGCGATTTTCTCTTGTTTGAGTAACAAAATCCAAACATTTACTTAGCGATGCAATCTTATATCGGCTTTGAGTGGATGCAATTTTATGTACACAAATCTTTTTCTTTTTTAGGTTTTTTTAAATTTGAAAGCCATTGTTTGTTTTTTAAGTAAAGTGAAGAAACGGGTGGAGGCGGATAGAAATAAATCTAACATTGATACATTTCAATATAATATAATATATTTCAATAAGATACACCAAAATAATTAATACAAACTTCTACAAATATAACAACATAAACAAATCTAAGTAAACTTTATATACAATTTAAATAAATTATTTGATTATCAGAAATAAATATTAAATAAATTTTTGTTATCGACAATAACAAAAGATGAGTAGGTAACTGTCGAGTGCCAAAACATTTTTTTGGAGTTTACTGCTTAAGAATCGATTTCATCCGTACTAATATTATAAATGCGAAAGTTTCTATGGATGTATGGATGTTTGTAACTCTTTCACGCAAAAACTACTGAACCGATCACTATAAAATTTTGCATACACGTTGTCTGGGACACCAGAAAGGACAAAGCACGCGTTCTGGATGAAAGGTACCCCTTTCATCCAGAACGCGGACGAAGTCGCGGGCACCTGCTAGTGCCGTGGTATGAAAATTTATGGGAGTAAAATCAAATGTCACATGTCACACGTTACGCGTTACAGGCTACAATATTTTTCAATACATATCTATTTATATAGTATAATACATATGATATATATTATGGTAATATGTCTTAATTATATTTATTAAATTATTTATTTAATCGTTCGTAAGGAGTAAACTCCAGTCGTGCATCGGAGCTGAGCTGATAATCCTTATAAAAAGATTATAAAGAGATAAGTTTCATTATTCTTCTATTTCAGATGATTCGATAAAGACTATTCTGTAAGTACGTATGTCCATACCGCATTCTGATGTCATAGTGACAGAATATTTTTCAGTTTTACTGTCAGGGGGCACTGTGATCGGTAACGCTAACATAGCTCCGGTGTGCTGCGACAATATGACCCGGTCTAACCGCGGTAAGAGAGCGCGAGATGTTATTCTAAATAGTTTGTCCGTGTAGAGAATGTGACTTATGTCAGACATGTTTGTGCCTCTTTCAGCCAATAACATAGCTAGCACTATTTTCCCAATGGTTGTTTCTAAAAAAAAAACATAATTTTAATTATCGCGATCAATTTAATTTGATTTTTTTCCTACTTACAACGATTGCAACGAAACAAACACTAAATGTTACTGGTGTTACAATACATCAGTGAAAACCGCATTTAAATCGGTTAAGCTGTTTCTAAGCCGTCCAAACGCACAGACAAACATTCTAAGAAGAATTATTTTTTTGACCTGGTAACGTAGATACGTGTACAAATTGTTGTGTTGAAAAAATATTTAATTTAAACACACGGTTCGTTTACGATTTTATTATATACCTAGATTTCTTACTCAATCTGCTGTTAAAATATAATTAAAAAATAATAATTACCTATTAAGTTGTCGAAAATTTCGATCATAATTTCTGATGCTTGTTCCATTAATGCATAACGCATGGCTTTCACCATTAAATCATTGCGATGCGGAATCAGAAGCACAGTGGTGCGATAACATTCACAAGATTCTCCACAACTGCAAGGATTCATTGGCCACTGGTCTACTTTGGCTTGCAAAGTGTCTAACGCCAAATCCCATCGAGGTTGTGTCGTTATCCTCACGAAGAACTCCCCGATTTCGCTTCTGAACCAAATCCAGGAGTTCCCTATTTGAGTACTTAAACAGATAATTTGTAAATAAATTTTGTGTTCTTGAATATCTTGTCCACTTTCTTTTGGCATACCGAGAAGAGCTACTTCCTTATCATGCAAGTGAAGTCGTCGTATATAAAATTTTGATTTATTGTCATTCTCAAACACAACGGGAATTGTAGGCTCACAGTCTGTTATAGAAACAGTGTAAACAGCATTCACCGCAAAAGGTGAAGACACCAACACGTCTACTTTGTTGGGACGATATATCGGCCCCATTACTTTACATTTTTTAAATGGATTGAGCGACCCGATGCATCCTTTAAGAAGAAATACTATATAAGTATCAAAAAGTCTCGTTTTGTTATATCCATGTACAAGAAGTATAGCATTTTCTTCATCAACAAAATTAGCGGTGTATTTAATAGCCAAATACATCTTCTTACCGCTGTCCACAGCCGCTTTTTCTACGCTGAAACCGTTTCTCGTGTTACTTAGCAATTGATAATTGAATATTAAAGATTCTTGAGTTGTAGGATTAATAGCCACTAGGCGAGTCGAACTCCTTAATAAGGGAGGATTAAACTTTACGGTATCTTTTGGTTTATACATTGGCAAAACAATGTACAAATGAACTGATAAGAATAACATGTGCAAAAAGTTTGGTTCAAAAAAGTCTTTGCTTGTCAATGGAAAATAAAGCCTGAGTTGGTTCATAGCTTCTATAATAAGACATGCGTTGTTAATTATAGCACCCTCATCATTGTTATCTTCTAATTCGCAAAAAGCTGAAAAATGATCGCTCAGAAATGGGCAATTATTTAACATAGCAGATATTATAGCAATGCCATCAATTAAATCATTAGTAATATTAGTTATTACTTTTACGCGTTTATTTTTGTTGCGTAGATGTTGATGTTGTGTTTCAACCTGCTCATTGTACCAATCGATTAATATTTTAATTATATCCTTTTCCTGAGAACTGACACATACACATTCGAAAAAGCAACTGTCCATAACAAACACTTTATAACTTTGCAGAATAAAATCTATCCAACTCTGTTTATTTAGTCTATAAAATAAATTCACATCAGATATCAGTTCTCGCGTCATCAAAATATCGGCATTTCGTTTAGGTGTCACATATTCCGAATATATAACAAATTGATCATAACTTAATAAAAATTTAGCTTTAAGAATCCATAAATCTGCACCACGGGCTCTTAATAAAGTGATTACTTCTCTGTATGTATCATGAATTTCTTTTACACACTTAAATTCATCATCAACATTTGTAATCCTAGAACAAAAACATTATAAGTAATGTATTGTAAGCAATTATTTTAAACCTTTGTACAATGAATGTCACTTACGTTATCTTCCTAATATGTTTCATTAATGGTCCTGCAACTCTTCGAACAAAATTTAAATAAGAGACGTTAATTCCCTTTGTTTTTGTACCATCGTGTTGAGATGAAATTGCAGACGATATGGCATGAAGTGTATCAGGTATTATGGGAAATAAATCCCTACGAAATCCTTGTTGAAACATCCATTTCTCCAAGAAACTCATACATGTTTCCATATATTTGTACAGTTTATTCTGCGTTTCAAGCGGATAATATGGATATGGATTTTCTTCTGGATCAACTATGGAGCTTGTGTATAATGTCAAAGGACAATAAGAAAAACAGAAACTAACCTCTACATCACACCATGATCCGTAATTATTGGTGAAATTCAAAATTAATAGTTTTGAATAGGTTGTGTGACATGAAACGCTTATTTCTACAACGAGTATTGTATACGAGACACCTGATTCTTCTATATTATTAGTTTCAATGAACTTAACGCACAAATTTGTTTCTTCCATGGAGCCACAACAAAAAGCCTCTTGTTCGAATTTACCTTCTACTTTAATTTCAATTTGACGACTAATTTTAATTCCGACTAAGCAAGGCGGAAATACAATTCGGTTCAAACTAGGAATCATTGGAGGAGTTTCTCGCCTTCCAACAAAAGTTAAATTATAGTAAGGTATAGTCATATTTTTATCCAAATACAGTAAAGCAATAGCAACAAACTTTCCATGCCCTTTGGGTTGAAATTTCAAAGAGAATTCAGCAACATTACCACGATCTAATTCAAATTTTATATAATTGTCAGTTATGATTGATTGATTTTCTTCTGTTTGGAGATTTAAAGTGAAATGTGGTAATAACTTTGATATAGCAATTGTTACGTAAAGGAAATATTTTGATATGTTAGTCATGGTAAAATTTAGAGTGTTTTTATCTATTGGATCATAATCGATTTCAAATTTGTCGACAGAAAATTGTATCCATGGTACAGTTATCACACCACTTATGCGACAGTAGCTGATGTCCTTATTAACAGATTTGACTTTAACCTTTGCGTTATTCTCGTACAATCTGAAAGTATACAAAGCAGGATTAGAACATATTAGGTAGGTAAAAAAATGTTCTGCGCATTACAGATCACAGCTTACTTACGCTTCTTGTTTTCCGATATAATATTGAAGTTCCGTTGATGATGTTATTTCATTAGGAGGGCCCAGTAAATCATTGACTTTAAATGGAATATACATTTCATATTCGCGTCGAAAAACATCAAATACTTTTATATAAACAATTTTAGATGCACCTCCGTCAATAGAAAATTTAAGAGCTCTCTGCTTTTCATTGCCCATACCGATGAAAACATTAAATATATTTTCGTCACCCGTATCTAGGATTTCGACCTCAGATAGCAATGAGCCTATATTTTGAAATGTTACAGGTACATATGTTATCATGTCGCATGGTATACGAGCCATATATATATTTTTGGGATGAACAATAATTTTGGGTTCAACAACACTTCCACTAACTGGTAAAACTACATTTTCTTTATTATTTATTTTGACTAACACATCAAAAGAAAATTCTAACACACAAGCAATTTTAACTATTAATTTAAAGGTTGTTATCATTTTAGGTCTTATTGTACCGCTCATAGGTTCTATTCTAAAACCAGGTACTAACGGTTCAAGAACGTGAAACATAGCAATTTCACGCGATGAATTCTCCAATTTAACATGCCTTTCTACTTCTAAGTTTAAAGCAATCTCTTTAAATATTACAGCTTGTTCTAAAAATTTTATAGACAATTTTCTTGTAGTTACAGTTAGTTCTATTGGTATAACTTTTTCTACTTTACTTATTGACAGGAAATCTACTTCGTGCGTCTTAGTTTTCGTAGCTTTACACACGTAGGATATATCACATATTTTACAAGAATGTTTAAGGACAGTGCCAGTAGCCGGTGTTATTTCAAATGGCACGTCTGGTTGCAAATCAGCCCACATGAAGTTCACGTTAATATTGAAATAATTAAATATTCTAACAGGCGCAGATGTGATAAAGCTTTCAGTAGTTACCATTCCGAATTTCAAACTTTTGTCTTTTATAAGCAATGTCGGATCTTCAACTTGAAGACTGTATGAGTGTTTAAGAAAATATTTCTTATCTATAACATATTGAAAAGTTCCATGATAACTTCCTTTTATGAAACCAAGACAAAGTACTTTTATTTTAATGTCACTGAGAGCTTTTAATTTTAAAAAATAATTTGAAAGTTTTTTGCCAGTATAATAAACGCAATTGTCATTCATTAAATCAATCGTTATGTCATAGTTTGTTTTATTCATAATAGTTAATTCCTGTTCTCCATATGTTTGTAATGCCACTCTCCCAAAATCTAAATAAAAAGGTTCAAACAATACGTCTAGAAGGTCGTAGATAGTGACGCTTTTGGGAACTGGCGTACAAAAGTTTTTCGATAGCACTGTTTCCACTATCAACGTATTCATACAAGTATCGTTTTTACATGTGAACTTCTGTATAGCTTTCTTAGATCGTAAACTTTTTGATAAATTTAATAATTCTAATGCCTTCTCTTTTTTTTCCACATGAATATTTACTTCCTCTCCAACATAAGTATATACAAAACTTGGTTCATATAATTTGTGCAAAGATTCAACTACCACTTCTTTCCTGTTTTTGCAAAAGCCAACTTTTAATTTACCTTTAATAAAGTACTTTAAAAAGTTTTCATCTGTCGTCATGTTGTTATCAATACTTTTATCTTCGGCTGTGTCATGAGGGTTCCTTATTCTAAAGATTAAATTGTTGGCAACTCGTAAACACCTTGGTGTTACAGTTATGCATATACGTCTTGATGATCTCGGTGCAATACTGAAGCTATGTGGTACTATTTCGTAACCCGTCACTCTTACATATTGCATTTTAACAGCCATGAGTGTTGATTCATTTGTTATTCGTACATATTTCGTAGCTGAATTACCAATAAGAACATTTCCAAAATCAATAACTTCAGGGTGATGCGTTAATTTACAATATTCAAACTGTCCGCTAATGTAGTATCTACCGAGTTCAGAATGTGATTCGTCATTACAGCATCGAATGCCATCAATTTGAATCAGTCGTAAATCGAACACAAATCTATTGCCTGATTGTTTACTATGTTTCATTTTGGAGATGCATTCATTTCGCGGTGTATAATTTATATTTATAATACTCTTATCAATTTGTACAATGTCAAAAGCTCTATGCGGTGCGGATACTTCCCGAGATTCATCGAACATCTAAGTAAAATAAATAATAAAACACATCTAAGTATCTTAAAGAACAACTTATTAGATTTTGTATAATTTTGGTTTTTACTAAAATTGTTTTATACTGCCCGCGATTTGCGAAAATATAATATAATACTGTCTTACATGCATTTGCAATTCACGATTTGCAAAGTTTTGAACTTACACAGTCATTTTGTTACTTTGCATGCAATTTTCTATGTTCGGAAATAAAATGAATGACAAGTGAAAAAAAAAACACAAGAACACAAGAAAGTGTGATTTTAATAAATTAACCCTCATTTGCTTCATGTAGGTAAAGCTAGTAAGGAAATAAGAATCTGTTGCCTCTGAATATATTATGTAAAGTTATTCTGATCGGATTGACAAAACCATGAAAAATTAACCTATCTTCATTTGGAGTAAGTACCTTGTCTCCGGAAGTACTGTGTATGAGTTTCCGCGTCCTAAGTAAAGAATGATCAATATTTTACTTACCATTAATCGGCCATTACACATTGTTTTAAAATAGGCCGACCTTTCGAGATCGGTTACAACATCGAGATGTATAGACGTCGACAGCCCAACCAAAGAAATCGGAAACTCAACAACTTTGAATTTTTTAAATATCCTATCAGGGTCGTAACGATCACATTTCAAAGGCTTTATTAAATTATCTTGTGATGTCATTTGTATGGTGTATTAACAAAAATGCTATATTTTATTTAGAGTTAATTATTGTTGACATATTATTATGTAAATATTGACATTAAGAAAATTCGTGAAAGACACAGACTAATTACATATTCTGGACAGGGGTTGACAGAATATTTTTTTTAAAAAACTATCACAGCTCTTATACTTTTTTGTGACCCATTTCAAAATGCAAACAAATTGGAAATCCAAATCGAAGTAATTTTGTTTGACAGACTCTCCTGAATTATTCCAGATTTCTGCCACGGCATGCGCTGCGATCGCTTTACTCTACCCCATCATACACTTCAAACGTAGCTATCGATATATAAATCGTCTAGTAGCAGGTAGTTCGGTTGTGTCCATTGACAAAGCTATGCTGAAAATGAATTTCGATTGGATTGCGAATATACTCGTAACTATCTTTATTATTAATAATATTGTAAGTTACAATTAAAACAAATCATAACTAAGCGATTCACGAATAAAACGTTATCATATTTATTTTTATGTGTATAATTTCTAAATTCTTTTCTTCAGAACGTCACCCCGCTATGAGTAGAAGTAAAATAGGTACCCCCGCGAACGGGATAACGCGCTAGAGTAATATTGTAGATGGATGTAAGCACCGGGGGTGTGTCATACGACTTCTGCAAATTAGTTCGGGGCGGGGGAGCCCCGCTCGCCTCCATGAATCCCCCGCTAGCCCAAGGGTTTATCAGATTCGGGGGGGAAAAAATGACTTCTCAATGTGTAGGAGGGCGGCGCGCAGTGAGAGTGCGCGGCGCAGGGCGGTCGTGGGCGGAACCGCCACGTGGGCCCGATTTTCGTCAGCGTCGCGACGTGGGCCCGGCTTTCGTCAGCGTCTACTTCACTTTACAAAGAACTCAGGAATTATGGACAGGTGTCGCTGTGTTTGTGTGAAACATTTTTTGTCTGATTGTTTGTAAATGTTGTGTAACAGTGTATCGATGGACGCTAGGTACGGTGACATTATGGCGGAATGTGAAATGCGGCGCGAAGTCGCCATAGACGGGACTTTGGACGCGATGCGTCCGTTAGATCCGCCGCCGCCTGATGTTCTTTTAGCATTGTTAGCAAGAAATAAAGCGCTTGAAGGTAAGGCTTACAAAACTACAAAACACTTATAAATACTTTGACAAAACTATGTTTTAATTTTATTATTAAAAGCAATGGTTTGGATTTGTATTATTAAATCGATGTTTAGAAACTAGGTAAGTATAGTGTGCTGTGTGTTACAAAAAAGTAGCAACACTTGTGAACCGAATATATGGCGATTAATAAAATGAAAAGGTTAATTAATATGTTTTCAATATCTAGTAGAAAATTTAATTAAAAGAAATAAACAAGTATCGATTGATTAATGGCATTAAGTTAGTTATTTCGCTCCCTGGTAAGTACCTATATAACAAACGAAAAGCGATACACCGAGATCTTTAAGATTACCACAGTAAAAGAGAAAAATAGGGTTAGAATACCGAAATACAGGGATCGCATAGCCAATCACATAAATCAGCTTGCTTTGATTCAGCAAGAGTTATCTTTATCAGGCCTACTTGTCGCCTATAACTCAAGCAACATCACATGTGCTGAAAGTGTTAACCGACTATATTAGATTTAATAAGGTTAAGGGTTTGAGGGGGAAGGCTCTGGCATCTCTTAACTCACTCGCGGTGGTCTTCTTTAAGGAGGTGGTTACTGCGGCCTGAAGGTCTGCCCAAACGACTGTGAAACGCATTATGCTTTGCTACTACTACCTTTACTACATAAATTATACCATAGGCACACACTAATTCATTTTTATTAAACCATAGGCTTGAGATTGACCAAGCAGTTTATGCAGTATATGCAGTCTATGCAGACTATGCAGTCAAGCAGTCTAAGCAGTCTGCGTCTGTGTTTCCCCAAAATTACAACCTCGGGGTTTTCAAACGTAGGGTAAATGGGCATCTACTAGGTAAGCGTGGTCCACCTTCGGCCGCATCTGCACCTAACATCAAGTGAGATCGCGGCCAAGCGCTGCCTTGACTTATATATAAAAAAATAAAAACTATGGAAACTAAGGAATTATATTTAAAAATTCAATAATAAATGTTTGCTCACACAAAAAGAGAGGAGTTACCATTCGTCTCTTTTTTGTATACGTTGTTCATATCGCATGGTACAATTATCGGCAAGTGAGACACGTGTCAGGGTTTTGGTGTAGGACGTCGCCACGCGACGGGGCGATGTTCCCATACCACCATGCTTTTCTATGGGCTTACACACCATACGGCTTCGTGCAATCAAGTTAAGTGCTACCAAGTAGGTGCGTCGATAAGTACTTTTGATTCCACTACCATAACAACTTATACAACACCTTTTAGAATAAAACGTATAATGGGGCACTTAGTAAATTGTTCAACTGAGTTGTTGGTACCTTTGTCAATACTTTGTAAAACACAGGCGACGATAATTCATAATTCCTATTAATAATGAATTTGTATTAAACTATATTATATATTAGTGATATATTATATGATATGATTATATAACTTATATTAGTGACCACTACTATAAGTGCTTACTAAGTACCCACTATTAAATGTCAGCCAAAATAAGAACTATAGACAGAATTCTGAGGACAATTCTAATGAAAGATTTTGTGTTCCAAGCTATACCCTCAATTTTAGTTTATTTTTATTGAAAATATTGGTTCCCAAGTTTACTGATATCATCCCATAATGCCATTTATTTTTTAAAAATTGGTTTTTACACCATTTCACTATGCAATTCGGCATTTTCACTAATGCATTTGTGTGTATCTAATCGTGTAGGTATGTACATAACGAGGACGTAGTTTTACCGGCTTCACTCTGCTGTCCACAGGGCTCTTTATCTTTAGTTCTTATTTTATCTGAGCAATAAACTTAAAGAGAAGTGGGACTACCACAGTCAACTTTGAGAAATCATTTTCAAAGTTAGCACTGCCGTTAATGAAACCCGGGATCGATGCCGCTCAAGCAACCATTTTAACAACTCTGCCAACAATAATATTACTAACAATAATATTGGAAACAACAATATTGACAAGAAAAAAACCGGCAACTATATTACTTAGTACTGTTTTTTTCAATTTCTAAATTGTTCGGTGACCTTAATCAGGTGTAGTTCGTAGCTACGCAGTTAGAGTTTTAGTCGTTTCCTTATACCTAGTTATAATAAATATTAAAGATCATAAAGTAATCTTTTACTAAAGTAAATACTAATGTAAAAATAATAAAACCTATATTATTTTGTGTAAAGCTTAATTTGTTATGCTGTGTGATTACAAGCTTTGGGGTAGGTTTGCCGACATCATCCTGGCGGTCGCCCGCCGCAGGCAAATTATTGTTTTTTTCTACGCTATTCATTGAATAATATAACATTGTTGTGTAATATCAAAAGCGACCGTATCATGGTAGCGTGGGATTTTTTAAAATATAAATAGACAGGTTGACGGTCCACTTGATCGTAGGTGGCTAATACCACAGCATACTTCTAGCAGAGCATACTTATTTCATATAGTAGGCCGACGCCTTTGATGTTGGGCGATACCGCCGCCTGTGTAGGTATTTAAAAATTACGGAAGGGTTGACACAAATTAAGTAATATAGAATGTGCTTAAGTACCTTTCTTCATCGTGCTGAAATTGATGAAAGCTTAGTTCTTTATTTATGCGAGATAAAGATTTGCACGCCCTTACAGCACATGCCGTATGCACCATTTTGATTTATATAATAAATTAAAATCTGAAAGACACGATAGCCCTGGAATATTTATCCCAAGCTACTAAGAACGACGAAGTATGCAGCTTGGGCACGTCCCACTCGCGCCTCACCCCTCACGCCCCGCACGATTGCCCTGTCTAGACGTCTCCGTCGGCCTACTATATGAAATAAGTATGCTGTGCTTCTAGTATGCTGTGCTAATACTATTGACTAAAGCACAAGCAGCGCCCTAAGGGCCCTAGCCAAGAGCAAACGTACAGTCATAAACGCTACGCTCAGGCTACGCTACGCTTAGGAGAAAGCTTTGTGATTGGTCATAATTTTATGTGGGTGTTACAACAACCAATTACCGGGCTTTATTTTTTAACGTTTCGTAAGTACGCAAAGGGAGCGTTTGCATTGGTATGCTCTTGTCTTGGCTAGGGCCCCAGGTGTTGCAAGTGCGCTAACAACTAGAGTAGGATTAAGGATAAGGTATTGGGAAAATTGGCTAAGCATCCCTTTAGTAGGAGCAATTTGTGCATGTTAACAAGGGCACTAACGGGGCACTGTCGTCTCAACAGGCACCTTAAAATAATGGGTCTCGCTAGTACGGGAGAGTGTCGCTTCTGCCATGAAGCAGAAGAAACACCAATGCATATCCTGTGCGAGTGTGGCCCTTTGATGCACAAGCGTAGTCACATCTTAGGAAGCCACACAATGGCTTGTGAAGATGTGAGGAATGCCTCTATCAAAAAAGTACTACAGTTCCTTGACGTGGTAGGTATTGGTAGAGAGCTTTAGTTTACGTGGCGATCACAATATTTCAGCAATGGACGATGTGATACTGGTACTCTAGTAGACAGGAATAGCCACAAAGCAGATAATAATAATAAGCATCCCTTACTCACTCACCAAAACACAACCAGCACACACATACTGTTATTTCACAGTTGTAATAACAGTATGTGTAAGGGTGGTCTTCTGTAAGGGGGTGGTTACTGGCGCCAGATGAGCTCCCCAAATGACTAAGAAACGCACAGTGTGACTCGCCATTACTTTCCAGATTCAGACCAGAGCCAACTTTTAAAGTTCATTTCCAACATTGAGGAATCGAACCCGATAACCCTGGAACAGAGCGCCAACACAAGCCTCGTAAACACTGATCCAACGGGCCTGTCATAACTACAAAATCCAAAACTATTATTTAAGCCACATGAAAAAACATGAAAAAAAAAACATTTAAAGGAACTATTTCATTAAGCTGAAAAGGGGGCGGAGATGTCTCCTATTGTATTAATCGTATTAGAACAGGAAGTAGACGCGTGGCGGTGCGTGCGCGCCTCAATACGCTTCCTTCCGCTTTTTATTACACCCTTTTTGTGTTTTCTGTGATGTCACTTGTTGAAACACTTACCATAATTGCATTAAACACGAAATAATTACATACCTTCCCACGTAGGTAATTTTATTTATAAGTGATATGTACGAGTATTTACTCGATTCCAGTCAGAAATTATGTCGGTTTAATAAAATTACAACTACTTAAGTAAGTAAGTACTCGTACTTAGATGTGCTCGCAAATTTGTACGCGCGTTTTTAGAAAATCCCACATGAACCTATGTTTCTCTTTTCCCACAGAAACCTACAAGAACATATGTTAGTGTGTGTGATAAACTGTTTGTGTGCCAAATTTCATCCAAATCCGTTCTGCCGTTTTGACATCCAAACACAAACTTTCGTATTTATAATTAGGATCAGGATTAGAATTGTCAATGCAAGCTTATATTGTTAAAGGTCGGCAGGCAGACTGACTGTCTACTTCATGACAGTTGGTAACCGTCGCCAAGCAACCACATAAAGGTTGCAAATGCTTTGACCATGATAGGATAAATTTAAATAGCCAGTTCCGAAAATGTTGATAAAAATACACGTCCCAATATATCTCGTATACTGGGATAGTTGGTTAATTATAACGATACATCGATAACAGAAAACTAATGATTTAGACGTATAGAAAACAATAGGCCTGCATTTATGTCGTAGTTACATTTTAACCACTGACCGGTGGGTTTATTATCCTCTCGACGGGGGGTGACATCTGTCGGTGCGCGCCCCTCTTTATAGCTACCCTCGATTCACCTTAACTCACCTGATATTACTTCTAATTTTTAATTTCTCATTCGATGGGTTTTGCTACTACGTAAGGGAATTGTAATCGCTTAAACACAATAGTCTATTACTTTCATAATAAATTTCTTATAAGACCTCAGAGATTTCTTTTTTGTTTTTTCTTCCTTTTTCGGGACTCTAGGTACCTAGTACTTAAATGTTCTTCGTTTCAAACGGCGTGGATACGCAGGCGGATCAGATAAAATCACCGCAAGTACTTACATTTAGATGGTCAGTCAGTCTCTGGCTGTACCTTGTTGATTTCTTCTCTTACGGCAGACATTTCGTGATATTTGTGTAGTTCTTCGCATCGAAATAACCTGCGACCGACTAACCTATACGCCGCTCTGTCACATCGGTGTTAATGCCTGTGAGATAATAATTATATAAATCGTATTTCTATAATATCTTCGAAACCCTGCTCATACGACAATCAATCAGCCAGTGATCTAGGCGGATTGAAAGGCTGGATTAGTTGCTGCCTCCGCATTATAGAAGTGTGCGCCAAACAACAAACGCTCAAAACTCACTCTGTTCCGACCTTCCGGAGAAAGTTCGTTGTATGAGGTATTACTTATGTCTTATCGTAAAAGTAACTGATCCTAGTAAGTACATTTTCCTTCTCGAAATTTCCTTTTTTCTAAAGACAGAAGCCACCATCAAGTGCATTTCAGCAGCACTGGACATCTGTATGTTACGTACATACCTATGCTATTAGTAGGAGCCGAGTTCAATCCTGACTTTCTATTTTTTATAAGGAATACTTGATTATGGCCTGCGGATTAGCAAGACATCACATGTTTTAAAGGTTGCTAGTTTCTCTGATTTTCTAGTGATGGTTAATTCTTATAATATAATAAAACTATAATAATTTAATTATTAATAAAAGATTATTAATTAGACTTTTTATTTTTAATTAGTTGCTTTATTCATTTTATTAAAGTTAAATAAAAAAATACAAGTCTCTCGTAGAGGCGCTCAAAAAGAAGTCAAAAAGCACGTATTTGCAGTCACTTTTTTAAGCGATAAAACATAACATCAAACAAAGAAAAGTCTTCAAAATTATTTGTAAGGTGAAGGGCATTCTTTGATTATACTCGTACAAGTACGAAGGGCTCGCTCGACACAAAGCCGTGCAGTGATCAGCTTTATCCCTTTGTTAGCGTTTTAATCAATCAGAGAGAGAAAAAGCGTTTACTCGCCGACTGTTCACATCGGCTGGCTTATGCCTGTTAGCGGTTTACGTGGTATTGACGAGAGGGAAATATTGAAAGCGCGGTGCACCCTTACTTAGGTATATGTATAAGGCAAAGTATAAAAGTCAAACTTTGTTTTCAATTCGATGTTAAAAATTTAATTTAATTATTTATTTGCTTTCTTACCAACTTTAAAGACTTATTTTTTATATAAATTCTTCTCAAGACAATATATTATTGACATGAATATGTCTTTTCTCTGGGGTCTATTCGAAAGAATGTGTGTCACGAAAATCGTTACCATGACGTAAATGAATTAATTCGAAAGAATGTGTGTCACGAAAATCGTTACCATGACGTAAATGAATTAATTATAATTTGTTCGTTTGTTTATATATATATTTTATCCCTGTTGACCATAGAAGGATTAAGGATAAGGGGAAAGAATAAGGATAAGGATAAGGATAGGGATGGGGATAGGGATAGGGATAGGGATAGGGATAGGGATAGGGATGGGGATGGGGATGGGGATGGGGATGGGGATAGGGATAGTTTGTTCGTTTGTTTATATATATATTATCCCTGTTGACCATAGAAGGATTAAGGATAAGGGGAAAGAATAAGGATAAGGATAAGGATAGGGATAGGGATAGGGATAGGGATAGGGATAGGGATAGGGATAGGGATAGGGATAGGGATAGGGATAGGGATAGGGATAGGGATAGGGATAGGGATAGGGATAGGGATAGGGATAGGGATAGGGATAGGGACCATTTAAATCTTTCTTTTCATTTATGATATGAGACATATTCATGTCTACTGTGCCATCGAGAAGCCATGGCACTTTTTTTATATTATATCTTACGTTAGTTAAATATGTTAATTAGGTAATATTTAAGGATATATTTATTAACAAAGATTAATAACTATTATTATTATTAGTTAACTTGGATATTGTTAGTTTTATACAACTATTTTGTAACATGTTTTATACCTAAACAAATACAATTGTGTCAACCAATCAAATAGTCATAAAGAAGTTTTTTAATTTCATATGTAAATTAGAAATAATGATACCTTCCTCTAATTGCGAGGGAAAATATCGCAACGAAAATTACGGCCAGAGCACAGTTTCTAAATTAATTGTCCTAGTATTAGCAGTTTTTGTAGACGTCTGAAAATCTATCAATTTGCAGTGACTATAATATAGTAGAGCTGTTCTCATTTTGTGGAGACTCCTTTGTTTGAAATCAGTATGATTCTTTCTATTTCTTATTGTTCTTTGAAAAAAATCTTTAAAATCTTTAAGAAACTTTAAAAAAATATTATTAAAATTGGAAATACTTATACAAATTCACTATTATGTTTGTTTTACCGGCAACAATAGTGAAAATATATTTTTTTAAAAACATATTGTTTTGTAATTTAAAAAAAACCATTTTAAGTAATTGCCTACTATGCTTCCGTCGTGGAGTCTCATAAAAACAAGCTCTTATCTACTAAAATCGTATTAAAAACGAAATGGGCGCAGCACGATGCGAACGATGAGGGGGATAGGTAGTTATGTGCGTAGGTAGTGTTTTTGACTTCAATTAGTTGTATTGATCACGCACTGTTCATTTGAAAAGATTCATCAAAATTATATACGTATATTAAATCTCTATGAAGACTTAATTCCGTTACAGTAGACGTTACTTTTAAATTGCTACGTTAAGGAGAAAATTAAGAAGACGGCCGACCTCAGTCCCTCATTACTCCGTAGTATTAAAAGGTTCCCTTGTAGAATATGTATTTTTACGAGCGCCTATGGGTTCAAGCTCTTGCATGTTTGATGCGAACAATCTCAGCCGCCCGTACCTTGCCGCGCATGACTCTGCCGCCCGCCCAGACACCTGTGTCGTTCGCTCTTGGGCGGGTCTGTATTATCTTCCGCTTTCTTGCAAATGTGTTCGCAAATATTGTTTGTTAACTTATGATTGAAGGAATAAACACAACAGTTTTAAAGATTGAAAATTGTATCCTATTACAGTAATACCTAAATGCGAAAGTTTGTGAGGATGTATCT
This sequence comes from Synanthedon tipuliformis, assembly GCA_947623395.1. NCBI lineage: Eukaryota > Metazoa > Arthropoda > Insecta > Lepidoptera > Sesiidae > Synanthedon > Synanthedon tipuliformis. Next base: position 6,794,028 of record OX392408.1, on the reverse strand, counting down.
TTCACGAAAAAAACGGCTGAACGGATTTGCATAAAATTTGGCACACATATGGTTTATTATCTGGATTAATATACATATATGATGGTTTTTATCTTAGAAAATTGCTAGGCTCCCGGGGGATTACTAATAATCTTTTCTCAGGGGTCGTATTTTTTTTGAACGCGAACGAAGTCGCTGGCACCAGCTAAGCTTACACATAAAAATGACAGAAATAGTTAATGAATATAAGAGTTTTAAACAAAGTTTAACTTTGAATAGAGCTGCAACCGGTAGCGACGTACCTATAGATAGATGCCTATAGATGTATACACAACTCTCGTACATGTAGATATAGATATTGCAACGGGGCGGGTGTGTAATACAGGGTGTGCAGGGGCAGGGATGGGGATGAAGGGGGTTTCTGTAATCAAGGAGAGTAGGTACGCGTCCCTAGGCACCAGCCGCGACCCCTCCCCTGCGCTTACCGCATACAGCCCCTCTCTCTTGCACTCCAGTCCTGAAACCAACACGAAACCGTTATGGCTGTGTCGACGCTAGAGCCTTTATTGACTTATGATTTACCAAGTTAAGAAATCTATGGAACTATTATTGTAATGAGATATTTGTATAATAATCGATATAATATTCTGTACATTTTATAAAATAAAGTCACTGTAATTTTTTTGTCGTTTCTCCACTAACTTCGAATAAACCACTCAACAGATTTTGATACGGTTTTCACTAATAGAAAGAGCTATAACGAGGAAGGGCAGTTTTTCTCCAAATTATATAGACAATTGCATCTGTGCGAAGCCGTATAGTTTGTTATGAGCATTGAGGGCCTAGTAGGTTATTGATAACTACAGAAAATATCTTTTGGTATACTAATAGTCAGATTGGCTACCCATGTAGGAGACCCAGCTTGGAAATTTGGTCGGACCCGCGAGGCTTGCCTCTGAGAGATTTTCGATTTCATGCGTGGAATTATGAATAATTTCTCAACAGTAGGGAAAAGTAAATATTATGAGGAAACCTGGTATTTTAGAAAGAGAGAATAATCTCTTAGGACTTGTGAAGCAATTCAGTCCTAAGTGGCTGGCAGCTTATATAAGTAGCTTATATTAAATCACAAATTTTAGTGAATTCGATTATCTTGATTTTTAAATCATTAGGTAAATGGATTTTGTTGTTGGTTGGTTGGTTGTGCGGACTTTATCCTTATTAATTTTGTCAGCCATTTCATTTAAAATCAGCCCGCAATTTATTAAAATTCAATTACTCAACATAAAGCATTAAATTTAATATTATTTTATAATTTAATATAAAACTAAAGCGTTAAAAGCGGACAAAAACAAAGGGAAAAGAATGTTACCACATAAACAATGAACTTTCACACTAGTTAGCCAAGTTGATTTAGCGTGGATTGTGGAATCAAAGTGTAGTTGGTTTGCGGTGAAACAGTAATTGAATTTGGTAAACAATACATTTCTCGTGTCTTTCGGGTACATTCTGAACACGCACGCTCTCCGTACACCTGTGCAAAGATTTATATGCCACTAAGCAACGAAATAGTATATCTCTACTAAGTAAACGCATTCGTGGGCGATTTTTTGGAACATTCATTATTTTCACCAAAAACATTTGGGCCCCTGAATCTGTATCTGTATCTTATTTTCTAATAATAATACTTCTAGTGGAATATTCACTATATTTATATAAATATTAGTTTTCAAGAAAATTTCAATAAAAATAATAGAAGTTAATAATCACCAAAAACGTAAAAACAATAAAATCCTTTTTAGCGGATGCTTACGTTGCGAAATAAAGCTTATTTCGAAGTTTCAGCTCGAGTTTCGAAGACTTATTACTAGTATTAGCGTGCATTGATGTAAAATCAGTCAACGATTTTATAAATTATTTTACATCTTATTATTATTATGTCTTATGTTTCTCTTCTAAGAAATATCTACCAGCATTTGATTATTATTTTAGTTAGATAAACTATTATTGTATTATTTTTATTATTTTTTAATAGTAATTAAAAATAATAATTTTAATATACTCTTTTAGTATTAATCTGTTGGATTTTTTTTCAATCTGTTTTTTAGAAGAGGAAAAATATTGCATACATGGGATTGTTTCTAGTAATGAGGTCCACTTTGGAACCTTCACAGATCGTTACCTCTACATACAGAACAAAACGCTAAAACAGTGAATTATTTCGGGATTCTTTTGTCCCCGTATTTGGTCATTTAATATATTTACAGATAGTTTTCAACAATAGCGTATCAGTCAACAGGTCAAAAAGTTCGTGACGCTTTTTATCCGCGAGAAAAAACAATAAAGCAATCTCTCACAAGTATCATTTTCACCCGGGACGTCGGATAAGTGTAAACTGTATGTCATAATTGAATCGCGAGGGTTAGTTTGACCCCAATGCGAGCATTAGTGTTACATTTGATTGTCATATATATGTTCTTGTGTTGTTTGCTTTCTAATGGATTACATGTGGCTTACTTTGCTGCATTACCACAATATCTAAACTTGTTCAGTTATTTATTTATATAAAAAAAAACAGTAGCACTCCGGGAGTGCCGAAAGAAGTGAAAACTTGAACAATTACGTGTGTATTTTTTGAATCGTCAGGAAAGTACAGATTATTATATACAGATTTGTCGGTTAAACGGTTACTCGGTAACAATAAGTCGCGAGTTCAATGGTTTATTCCAGGTTTATTCCCATATCAAAAGTTGTTTTTTTATTTTTTAAATTAATCGGTGACACGATTACGGTAACAGGTCACGAGTTCAATAGTTTTTTCCCATCTCAAAAATGCCCAACGCGCCTAAAGAAGTTTTCACTTCAAAATAAAAAAGCTTTTTATTTTCCAACGCGGTCGAAGTCGCGGGCACCAGCTAGTTGAAATCAAAATGACAAAGAATACAACACGTTTGTATACTGGTATTTATTTCAAATAGAATTAAATATAAACATAAAAACAGAAGCGCTTTCTCTCAGCGGGTTGACGCAGTTTGTATTTGCTCGCGGCACCGCGGGGGTCATTACTAAACTCCATTACACTTTTTGTGCCAAGTGTTTTGGCGGTATAACAAGGGTGAAAACGACCCTAAAAAACGGATGACACGCTCTCTGCATCCTCCGCTTTTTTTTACGGTTTGTGAGAAAGAAAAACATTTGTATGCATTATTTATTATGCAATAGGAAATAATTGTAACAGTATTTTCTAACAATCTTATAATTCTACATAGTAAGTAGGTACACTGATTTAAACAGATTTTTTATTAATAATAATAATAATAGTAATCATTTATTTCAGATATAACATCATATTATTTACATAATATACAAACAAAATACATAATAATAAATTAATATAAGAACAAATTTTATATCTAAAAAACAATTAGATATTCAGAAAAAAATCCAATTCTCGCATAACCAAATTATTTAATCATTTGTTTTCTATGCTTAAATAATCACATATTTTCAGTGTAATTTCATCAATACTTTATTTATAAGTAATGCAAAAGTGTTCAAGATCGAACAACCTCATTAGTTCAACGAAATTACTGCTTAAAGGCGCAATTGCGTCTTTTGAGAGAATTAACTAAGTGAGAGTAAGATAATGAAATGAAGTGAAAACCGAATGAGGGTTCAATGGCCCGAGAACGGCCTCCACCTTCGCGATTACATCGGCGAGAATAATAATTTAATGAGTCTTTGTGGAAACCAGCTTAACAAGCGAAGACATCGTCCCACTTAGTGTGGCAATTCAACACTTACTTTCAGATTTTTATTGCAAATATAACTTCCACTTTTGTGAATTGTTAACTTCATAACTCAGATATAATAAGGACTAAAGATAGAGTCTTAGGACTAGGATAGGACTAAGGACGGCAGAGCTGGTAAAACTACCTACGTCTCACCTTATTAAAATAAGTGAAAAGTGAAAATGATAAACTGCGTAGTGAAAGGGTGTAAAAGCCAGCTAAAAAAAAATTAAAAAGCAAGATGTAAACACATTTCACCCGTAAGTAAACTTTCGAAACCAATACTTTCATAAAATAATTTCATAATATTTTCATAAAATTAAAAATCAACAAAAATTGAGGTTATAGATTCTCAATGGATTAAACGGCCTACTCACACATGTTTTTAAAACGTTTCCCAGTGTTACCCGCAGAATTCTGTCTATAGTTCAAATTTGGTCTGAGCTTCATAACAAATGTTGACACTAGGTCAGTAGATGAGTCGAATTCGAACACAAAACATAACAGTTGTAGAATTTTGAGTTGTACAATTGAAAAACAAAATTGTCTGCATTTTTGTATAAAGTATATTTTGACGAGGCCTTAGTGGCCATCAAAATAGTGTATTACATTTCTAATAATAATCTGTATTATGATAGTAAAAAATACCCAAATTTAGTACTATTTTCCAGAATAAGAAATCTGTTAAAATATCTGAGTCTGAAATATTTATTTCGTTCAAACAAAGTATGGGAACAACTTTGATAATCATGTATCGATAATCTCGAAGTATTCATATTATTCTTTTTCATCAAAAAACTTACAGTTTGATCTCATTCATTAAAATTTATGGAACCAATGAAAAATATTATATTATTTTTCAGCACAGCGCAGCTCCTTAAATCCATTGAAGCTTTAGCACGTAAGTGATCGCATAACATTTACATGCCCCAATACATTTGAATACCATTGAGAAAAACGTCATCAATCTTGAGAGGGGAACGAGCGTTCAGTAGAACAGTAATGCTCACAACATATGGCATCATCGGCACCACTACTTTTAAGTGCTGCACGGTATGAATGAATAGAAATAAAACGTTACGGCTCGATGCCTCCGAATAGACCCGCGGTCCTAGTGACCCGCACTTGCCTACACGACTGATCAAATCGAGCTAAAAGTGGACCCAGTTTATTTATAAAACCCTTTTGTAACTAAGAAAATACCCTCTCGACTCACAAATCTACATTGTAATGATATGATTACCCTTATTTAAAAAAAATACAACTAGAGACAATTATTAGGTAGTCAGCGTAAAAAAATAATACCTACACGGTTTCAAAGAATTTTTTTTTAATAATTAATAGTTATTATTTGATTGTAACTTGATAAATCCATCTATTTGATTTTCTCATGCTGTAATAAAATATAAGTATACTAGATCGACTCTCTCTGCTTCGCTCCAATTGTAATTTATAGAGTGAGTATATATGTGATAGTAAGTTAATCTGGAATAATGTACCTTTCAAAGATGATTACAAATAGTGAAAGATTTTTACAAATAGGATCAGTAGTTCTAGAGATTTATCTCCACATATAAAAAAATCAGCTCTCTCTCTCTCTATTTTTTTTTGACAAAAGTACCTATCTATTAGTCTTATTAGTATTAACTTGGTGCGTAAGTGGGCCTCAATAGTTCTTTTTCGAAAACCCATCATCGTTTCGTATGAGTTAAAACAAAAGAATTACTTTTGAGGCCTATAAAATATCCAATATTATTTCTTTTATAGAAAAACCTGACAGACGAGCTGTACCTTCAACTGATGGTAAGTTAAGTGGAGATGGCCCATAGAGTAAATCTTAAAAAAATAACTTTCAAAAAACAGGGATAAAGATTTTTAAAATCAAAACTTTCTCAAAAATAAGAATTCTGTACTCATTTGAATAAAATATCACATGAATGAAATGTTGCATTAGATTGGTATAGGGAAGGACATTGGTCTAGCTAGGGAGTGCTTTAAGCGTCGGGAGGCCACATGTCGCTCTCGTCTCGCTAATCTCCCGGATTTGCGATTCGATGTCCCTCCATTACCCGTCTCGCTCCCCCAATACGGGCGACAATACATACCTCTCACGCGACTCATTGAATATTATTGCTCTATGGGGATTTTGAAAATATGGAGCCGTTTAGCTAAAGCTGTACATTGTATCCATCCAGCGGAATTATTCATAGGCGACCCGTTGCATTTATCACTTAATGGTATTAGCTATTAGACCGTTTAATCGCTCGATTTGCGACTTTATGGCCGGGCCAAGCGATGAGGCAGTAAGATTATATTTACTTATAATACCTACACTAAATGATGTGAATAGATTGGAGTTGTAGGATACTACATTACGTTTCGTAGTCATAAACTTACTACAAGACGGAGAGAGAAGAAAAAACTCCGTCGTATGACCAAGAGATCTCATTCTCTATACATTTTACTTATTTGTGTGTTACCTGAAGTCTCCAAATTTAGTACGACCTATTTACTTACACTAGTCTGTACGCTATGCCTCACATAAAAATATTTAGTTGGTAAATTTATGGGATATGATTTTATCTATAATAATAGGTACATTATTTGTTAAGTACAATAACTTTTTTTAAATATAAGTCAAGGCAGCGCTAACCAAACCTCCTCCTAAACCACGCAACGGACTTTGATGCGGTTTTCATAATCAATTAGATTTTTATATATGTGTAATAAAACCTACTCAAGTTTATTTCCAGTGTGAAGCCGGGAGCGGGTTGCTAGTTTATATTATTAGTAGGATGTATGTCGATTGTCGATTGTCGATGGCCAATAATACCTACTATGCCTATCAATTTTTTGTTAACTTGCCCTATGTTATGTCGTTTTTAATAGAGATTTACGTTTAAGTAATTATATTCAAGCAAATTAGTGGTAGAGTGGAGCGATAATTAATTTATAATATTTACTTTATCTCCATTTTTAATCTAGTAATTACACCCTACCAGACGGCTATTGTTTAGTAAAATAAATCAGTAAGTCAATGTCTGTTTAATAATGATCATCGCGCGCATGTCAACGCGCCATACGGTGTACAATGCGCACATGCTAACTTCCACTACCACTATGGCGAATTAACGAAATTAATTATTGAACTTTATGTCAGCGGAATAAGGTCGAGATTTCGTGTAAATTTTGCGCAGAGAAGGCATAGATATTGTGGTTTAGAGAACATTGTAGGGAGTCTAACTTGTCATTGCTTCCCTCGCAACCCTAAAATAGTTCCATTTCATCAAACCGGACGGGAGGACAGGTTAACTTTTGTTGTTCGCCAAAGCCTCATATTATACCTCAATTGTTGGCACAAATGTTAGGCATTACGGAGCACTTTATTTTATTTATTATTTCAACGCTTTTAACATATTTCTCGGCTGTCAGTAAAATAATTGTGAAAGCTTAAAAAACAATTACAATCGAAAATGTGTTTGAAAGTAAATTTTATTATGAATGTAATTGATACACTAAAACAGATAGTTTTATTAAAAAATTAGCTTATCTGACAGACGTTGTTGTATTAAACCTTTAGATGGGAAAAAGAAAAATAGGGCTTTCACGTTTTTTTCAGGCAATTTTTCCAAATTTTCTCTTTATTAGAAACTTCCTCGAACTTAAACCCCCAATCCCTTAACTTAATCCTACTGTAGTCGTGAACACACTTGGAGCAGCTCTGGCGTTGCTTGTGTTATAAGCGACATTAACATAAAAAAAAGTGACATTCCGGGAGTGCCGATAGAAGTGAATACTTGTATTTTTTGAATCGTAATCAGGAAAGTATAAATTTATATAATACAGATTTATCAGTTAAACGGTTACACGGTAATAAGTCGCGAGTTCAATGGTATTTTTCCATCTCAAAAATTGTTCTATTTTTAAAATTTTAAATTAATCGGTTACACAGTAACAGTCGCGAGTTCAATGGTTTTTCCCACCACAAAACTGTTATTTTTTTTAAATTAATCAATTAATTTAAAAAAAATTAATTTATTTATTTAAAAAAAATAAAATTTAATTTTTTAAATTTTAGTTATACGATTACGGTTACATGATTACGGTAACAGGTCCCGTCCCGTGTTCAATAGTTTTTTCCCATCTCAAAAATCATCAACAGAGATTTAAAGATTTCTACTTTTCATGGCCAATATTTATAAAGTTGCACATAAACTCACGTCTGCAGCGTCGGCAGCTGAGCTAAGCATTTTTCGCACATTCATGATTAAATAATTAAATAATTTTGACGAATAAAATATCGCCGACAGCAGTTACAGCTCGTGTTGCAAACCTACTTCATAAAGCGAACAAAGCCGATAAATAATAATTCTATGCAAATTTTGTACGCAATTAAAAATTAATAAATTGAATATTAATTAACTTAGGTATTCACAGATTCTATTAGATTTGTGTATTACAATGTATTATTATAATAAATGCTTAGATACTCGTATCATAAACGTGAAAAAATAAAACTAAATCCACTTGGTAACACAATGATTTGTTTGTCACGTTTGTTGTAAGATTATTTATTTAAATTACTCATAATATTGATATTGAATGGTCACGATATTTATTGATTATTATTTGCTTGACTAAGATTAGCTTTGTCGTTTCGTAGATGAACAAAGGCACACGTTTGTTGAAACACAGGTAGATTGATTAAGATGGTTTAATGAGAGCACGTCTGTAACTGTTACAGATAAAGTAATTATGTAATTCGAAATATTGAACAATAGTTTACAAAAGGTGCAAAAGAAACAGATATTTCATGTGAAACCTACTGTACTGTCCACTGGTCGAAATTCAACCTTGGTGGTGGAAAAAACTTAGTAAGTAAGTAAACCTCGTCAATGGCTACTAAACAAAACTATATCGGCTCACAAACAAATTGGAAAAGCGATCCGGATATATTATAATATCTATGAATTAATTGTAGGTTATGTCAACGAAATAGTATATCTCTGTAATCTCTGTTATGTACATTACGTAATGTTTTACGAAATTTTTAATGCGTATTAATTGTATATTCCATACGAACATTTGCAAATAATTATGCATTAAAATAAGATAAAAATTTTAAAATAAAATAAATTAACCACAATTTTCTTTTCCATCTTTTGTATAGTTGAAAATTTGACTTAATATTCGCACGTTCGTAGTGAAAAAATATACTAAATTAATTACTACATCAAATTTCAATATAAATTTCGAAAACATAAATATTATCTACCTGTATTGCATAAAAAATATTCCAACATTATCAATATTTTGCTCTAGGATCTTTTCTGAGAAATTGCAGTAGGTACGGCAAACAATTCCATCAATTCAATTATAGCGTTATTCACAGCTATCGTGCGAGCTATAGAGGAGCGGAATCACCCGTCATATGGCGTAAACAACATCAAATCACTTGGTCAATGATGCCACAGTAATTACCGTTTAGTAGTTATAAAAACAAAAGGGTGCGAACCCCGCAAACGCGTTCAAAATTAACAAAGTGCTTTATTCTATACAATACTAGCTACATACACGTACCCGGCTTCGCCCGGATTCAAAATAAAAACTATCCTTATCTTTTAAGTTGGACCAAATTACACATAGTTACTAAGTTTTATCAAAATCGGTTCAGTAGTTTAGGAATTCATTGGCCTCAAACAAAGTGACACGTAATCCTTACTAATATCATAAATGTGAATGTGAGTTTGTTTGTTTGATACGCTTTCACGGAAAAACTACTGAACCGATCATCATGAAATTTTGAATACACCTTGTCTGGGACACCAGAAATAACATAATACCTTTCATCCAGAACGCGGACGAAATCGCGGGCACCAGCTAGTTTTTATATATATAAGGATCATCAAGACATTTCATATTAACATTCCCGTCTAGAAATATGTAGTTTCATACCTACTTCAAACAACATATATACTTACGTACATATAAAACATAAAGATGTTATAAGTACATAATATTGCATATGTTACATATTGTATATAATAATATGATGTTGCATATTTTATATCTTATATTATAACATACTTATATGATATTATAAGTTTAAGCTTACTTTAAATATATGTAAATTAGTTATTTAAAATTTATCTGAAGCATCGATGATCTGAAGTACCTAACTAAAATCAAGTTCAGAAAACGCTTTTAAATTACCCAACTAAAAACCCGTCTTGACTTCGCACTGAATTGACTAAAGTAAAATGTAAAAGAGTTATTTCTGATTTTCTTGCATAACGTCGATTGAATGAAACTTTTGACTGTGAGAGTATAAAACAAAGCTGCTCTCCGCTGTCAGTAAGTAATTACGCTTAGATTTTTTAAACTACGCAACGGATTTTAATGCGGTTTTCACCATCAATTAGATAATTTTTCACGGGAGGTTTTTATGTAATTAGAAAAAAACAATATTTTACAACCAAGTTGTTGAAAAAATAGATTTCAAGGCTTACGTAAGCTAAACCTTAAGAGATACATAAAAATGATGTACTAGATAATTGTAGGTCTTCTAAATTTCTAAAGAAAACTCCTAGATGGCAAATCTCTATCTTTTATGGTTGACTCACAGTAACCACTTCTTTCATAAAAATTCGTCATGTGTGTTTCTCGCTCTACTTCTAAACCACCTAATTGATTTTAACTCTGTTTATAACTTACTTATGTAAAGAGGGATAAACGAGGAAGGTTTGTATGTATAAAAAAATGCATTCTTGGCGAATCCAGGAGCGAGTCGCTAGTGTTCTTATATAATGATTGTGATCTGAATCATCTTCCTAAGACAATTTTTATATACAGCATCAAAATTCACTGCACAATTAAAGAAATCTAAGTAACAGACAGTCGTGAATAGAGACTTTGTTTTACTTGGTAGATAACATTGTTGTTATTGAATTCTACGAAAGTGTTTAGCTTGGCGTGTGCGGCGCGATAATATCGCCGCGTTAAGTAGGCGGGGGCGCGGCGCCATCTGTCGGGCAGATGCGGCTGTGACGTCACGCGAAGCCCTTTGCCACCGGTAGGGGCTTCATCGGACACGCGCCGTATCTTCCCGGCACAGCTGACCCATCCTGATTTACTGACTCCATGTTATATGGCATTATTTATATCATCTTGATTTGATTCTTTATAACGCTCTTTTTAACGTTAATGCGAATAATTTTTATCCGCAGCTTCACCAGACTTAGAATTCGAGAAACTTAGAAGACTTAGAAGTCTTTTGACAATTTCGAGTATTTCTATACTGGGTTCATTTGAAAACATGATGACATTGAAATAACAGCATTTATTTCAAAGATTTCGGTGTTTTTTTTTTTGCTTATTTTATTAAGCTAATTTTATACGTAGGTAGTAGATCTCTGGCGACTGTCTAATAGAATAAAAAAATCCCATGACTGCGGAGAAGGGTGATAAATTAAAAAGTGTTTTGAAAAACCCACCCCCCCGAAGATGATATAACGATGATTTAACGAATATTGATATTCTATCAATCGAATGACGATCATAAGAGTTTCTTCTAGAAACCCAATTGATAAATAAATATTTTGATTTTGGTTCTTGAGGTGATTCGTGGAGTTGTCATTATGATCTACGTGTTTGAGAATGAACCAGGTAAAGTTGTTGATTCGATTAATGAACATACGCGTACTAGATGATTTCCATTGTCATTGTTACTGTCAAGTAATCATGGTGTGACCTTGTTGAATTTTATTACGACTATAAAATAATGGCGCGCAATTATTTTATTAAATTAAGTAGTTAATAATAAAGGCATTGTGAGCAAAAGAAGACGCTTAATTAATCTAACTCAAACGTGAACGAACAATCATTAACTTTAATAAGAATAAAAAGTTTAGGTATAACTATGTATTTTATTGTTAATATTTATTTGCTTAGATTCAGATAACAAAATGCATGATACTTTACGAGAAGTCGAAGTTACGTAAGGTCATTATCAGAATAATCTGGACTTGTTGGAACCTTGAATACTTTGTTGGAACCTTTAATCTTGCATCCCTTTTGAACAGTACGTATTTCTGAATAAAATGTTTTTGTAAAAACTGGCTGATTTTATGCTAATATGGCAGTCAGACTTTATACCTATTTTTATTTCTTTAATCTATACTAATATTATAAAGCTGAAGAGTTTGTTTGTTTGTTTGAACGCGCTAATCTCAGGAACTACTGGTTCGAATTGAAAAACTCTTTTTGTGTTGGATAGATTATTTATCGAGGAAGGCTTTAGGCTATATAACATCACGTTGCGACTAATAGGAGCGAAGAAACAGTCGAAAATGTGGAAAAAACGGGGAAAGTTATTCATCTTTGAGGGCTTCCGTTACGTGCGCTGCGAAAACCGTTTGAGATACCCCAAGATGATTCCCAAAATAACTATTCCACGCGGACGAAGTCGCGAGCATCAGCTAGCGGATAGATAAACTGACTATATAGCATTATTTATAAAGGCCAAATATTCAATTCCATCCAATAAATTGTTGGCATTTCCGTAATCAACACTAATGCACCGAAATGCGTGTGAGTAAAGAGATAAATTTGGGATCAATGATATTAATATATAAAACGAGGTAGATATGGGACTAGTGCCCTGGAACGGAGGCGTTCAAATTAAGACAATTGTTGTAATTTGATTTAGTCGCTTAATAACAGCGAGTGAAAGAACACGTGTGCTGCTCTGTGTTGACTCTGTGTCATAATTATTAAAAGACAGTCTAAAATGCCGAGTTGTGTATTCCGAAAGTGTAAAAACTATGGTTCCAAAGTAAGAAAGGATAAAGGAGTTACATACCACACGTAAGTACATAAAAATCACATAAATTTTATACAAAATTGGGCGATCCAGTGCAATAGGGACAGATACCGTGCGTCATAGATTAACAGTCAGAAGCGAAACCGTAGGCACAATTTACCGCGCTCTGTAACTATAAACTGGTGATGGGCGATTTCATTTCGAATTATATGAAATACTGTTCCATTATATAAATATTATATTATATTGTAATTCTAATATAATATAATATATAATATATTAGAGTTCCATTATATAAATATTATATTATATTGTAATTCTAATATAATATAATATAGAACTAATATTATATTATATTAGAATTACAATATAATATAATATTCTATATATACCTACTATAAAAACTTCATTAAAATTCCAATAATAAAAAAATTAAAAAAATTGGCAAATAAGTTGTTTTATTTAATGCCACCCCAATTATGTTGTTTATAGAGTCTGTGCGGAAAGAGAAAGGACGCGGCGTATAAGGGAACTACCATAATGACTTTATTATTTTTATTATATAAATAATTTTACCAATAAGTTTTAGAATAGTAAAAAATTTAACTAATTTATAAAAGTATCAAGATGTTTACAGTCGAACTATAATAACGTAACAGAGTTTTCAAAATAAGAAATACGCAGTGGCGCCCTCAATTATTACGTCCATTCTCTTTCCGCACAGACTCTAATATCAATGATGTGACGCTTCTGTTTGCATCGCTCAGCTTTGTTTGGCTAGCGTACTTCAAACGCAACTCTTTACAGACAGCTATCTCTTTCGTATCATACGTTCTGTGTCATCTGTCACGCTTACTAATATATCTCACGTAGGTAATAAGTATATAGGAGTATACAGATAAGTAGGTATGTATGTACAAAGCGGAACATTTTTTAAAGACGTGCTATATGGAGATGGGTTATCTTTACTTAAAAAATCATAGTTTGGGATATAGAAGTATTGCAGTTTTCTCAGTGTGTTTTATTTTTAGTATGTAGTTGTGCGGATTTTTTGCCTAATTAGTATTTCATTAAGTTGAACAATAGAATAATTAAAATTTTATTGCTAATTTATACAAGTCCAAACTTTGGTTATGTTGTACATTTGGACTTTGACTAGAATACTACGAAATTTTTTTTGCAAATCATTGTTTCTAATGAGGCTTTAATAAAATAATGTAAATGATACCCAGGTTATGGTTTACAAAAAAATGTAAAATGTAGGTATGTAGGTACTTATTGCAACTCGTAATGCATGAAAAACTTAAATGATAAAGCAAACTTGGTTCCTGGTTTGTATTTAATCAATCTTTATTGTTGTTATTAAGACTGCATATAAATATATATGCATATATATGCATATATGATTCTTCGGGAAAGTATTGAAAATGTATATAAAAAGATTTCATGATCAGCAGTTTGTTGAGTAGTTGTTAATAGTAGTTGTTAAGTTGTTGAATAGTTGAGCGCGAAAAGGTAACAGACAGACCGAGTTACTTTCATATTTATAATACTAGTATGGGAGTATAGATATGGATATATAATATTAGTAACTTACGTATGATTCAACAAAATTATTCTGTATAACAGATTTTTATGAAACATATTTGATAGGTAGGTAGGTACCTAAAATTATAAATTTCTTTTTTGAAGTTTATACATACAGATAGGTAGGTAGGTATACATTTTTATATATGTTTATAATTTATTTACTATAAAAAATAAGTTAGAAGCCCTAATAATCTTACATTCTTCTATTCTTTACCTATAGAGCATAGCAAATTATATGTAATTTTAGGTAATGAGTATGCTTTAAGGAGCACGCGCAATGACTGTCTACTCCAAGCAACTAGTACAAGGGCATGATGATCAACTTAATTATTAAAGATAGAGTCAAGGGCAGGTAATTCACATCTGCTCTAGGTCGTAGAAAAACATATATTCCGCAATAACCTGCAATGAGGAATCTCGTTTTGTCCAGCATATATCAGTAATGCATTGATTGTTCAGACGCTCGATGCTGAGGCTTGCAGAGCTTTGAGCGTTGGTTTCGTGGCCCAGAGGCTCTAGCCAAGAGCAAACCAATGCAAACATTCCCTTTGCGTACTTATGAATCGAAAGAAATTAAGCCTGGTGATTGGTTGTTGTAACGCCCCACGTAAAAATTTGATCGATCACAGCTTTCTCCCAGCGTAGCGAAGCCTGAGCCTAGCGTTTACGACTGTACGTTTGCTCTTGGCTAGGGCTTCAGGCATTATGACCTGCTTGTACTAGGTGTCGGTAGCCACCTGTCAGCCTTCCTCAAAGTGTCCTTTACTTTAAGCGAGCTATAGATTGATGTACCTACACACATTTTACGAGTGTGAGTGTTTCGCAGTCTATTAGGCAGCCAGTCTGGCAGCAGTAACCATCCTCTTACATAAGACCATAATAAAATAACAGCAAGTGTTTCCCTATCCCTTCATAATCCTTTATTCCTACTATAGTAGGCAGCTCACTTGCATAAATAAGTTTCGTCGGAACCATAAACATGGGGCCAGTGTTTTTGAATCATATTACACGTTTTGCTGGTCATATTGGTAGGTATGGAAGACTTTTAAGTTGTTTTGGTGTGAGCTTTATGGAAGCATAACTAAATGCACACCATTGCCGACGGCATGCATACGAGATTCAATTTCAGCCACCGGAATGCCGAGTGAGAGTCAAACTTCGATGCGTTAAGCTACATTTTTACTGCGCGCAGCATTTACTTAAAAAAATCCTACTTACTACTGGCTACAGCATTTCCTACTTGTTTTTAATTGTGTTAAAATTGATCTATTTTTTTATGAGAAAGGGTAAATTTGTATTTGTCATTACATTACAGATCTTTATTTATTTAAATTTACCATTTACCAAAGCATTACCTACTTTGTATATTTTAAAATAAGACGCACAGTAAAAAAATAAGGCAATTCAAAAACTAAATAAATTAATAAAAATATACCTACGAGTGTAAATAATAAAATGTGTGTGTTTTATAATACACTATGAGGGTCAACTAAAATATGACCTATTTTATCTACTGTCTCCACTTCGTTTCTAATCTAATATGTAGGTATATAATTTTCCCTTTAAAAAAAACAGCGCAAACGTAATATTATAAACTAAACAGAAATAAAATGCGTAGGTTCCTAATACACTTAGCGTAGAGGTAGGACGTACACCACCTTTTTTTAACTTTTAGCATTTTAAACTCATCAGAATAATTTCAAGATTTAATTAGAATTTTTAATAAGGTTATTTTGTATTAAATATTTAATTTTCAAAAGGGCCGTATTCAAAACTGGACCTTTATGTTGCCGCTTTCTTTTTAAATAATCTCATTAATTTAACGAATGCAAAACGCGTTTACTTAAACAATGACCGAAAGGTGCCGTGGTAATGTGAAATCTGACTCTTTAGTACTGCCAAAACAATACAAATTCGTATGTCTTTATTCACACAAAAACATTTTACGTACACAATTATATAACTGTTATTTATCACTAGGTACTGCGGCGGGCGAAGAGTCGGAAGAATCGTTTGTTAATAAAATATTAACATGGGTTCGATAAAGAATTCGGTTCTTTACCGAACCCATGCTAATATTTCGGTATTCGGTAAAGAACACCAGAATCCATTTACTGTCCCGCATTGTCCTTTATCCTTTATCCTAATCTTCTTCTTCTTCCAGTGCCATCTCCTATCGGAGGTTGGCTATCATTATGGCTATCCTAATCCTTGAGGCGGCGGCTCGAAATAGAAATCTGGTACTTTGGCCATACCATTCGCGGAGATTCTTGAGCCAAGAAGTACGTCGTCTGCCTGGCTTGCGTCTACCTTGTATTTTCCCCTGCATGATCAGCTGCAGGAGATTATACTTCTCGCCGCGCATGATATGTCCAAAGTATTCCAGTTTCCTGACTTTTATAGTTTTCAAAACCTCAACCTTCTTGTTCATTCTCTGCAAAACCGTTTCGTTCCTCATCCGATCTGTCCAGGACAGCCGTAGCATGCGCCTGTATACCCACATCTCAAAAGCTTCTAAGCGTGTGGTCATTGTATTGGTGAGTGTCCAGGCCTCGACCCCGTACAACAACACAGAGAATACGAAGCACCGGACCAAGCGCATACGAGTCACAATCTCTAGGGAACGGTTGCAGAGAATGTGGCTCAACTTCATGAAGGAGCTGCGTGCCTGTTCTACACGACACCTTATCTCAATACTGTGATCCTCTTGATCGTTCACTATCCTAATGCGGTCGGTAATAACAGTTGGGCTGAAAAGTTTGTAGGCTAACATAGATTTTTTTTTATAAAATTTGAATTTTATTATCCAATAATATAGTTGCCTTCGAGGGTGATACAACGATTATAGCGGTTTTTCGATACCTTAATCTATACTTATATGAGGTCTTGTACGCATATCTAGCACACATTAACATAAAAGACATTTTACGATCATTACTACAAACCGACTGGCACGCAACGCAATCCCGTCTTTTGTTTTTTATTCAATCTGACTGCGGTTATGATTAGCAAACATATCGCTTGAAGGGACCAGTTATAAATTTATATATAAAACAAATAAAAGCGAGTGCGCTTATTAATAATATTTACCTAACAAATAAGCCGCCCCCTCTATTGGTCCCTTACAGAAAGGGCTTGCAGTGGAGCGCAAACAAGCAGATCAAAGAGTCGGAGTGGCTTCGAGTGCGGATTCAAGTGTCCATTTGGATAATGTGTGTCATTTTGAACAGAAACATCGAACATTTGTAGATAAAACCTGCTGTTAACTAAACGCTAGTGTCCATTGCATTGAAATCTAAACTAATCTATACTAATATTATAAAGCTGAAGAGTTTGTTTGTTTGTTTGTTTGAACGCGCTAATCTCAGGAACTATTGGTTCGAATTGAAAAATTCTTTTTGTGTTGGATAGATCATTTATCGAGGAAGGCTATAGGCTATATAACATCACGTTGCGACTAATAGGAGCGAAGAAACAGACCAAATGTGGAAAAAAAAAGGGGAAAATTATTCATCTTTGAGGGCTTACCCAAGCCGAGATTCGAGGGTTCGAGATACCCAAATGATTCCCAAAATAACTATTCCACGCGGACGAAGTCGCGAGCACTAGCTAGTTTATAATATAGTTGAAGTGTTTATTTGTTTATTTGGTGGAACACGTTAAATTCTGGAAAGCCAGTCGAATGAAAAAAAAAAGATTTTGATTGAGGATCATTTATTCATTGAGGAAGGTTTGACAAAACTGAGGAAGTACGAAAACATAGTAATAGGACGCGAGTGAGTAAACGATGCGTTGAGTCACGGACTGAGGGCAGTTGTCCGACAAGAAACGAGCATTACAGAAAAGAACGAAACCGCGGAACACAGCTCGTCTTCATTAAAACCAATATTGACAATGTCGCCGAAACCAGCTAGTAGATAAACATTATTGAAATAGAACGATTCTTGTAAAACACAGACCTTTATTTATTTAGATAAAAATTAACAATACAAATAATAGTTTAAAAATACAGAAATCTCCTTAACATTATGTTTTCGTACAAAGAATTTGTTTCCTCTCTTTGCCAAATATTCATATTATAATGCTATTGACATAGCGTGATCATTAATACAGACGAGGGCCCACTTATTAATTTTAATAAGTGGGGTGAGTCGCAATTTGAAGGGGCGACAACAGTTTGGCGAGTTGTTTTATTAGTTTTGATTTTATTGCTTAGAAGGCAACTATATCTTTAGAGTTAATAGCAGATATCGTCGCGCTTGATGCGACATCTTCCTGGCGCAGGATCTCCATAAATACAAGTTTACTTGTTCATGTTTTCATTTTATGTTAGACTAGCTGTGTCTGACGGTTTCTTCTTCTTATTCTTCTTGTAGTGCCATTTCCTATCGGAGGTTGACTATCATTTATGGCTATCCTAACCCTCGAGGCGGCGGATCGAAACAGCGATCTAGTACTTTGGCCATACGGTGTGACTCGCCAATTAGTTTAAATTGAAAAAATTAATGCTCTTTTTGGTTCTTTTTGGTGAAATTAGGCTGTCTAACACCAAAATTTTTTTTTAATCTAACTAGTAATTTCAGATTCAGTAACCAGGCTTATAGTCTGGTTAGTAACCAGGCTTATAATCTACACTTGATGGTAGATGGCTACCGTCATCTTCAACACGAGCAATTAACGCCACAGTTGCTGCATGTTTAAGTAGGCGTATAATAATGCGCCTAGTTTATTTGGTATAGCAAGCAAGTGTCGAATGTACAATTGCCAAGTTGAATATTTCACTTATAAAAAGTATCAGGAAAGAGACTTAACAAGAAAGTGTTGGGGTGTTGTAGGCACATACTCGTAAAGCAATGCGAACGGCTTATCGGGGACATCGAATAGCCCCCCCTTGGGTAAGTACCATAAAAGTGTCTCGGCCGCTGGCGCGTGCCGCATGCGGCGCATCTCTAAATTACATTTTAATCTAATTACTGAACGATATAATTTTTCGGTTCTGTCATAATCAGATAACGTGAACATTATCGAATTAAAGCGTCGTTTTCTAGCGGGCGGGATAGCTCGGCTGCTATGCGTCAATTATTCATGCTAATGTTTTAATATTGTTAGGTTTTATGTTTGCTATGGGCTTGCAGTTCAGAATGCATTGTTTATAACTTATTTAATTTGTCACTGTATTTGCAACCTTGTAATTTTGGCTAAAAATGTTCATTCTTTTTGCATAAACGTCCCACGTCCTGGTTTTTTTAGAAAGGTCGTCACAGATAGTCTGATGGTCCACTAACGGTCTGACGGTAACGGTAGGTGGCTATCGTTGCTATAATGCAAGCAGGTCTATGGGCTGCAGGTGTGCTGCCGACCTTAGTAGGTAGAATTAAGGTTGAGGTTAAAATTAGGAAGGAGGATAAGGAAATAAGGATAAGGCCTCACTTACTAACTCACCAAAACAAAGGTTATAAGGCTAGGCTTTCTTTAAGGCGCTGCCCTGCCACTATTTGCCAGAGTCAACTATGACAAGTTCTACCAGGAATCGAACCCGCCACTCCTGAGATAAAGAGATTAAGGCTCATCAAAAGACATGACCACAGTCATCACAAGGACATTACATGTAATGTAATGTCCTTGTGATTCTCTGGTTGTATTTGTTTTAATCTTTCATTATTTGTGTTGTTACTTATAGCTACAGTTTTGTGCCAAAGTGCTCTCCTAGTGATTATTATTATAATAAAAAAATAGCCAAAAAATTGGCATCACATTTTTTGGCATTCTAGATTTGCATAGTTATATTATACAATATTCCATACTATATAAATAATTTTACAAATAAGGGTCACATGATCATTTCAATTGTAAATGTTTACAGTAGGATCTGATGGACCATGCGATAACAATTTTCCCATAGTAACCCGATATAGCCGCGGGCGGCCGGCGCAGCCGCAACGCCACGCGTCTCGTTCTGCTCTCGCTATCAACTTAAATTACAACTATCAATAGGAAATAAGTTTACATAAATATCTGTACATTGTATTTTTACAAAAGCCAGGAAAACTCAAAGACAAAAAAGACAAAGGGACATCAAAGAATTATATTAAGTATAACGGTTCAAAATCTGTAAAGTTTACAAAATAAAAAAAAAACACGAAAAACAATAAAGAAAATTGGAATTGCTGGCGTATGTGTTTTATTTTCTTCGCGAGTTCAATAAGTAATAAGCGTGTGTCTTGCGTCGCAATCTGTCTTCGGTTATTCGCATTATAGTAAGTTGAGACAAAAAAAAATCCCAAATAGTTACTTATTTCACTTGCCCGTACTGATATTTCCAAACATTCCTACTGTCGATCAAATAACAGTAGTTGATATAGATAAGAAAATGTTATGTGAATTACGTCAAAGCTTTGACAAGCCGGAACTGAAAACAGAGGTTCCATTGATGGTACTGTTTTATTATACTGGGATTTCGTGGTAAAAGACGAATTTTTGATAAGAGCTCTTATCAAGAATTGTCTCCCAGACATGTCCTTGTTAATATTGATGTGGCAAAAAATATTATTCATTATATCCTAAAATATACAAGCTAGTACCCGTGACTTTTTCTGCGTTAAAAAAATTTTCGTCCAAAATGCCTGGCAGATGTGAAAAATAGAAGTTATTTTGTATAGAAAATATGCATGAAAGGTTGGTTTATTAGAGAAAATTCAATTTAACAGTCAAAATTTACATTGCTACATACTCTATATGTAGGTAAATTAAATTAACCAGCTTAAATTAACGGTTAGGTAGGTATACATACGCAGTATAGGTATTATATAGTCTCCATTTCATATACGAGCTTAATGCTGTGGATTGCCGAACCGAGTGAGTTTCAAGTTCCAAATGACCAAAGTTTGGCTAACGTGTGGCCAAATGTTGGCGTCGCTGCGTCAACAGCTAGTCTCGACCGCCGCAAAAGATGTTTCATACTACGAATAAATTTTATTCGTAGGTTTCATATCAACAAAAGATATAACGCCTGACGAAATATGTAAAGCAATATAACGCCTGACATCTTTATATCTTGATGTTATACCTTTTTATAAGCTGTTTTAGATAAAATAGGTAGCTGGTATCCACAGCTTCGACGTCCATCCTGAAGTTTTCTATTCCAACTATTGGTGAAACATTTTTAAATCGGATGAGTAGTTTCGGACATTACCTACTATACAAACATACATACAAACGTACAAACTTTACCTCTATAATATTAAAATAGATTACAAATGCAAAATTAATGAAAAACATTTTTTTCCTAGATGGAGTGAACAAACTACCTAGTAGGGCTTCTGAATTCTCCTGTCCAATTATTTCCGTTTGAATATGCCGCTGTCGCATCCGATCAACAGATTTGCAAGGGAGAAGCACCACTAGTGCCGCCAGTACTTACGCGAATTCGCGAACATGCACAGTAACCCTCAATTACCGCGACGCGCACGCGCCGGTACCCCAGGGACTACGCACGCGGCCCAAGACTACAATTTAAAAGAAAATTGTAATGGGAATTCACAACTACATATATTTTGATATTATAAAGGGTGGCAGGCAAGATGACGGTCCACTGTGGCTTAGAGTTGCAGGTGCACTGCCGACCCAGCAAGAATTTGTTTACAGCATGCTTGAAGACTCACCTTCGGTTTGCCGATGATATTATGATCTTGGCGGGGTCGATGGGAGTCCTCGGCACGATGCTCGAAGACCTCAACCGAGTTTCTCAAAGGGTGGGCCTTAAGATGAATATGGACAAGACGTTAGATGAATATGACAGAAAAGTTACCCCAGTAACAGTTGGGAACTCGACTCTCGAAGTTGTTGAACAGTATGTATACTTGGGACAGACGGTCCAGTTAGATAGAGCCAACTTCAATCGTCGAATCCAGCTCGGATGGGCAGCGTTCGGGAAGCTCCGAGACATCTTCTCGTCCAAAATCCCTCAGTGTCTCAAGACAAAAGTTTTCGACCAATGTGTGTTGCCAGTGATGACGTATGGCGCTGAAACGTGGTCTCTAACTATGGGCCTTGTAAGGAAGTTCAATGTTGCTCAACGAGCTATGGAAAGGGCTATGCTCGGAGTTACACTGCGAGATCGAATCAGAAATGAGGAGATCCACAGACGTTCGAAAGTTACCGACATAAGCCGGCGGATTAGTAAGTTGAAGTGGCAGTGGGCAGGGCATATAGTACGGAGAGCCGACGGCCGCTGGGGCCGGAAGGTTCTCGAGTGGAGGCCACGGACCAGCAAGCGCAGCGTAGGACGTCCACCCACAAGGTGGACAGACGACCTAATAAAGGCCGCGGGTCAGCGGTGGATGTGACCAGGCTGCTTCTGACCGGTCCTATTGAAAAATTATGGGGGAGGCCTATGTCCAGCAGTGGACGTCCTATGGCTGAGATGATGATGATGATGATGATGATGCTTGAAGAAGTCCATGTGGTACTCGTAGCTATAAGCGGAAACACGTCAGAAAGGAGTTTGTTACAAAGCTAGCGCGCCCGCGGATTAAATTTCTGTGCAACAGGACATTGGAAAGTCGCACCTTATCAAAAAAATGCGCAGGAATATATATCTATTAGCAGAAAGGCGTTATTTTCGTAGCCTAATTTGACTTCAATAGAGTAAAATTAAAATTTAGATAAAAATATAGTTCATAACAGAATATACTTGTATATTTCAAAAAGTATGAATCGGGCAGGTTTATATAAAAAAACAATTTTCTGAGAAGAAAAAAATAGTCAAAAATTCTTTCACGTCACAGTGACAAATATTTTCAGGAACAACTAAATTTGTTTTACGCTTAAATTCAGTACTAAAGATTTGTATTATAATAAAAAAAATAGAAAAGTTTACTAATCTGTAGAAGAGTCAAAAAAAGATTAGGCATGGAAATTTCGAAAATTTGAATTGAACTTAAAATGTCTGATATAAATGGATAAATAAAGAAATTAAAAATGCATATTAAAAGTTAGGATTCTACTAGGTACTAGAAGAATTTTTTTTAGTTATCTAATCAGTAATTAATCTAAAGGCGTAAACCATTTTCGAGAATAGTACTTATATAAATTATAGTACTTATACAAAAAACAAAATGTAAAATAAATATTAACATAAACTGACGCATTAATAATACATAATTTTGCAGATCTAGCTATAAATTTACAATTTACAATTAAAACAATTAAAATTACAAATAAATTCAGTTTACAAGATAACAAGTTATCAACAATAAAAATAATTATAAATTAATTAATTAATTATTATTGTTATCTGATTTAACATTATTACTTACTGAAACCACTGTGAAATAACATTCTATGTACATCGCTGATGTACCCATATAAAAATAGATGCACCTAAAACCTCCTCAACTCCTCACCTAAACTCATAATTAATGGAAATTCTCCATAATATTTCTATCCCTAAGACCTACTTAATACAAATTCCCAATTCAATTCAAATATCCCACTGGGAAAGGCAAGTTTGACCAATTAATGACACTAATCAAGTGCCTACTTTTAAAAAATAGCAAACGACACATGCTCATGTAATTTGAGCGGCACAACGGAGTTTTTTTATTAACTTTACAGGAATCGAAGTGGAAATTTCATACTGAAAATATTATTATCAATCGGTGAAAGAATTTTGACTAGAATACTTCTTTAAATTTGCTTCCATAATGATGAAAAATATCTGCAATTCAGAAAAGTGATGGGGGGGGATACAATTTGAAACAATTCAATAGCTAAAGAATGAACTGGAAAAATAAAAAAATAGCCGAATTGGTCCAGCCGTTCTAGAAGTTTAGCGGTCAGAAAATATTTAGTGATTTCTAATAGATACTTAGAAGAATAAATAGACCAAATTAATTTGAAATCTTTACTTATTAATATACAGTCATTGGTTTAGGTACAATCATTGACAATTAATATCATTAATCTACAATTAATTAAAAGCTGATCAGTTAGCAACAGAACATAAAGCAATAAAAAAAAATTACATTGTCGAAAAGTACTTTTTTCCTAAGCCTTATATACCTATAATAATAACAGGATTTACCTTATATTTAAGTAGTTGAATCTATACAATATATAATAAAATTGTAACAAGCCATGTCTCTAAGTGTAGAGACATTAAAATTTAATAAAATAGTTAAATCATTATTGAATTATAAAGAAAAATTAAAGTAGTAATATTAAAAAAATGTTCACATTTTACCTACTTATATTAACGAGGTCAAAATATAGTATTTGGAATTTTCATGTGTTAGTCTGTGCACGCTAATCTCGGAAACGGCTTAACCGATTTGAATGCGGTTTTCACTGGCATATTTATGCAAACTCCCAATAACATTTAGTGTTTGTTTCAATCCAACCGGATTACAAACAAAAATACTGAATAACGAAATATCAGCGTATGAGAACCATTAATCGAAGTTGCATGGTTCATCGCATCGAAGCACAGCTATTGAGAAATATTTCTATTGTAACAAATTCTCCGTACATTTTCACTAGACAGCTTAGACTTTAGAACGTCGCATAATACTGTCTAATTTGACTGTAGCGTAACAGCGCGCAGCGGGAAGATAAATAAGGAAGCACTGTTTCAGCAATTACACATTGCTTACCTGCACAGAGTGCTTGCAGAGTAAACCGTTCGATATTATTCGCATAGGAAATATTGTGAAAATTTTCCTGGCAATCGATCGCTGGGTGTGACTGCTCTGTATGTGGATTGGTCGGTAGGCGTGGTGGGTCTTATCGTTTTTGTTGCGTTGGCCAATAGCGCAAAGCCAGTGATAAGAGGGTTGGGGGTTGCATTGTGGGGTGACGACAGTATGCCGACCGTAGCGGCAGGAGCCGGTTGTATTGAGCATGCTGGGTGCTATGATGTACCCGGGTGTGGACGATGCCGACCTCGAGAACATGCGCGTACCGCCGATACAACTCGAACATCTACCAGAAGTGTTCCTATGTATGTAATTCGTTGTGCACTGTGTTGTGTGTGTGTGGGTGTGTGTTTGTTTGTTTAAGATACGTAATAAGTTTTGTTATCAATATAACATTAACCCAAGTATATCAATTGTCAATAATTTGCTATTTTTGAAATAGCATCACGTCTCGGTTCTACACGGGGACGGAATATTTAGCCTATGTTTAGGGACCTAAAGTTATTGAATACCTTATTACGAAACCTTATTATAAAATGCGTAAACTTAAATAAAAAAAAAATAGTTATGGGGAATTTTATGTAGCTATTTAGTTTTAGTGACGCGCGGATCGAGGCTTTTTCAAAAACTTTTTTGAATTTCCAATTAACACTAAGAGCCTCTTTCACCAACTACAAGTAAAGTGTTGATTAGTTACTTTTAGAAATAATTTTATGTTTTATTAAATTATGCACTCGGTTTAGTGCATCCTTCAATAGGCGATTTTTTTAATTTTCTTTTTAATGGTAGGTATATCAACTAAATTATTCCCGGTGACAGGTGACTTTAAATGACAGCCTACTTGACAGATGGTGAAAGAGGCCCTAAATCTTTATAATCTGTAAATAAAGAAAATATTGTATAATTTATTTAAACTTTTTTGTTTGTAAACCGATTGGAATGAGACAAACATAAAATTTTACGTGACGCTTCCTATACATCAGTGAAAATCGCATTCAAATAGGTTAAGCCGTTTCTGAGATTAAAAACTATTTTTTACAATGTTTACAAATTGATTTTTAGAAAAATATTTAATGTAGGCACAGACACGACTTGTTTACAATTTTCTACAAGTATAGATTTTCACAATACTTACCTATATGCAAAATATGATTTAGAGAAAACAAAGCAGATATCGTCTCGACAGTGAAACTATAAACATAAAAGTGTAGGTATTGTACCTATTCGAAAATGTTCCAAAATTTTGCAACAAACCAAATTAATTTGCTGTTAAGTTTATCAATGTATAACTTACATGCAATCTAAGCTAAGCTAAACTAAGCTGAAATATGGTTTGTGTGCAGCCAGTATACCGAAGTGCGGCGGCTGTCACGAGATGATTGTGGATCAGTACGTGCTGAAAGTGTCTGACCGCACATGGCACGCCGGCTGCCTGCGCTGCGTTGAGTGCAGAGCGATGCTTACCGGAAAATGTTTTGCCAGAAACAACCAGCTCTACTGCACTGACGATTTTTTCAAGTAAGTTTCTTTATTTTTAACCCCCGACGGCTGACGAAAAAACGGGGTGTTATAAGTATGACGCGCGCGCGTGCGCGAGTGTGTGTGTGTATATATCTGTGTGTATGTCTGTGGAATCGTAGCTCCCAAACGAATGGACCGATTTAGAGGTAACAAAATCGTTTTAGTATTTGCCAAAATTGTAACAACCAAGCTTAGCTATTAGTATTAGCTATTAGCTTATTTACCTATTTTTTATATTATTTTTAATATGAAATAACAATAGATTCTCTTTTATGTAAATTAATTAATCCTAGTTAATTTCTTTTCATTATACTACTGGACCAAACTCCATATAGTCGTTGGCTAACCAAAATCTGTTTTGTGCAAAAAATATATTTTTGAGTTATGGACAGAAAAAAATTCCTTAAATATTTTTAAATGAAGCTTTATTTAAAAAAAAATTAATAATAGACACGTAGGATTGTTGTACAGGGTGACCCAGAAATTGCTCGTATTCCTCTCGGGACACGATACTATGACTACATTGGTGTAATTTATAATAATTACTTACACCAAGAAACTTATTTGACAACATGCATCGAAAAAGATGAACACAAAATATAGCAGATTTTGGTTTGACAACAACGATAACATATATATTAACTACATATATAAGTTGTGTATTGAAAATCTATGCGCACTTTTCATGACTTGGTACATTACTAAATTACGTTGGGCTCTGATGTAGCTTACTTTAAATTTGTATTATGTATTGAAAAATTATGGACATGCACATCTCAAATGAGCTATTGTGTGATGATGATTTAACAACATTCTCAACACAGAAATATGACAATGTTATGATGATAATGTTGTTGTGATTGCGGCTGTTGTCCTAGGCGGTTTGGCACAAAGTGCGCGGGTTGCGGCCAGGGCATCCCGCCGACGCAAGTGGTCCGACGGGCGCAGTCTCATGTCTATCACCTTCGCTGTTTCTCTTGCGCTGCGTGTGCTCGCACCCTCAACACAGGAGACGAGTTCTACCTTATGGAAGACGGAAAACTTGTATGCAAACCTGACTATGAAGCCGCGAGAGCTAAAGGTGAGCCATATATAATGACAGAGTAACCTCAAAAACTTATTAACAATTACAGTTATAGCACTTATGGCGGCAGTAACTACCCCCTTAGAGAAGTCCACTATTAAATAATAGCATGTGTACTTTTGTGTTTTGGAGAGTGAGTAAGGGATGCCAGAGCACATTTCCTCATAGCATAGCATACCATAGCATCTTCAATACATTTGCCGAAAGGCTTGACTGTCGGTCAGTCGGTACCTGATCCGTTGTTGTATAGTTCAGTTACTGACTAATGAGGACAGCAGTAAGTCATCTTAAAGTACTTGTACTATCATAGACTATTAAGTTAGTTGTAACTAACAAAATATGATCAGACATGGTCGAAATAAAAAGTTTGTTATTAGGGGAAGCAGGGGGAATAGCGCTCACTGGGTAATGGCGCTCACCACTGTAACTGTCAAAATGGAACGTAGCAACACGCCACGTCGCGTGAAGCGTGAGGGTAGAGGGCCTCTAACAGATAGGGATGCAAACGGACAGTCAGCTCGCGTCATGTGACCGTGAAGTGCGTTTCTTCATTTGCGGCCGTACTGATCTAATTTTTGGTTAGGTGTTTTTTGTCGGTAAGTCTAAAATTTTAATGCTTATTTAATTATTAATTTTACTTTTCTAAAAAAAACTATTCTATTTTGTGATAATGCAATCAATGTACGATTTTTTTTTTATTTCAAATTAATTACAAAACGACGGTTTGGGGTTATACCGCTCATCTGAGCGCCATTGCCCCTTACTGACTTATTTTTTTTATTGTTGTAGATATGCCAAGAAATCGTCAAAGGACAACCGCTAAAGCGGCTTGGACCGAAGAAGACCTTCAATCTGCTAAAACTGCGATTGAAGGTCAAAAAGATTAAAAACAAAATTTGTCCAAAAGAAAAGCCGCAAAAGAATATTATACCATTTACTTTATGAGATCGACTAAAAAATTAAAACATAAGCAACCCAAGACTAGTGGGTCAGAAGGCCGTTTTCATCCAACAGCAAGAAACTAAAATTGCTGAACAAGTTAAGTTTCTGGGTTCTCTATATACTATGGACTCAATGTCGCAGATTTGCTTAAAATTGTTTATAAATATGCTGAGAAATTTACAAGATTATTTATTTTAGAAGAAAGTACTTCAGAGAACGAAGACGAAGTGCACCTTTGCGAAGATGACAGTGATGACGAAAAGAATGTGGATGATGAAAATTATAACAAATGTATTATTTGCGAAGAATTTGGAAAAAATAACGGGTTGTGGTATCGCTGTACCATATGTGGACTATAGGCTCATGCTATATGTTCAAAATGGGATTCGCCAGATGGATACATCTGTGATTTATGTGTCCAAAATTAAAATATTGCTATGTACATATTTCTACCTATAATTATTATTATTATTATTTTATATTATATAATAATAATTGAAGTTGATTTGACATCGAAGACTTTACTATATTTGTTAAATTGAAAAAGGCAAATCTTACGTACAAATGGGGATAATTGATGCTAATTTGTGATTGTAGACTTTACTTTTATTGTATAAAGTTAATCTCATTAATGTTTCTTTAATTAAAACGTATCTTACTCGTTATATTCCAAAAAACATATTTGAGCGTCATTACCCCGTACCCTGAGCGGCATTACCCAATGTCAGGGGGAATGCCGCTCAAACGCGTTTTTTTTTTAAATGTTTTCCTCCTACTAGTAGGACAAAGATATATGCTTTTCTTGTTGAATTGTTTATTACTCGATAGTTAAAGACTTTGTTATTTTTCTTAATTTTGATTTATAATAAATAATTTAAAAAATACAACATGTTTTCCTTAAGTGAGCGCCATTCACTCTCCTTACCCTATATTATTATATTTCCCTATCCCTTCCCAATCCCTATCCTTAATGACTATGATTGACAACGCACTTGTAACACCTGTAAAGTTGTTTGTGTTATAAGCGACGGTTGCCACTTACCATCAAGTGGACTGTCAGCCCGCCTGTCGAACTTAACATAAAAAAAAATTTGAAAAACCACTTTGTTTTCTTAGCTATTATATGTGTCCCTAAAAGAATAATTGAGTTTCCTTCGCGTTCTATAGAGTGTATTATAGATACAAATCGTTCGGAAGAAATTTTCTATAAATAACTTTTTTTTAAAAAACTATATGGAAATAGTTTTCTTAAGTGTATTAAGAATTAGTGACTTTTTTATACTAAGAAGAGATTTGCATTTACTTTCACTAATCAGCTTTATTATTACGGGCGCTAGTATCATATAATATAATATCTTCAACCAGTATTAATGTACCTTCCGAATAATGAAATAATATTTCAAATACATACTTAATTGACGTAATTGGTTTCGGAAAATACATACTCTACACTTATAAAATCCTCTCTTACTCTTTACCCTTAATGGGTATTACTTAGTATCGCTAGTTTAGGCAGAAAAGAGCCTTTCCCATGCTATAGTGAATAGTAATTATGCTCTGGTTCAGAGTAATAAATTGTTTGTGCTATTGTAGTGCAATCAATGTATAATAATTGCTATACTTAATATGAAAGAAATCACATAGATCTCTTACGTTTTGTTATTAAAAATAACAATTATATCTAGTCCTGCTTTCTTTGATGTTTTCTGTACATGTTAGATATAAGTAATTAGTGCATATCTGAACTGAAACTGGAGTACCCTTTTGATTCAATTGCTAATGTGGATTGCTAATTGCTGTTGGTAGACCAAGCTAATGTTGGTTCTTATTGTAGGAGGCGAGGGCTCACTAGACGGTGATTCAGCTAGCAAACGACCTCGGACTACAATAACAGCGAAACAGTTGGAGACACTGAAAAGTGCTTACAGCAGTAGTCCTAAACCAGCTCGCCATGTACGGGAACAGTTAGCGCAGGATACTGGACTCGATATGCGAGTTGTACAAGTCTGGTTCCAAAATAGGTAAGCTGTCAAAATTAAATCTCAATTTTTTGATATTACGTCTTTTTTGGTTGAATAGTGGGAAGCAAGAGGCAATAAAGAAAAGTAATGTTAACACAAACAATACAGTTTAATGATAAGACTTGGCTTATAAATTAATGAATAATGAAATTTCTCATTTTTTCCTTGCTTTATAAGCTAAACGCTAACTAAAATTCATTGCTACGTCATATCTATCTAGGTCTACATCCAAAATTTAATTATACACATCTTGATAGCTAAAACATTTAAGATTTGTTACATACATTATATTCGAATTAGTTGGATTTATGTACACGTACATTATGAATAATTATGATACACGTAAAATCAAAAAAATCAAAATCAAAATATTTATTTATCAATTGGGTTTCTACAAGAAAGTCTTATGATCGTCATTAAAAATTTAAATTTACCTTTACCATACCATATCTTTACCGTAAGACTTGACGTATAAACCACACGGCCGGCTTGTGTCTTACAGCTACATACCATTTTTTGTATTGCCTTTTTATAATAAAAGATGACATTTGGTAGGTAGATAATAAACCAGACGGAAAGATCGGGTATAAAATTGAAGCAACAGAAAGTATCTATCTACACGTATTTTCAGTAGTTTTCTTACTAGCGAGTATTGTTATTCTGTGAACTAAGGCGCGCTCAAATCAATTATCTACTCTTGTTTGATCGTGTAAAGATGGTATGGTAGATATGGAATTACATTGGTTAAGTATGTCTCCCGGGTTCGAGTCTCGGCAGGAATTTCGGCATTTTTGGACTTTTGACAAGTAGTGGCAGGGCACATTAAATTTGGCAATTATTTGGCCAGCTAATGAGTGAGTAAGGCCCAGAAAATTAAGTGATATGAATAAAAGTAATTAATTATGTATTTTGGAATTTTTTCATCTTCCTGAAAATCTCGAATATTTTCACGAATAAACTCTTTTCTTGACTTGGTAAATTTATAAAACAAAACCCCGTTATATTTATTGTAAAAATGCTTCTTAAGTCCGACTAGACGTAATCTTTGTTTTTTGTTTTGTTAAGGCTTGACGAATAACTGTTGCGAACAACGCGAACCATAGCCTTTACCGTATAAAAAGATTAAACCGCGAATTCAAATCTGCAATCAATTTTGCATACACACTTAGAGCGAGAAAGCGAGTTAACTTGACTGATTTTGAAATGGTCTGTGACTTAACGAGACCTGAGTGGAGATTAAGTTTTTACGAGTGAAATAAAAAGCGAAACGTGTCAAACAAAAATAAAATTATTTTTTATACCTATACATATTTTGCCGAAACCGCAACTAATTATAATATACCTACTTTCTGTGAGCGCAGATTTTTTTCGCCGAATAATTATTTCATAATGACGTAATCCAAATTAATATTTTTTATCTATGGTTGTATATTTTTTTATCTAATTGGCTAACGATTCAAATTGATATCTGATATTAGGTCCACTTACCGTTGTCTGTAACGCAAACATGCAAGCCTATTGCGCGATTCGCAATATATTATGTAATGTAGATGTGGCTATTCTTTTATCGTACAAAGCGGGGACATCCCCTTCTGGCATTTCTATTCGGTGTTTTTGTGCACCGACAGACAGACAGACAGACAGACAGACAGTTACTATTGCATTTGTAATATTAATATGGATAA
This sequence comes from Synanthedon tipuliformis, assembly GCA_947623395.1. NCBI lineage: Eukaryota > Metazoa > Arthropoda > Insecta > Lepidoptera > Sesiidae > Synanthedon > Synanthedon tipuliformis. Next base: position 6,761,900 of record OX392408.1, on the reverse strand, counting down.
ATAACCACGGAACGTAATGTGCCTTGCAACTACTAAAAAGTAACAATACATTCAAATATTTTCATATTAAGAGAAAAAGTCAGATTGATTTGTTAATTTGAGAGAAGATCGCACGCATATCTAGGAGCACACGCAACATCAAAGGTGGTTTCAAGTACTCTGCTTACCTTAATATCATAAAATTTAAAGAAAAAGATGAGAATAATTGAATTAGATTTACCTTTAGCTACGAAAAAATTGCCTAGCTATTCTAGCGTAGTAAGATAACTTTTTACTACGAAAAAATAGATTGTAGTATGGGATTAAAACTAACTTATCAAAAAAAATTAACTTATCAAAGATAAAAATTAACTAGGTAAAAATGCTTAACATTTTTTTTGTCAACAAGGACACTCAATTTCGCCAAAGATGTTGCGCAACTCGATGACTAATCCATATTTAAGTTTTTGTTTTTGACTTAATGGTGATTTTGATTCGATACATTGAAAGGTGCCTTTTCATTTTACGGATCCGCTGACTACGTGTAACGCGGTGACGGGGAAAATCTATTTGTGTTTCATAGTGTATTCTTGAATGACCTTTTGACGTCTGCTAGTATGTTCGTATTGTCGAATGTGGTATTGTAGTAGCGAGCGATATCGTGTTATGTTTTGTTGCGCACCAACGGCTGTAGTCACGGCACCGGTTACGCCCTGCACATTGGCCTCGCCTCGTAAATCCACAAATGTTATCACAATGGTCGACTTCTTTACTTCGCATTAAGCATTTAATGCATAGTTTGTATTTGTGCTCATAGCCCATTTATCTACTATACAATCAAAACTACATAATTGTATATGGCTTTAAATGATTTTAACTTTAATGATTAGAGATTCTAAGAGCATGCATGGTTATTTGCAGTCTGACGGCAGTACTAACCGTCTTAGAACTGTCATCATATAAATCTACCGTCATCTTATACATAAAAAATATTTTAGAATTTCCCATATGCTTAATGCTGGAACTCCGGCTACATAACACAAAGAAATAAAAAATATATTTTAGATTCAAAAAGATTCGATAAGTCTCTCTTTAAGATTATATTTTTCTTTACAAGATTTAAACTTTAGCTGGCACGTTTATTTTATGTTATAAGGTCTTATCACGTTAACCACTTGAAGGTCCACTATAACACGCCTATAACACAAGCAATGTCTCAGGTGTGGTGTCGACCATAGTGGGATTAAAGATAAAGGATAGGGTAATGGGCTCTGGCATCCCTTACTCGCCATAATATAACAGCACATATGGTGTTATTTTACATTGGGGGTAGTCTGTAAGGGGCTGGTCAAGTGGTCACTTGCTGTGCCCTGCCTTTACTGAAGATTAAAGGACAATTTAGGTTTCTGAGAAAAATAAAAATAAAAACTAAAAATGGCAAATATCTTCAACTTTGTGGATTTATTTTGTAATTTATGCTGATTTTGATATTTTTTGAAATCTTAAAGTTAAAAACTTAAGTATAATACAGTATAATCGTCAAAAGCTTACTAATTTAATGTATACAAAAGATAAATATCCGAACTTATTTGATAATGAAATAGCCATAATATTATATGACTAGCTGGTGTCCGCGACTTCGCGTTCAAAATGTTATATAGCTTAAAGCCTTCCTCGATAAATGGACTATCCAACACAAAAAGAATTTTTCAATTCAATTCCTGAGATTAGCATGTTCAACCAAAAAAACTCTTCGGCTTTATATTAGTATCGATTTGATACGCTCTTTCTTTTGCACGTGGACATTGCTTAATTTACAGTACTTCATAACAATAATCTCAATCACCTACACTTTTTCGGTTTACTGGAATTAAAGACAATGATATATCAATCAAAGATAACAATTTGATAATAGAAATAAATATTACGTAGCGGTCGGGTAACCATACAATATCTACGTCATATTTCTTGAAATTGGCCAATACCATGAATTTTATCAACACGATAATTCCCTTAGGTATATTTATTTAGGTTATTTTTATTTTAAAAATTATGTTGTACATTTGTTTTGAGTTTATGACTCAACGAAATAGAATCAAAACAAATGTTATACCTACATATGTCTCTATTATAGGTAAATACACGTAGGTACTTAGTACCCATTATTTCATTACTAGAATCTAATATTTATATGAGGCCGTCATATACGCAGATGATGTAGGAAATAATAAAGTAAAATAAAGCGTAATATTTAAAATATAAATATGCGTAATTTATAGTAAAATAAGTTTTACTAGTAGTTTTAGGAAAATATGTTTTGAGTATTTTAAGTTTTCTAATGTTTAACCAGAGCGTACTCGTATATACCCCGAACATTTTTTTTACGAATTCATTATTTGTAAAATTTGTAACTGTAGAAAATTTGAAAGAAGTTGTCTAAATTATGGTGAATGCCCTATAGCTGTGCCCGCAACTTCGTTCGCGCGGTTTTCGTATGTGGTATTCCGCCTTTTTTATTTATAAACCGATTGGAATGAAACAAGCAGTAGGTAAATGTTATGGGAAGCTTTCTAGAAAAAATCAGTGGCAACCGCATTCAAATCGGTTAATCCTTTTCTAAGGTTACTGTGCACAAACATACAGACTGTGCGCCGATTTTATTGTATGCTTATAAAAAAATTAAGTTACTTTATGTACGCTTCATAAACTCGAGAATGGGTTGACCGTTTTTAATTCAGTTTTCACATATGGAAAGAGGGATAAACGGGGAATGTTTGTATAAATAAAAATTGCACTTCTAACGCGTAACCGGGAGCGAGTCGCTAGTTGATTATAAATAAGCATTCGCCATGTTAAAAAACACACGAGTTGAGTTTGAGGTCATTATAGGAGTATAGTTATGGAAAAAAGGCAATTTAGGGCGCAGCACCAATAATCCGTGGCAGCTATATCGTAGCACGCTCTCCCAGCGGACTGGGCGGAGGCACTTTAATTAATCAACCTCTTTGTTGAAAGCCCGCCGACTCCCCGTTGCTGCACTAATGGCAACACACGCAAAACATTGCCTCGGCCCCGGCTGTTTTATTTAAGCTAAACAAATACGTGTACACTCGCATTAATTGAAAACCAACCGAGCGCGACAACATTACAAATCTATTTGAACAATTACATTTTTTTATTTTTAAGACTTTATTTTTTGTTTGCTGTGTAGTCAAGGTGTAGTTGAGAACAGTAAATAATGAATTTCTCATATTCACTACATACATTTTTTATACGTACATTTTTTTGTAGAAGAATACACTTTTTACTTATTAACCAACGTCCAACGCAAAAAACGAGGTGTTAGTTTGATGTGTGTGCCTGTATCTGTCTGTGGAATCAAAGCTCCAAAACGGATGGACCGATTTTGATTCGGTTTTTATTGTTTGAAAGCTAACGTGATCGAAATTATTCTTAGCTTTAATTTATGAAGATCTGTTCAGGCGTTTAAAGCCATCAGCCCATTTCCTAGTTATCGTAAGGATTCACTAATGAAATTTGGTATAGGTACTGTTACTTGAGTGGTATTTTCATGACATGGTAACCTTGACCTGATGCTACAGCAAGTAGTCTGCGATAAACGCAACTCCTCAACAACTATAGCGAGTTTGGCCTTATAAGGAAATCTGGGATTAGTTTACAAATTTAATTGTTTTTAAGTATATCAGATCATCTGCTTTCTTTTACTTATTGTAATTGTTTTTGTCAACAGACGAGCTAAAGAAAAGAGGCTAAAGAAGGACGCTGGACGAACTCGGTGGTCACAATACTTCAGATCAATGAAAGGCTCCGGAGGCGGATCGCCGCGGCACGACCGTTTACTAGACAAGGACGAACTCAAAATCGATCTTGATTCTTTTAGTCATCACGGTATGTAACGTGGTAGTAATTCATTATCCTTGTGACTTAATTTGAAGAATGCCTGGTAGCCATGTTGCATACATAGGAAATAAATTTTCTGCCTGAATGTCCAGACAATTTGGGTTCATGTCATTATGCTATATGTAGGAAAATAATGCACTAGTAAATTTGTGTCATAGTAGATTTATGTGCTCGACTCATTAGGTAGTAGTCAATTTAAATTCTGGCAAAAATCAAATGTAGTCAGATTGTGTTCTAGACAGTCCAAGACCAACCCACAATCAGCACTAATGGATTATAATCAAAAGGAAAAATCTCATCAATAGTTTTCATTATTTTTCCCTAATTGATATCCGAAAGATTTAAAGGAATGGATATAGTTTTATACTTAGCAGTTTTATATATAAGAAATTTAGAAGTAGCAGACTAGCAGCTACTAAAAAGCAGTTATAGAAGTTATTGCTTGACTATAAAACGTTAATTTCTTACAAATAATTGCGAAATTAATAACATATAATTAATTAATTAATAACAATTAATTATGAAGTTCATAAAATTAAATTTGACATTGCACTTTACTGATATATGAATGTATTGTAGGTAGGTAAAATAAACAAATTCCTAGAAAGATGAAAACAGTTTCTTTGTAACATTTTTTGTATGGATTTTCAGAATTAAGTAATGACAGCTACAGTACAGTGGCGCTGGGAGGTGAGGAAGGGTCTCCCGCGGGTGGGGGTGGTGCGGGGGCTACGGGAGGGGCGAGGTACGCCGCTACTCCCCCCTACTTACGGACACATTCACCACCACATCCCCACTACCATTACCCGCCGGATCATCTTGTCTATACTAATATTGGTAAGCTATTGCATTGTTCTTTTGATAAGTGGGTACCTAATTATACTTTGAATGAAACCGCTGTACCACTTACACTCTTTAGGAAAAAAACCTTATCAAACTTTCTTACAATAAAGAAACACGAACTCGTGAAATATTAAAATTATATCTACTAACCTATATATAACTTTATTATATTTATTAAAAGAAAGTCGTTCTAGTTACACCATTTGATTTATATGATCTTTATCGATTTTTATTGATTTGTTGAATTTTGTCTCCGCCCGGAATACCTATTTAGCAGAATAATAGTTATAAAACATCTGAAATATTCACGTAAAAAATTGTGAATAAAATTCATATTCTCGTACTTTTTGTATGGAACGGGTTTTTATTCTGAGGCGGTACGAAGATCGCCGGTTCAGCTAGTATTTATTAAAAATAAATTTACAGGTCAAGCTATGAGCGGCGGAGGAGTAGGCAACGCTGGAGCTGGCGGCACTTCGGACCTGAGCAGTTCTTCGTCACCGGCAGCCAGTGGCTACCCGGACTTCCCCCCGTCTCCGGATTCGTGGTTCGGAGAGGCGCACCACTGCTCGCCGCGAGGCTTCCCCTAGCGGCGGCCACCGCCGGCGCACGCGCATCTCGCGCCCCCGCCGCATCCGCCCTACTTATCCCACCTCGCCCCACAGCCACTCGAGCTCGTTGTCAAAAGGGAACTGTGATTTGACAGGATACATACTAGAGTCGCTGAGCGGAACGCAGAAATTGAGCATTTAGTTACGGGTCATCATCACCATCACCATCATCATCTCAGGACATAGGCTCCACCATAATTTTCCAAAAGGACCGGACAGAAGCAGTATGGAGCCACCGTCCACTGCTGGACATAGGCCTCCCCCATAATTTTTCAAAAGGACCGGACAGAAGCAGTATGGATCCACCGTCCACTTCTGGACATAGGCCTCCCCCATTATTTTCCAAAAGGACCGGACAGAAGCAGTATGGATCCACCGTCCACTGCTGGACATAGACCTCCCCCAGTTGCCGTCGGTTCTGTCCGGCCCACTGCTACTTCAACTTACTATTCCGTCGGGTTATGTCTCGTAGTGTAACTTTTCAGAGCTATACTCGTATAGTTGAGTGAAATTGAGCTTTCTTACGAGGTCCATAGGGGACCACGTGTCAGCGCTCTACTCTATGTCATCACTGGCAAGAAGGGGTGTCCTCTGCCTAGTTACGGATAATTATCCGTAACTCATTTAGTCGATTGCAAGCGAGTGAAGGAAAAATGCGTAAGCGCAGTATTTTCCGGTTACGTTTTGGTCACAAACTTTGACAATTTTGTTCCGGTCACCAAGTCTAGTACAATACATACTTAGGTATAGGTCGATATAATATCGACTGTGTAGCTCGTCCAAAAGCAGAAATCCCGTTCATTTTTACGCCGGCTTCGCTATCTAACTGTGAAACTTTAATTCAGCATTGGGGATGAATGAAACAAATAAATGTAACATGTGCATTAATGACAAACTTTTAACCCTTTTAAATTCGATGGGCATACACAAACACCTAGTCAACTACAAAGAGCTGTGATTAATAATTTACCAATTGAAGCATATAATAAGATTGCTGATGATCAGAGCTATATATCAGTCTATCAGAAATTGAGTAGTCTTATAATATTTTGTTGTAAATAGAAAAGAAATAAGTAGTGTAAATATATTACGCTGTATTTCATAATAATTAAAAGAACATTTACATAACAGATTTAAACGCCTTATTGTATAGGAAGATATTGTAAATATATTTGAAGATATTAATAATTTAAATTATTGTTTAATTTAACTACTGTAATTTTAATTATTAATTTAGGTGATATTTGTAATAGAGTATTTTATTAAAATAATTACAATATGTATTGTTCCGAATATTTATTGTTTGATCGCCGATATCACAATTTTGTACATAGCTGTGTAAGTAAATGTATAGTTAATTAAGTCCACTTGTGCAAATTAATTCTAGTCGAGAGTTGAATGGTATTATACTTAAACATCAATGAACCCGAAGTTTTATTTACAGTGTCGACGAATATATATTATTAAAATAGTAACACAGTTATTTACAATTCAGTTGTGGCCACTCCCCAATATTGCTGCATCCGACCTTCAAGATCCAGCGAGTCTTGAGAATGCGCCGTTTTTTCTTGAATAACAGCAAAATCATATTCTAAATGATAAGGCATTAGTCGCTGCAGAGAGCCAAAGTATGCAGCATTTGGGCCACCATTTGGAAGTTTTCCGGAACCAAAGCGTAAGTCTGGCTTTAGATTAGAACCAAAAGATCTGGCGCTACCGAAATGCTTTGACAGGAAAGGTATTTTAGACGGCTTCCCTGTCAAATGCAATTGAGGGCTGCTACCAGAAAGACCTTTCAAGTTTCTTAAACTGCCTACGTTCGATCTGATTCCTTTTGATAAATTATCTAATTCCTTATCGAATAACATCTGAGTATTTTGCTCCAACATGTACTCCCAACATTTAAACTGTTCTTCATTGGTGGACAAATCCTCATTTCTATGATCGTCTTTGTCTTCCTCGACTCTTACTCGAATAGCTCTTGCGACTCCTCCACGGCAACTTCTTCGTTCCGAAGCTCTATTTTGGGAGCGAACGCTTGCGTAAAGTGGGTGGTTTATGGCTTCGCTAATAGGACGATCGCTCTGACCACTTGGAGAAGAGCGATCACTAAAAGATTTTGGTGGAGTAGCTGAATGGCAACAAGCTTCTACACGAGAACAGCAACAATCAGATCTGCATCCGGACTTATTGCTACTAATAGTTTGTCTTAACTCTCGCATTAACATGTCTACATCAGTTCTTCCTAGATCAAAGCGTATTATTAATACAGATATACATTCTTCCACTCCATAGCTTTGGGCCAAATCTTGCAATCTTTTCGCAGCAAGAACTGGATTGCGCTCTGCTCTCACCTCTGAGACAACAGTTTCTGTACTTACAGAGTCCCAAAAATTCCCATTTCCTAATACCAAAAATTCATCATCTTCTTTAATAACTGTTTGAATTACGTCAGGATCCGGAACTGTATTCGGATAACGAGTAGAATATCCAAGTCGCTTATTATTTTCTGTGCCCAAACGTAAAGGACCACTACGTCTGCTTAAAACAGCCTTAGTATTACCAACATTAGCGAGTCTCAAACTATAACGTTTAGGAGTTTGAGCGAATCCATTATCTGGTGTGCTTAAAGGCGACAAGTGGCACATTATTAAACAAGCACCTTTTCGTTGCCCTTTCTCCTTTAATTCTCTGTGAGCAGACAACACTACATATTTCATGTATTCGTTAACTGTTTCTTTTATAGATTTTTCTTCTAACAAAAGACCAGGTAAGCTTGCCTGTAATATTTTCGGTACTTCGATATCCGTCTCACCATCAATAATAGCAAAAAGACCTTCTTTATTACAGAAAGATGGAAGACGTATTTGGGCACAACACAATTGAAGAGATTTATTAGGGCACTCAGAAAACCCTGCAGTCCATGGAGTTGTTCCGTTTAATTCTTCATGATAACCACTTTTTTGATTCCACGATAGAGAGTTCTGTCCAGTGACGTCCACCAAACTCAATGGTCGCTGGTATCTATAGGCGTTAAATTGTGAAGGATCAACTTGTAATTTCTTATTGCATGATATGTCAAGAAATTTCAATTGTTTAGGAGCGAGAAGTCTTAAATCAATACTATTCAGTTCATTATGAGCAAAGTCTAAAATTTTTACTGATGCACTACATGCGAACATTGGCACTTTTTGTAATCTATTAGAATGTGCCCGGACAACTCTAATATTGTTTAGTTGCGGCAAATTTTCAGGAAGTTTCAAAAATGAATTTCCCGATAGCATCAGTTCCTCGATATTTGGCCAGAAGTTAATACACGTATCGGGAAGACTTGTCAAACAGTTGTAAGCAATGTGCAGTATTTTGAGGCCACGAAATGCTATTATAACGTCAGCTACATCATCTGTCAAACAGTTGGCAGTTAAATAAAGTCTCTCTAAGCAGTGTGACGATTGACCTCTTGCAGGCGGCAAACAATTAAGTCTATTATTGGATAAATTTAAAACGCATAGTCTGTCGCAAACAGAAAAGAAATTTTCTGGGAGTGACTGGATACAATTATCGTGTAAGAGTAGTTCTTTTAAAGGCGCTCTCAATCTGGGCATAGATGGAATGTTTGAAATTTTATTGTGGGCGAGGTGTAAACTGCTGAGGCTGGAGAGTTCACTGCAAAATAAATGTTCTGGAAGCGACGACAATTGATTGTTACTTGCGTGTAGCGTGGTAAGATCCGAGCAACCACTGAGCCATTGGGGCAGTGACGTTAGCTTGTTGTGCGATACGTCGATTTCTACCAAGTTTATGGGAGGAACTGTGGTCGTCAACGTTTCTAACTCTGGAACAAGTACACAATTTACATTAAGTAATTATAAGGACTCTAAGACTTATAAGACATACATGTTAATATTATATACATATTATTATTCTAATATGTATGTGTTATGTTCGTGACACAGCGTTATGGCAATTTTTAATTTAAAATAAGGCCACATATGGCTAATATTGCATTAAGCAATTTTGCGTTTTAGTAAGACTAACTCTTAAGTAACTCCCTTCGGTTTTGAACACAAGCAAAAAAAGCAGCTCTAAACTAAAAGGGTTTGTTGGTAAGTGTAATATTACTTGTATTTATCTAATTAATATCTTCCCTAATTAATCTCATTAATTAATATCAAATTAAATCCTACTGAAATCTTAACCTAACTATTCTTTTATGACAACTTACGATTGTGTGGTGCTTTGAGCGTACGCAACGAAGCACCGTGCAATGCCAAGTGCTGTAGTGAGTTATGCGCTGCATACAACTCTCGTAGACCCCGTAGCGCCGACACCACTAGTACTTCGACAGCATTGAAAGATACATCCAAAGAAACTAAGTGCTGAAAATATAAAACGACTAGATTAGTACTTATTACCATAATTTATTTGTAGATTACCTTACTATTATTGTTTTTCATAATTAATTGACATTTTCATTCTTTAAAAGAAGGTGCTTAAGGTACTTTATGGTACTTTCATTATCCTATTCCATTTGTCCGTTGTTTATATACATAAAAATATATAATTACTAGCTGGTGCCCGCGACTTCGTCTGCGTTCTGGATGAAAGGTACCCTATGTCCTTTCTGGTATCCCAGACAACGTGTATGCAAAATTTCATTGAAATCCATTTAGTAGTTTTTGCGTGAAAGGGTTACAAACATCCATACATACATCCATACATCCAAACAAACTTTCGCATTTATAATATTAGTAGGATTTCTGAACAAAAATAAACGTCAATTTAATATGAACTTTTCCATTATGTATGTACTTTATATAACTATTTATCTACCTGTAATATGTTGTTATAAGTATGTTTATAAATATTATTTTTTCTCTTTAAAATAAAAAAGTTTTAAAGGTTAGATGTAGTATGTTTGTAATAACATCATATGTGCTGTTCCTTCCTTCGATGCTTAAGTAGACAAGTGCTGTTACGTACACAAGTACAAGTAGACAAGACAGCACACGGTTCGAACCTATTTCTCTATTCTTAAAAAACGAGGAGCTCTCCGAGTTCTTCGGTGTTGCTTGTGTTGATTCGGCTGTGCGACGGTAGCCACTTACCATCAAATAGACCGTCACTTTGTTATAAAAAAAAATTACTTACTTCATAATTTCCTAGAATAATGCTTCCTTTCAATCTGTTGTGTCGAAGATCAACGCTGGTAAGCGGAGCACGATATTCGGACTTATTTTCATCTTCCGGGTCCATCTGAAGTGCTTTGTTCTGAAAATGAGGCGTATTTTAAATTTTACCTAATGTTTACCAATAGTAGTCATAATGCTATTCGTACACATATTCTCGATAGGAACAAAAACCCGAAAAAAGGTACCTTCAACCTCCCCCTCCCCTCAGCACAGCCTCCATCCTTGAGGACTTTTAAAACTACCTAAAGTCTGCCTGCCAATCTTTACTCACGCCTAGGATTGGCCTATGTAAAATATATTATACACAAATATAGTGATGCATTTTCTTTAATCTAATAAAACAAATGTGGTTTTACAACTTAATTCTTAAGTAACAAGAAGTTATTCAAATATATTAAGTTACCTACCCCAAAATTTGTGATCAGATTATTGGAAGCTACTATATTTCGTAGCCGCGGGAGATTCAGCACACAGTCTATTGATTGCAGCTCGTTGTGGTGCATTAACAGCTCTTCTAACCTGAAAAAAATTAATAAAAATAATTTAAAAAATTAGCAAACACACTGTGACTTATAGTTGCATTTTGTGTTTATTGCCATATTTGCATTGTAATTGCTTTTGCTTGGGCCACGCTTGGGCAATGTCATTCCAATGTAAAAGAAAAGAAAAATTAATGAATTTATAGACCAACGAAGTGTGAAACTAATTTATATGAAGATGTTTATCACGGATGTACCTAACGCTACCGGGTGCAACATACGAATGAAACAATACTACTCTATCAAACTACATGGTAATTTTCTTAGTGAAGCAAAGGTGTGAGTATATGTGTAGATTTTGGATTCTACAAGGGCGAGTTGTCTATAAAAATAACAAGTAAAATATTCATGACAATTCGCCCGACCCGGGCGAAATAAAAGCGGGCGATTTGTCCGTTAACTCTACCTACAATATTATATTCATTTCTAGAATTGTGACATTTTAGAAATTTCTCTTCATATTACTGTTCATTTTGTGTTTTTCTAAGATTCCTATATTTTGAGAACACTATACATATCTTACTTATATATTGATTGGGCTAATAAAGATAAATATTCTCTAATATAGGGAGTTACCCTATATTAGGTGTTTTTACTTTTTAATTGTTTAAAAAGTAAAAAGTTAATATCCTTTTATAAGTACCTGCACAGTGTAAGTCTGTGATATACACAAACCTTCTTCGTTTATAAAAAAAATTATAAGCATTTTACAAAGAAGAACAGTTAGTACCTACATGGCTATCTAATAATGTACATGAATCTAAAACAGTAGCATTGTTGTTATTGCATAATTTTCTTTTAACACAATAGGGTTTCGCAGTTTCTTAGCTCCAAGTGGCGATTGGCCATACGTGGCCATATGTTAATCTTGCCCCAGTAACTCGCCAACCGTGACTGACGAAATTAAAAGTTTTACGTTAATGTTTAGAGACTATCCAATTACTAGTCCCATGTTATTTCTTAATGTATTATAATGACTGTGCATAGCGCAATGTTTTTAAATAATATAATTAATTTGTTTCATGTAGGTATACTTTCCATCCTGATTTTTTAAAAATGTAAGGATACGAAGTTTAATATTAAATAGTAATACGTGTGTTCGTAATGAATGTAGAATGTACATCCATTAAGCTATGTAGAATGTGATTAGTTTTGCTTATAGTAGAAGGCAGTTCAGATACCTGAAGATAACAAAATAGGAGGATCAGTTTGATGCTGTACCTGTAGTTGTAGTTACACCACTCGATAGCTCTTGATCAAAGATTTTTTTGGTATTTATGGTATATTCGAATTCGTTAGATACATAATACGACACAGCCACGCTCCATTATTTTATTTCATTAATTCGATTGCGCAGTTGGAATAATTGACTAAAATTTTATTAGTACTAAAGATTGTACGGTCAAATAGAGGCTTTTGAATAGCATAGATAGACACATTAATTGCTTGAGCACAGTTTCTTGGATTATAAAGGCGTTAAAAAAGTACATACATAAACATATATGTGTGTATATGTTTTGCAAAAACATTAAAATATAATTATTTTCTAAAACACAGGAAAATATTTTAAAGGTTATTTATTTAGGTAACTGAAAATGGTTTGGTTTTTGAGCGCAGTATACTCATACTTGTCATTTAGGGGCAGAAGACCAAAAGACCACCATGAAAAAAAAAGCACGTGTTTTGGTGAGTGAGATAAGAAATCGCCTTCTTCTTTATCGGTATAAGGTCGGTAGCGTTTGCAGTAGGTACCTGTGGCGTTGCATGTGATGATAGGCGAAGATGGTCACCTACCATTCACTGGACTTTCTGCATGCTGACTTTAAAAAAAAAAACTTAAAACATTTAAAAAAATCAACTTACAAATTGTTATTAATATATATAAATTGTATAAGTGCAAAAGTTTATTCCCACAAAAACCTCACTAAATTCTCTTCGTGTTACTTGTATGAAACAAAACTTCAAAACGGTACGTATTTACAAAACACTGTGATGTCAAAATTAGCATAGCTGCGGTTGTAACTTTTCAAACAAGTTAAACTAGCGACTGTGTTAAAATACGCGGTTAAACTGACCACGGTGTGTGCGTAAACAACGCACCAATGACTCCACGTCTTTTAGGTGGAAGAAGCAACGCAATACCTTCGTGATCCACTATCGATGTTACATAGACATTATTGTTTCCATATCTTTTAACGTTATCTACGCAAATAATGGAACTACCAACAATAAGAATAGAAACAACAGCGTTAGCCGTGTATTCGTGTACAGTCGGCTACATAATTGCTAACATGTTAGATTCATTTCAACTGAAATTGAAACTGTATCTATTCTCGACAAAAAAAAGTTTGAAACAAGTAGATTTATACATCTGAGTAAATTACTGCTCAAAATAACCTTTGCCGTCACAGTAATATTGCAGTAATACAAGCACAATGACTACATTTATTTTTAGACTTATTAATTAACTTAAGTTTTCATTGGTTTCCTCTTTTCCTCAACTAAAGTTGCTCTGTCTGCCTTAATACTTAAGGATTAGTGAGGGAAACTCACCAATGTGTTGTGTTTGTAAGTGTACTTATACTCATACGTTATATAAGTGTAGGTACTTACTCGTATATTCGATTGTTAAATATATAATAAGCGGAAATCGCAAAGGACGAACGTAGGTATCTCCGTTATTAACTCCTTAAATGTTTTTTGATAGCAATCAAAATAAGTAATATAGTAATTATTAAATTAAACTTAATTATTGTTTTTAGGAACGATAATTTCATTAACTACGTAATTCTTCTGGCAATACATTACATAAAATTGTAAAAACATGTGATTAGTAAAAATGTCATAGTGACAGCTACCTAAAAAGAACTCTTACTAGTACTAAGCTCTATACAACCGTTCAACTGCTTATTTAAAAGTAAGTATAATGACAAGTTTTCCAAAAAGTTTTCAACACTAATACTATATTCACTTGTCGTATAATTCTGGGGGTGTACCCCACATCTTAACTTATGGATACTTTTTTATGTGATCAACAGTACGTAAGGTGTTACAGTATGTATTATTTTTTTATACAATAAAACATTACGGAAACTAAATGCATGCATGAAACTTTTATGCAAACAATTTTACATTAAATAAAAGAATGGGGTACATAATAATTTAATTAAATAATGAATAGGGTAGTATCTACTGTCTATTAGCTAATAGCATTGCGAAGCATTTGAAGTAAACGTGGTATGCTTCGGCGAACAGATATACACTCTGGTGCAATGAAATCGCACATGTAAAGATTTTTTGAAAAGTATTGTTTATTTTTTTTATTTGAAAAGACATATATATATATTTTAAGTGGGATGAAAGGCTATTTCAATACCTATTCAATGATACCATATAAGCGGTAATAAGTTTACCTTACTGCCGAAAAGAGAAGCAAAAACAACAAATACATTTTTATCAGCGGATTTTTGCTTAACTAAAAAGTTCGAAAATTGGGGATTATTAAAAAAAATCACAAAATGTAGTGAAAAAACATTTATTAATAAGAAGTGTTACCCCCGAATAACCGCTTGACACCGGTTTTCCATAGACTCTATTAAGTGTTTGACAAAGTCTTGTGCTATGGCTTCCCATTCCTCCTTTAGCGCATTTTGTAGCTCCAGAAGATTGGCTGGAGCAATATTTCTGCCTCTTATTTTTCTTTTTAACTCGTCCCATAAGTGCTCGATCGGATTAAGGTCCGGGCTTCGAGCTGGCCACTCCATCACGGGGATATTTACCTCTTGCAAGTATTGTTGTACTATAGCAGCTGTATGGGGTCTTGCATTGTCATGCATAAAGAGAAAGTTCTCTCCAACAAAACCGCTAAATGGTACGACATGTTCCTGGAGAACTTCCTCAATGTACCGCTGAGATGTCAATCCTCTTGTTTGTCGCCTGATATTGGCCCCCGTGATGAAGACAAGCTCCGTTTTCGCTTCGAGTGAAATGCCTCCCCAGAACATACACGAACCACCGCCGTATGCCACACGTTCTGTGATGCAACACTGGGAGAATCTCTCTGTAGGCCTTCTATAGACCCTTCCTCGACCATCATTGCCGTGAAGACACATCCTGGACTCATCTGAGAACAGGACTGCTCTCCATTGGTCGAGTGTCCAGTGCACATGTTCTTGTGCAAATTGAAGACGGTCGCGGCGGTGAGCTGGTGTTAGATTAGGAGCATTTACTGACCTACGCGCAGTCAGGCCACCTTCGGCAAGTCTTCTTCTAACTGTCCACCGGCTGACTTCCACTTCACGTACCTCTTGAAGGTGTTGTGCAAGATCAACGGCAGTCAGTCGTCGATTTCGCAATGACGTCGTTACGAGAAATCGGTTGTCCCGTTGAGTTGTAGCTCTGGCGCGACCAGATCCTCGTCGCCGTTCATAGCCACCAGTCTCCCGATAGCGCTGGTATACACGACGAACTGAATATCGGCTGATATTCAGCTGTCTAGCTACTGCACTCTGGTTCTGGCCTGCTTCAATTAGAGCAACGACTTGAGCGGCTTTTTCCGGAGTAGTATCCATTTTCTTCAGAATGTTGCAACTGTAGTCACTAGGCGTCCTTTCACGTAGAGCGTTGAAATGCAAATGATGACGTTTTACTCAAAACAGGCCTTTTTATACCTGCAATTGCTATCGCAAACTGCAGTGCGCTAAGTAAGCAATTTTGGGGTTTGTTGTTTTTGCTTTCCTTTTCGGCAGTAAAGTAAACTTATCACCGCTTATATGGTATCATTGAATAGGTATTGAAATAACCTTTCATCCTATTGTAAAAAATATGTGACTTTTTAAATAAAAAAAAAATAACACCATATTCTTCAAAAAAATGTTTACATGTGCGATTTCATTGCACCAGAGTGTAGATTGTTCTACTATACCCAACATAAACTCGCCGCGCATACGCAAGCACTCAGTACCAATGTTAGTACACAACGGAAATACAATGCTTATATCTAAGCCTTGAGATTGATAGATGATTTGAGCATTATTTAATTACGTACACGCCTTAAATAAGGTTGCCAGTCAGTAGTTGTACAAAAATAAATGAATAAGGAAATATATAAAAATATATGTAAAACAATTATACCACACAACATTAAAAGACAACTAAATAACGACGATAAAACAATATTTGAATTTTGTAAAATCATTCCTGTCCACAGAAAGGTGGCAGCTATCACTATTATTGGAAGAATACTTCAACAACGAACTGAAAAATGTTAAAATAATTAATCCAAAAAAAATAAATACATGCAGCAGCAAATATAAAAAACTAGAACTGCCAAAATATAATAACTTATATGGTAAACGTAGATTGGGTTATCTGGTACCATACCTTATTAATAATTTGCCAACCGATTTTAAAGATAATATAAACCTTAAAAATATTAAACATAAATTAAAAGAATATTTTATACGTAATATCTAGTATAACACAAATATATGCGCATGTGTGTGTATGTATATGTAATTGTATATGTGTATATGTATATGTATATTATTATTGTTATTTTTATTTTATATGTATATTATGTATATGTAACTAATAATAGTAAATATAATTAATATTAAGAATTTAAAACTAAGTTAAAATTAAAATATTTAAAACTAAGTTAAAATTAGAATTTAAAATATTAAGTTGTTAAAATTTTAAACAGCCTGTAGCAGGTGTGCAGTCTTGTTATCAACAAGGATGCACTTATGCGAGCTGGCTGCATGTTAGAGTGGGACAAGCGGGCGCGTTGTGTTGCGTTGGTTAGAGGTATTGTTTGTATGTATTTCTGTGTTAGGTTTTTAATTCTTGTACCTACTATTCTTCATTGTAGACAACTCAGGTGTACGCTAGAAACTCAACTGAGTTTATAGTGCACCTCAACTGTGTACCATAATATATTGTTATTCTTTTGTAAATAAATAAAAAAAAAAAAAAAAAAAAAAAAAAAAAAAAAATTGTTTAAAAAATGTATCAAATGTTGTTAACAATTAAAATATTAGACAACTGATGTTTCTTTTGTGGTGAGCTTACCATAGACCCTCTAGATTGGTATAACATAAGGTCTTAAGCAGTAATGTACAATAGGAGAAATAACAAGAAGCCAACTCGTAAGACCTCGCAGACGAGCAAGCGTTACGCACCGTCGACCGAGCGTTACCGAATATTATATCTATACGATGAAAAGGTATGTGCTGATTGCTTGACTCATTACTTTGGACACCTCACTTATACAACTCATGTTCAAATTTTGTCTACATCTAACTTCTCACAATTTACAATGAGTTTTAAGCGTGAGACCATTATTAGATTACTCGGTTAGCCAAATCAAACCTAAGTACAAAACCTTAGCCAATTTTTAATTTTTTAAAAATTTATTTTAATGCAATTAAACCTACTTTTTCCGGCAGAATAAAGACCATTTTGTACTAGTACAAACTTGTTTTGGAAAACTACAAACCCTCTCCTCCTCGACCAATCAATCATCTTGCCTACTTATAACACCACCACAGCTAGGCTAACTCAAATGCGCGGGTGCTACAGGCCCGTACATTTTATTTAGTTTTAATTAAATGTACTTTATTTAAATTATTCCGGTTCCTGTCATTCCTTCACCCAACCCCTGATTTAGAAAAGAAGCTGGATGAATTTATCAGAAATTAAAATTATCAGAATCAAATCAAAATCTTTAATCCATATTTTTTTGAAAAGTTGAAATTTCGATTTCATTTTGAAATTAATGGTTTGATCTTTTAAAAAAATCAATATTATAAAATTGGGAACTATTTTGCCAATATTTTGGTGTAATGGTTATAGCAACAAAATGTAGGTACATCATATCGATTTTGGTTCCCAAGGCTTTTAGTGTGTCTTTGTTATTTTGACATGTCACAAACGTAATTAATGTATTCGCTATTTTCTACATCATTGACAAATATTTCATTAATAACCATTATAGGTAAGTAACCTTTAATGGTTATTGATAACCTTTAATGTAGTGATATGGTTGTGTATATAATAGAAAAGCTATATCTTGTTCAGCGCCATCTATCAAATACAGTGTGTAATGACTGATAGACGATATATTTTCCGTATAATAAGCAAACCCCGATCAATTGAAGTTGTTTTACTTATACTGACTGTTGTTTAACTACATCTGATATAAACAGATAGGACCTACTCTTGTCAAAATCGATCACTATACTTTCGAAGAGACTATACCGCTCATAATTGGAAATTAAGGAACAGGGGGCCTTATAGGATAACGAAGTTCGAAAGAATAAAATGTATGGGATGTATCACCGTGATTTAGCGACGATAATATGTCAATCCCACACATCTTATTGTTTTCGAACTACGTCATCGTTTCGTTATTGTTTTATTAAATTGTTACTTTCTGTAGAGGGTCTAGTTCTGTCTAGTCTTCTGTAAAGGGGTGATACAGGGCTGTCTATTCTTATAAATGCCTATAAATGCCGAATGGGGAAGACCTGCTAGCAAACTTATTATTTAAACTAGCACTTTAATTTATTGCTTTACTTCACAAGGATTAAAGCAATAAAAAGATTTGAAAAAATTATGAAACTAAGTACCTCAAGGTCTTCTATAGAAATTTGGTAGGTACATTTGTTTAGCCTTGAGGTGAAAGTAACTTTCATGATAATGTTTAGATTTATGTAATTAAAAAATATTAGGCACTTACTGTATCAAGTGGCATATTGCATTTGGAAGTTCTGTTATTTTGTTGTCGCTGATGTCCAGATGTGTGAGTGTGTGTAGGGTCCACAATGGCGGTGGTAATGTGTTGAGCGCGTTGGAGCACAAACGCAACACTCGCAAAGAAAACTCATCGGTGGAATGCTGCGCTAGCGCAGCGGCTAATGATGCACGCCCACCACCGCTCAGATCCAACACGTTTGGTGGCTGCGTACTCTGTGTACCCTGGAAAATAAATGTTGAAAAAGATTTTACAAGCTATAATAAAAAAAATATAAAGTAACCACCGAATTTCTATTAAGCACAAACACGCTATATCTGCTGTAAGTTGCTATCCCGCAGACTACTTGATACTGCATCATGAGTTCAAGGTTACCAATATCATGGAAATCCGTAGACTACTTGATACTGCACCATCAGTTCAAGTTCATAGAAATATCACCGAAGTAACTGTATACCAAATTTTACATCAATCGAACACGTGGAAGTTAATGAAATCCTTTCGTCAACAAGAAAATGGGCATATGGTCTTTAAAAGCCTAAACAGATATTAATTAATTATAGCTAACAACGATTCCGATCACGCCAGTTTTTAACAAAAAACCAAAACCGGATCAAAATCGGTCCATCCGTTATGTAAGAAAAGATTATACATAGGTATTAGGTACTGGGAAAATATCCTGTAATTTGGTAATGGGGTTTCATATAGGTAGGTACATAGTGCATTTCCCAAATACATGTCATCATTTTCATCTTTACCTATTTATGGAATCTGTAAAAATTATAATCTATTATGAATTTGAAATTTCCACAGGAAATTACCAAGTTCTCCAAAATGTAAATTAAAAAAAAACAATGACCAACAATTTTAATTATGTTATTTCAAACATCTAGGGTTAAGTTTTTCGGCAATGTTTTGAGTCTTTCCTTTATAAACATCTCATCAGAAGAACTCAAGAAGAACTAAAGACATAGACATAGTGTCATAAATTACCTAACAGTTACTTCATAACGTTCAGTCCACATTACAGCTATACTTACCACCGCATTATTTTTTTCTTTTAAAAGAGTAGGTTCAAGACTATCCAGAAATACGTCATCATCTTGTTGAATAAATAACTCCAGGCTGTCAATTTCTACGTTTTCCGTCTTCATTTTAATCATATGAAATAATAAGTTACCAAAAGCTTTTGAATTCGAATGACAAAAATATAACAATATGTTTTAGTTGTAAGCTTCCTGTATTATTTTTCTGCAATATTATGTATCTAGCTTTCATTTTCAATTCATCTGTCTTTTAAAGGCAATAGTAAGACATTGTTTCGATCCATAACCACAACGAGGCCGACGAACTCTTGTAAGCATTGTTATTCTCCGTCCAATGATTTCTGAGACTTCCACTTGATTATTCTAATCACGAATTTTATTCCTTGCTTATATGTTATTTAAACGTGTTCCATCAGCTATACTTAACTTCGATGAACGATAATCTGTGATTTTTAATGAAAAAAATAATATCCTTTTGGTAGTTTCAATTATATTTTTTACTTCGCTAAAACTATCACTTTCACTTGAAACGAAATGCACTATAATAGCCGATGCAATTTAAATAAATATATTAATTTCACTATTTTGTTGTGTATTAATACTATGTTGCAAGGAAATTCTTGTGACAATTTTAAAAAAGTACAAAGATCAGTGTGATCTATTCTAGTGACTTTAAACTTATGACGAAAGAAACGGACCGCTATCACCGTCGTCGCAAGCGCATACATCTCGACCGTGACATTTCAGGGTGGTGTGCGCACAAATTTCTAATTAACACACTTTTTATACATTCAGAGTGTTATTAATATTTGTCTACACTAATTTAATATGAAGAGAAAATATGTTATGAAGACGTGAATAATACATCTTTTTTAATGTGCTTCTATAGTAGGAGGTAATCGGGGGGTAGAGTTTGATTCTGTTGCAAAATATCTATCATTTACATTCAAAATTTAATTACATCACCTGATAGCTAAAGGATCAAAGGTTTTTTGGTGTTTATGGTATATTCGAATTCGTTAGATAAGGTATAAAAAGCTCAAAGAAAATAATATTTCTAACGTATCTACATGTATCGCGTAAAACACACGGATGGATTAACTCAAAAACTACTGAACAAATTTCCAAATTTTTCTTTCACATATAGGTAGAAAGCTACATTTTTAGCGAGTAACTAAGATATATTTTATTAAAAAAAAATTTGGGACCCCTACGCGACTTACAATAATGTACACAAAGTATCGAAAATTTACCCATAAAAGGCGTAAGCTGTGAAACTATTGATACAACTAATAATGTACTACATATTGATACACATAGCAATAAAGACCATTGCACTAGTACAAACTTGTTTTGGAAACTACAAACCCTCTTCTTCTCGACTAATTATCGAACGGTTGGCCAAGTGAGCCCTCCTTGACCGGAGGTCCTGCCTACTTATAGGTCTAGCAAACACCACCACAGCTAGGCCAACTCAAATGCGCGGGTGCTACAGACCCGTACATTTTATACTTACTCATCGTTAGCTATAAAAAAGTTTGCGAAGCAATGTTCTTCTTCTTGTAGTGCCATTTCCTATCGGAGGTTGGCTATCGTTATGGCTATTCTAACCCTCGAGGTGGCGGCTCGAAACAGCGACCTGGTACTTTGGCCATACAATTCGCGGAGATTCTTGAGCCAAGAAGTACATCGTCTGCCCGGCTTGCGTCTACCTTGTATTTTCCTTGTATTACCTTGTACTTTAGGAGATTATACTTTTCGCCGCGCATAAGTAATATTATGTCCAAAGTATTCCAGTTTCCTGACTTTTATGGTTTTTGCGAAGCAATATTAGGTATGTCTAATATTGTTAAGTCACAATAATTACCGTTTTTTGTTAATTACTCAATAAAAATACTGTAAATCAAAAGTAACTAAACAGTTTTACAATGAATGTTGATTACGCACTACAAGTAAATTTCGAATTTTAATCGCTTTTTAAAATTCGATAAACGGAATTCAAGACAAATTTTTCGCATACCATATTTTTGAATACCGCATCTACTACATATTTAAAAAACTACACGAATTATTTCCCCTTATTTTATTTACAACACATTAAAATAACAAACTATAATTATTATTTCAAAATAAGTTTTCTTTGGGTAGGTATAATTTTTTTCTTTTGTTCACTATATCTATTAAAATAAATATCTAATAAATAAAGAGTAAAATAAAACTTAAAAACTTTTCACAACCCTAATATCGAGAGATATTGAATCTATATCAAAAGCCTAAGATTTCTAACAATTTATCATCGCTGCAGTTTATTGTAAACGCTCGTTAGCTCGAGAAGTGTACCGGAATTAAATTCCTAATCTGAGTCTGCATATCGGTGCATTGTGACGGAACTAAATATAGCTAACACAAAACATTCCCTTTATAAAGCACTGTACATACCTACAGCATAAATTAGGTACTTCATTTTCATATTTTAAACAGAACCATCAATTATAATTTATTTGCGATATAAGCCACTTAAGATGTTTGCATTGTATGCCGCATACAATTATAAATTTTGTAGTTTGAATTAACTGGTTCACTTTAATAGATCAAAAACAAAAGCATAGATGGTTTAGCGATTAAAATATTTAGTTTTAAGAATACATGGTTTTGTATTCGATAATATAAATTATGAAATAAAATAAAATGAAAAATACTCACTTCCTTTAACCAACAAAACCAGAGATTTCTTTCCCAAACTGTGCTGAATCCTAGGAATATGTGGTTCATGCCGGTATTTCCTGGCAAGATGCTTCCGTGACACTGAGGCTTAACACAGAGAACCAATCTCTGAAGTTTTGATTGACACAGTTCAATATTACCACCACTTAATTCTATGATTTCCCAGGACGAGGCTCCTAAAATTTAAAAAATTCACAACACTTTTAGTGACACTTTAAAAAATAATTAATAATAATTTATGCAACGAATTTAATTTAAGTAAACACACCATACATATGCAAGCGCGAACCAATAATGTGAGCTGGACGTGGTTTCCATTGTGGAAAGACGTGACCTTTGAGCACGTGGAGAGTACCAGATCGTAATACACCAGAGGCCGTTCTAGCAGGTCCTGTGCACCATCGCAATGAATGCCTTAACTCAGGATCCACCGCTAAACGTAACCTTCTTGCAGCAGACTTCCAACCATGTGCCGCCAAAAATTGCTCTTGAATCCTAAGAGGATATTCATCGGCTTCGAGACGACGACAATTGTCTCCGCCGTATTGAATCCACAGAGTTAACTCTTCGTTCAAGCCGAGTTGTTTGTTGATCTCTTCGGCTATTGTATTGAGTGCTACCTTCACTAATTTACTCGACGCGACCGTGGAGAATGGTTGGAATCCTTCAAATACTCGAATCCAGCCATAATCGTTCGTGGAGCGAGGATGGAAACCGCGTGTAGATGCAAGCCGGCGAAGAGACTTGCGGCGGATGTGGGGCGATGAGGCGTGTAGGCCATCGTCGCAGACCATGACGCGTAACAGCAGGTGGACGAGAGGTATGGAGTCCGAGGCCGCAATGTCGACGGGCCGGACTCCGCGCCTGCCTGTTGCATTACAATTACATCGGTGATGTGGTGGGGGTGGGAAACATTTGCTACTCGCTGTCGTTCGGGAACACCGGAGAATAATAATGAGCTAATATTGTATATCTCTATGACACGATTTTTTTTTTAGTTTTTATTGATATTTCTCTATAATTAATGTTGTAAATTGTACCTAATGAATTTTAATTTTCTAATTAAAGTAATAAGTTTTACTGACATAAATAAGACATAAGGAGCGAAGTTGCGCTGCGCCGGCGACGGTTGGTTCCGCATTGATAAACACCCCACCTGATGACTCACCTGCTATATCGAAACACCATGAACCCTTACACCAGAAAAATTTAAACAGTGTTCATTTTCAAGGAGTTATAAAAATATCATAATAAACGTTTATTTCAGACATTTCTCCATGATGTTTTTAGTAGGTAGGTAATATCATTACATTTAGGTAAGCATGTTATTTTGCACTAGCTATTGCACGCGACTTCGTGCGCGTAAAATTATGGTGTATTCCCAGTAGTTCCGTTGACAGTTCGGTTGACCGAACTAGTGAGACTTTTTTTTCCCCAGTACTTCGGTCGAAAAAATCAACCGAAGTAGTGAGACTATTTTTTCTCTGTAACTAACTGTAGCTTACGTTACTCGCTGATAATGTAGCTTTATACTTATCGATGAAAGATTTATTAAATTCGGACCAGTAGTTTTTGAGTTTATTCATTACAAACAAAACTACAAATATTTTCTCTTTATACTTGAATAATTATTACTTAGCATAGATTATTTTACATTATTAAGTCCGATAACTTTCCTCGTCCAGTGATTTTGAATAGGACAGTCAAATCTAAAACATATTGATCTCCATATCAATAAAAGAACATATAAAATGAAAAATGAAATAACATTTTTTTTTATCGAAATATTTAATCATTACAAGCGTAAACAAATACATTTAAATAAACCTGGATTAAACCCAGGGATGATTTTTGTATAAACGTTTATTTTCACACATACACGTAGCTTTACATTGATCGATGGATTTGCACACGTTCGTGAGCTGTCGAAGCTCTTTGCAATTAGAAAATAGATCTGTTTTAGGACATGAATTAGTGCATAGCGCATTTGACGAACAATGTTTCGGACAATCGGCGCAAGGGGCTCCAACTTTGTACGGATATTGAACTATGTTGTCGTAGTTGCCTCTGAAAGTTATCATAGAACTAATTTAGTTAGTATCGGCAAGATAAAAATCAAACATTATAATAAATATATCGTTGTTGTGAAACCAAAATCTGGTATGTATTTTGAGATATTTACAAAAAAAAAATTTTATGAAAAAATTATTAAAAAAATATGATGTTACTTTATAATTTTTAAAAAATAAAAAAAATATTAAAAGAAGTATTTTTATTCGAAACTTAGAGTTGTTATACATAAACTTATTTGTCTTTTAAAAATGAAAAATTAATTGTTTATTTATTTTGATAATAAAGTAAAATTTTGCACATACTTAACAGAATCTAGCAACTAGTATTTTATTGTTATACGTAAACTTTTACACATGAAAATTTAAGTTTATTTATTTTTATAATACTTAATGGAGTAAATTTGTCACAAGCTGCTAGCATGTTGTATTTAGAGGTCGTAGATAAGGAATTATTCACTGAGATCAAGATCTGAGCAGATTTTGGATTGACAACGACGTTATAAGTCTTAAATAACTAGTCTCACCCCGGGCAATAATGGCACACATAGTTATAGAATTGTCCCCACGGTCCTCCGCGACAAAAAGCAACACCGCATCCAACTTTGTGACTCGTGGCCCACACCATTTGAGTGTAATGGCCTACATCTTTCAGGTTACGTATTGGTCTCCCATATGTAAAGTTACGGTATTCTAGGAACCAACTTTTCATTACGAAGAACCTGAAATAATATGAAAAGTAACACTATATGGATGACTTTTCATCCTTAATATGGATTTGGATGAAATCTGGCACACAGATAGTTTATAACCTGTTTAAACATATAGGTAGGATAGGATACTTTTTCTCCCAGAAAATTGTTAGTTCCCGAGTGATCGTCTAAAAATATAATTACTTCGGCGCCACAGCGATAAAGAAGGAGATGTCATACATAATTATTTTCTCCGGGTGTTATATTTTTCATTATTTAACGTGGACGAAGGCACGGGCACCAGCTAGTTACATACAATAGGTTGTCCATCACCCATGCGCATAAAATTATCTTCAAAATGCTCAATAAACTTATTATAATAATAAAAGCAATGATAAGAACAGACAAGAGTCTTTGCATGTACTTATTTTCGTCCACTAAGCTCTATTCCACTCAGACGATATAAAATGTAATTAATGTACATCCTATGCGATTTAAGAATTTGATAATAGATTTTAATCTATGACGCTCAATGCGTTCGCGTATTCCGGTTTGAACTATTGGTTGAAAATATCAACTTTTTAAAACATGTTGTTTAGACAGACACTGATTACTGACTGTTCATGCACGACTAACTTAATAAATTCTTAGACGAGCCCTTTAGTCGAGTGGTTAAGGTGGTTATACTAACGATCTGTCTCGGGGTCCCGGGTTAGATTCCCAGCAGGATCAAATTTTCTTAGTTGGCTCTGGGTCTTGTTTCTTATTTGGTAAGTAGTTGCAATGTGCCGTTTCACAGTCATATGGGAAGCTCGTCTGGCGGCACTAATTGCCCCCTTATACAGAAAGAGAAAGAATGGAAAAGAAAGAAAGAAAATTGCAACATGCTTGCACCATCTTTGGCGTTACTTCTTTTATAGGCGACGTTAGTCATCAACCATCACGTGGACTGTCAGACTGTCTGTCGACCTTAACTTAAACATATCGTGTTAGTTTTTTTTTAAGAAATCCATTAAAGACCAGCAAGGTCTTTAAAAACTATATATTTCACGATTGCCAGTCGTGATGCATGCAAAGGGCCTTATTTTAACATTCAAACCAAAATTAATAAGATGCCACGAATTTACCATTAAGTAAGTACACCTAGTAGCATTATGCGCGTGTTTTTTAACTCGTAATGATTTTTTGAAGTCGAGATGAGGAAACGTTCATTTATGAAGAAAAAAACGAAACAGTGAAGCAACAATAAATCACTCCATACAATTTTGTTTGAATACCCTTGAAGTTCTTCACATTGTTAAACAATAGTTCTTATTTAGACGTTGCTATTTAAAATATAAAAATTGTATTATGCTATAATAAATTACATGTATAACAATCATATTGCTATAAGGTGCATTATATTTATATAATATATTGTTATTGCGATGCTTATCGACTGTAGCTCAAAATTAATATAATTAAAATTAATGTAAATTAATGCAATCATATTAATATGAAAAAAAGTCAATTTTAATCAATAAATTTCTCACAGAAATAAACAAACAAAAACACACAATTAGATATTAAAACGCTCTAAAACTATACTTTTTGACTAAAAATAAATTGGTATTAACATAATAAAATTTCAACATAATGCCTATATAATTTTGCCCTCCTGTCAAGACAATCCTATCTTTGGCGATCAAATATATTATAGTAAACGGTAGATTGTCATGCAGTAACGTTACAAGCGTAACGTGATCGTTACACTGAAGTGTCACACATCGACCTTGAAAGTATTTATAACTACTGTCATCATATGCAAAGAAGTTTCACTATAAAAAAGTATGCAAACCTTACCAAGACATAAATTTTAATACACTAATAAGTTGTAATTACCACGGTGTTTTCAGTGAAGAGGCGAAAAGGTTTTGCCCGCAATTTCCCAGATCTCGAACGGCGTTTTCATTTGGATCGTTATGCTGAAGGTATATGCATTTATCTGCATATTTTTGCGCCAATTTCGCTGCACCAGGATGCCAAGACTAAAATATTAAACATTACAACAATTCATTTTACGTTAATCGAACTTTTAGCTAGCTACCACCAAATTAGAAAAATTAACCGTGTTATGACGGTGAAAATAGAAAAAACAATTAAAAAAAATATCTAATAAAGTATTTACATATTTTGTAATTTACTTAGTAATTTATCATATCATTGACGCGACCATTGATCGAGTGGCGCCTAGCTATTTGACTTATGGGTCTCGGGTTCGATTCCTAGCAGGGCCAACATTGCAAATGAACTTTTTTCAGACCATATGCGGGGTTTTGCCCTATCCGTTGTATGGTTATCCCATTATACAAGCCTTAGTGCTCACTTAGGGCTCATACAATTGGTGTGTTTAGTTTTTGCGATTTATTTATTTATCACATACTTAGTATACTTAGTATATACTTAGTATAGGAGACATCATAATATGCCAAATAATAAAATATATTGACCATTGGTTGTGTGATTTTTCACACAAATAATCTAGTCGCTGGGTACACTAACTTCGTTTTGTAACGCGTTCCTTAAGACCAACTACGAAACTGTTGTGTTGTGAGAGAAACTGGCTTTTCACTATGAAATATAATAATATACTTGTTTATTATATATCAAAATATAAATTATCTTCCGCGATCGGACTTTCATATTGAAAGATATTTTAAGTCAGTTTGCGCTTGTAGTCTGGTCACTCAGGCAATTCAAAATAATATCGAAAAAATATTATAGCTTGAGATGAGATTGACAAAAATATCAGGCAAAAGGGGTGAACGTTTGAAACACACATAGTTTATTAAGTGGATTGACATAATGAATACTTTTTATCCTAAAAAATTAAGGTTTCTGTGAGATTTTTAAAACGAATTACAATCGTACACTACAATGGGTATGAAGTCGCGGGTACGGCTTTTTAACTAAAAAAAAAACTCACCATCAATAACATATTAGAGGCTGTTGGTCGCACTTTAGATCGGAAGAAGTTGTGATAGAGTACTATCTTACGTCGAACTATAGCACGCCGAGGATTCAACGCATCATCCGGTATTTTGCTTGAAGGAAAAAGCTCTGAAATTTATCATGGAGCTAAATATACTATTTTTTATTTAATATAAGACTTCAAATCCCCCTTTTTAAGTTTGTATGCTTTTGTATATGTAAAGCTTTTTATATTTTATAATATACAAGCTGACCCGACAAATGTGGTTTTGCCAAAAAATAAAAATAAAAATTTTGAGGTGGACCACCATTAACATTTAGGGGTATGAAAAATAGATGTTGGCCGATTCTCAGACCTACCCGATAAGCACACAAAATTTCATCAAAATCGGTCCAGCCGTTTCGGAGGAGTTTGGCAACAAACACCGCGACACGAGAATTTTATATAATAGATTATAATATTTTATATATTAACTTTTAGGTACATAGATAGATAAATTTGTAAAATTTATTACAAAAGTTTAAAAATGACTGTGGATTTTTAGTTATGATATTGATTAAATTGAATTACTTAATTGAAAAAAATTATTAATTAAAAATTAAACCGATCAAAAATATATAAAAAAAAATTAAAAAAATTTGAACACTTACGGTTATTCCCCCATGGTTTCGAACTTTCCAAAAGAACTATCACATGAAATAGTGTCAATATGTGGTACCACATTTTACATTGGACTAGCATTCTAGAAAAAAATTATTGACAAATAAACCGTATGTAAGGCGTTAGTTCGTTTCAAACTGTTAAGTAAGTACCAATTACCTTATCGGTGACTATGAATAATTCATAGGAAAATTTTAAATTATTCAGCAGAAGCAGACTGATCTTGCGACATAATTTAGATTTTTATTGACTAAGTAAACAAAATTTCTAGAAAAAATCTCTATCTACCTTTACATATAATAAAATCGTAAACGTGTCGTGTCTGTACATTAAATATTAAAAAAAATGTACACGTTACGGTTATAATTAGTTTACCGAGGTAAAAATATAGTTATTAAAAACTTTTGTATGTTTGTCTTTGCGTTTGTGCACGCTAATCGGCTTCGCGCGGATTTTTCAGAAAATTATATATAAATAAAAACCTTCCTCCTTTAGTTTTCCTCTTTCTAATAGTGAAAACCGCATTAAAATCCGTTGCGTAATTAAAAAAAAGATCTAAGCGTACACATACAGACAGACAGACGGCGGGAAACTACTGTTTTAAACAATGCAAAGTCGCTGTTCGCCTGTGTCTGTTTCTCCAGACACAGGCGGACATCAAAATCACCCAACGGATTTGGATACGGTTTTCACTAATGAAAACAGCGATAAATGATAAAGGTTTGTGTATATAATTTACAGAAAATGACGGAATCCGTGCGACGTCAAGCGCTAGTAAGTAGTAAGTCATAAAATCATTAATGTTCAATTTGAATTTACAAATTACGTCCTATGTAAACACTGTATCACATTATTTTTTTGTACGGATATTAAACTAGAAAGATATTATGGTAAAAAGATTTAACTTGAGTCCTCTACATTAAAATGTTGATTCCCAAAACTAAATACTTTAGAGTATTAAATCACTTATTGGTTATATCACAATAACATTTGTCTCACACGATTCGCACAACGTTGTAATTGAATGAGTACCACTCCTCTGAGCAATGTCTCGTTCGCTAATAACGTTATTTGATACAATCCATATTCGAATTCGAAACAAAAACATTCATGTCTAATTTGTGTGTAGCATTGAATCGGTTATTAATAATGACCTTTTCGAATACAAACACACAAATTTAATAACTATTATTATCAAATCATCTTTTAAATCTGAAATTACCATTGGGGAAATACGTTATAATAAGCATGTATGCTTAAATATTATTAACTGTAGGTATTGTGATATATATTCTAGAAATAATTTTTTTATAATAAAGAAGCACGGAATATCATAATAGTACAAGAATATTTAAGTAATTTAGGCACGGTAAGCAATGTCTTATTAATCTAAATAGGTACAAAGGTTTGTATTTTGTAGAAACGGCGATAAATGATGTACTTTTGTGTATATTTTGACAGGACGTACCTTGATTTTAGTATAAATATTTTTGAAGGCATTTATAAAGGACACTACAGGCTTATCACGTATTTTCTTCCAGCGTTTGGTATTGGTACAGTTGTACCTCTGCGAGAAGTTCCGAAAAAATAAGAAAGGAAAAATAAAATCGAGACTTTTAAGCATAGGTTTAAGGACAGGGCCAAAAATATGCATTACATACTCTATCCTAGTCTATATAACCATAATTTTGTTTGGTTATTGTTATGCGCAACCTTTTTTATGTTTCGCCGATGTATGTTTTGTCTATTGGTTTTTAAGAAGAATATTATCTGTCTGTTCAATGAAACAATATATGAAAATTTTACGTTACTGTTATAACATCGTTTTATTTTATTTTAATTATTTGGGTAAATACATATAGTATTAACATTGGTTATGGGCCCAGCACGCTTCCACTGCGTGCTGGGCATCTAAGTTGCATGGTTTAGCTACAGTTACGGTACCGTATTTACCGTGAATAACTCGAAAACAAACAAAGATCCCAAGGTCATGCCAGATCCCTCTTGGGGCCACTGTTGTTCGCTTATCCTGCTAGTCTAGACCCTTTCGACACTTCGAAAATATATCTCCTCTCGAAGAGTGTTGACGTATTCGCCAACTTTCTTGTTTTGAGTAACTACTTTTAGTAGGTACTAAAAATGGCGCATATTAAAATTGCCCATTCACATAATTATTTTAGTTTTCATATTTTACGACCCATTAGAAATCGTATAGCTACACGGTGAATTGGCGCCTTGACGCTTGATTTTAGCAGATTGTTCTCAATTATAGTTCTATGCATGATAAGCAAGAATGAAATATTTGCTTGTTTAAATCGCATTAAATATAATATCGAGCAATTTAACAGGAATGTTCGTAGTAACATAGTAATGTTTAGGTACGAGTATAAATAATAATGTTATGACATAACGTTCAATTGGTTTTGTATAAGTACTTAACTGAATTGTTATGCAAGTACATGTAATCTTCACTCACTCTTTGTAAGTATTTGAAAATTGTATGGACTTTGGATGAATTGGATATATAACTGATAAGTTTCTATCTAAGTAGTTATATGAATTGACTAGTTTTAACTCTCCACACCCGACGCAAAAACGCTGTTTGACGTGTTATAAGACCCCGCGGTTTGTCTGTGGTATAGTTTGTTCTTAGTTACCTACCTACCTAGGTGTATAAAATCTATTCAGGCGTTTGGAGACCATCGGCCCATTTCCTAGTTAACGAAAGGATTTTACTAACTTCCACATTTGTTTGATTGTGATGTAAAATTTGGTAGGTAGGTAGGTAGGTATATAGTTAACTGTTAGGTTAGGTGGAAACCTTAATCTTATATTGAAGCATCAAGTAAATAAAAAATAAAAACAAACCAAGCGTTAATTTTATTTAATCATTTAATTTAAACAAACTAAACATTGAAATTGAGCACACACATCATTCTAACATATTTTTAACCCAATAATATCTAATAATAATTAATTATATAGGTAATTGAAAAAAAAAACTCAACATTAAATTAGAAATTAACAAAATCCAACTCTCTATCCAACCTTAAAATAAGTACCAAAGTTTCTTGATCAGTTTCCCAGTTCGCTTTGGAAGAATCTGGATTGATAGCATGTGGCAGAGGCAATGTTAGCTGATACTGCGATGATGTAATTTTCACTGAGGTTTTGTCTACAGAGAGATCAACATTTTCTTTTTTATCACCTGGCATCTTGACCCTTACGATGAGATTCTCGCAACTAGCAGATGCAGGCGTTTTTGCTCCGATCTATAAAAGAAATCAATCACAAGCTACATACATCTTATTAAAACTATAATGTTGGCTCGGACTCATGTGTACCTAACAGTTTCAATTCCTTATAAGGTCAACTTTCAAAATTAACTTCTCAAAGTTGCCCTTAATCCAATGAGTTTTTTTATATCAAGGCATTCAGGTCACCTGTAAAAAGACGTCTTCAGCAGAAACTGATTGCTGATATTTCATTGTGTACTCCGGTATCTTGCGGCCACTCAAACCAGCCGCACCGATGAAACTCAACTCTTCCGCTTCGCGTGCCTCTTGATCTTCAAATTCTTCTATAGTTTTCGGTGCTTTAGTGGTTTTCTCTTCAGGTGGGATTTTATCTCTTGTTGACGTTATTTCATATTCTACAAAGGTCATTAGCACATATCAATATTATCTAGAGTTCTTACCTACCTATAGTCACTTGGTAAAATGATTGTTGATAGGCAAGAGTAGGTGAAGACGAGATGCTCATAAGAACAAATAATAATCATATTATTTTCCACAGCCTCCTACAATTAGTTTATCGGAAATTAATAACATTCTCACAAGGTCAACTAGGTACCAATACATAGTTATACTGTTATCCCATATTCCCAGTGGTAGGACCAAGGTACCTACTATGTGCCCTGCCACATCAACTTCTGGTCCATATTTATATACATTAGGTAAGTACCTACTAGCAAAAATGCAATGCTAAAAAAGTCTTGGGATTACTCATTCTGATTACTAAATTAAATATAAGAACTTGACCCAAATTATTTGTTATATGATACCTACTTTCTTGATAGCTACGATTTATTCAAATGAGGTCAAATACAGTCATCATTTGTAGTTCAAATTATTATCATTGGCGTAAAAGGGAGTGTAAATATTGCAATGCCAATATTATAATTGCAGTTATTGTATTGCACTTATGACTGGCAGCACCGGTCGAACCATGGAATGAATGGCGGCTTGAGTTGAGTTGTCGGTGGTTGCCTGGTTACGACAAAAAAGAAAAGCAGGACTTTCATTTTTACTTGACGTAATTTATTTTATTTTGAATAATTGTTGTTTTGATTTTGAATAAAGTTGTGTACATTTATGACAGCTGAATTTATCAGTAAATAACACTTCCATTGTATTCCAGTACACTTCTGGTTTTATTTAATACCTATTAGGAAAATCGACTGATAGACTAACCACCACTTACCACTTGCAGGCAAATCATCTCCTTGCAGAATATCTGGTTCAGGTGGTTTTAATAACTCCACTAGCTTGTCCATATGAGCAGGAGTGAATTCCATCTTGACGACTATATCCCTCAAAGACCCAATGATTTTTATATCCCTCAAAAACGTTACGGTCAAACTTATCACAAATATGTACCTACTTTATAAATGGTTATTGAAGAATAATTATGTTAATTCGTATAATCAGTAGGTTATTCAATTAAATTTTAAGTTATGTAAATAAAACTATGTGTAGTATCGTCCAATTGATATTACGATGACATGACCGACAGTTTGTTTATCAATAATTCTTGTTACTGGGGTAACCAGCGTGTACTTAATAAAAAAGAATGCCTATTCAATCAGTTTCAAATGAATAACTGGGTACCAACCATAGGAATATCTATCTTTTTAATATTTTATAGATTTACCAAACTACCAAACTAAATAATCAAAACGTTTCCTAGAATCTTCACAAACGTTATGATTGGGCATTGGGCAGGCACAGGTAGAAAATATCCCAACCTTTTGTTTGTTTATTTTGTTACTTACTTATTTTGTGGAACAAACTATAACAAGATATAGAAAAATTGTGAATATTAAGAACAATATTTAATAGCCAGCAAAATGAAATTTACAAGAAAATTATTTAATATTGTGAACAAAATAAATTCATCAAAGTAGTACTTAGTATACATTTAATTAAGATAGATATTAGTTTCAATTATTATGACAAAAAATCAATTTGTTCCATTGATTACAGAAAATAGTAAAAAAAAAAACTAAGGAAAACCATCATCATCTTCCTCAGCCATCTCTTTAGCAAGCTCCAAATCTTGCTGCTCCCGTTCACGGCGTTCTTCCGCACTTTCTAACTCTTTGCCGTAGGACTTCGGTGGATATCTCATTGCTTTCACACTCTGATTGTGTAACTCCAAGCAAAACGATATACGCTGGTGGAAAGCCAGCTGAGGTTCTCTAGTGCAATAAAGGTCTGAACTTTCCTTGTTACTCATATATCCCTTTTCAGGGTCAATTGTGGCCTCAATAACTCCATCCCGAATAGCTTTGGCCACTATAAACTCAGCATCTTCAGCGGAATCCAAACCTAGCTTTCTAGCAATATCTTTAGGAGAAATGCGGGAATATGACAAACCTATCGAACGGATTGCTGTCTTAATGACATTTTGTCTCAGGCGAAGGATCAATGTGAAAGTATGATCCTTCCTGAAACCAGATCCATAATTCTGCAACACTTCTCCAAATCGCTGCAAATTACCAAGTCTCACCGCTTGTGTGAGTTGAAAATATGATGCCAATGACTTCCTCAGCGGTGCCTGTCGGAATATTGCACGTTCAGGTATATCACCTAGGAGTAATTCCACCACAATAGCCAATTTCTGGACAGTTTGACGAAAACCAACAGCGGCAGTCTGCGGAGCTTTCCTCAGCGACTGTACTAAATGTTTGTGTGCATCACTGTATTCCAAGCGAGCAGCCTTTATTCTACCCAGGTAATATAAGAACCTGGCCCATTCATTGTTACTAGCATTCTCGGGATACACAGACTTGCTCACTAGTTTATCTGCTTGGTCGTACAAAGAGTAATGTAAGTAATTGCGAAGAAGACAATTGATGAGTACAGCTTGCCCTTCATAATCATTGCGAAGAGTTGAAGTACGCAAACGAGCATGCAAAAAGCCTCTAATAAGATCCAGCTTGTTGGTTAGCTCAAATACACGTGAATGGTAAAAATAACATTTGGAAGCAATTAAATCTAAAGTTCTTCTGTTGTGTGTTTTTACTTTGTTCATAAGCTGTTGAGAACATTCTGATGCTTCGTCCAATTTATTTGTATCTAACAAACGGAGCAAAACTAAGAGATGAATGTATACGTCTACTTCTGGTGCTGGTGTTTTTAAAGCACTTCTGGAGCGAGGAGCTTCGATTTCCACCGCTCCTGGCGAGGGCTGTTCCACAAATACGAGTAAAGCTTCTTTGTCAGCTGCCGATGGATAAAGCTGATTGATAATCGCTCGTAAAACGTTGTCATTTAACTTCCTTCTAGTATTCGGAAGGGATCTTAAAACTCGCATGGCGAACCGAGGTTCCTTGGAAGTAACAGCTTTATCGATTTGCTTCGCATGTTCCCTCAAATCTTGTACAGTCAAGACATCACCATCTTTCTTCACTTCAATCATTTCCACATCGCCTGGACAAGCGCATGCTGCAGGACTTTCAGCACATTTCATTTCCACATCTTGATCAGCTGACGCCATTTTTTTTTTAAATTTTTACTTCTAAAATGCAACAATGCGAAGACAGACAGGCAAACACTATAAATACTTTCAATTTATTTAGCTAGGTAGCGTACCAATAGACTCAACTCAACCAAACCAAACCAAAATCTGCAATGCAACCAAAATGCAACAAAGCGTCATCTCACATCTGCCAAAAAAATGCTGAGTCTGCCGCCGAGCCATAGAGTAACTTATAATATATACGGAATACGAAAACTTGATTTGGAAATGATGTTTTTGAATCAAGTCCAAAAAAATCATAAACACAGAATAAAACAGAGTAGTTTAAATACAAAGTTTTAATTAAACCATTAAACAATGATTTGGTTTTGCTTAACCAAATCATTGCCAATAAAAACTAATGAAAAATATTAAGTAATTTACAATTTTATTATTAGAATATTATAAAAAGTCCAAATATAGAGTAACAAATTTCTAGTTCTATGTCCATCGTGATTTGTAAAGCTCAATGAAATATATTATGATTTTTAATAAATTCGTCCATAAAGTAATAAGGAAGCTATATTTAATATATAGCTATATATATACTTAAGTAAATTTTGTAGTTTCATTTAAAAATATATACTTACGTATATTGTCTGGATTTTGTTACTTCAGCAATGTTACCATTTTTTGTAATTTTTAACTACTATCAAGGAACATGTGAAACTTTAATAAAGGTGGACTGCTCTGTATTCTCTTTTTTTCTACTAATACCAACTAATAGCCGCGATACCATAATTATGTTTTATATTATAAATTACAGGATTATTCTTAATTCGAAGTATCTGTTCATTTTGATTGTTCATAATTTGATGAATCACATTTACTTAGATAAGTTAAAATAAACATTATTTAAATTATTTATATAAAACAAATCAATTATTCTACATGAATTATAAAAAATCAAAAATTACAAAAACAAGCCCAAGAATACTTAATAATAAACTTAAATTACCCGCTATAACATATTACAAATATCCCCACTCTACTGAATTCATTCATCGTACAATGGAACAGGTCTATCAATTGTGCAATTTTATTAAGGCTGCGCAAGAGGAGATAAAGGGACAGAGGATTCGCGTCAAAGGAGCCTTAGCTCCTGTGACGCGAGCCAAGCAAATCCGTTCTTGCGCGCGGTATGGCGAAGAGTTATGGTTTCCGTCTCCTCCATATAAATCTGTCAGGAACACACAGTTCTATTTTATTCAATAATTCACAATTGTATGTTTATCCTCTCAGCAAAATAAAAATGTATGAGGCAGTCAATATGTGCACAGTCGTTCACATCCATTGCGCCAGCTCAAGGACGCTCCAAAGTCACGTCCGCGACTTATGTCCGATTCCGATAGTTTACACTAGTGTCACAGATTATAAAGTTAACTAGTGTATTTGTACACTATCAGCTGCGACCGTCGGACGTGTCCGATAGTTTGTTTCCACCTTTATTGTTAGATTAGAAAAAGCTTAGATTTACCTATGTACTTTTTACGACAGAGAAGGAATTGAAAAAGTGTATCTAGAAAAGGTATAGTATATAGGTACTTACCTATTTATTAAAAATATTTTTTGTTTATCTGATTAGTCATCATATATGTTCGTATTTCTGAATTAGTTGCAAGTAGTTAAAAAAATACGATTTAAGAATAATATTTTAAATATTGTATGATAAATTTACAAATACAGTTCACTTTTAATGAATATTATGTGGCAATACTTACTAAACTACACCTCCATAGACTACAGACTCTCATAGTACAGAGAGTACTATATTCCTTGCTAGCTTGCTACAGAGAATACAGAGCAGAGCAGAGATAGACAAGACAAGGCAAAACTACTATACTAGCAATGCCCGTAGTTGCTTAACCAATTTACTCTCTGCAGAGAATACTGATAAAAAGATTTTAATCACTAATGTTACACTCGAATATATTTGGATTGTTTCCATCATCTTATAAGAAGTTTTTTGTGTGCCATTTATAAGCTGCGAAGGCGCTTTGGCTGCAGGGGACCCGGTTGATTCTTTACATAAAATTTCAATGTGTTCTGGAAATGGTTTGCAAAGAGGACGTGGTATCATGGTTTAAAGAATTGGAAAGCTATAAACGCATAGATGCAATGTGCACATTATTAAATATGTGTTTGCCATTCGAACTTCGTTTCATTGGCACATATCTCGAGGAGCTCGGTAAGCGTGACTTTCAGGAGTTGCGTGGTGCCGAGCTTAGAGCCAACAATCCTACAGACTTGGCCGCGGATATAGGAGGAGCGAACACAGATCCCAGAACTCGGCGGAAAATGGCCTTATACGTCTCATTATTGCGTTCGTGTAATTTCGCTTGTGCTACTACGTTGTACAACGCCATGGTTAGTTTGGAACAGAGTGGCCTGTTGAAAGGCTTGTATGGTGATCTCCTTGAAGAGATTTTACTATTGTACACAATGGCGTTACATCATCCGGCCTTTACTTTCGATCAAAAGTCACATTTCGGCGAGATTTTAGAAAAACTAAAGGTCGAAGATCAGAGAGTGCAATATCAGGAGCAGCAGGAGCATATTAACGTAGCACCTGTGAGTGGTTGCCTTACCCAAACTAGTATCACTCCCAACATGTCAGTTCCACCGCCTAATTTAACTAGCTTGGGACCGCCACCTGGTATCATGTTTGTTAAAAATCCTGGGGTGCAGGTCAGTGTTACCTACATTGTTTACAAACAAACATACACATTAATCCTGCTCAAAATACGCACACTGCAATTTATGGGGAAAATTAAATGGCATTAGTATTGAAATGACATGCAAGTAGCTAGCAATGACATTGGTATTGGCTGTATTTTGGTTGTAATCTTTATTTATTGGCTGTTGTCTCAAATTTATTTTAACCAATAGGTTGCAGTGTCTGTAGCAGGTACAATACACATATTAGTGTGGTATTCATACTTTTGTTTTCCAAATACATTAGAATCTGTATTAACAACTTCGGTTATAACAACAGATCAGTTACAACTAAATGGGAAGGTCCTTACAATATACGAATTGCTATAACAAATTAATATTGCTTGTTTATTGACTATCCATTTAGTATGACCATTTTTTGTGGTCTTACGTAGTTTCTTATTACATTATTTTTCAGTATCCATTCATTCATCGAAACCATTAACATTACATTTTATTTTACCATTACATTTTAATTTGACAAAGGGGTAAATTAAAATGTATTTTAATTAATTTAACACTTTGTTATCTCCCGTAGGTATTGATTTATGTGCTTGGTCTTAGCCTTTTATAAAGCTGTATTTTCATTTCATATAAACATTTTACATAATTTTACAGTGTGATAGATAACTAAGAATATGATGTAATTTGAATATAATATATGTCAAGACAAAATATTTGCATAGTTATTAAAAAAATATATAAAAATGAATGCATTCCTGGTTATGTCTAATGCATGCCTATGTCATCACTTATTCAGCGTTTTAGTCTCATGTCTCATGTCATTAAAATACTAATTTATTTTAAATTAAAGTAACTATTATTTTATATTGTCAATAACCACTTATTTATTAACATTAATAATATATAATTATAATTGTGCACTGCATTCTGTAGTAATAAACAGCCCATCTGTAAGCAAATCTTTACAGAAGATGAGTCCATTGGTTGAGTTGTTAAAGTGCTTAAGGGTCAACGCATACTAGTGCAGTCAAGAAGTGCATCCAAGCATCAATTTAAAAATTTATATAAATCCCTATCTCCATAATTAAGGACACAACATTATTTCTATTGCATTTAAAAAAGCACCCCTCATTTCATAATTTCTTATTTAATTTAGTGAAACGTGTAATACTAAATTGTGGAGATATGGGATAGTATGCCATGAAAATTTTTAGATTTACGCTTTGATGTGATTTAATTCTGTGCTAGTAATGTGCTGAACTTACTCTCTGTCTCAGGGGACTGAGTTCGATTCCTGGCAAAATCAACATCGGAAATGAACTTTTTTTCACTCCGATCTAGATCTGGCAAGTAGTGGCAATACACTGCATTTCACAGTCATTTAGATAAGTTTTAGCGACAGTAACCACCCCCTTACAGAAGACTACTGTGCAACAGCATGTTTTCTGTGAGTGAGTAAGGGGTGCCAGAGCCCATTTCCATTCCTTGCTAATCACTTCCTAATCCCTTATCCTTAATCCTACTATAATAATCAGCACACATAAATAAATAAGACTACCGTCAAATCAGTACTCACGAGTTACAGTGAGTGAATGAAAAGGCCAAACCCATCCATTATCTCATCGGAAGCACATTTGTAACCCTATACATCCTGCCAATCTATAGAACATATAAAAATTTGCTTTGGTAAATAAATTTTGTATTCAATTATTACAGCCTCCAAATACTGAACCAGTTCAAGAATTAAGTTCTCCACCAGTGATTAGTAATGCGGGAGTTGTGTCTATCTTAGAAGGAATGCACCCACCACCTGGTATACCAGTTCCGCAATACAATATGGGAGAATATATAGGCCCACATCCTTGGACAACAAATATTATAGTATCACCACTCAATCAGCCTTTAGAGGTAAGCTATTTTTCGTTTAATATATCTCATAAGACATGAAAATGCAATTAGCTAGGTACCTAACTTTGTTTTTATTATACTATTTTTTCATCACATCTTTATCAACTTGATATTGATATTGCTAGATATTGAGTATCTAGCAAATGAGCCACTACTTCAGTAGTCCTAATAAATAAATTATGAAATTAACTACATACATACATGTTTTCCAATTAAAGAGTTTAATAACTTAGCAAAGTATTATATTAAGTTAGTTTACCTTCAAATTCTTCAATGGTTCTATCCTTCTTCCACTTATATGTAAAGCAGATATTGTTCTTCACTTCCGGGATTGTAATGGTAGTATATAACAACTCTGCAAAATCTAAATTCTACTTTAAAACAGTCTTCCTTTTTTTATGAAATACAATGTGAAGATACATAACTATACTATGTAGAGATATAGATTATAGCTTGTTAACATAAATATGTATACGCAATTGCAGGTGTTACCAGGTAATTACCAGGTGGGCGGCGGAGTAGGAGGCGTGGGGGGTGTGGCGCCCGCGTCGCCTCTGGTGTCGTCGCCGGGGGAGAGTCGCGCTGGCTCGCCTCGGTCGCGTCGCCGGCCCTCGCGCGACCGATCGCCGCCTCTGCACCCGACCGTCGTCCCGCCACACGATCAGCCCCCGTTGCCACACTTGGCGGCCACCTTCGAAAACCTCAATATCAATGAGGTATTTATTATAAACCGATATTCCACACTTAGCTTTGAGCCACATCAAGCCCCCCTTGTGAAGATTTTGGATATCAAATTCAAAAAACAAACAAAAATTTGAAAAAACATATCTACAATTTTATAAAATTAAAGCACATTTAAGTCAGCGGCTTTTATCGCAATCACTTCATTGCATTATATTATAAATAATAAAATAAAAGTTTAACTTTAGCGATTTTGTTAATTTATTGTTCTTTATTCAACCCTAACGTTTTCCCTCGAAGACGTAATCGCGCTGTGTACGCGGGAATCTCGATTTTCGGCGCGCGTTCGTAGAGTACGTTTTTTCTTATTATTAATAAATTATATATTATTAATTATTTTAATGTATTATTAATTATATTATATATATTATATATTATTAATTATTAACACACACGTTGGTCGAAACCTTTTGTTTGGAGATACTGAGGAAGTCTCAGAGCTTCCCGAACGCTGCCAATCCGAGAAGGACCTCCTTCCTGAAGTTGGCTGCAATTGGACTTCAACTGTTACCTAGTTTATCAAAATGTAGTGAGTCAGGAGACGAAATGTTTAATTTACAGATGCGACACAGCATAGGAGAGGAGAGGCTTCGCGAAATGACCGCCGTACAACAGTACAGATCGCTGGAGAAACTAAACGGCATTCGGAGACGGCCGTACGCGCATCCCGCGCGCAGCTCATCCGACAGCGGCTCGAGCGCTCCGTCCTCTCCCCCCGGCACCCCCGCCCCGCCGCCTAGGCGCAGCACACCCGCTCCGCCTCCGCCAGCCCCCCCTGCCCCGCCCGCCCCTCACTTGCAGTACGCGCTGCCGTACTCCCGTCCCTACCCGTATCCGACACCGCCGCCTGCGTTCCGCCCCCCTCCGCCGCCGTTCGCAAACGGCGAGCCGTCGCCCTACAACGCGCCATCGCCATACGCCGGCTTCGTGCCGGTACTATTCGCGCCGCCTAAACTGTCGTGTTGGAACTGCGGCGCGGCCGGACACGCAGGTCACGAGTGTAAGGAGCCCAGTATGGAGGAGATGACGCGTGCGGGCGGCTACCAACTGGACTTTGGCGGTGCGCCGCCGGACGCCGGCGACAAGTAAGCGTTCCTCCGCCTTTGTTTTTTAGTGTACCAAAGTGTCCGGTTTCATTGTAAATAATAAATAAAGCGGGCGCGTGATTCGCAGCTCGAGTCGCGAGCAGCGCACGTTGACGTGCAAACAGGCTCGAGCACCTCACGTTGACGTGCAAACAGACTAGGGCAGCATAAGTTGATGTACAAACCGCCCTAGGCAGCCCAAGTTGACGTGCAAACCGACTCATGCAGCGCACTTTGATGTGCGCCACATCACTCAGTGAGTTTTAAGTATAATTGCACTTTTGATTTTTCAATGTAGTTCACACATTCCAGTTTACAGTTTTTGAACAGTGTACTCGAATACACGTGACTGTATGTAATGATCTCTCAAATTCAAAATGTATTTATGAAAATATCAATATGAAATCAATTATGCAAACTATTTTGGATTTGAATGATTAAATAGTTTGTTTAGCATAATATGTTGCTAAACAACTTTTTATGAATGTGTCCGGGATAATATAATTTTCACTAATAAATTTCTGACAGGGATTGTCCTGAAATTAAGAGATCACAAGGGCCGGAGCACGTTGGAGCTTGATACAGCAAAGCGATAAATTTTTTTATGGAACTTTGAACCTTAATGGCTTTTAATAGAATTCAAATTCTATTGTGTAATGCAATTTGAATGATGTTCACGTTTTGAGGCACAAGATTCTTGACGTGCCTTCCTCCAATTTGCGCCGGCTCTAATATATGCCTTGGATGGGAAGTGACCCGCTTGTGCTATAAATATTATAGTGATATAGTAGATGTTTCAAATTATAATTAATATTTTATTACGAGATATTATTAGTCCTTGACAGTGAGATGCCAATAAGTTGACAGTACTTAGCGACATATTTTTGAATACTAAGAAAATAATATTGCTAGTCATATTTAATGTAAATATAATATTGAAATACTGCATGCGCAAAATGCGAAAAAAGAAAAAAAAATACACCTTAGTTCTGACTGTATGTTTTTTAAATTAAAAGTGCAATTATTCATAAAACAGCCATTTTGTGTGTACTGAAAATGATAGGGAATTCCATACTTACTGTAGTTTTTTTTAATAACAGCAGAGTATGTGTGGAGAATAGACTCCAAATAATATTTTAATTTATAATTTTTAGTAATATTTTCGAAATTAATTACGTTTTAGGCTATTTATATGTTTTTATATTATTTTATATTAGATAAA
Source organism: Synanthedon tipuliformis (assembly GCA_947623395.1). Taxonomy (NCBI): domain Eukaryota; kingdom Metazoa; phylum Arthropoda; class Insecta; order Lepidoptera; family Sesiidae; genus Synanthedon; species Synanthedon tipuliformis. The sequence goes on along the minus strand of OX392408.1, from coordinate 6,718,461 downwards.
TTACCTTGTTATCAATTACTAGCGACTACTCGTTTCTGGCTTCGCCTAGAAAAAAAACTTATTTAGGTTTTATTATGCATGTAAAAAAATCTGAGAAAAATTATTTGAGCTAGCAGCCATACAGACGGACGCGGAAAGCAACTTCAAATTATACTATGTAAAGATGATAATTGTGAAATTTGATTAGTTATTTTCTTATAACACCAAATATCAATATTTTTTTGTTTTCTCCAAATTGAGTATTGAGTCTTAGTCAAATAATTGAGAAATAGACATCGAGTAAGTCTATTAGAAAAAACATGAAATTGCTATAATACAAGAAATATAATAATTTTATGTATGTACTTTGGACTGAAAATGATTATAGTTCAGTGCCATATACCAAATGTAAGGTATAATTTTTGAAAAATTTTACGTATTTGATTCTTTCTTATTGCAATTCACTAATTACTAAGGAATGATTTATTTTAATTTTTGTCCATAATTTATATCGTTAAGCCTAGACTAAACATTTTCACGTAAAAATATTCAAATAGGCGTACAATTTTTTAGCATGTTCAATGACACAAAATTGTGAAAATAATTTTATTAAATCATGTTTAGTTTTTACTTTCAATAACGCTTGCATGACGTAGGGGATTTCAATAGTTTTATCCGATTTCACTGACAATTTTTTTAAAAAATCTTTTTTTTTACCTAACAAACGCATGAAATCCTTACTCGCTCTTTTTTGGGCTTTTTTAGGGCTTTTAAATTTGAATGCAAAACTTAATGATTGAAATTAATCATATCATATTAAATTGTTATTTAATAATCAAGATTTTAGTAGAAAATTTAAACAATTTCATAATTCATCCTGTGGAAATCTGCCAGATTTAGGACTAGCTGTTATCCGCAAAAGATTTGCCTTTATTATTGCGGATGCGGGTTGCGGATGTCTAAATCGATGCGGAAGTTCCGCATATGCGGATGTGAGTATCCGCAACGACCCTGGTGTAGATTACAAATGATTTTCACTAGATTTTAATGAATCCACGAGGATTTATGCTATCTATGCCGACTTGTAGTTGAATAGTGCAGAGTATTGTATATTGGCTCTTCGGTTTAATTGTCAATATTTCATATTTTTAGCCAATTTAGCCAAATGCTACTGGTAGATTTGTTATTATGCTTAAAAAACGCGGTTGCACAAAATGCATTTTTAATAAATTGTTATTGACATATTTCAGTCATATCAGTTTCATATATAAGTCGTTGTGTATTGAGATCAGTTGCGATGAATTTTGTATCAAAACAAGTTAATATAATATTAAATATAATATAACATTATGTGTAGTACACGCAATAAGTACAAGTTTAACAATTCAGTGTTGATTTTGCTGACTATACAAGTAAAGATACAGTCAGTGCAATCAACATTGAATATTAATATTACGTATTCTGCTGTTTATTTAGATACCAAGTTTGATTTATCATAATTATTAAGCCGTCTACTCAAAAAATAAAAATTGATATTAACGGTGGAGTTCCCTAAACATTTCTGTCGTTTGATAATTTTTATTAAAAATAATTTAATATTGTGCTGTTTGTGACTATTAAATTCATTGTATATATATTTAAAGAAAAAAAAAATTGAGGACTTTTTGTATAAAATGATGTACTGAATGGTTTCATTTGACCCAAGACTGATTTCTAATGCTAACAAGCGAGCATCAGGCTTCTAAAAATTGTCTAATAAATTAAATTTATATAAAACAGTGTTGGATATTAGTGAGGCCTCGAGTTTAGTATTCAGTACTCATTTGTGTTACGGTTATATAGAAAGTATTTAATGATTGACAACAATAAGCATTGTGAAGATTATATTAATATTATATTTATATATATATATATATATATATATATATATATATATATATATATATATATATATATATATATATATATTCGTTGTTAATACAGACTGACCACTCACTTGCTTGTATATAAAGTTATCAGAGCCATTTTATAAAGATATCACTATTGAACAAGATAGAATTATTTTGATCAAGCTCACGAGAATGCAAATGCTCTTTGAAAAATTGTTTATATATATAGTCAATGTAAATATTAATCTACGAATTGCATACGCGAGAGAGTTGAGACGTCACATTTGATGTGCGCTAATTTTGTAAATAGTTCAGTTTATATAAAATTATTAGTTGATAATGTTTAGAGGTTGACTATACCTATATTTGTAAATTTATTTGTAATACGTGTGTCCCTTATAGAAGTACGATTGTTTTTATCAATCATCACTGTCACAAAGTACTATACTTTTTTTTTGCATTTCTATTGTCCCCCGTGAACAGTTCAACTTTGATTAGCTGTCTCAGATAAAATAAGAACTAAAGATAGATAGATTCATGTGGACCGCAGAGTGAAGCCGGTGAAACTACGCCTCGTCGCGTACTCAGTTACCTACATACACGGTTAAGCGCACACAAAATGCCAAATTTCGCAGTGAAAGGGTGTAAAAACCAGTCTCTTTAAAGACTAGGGGTGAAATAACCCTCAATTTTCTATTGAGCTCTAACACGCTGGACTATAGATGCTGCAGCATCAGGGCAATGTTACCACGTCATGGAAATACCACTTAAGTAAACAGTATACTAAATTTCACTTCATAGAAGTTAGTGAAATCAGCTTCAATACGTCAGCTTTCAAACATAAAATAATCCGGATAAAAATCGGTCTATCCGTTTGGGTGCTACGATTCAACAGATAGACAGACACACACTTCAAACTAATTTTACACACACCGTTTTAGCGTCGGGTGTTAAAAACCGGCTACACCATGTTGTCCACAAAATGTTGTGTGTTTAGTTTTTATTTGGTCCGAGTGTGTGCTGTATATGATTTTATGAAAAAATATAGAAAGTGGTTTAATGAAACTCGATTCAATTCAATGTCACGCGTATGGTGGTGGTGCCGAGTTTGTTGATAGTGGGCGATCTTTTGTACACAGCTCGCACAATTTGGCCCACACGTGGGAATTTTGTTTCTATGAATTCTCTTTGGCGTCCTTGTAGGCTCTTTACGAGGTTAAAATCTTACGACCTATATGCATTCTACTAGACTTGGTGACCGGAACAAAATTGTTTCACAAATACTTACCGTAAGACTTTACGCTAAAGTTCGCGACCAAAAGGCGCGTTCTTCGCTTCCTTCCCGCGGAGAATTAATTTTTGCGTTCCGCTCACCGAGTATAAAGTGATTGGTTATGTTATAAATTATAACTTATAATATACTGTTTAAATGAAAATAAAAAAATAATCAGAAATCTAACAATTAATCGTATTCTACATATCAGCTTAATGAAATTTTCCGGTAAACTTTAGTGATTAAAGTTGTAAAGAAAAACGCGAAGAGGATTCATTTGTTTATAAAAACCCTTGGAGTTCACTCTGAACTGATGGGAATATTGTAAATTAAAATTTAAATTACATAATAAGTATCACTCCTTATGAACGTTGTATGTCCATATAACGTAATTAATTTTTGTGGTATTTATTAATTACTTTATTGCGAGATATTTCTGTAGGAACGGGAGCCTAGAACTTGTTTATAGTAAAATTAATATTTTCAAACGGCCCTGTCTTAGCACCGCACGTCACATTATGAGCATAATTTATGATTTAGTTGAAATGAATAGTTGATATGCAATTAACGATACATATTGCGTTGTGTGTCTCCAGTAAATAATTTCATAATTATTGTCCTAACTTGTAAAGTTATCCTTCAAATTACAATTAGGTTCGAATCGTGCAACTATTAATAGAAAATAACAATTCCTCAATATAGGTAATGTGTGAAATTTACAAACGGAAATGAAGGGGTTCTTTTATCTTTATTTTATAAATTTATATTTTAATGTACTCTATGGTAAAGTTTAGCGTGCGCGCGCACTTAGCGGCCGAGTCGCGGCGGCCAATGACAGAGGAGTTAGTGGGGTCAATGAGGCCCCAATGAGAGGCCAAAGAGGCTGAGCAGCTGAGTGCGCGTGTACGCTTAATGATCATTTTTAAATAAAAATGTAAGTTCAGTGAATAAAAAAAAATGTCCTATGATAATTATGCTTAATAATACCCAGCGCCACATCCCGTGACTGCTTTCACGGAGAAGGTGAGGTGGGAAAATATTGTATAATAAATGTCGTTATCACCGAGACATTATTAGCATGAAATATTCATCAAAATATAAGTCAAAATAGTACCTAAATAAAGTTTAGTGTAAAGCTCTTGACAGTTCTTGACAATGTGGCAATGTAAGTTTACCTGTATTTGCTTGTACTAAGTGTGTTGATTATTCCTACCAGTTTACATTTAACATTATCCACAGATTATATTATATTAGGTACATACTAATTTATCTACATATATCGTGTATTATTTTGTTAATGATATCTGAGAGTCCGTATGATATCTAGGAGTTGTATTTTACAATGTCGAGTCCATTCAGAAAATTAAAAAAATATATAGTTTTTTTTTATTCAGTAATTTGAAGTGGCATTTAGAAATGCGCAACTCAAAGAAGTAGGTCCTACAAATCCTTCTTGAAAAGGCATTTTCGAAGATCTTGTCGGGTTTTAGGCGTTTTTATTGATTTCCTAAACACATCTTTCACAAATATTGAAGTTAAACCTAAAATACCATTGTATTTTTTTGGATTGATTTCAAAAAAGACAGTATACCCACCGCAGCAACAATCTTTCCGAAATTTAAAATATTTCTGATCGCTGTTTAAGAAGAATTAGTACCGGTAATCTGGGTTGAATAGCAACTTCGGGGCGGATTTTTGCGAGACTTTCGAGAGAGAGAGAGAAATAAACATAAAAATCGTCCTTTTTTATCGTATCTACCTATTCATAAATAAAAAAAGAAATACGATAGAAAAAGTGGTATGTATGAGGTATGATTATTTTTTCTCGAAAGTGTTGCAATAAACCCGCAGTAGCCTATTCACGCCATATTATATATAACATTTAATGCATTTCCTATAAATTCTATTTAACGAAGGATAATATTATATTACACTAGCTGGTGCCCGCGACTTCGTCCGCGTTCTGGATGAAAGGTATCCTATGTCCTTTCTGGTGTCCCAGACAACGTGTATGCAGCAAAATTTTACGGTGATCGGTTCAGTAGTTTTTGCGTGAAAGAGTTACAAACATCCATACATCCATCCATTCTCATACATCCATACAAACTTTCGCATTTATAATATTAAGTACGGACGGATTTCCGATACGTACTAACATGCATGTATGTGATTGTTTCGGTCGACAGAAGCGCAGTGTCACATATTTCTTAGGCTCAACTTGGTCATAATAAGTGATTATTTGTGTTGTATATTATTTTAATTTTTCTTCAAATGAATGTAGTATGTTTGCAACAGAATTATTAACGAATATTATAAAGCGTTAGTTGTTCCAGTTTTATTTCATACCTAGTGAAAGTATAAGGATATTTTTTTACTTTGTACAAAATGTTATAAATGTGATAAATGATTTTTCGACATAATTAGAAATTGTGATTTAGTAAGGTGTGTAGTTAATAATAAAAATAAGAGAACTCGCTTTACTAAATTTATTGTACTCTTCTATAACTGTCTATAAAGTTGTTTTTTTCCCACAGTTTTTATATTTGGGTACTTATATGTAAATGTAAGCTGTTGTATACTAATAAAGATCAGGAAATATTTCAGGGAAATGAATGTTTCGGCCCAGTATTGTAAGACCTCTGTATCCCACCAATGCTGTGAATCATTTGCTTCCTGACAAATAAACAACCAAAATCTTTACATTTGTTTAATTTTAAACCTTTAAACCTTAACACGTTAAACGCCATGTTAAAAATAACCCGTAACTTTGAACCGGCATAGAACCTGTAACTTTCTATGGGCCCCATAGAACGACTGAGTGAGTTTTTCATTTGTATTTTTTTTGGGAAAAAGGATGTAGATATTTGAAATAAGTTTGAGTATGAAGTGATATTTCATCCATCACCAACAATCGTGTGACTGTTGCCTTCACAAGGGCACACATTACCTCACGCCATGACCATGAAATTGATAAAATACTTGCTACGTCTTTACAAGATTTACAGATAAGACGTGAGTTCACGTTTCGTGGTGACATTTTGATATATGTAAGAAGTTCCACCGAAACTTGACCTGCGATAACCCACGCATGCTATACTATGCATGAAGTGGACGAATATTAATAAGAATTTTAAATGAAATGAAAATTATAAGGAACAACGCAGTACAATACAATGTAGCAAGAAAATTGATAAAGAAAGCAGGACTTGAATGCCCCCTATCTGCTAGGGTGTGTATATGTGTCGTGTATTACATCCTAGTATACTAAACATAACGCCTGACATCTTTATCGTTGTGACGACGGTGGCGCCGCCATCGATTTTCTTACATATTTAGTCTAGTTTTCGGGAACCTAACATTTTTGCGGGATAGTATCCTATATGTTAAATTAATCCAGGTAATAAACTACCTGTGTAGCAAATTTCATCCAAATTCGTTTAGCCGCTTTTCTCTGAAAGAGTAGGTAACAAACCTCCATCCTCATAAATTTTCGCAGTTACTTATGATGTTATAAGAATATAGATTAGGCAATCTTTGGGTAAAATACAAAAAAAAATTTGGCCCCAACTAAACTGTTTTATTTTTCTTACACTTTCTCAAAGTGAGTTTTTCGGACAGATAGAAACTTTACGTTTAAATCAAAACTTTACTTTCAAGTTGCAGGACACGTACTGGATAAAAGATGTGCGAAAGAATAATATTTGTTCACAGTTTTGCAAATACTCGAAATCTCTATTCGCAAATAGTAGGTAGTAACTATTTATTTAGGAGCTACTTTTTCCAGTTTTCACTTCGAATTTATCTAAGTAAGTATATTGAGTACACACTAGTGGATTACATGCATAACTTACACACAACGTTTAAAGTTTTTTAAGTAGGTAAATATTTGACTTAGAAATAATATTTTCTTATATTAAGGTTGGCAGACAGGCTGACAGTCCAATTAATGATAGCTGGATACCGTCGCTTAAACATAACACAAGCAACGTCACAAATGATACAAGTGCGCTACAGACTTCAGTAAGAGTGATGATAAGGTATTAGGAAAGGATAGGCATCCCTTACTTACTTACCGAAACGCAACACCATACGGGCTGGTTACGTAAAGTGGTGGTTATTGTCGCCAGGCGTCCCAAATGACTACGAAAAATAGTGTGCTCTGCCACTAGGTACTTTCTAGATCCAGACCAGAGAATTGTCAAAATTTATATGTCGAACGCCTTGTGTTAAAGCTAACGAAATCACCGAGTAGAAAAAACCAAGGTGCTTGGTAGGTATTTGTAAAAATACTGTTTGATAATTTGGTCTGATGCAAAGTAGAAAATTATGAATTTTGAGTTAAGACATGGCTACGCAAAAGTTTATATATTGAGTACCTAAAGGTCAACTCAATCCGTTTTGCAGTCATAAACAAGCACAGCTCTTAAACTTAAAAAAAAGTTAAATCCGCATTTTTATTTTTCTCACTTCGACAGTAGGTACCTACCCTACGATATTTATTATAAATTTTCATTTACTATTAAAAACTTCCCAAATGACCAGGGGAAAGGGATTCACAATAAAATTCAAAGCAGGTCAGAAACTAGGTTGCGAGGTTCGACCAAAAAGCTTTTAACTGGGACAATATATTTTTGCTTTAATAACATTATACTTACGTGTAAATAACGTGTTTAGTGGTACGGAACCGCAGTATTTAGTGAGGGTGAAGTGACACTGTAATTACTGGAGAGCGCTATCACCTCGGCTTCGTAGCGTGTCCCTGGGGCGATGTTACACACAACGACTTGCACGGTATTGCGCCAGTGTAATGTTTACCGACTCTTCGTTATCGTCAAGTGAACGTGCACTATTATCTCAAAATCGACTAGTAGCCAATGAAGTAAGTACCTATGCAAAAAATTATCTATTAATTTTATTCTTGATGTTTTTTTTTTATTTTAAGCCTAGTTATTATATTAGGCAAAACTAAAATTTGAATGTTAATTCATCTTCTACTGATTTTAATAATACATAATTCTAAGACACTTATTAAGACATGTGTCTTAGAAGACACTTATTTAGAATAACTAGGTATGAATAATATAGTAGAATAACAAACTATTATTTTGATAAATCTAAGAGCAATTATGAAGGCATTTTCCAGGTTTAAAGTAGGTATGAAAGGTATTAATTAGGTTTAGTAAGTTTGAAAGGCTAAATAATGTTACTAAAGGATAATTAATAATTTATAATATAGCGATATTTTGTTACGTACCTAAGGCAGAGTTATAGTAGAATGGATTGCTGCATTAGAAATATAATTGCAAAAACTTTTAATCAAAACTGTTATAAAGTAAGTAAAATTAGTTTTGGATTTTCGATAACGATAAAATACTTATATAGTTTAACTTTTTAAAATGAGTAGGTATATGTTATAACTTTTCAAATAAAACATAAAAGAAAAAAATAGCCAATTAATTAATTAGAACTTGCACATTTTTATTGCACATTACATGAAGATTACATTTAGAAATTTTTAACGACCTCGGTGCCACCAGTGTACACATAAAACACTGGTTAACTGTGCTGGTTAAATATAGCATAAGTTAACAACTGCCAAGAGGAAAGTATCTACTAGCCATGACACGATAAATTAAAAATTTAATTAAACTACGAAGGGGTCGCTACGGCTTAATAAACGTTCACACTTGACGTAACTCATTAACTGTTATTGTCAACTGTTGTTTTTGCGTAAAAAAACACAATACTGCGTTTGTAGAGTTAATGAGGATAACTGTTTATACTTACGCTAGCTGGTTCTCGCGACTTCGTCCGCGTGGAATAATTATTTTGGGAATCATTTGGGTATCTCGAACGGTTTTCGCAGCGCACGCAACGGAAGCCCTCAAAGATGAATAATTTTCCCTGTTTTTTTTCCACATTTTCGACTGTTTCTTCGCTCCTGTTAGTCGCAACGTGATGTTATATAGCCTAAAGCCTTCCTCGATAAATGATCTATCCAACACAAAAAGAATTTTTCAATTCGAACCAGTACTTAGTTCCTGAGATAAGCGTGTTCAAACAAACAAACTCTTCAGCTTGATAATATTAGTATAAATAATTTTTGTTAGGTTTTTTGCCATCGGAATTATGATTTGGAGAGCGTGCATTGAGCTGGTGAATTTGTTGTTTTGCTCTTTTCTCCAGAATCCTACTTCGAGGATGGATGTTTGTTACTTTTTCACCCAAAAACGACTTAACGGATTTGGATGAAATTTAGCACACATGGATGAAATTTGCACATGTTGGTTTATTTCGTGCATTAAAATATAGAAATACTTCATTAATAAGGTTCCCGAATGTTGCCGTGGCGGCGCCACCGTCGCCACAGCCATAAAGATGTCAGATATTTTCTCAGATACACAGATACTTTATTACATGGATTATAATATAGGATACCTACTAAAAAGTAGGTATCCTATATAAAAATCCAGGATTTTCCAGGATAAAAATCCTATACAAATTTTCCAGGATAAAAATCCTGGAAAATTTTAGGTTCCCGTGGGATCGTCTAAAAATATTAAACAAATCGTTATCAGGCGTTATATTTTTATTTTCAACGAGGACGAAGTCGCGGGCAGAAATTCATGATATTTGCAAAAGGCAATATTCAGTTAGATCTGACTGACATTCACGTGCGAAAATCCTAAACATACGAGTTGGAAATTTTCTACGTTTTGAATGTTTGACATAACTTATATTTCTTGGTTTACAAAAAGGGGAAAATGCTACGAGAATTTGTGCAACGGCTTCTTTGTCATCGTACGTTAATTTGGCCATACTAACTAGATTAGCAAAACTGCATTCTGCTACACAATGGATGTACTTTAACAAGTACAGAAAGTTCTCTTCGCCAATATTTTCTCTCAAACAAATATGTGCTATAAGTTATATGAAAATAAGTTACTTTTTGGTCGTAACTGCGTTGCGTGCATGTCGTTATAATTACCAAACTAGAAATCTCTAGTGGGAGCCTATTTTAACCTAAACACTTTTAGTACGTTAGTTTAGTATCATAACTGTCCCTTAAAATATATTGCTCTAAAAAGTAAATGCAAATGTTTAATTTTGAAATAATAATAATAATATAGGCCTTGCCTCGCTAGGTACCTGGGGACTACTATTTTATAATATTGTTTTTGTATTTTTGTATAATTAGATTAGATATAATTAGATAGTAAAAAAAATTTGAATTAAGTATGAAAATAAATATATGTGAATTAATAGTAATCTAATTTATAAAATTCTTGTGTCGCAGTGTTTGTTGCCAAACTCCCCCGAAACGGCTGGACCGATTTTGATGAAATTTCAATTTTGCGTGTAGTATCAGTAGTACGGTTGTTTGTTCGGTTGACCGAACTAATGAAACTTTTTAGTATCAGTAGTACGGTTGATAAAAATCACCGAACAAATGACACTTTTAAAGTTGCAGTAGTTCGCATAAAAATTTAATTAAAATTAAAGGATACAGGTAAGTAAGTTTTTATTTTTTTATATTTAACTAACAACTAAATACAAGTACAAGTTTTGTTTAAATATTAATTATTACCTACAATAAGTTTGTACTAGGTAGGTACCTAACTGGCCATTTTGATTCTTTCGCTATAAACTCAAAAACTACTGTACCGATTTTCATGCTGTTTTAACTAATGGATAGAGTGGTTCTCGAGGAAGGTTTTAGTATATAATTTACAAAGTTACGCGGGCGGAGTCGCGGTCAGCAGCTAGTTAATAATAAAAACATTGATAAAAAATCGAAAAACCCGAAGGTTTCTTTTTACATTAGAATTTGTAAACTTGTTTTTTTTTTTCGTTATTGTTCACCTAAAACATTTTTTAACATAGTTGGGTAAAATATAAGTAAAAACTAATGGAATTTCTACTCCGGAAAGGTCGCATTCGGGTGAGAAAGTGCGACTTTGTTTACTTAAAAATTAAAAGTCACCTGTATTATACTCGTATGTATTAAAAAGGTGATAACATATGTAGGTAATAATTAATATTTAAACAAAACTCGTACTTGTTTTTAGTTGTCAGTTAAATATAAAAAAGATAAGTTACTTACTTATCTATAGTATCCTTTAATTTTAATTAAATTTTTATGCGAACTACTGCAACTTTAAAAGTGTCATTTGTTCGGTGATTTTTATCAACCGTACTACTGATACTAAAAAGTTTCATTAGTTCGGTCAACCGAACAAACAACCGTACTACTGATACTACACCAAATTTTGTGTGCTTATCGGGTAGGTCTGAGAATCGGCCAACATCTATTTTTCATACCCCTAAATGTTAAGGGTGGTCCACCTCAATTTTTTTTTATTTTTTGGCAAAACAACGTTTGCTGGGTCGGCTAGTAATTATCTAAATTTTCATTTTTTGAGTTTAAATTTTAGAGTTTAACTTAAAAAAAGTATTGCAGTATTCCTGAAATAATTTAATAAAAAGCATAATCACAGTATGTTTCTGTGTCGCGAATATGAATTCTAAAAAAAAAATTCTTCATAATTAAATAAAGATAAAAGTCCTCCAACTGATTGGTTAGTTTTCTTGAATGGCCAACCAACAAACAAGTGTATTAACGCGAGAACAGTTTTTCACTTACCATTGGAGTTCCCTGGGAAACTTTATGAAATGGAAATGCAAGTGCAATCTTCCGTATACACTTGCTACTGTGAATTGAGGCATTTAGATGTACATAAAAATATTTGCAAATAAAAGTTGAATTTTTTTAAAATAATTTTTAGTTTCAAAATTTTTTTACGATAAGAAAGCGCAAGCAGGCTTTACGGTCAAACTGATAGTAGGTGACTACCGTGGCCTTTAAGTAAGAGCAAGACGAAGGAGATGTAAGTAAACGACTATTTATTATACTTAAAGGGTAAGGAACAAGGCAAGCCGTGGACAAAACTCAAAACTTATAAAGATTTTTATGACTGCCAAATCCAATGTGGCTTGACATTTTAAACCACAAAAGCGATTTTGATTAAAATTTGTATGAATATACTTAGTTAGAAAAAATATTTTCTCTTCAACAATATTTTCTCAATATTTTCTCAAATTAGATAAAATAGCTTTACTAAGTTATTTTAAAGCATATTATTTAAAGCATAGTCAGTGGATCAAATTGCATTGTTGCAAGTACCTACTCCCTTCATAGTGATATAAAGCTTTCCAAATATAGTGGAACAGATGAACAAAAGGACAAAAGGACTAGGACTCTTTATAATACACATCAGTGGCTACAAAATGTCGATACTAGCAACACTTTGTTTGCTGTGGAAGCAGTTGTTCCCATATGTTTCTACCGCTCGAATTGTTCTCACCAATTGTCAATTATTTTCGTTTCTGTATAAGTACTAAAAATCAATAATATTAGGTATACCTTCAATCAGTTGTAAATAAATATGCTTAAAATAATAATTGTATTATTATTTATTATTCACTGTTGGAGAATGATCCGTTATATTATCGTGTAAGAGCATTGAAGTCTGCAGCTGATAACTTCTTAAAGAAGATTCGAGTTTACGAATATTTTTTTAAAATTTCAGTACTTAGGTATACTACGAATATATATACTTACAAGGTTATTCCATACTTAGCATACTAGTATTGTATTCTTAGATGTATTTAAAAATTTGATGACGTCATAACTGAAAAATGGACCGACCAAATTAAGATAAAGTTACAGAGCGTGGGTGCGGTGTGCCACTCAGAGGTCATTGACCAAGACCGCTCTGCCACGATATACCAAGAACAATATAAGATCTTTTGATACTCGTTTAGAATACACTTAAGTTATAATAGAATCTTGCAAAATTCATTATTAATAAAATTTCATTTTCAACCATTTAATTAGATGCTATTACTATTTAAGCCAACCGTACAGCACACAAGTTATTTTTAAATAGCTGAAAGATTAAGCTAGGTTCCCACTCCGGTCGGTAAAGCTGCCGTAAAGGCCAGTGGCTGTACAATTAAAACGTTCACAGTATGCCGAGTTTTTTTTTACCTTTTGTCACTGCGAAGTGTTGGCAGAACACCAGGACCGGAGTAATATGAACAAGCTCGCACCACCACTCCCCGCCGCTTTGAAATTAGCAGCATGACGAAGAATATTTAATACTAAAACTAAACTTCGATGATGCCGTTTTGGTTTACGTGCCGGCGGTTTCCGGCACGGTCCGTTTCTGCCGGTCCGTCGTAGTGGGAGCCTAGCCTTAGAGATAAAATTGTTCTTTGATATGAGATTAAATTGCTAGAATATTTCCGTATTCGTTTTTCAAATGCGACTGTTAAAAAGTAGCGTTTTAGCATTTCTCGCTCATTCTATATTAAATTTTTCTTCAAACACTGATCAGTAAATTTATTCGAGATTCATATATCTATTTTTATACATCATGACTTCGTTTCTCATTCAACGATATGCTAAAATATTGGATTTTTTAATTTTTTTTATGTTATTAATCTCGACTCGACAGACAGGCTGACGGACCATTGGATGGAGGTAGCTACCGTCGCCTATAAGCCACGCAACACCACAGTGCTGCAAGGGCGTTGCAGACCTAGTGGGAATAAGGATATGGATTAGGAATAGGGAAACTGGTCTCAACGAAACACAACAGCAAACATGCTATAGTGTTCTGTAAGAGGACGGGCAGCCCAAATGACTACGAATGCAGCGTGCCCTGCCACTACTTTCTAAGTCCAGACCAGAGCCAACTTTGATAACTTCATTTCCAAAGTTGACCCTGCCGGGAATCGAGTCCGGGGCCTCTGAGACAGTTAAGGCAACCCTAACCACTCATTCAACGGCTCGTCAAAATTTATTATTAAGTATTCTTATAGATTTTTTACTTATTATATGTCATTAAACAAGTATATGTAAGTATTTAAATATACTTACTTAAATTATATAGATTAATTTATATTAGCAATGTGATAAAATTGTTAACCAACGTATTTAAAGTTCATTGTAGTTCTAAAACCGTTGTAAACTACGAATAAATAGAGCATTATTTATTCGTAGGTTGTAAAATATTAAATTAAACTCAAATGTTATAACAATGATTAACTGGATTGAAATATAAATACATTTAATTTCCTTTGTGAATGCATAATGAAATCAATCAAATTATTTTAACAGTAATTTCCATTGCTGAGAAATAAATTTTATTGACAGAAAATACACATACAAAACAATTTCAAAACGTACCTATAGCTATAGCCATTTCTTTCGGAAAGGGGTAGTAAGCGTCGTTATATATTCCGTCAACGCAGTTACCAAGAATCAGTATTCCTATATATCTTTTTGCGGAATGTTCGTTATTTGGCATGGAAACAAAAGAAGGCCGCCATTCAAGACACGTTCGACACCAAAATCGAATATTTATATAATAAAACAAAATAAGTAAACGACATTCGATCGTAGGAAACGATTGATTCACTTCAGTGTATTATATGTTAGTTATCTTAGCTTAGCTTGAGCTTTCGAATGCTATATCAAGCAGCAGTAAATTTAAAATTTAAGCAGTAAATTAATAACAATTTATTTTATTCGAAAACGGTTTTCAGTTTATTTTGTTAACCAAATTGAATTATTCATGTCGAAACGAGAAACATAAAGATTCATTTTAATAAAATGTATCAATGAATCTTGCAACATATAAGTTTTATCTTTTAATTGTTAATTAATAATTAGCGAAATATTGAATAAATTTTATTTCGGAATATGTGCAATATATAATATACACAATCAAGTGGAAAGTCTGTCCGTATACCGTAATTTATGATCCACACTAATATTATAAATGTGAAAGTAACTCTGTCTGTCTGTCTGTTACCTTTTCAAGCTTTAACTGCTCAACCGATCGTAATGAAAATTTGCATACACCTTGTTAGGGATACAAGACTTAGGGTAGATACCTATCATCCAGAAAAAAGAACTGTTCCTAAGTGATCGTCTAAAAATAGAAATAATTTGGCGCCACTGTCGCGTGGCGATAACGTTGTCAGGCGTTATTACTCACTCATATATTTTATTTTTAACGCGGAAGAAGTCGCGGACACCAGCTTGTCTAATATTATAGTATAAGAATCTCGAATAAAAGTTCTCGAATAAGGAATCGGCGTTACTAAAAAGGTAAATTTTTAACGAGGGAATTTTTAAATGTAAATATCTTGTTTCGCCCCAACCTAGCCCCAATTAATATTTTATTTACCCAATGGAACAAATAGTAATTATAACATTGAGATGGTCCCGTTTTGTTCCCTTTGTAATAATGAGTATGAGTCTATCTATGGTTATTTCACGAATGAGCGCTATCGCCTCTCAGCGAAGATAACACGATGTAATATATTGTCAGAGCTCGTAACAAGCTCTTACGGGAACTGTAAGTAATTACTGTTACCGCCTGTTATGAAATATATGAATATTGTACACATTTTGTTGGTTATATGACATTTGAGCGTTGGCCAAGCAAAGAATACACAGACTTCTAACCGTTAGCACAGACGCAACGCGGTGATCGTTTATCGCATTCAACTTTTCAATTGTACTCGTATTTGCTCAAGCTAAGTATCAATTTGGTCGACACGTTTGGTCTAGTGGCTAGTAACCCTAGCTGTTAACCAAGCGGTCGCGGGTTCGAATCCCGCTAGGGGCAAATGTTTATGTGTTAACATTTACCTTTGTACCTTAGTCATGGATGTTTTGTATTTATAATATGTATGTATTTACAAAAAAAAAGTAATATAAGTATGTAGTATATCAACTGTCTGGTATCCATAATACAAGCATTAAGTTGCTTATTTTGGAACTAGATGGTGCTGTGTGGAATGTGTAAAAAAAAAAAAATTGTGAATAGCTGTAATAATTTAATACATAAAAAAATGTGATGGATTTTTTTACTAGAGTGATTATAGTTGCAAATAATATACACCGTTTAGAAGTTAGATAAGCCTTTTTTTATATATCTGCTGAAAGGTATTCTGTCTGGCCATCTTTATATCTCGAGAACTACATTAGGCAACCGAGACTTGGTTACTGGATGAAAGTTGCTAATTAGTTTAGTCTAGTTGCCAAAAATCAGAATTAGGTCCATCTTTGTGTTTCGGGGAACTAAGTACATCGTACTTCTAGTCGAGATCTGATTACTTAAAAAAACTTTTCTTCCTAGTAAGATTAGCAGTCGTTTTCACACTCTATAACAGTATCAATTGAGTGAATAATATTGTTCAAACATTTTTAACGAGGAGTATTATTATGATAAGCACGTATGCTTGCTGGTCTCGCCTGTATGAGTCTACTAAGAGTATCTGTTCTGTGGTAAGATTTTAGTTTTAATATTGTACTTATCAACTTTTCAATATTCCCGTTGAACGTGGTTTAGTTACCAATGTATTAGCTGTTACACGCGACTTCATCCGAGGACTATAAAATATAGCCTGTGTTTTCAATTCAGCTACTCGCTGATAACAAACACAAATGCAAAAATACAAATCTATAAAATCCAATATAAGGAATACCTACACTAAAATTTGTGGTGAATCCGTACTCGTTGATTAATTTATAAACGCCAATGTAGCGATATAAATCTTTTAATATTAATTCCCATTTAAAGAATTGTAAAATTATTAGAATTAAAAGTACCCTTACCTAAGAGCTAAACACCTGCAAAAGTTGGAAGGGAAAATAAAAGGCCGCTAATTTTCGTTGGACCCTCGTCAAAATACTAATCATCTCTAAAAAGCCTTTCATCCAAATCGTGGGATTACACGAAAGCACGTTGAATACGTACCTTTATCTCACATGTAGGGCCGGATGTAAGCCTTAACGAAGTTTTTTACGTCCACCGCTCTTCCATTTTTGTTCTTTTATCTGCGGATACCGTCTACGGATCTGGGTCTTTAAGATTTATGAATGCGTTCACTTAAAAATCTCTTAAAATTCGTTGCAACAATTTATCTTGATTCTCGTTTATAATCAAGTCTCAGGGTTTAAGAAATAATATGAAAATGTATCTTTGTTATTGGGCAGTTATTTTCGTTTCGCAGTTATTTGGGCTGCCTGTCTGGCGGCAGTAACCACTCCCTTACTAAATTTGATCGTAAAATAACAGCATGTGTGCTGTTTTGTTTCAGCAGGGTTGCCAGACCTCATTTCTTTATCCCTTCCTAGTCCTTTGTTCTTATTAATCATATTATGGTCGGCAGCGCATTTGCAGGGCAAGTGGCATTCTGAGTTAAAATTAAAGCTCCATAACTTATTTAATTAAATTTGCAAAAAAAAAAAATCCACCGCGAAGCCGGGGCAGCTCGCTAGTTTTTAATATTTAAAAATACACAACTCACCGGTTATCTGAAACTCAGTTTTATTATTTTTCATGGATTTTTTTTAAAACCAACTCTTCTATTATTGGTTTTAATAACTAACTAGTAGTGTAACTAAGTATCTATATGAAAATGAAACAACAAAGTTTTTTTTATATATTTTTATTCAATCTTTTATGTAATCATCAGAGTTGTACAACTAAATAATCACAGTTGAAACAAAACATAACTAGGTATTCAATTATATTGTAAATTTAATGTCTAAAATAAAATTATATTACGTGCACCGGCGGCGTCATTAGCGGCGCGGTTTCGCACCTTTCGTATTTTGTACTGGGATTGTGTGCTCTGCTGTCTATATTAGAGTGTACGTGCATATTTCTTTTACAAAACTGTGTCAGGGGTACATTTAAAACGTAGGAATAGGCGTGTTACTACACGCATTTGTCTGGACGCTACGTGTATCCGAGTGGGTACGTCATTATTCACGAAAAATGTGCTGAGCGGGACGGCTACGCGACCCAGACGACGTCGCAACGCCGTTCCGCCGTCGGACATGTGCCGAAGCTTTATCAACTTGCTTTCATTAGTAGCGGCATCAGTAGCATACAAGAGCTAATAGCCACTTACGAGGAATTTGATGCGAGGAACAAGAAAGCTTAGGTACACGCTTAAAGAGACACCGCAGAGCTTATAAAACGGATTAGTATTGCGCAAGGAACGCAACTATTGTCATAAAAGTAAAATCCTTCTTTAAAACATTTCAAAAAACTTACACTTATAAATTTATTGTAAAAGACTGAAATACAAAATCGGACCGAAAACACTATAGTAATTCGTTCGTTATTTTTGTATGATTACTGGCAGTGTGATGATATTTGATCAATTAAATGAATCAATTAAGTGACATTCGAAGTTGAGACTAATTATATGTATATCAATAGTCTACCTACGCGAATAATAATTAACGAGAATTGCTTTAATATTGATGTATTTGAGTATTTGTTTTGAGTGCATCTAAGGGTGACCTTACAGTTAGGGTATTTCAAATCTAAATATATAATTAAACAAACGAATCTACAAAATCTTAGGCTTTCGAACATAATTATCATAAAAATCAGTCATTTTAAACGCAATTCAGTATATTCTAAAATTTACACAGACCTCAAATCGGCATCGAGGCGCGACAGTCGCTAGAACGTACAAATATAAAAATTATTCTACTAATAAAAATTCTTAGAAATTAAAATTTTAAAATTAGTGACTTCCAACTAGCCCCGGCCACTGTCTCACGTCAAGTCCGATTCGATTCTATTCTAGCACAACACTCTTAATAAGTTATTGATATTTCCCTAAGTGCGACTAAATTCATATGTAAATATACGAATAAATAAAGTGCAAACACTTAACTCTACCGTCATTAGCATCTATAAACACTATTAAATTGGCACAGACCCATTCATATCGCCGCACACAAGCATGCGCCCGCTCGTATACACACAGCGCTCACTCACTCTCACTCGCTCTTGCGCACACGCATGCAAACTCGACAGAACCCATCACTGTTACCAATAGACTGCAGACGCTCCATTATGTCTACTCACTAATCAAATAGCGCTACACTGAGACGTTAGGAGAGGAACATCGTTACTGTACATTTCACTTAATATTTAGAGCTGAATTATTTCAAATATTTAGCTAAAATAGTAAGGGCAAGGGTTCAGTGTTAACTTCATTGTATGTACATCGCCCAGTTCGATATTACCACCTTAAAAATGAGCATTACACACTCGATGTCCGAACGGACTCATTCACCTAGATTTATTACTATTCAATTATTATAAAATATAACATAGTTCTTTATTGTAGTATGCCTAGTCAAATTACATTAAAGAATTTTGTGCCGACAGGTCGAGCGTTGGGTGACGTCTGTTAAAGCCGTGGACTTACAAAATACTAGTATAAATTATTCACATTTATAGCATACTATCTACAAATACCCACGATTCTGGAACCACCCACGGTGACCGGCTCGGCAAAAATCCGCTTAAACATCTAACTTCCAATAAAATACTGACTCATAATAATATGGCTAATTCGAATAAAAACTTATATATCAAATATTTGGTGGAGATATACGTTTTAATCTTTATAAAAAACGACGCAATTAAATATCTTAAACATATATTTAAGATAAACCTCAGATAAAATAAGAACTAAAGAAAGAGCTCTGTGGACGGCGGAGTGAAGCCGGTAAAACTATGTCTTCGGCGTGTACATTTACACTGTTACAAGCACACAAATGCAATCAAACTAAGCCTCATCTTTTTAAAATACTTATTTACTGGTGAAAATACTGAATTGCGCAGTGAAAGAGACTTCAAAAAATAAAAATCAGAATGGAATCACATTTCACACGTAAGTAAACTTGGAAACCAATATTTTCAATAAAAACAATCAAAAATTGAGGTTATAGAGGAACACAAGAGTAAACGGCCTACGCAGACATGTTTATAAAACCAGCTTCACTATGTTGTCAGCAAAATTCTGTCTATATTTCTTATTTAGTCTGAGAGGTAAACATGTATTCATAAATAAAATTGTATAAAATCCGATAAGAAGAATTGTTAAGTCAAGGCAAGGCTATGACGTAGTGTCGACTCGCATGTTATGTACAAAACTAAACAGTTACTTAGTTGCTGTAGGAGTGTCCCGAGATTAGCTTAAAGTGGCTTAGCATCGAGGATAGTGGGAGACAATTGACTAAAGTAGTGCTACATTCGGCACTCAGCTTGTTCAGGAGTTAAATGTCTACAGTTGCTCGTCGAGATCGGGTCCGTATATGTCAGCAAGCTTGTCGAATCGCGGTCCCCACGCACCCAGGTAATCATACTCGTGTGTCTCATCATCTGTACCTGTTCAAGAAGACAAAAAACTATTGTAGGTATATTATTTTCACACAAACATAAATAAATAAAAATATTTATATTTGTCAATTTAATAAAAAAAGTAAAAGTGATATCGATTTATATAATTATTATTATAAAACAAAATAAGAGTAATTTTTTTATAAGTATACGATTTTATAATAAACTTCCCTATATAATCAGAGTCTTACCTATAAATAAATTTAAAAGTGTAATCAAAACCAAACTCTGGTCGAAAGGTTATTATAAAAACGCTGATTATTTAAGAGATAATGAAGCTTGGATTTAAAGGATTCTGAGCTTATATTTTTTAGCATTATATTTTTTTTGAAACCTATTTAATAAATAAATTACTGTTTCACTGTTTCGCACATTATTCATACTGTTTAATGCACCTCGGTCTAAAGGACGTCACGACTTTTCGAATATCACGTGTCGTGCGTGTCATATGTATCGGACTGTAGTGATTATATCGTCTTATTAAAAATGTGTTCGTTCAAAGATAAATAGAATTTAGTCTTAAATAATATAATAATATCTTAATAGTCGGATTTAGTCAAAGTCAAACCAAAATTTGATATTAAAAAAGCTCTAAAAACTCATGCAATCAGAAGACGATACTCGTCACTGCAGTCGCTTTGTGACGATAATAAAATCGTTACAATGTATGAAACATGTACAAAAACGCTAACGTAAATAAAATAGTTTATATTATTATACTACGCGATTAATTTGTTGCCACCGACATAATATAATATCAATATTAAATCTAATGACAATGATTTTGTATTTATAATTAAAATTACCATAAACATACATTCTAAGTCATAAATCATTAGGCCCTGCGTCACTTAGAACAGTTAATTAGAGGGCTAAATTTTGCTGCTAAGGCTGTTAAGGACGAAAAAGACGTCTGTGTTAATAACCTTTTGAATTTTGTTGACATTGAATAAATGGGGTTGCATATTCAAATAATATTATATTTATTTCTTATTTATTTTGATCAAAATAATTCCTTGGAAATTGTCAAGTAAATTTATTCATCAGATCCGCAAGATCACTCAATGTGTGAAATCAAACAGCCCACTCAAAAGGCGGACGTCGACGGTTCAAAGTGATTACATTATACTTTTTAAGGAGTAGCCAACTAATAAATAGCTTATTTGGCCTTTAGATAGTAAGATAACAGTTGTTTTTTACACTACAAGGTAATTATGATAATTTTGCCAATTTTCTCGGAAAGTAGAGAGTCAGGACCATGTCGCGTATCTTAATAATACTTATTCAAAATTCAAATTCAAATTTAAGAATAAACAAACTAAATACAAAGAATAGTATTTAATACAATAAATATAATAATTAATATAATTTAATTTAATATATAATACAAATAGTATTTAGTAAGTGAATAATAAAAAACTATACTATTTACCAGATGCAAGCGAGGACAATGATCCAGCGGTGCTACCACCACCCTCGTAAGCGTAGTTACGTAGATCATCGAAGGGCGGTGCATTTGGGTCGCTGTCGGCCCGTCGCTTATGGTCTTCAATAAACAGACCCACATTCGTTTCTCCAGGCATTGCAACTCCTACTCCGGGCGCCACTCCGACTCCAACTCCCACACTCATTGGGCCAACTCCGAGACCGACTCCCATCAGTGGATCTGTTACGAGAATCACAAAAAATATAATATTATTTCATAATCAAAAAATGACAGTTCATTATTATTAAAAATGACAATTGTAAGGCACAATGTTTTGCCTTTAGCAATGTCTTTATTAGTTATTCTTTATAACATGTCATATATTATCATATCAAGATTTGATGGTCACTACATGAATCATGCACCAATGATTCAACTATACTGCCCTCAAACAGTCAAGGCCTTGGGATCATTCTGGGCCTTACGTACGAGGGTTTGCACAGTTTGCAAAAAGTGGTGTAAGAACAATTCACACCCTAACCTCAACCCGCTACACGATTGGGGCAACTTCAGCAATATCTGAAAAGCATTATTGTATTGAACACGTAAGGCGCTGTAGTGTTTTATCGAATAATCTGCTCTCTTTTTTTGGGCGATTTCTTAAAGTTTCAGTGGTAAATAGTGAGATTTAAGTGACCATCACACTTTCACACAAAAAGTGACAAGGTTTATCGCAAGTACCTACACAAAAATGCGAACACGATGTGAATGGTTCAAAGAAAATGTTTTCTGAATACTAAACAGAATCAAAATATGAATACATATTTTCTTCTGATTCTGATATGGTTTGGTTACCCGTACATTTGTTATTTGTAAAAGCTCTCTTGGAATAATATAATAATTACTAAAAGATAATGCACGCCATTCATATTTCATAAGCTCTCAACGCTCTAGAAATTAAGTGCTTTGTGACAGACATTTTAAGATGATATTAAATACACGATGCCACGAATTCGCCGGGTCGCCGACCTCGCCTTTGGTTGTTTCGAAGATATTTATTAGGCGGGTCCTCTTTGTCAACGTCTAGACTTGCTGCTTCGCTGTCTACTTGTCATCTAATATCTATCTCTTTTTTATTGTATCACTTGAGTGATTTCATTATGTTGGGTTTTAGTGGAAAAATATAGATAAAGGCAAAAATAGCAGTAATCAGTGAAGAGTGAAGATTTCTTTAATTTATTTAAATTTCAAACAAATATAGTATTTTATGAGAATAAAATAATAATCTTTTCAAATAACTTGGATTTTTTTTTATAACATAAATAAATAAAAGTTATTATTAATTAGTTTAATTTTAATAATTATTTTAGTTGTTTTATATATTGTTAACGCCCAACGCACGACGCAAAAACTGGGTGTTATAAGTTTGACGTGTGTGTCTGTGTATCTTGTCTGTGGAATCGGAGCTCCCAAACCTATATTATGCAATTTTCGTTATGTCATTAATACCTATATAAATCTAAGGACGAGTAAATTATTTATTCGTAGCATATCTGTAATTATTTTACAGTTTTGTTTGTAAATACAATAACTTAGTTTAAATACGATAATTATAAGTTTAATTAAACCTAAAGTAAAAATTATTTAATGAAATATATCTATTGATTTTCTTCTATTTTGCGTCGCATTTAAGTATAAAGTCTTATAATTTTCTCCTCTCATAATTTTCATGAGAGCCATAAAGAGAAGTGTTGACCTTGCTTAAAGCGTAAGGCGTAAGTAGCTTGAGAGGTTCAACCTTACAATTCTATTTAAAGAATTTAATGCGATTTATTAATTGAATAGAAAAATAAAAAAGCTTCGGTATTATAAATATCTATACATATAGTTAAATCGTAATCTGTTTATCAGCATAGCAAGCAATATGCCAATCTCAGAAATTTGGCACAGTAAATGGTTTATGTATTACCTGCATTAACATATAGGATACTTTTTATCCTGAAAAAAAAAAATGTTAGATTCCTATGGGCACAGCTCTAGTACCTAATCATATTTAAGCTCTCAGGGTGACAATGACAACTTCCGAGAACGACAACTTCCGAAAATGACAACTTCCGAAAACGACAGCTTCCGAAAATGACAACTTACTAAGGGGTGTCAATTTCGGCCCTCAGTTGTGGAATGTATCTACTTAGTACCGGGCGCGCCCCAAAGAAGCGTGGTCGGGGTCAGCTAGTATGCAATAAAACAAATATCTGAAGATACTTACAAGGTAGCTTAGTAGGAGCGTGGTCGGGTAGTGGTCCTCCAATAGGTATCTGTAGTGGCGTAATGTCGAATGCTGTCATGTCATCTTCACCGCCGCCTTCGTCGTCATAATTGATGATGTTTTCACGCACGTCATCATCGGGCCCTGGGTATTTGATGTGAGCTTCGCGTCTTCTGTTGTACACCACGAATACTAGGACCAAAACTGTAGAACACAAGATATTCGGTTAATTTAATACATTCAGTTAATTTTAATCGGTTAAAAGGTTTAAGAAAAAATAATCAAAATTCTATTGCCTAACTCAAGTACGCATATTATTATGATAAATGAAAATATTTATTATACTTAGGGTCTCTTACAGCAAATACAAGTGTAGATTAATTACTTTTAGAAATAATTTTATGTTTTATTAAATTATGCTTTCGGTTTAGTGCATCCTTCGATAGGTGATTTTTTTTTAAATTATTTTCTTTTTAATGTTTGGGACTTTTACCGTACAAAGGTATATCAGCTAAATTATTCCCGGTGACAGGTGACTTTAAATGACGGCTAGCCTACTTGACAGATGGTGAATGAGGCCCTTATTATATATTATGAATTAAGTTTAATATTTCTTTAGTAAAAGTTTTTTTTTAAATAATTTAAGGCTCTTAGAATTCAAATCAATAAGTATTTTAAAAAAATGTGACATTTTTTGAAATGCTATTGGACATTTAAAATATTGTACAACATATCATCAAACCAGATAATTGATTTTAATTTGACCTTAGTTTGAAATACACATTTTTGTATTCGCAGAATGCATAATTGCTTTAAAATATTTATACAATATTCATGTAACAATTCCAATTATATTTATAATGCTACACAAACATTTGTTTGCGTACAAACAAAATTCAAACCGCAGGATACTGAAAATTCTCGTTTGAGCTGTGATGAATTAGTTAATAAATTTGATCTTAATTGATTGATATTGTTAGTGTTCAAACATGCCGAACGAGGAGTACTAGCTGGTTTGATTTGCAAAATTATTTTATGGGAACATAATTACAAAGTAACTCCAGGGATCTTCAAACATTTCAAAAGGTTTTCTTTGACTAAGTAATCAAACGAATTATTTAATACTAGAGAAACTGTATACGACTGAAGTTGACGATTTTTGAAAAAAAAATTAATTAAAATTTGTACGTGTTTTTTTTTATGCAATTCTTTTTACTTCGTATTCTATTTTGTATTTTATATTTTTATTATTTAACTAGCTGGTGCTCGCGACTTCGTCCGCGTTGTGGATGAAAGGTACCCTATGTCCTTTCTGGTGTCCCAGACAACGTGTATGCAAAATTTCATGCTGATCGGTTCAGTAGTTTTTGCGTGAAAGAGTTACAAACATCCATAGATACATCCATACAAACTTTCGCGTTTATAATATTAGTACGGATATCATCAATGATTTATATTAAATAAATCAAAGACAGATATATAATAAATCAAAATTCATAACAGAAAAGGCTAATTTAGAAAATGATTTTACTGGAAAAAATAAACGTTTTTAAAATGTATTGGTATGGACAGTGTAACAAAAAGCTTGTTCGATGCAACCTCAATATCCAACAAAAGCTGTCAAACAATAGCTTTTGCGCGCTTTTACATTTTCCACACGTTTTTATTATCTATGTATCGAGTATGTGCTAATATACGCAGTGAATGGATGATTGACTTTTTGTTATATATTTTTCTGTAAAGACAGAATATTACGATGCTTTTAAGCAATATTAACATTTTTTTGTATCGACGCCCATTTGAACTTTGATTATTTAAACCACTTTAAATTATGGTACCTACTTACTTTTATATAATGCACATTAGACATACGGACATTTTGAGATGTGGACCATATGCGAGTAAATCGTTTTATCAAACTCATTAATATCAACTTTGTTTAAATTTGTGAACTTTTTTTTGAGTAAAAAAATAAAATTCTGCAATATTAGTTTGTAAAACAAATTAGGCTTTGAGAGTCATGATTAGTGACTAAAGTTATGAGTGGGAACTCGAAACTTTCATAAAACTTGTACTGAATGCAGAGAAATTCTTTAACTTTGACACAATCAATTTTAATCATTGTTGTGAAATAACACATTTTAATGCGAAACATTAAATATTAACCAAGTTATAATTAATGGATTTGAGCGACAGTGCTCTTGACAATAATGTAAAGTGACTCCGCTTTTATCAGCAAAACGTTCGCTTTGACTTTGCAACTTACTGGGAGTGTACCATAAGTCAAAATAACTTGCACCCTTAAAGCCGCAGCTAACTTTGTGCAAAACGAGAGCATTTTAAAACTTCAATTTTATACTTGTATACTTGTACAATTTTGTATTAAGAGCTCACTTTCCAACTCGAGCAGCTTACCAATACGTAATTCCACGATAACTCTATAGTTCTGAGATAGTTCTATAGTTCTGAAACCATGATATTTCTGAGATATAATATGAAGGTTTGGTTGGAAACAAAAAAACTGAAATTTCTGAATTCTAACTTAATTTCTAAAATGTGCAGAATTTATGACTTTTTATGGGTTGAGTTTTTATACCTACTAATAATTACTGACTGCCATGAATGTTTTTTTCAATAAAACATAATAATGTCCATTTGAAATTGATTTGTCAATAGCTACCACCAATAAAGGCTTTTCTAATAATTGTTGAAATATGCTTTATTCTTTTCGCAAGTTGAGAATAAGTGCCACAAAGTTGAGACAACACATTCTTCCAAATATTACTCATTTCACTCGCTCGTACAGCGTGTCCTTAAACCTCAATTTTATTTCAATTCCTTTTCTGTATACCTAACTACATAAATTTATGTTTCATTAAGAAGTTGTAAAAAGTTTGTCGTCTTAACCCCCGGGGTTTGCAAAAGACAGTGGATGAGAATAGAGTTCAAGACGTTTCAGAGAGAATTTTTTCAGGTTTTCTCGGGTTAAATTGAAAAAGTTGGCGTTTAGAGAAAGTAATTATGGGAAAACAAGACTACCGAGATATTAATTGAATTCATTATTTTGCCGAAAATACTAAACTTTTCGTGGCACACTTGCTGATCGCCCTGGATTCCCACAGACGTCTTTCATTCAAATTCATTTCATTTAAACAACAATTTCAATTTAATCTAAATGTAAGTAATGCCTAATGTAATTACAGGATTATGTCCATGTACGCGAGAGGCAACTTTGAGGCCTTACAGCCTATGCATTAAATTAAAATTAAAAATAAATTATTTTCTAAACTATAGATTTAACAATATTATTATTAATTAACTATTAGTATAATTAATACTAATATTAGAAAATATTAGTATTAATTAACTATCCATTATATATTTTTATTATTATTTTAAATCACTCACAGTTATGAAGTATTAAAAATATCACAAACTTAGGTCAGATGAAATTGAAAATTCTGGCAATGCTACAGTTGTAATATAGCTAACACTAATGCTAATGGAATGACTCGGAATGCGTAATGATGACAAGGCTATGCAAACATTTATATTTCATTTTAATGAAATGGGGAAACAAGTGATCGAAAGTTAACATGCAAACAAAAGATAAATAGTGCTCACCTAAAAGCAAAAATAAACAGACAATGATAGCTATAATGAAATCTCTTGATGGTGTGATGATTCCTGAAGCGAGTAGTTCCAGCTCGCAATCGTGTCCGGTGTAGCCGAACGAACAAATGCAGTCGTAGCGTCTGGCCGGTTCCCTATCCACGCATGACCCTCCGTTCAGGCAAGGGTTGTGCAGGCACTCATTCACGTTGACACAAGTACCGGCTCCTCTAGTAGACCCAGGTGGACACCTAAACAATGTTCTCGTTCTTTTACCTTTCCGTCGTGGAAGGTTCGCTGCGCGCACTGAGCCCCCGGAAATAGCATGCACTAACATATAAGCTAAATGACAGCTATACTTATTTAAATACACATATACTGCTAGGAATTCTATATTCTATATGTGGACACGAATGGATATGAAGGTGATAGTGCGAATGTAGGTGTGCGATGATTCAACGGACTAGATGAACACGCAACAAGCGTGGCTAAAATGTGCTCACTCATTATAATGAGAAGGCAGACGAGGATGGCTGCAAGGGCGCCCATGCTGAGCTTGAGAGTGCGGCCCTCTTGAACGAGTTCGCAGTTCTCGCCCCAAAATCCTTCTGGACAGTGGCATCGGTAGCCCGGCTCGCGATTCACGCAGGAGCCACCGTTGCGACACGGGAAGTAGAGACATTCGTTCTTGTCTACGCATCCTTTCCCGTCCGATGATAATATCAAACCCTCACCGCAACTATGTATCAGTTTCAATATATCAGGCATTGTACATATAAAGTTATTATTATACTTATATAAATACTAAGAAAAGCGGTTACAGAAACGGACATAAAATAAAAAAAAGAGTTAATTTTTTCGTTAATAGAGGAAAAATAATTTGGATATTAGTAATATAAAATTATAATATAAACGATAGATATCGGAATCAGTGCGCGCTAAAAAATAAAATACAAACTGGAAAAATAGTTGTTTACATTAGATTACCAGTCGGAAATAGGAATTGAATGTGTCGAATTAGATAAGAAAATACTGTTAAAATTAGACGATACTTAAAATTCTTAAAAACACTGTCTTAAAACAAAACAAATTTAAAAAGATACCGTGAATTTGTATCATCCTATGTTCCGTTCGGGTTTTCTTGTAACAACTCATAAAAATGATTGAGCTCTCCATTATAAATAAAAATCAATCTGGAGGTCGTAAAATTTTATATAAGTAATCTTTAAAAAATAAATCAAAGTATACTCACGTGCATTCATATTCGTTCCATAAATCGACGCAGACGAATGGTTCTGTGCAATGAACATTAATGCACGGGCTGTTAGATGGGCAGTTTCTATCTAGGTTTCTGGCCATTGTAGCTTGACCCCACTGAGTACCGTTCATTGCTGGTGGTAATGGTAAATGTTTGCCCTCTAATCTAATATCATCTAAACAACCTTTCTGGAAGTCCGCATATACTTCAAAAGTTCTAACTCCGGTGTACTCTGCTTTTCCACCAGCGTATACTCCTTCTTGTTTATCTACCAGTAACCACTGGTGCCCTTCGAACATGAACGTTTCGTTGTACCTTCTTCCTTCGCCGCCATCAATTTCTAGTGTAGCTGCACTTCCATATCGACTTACTCGAGCAATATGCCACTGCCCGTCGTCAACAGCAACAGAATTAAGCCAAACATCACGTTCTTCGGTACGTAATGAGTTAAGGTTGTATCGGAAATGAAGTCGTGCATCTTTTACTTCAAGTATACCGTATTCCCGATTGTGTTGATCACTAACCCTAAATAGTTCGCCATGTGGCTCTCGAGTTCTAAATCGAAGTTGAATTTGTGTACTAAATCGGTCAGGTTCAAAACTCAAAGCGAATTTTACGTAACTTTGGGGTCGGAAACTCGTGGGAGTGGTAGGTAGGTTGCATGATGGTCCGGTCCATCCAGGCTGACATTGACACCTAGCTTCTGAGAAACTTCCAACACAAGTGCCGTGTTCCCAACATCTCGAGGTCGTATCAGCTTGTATACACACTTCCTCTGTCTGTGGACAACCAGCTACAGAATTTCTTGACAAACCTGGATGAGCTAAGTCGTACAGCTTGCTATTATGAATCAGATTTCTTATACATCCATCGAAACCTTTGCCAATTGGCATATATTGCCAATGATAGTGCGTAGGATCAAAATGTTCTATGTACAAACCACCAATTTGAAGTGGAGAATTTACATTTAAATATTCGTTGAATGGAGGTATAGTTCCGGTAGCTTGACAAGAAGTATCGTTAAATTCTGGCGGAGTGCCATCTTCCAATTCATGAATATCGGCAGACTTACAGAAGTCTACGATCATTCTAACATTTTCAGTGTCCCAGAAAATATCTATTCTATGCCATTCACCATCGTCGAGAACTTTTTTGGTTTTTACTCTAAGTTCTAATGTCCCAGAACCAAAATCAATTAATAATCTTGGATGACCACGCTCTAATTCCACTGATATAAAATCTGATACCATTATTTCTTCAGGTTCCGGTGGCACAATAGGTCCATTATACAAAAGAACGCCTTCTGATTTTCGAGTGATGAATTCGAAGCTTAAATGAGAACTATCGCACATTTCTAATGCCGGATACCAAGCCCAGCCTGTGCCTCTAAAACTCCTAGAAGTTTGTTGACATCTTGGTCCTGTATAACCTGGTGGACATGAACACGTGAGACCATATTTTCCTTCTATACATCTTCCACCGTTATAACAAGGTGAATTCCGACAAGTTTCAGTTTGACTGAAATTTCTGGCACCACATGTACATTCAGCAATTACATCCACTCTAACACCGACGATAGCAGTTCTGTTAGAGTTTACCATATAGGGTAAATTACTGATATCCAAAACATTTGTACAGGATCCTTCGCACATTTGATTTTCATAGAGACATTCGTCAATACCAACCATAGTAATATTTATCCCCACGTCTCTTTCAATTTCTTCTCTATGCATTAATACTATACCATTTAATCTAATAGGTTTATAATAATGCGCACCATGAGCTGAGAAACGAATGTCAGTTACTGGTGGATGTTTCTTTCGGAGCTGTACACTAAAAATATCAATGTTTTCACGTTCTGTATTTAATAAATCAGCCAATTTATCCTTGAATAAGTCTAGTTTGTTTCTGTATATTAGACTTAACTTATAATCCCACACTTGAATAAAGTCTTCATCTGATATACCTGTAACTCGTATTGAGCCAGAATTCATTATAGCTTCATGCGATATTTCTTTAACATAAACTGTAACATTAGCGGGTACGTCTGTTTGTGTGTGTTTTCTATCATACACTTTGAACTTTAGATGATATCGGCCTTCTCTTGTTTTATGTTTCATTTGAATCATACCAGTTTCTTCATTAAGCGTAAAGTTCGGATGTTCGGTACTTTCCCAAAAGAATTTTTTATCTGGCAAGTCCCAATCGTCGAGGTCATAAACGTACACTCTTCCGATTTCTGTGTCAGGTGCTTGTCCCTGGTAGTTATATACGAGAATTTCTTTAGAGCCAGGTTGCATTTTATTATCATTAACATCACCTATTACAACAGTGAGTGTGCTAGTTCCAGTCATAGCTGGGTTACCATGATCTTTGATGATAATGGGGATATGATACTCTTTTTGTTGCTCTCTGTCAAAGGATCGTAAAGAAGAGACAATAGCCATACCATCTCCGTTTGCACCTTTTTGATCTTGTTCAACTTTAAACGACGCTCTAATAACATCGTCAGCACCAGGATCTAATCTAAATTGGAAGGGAGGTCCATTACTTTTTGACCTATCATCGTCATCAGTTGCTAATATTTCTGCCACTTTTTTAGGCGCAATATGTTCTGTAAGAACTGGTCTATAATCCTTTAGGAAAGTTGGTGCATTGTCATTAATATCTTGAACAATGACAGTGAGAGTCGCAGTTGCTGTTCTTGGTGGTACGCCATCATCAATTGCTAAAATTTTTACTTGATGTCGAGGGGTATCTTCTCTATCCAATGACCTCTGTATACTAACTGTACCTTCTTGATTTATAGAAAATTGTCGTTTTCTATCGGATGATCTGTCAATTGCATATGACACTTTACTTTTCCCTCCTTGGTCGGGATCTGTTGCTTTAAATGTTTCTAAACTTTTGCCAACCTCTGCATTTTCATAAACAGATACTTCTATATTAGCCCGTTCAAATTGTGGCTTATTGTCATTTATATCTCTTAACTTAACTACTACCCATGAATAGGCTACATGATACTTGTCGTTGTCGTTATCTTCTCCTTTGTCATTCACTTGTATCCTAAATCTGAAGCCATTACTTTGTAATTGGTCTTCGTAATCTAGAGGTTGAACTATTTTTAATGAACCTGTACCGTCATTATTTCTTACCATAGTAAATTTGTCAGCACCATATCCACTATTCTCGATTACTTTGTACTGGAATTTATTAGTTTCGTCTTCATCATGTACTGTTACAGTGAGGATTGGCATTTCAGGTAAATTCGTTCCATCTGTTTCATCAACTTCTGTAAACCATTCATCTTTAGTAAACTGTGGTGGCATATCATTAATATCCTTGACTCTGATAGATGCCGTTCCCGTTCCTTTTAACCCCCCTCCATCGGAAGCTACTATTTGTATTGAGTAATCTGGAGTTCTCTCTCGATCTAGACAACAAACCGCCGTTTTAATAACACCAGTTTCTGGTTCAATTTCAAAAATAGGTGACCCTGTTTCTTCTTCAATGACATTCTTTTCAATAGAATACCAGAGCTTAGCATTATTACTTTCGGCCGGGTCGTCATAGTCGATTGCCGTCATTGTCATAACAACCATTCCAGCTGTGCCATTTTCTGTTACATTACCAAAGTAAACCCCTTGAGGGAAAATAGGAGCATTATCGTTTATGTCTTTAAGATTTACTTGAACATCTGCGTAACCTACAAGGCCTTCACCGCCCTCATCTTGTGCAAATACTGTGAACCTCCATTGGGGTCTCCCATTGGGTTGATCGCGGTCCAAAGGCTGCAATAAATTAAAAAAGATTATTTATTATTAGTGTGCGTTTTGTAGTTTAAATTTATATACAAGTAACCTATAAAAGGCATTAATATTCAAGAGACGTTTTGGTTAACCAGTCACAGAAATATTTTCGGTAAAGTTATGATGCAAATGGAACGCAATAAACCTATGATTGCATTGTGCATGTAAAGCACGTTCGCCGTTCTCTGTAGGCTATCTGCTCCCAAATCTATATTCTCTTGTAACTACATATACAAATCTATATAGTCTAGTCAGATTATTACTACAGTTTTATGTTTATTCCGTTAGTTGTGTCTTATTAAAATGGTATAATATGAACATATTTTGATATTTAAAAAAATATATTTAAAAAAAATCTTACTTTAAGAACAAATATTTCGCCTGTAGTTCGGTTGATGTCAAATTTGCTATTTGCTGGATTATCTGGGTCAATACCTTGACCAGTTAGGAAGTATACAATATTCTGTTGTCTATCTTTATCGCCGTCAGTCGCAGTCACCTGTTGTAAACAATATCAATTTAAATATTCATACAATAAGTAATTTGAGCACGTACAATATCCATAAGAGGCACTGAGCATTGATAATTGCATTATTGCTAATTATAGAAAAATATGTCTTACATAAACTTTTTATTAACTTTTTTTTAAACACCTGTATAATTTAAAATATATTATGCTCAGTGAATATACATATATAGGTACATTATATGCTCATTTCACTTACTGGATATTGTGTGTTCATCAACCCCTTGAATACCCACTTAGTTCTAACCTATTATGCTCGTATGTATGTAACATATCATAACATAGTAGATAACATAACATAGAAGATAAATTATTTAAAAAAAGTAATGTATCTAAGTCTTAAAAGAAACAATACATCAAACGATAGAAATTTGGGCGTTGCCTGATAAATTATCGGGTCACAAGTAGATAAGAAAGTTTTATGTTTGTTGATAGAAACTGTCTGGGGCGCCTGCGAGGACGTCCCATATTATTATCGATCTTTTCTTTGAAAAACAAATATTCTGTAGGAATATATTTACCTATCAATGGACTGCATTAAACTTTATATGGTTGTAGTAAATTATTTTCTAGATATTCATACTACTAAGAGTTATATACTTAAGAAAGAAAAACTCTAAGAATCTATTTAGAAATTTTTGTTTACTTTGAGAACATTTTGAAAATTCCTTGTTTACCTATGTGGCTGCTTTGAAGTATAATACATACTTCAATTGTAGGCAGTCATAGCCTTAAACAGATAAAGCGTTCAGTAACTTAAAGTCAAAAACATATTATTATACAGGTGTGAGTATTCCGTAGAAGTTTTATAAAGTTATGCGAACCCACACAAATGCCCCAGATTGTTTGCACTGAAGCAAATGCCGGTGTTAAAATATGGCGACGGAAGCCACGCCAACTTTTCTCTTTTTACAATTCTCGCAACGAAAACCATGAAAGTTTTAAGGTGCCTTTTAAAATGAGTGTAACCGGCGACACGAAGAAAATGGAACACGAATTTCTCAATAAAAATCCAAGAGGCATACTAAAACTTTCTGTAATGAGTTAAATCGTTAGAATAATGCTCTCGTATTTAGCTAATAGAAAATATCCAGTTAAAGAGAGAAATTTCACTTAAATGATGACACCGGATTGACATTTATTTGGGACGCCATTCGCAGGGAAACTGTTCCCTTGAAAATTACTATTGAGTAGGTATATATACTTAGGGGTCCCCCCAATTACGGCGAACTGGACGGAGCCAGAGAGATGAAGAGGGTCGACGTTTGCGTAATTACTCGGATCATTTGCGAATCTCATGCCAATTATAAAAAAGCTTGTCACTACAAGCGACGACATTAAAAGCTTCGGGCTTCGAGTTCTGATCGAGTCGAGAAGTCAACGTTAGTTCATTTTGAAGGCTTTCTTCATCAATCCTCGCAAAGTGTCAAGCAAATTACGAATCATCATTAATAAATAAGGGTAAACGGAAGACCCTTAAATTTGAAAACTTTTGACTTTAACAATCAAAACCCCTTTTAAAATCACAACCTGTTGAGTTTTTTAGACTAGGCAGTTAAAAATCTATATTTATTGTAACGCCCACGTTAGCCGACCTTTATGAATAATATAAATATTTCAAAGTGCTCTGAGCCCAAAAATAAAAGGGGAGGTAATTTTTAAAAATTAAAAAACATCGTCCAATATTAAATAAATTTTTAGTACATTAATGGCGGGTATTAAATAAATTTAAAGGAAGTTTGTTTGTAATAAATATTTATACAAACAGAGCCCAAGTTTCGAGACTTTAATTAAAGAATCTCCATTTGATATTTGGAGAGACATTTTGTGTACTTAAACTAAAGAAAGCAGTATTTTTTATTGTGTTTACCTACGAAAACATTCACTTAATGGCGTATTCTTGATTTTATATAGCGACAGGGCAATTTCTTTCAGTGTCCAGTCAATTTGTTCAAACGCAGTGAAAATCTTTCAAGGATTTATTACGAATATTAGGTCTTTCTCGTCTGTTAGGAATAAACCAATCGGGTCATGAGTACGCCTTTAAGCTGAATTTCGACCATAACATGCAATTAAGTATAATAGCTATAAAATAAAAAAAATCAACTCCATCCAATAAATACATATTTATAAATATCCATTATTCATTGTAAAAAATACCAAATTTATTTACTTATATGTATCTATCGAAATGTTTCAACATTACCTTATGAATGTAAGTACTTACATAATATCATTTCAATACTCTGGGATTTAAGCAAATTTGGCACAAACCAAGGAAGTGTTAAATCAAATGTGAACCACAGTATGAAAAACAAATTAAAAAAATAAAAATCCATTATACGCCTCAGCATTAGACCAGCGCATCCACGCCTAAACATTAAGTTAATGAAAAATAGACATAAAGTACTTTTCACACAGAGTATAAACAGTTAATAACGTCGCACTTAGCTAGTTTTTGGTAGTTGACATAGATACCGCAAACATGTTGTTATCATACGAACCGCTCGTAAATTTTATGACATTTTCGGATAAAATGTCACAGAGCAAAATACACTCAGCTAAATTTTAAGTTTATAAAGTTTGCAATTACGATAGGTTAGGTAATATTATCATTATATTAAAATACCAAACATCTAAGCAAGTTAACAAGGAACGAATCAGTGAAAAATCTAAGCATCTCGTAGCAACGTAGCCAATCGGCGTTCACGCTGCATTTGCACTTATCCAGGCGTAATGCAATAATCTAGATTCTAGCGAGTCTACCTCAACATATTATTGTAACGCTCGCTCACAGTTGATGTCCGACTATAATATCGATGCAAAGATGGACAATGTCCATACCATTGAACATGTTTATGGACATCATAGATATAGAAACTGTTATAAGTAATACTTGCCACTAAAGAAGAGATCTGTCATGCGAAGTACACTCGCTTACAAAATTAGACGTGTGCTTGGTCTAACGCTGTGACGGTATATGGATTTTTAAAATAATATAATAAGAAAAGAAAAAAAAACAAAACAAAAACCTGTATGAGAGGATGAGGATAGGGGCCTGTTTCCTCAAGCGCTTGTGTAACGTAAGCGCTCCGAGTGAAGCGTGGCGGCAGATCATTGACGTCGAGAACGCGTACAAATACGCGCGTTGAGTTTTCGTTGCGTCCGTCGGACGCCACCAGCGTCAACTCGTACTGCGCAAACGCAACAGTCACTAACACCATGCTCATGCAGTACAAATACACACGCGTTCACACTTTATAAAATTCATTTGCTATTAAGACAAGGACTAACCTAAGACCGAACATATTCTTTACTAAAATGAGCGGAACTTAACCTATGAATTGAAGTGCAATATTTTTGCACAGATTTTTGTAACACCTCGGAAATAACCGAACAGATTTGAAATTGGATGGTTTTTCTTAAAATATGAAATAAATCAAAGTAAACAATTAAAACTTTACAGAACTTAAGTTAATTAAACCTAAGCTCAAAAACAAATGTAGTTGTCGCTGAGAATTTTTATTACTGTAACGAATTTTTTCTTATTTTGGGCAGCGATTTACAATTTTTTTCAGAAAATAGAACTTTTTGTATAAATCTCTGCTATTCAAACTTTTTTATATTTAAATTAATTCGAGTCGAGTAATTAATAATTTAATATTTGATTATGTAGCGAGGAAAATAACGCTTTTCTGCTAAGTCCTCCTCGTAAGCACTAAATTTACTAAATCCAAATATGCAATTTCATTAAATTTAACCACTTATATTGTACATACGTGTATTAACATTTTTCCCTACACATTAATTTTAATTTACCATAACTACGTTTAATTAAAACTGCCAAGCGCCGCAGTAGTGAGATTCAAATGAAAAAATGAATTCAATTTAAACACGAGTCAAATGAATTCATGTAATTCATGTGTTTTCCATAAAAGTCACTTTTTGCCGCAGATAAGTTACAGTAAAATTTCACTTGCGCTGTTTTAACGGATGTTACGATATTGTAATAAATCACCGCCCGTTCACGATATACGGTATTTACGGTCGATGCGGTTTAAAACTGTTCCCTTATTAGATTACGTTTGTGAAAGGCAATTAAATATTAAACCCGTAGCTCGGTGTAAAAACGTTCGAAAAAGCTTCGCCCTGAGATAAATGTAAGTTTTATAGCCTACAGCTTTACTTTTCTTGTCGCTTGTCGTAATTAAAAAGTTGGCAACGCAACCGAACTACGTAACCGTTTAAATGTCCACCGGTAAAAGTTCTACTTATCATTTTGCCTTTTTGAAAATGTGAAAAACTTGTACATAAGTTTGAAACTATTTACAAAATACAACTTTGTTCTCTTATAATACAAGACGATGGACGCGATGACATTAAAAACTGAAATTTTAAAGCACCTACTTAAAATATCCAGTTTATAAAAAAAAACCGCCAAGCAGTGGAATTACCTTGTCGCAACTAATTCCAGTACTTCTCACTGGAAATTATGTTTTTAATAGTTGGCATACATTTTAACATAAACTATTTGACTCAATAAACTCTTTACGCCAAAAATTTGTATGAACAACAAACGCGGATCTGAAAACACCTGAAATAAAGAAACGGGGTGCGGATAAAAATCTAAATAAAAAAACAACAAAAAACACCTACAAAAAACGAACACTGGCAACAAGAAAACAACTATAAAAACAAACAAAAAAAAAAAATCAAAAACTACGCAACACAAAGGAACGTCCATGCCATGCAAACGGGAACAAGAACACAGTCGGGTCGCTGGCCAAGTCCGATTCTTTTTTGAAGTATTTCTATTCATTTTGAATTGAAATCGATTTATGATTCAATAAAGAATCGAATGTGGCGTTTTATCGTCTCGAAGCGGACCTGTAGCACGCGTTTGGGTAGATTGCGGTCGTCTTCTTCGGTGATTTGTGTGCGGTAGGTGGGTCGCTCGAACACTGGAGGGTTGTCGTTCACATCCTTCACGTGGATTACCACCGTTGTATAGTTCTCCTTTAGGTTGTCCGATGCAGCTAACTTCAGCTCGTACTGTTGCCGACCAATATAAAGAAAACCCTCTTTTATTACAATCCTAACAGCCTATACATCAAAATTATGTTTTATATTGTGAGATTTACTGAACGCATTAGCAGAAATATGTTTACTGAGTATGTAAAGGGTGATTTTTTTTAACTTTGTTCTGCGCCTTTATTGTTAATTTGATAAATCATAAAACTAAAGTGTTCTGTTATCGCACGCAAACTTATTATGTACGAATAGTAAAGTATTATATAATTATATATCCTTATCTGTTCAGTAACACCAATGTGTGATATTTATTAATATTTTTGTGTTGGCAACACTGGCTCTCTTCCCAGCTATCTGTCCATTTGCAACAAAATAGTTCGATTGTGTGCGAATATGTACATAAATATATTAAAGTGACTAAGAATGTTTTACATACAAGGACTAAAAGAGCCTTGTTAATGTTTACATTCAGTACTTTATAATCAGTACTTAAGCTAACATAAGAAATGTTCTTCTTCTATAATTTCGAATTTTAAATAATTATGAATTACATTAGAAAGTAAGTATTATCTAGTAATTTTTCCTGTGAACTTTCCAGAAGAAATATTCCAAATGACCAAAATTCGGAAGAACTAATTAATCAGGAAGGCGTATTCGAATAGCGACTTTGTTTTATACCACCAGACATATTATAACAAACTTGATTCTTTGAAATGACGAAGTAACTAAGAAATTTCCTATAAAGTTGGCAAAGTAATAATGTAATAGAAAAAAAAAACCAAACATTTAAATATGTAAAATTCTTAAAACATTTTACTTAAGACTTAAGACGATAAATTTTAATTAAAAATTGATTAAATATTGATGATTACCTAATAAGTTATATAAAAAAAAACACCTAAGTAGTCGTAATCAACAAAATGCTATGTTGTGATACCCATCATTGTAAGTAGAGAGAAGAGGCGACAGGGTTAGGGTAAGTTCGTTGCCCAAGGGGATTATTGGTGTCATCTGTCAGTGTCGCTTGGTAATTTCCTTGGCATCAAGTGAAAACGTACGTTTCAAAAGTCGTCTCTTGCATAAACTGAGTGTACAATGAAATTGTAAACAAAATACTTCACTTCCTTCTCTTGTTGATTTTCCTTTACACTTTTCACATTATTAAACATGATCTATAGAAAATAGTTGGTTTTATTTCGAATTTAGCTGGTAATTTTTTTTTATTTTGTTATATGAAAAAAAAAAAATCGATCATAGTAAACAAACGAAAAAACATTCCTTTATTTCTAGACTTTTAGGAATCGATGGAATACTAAATGCAAAATATAACTAAGTACAGATAACTGGTTTGTTTCTATTAAGGCTTTGTTGAGAATCTGCGCGATAATAGCATTACGCGGGCTTCGGTAGCGCTTAAACGGGTATTAAAGTTTCAATTTTTATCTCGAGAAAAGTTCGACTGTACTCTCTCGATGCTACAACAAAGAGTTCTCCGCTGATAGCTGAACAGGCTGAACACTAACGCAGCAACGGCTCCGTCGGGATGCTTTGAAAGTGAAATTCGCTGACGAACAAAGAAAGTAAAACACTTTGTTTCACTCTAAACATAATTTATTTCAGCGTTAAATTATGTTTTAAAAGCGCTCCTATTCCTCCTTTTAGCCTCCTTTCACCTTCTGTTTAATTAGAACAAGTCAAAAAGAATTCAAGGTACAAAAAACTGGAATATTGATACAACAAAATGTTACCTGGCTTTGTAAATATAAAAATCCTTTTTCATTCTAGACAATATTTAAGTTGTACAGAGGGAACAGTTTAGGTATCTAATTAATATTTAAAAAAAAAACGGACTAATAAAATCCTTAACACAATGTCGAACACAATAACCATAATATAAAATGTATATCGACCTATACGCAAAATATCTTAACCTGTTCGACTCAATTCGTGAAAGACTTGAATAGAAAATTGAGTAGACCAATCAATAGAAAATGCTTTATTTCCAAAATATTTATCTTTTTTACATAGTATAATTTCAAGTCGCTTTTCGCGTCTGTCTGTCTATATAACCGCTAACTCCTCTTAAACCACGCAACGGATGTTGATCTGGTTTTCACCAGCAGTTAAATCCTAAAGAAAGCTTCTTGTTGGCATATCTGTATCTGTTAAGGTTGACTCAAAATGCCCTTTCTTTCATTAAAACTTTAATCTCTACATATAATAAATCCGTCATATTTGTTTCTTCGCTAAA
The DNA here is from genome assembly GCA_947623395.1 of Synanthedon tipuliformis. NCBI lineage: Eukaryota > Metazoa > Arthropoda > Insecta > Lepidoptera > Sesiidae > Synanthedon > Synanthedon tipuliformis. The sequence continues at coordinate 6,677,841 of OX392408.1, read as the reverse complement.
TAATTCCAAAATACCCAACGGATTTTAATTCTGTTTTCATTTTAAGGATGAACGAGAAAGGTTTAATAATACAAAAAAAATCATCCCGGGTGAAGCAGGGCGCGGTTTGCTAATAATGATCTAATAAATTCTCGCAACTGTAACAGCGCAGACAAAGCAATATATTCAGTAAACTGAATATATTTACAAGTTTCTAAGAACGTTATTAACAATGAAATCGCGCATTTTTAATTTGTAGCAACATTTGCAGTACGCGTAGCGGTAAATACTATGCAGGAACACGAGACTGCAACGATAAGCTTTGAACAAACCCTCTTTCTTACTACTACTGCACACGAACTCTCAGATATAAACTGATCAGTTAGTACGACAAGAACATATGACGAGTTGAGTTTAAAAATATGTTACATTCGTAAGAATAACGGTATATGTCGGACACCTTTATTTCAGCGATTTCTCCTTGGAGAAAAAACTAGAAAACGTCTACGCGGGACGAGTAAACGATTGTGTAGGTAGGTACTCGTATTAGGTGGAGCTGGAGTGCAGCCGAAATGCACGCAGTATAAACGTGGAGGCCACGTTACCGTTTAGTAAATGGCTTCCCTCCGACGGCCATCGGTTCCATTAGTGTCGAGGACAACACTCCTTCCTATATAAGGTGTGAAATAAAAAACAAAACTGACTTCCTCGTAAATATTACGTTCGATATCGATTCGCTTCAACGTAGGTATATTTCCCCGGATGTCTATCGCACTTATATCTCCAACGGGACCATTCGTTATTATTAAAGCGATTGCTCATTTTAAAATATTACCTTCAGATATATTTCGTTCTCTACTTTACTTTATAATAAAACAAATAAAATTAATTCACAAAAAGTAAAATCTTAAGAGGGCATGTGAAGAGCAAGGGCATTCAAAGAAACGTTGACAGTTGGGATTACACTGTGAAATCTGTTCATAAATGAGGAGATCCGTAGTCGTAGGTACGAAAGTTATCGATATAAGCCGGAGGATGAGTAAGTTGAAGTGACAGTGGGACACAATGTACGGAGAGCCGAGGGTCGCAGGATCCGAAAGGTTCTCGAGTGGAGGCCACGGATTCGTAGGAAGCCCCCCATAAGGTGGACTTACGACCTGATAAGAGCCGCGGGTCTACGGTGAATCCAGGCTGCTTATGACTCCGCCCCTCCCTAGAAGGATGGCTGGCGAAGCGGCGCGGAGCCCTCACGTTCCGCCTGGTGCAGGTGCTCTCGGGGCATGGTTGCTTCGGGCGTTACCTTCACCGGGTGGCCGTGAGAGAGCCGACGGAGGAATGTCACCATTGTGGCTGCGCGGTTGACACTGCGCAGCACACTTTGGCTGAATGCCCCGAATGGCAGAGCCCCGAATGGCAGAATTGCGTGGCAGGCGCAAGGGTAGTGGCGCAAGGACACTGCTGAGGCGATGCTCACGTTCTGTGAGGATCGCCTCAGCAGTGTCCCCTTCACTGCCGGGTATCCAAGAGGATTTCCCAACGTTAAAAAAAAAAAAAAAGGCTGCTTATGACGGATCCTATTGAAAATTTATTGGGAAGCCTATGTACTGTGGCTGAAATGTGATGATACGTACTTTCTAGTTTGCAAATAGTAATGTATCCCGACCTGTAACATTGCTCTTCACAAGAATATTTCGCAATAGATGTTATATGGTTTTGCATATCAATGCACGATACGTCATCATTCCGTATTCATATCTTATCAGAATTTAAATGATTTGTTACATAGAAACACAAATATTACAGTCAATGTTGAAATAAATAATAAAATTTGCTTAAATTACGACTTCCGTGTGATTCTGTTACGCAATTCGTCAATCACTTCGACGTTCTCTTTTAAGTAGGTATTGAATTTGAATTTTTTCAATTGTATATAGGTACTCTGTCTTCATTATTGATTACGTTCATTGTTAACTTAACGTAGATATATACCTACCTGAAATTAAATATTTTGACACAGACAAACACAATTTTGCATTTCTTGCAATTATGTAAGGTATATTATGCCGATACGGAAAGATGCGCGGTATTCGGGTACATTTTCCAATTATAATTGCAATAATTTTTTTTATAGTATAAGTAAAGTATTGTCACGATTGTATAAATTTAATCGAAGACAAAAAATATATTCTAAAAAATAATTTTCTAGACGCAATATATACTGCGTTAATACCGGTGTAGAATAGCCGAGCATATTTCGCAGTTTATTTGTCGAGTAAAGTAAGGCTAGTCAAGTAAAGCAGGAACACCAGATAGAGTTTAATGACGAAGTAAATAATGAAGAGAATGTCTCTATAGTATTTAATATTAAAAAAAATATTAATATCCTGTGTACAGGAATGAATTGTACCTGTTTATACCTGGATTTGTGTTAATGTGGTCTTTATTTATAAAAAAAAATTATAAGTATATTTCATGTTTTTTGGTTTGTACCTAATTAATAGACGTTTAAAATGTTTTTGAATAAATTTTTACAATACCTGTTTATTTTTGCTCTTGAATTGAAAGTTCAATACTAGAACTGTACTCATTTATATACTTTTAATAAAATGACGACTGTAATCAAATGTTAGCTTTAAGAACGTCACCATAAATTCATTAGAAAAAAAATATACAACCCTTTATTCAATATCATTAACTAGAGAAATTGCTTCGATTTGTATGGGTTATTCGTGACAAGCAGCAATTAGTAGTACAGGTTCATCATTTAATCGGAAAACAATCACTGGGAACACTTTGTGTGTTATTGGAAACCACTATACGTGCGATCATAATGGGAAAAGACAATTTATGTATGTGTCACTGCTACCTATCAGAGTGAATTCTGTTTGGCGGAGTCGGTTTCGTTTCAAGTGATATTGTATGTTGAAAACGTGCTTGCATGTGAATAGCGAGACAATCTCTCGCCTCGCAGTATTTTAACGAACCAGGGCGGCATGTTTTCCTGTATTGCAACTTTGTTATACACGAACTGAACGCTCATATTTGATTGATCAATTCAATTAACAAAAATTAACTTTGTAAAACATTCATGCAAAGTCTTTCCATAGAACAAAACACGTACATAAGTACATTTTAAATTTAATTTTGTCTAGATATTAAAGAATATTCATTTGTCGTTTTATGTCGTACTAGCGGCCCGCCCTCGGCTTCGCGAGGTGTTATGTGCAATTTTTATATATAAACCTTTTTCGTCTATCGCTCTTTATATTAGTGAAAACCGCATTAAAATCCGTTGCGTGGTTTAGGAGTAGTTAGCGGATATACAGACGCACAAAGCGACTTCCATTTAAACTATGTATAAAGGTAAGTAAGCTCGATTACGTATGCGAAATGTTGAAATATTTTTTTAAGATTTGAACTTGGTATTCAACAAGATTAATAAATTTCTAACTAGCTATATAAATACTAATAATTCAAGAAACGTAGGTACCCAAATTAGAAATCAAACAAAGATTTCTGCTTTAGACATTTGTTGTTTGAACGTTTAAAAAAAACAATACTTATTTCTAAAAATGTTAAAATTGTAGCTTTCTTCTTTGCGAAATGTCATTTATTTTCTATTGAACGGTCCAAGTAAACAATCCTTTTAGATGCGAGGAAAGTAAATATGATATGAAAATAATACTAGAGATTCAGTACTGGGGGTCATCCGTGTTTACTTACCCGTTTCCTAGTTTCATAGTCGAGTGCACCCGCCACGTAGATGGCGCCAGTCATGTTCTTGACAGCGAATGCTCCGCCTATGTTCCCGCTCGTGATCTCGTATCGAATACGCGACGCTGCAACAAAATAAATACACATTTAACTTATATACGTGCTTCAGAACCTTCGCGTTTAAAGGAAGGCCAACATAAATAAATTTCTCAGTCATTTCACATTGTATGCTTTTCATTTTAAAATAAATGTGTATATGGCAAGTATGATGTTTAAAGTATGTTTTGAAAGTCTGACTTTTTGAAAGTAAAGGGAAATATCTATTAGTTTTAATACAACTGCATTTTTTTTTCTTATAAAAACGTTTTAAATCAAGCTGACGATTAGAGATTAGAAAGGGATAGGTAAAACACCTGAGGTGACTTTGATAATTTTTATCTTCGAAAATTAATCACTAAAAATATTGTCTGGGTGCACTTCAGCTTCTACGATTACTTAATTAAGACGTAAAACAAAGATAACTGTGTGAAATGACGCATATTTTCGGAATTATTGACGTAAGTTCAAATCCTAGTCAGGCTTTCGTCGGAGTATTCAATTTTGCATGTTAAGTCCATGTTATGTTGCAGTTAATCCGCAGTGGAAGCGTAGCGCAGTGAACGATACATACATAGAATACATACTACAAAATAAATATATTTAGCTCTTTGTAGTATTAATATTCATTTTCCAAAAGTTCATTAATATTCATTTTCAGTTTGACAAAAAGTCAAACTACAAAGAGAATAGGTAGGCACACTTGTTATTTTTAAATAAAGGTAGAGATTTTTTAGTTTATAAATCAGGAACGCACTTTGTCATTTATAATTGAACTTTCTGATCAAGGCTTAAGAGAAAATTGCGGAATTCAAACATTGTTTGACTATGCAAACTGGTTTAATTTATTATGTTGACACAGGTATTTTCAATTTTCTCTGCAGACAGTCTTACTTCAACGTATTAAAATCGAAATTGGACCTTATTAACGCCGGTCGTGAGAGCAAAGTTTAAACTACCGTATATCACAGTTCGGATGATTTCGGTGACTGCGGGCAAACCGCACGTTTTCCGTTTATCTTGGTAAAATAGTAATTGGATTTCCATTACTGGCAATGGTCAGGGGTTGTAGATAAGAGCGGTGCAAGTTTGAAGGGACCGGGTCCGGTCATGATTGTCAGAAGATTACTTTCATTTTGGGGCTCCCGTTGTAATCTCGGGCCGTACCATTTTGTATGCCCTAGTTAGGAGTAGTTGGACGACGCGTATTATCTCATTACGGTCACAAAGGCAGCGGTGTATGTAAGTAGTTCGCGGGCGTAATGTAGGTTCGTGAGGCGCACATGTTACGTTAATCGCTGGACTGTGTGGCCCGTCGAACGAGATTGTCTTCAAAATGTAATATGCATTATGTTACCGTTTAGAACTAATGGCTATTTCACAGTTAAAAATAGTTTTATCCTCATATATCTATCACGTGTCAATTTTAAATAATTTGATTATTTCTAGTACTAAAAAGATAATATTATTACAATTACTGTCTGACGTGAATGGAAAAGATCTAAGCTATAATTTATGAAGATCTGTCCAGGTGTCTGGAGTGGAGACTAACGGCTTAGTTGACGAAGGGATTTCACTAACTCCCACAGGTTCAAAATTTGATATGCTGTTACTTCAACGGCATTTCCGTAACATGGTAACCTTGACCTGATGCTGAAGCATATATAGTAGCCTGCGGTTTAAACAACTCCTCAGCAACTTACTGCAGATATAGCGTGTTAAGGCTCAATAGAAAGTCGGAGGTTAGTTTGTAATTTAATTTAGCTTGTACATTTAAGATTTCACTTCACGAATGATTTTAATCCTCCAGTGTTGTATCAAGCAAGATTAAGCGGCAGGAATAGAGCTTGTTGTAGTAGTTATGTAGTAAGTATTATGATTGCTTATAAATTCCAATATTCATTGATTATGTTAATACACTATTATATTGCCACACTATTCGGCTTAGGAACAAGACAACGTTATTTTGTCTACTCTTTAGGAACCTAAACTTGAGTGGCTAACCGCGGAACTTGCTTCAGATACTTCCATACAAAGTTTGTAGTTTCGAAACAGTGTGGTTTCAGCCATATTCTGTAAAGATGCCTTACCGTATATCGAATATAAATTGTATACCTATACAATAAAAAAAATTACGCATTAGCTGGTTTCTTAAAATTGTTTGTAGTTGACATTTCTGATTTTATAAGGAACATAAAAAATATCTACGGTGCAGAGCGAGAACTATCAATGCACTCTGATTTTATATATTTTCGTATTTCACAAATCAACAAACTCTGGAAAGTCAATCTACGAAAAAAGTTATTTTACTATAATTTGTTGCACAGTGACTGCAACTTACATACAATACTTTGCAAACAATCTCTCTGGGAATTAGATTAATTTTTTGATAACAAATACTGAACATTCGATGATGTTTTGCGCAATTTTCATTAGAATATATGGAGCATTTCATGTGTATGTACGTACTCATATTAAAATTCAATAAACCACATACATTAATGTTTATCTTAATAACCGTAAACAAATTTAATTCAAAGAGCTTAACGGGAATATTCTGTAAAGCAGATTTTACATAATATATGACTGTTTCATGTTCACCACATATTTGGTTCAATAAGAAACTCATATCGCTGCCTAACATAAGCCATAATATCTGTAATTTAGTTAATATTATTAACTGTAAGTTGCGTGTACGTTGTCGTACGTGCGTGTCGTAATGTACTGAGGCGTTCACTGATGTCGTTACTATGAGGGTAGGTATATACGTAGACATCGTACTATACTATAAGTATGTATGCAGCCGTTGGGTGCCTAATCGTTGCTACAAGCCGGTTAATGAACGCATGCCGTATCCTCCAACTAATTGCCCAATAAAGAAGAGCACCCTTTGCTTCCGTCTGAGCCAGAATTTAATTTTATAAAACACGACTGCGGGCACAGAGGTGAACACAGCCAGCCGTATATCATTTTCTCTATTACCCGCTCGACCGTAAAAAGGATAAGAAAGAACGCGTTATTGATCATTTCGAATTGGAAAATTTTGCATTCGTTTTCGTACCTCTTACGGTTTGTTTTTGTATACAAAAGCTACAATACCGATTTTGCTTACATACAATCTGTTGATTGAATGCTGCGATTCATGAATATCTAAATTATTGATTAGTATCTACACAGAGGTGCATGTAGCCTCGCTTAGTGCTAAGGGCCAAGCTAAAAGCTAGTCGCTTAGTTTTTTTTAAGTTCTTGTGGATAATGTTGTATACGCCTGTAATTGGTGCGCGTGTCAGCTGAAATACTCTGTGATTCATTATACTTATCATAAATAATTTTAACACGTGTACTGCTGGTGTATCTTAAAAATAAATAAAAAATAAATAGAGTTCTTTTCGCCAATCAAGTTGCGGTCCACTTGATGGTAGGTGGCTACCGCCGCGCCGCCTATGACATAAGCAACGTTTCAGGCGCTGCAAGTATGCTGCCGACTACAGTAGGATTAAGGATAACGGATTGTAACGGGTTAGGGAAATGGGTACAGTAGGATAGTTAAAAGTGTATATTTTGCGAAAGTGTATAATATGCGAATAAGTGTTAGATAGTTTATAATAGTTAATAATTTGCGAATAGATGTAATTAGTATTCAAAAAGTGTACCAAATGAGAAAGTACATAAAATGCTAATAAATCGACTGACAGAGTGAACAGAGTGTGTTGTGCGAATTTTACTAGATCAAACGCATTGGATGAGTAAACGTGAATTTGTATGGGAATGAAGCAGCGCCACCTAGTGGCTTTCGTGTTTATTCCCATACAAATTCACGTTTACGCGTTCGATGCGTTTGATCGAGTAAAACTCGCACTGCACACTCAGAATGTATTGCATACACTCGCACGACACAGTGATGTGACGTCATAACAAAAATTACCGGACATGATTTATACGACTCGGAAAATGTTAAATAAAATTTGTTTCATGAATAAACGTAAATGTTTCAACAAAGCAAATCGGACACAGGAAATAATTGACAAGCTATTGAACACAAGGCTATCGTATTAAACAATAGTGGTCTTTCATCGTTTTGAAAATTAATAAATATAGACAATTTTATTGGATACAATATCTCACTAACGATATATCACGATATACGAGCATAATAGTATCTCCCCTATGCCCTATTTAAGCATTGACAAGGGTTTGATGTCTGTGATAAAACAAAGACTTTGTATAAGAATACTAGAGACTATCGAAAGAATACTAAGAGCTATAATTGTATTTATGAATATACTATTTTATAAACTAACTAACTTTTACCGGCGACTTCGCCCGAGCGTATTTTTTTATTTATTCAATCTTTATTGCTAACACGTTTTAGTCGGGAGTGGATTTTTTTTATTTTTATTTTTAGATGTTCCTTTGTCTTTGATAACGTGTATGCAAAATTTTATGATGATTGGTCGAGTAGTTAGGCGTGAAAGCGTAACAAACAATCAAACTGAAGTAAATTATAATTTCATATATTTCATATATTTTGTATATTCATATAATGCACTTTGATATTAATCTTCTGTTTGACATAGGTATATTATTTTTAAATATCTATAACCGAAATTCAGGTCTTGTTTTTATTTTATTAAAAAAATGCCCTAACAGAACATGTAGTCTTAATAACTATAGAAACAGTGGGCGTAGATATTTTAGAATAGAAAAATATCAACACGAAGTGAACAGTATGAATTAATAAAAGTTTGATATCAGAACAGGCAAATAAATTTTTATCACCGGCGTATTTGGAAAGAGCAACGTTATCTGCAAATAGTGCATGCACCTCCACTTGCCTCACTCGTAATTGCCAAGTATTTTATTGCAAAATCTCAGAAGTTTTATGTCGTCGGGTTCACGATTTGAACTTATTGAAAACTATAGGTATTCTTTAGTAAAGCGATTTTAAATTAAACTGATTTTTACACTTTGTCTTTTTGTATATTAATTGATGTTATAAATACAACTTCGTTAGGACGAGTTGTCGCAAAGATGCGTTTTTTTCTGAAATTTACCTATATATACATACACATACCTTCCTTTTTATCGCTCATTCTATTAGTGAAAGCTTTACCAAAATCCGATAGACGTTTTAGAAGAAGTTAGCAGAGAAACAGACAGAAGCGGACAGCTTCTTTATATTAAAGATTATTAAGTAAAATATATTATGTGATGATGTCAGTCTTTTGACATAGCCTATTGATATGTCTTATACCATTCGGTTTACAGGTAAACGCTTATTTTAGGCAATCTCAGAAACCATCAAGTGCCATTGCCATAGAATAAGCCAAGATAATAGAAAATAATTTCGATGTACCTAGTAGTATAAATGTTTCAGAATTTATTAAAAAAAATCATTCACAGCAGGTATTAATTAACTGTCGCATATTATAAATTTCATTTAATTATGATTCGTTAACGTCTTTCCATTCTAAAGTCGTATTTTGGAAACAACTTTTTAAACCGTGTTAAATATGTAATGATTTTTACTTAAATTGATTATTATTATTTATTTTGACAGTATAAAGAGAAACTAATTTATAATCGACGTTCATTAAAATGAAGACAATTTTCTTAATACTAATACGATCGGAAAATTAAATAAAGTTATAAGAGAAATTCATATATTTTCTAGACAGATAAAATAAAGTAGCTTTAATTTTCTTATTACTTTTAGCTCCGGATTAAACAAATAACTTTTCGACGCTCAATGATTGAAAGTTACCAACGTATATAAAAACGTCACAAAAGCGACCTGTGTTCGAGGTAAACCACCGGTGACTTTTAATTGTAATTTGCCAGATGAAATGAATGGGTGTAATAAATTTGACCGAAGGCAAGTCAAAATATACGATTTTTCTTTCATTGAATGGAGTATTCAATAAAGCGGGGAGTGGAGGGCCAAGCGGTAAATCACCGGGAAGGGAAAGCGGGGCGTCTACTTCGAGTACCACTCTTCGCGCTCACTTCAAAAGTAGACTCGTGTACCCATTACTGTAATTTATTTAAAGAGTAAAACCTTTTGTTCTTGTTAAACATGGTACGGTTTTGTCGAAATTCCTTTGATATTTTTATTTAGAGACTGGCGTCTTTCTACTAAGATATTACTTAGCAGCCATACCCTTAAACATTAACCTTAAACATTAGCACCCTTAACCCACCAACATGACGTTGCTGTTGAGTGAGTCAGTGAGTCAGCAATCATTGAGTGATGACTATTTCCTTATAATCATCTTTTCAAACTCTTTTTTCACATATTTCGCAATTTTCGTGAAATCGATGAAGCCTATAGTTTCAAAAATTAATTATTTTATTAAAAAACAAACCATATTTATCTTAAAACTTTAATATAAATATATGATAAAATATCCAAAGGAATCACATCATTTTCACTACCGTTTTATTATTAGATACGATAACAAAGCCTAGTAGTATATTTTTGTTTAATGAATTTATAGCGCTACGACATAACCAACACATTTATTTCAATACCCCAAGTTAAGTAAAATTCGGTAAACCAAATTATATTGAATTAAACATGAATATTGTACAGAAGGTGTTATAAAGGATAATAAACCCTTTCATCCAATGTAAGTTATGGGATTTTGATGCTAAATTCCGCTTAGCATAGAACCTCTACGAGCCTAGTCATAATTCAACGCAGCTCAGTTAATAGTATTAAATTCGTGTTCAGAGTTTGATATTAGCTGGAAAATATTAAACGGGCCGAGCAAAAATATGCCATAAATATTAATTTCTTTCCAAATTGAAGGCGGTACTAAAACGCATTGTGGTCGCTTAACGCCTACACAGATAAGCGTTGATATAAAAAAGGAAAGACGCAGGGATTTGGTGAGATATTTTCACGGACTTAGAATCGGGGGAGTCGTTTCGGGGACGGAAATTGCAAGGAGATGTTTTGTGCGAGGTAAGTTTCGTTAGGATTGAGCCTTCGGTCGAATGTCGTCGACAATAAGCAACGTGACCTCTAAACCCCTCTCGGGCCTCCTCATTTCTCTATGGAAAATGTAAGAACTGGGTCTCATGATCACTACCGCACACACTCCACTCAACGCACACGTCCGACAACAATCGCTCATTCCGACAAAGATAAAGTATTCGTGTCATGAGTGTCGTTATAAGTCTCTTACATTTGCTCCCCGGTTTTAATTCTTTATAAAACTCAGAAGTCCTTTGTTTCTGACAAATTTCTAACCAAGTTTTGCGTAAGTATTAACATGCGTAAGATTTCTTTTATGTTAAAGTAGGTAGGCAGGCAGGCTGATCTGCTTGATGGTATGTGGCTGCCTTCGCACATTAATGTAAGCTACGATATTGATGCTGCTGACTTATGCGGTAAGTTGGCTCTGAAAGTTTAGTGCGAACTTTATTCTATCAAACGCATCGAACACGTAAACTTGAATATGTATAGGAAGCAGCGCCACCTAGTGGCTAACGTGTAGGTCTGCTTCATTCCCATACTAATTGATGTTTACGCGTATGTACTACGCGTTTGTTCGAGTAAAACTCACCTTTACCTAGTCACTCATAGAAATATATGTTGTTGTCTTTTGTAAGAGAACGGTTATTGCCGCCAGAGATAATGTCCAATTTATGACTGCACACTGAAGTATGCCCTGCCACTACTAAATAAGATCAAATATGTACACAGGTACTTTACGGCATAACAATGTTAACTTTAATTTACTTTTTAATAAAGCAGTAACAAGCTTTATCTCATTAAGAGGCTTATTACAAAATGTTTAGAAGAACAGAAATAGACACTTGATTTTGTTTTATATTAGATATTTATTTACTTATTCTTAGATTTACGTAGCAAGAACATTATTTTCTTCATTGAAATTAGTTGAAATATTATAATGATATAGCAAATATGAAATAAGTGCCTACTTATGTAACACATATTAAGAATATATCAGACAAATATACGCATACGCCTATCTAAAGCATATACCTTCAATAACATGAGTCGAATTGAAAAAAAAAAACCAAATAGACAAACAGTCTTTCATACAAGTAATGTTGTGGCATAAACGAGTATTTTTCATAAGCACAATATGTGTCCTCAAAAAAAGAGCGTCGCTTAGGCTCTAACATAAAAGTTGTAGAGCACAGGCTGATGTTCGCATTTCATTAGAACGAGAAATGAACGCGGAAAACGAGGGACGTTTTTATATTAGAATAAAACGGGCCTGTGTAAGCGTTTAATAAACTCGAAGGATAAGCGCGCGGAGTGCGCTCGTTATAAATTGGTAGACGGATGAAGCTGGCTCCGAATCTGGAAGACGCAGGGGATCATCTATCACCATTTATCCGAGTCCAAACAGACAATAAAAGATTGTCTTGGGCTCATTACGGGAGTATCGAGGCGGCTCGCGAGCGGGCGGCGGGCAGCGGGTGCCACTACGGCTAGTTAACTTGCTATTACCCCACCGTCCCACAGATTTACGACTTGACCAAAATTTATTGACAACACACTCCCCACGCTTAAACGTTGTTTTTCTCAAGATACAACAACACAGACCCTCCATTGAAGATCGTTGTTTGATTAAAAACTTGTAACGCTAAATTATGAACGCTAAATCAGATAGCAGGTTCATTTATAGCTTCTTGTAAATCTAATCACGAAGGATATGAGACCTTTGGACTCCTGCCAGGCGCCAGTGAAAAATTTTCGGCGCATGTTTGCACCAAGTTATATAACAACGCATTGATCAAACACACACTTTTCGCTATTATACAACTGTAATAAAATTCTTTATTGCCTACGATTTCATGTAAAAGATAGTAAAGTGACGATTAGATACTAAGTTGTTAGATTTAGAGAGAAATAATTATTTAAACTTTATTTAGAAAATAATAAAAATAAATATATTGTACGACATATAACACAGTCACTTATTTACACAGTGTCACGACATGACCATTAATTATTGGTTAACAAAAAAAAAACAAACGTAATGGTTTAGTTCAAATGACTGTCTGTCTGTATTAGTTAAAAACAAACTAAATAAATGCGAAGTTTGTGAGAATACTATATATGTAAGGATGTATAAGTATAATATATAAAATAAATGTCTGTAACTATTTCACGTAAACGTACTGAATATACTTTTTATCCTAGAAAAATATTAAGTTTACGAAGGATCGTCTAAAAATATAAAAAATGGTTCCCCTGTCACCGTGGTGGCGCCATCGTCGTCACTGTGTTAAAGATGTCAGTCGTTATACTACTCATTATACCTATATATTCTTATTTAACGTGGACAAAGTTGCGGGCACCAGGTAGTATTATATAAAAGTTAAGTAAACAGTTCTTGGATAAAAGTTTTATGGTCAAGACTCAAGATGTAACCAAGTGATGAAACATATTTTTAAGGAAATATGTTTATTACTTATAATTGTGATAGGAGCAATCTTCACAAAAGCTTCTGTTCTTTTATACACGATATATGTAGAATGCGAACAATTTATCTGAGTAATCTCAAGGGCTCTGTATGAGAGCTAACAAATTTCAGTCGGGTTGGAGCATCATTCAAATCTTGTTAAAATTCGAAAGACAGGATTAGCAAGTTTCATGTAAACAAGGGCTGTGTTATCGGGCGATCAGATGGCGCGCTGTTTGGGCCTTCCATACATAATGCACGAGTGCTGTCTCCGAATTTTTCCAGGAAGGTCTTGCAAAAAAATTCGCTCACTAAGTATCGAAAAATAATAGCAGTAAGATTTTTATACTTATGTATAGGCATTTCACACATTAATATGACATAAAATACATGTGCTTGTAAGAATCTTAATTTTAAATGATTATGTATTTAAAAAATAGTAATAGTTCTTCTAAAACCCCAAAGAAAAGTTCGCAATGGTATAACTCGTATTTCTGTCTGAATCATTTCATTCACAGTAATAATTTCTTTCATCTACATATTTATAAATCCGTCATGTATGTTTCTTCGCCGACTTAGCTACTTCTAAACCACCAACCGGATTTTAATTCGGATTTCAAAACGAGGAAAAAACTAGGAAAGTTTGTGTAGGGATATAAAAAAATTGCATCCCAGGCGAAGCCGGGAGCGGGTCGCTAGTTAACTATGTTTAGATTTAAAACTGAATAAAAGCTGGTTTTAATATTTTAGTTTAATTTTTGTTTTAAATATGTTGCATTAACGGGACCACACAGGTAACAGCTTAACAACGCTTCAGTTCTAAACTTATTCAGCTACAACTACTTATATATATTGCATTGGCAAACTACTTGACTAGAAAGAAATTAAAGCAATTTTATACTTCGTTTTATAGTTCGTGCAACTTGACACTAAGGCTGCTCGACCAAGAAAAAAAACTGTGCAAGACTTATACAAAAAGTAGGTCACTAAAGTCTGATTAAAATCTTTTTAGATAAATGTTGAAGAAGCGTCTTTGCGACAAAGGCATTGGATGTTTAAATAAAAGTTATTTTGAATTAAAAAAGTTTGATTTCTGTGTAGAAGTATCTCTTTGTAGAAAAACCTTTTTATGTATCAAACTTATAAAGTATCAAAGAAGAGTTTTCTAGAAATAAATGTCTACATCAATAAATAAAGCAGTCAATTTAACTGCGGAGCGTTAGCGCAATATCTTAACATTGGTTCGACCTTAAAGTCACCGATATTTTAAGATATTCGAGTAAAGAAATTATATTCCGAACGCTTCTTCACATTTTATGGGACCTCATGAAAGCGTGAGATGTTATATCTTTTGGTTTATCGATTCTACTCGATATTAGGTATTTTACTAAGGCGGATTTTATAGTGCGAAGGATAAGAGGAAATGTTGTGACACAAACATAAAAAATAGACGACGAAGCTCTACCATAAAGTATCAATTTCGAATTCTTTATGTACTAAAAGTATATTCTAGTTATGAAAGTTATATTAAGTCATAGTTTCCTTTTTTAGACAACTCAATGAATGGTAAATTTTTATCCATTCAACCTACTTTATTATTCGTATATATTCCAAATATTTTATATTATATAATGACTAGCTGTTGCATGCGAATTCGTCTCGTAACTTGATAAAATATAGTCTCTGTTACTCGCTGATATTGTAGTTTTCTATATAATTTAGGTGAAATAATTTTTAAAATCGCTCCAGTAGTTTTTGAGTTATTCATTACATTTATACAAAAGTACAAATCTTTTCTGTTTATAAAATTGACGGCCTTATAGTCTATTAATATAAGTATAGATACCGAATAGATGATCCCATATAAAGAATAATCATATGAATAAAAAGTAATAATAATAAACACAAATAATGCTTCCTTAAGCATAAATACCCTTAATATATATTTGCGTCCGTTCTCTACGTGCCTATATAGTAATGCAAATGTTTATTGAAATATCTTTCCTCAGATACTCGCAGGCTAAATTAATAAAAAGTAGTACTGAAATGACTCTGAACGGATCCGTTTAATGCGCGTGTAATTCGAGGGCTTCTACTTGAATTCTGTGAACGACGGCGCACTTTTATGCTTTCCACATACGAATGAGGCCACCAGCCGACCAGATGGATTAGCTCTACTAAACCAGGTACAATGGTAATTTATATTTTTTATGTAAGTATGTGTATGTGTGATGGACATAAGAACCTCGGCTGTATACGACGTGTGGAGTTTTCATATATTATTTATTTGGATATCTATTAAGTAGTGGTTGCATCTGCAATACGTTCTCCAGTCTAAAGCTAGGCAACCGATCTGGTAGCTATTACGACACAACAGAAGAGAACAGAAGAGAATACTAACAACTATTAGTATGCAGTATGCAACAAATACTCCTATTATAAGCTGTTAACGTAATCGAAACCGTCGTTGGCAACACTGACACACATTTACTTGAATAAAAGAATATTATATTGCTATATAAATCATATGGAGAATGTAAAAACCACTGGTGCTCGGGTGAGTAGGTCCTAAATCACGAGAGATCGTGCATAGGGGTCTATTTAAATTCGAGCGAGATGTGTGAAGGAAGGCTCGCGTGATTTATGTAAGCGCTGGGGGTCGGTGCCTTTCAAAAGTTTAAATATGAGCAGGCGTCGGGTTCGGGCGTCTGTTGGGCCTGATGTTCGCGTATGTGTTATCAGACGGCCACGCTAATGCTCACGCGGCGCTGACACGGGACGTGACTCCATTACTCACAGCCGATCACGACAGATCCCGCACCGACACACGCACGTCATCGGCCCGACAGCCGGGCTCTTAATAAATTTGATGAACTCATTTTCATTTTTTATAGAATAAATAATCTGCATTACCGTTTAATTTAAGATACGTTCCAATAGGTCCAGGAAAAGCCTGTACCGAGTTATCACAATTTATCGAACACAAGCAACTCTACAATTATTGTGTTAGGGGATTCGCTCCATTTCTGTAGTTTGGATGCTAGTACTGCTAGTATTTCATTGCCATACTTTTCTTCACTATAAATGTGGAAGTTTGTATGTTACTTAATCAAGCAAAAACGACTGAGCGAGCGAATTTGGTTGAAATTTGAGATACCGATGTTAATTTGTATTAACATGTAGGATACATTTTATTCAGAAAAAAATATGAAAAGTGCAAGGATAATATGCACATAGAAATGCATCGAGAGTCAATTTCGACCGCCCACTAACCATGTCGGAATAAACAATTGTTTTTTACATATACATTTTGAAAGGGCTCGACGAGCGGCAAGCGCGAGTGGCACGTCGCCTCTTTGAATAATTCACGACTATGGAAGTGTTGAGGCGTGTACACAAACACGGTAATATTCGTTTAATATTTATATTATTACCATACCCCGCATAAGCAATGCCGATAATATAAACACTCCTCTCGAACGATAGTAAACATTTTTTTATTACTGCGCCACACACTCATTTGATTACGCAGCGTAGACGTACCCCCCCACAAGTGTCTACACAGTACTTATTCAAAACACGAATCTGGAAAATTTACTCGTGCAAATAAACATTACAATTTCACAATACAATGGAGGTCTACGGGAACACTCGTCACTCGCGAAACTCCTGTTTATTCTACCGCATTTCAGTTCTTGTACGTTTCTGTCTCGTCAGGAAAGTGAATTAAATTTATCTCCCTAAAAAGTCATTTTCTGAATAAACAATTTTATTGAGTTACAGATGTTTGTGTGTACAGTGTTGCCAGTATTGTGGCAGAAAACACTGAATTCGGCCGTTTTTAAAATAAGCGTTTAAAAAACAATACATTTTGTCTAAGGCGGTAATCTTCTTCTTACACAACTGTGAAATAATAAGGCTGCGTCCAACTTTTTTATTTATTTTTTATGTTAAGGCTAACAGACAGACTGACGGCCCACTTGTTGGTAGGTGGCTACTGTCACCTATATAATATAATACATAATATATCTTCACACAATCTACACAGCACCATATAGTTCCACACTAAGCAACTAATGCTTGTATTATGGATAACAGGCAGTTGATATAATACATAGAATACTTTTTTTTTGTTGTAAATACATACATATTATTAATACAAACATCCATGACTCAGGAACAATAAAGGTAAATGTTAACACATAAACATTTGCCCCTGGCGGGATTCGAAACCGCAACCGTTTGGTAACAACTAGGGTTACTAGCCACTAGACCAAATGTGTCGTCAAACACAAGCAACGCTATAGGTGCTCCAAGTGTGCTGCCGGCCATAGAAGGATAAGGATAAGGGATAAGGTAAGTGACACGGTAATGGGCTCTGGCATCCCTTTCTCACGCAACAGCAAATATGCTGTTATTTCCCGGTGTTATTCTGTAAGGAAATAACAGTATGTGTGCTGTTGTGTGAGTAAGGGATGCCAGAACACATTTCCCGATTCCAATCTCTTATCCTTAAACCCACTATGGTCGACAGTTCACTTGGAGCGCGTGCGGCGTTCATTGTGTTATAGGCAACGGTAGTCACTTATTACAATCAAGGGGAACGTCAGCCTGTCGACCGTATTATAAAATAAAACGTATTCGACCTACAAAACAATAGAAAAACACAAAAAACAATGGCATGTCTGCTCCACGCGAAACTGCTTTTATATGATGAAAGTTTTTCCTATAGTTGCTAATCGAGGGGATTTATTCACCGGTCGAATACTGAATTTTTCGTTCAAATCCTTTTAGCTGTTGCGGTACGGTTGAGTAATGTAAAACATACATCCACTAGTAAATTCACTGATTTCGTAACATTTTCTTTGTCTGAAAACAGTGTTGATTATATAATACTAGCTGTTGCACGCGACTTAATCTGCGTAACTTTATAAAAATGTTACACGCTGATAATAAAGCTATAGAAATAGGTCAAAAAATTTATAAAATAAGCCCAGTAGTTTTTGAGTTTATTCATTACAAACATACAAAAATACAAATCTTTTCTCTTTATAATTAATATTAGTATAGATTGTACTGTTTCTACTAGAATAAAAAGTTTGCATTTTGTAACGGTAATTTTCGATAAAATTTTTCATTGCCCAACTGTGTTGTTGGCGTATTGGTTTTTCGATTTTTTATCGGCCGTTCCGGCTCGAAACTTGTGAAATATCTTACTTCACTGGGGAGGCTTGTGTCCGAATTTATATGCCTATAAATTGCCCGCTTGAAACAATGTGAATGGCCTAAATGCAGCCACGAGCTTTACGCATATCGGCCTGTGGGGAACGCAATTGTTTCTCATATAATAGTATCGATAGAGCGTACGTGTCCAGTTCCTCATCCTATAGTGAACTGTAATAATGTTATTGTTAATGAGATATTATTTATGGCCCTTAATTTAGTATTAGTCTCGGCCGTAGGACGGTCCACTGCTGGGCATAACTTAAAAGTGTTTTAAGTAAGTTACTTTTACTTTAATTTTATATATTCTGAAAGTTACGCATTGTTATAAATATAGCACACAACCATCACACAACACAATAAATTGTCAATATGAGAATAAACTGTATGCGGTAATGGACTGACTTTGTTAAATTATTGAAATTAATTTTACTCATTAAGACATTAAGTGAATTAAGTACGGTTCATAGACAATTTAATTACAATTACAATTAGTGTCTAAGATCGTTAATCCATCTTTATTGCAGCCAGATGTTTCAATAAAATCAATTAGACGTTGAAAAATTGTTTCAAAAGAAATACATTTTTTTAAAACATAAAACATATAAAACATTATATATGAGCGAATATCTATTTTAAAACTTGTCATCGTCGCCTTCAGAATCGTTACTTTTCTAAAGAAAAGCTTAAAAACTTATCATGTCATAACGAAATTTTATATGTCGTCTTCCCTGTCGTTTACAGAAGATGATGGCCACTTGTAAACGAATAAACTGTCAAAATGTCTGTAAAACATTTTTCTGAGTATAATTACGTGAATCGAGTGGTCCCTAAAGCCTTTTTAATAAAAATATATATAATTAGTTTGGATTAAGTAGAAGAGCAAAGGACGGCCGCTTTAAGTGAATTAGAAAAAAACGAAATACAAGGAAACTTTGGCAAGAAAAGCTGAAAATAAGTAACGATGGCGGAACAACAGTAAATTAAGTGAATACGTAGTAAAGGTTCTTAAAGGCAAGCTTAAAAGCAAGCTTCACTTGAAGCTTTTGATTGCTCTTTACTGAAATAACTACAAGTCAAAGTGAAATACCAAAATCGTAACAAGATTTCTATCACGTGCGCATTTTTAAAGTAAATCCTTTGTGCCACTTAAGGCTCGTATAGGCTTTTAAAAGGTAAGATTAGGTAAATTTCGGTACGTATATCGGCTTTACATTTCAAGCAGTTCGAACAAATGCTTACGTGGACAAAGAATCGTCTCGCCATATTTTTACCAATAAATTCGCTTAAATTTCTTTTTATATTTTCAAGAAAGGTTTGCACTACACCTGTACTACTTTGTGAAGAATTTCTTGTTTTTGTTCACTTTGAGAATGTCGACGCAAACATTATTTTTCCGTAAACAAATTTGTTATTGTGAGAATATTCTTCTACATTATAATACTAGAGCTGTGCCCAAATCTTCGGCTTTATTATTATAGATTTATTACTATTTATCTATAATATTGACTAGCGACCCGCTCCCGGCTTCGTCCAGGAAAAACCTAATTAGGTTTAGAAAAACAAAAATTCCATGAAAAATTAACTAATCGATGGTACAAACCGCATTAAAATTCGTTGCCTAGTTTAGGAGTTAACGACCATGCAGACGGACGCGGAAAGAGACTTCAAATTATTCCATGTAAAGAAAATGTACATGACCTCTCATTTGTTCCTCATGTTTCATGAAACGACGGTAATTTGGCTATCTCTCCGCTTTCAACTGCATTCAAATGTATGCATTTTATAGCCTGTATGTGCCTTGAAATATATTTGATGTGTAGGCTGAAAGAAGAAAAAAATAGGACAGCCAATGTCTGACGAAGCTCTACCTACATTGTCAACCCATTTAGCTGAGAAACTAAAGATTAACCGCGTATTTTCAGTTTCGAAATTGTCAACCTACCGAAACTGTCTAATGAGTAAACTGGTGAATTAGTGAAATTGACGAGTAACGAAACTGACCAGTAGTACGCTAACTCGGTAAAATATAGATAGGCCTGTGGTATCTCTCTAAAAATAATTTCGACGCACATTCATCTATACTAATATATAAAGCCGAAAAGTTTGTTTGTTTGGTTAAACTCTTTAAACTCTGGTATACTACCAGTCGGAATTAATACATTAATTGCATTTGATAGCTCAATTTTTGCTCGGACGATATCAAAAGCTCAAGATTTTTCTTTAAATATTTCACACTAGTCACGTGACCACCATAAAGCTGTTTCACACCGAGGGAACTCAAGCAAAAGTTAAAAGTGTGTTAAAAATATTGATAGACAATCTTTTGAATATCGGATGTTACGCTAAATTATTTAAATAACAGGAAAATATAAGAATATCTATAAAGGAAAAAAATGAAAGAACACCCACGATGTTCATGTGTATTGAAATGTGAAATTCTATTATAGCAAGTACTTTTTATTTTTATCCAAATAAAATAATTTAAGCAATTATGAATACAAATACTTATTACGATGAAAATGATATGATTTCAAAAGATAAATTTAAATGATTATAAATTCTTAACTAATTAGATAAATATTACTATATTTTTTATTAAAAAAGGAGTATGTAAGATTTAACTGAGCAGTTTCAAGTTATAACAATACCTACATGTTCGTATATTAGTTGATAAGTTAACTGTACGACATAAGAAAAACGTATTTTTGAAATAGATTTATGCACACAGGCGCATGAAATTTGAAAAAAAAATGTTGCAACAAGAGAGATTATTCCATTTTGCTGCTCGCATGTGAAGCTTTATCAAAAAAAGAAAAAGGTGATACATATTCCTATTTGAGATAGTTATTCGTTTTGAAATTGTTTTGAAGAGTAATTAAGTTTTTTTTATCGTCTAATCTGTTACCCTCAGGGTAACAATGACAACTTTCTAAAATGACAACTTCCTGTTTTTGAAGTTATTGTCGTTTTCGGAAGTTATCATTTTCCAAAATATTACTTTTCCAAAAACGACAAATTCCGAAAATGACAACTTACTAAAGGATGTCAATTTCGGCCCTCAGTTGTGAAATGTCAAAAAGGTCAAAGTATAAAAATGACCACTAGTTTTATCCCGGCGGACCGGGGAATTAATTTAAGAATTTGTTGATTTAAAAAGTTGTCGTTTTAGGACGTTGACATTTTAAAAAGTTGTCGTTTTCGGATGTTGACATTCTAAAAAGTTGTCGTTTTAGGAATTTGTCATTTTAGGAAATTGTCGTTTTCACCTTGAGAGATCTGTTAAAGTCAATTAGTTCCTTTCTGATTATTTGCCCTTTGTGCTCATCGACCTTTATGAGTTAAGTATGTTATTATACTTTTGTTTTAGCATCTCATGTAAGTATGTGTTGGATTTAAACGCGGACAATAAAAGTTATATATGAAAGAGAAGGATAGTTTGGAGTAAGCGACAGTTTGACGATAAAGAAATTAGCTCTGCTATCCTTTATTTATCCCTTATCCTGTAAGATTGTAATTGTCGCCAGTTAGTTAGCCAGTTGTATGTTACAAATGTAAATTACGATGTGAAGTATACTTTGATCCTGATTCATGCTATTAAACAAATCACTATTTCCCTCTTTAGTTTACCGCGGCTATGATATTCCTATTACATACACACTTGTAACGTAATCGGCTAACTACTCCCAAAGCGGATCAATATGTGGCGGATTCAATTTCGTAGCCAAAAACTGATAAATGTGCGTGAAATTTCCTTATTCAATCAACTGAGTGTTATATAGAGTGGAAAAAGCATTGATGTATTTTATGAAGGACTTATTTATACATTTATCTTGATTTCACTATTTTCGGTAGAAATTTCTGAAACAAACCTTAGCTGGTATACCTTTGTTTGTACGGTAAAAGTCCTAAGCATTAAAAAGAAAATAATAAAAAAATCGAAATGCCTATCGAAGCATGCACTAAAACAGAGTGCATTATTTAATAAAACATAAGATTATTTCTAAAAGTAACTAATCAACACTTTACTTGTATTGGTGAAAGAGGCCATTAGAATCACTGAGGGCTGTTTGGGTAATGCTAATTTACATATTAGGCCATCTATCTAATAGACTGTTAAGCTATCCATCAGATGTTAATACCTACAAAAAATGTTATATAAAAAAAAAACAAAAACCATATAATTAATGTCATCTTTAATTATTATTATCTTTTAATGTCATTTATCTACAATTAAAATAATAATTGTTCTCGATTTCTCGTAGGTTGGCAGTTAAGAAATTCTTTTATAGGGAAGAATAAAAGGTTTCTTTGAGTGAATATAATTGTAATACAAAAAGATCGTTCCGATATTTGTGTCTTATTATGTGAAAATAAATATAATCAGAGGAATATTGTTGCCACACCGAAAAAGGAAATAAAACAATTCAGTTTTGTTTGGAAGTATTAGATTTTATTTATTTATTTATTTGCAGTCTAATAGTCGATTTCATCAATTTCAAGTTATAGAAAATATTTTTTGCGGTTATTTGGAATTCCTTTTGTTTGAAAATTATAAAAAAAATTGTGACCTTCTATTGAATAAAACAATTGTTGCAGTGCAATAAAAATTAAATTGAAAATGGAATAAGGAACAAGTACCTTAATATATAAGATAATATTAAATTACAAGGATTTTAAACGCAACCACTATTGAAACTTATATTCGTAGCACCCTTTTAAGTAAAAGTTTGACATAGGAATTAAACTCCGCAAAAGTAGAAACGAACCACGTCGAAACTTTAGACTAAGAAAAATACTTTTGAGGTGAAGATATTTCTATGTAATTTAACAAAATTTATTTAAAAAAAAATGTATAGATATTTCATTTATATTGTTTCCAAAATTAGTTTTAATTTAGCAACACCCAAAATAAAAATAAAATGAGTTACCAGTGCTTAATGTTCTGTCCTCAAAACCAGATCAAGAAATACTGGCCATTGACCGTGGCAACTTTTGTATTATCCCATAGGAATATTATAGGAATATAATTTATTGTTTGGCTAATAATATGTTATCAAAGATATGATCCGTTTCAGTACATATCAAGTTTTATATAAATCCATGACTCGACTGTTTTATTTGTTTATTCGATATTTTATTAACGTTTGATAACAAAAGCATCCAAACATTTGTACTTTTATGTTTTTCTATTAACAAGAGCTTTTAAAGAATATATTCATTTATATGAAACTAGCTGGTGCCCGCGACTTCGTCCGCGTTGAAATAGCAATATATCGCCTGACATCGTTATTGCTATTATACTTAGCCAGGAGTCAGTTTCCTTAATTTTAGATAATCCCTCGGGAGCAGTACATTTTTTCTGGATGAAAGGTACCCTATGTCCTTTCTGGTGTCCCAGACAACGTGTATACAAAATTTCATGGTGATCGGTTCAGTAGTTTTTGCGTGAAAGAGTTACAAACATCCATACATACATCCATACAAACTTTCGCATTTATAATATACAAATATATAGTATATATGATATTAAAATTATAATATATAAATATATTGTAAAGTATATAGTAGGTATATATAGTACGGATATATAAGGAACGTACCATAATCTTTTATTTTATTATCAAGCGTTTATAGTTAAAAGCTATCTGTGCACGTTAGATGTAATGTTGGCCTGAAATAGAAATTAGAAGTGCGGTCAAAAACTTCTAACGGAATTAATGTTGAAGTCTTGTTTGATAACGAGCTTGTCCGCTTGATTGCACGTTGTTCGTTTTTAATTAGTTTCTGTGTCTACAAGATGCGAGCGCAGCATCTTACAAAGAAATTAGCAAGGAGAAACCCGCTAGCCTGTACCAGACAGATTTCATAAAGAAAGGTTTAACAACAAAAGGCACTTATTTTGCGAAACGAAACGTTACCTCTTAAAAACTTTTTTATTAAAATCCGTAATCAATTCGGCCTTTTGTTACATTATTATTAAAGAGATAATGGAAGTACAGTTTGGATTAATAGGAATTTTTTTTAAATAATTTATCACTTGCCTCGGATATTTTTATTGAAGGAGTGAAAGGTCTATATGGAAAACTGAAAGTTCACATCATCATCATCTCAGCCGTGGGAAGTCCATTGCTGAAAGTCCTTTTGGAATCGGTCCTTCTAAAAAGACCGTATTACCTATACAATTAATTCTGTCATATTTTTAATTAAACGTCCATATTTTAGGAGAAATATTTTTGCAATAATGCAATATTAAAAAACCTTGAGCTAAATAATAAATCAATGAAAAATAAACATGTAACAATACAATCTCCAGTTGAACACAGCAGTTAACAAAGTCCTCCTCCGAGTCTGTCTGTCTGTCTGTTCGAGATAAACTCAAAAACTACTGCACCGATTTTCATACTGTTTTCACCGATGGATAGAATGGTTCTCGAGGAAGGTTTTAGTATATAATTTACAATTACGTACGTAATTATAAACCGAAATTATTACCGTTAAAAACGATTATATTGTTGGAAATGATAATAGTGCAGCTACTTTTGAAACAAACAAAAATTTACATTCAACTCAGGCATACACGAACGCCACAAACAGCCGGAATAGTGGAGCAGCATGCGGGCAAAGACAATTTCGACCACCTGGTTACGCGCAAGTTATTTCAGTCGGCTATACAACTGGTAATTAATAAACTTTCCATATATGTAACTAGATAGACTGAAAATGACTTTATAATATTTCTTAATAATGAAATGCACAAATTGCATAGGTTTAGAATTTTAAGTTTGATATTTTAAATTTGCTGTAACAAAACTTCAAGGTATACTCGTATACATTTTAATTAATACGAATGCAATAATGCTTGTAAAAGAATTCTTTGTTTATAAATGCTATTTAAAAAAAAAAAACAGATATTTGGGTGGCAATCATTTGCAGTAGTGTAAAATCCGCATATAGACCACAATAACTTATTTATATTTCGAGACTTGCATAATAGAAGTTAAAAATCAAGGCCTCGACGTAGCGCAACACCCGAGTTGCTGAGAAACGCGAATGTAGCTGAATTTTTAAATTAAAAAGTGGGGGGTACGTGCTCAGAACTCGCTATAAATGCCCGATCAATCCTAGGAACTTTACTACCTAGCATTTAGGTCAGAGCTAGAAACAATTTTGTGGTTTGGCTTTGCCTGGTGCGCTTCAGTCAGCCGTCACTGACTAACAAAGCTAGTCAATGTTACAAAGTAACAAACTTCGAATCATGACGTCACTCACCACTATTCAAAGATTCTATTGTCTATAATTATTTTATGTACCTACTCAATATTTAGGCCTTAAGTACCTTAGTCTTCAAGGCTTTGTGGCATTCGTGTTGTTAAAAAATTACATTTGGTTATTTCTCAATCAAACTACATTTTTATTTTTCATTAAGTATGAAACTCCATCTTGAGTTTCATTTTCAATTTTAAACAAAAAAAAGTATACTGACCTAAAAACTCATTAAATATCAATATTTTATTTATTTATTTATATTTTTTATTTATTTATATAATGTCAAAGTATAGCCACTAGAAAGAAAAAGAACAAACAGATAATAATTTAATTATGCAGTGGTTATGAAAAATATCCTCCTTATATAAACAAATTTACAAAATCAGCTCTGTCTCTATAATATTATATATATAATACACGCTCCCGGCTTCAAACGGGTTCAAAATAAAAACTATCCTATTTTTTAAGCCTGTGTCGTGAAAATGTGAAATAATTGCGTTTATTTGATCCCTTGCTGTATCGTTATTACTAAAGTTTTAATTATGCAATTAGTATGTAAGATATTTAAGGATACATTCTATAAATCACACTCTTTAGAAACACGATTACTTATAATTTTCTCGATGGAAAAAAAATCCAAAGTTACCTCTAAAAAAATAAATAAACCGTTAGTACGGCATAAATACTTCACGTAAGGTTATCAGTTTGTGAATAATAACAAAACAACATGTTTTCTATAACGTACACTCTTCACATTTTCAAAATGTATATTTGTTTTTTAATACGAAGGAAATACCTAAATTCCCGTGCATTCGGCCTATATTAGCTAGAGCCGCCAAGCTTCCCCCCTATCCGCTTTAGTATTGCTTCGGCCGTCGGACGGGGAGGTTGTGTCGCTTGTGCTAACGCATATTTTTAAAACGTAAGCGCTTCGTAAGTGTTAATTTACTATGGGGAATAAAGTAAACAAATCAAAGAAAAGAAGGGGTTGGCAAAAAAACAATGGTAAACGCTTGCAAGAAGAAATAAAGTAAGTAAAACTCGTACCTATACAATAACTATTATTTTTTTTTCTATGAAATTTAAATTAATACCAAAATGTATAGTATATGTATAATATATGTATATTACATATTACATAATGTATATGTATGTAGTTATATTGTTATTATTTTTTAATTCTTTTTGTACATATAAATTATAATATATTTTATATAAATTTTATATTTTTAAATTTTTACATTTAATTTTACATAATATATTTTACATAAGTTTTACAATTAAATTCATATATCTATTTTTATTTTATGAATTAGTGGATTATTATATGCTGTTAGGCTTATATAAATAAAATAAATATTATTATGTTGTGGGGCAAGTAGTAATAACTCCACATATTTCTATGTACAAACGACGCCACTCTTAACTGCACACAATTTTTTTCTGTCATATCGACAGAATATCGACTCACACTTGATGTTGACAATTATGAACCCTAGCCAGTGGCTGAGTAACATAACTTAATTTCGTCGGATAATTATCAAATCGGGCAAAATCGGGTAGAGTCGTTCGTTTTCGTTTTACCTAGGCGGTAAAACTTTAATGTGATGACATTTAAACATCTTATTTCTTACTATGATATACAATGATATTAATAATTTGTTAGGCTCAACTCACACAAGCAGAGTCGAAGCGAAGCGACGCGTTATGTTTTTTAACTTCATATTTCTCGTAGTGATCACGGATAAAAAAAACACCCGTTTTTTTAGTTTATTTTTATATTTTAGTTAATACGCAACTTAACTTTATTTTGCCTATGTTTTGCCCGTAACGTTTCAAGTAGGTAACCATTTTTCCGATGTCCATACACACGCATAGCGCATATTTTACGCATACACACATCTCATACCTACTTAAAAATCTAATTGAAAATGAAAATTACTTATTATACTCGTATGGACATGCGAGACGCATTTAACGTTTTGCGGGACGCAATTTTACTATTACAATGCGGTAGCAATTATTTGTTATTGTTATTTTATTTACATTTGTCATTTTGTGTTAGTCATTAGTTTAAATTGCTAGGTCAGCACATATAAACTCAAACACAAAACTTATACATTACTTTAGTTTCGTAAAACATTAGTATCATATGAAAATCGTCATCATTGAGCGGAGCGAAGCGTAGCTCGGTTCTTGGTTCGCTCCGACTCGTATAAATATTAAATAATATAGTCAAAGATAGTGTATAGTGCTCTTTTAACAAATGGCGTTGCAAAATCAATAACGTAATAAAGTTTACATTTACAAAAAAATATATTTTTAGCTACTTTTAAATAATCAGCAGCAGGCCTGACTTGGCCTTTATTTATAACTAGGTGTCCGCGACTTAAAATAAGAATGTAAGACCTACGCCTGCTTACACAGATAATTGATTGGTCTCGTTGCGCTCGACTAGATAGAGCGCTATACAAAAGCAATAGCTCCTAAAATGTGGCAACTTTTTATTGTGGTATGTGTAAAAAATAGTTACTTTTTATCACTTTTTACCCAGTTTTATTATATTTTTACGCAGTTTCACTACGCAAACTGGTATTTTATTATGCCTAAAATTTTATAAAACATTCGGCATACGTGCCGAATGACAGACAGTTTGCAGTGTGACTGGCTCGGGTACGCCGAATTCGGCGTACTATTTTATGCCGCATTTTATAAGTACGACGGCGGTACCTAGTCGAGCGCAGCGAGACCAATCATTCATCTATTAATATAGTGTTATTTGACCAACAAAATGACCTACAGATTATTATGGCCGGAAAATAATAAACAGGCGGCAAATATGGTTGGTAACCCAATTAAGCCGACTCGACAACCACCAGTTTTCCCACAAGTGAAAATTTTGGTTCTACTGAACTAATTACATATATATATATTGTTTTTAGTTCTACTGAAGTTAGTATGTATAAATATTGTAATTTCATTTGTGGTGAGAAACAAACGTAAAGGATTGCCATTGCAGTCTATCAGTGACAAGTCGTTGTTGATGCGTTGCCACTGACGACCGCGTTGTTTTATGGAATTAAATGAATATTCTATTATATTATATTGAAACAGCTACGATTGTGCCAAATAGACAGAATTGAGTAAAGAAAATCAATACTTGTTTTTAAATTTAGATTACATCCAAGGAGGATAGATTACATCTATGAACCAAGAAGTTTAGAATAAACTATGAATAACTGTCAACTTGATCGTTAAAGAAAAGCTGCATTGCAATGCGACCAAATTAAGAATTATTACCTGGAAAACTTATGTCTATATTGAAAATGACAATATTATATCTATCCCTTTCAAACATTCTCTCAGTTGGGTCTTGAATGTGCAGTTAAGTATGTTGCCGTTTGTACACGATATATTTACAGAGAAGATTTACAATTGCTAAAAATATATAATAATTACACGTGCAGTATGTAAACTCGACAAATAAAGTGCGTTATCACCCTAAGATTGAACCAAAGATAATTGATTGGTATCGCTGCGCTTGACTAGATAGAGCGCTATACAAAAGCAATAGCTCGGAAAATGTGGCAACATTTTATTGTTTGTGTAAAAAATTTATCACTTTTTACAAAGTTTTATTATATTTTTACATAGTTTCACTACGCAAACTGGTATTTTATTATGCCTAAAATTTTATAAAACATTCGGCACGTACACATCACAGACAGTTTACAGTGTGACTGGCTCGGGTACGCCGAATTCGGCGTACTACTTTATGCCGCATTTTACAAGTACGACGGCGGTATCTAGTCGAGCGCAGCGAGACCAATTATTCATCTATGGATTGAACATTCTTTCTATGTTGTAGAATGATAAGGTCTGTTTTCCTTTGAAAATTCAAAGTGACAATTTCTATTGCTATCTTTATTAGCGATGACAAATTATGTCAATCAGTAATCAATACTTTTTTCAAATCTAAGCCAGCGAATTTTGAAATGAATGGAATTTCTAATCGAAACTGATAAAGCACTTTTAGTCCATTGAAATGTTAAATTTTTTTAGCTTTAGAGTGGTTATTTTTTATTTTATTTTTTAGATATGAAGGGGGGGTTATTGTAAAGTTAAATCCGAGGTTGTGGGGTTGCAACCCTTGCCACCACAACCTCGGCCGCCATCTTGGAAAAAGGGGCTAAATGGTTTTTACGGTTTATCTGCCAAGCTATAGGTCTCACAAAAAAAAATTGTTCAAAATTTTTTGTTGCAAATAAAATTATCTACAACTTTTGTTTAGTAACTTTTAGTCGTAGAACCGTAAATAAAAAAGTTATAAGCGAAAATCCATAAAAATTTGAGTTTCTATTTGTCGATATAACTTTTTTCTAATCATTTTACAAAAAAATTATATCAGACCATTTTTATGGATGGTGTTTTAAGGAACAATTTTCAACATTTTTGAATTTATTCATTAGTTAAGTTTTAAAGCGCTGCGAAACGAATACTATTCTTCAGTATTCATAACTATTATTAACTATACATAAATATTAATGATTTGCCATAATTTTTAATCATTGTTATTTTTTTTATGATAATTTTTTCAATTATTGATAATGCAATATTGTTATTGCTTAATTATTGGCTCTTTTCCCCACGTTCTACTAGGTAGAGTCTGAGGTAGAATAACAATATTAAATTATTAATAATTAAAAAGATTATCTTAAAAAAAAATCAAGATGATTAAAAATTATGGCAAATCATTGTTCCTTAAAACACCATCTATAAAAATGGTATGATATCATTTTTTTGTAAATGATTAGAAAAAAAGTTATACCGACATATAGAAACACAAATTTTTATGGATTTTCGCTTATAACTTTTTTATTTACGGTTCTACAACTAAAAGTTACTAAACAAAAGTTGTAAATAATTTTATTTGCAACAAAAAATGTAAAATAATTTTTTTTGTGAGACATATAGCTTGGCAGATAAACGGTAAAAACCATTTAACCCCTTTTTCCAAGATGGCGGTCGAGGTTGTGGGAGCAAGGGTTGCAACCCCAAAACCTCGGATTTAACTTTACAATAACCCCCCCCCCTTCATATCTAAAAAATAAAATTGCATCCTCTGACAAACGCACTCTAAAGCCAAAAAAATGTAACATTTCAATGGACTATTTTCTTGTCTGCTTTACATACAAGATTTCTGCAGCAGAATGACAGATGTGTATACTCTGTCTCTGTTTTTGCGTTTCTTATTTGTTTGATGAAGGAGGTCGCCACAATGTTTATTATAAAAAAATCAATACAACAAAAAAATTAATTGTAATACAAAATAAATTTATCTTTCTAGAACAAGGTGAATACTGGCCGCGAATTTTGAAGACAAAGAGAATACTCCTGTTGCTTCATAAGTATACTCATACTTGCCTACCTACCTGCTGGCTACTAAAGATACTGCCAGCTCGCAGAGATATACTATTTCGTTGGCTGTCCCCAGTTCAAAAGTAAAAAAAAAGTGAATGACAAGAAAAAAACATATTTCTGTTACATAAGACTTTATGGTGCTCAATATTTTGTTTTTATAACCGGCCCGCTTTCTTTGGTGCCCAGTATAGGTATTTATTATTACTGTTTAGAAAAAACTGATTCTAACAATCTAATAGGATGATTATTTGAAAATAAGTAGATCTCTACGGACAGGCTGACAGTCCACTTGATGGTAAGTAACTATTGTCGCCTATAACACAAGCAACGCCACAGGTGTAGCAAGTGCGCTAACGACCATAGTAAAACCAACTTTGAAAACTTTTCAAAGTTGACACCTCCTGGAATCGAACCTCCTCCGACGGGCTCGTCTATATATTATGTTATTATAATTATTTATCTTTTTCTATTTATAGAATAAATGTACCAGTTGTTGGCGTTTCACTACAAAACAAAGAGTCATCTGATGAACCGGTAACTTTTGACAGCCAAAAAACGGTGAAAAAGTTACCTTTTTTCAGATTTTGCCTATATCTTCGTTCCTTTCGATCTTACCGCTATGAGGTATACTTATAAAAAAGAAAGAATGGAAAATTCTCTAGAAAAACGGTGATATAAAGTTTATGTATATAAATTTTCAACTTGCTTGGAGTTTTTCCGAAGTCATGCCCATTTTTCGTCTAAAGTTACTGGATTACTATTTAGAGACATAAGAATTTTACTTACTTTATATAAACTACTTACTTTAATAAATTAAAATATTTTTAAATCGCCGATTTTGAAACGAATTAATTTATTATAATATGTATATATGTCGATATTATATGTACACATATAATTTATAAATATATAAGTTAATACATGATCTTTCGAGTCGTGTTTATCGATAAAAGTTTTTATTCAATTACGCTCGTAAAACATATGCCAACCTACCCACCTATCGACAGTAAGTTATAAAAAATAAATGTGTGAAATCTGTGAAGTTTCCAACCGTATAATATTTTTAATTTAATAAAAGTTTTTGAGACCGTTTCTATTGTTTTATTAGTAGGCGATTGGCGCACGACTCTAGCCACTCGGCGCACCGCTCTCCCGCTCCTGCGTTGTGCCTCACGCACACATACACTACCTAAAATCAAAACGCGGAAGAAGCTCGGTACCCCCTTAATTTGGACCAGCGAAATTACACATAGTTACGAAGTTATATCAAAATCGGTTCAGTAGTTTAGGACAATCATGTGACACGTATTTTTTATATTTTTTATAAGGATTATAAAGTTATATTATTAATTATTAGTATGCATACTGTACTACTAGTGTACACATACACTTTTTCGTTTTTCGCATTAATATTTACAATTGTTTAAAATTCCTGAATATTCTTTACAATTTCTTTCACAGTTTCACAAGCTGAAGCTTTGGATATTGCATTGGAAATATGGAAATCGTAGAAAATGTAAATGTAATATTATCCGTGGTTCTTATAAATTTTTTAAAAGTTTTCAATATTGTTGCACGTTGTATTTAATATATTTTTGAGTAGCTATATAAATTTGCGTTAAATATTTGTTTATTTTTCACGTTATATTACTCATATATTTATTTTTTCAGATGTTACATTTTAAATTTTCCAACGCGTACGAAGTCGTTGGCGTCAGCTAGTTAAAGTATATGACAATAAATATATCAAAGAACGAAATTTGCTATTTTATACATATACTTAACACAAATAACGCCAGCGGCTCAGAGAAATATGTTTGCAGGTGGAAGATTGAATGAGACATCTATGCACAAGCACATTCTTACTTGATGCGAGCCACTGATGCGTAAACGTAACGTACATTTAACTTAGCATGTGTCTTTAGACCCAGAGAATATTAAATCAATCACTCCCAAGTAGGTACTGGTACAAAATAGGTCAGACATGATCATAGTGATACTGGTTTGGTATACCTCCATAACCGAATATTTAAAAGGAAAAAAGTGATAAATTAGCATGCGCAAAATACGTACGTATAGGTACTCAGTTTTCATGCAGTGTGAACAAACGCGAGTTCAGCTCGAAATATCATATAAAGGCGTGCTCTTGTTGATTTATTGAGCACTTAAACCAATGACCCACGTAGGTGTTAAGTGTTTTAAAATGTACTTGCACAGGCATTTGATTTATAATAATGTCATAAAATTACAATTCCACATTTCAGGAAATGCAACTAATAAAAAATATGAAACACTTTTTATATACATAAAATAGCCCGCGACTTCATCCGCGCTTTTTTTTTCATTTATTCCAAATCTCCAGAACAACAGGATCTCCAATACAATATTACAGCTGCTTTGTAACTCATCATAAATCTTTAAAGATTTCTTTGAATAATGTATGTCTTAAAGGTGTAGGTAGCGAAAATTTCATACAAAAACCGAGTATCTGTATTCAGTTTTCACATTGTCCCGGTATTACATGGTCCATTGAACCAGGACGATCGGCGGACGCAAGAGGGTCATACCAAAGAAACGAAAGCAGACAATGTAGCAAGGGCAGGCCGGGGTCGGGATGCAAATTAATACGCGACTCTGGATCGGGCACATGAATATGCATGGGTGGTCCGGTTGGCCCGGAATAATATCAGAGCGGCCTCGCCCGAGCGGAGAGCCCAGCTCGGTTGGCCACCTACAGATGAGTCTATGATCACACTACTAATGAAAAGACAGTACAAAACCATTAAGTAACATATTCGTAACATAGCGGAAACTACGATATTAGATATATTTTAGACTTTTAAAATAGTCTACACAAAAAAGACATATTTTGCTTATGGTCACCTATCAATATGTCTAAGTATTAATAATTAAATTAAAAGGAAAACTGTATCAAGCCATACATAATAGCTTGTAAGCCATGTATCGCTTACTTGTAGAAACTAAATTTAAAGGCATATCTTCGAGAAGTAGTATTTTGGCATTAGCTGTATTATGTAATTGAATTTTCTTTTAAATAAAAAATAGTTTAAAGAAACTTATTTTTCTCGAGAATTGCTCTGAATTTAAAATGGTCTAATGGAATTTGTCTGAGAACTGTGCGAGTGTTTAAACTTTTTCTCTTAACCAACAACTGATTTAATATGTACAAAAAATCTCGTTTTAATAATTTAAAATTCGAATTAAATTATCTATATTATGCCAGGAATTATGTTAACAATTTTTCTTGCAACTAAATTAAGAATTATACCTAAATGTACAGTTCAGCCCACAATTGCATATTTGCATTGACATTTAAGGAGAAAATAAAGATTTTCACAAGATTTTCATTAAAATTGTTCACGGTTTAGAGCTAATATTTTTTTTGCCAAATTTAAATAAGATAAATGGTCGCAGTAAACAAAAATTATTATGCTGAATAAAATATAATGTTAAATTCTTCAGGTTTACTCCTGCCTATAACTTATGACCTAAAATTATTAACTAAAATAACATTTATTTCTTTATGAAATTTAGACGTAGCCGTTGAAGCGTCGCGTTTGTATATGTAGTAGCCAGTGAGTTGAAAATTGTACTGTGCTGGTGATTCGCGCATTACTGGATTACTTCCTGCTAACTTTATTATGTCCACTTAATACAAACAGGGATTCTCGTCTGGTAGCCATTGGAATACGGTTTATCACTTAAGAGAGATATACAATTGGATTATTAACTACTTTGACGGTTTATATTGAATGTGGGTTTTAACAGATAAAATCAATTTATTATTTCGTGTTAAGTTTTAATTCATTTCCATTTATTGGCGAGGACTCGTTCCGCGTGATGGACATTGGTAAATGCAAATCGATGGGTTATCCAATGAGTGTAAGTAGACTTTACCCTTACATTTTTATTTTACCTTTAAAAAAAATTGAGATTTTTTTACTATAAATTAATTTTAAAATTTTAATTTAACCATCCTCGTTTATTGATCTTTCCATTAGTGACAACGGTATATAATATAAAAAAACCTTTCCATTGGATAGTTTAAAAAAAGTTAGTTGAGAAATAGATAGAGCGAATTTATTTTATATAGTAGGTATAGGTAGATATATGTATATATTACTAGAATATAGAAAATAAAATGCTGTATGATTTATCGCAATAGATCACATAATCTCCATCGTCGCTCTATCGTCAGCCTCGTCTTTCCTGCACATGCTGGCCAAGAGCAAAACTGCTATTATAATAATTAAAAAAATATCACGCAACTTTTGTATACTTTGTAAAAAAAATATGTTGGGCCATAATTGCCTGTAAAATTGTTTCTAAGTGTACCAATTCAGTTATAATTAAACGTTAAAATAGTAATTGTCCCTTTTGAAATCTCATTCGATTCCATTAGTTAAATTCTCCATTTCTGTTCGTTGTTGATTGCCCGAGTGGATTCAAATTACTCATTTCAACCTTTTGTATATTGTATGCCTGTATATGTAAAAGTAGATTATTAAGCTTATGTTTATTTTTATTGAATATAAATAAACATAAGCTTGAAGTGGTATTAAGTTAGATATTAGCATAGATATAGTAATTTGCTGGTAGCCTGTGTCAGAATACTGAGTCATCGTGTGGTGTGGTGCAGTACGATAAGAACCAAAATACAGATATATGAACCGAGTGACGTAAGCACAGAAATAGATATACGGAAATCCCATTCCAGCAAATTGTCTGGAAATCCA
The DNA here is from genome assembly GCA_947623395.1 of Synanthedon tipuliformis. Classification (NCBI taxonomy): domain Eukaryota; kingdom Metazoa; phylum Arthropoda; class Insecta; order Lepidoptera; family Sesiidae; genus Synanthedon; species Synanthedon tipuliformis. Next base: position 6,641,936 of record OX392408.1, on the reverse strand, counting down.
GAGTCATAATATCTCTCATAAAAGCGATGGTAATGTAGGTACCGATCTAAAGGAAACAACTTTCTAACTCGACACATTCAACATTCAGTTAGAATGGTTCAGTGTGGAACTCGAAGCACTTGTATGTAATTTTTGGCGGAAATTGGCATCTTTCCATTTGGGGTGTAACTAAAATATTAATGTACTGAAAGTTAAAAAGCGGAGAGAGGGTTGAATCAATTTGTTAAGATCGTGTGCCAAGAGATATGAATATAGAGCTATGCCAAGCTCTAATTTAATCAATTGTTTAAAATGTAACAAGTTTGTAAAAAAGCGGAGACTAAGTCGCATTATGACTAGTCGTAGTGCGAAGTAGACAATATGTTATGTAGTTAGTTAGATCTACCGTGCGTTATAGGTTAAAAGAGAGGAAGTCAAAATGCTTGTAGCAATAATTAAGATCAGAGACAAAAATGAAAAAAAAAAGAGAACTCGACTGGATAACCAGCTGAACTGTAAATTGTACCTAAGTTAATCAGGCAGCGTAGGACGAAAATTCAGTTACTTAAACCTGCAGAGGTCGCGCGGATTACAATAGTAATACACAGTTGCAGTATTAAATATTCCAGAAAAACTATTGGTACAAATCTTTTGTCACTCCTAGTACTTAGTTATTTTTTTTAAAAAATTTTTAATTTTTTTTAGTAGTTCTTTTTTTTAATTGAAGAAATATTTATGTTGTTTAAATTTGAGTAATAAGGAATACTTTATGTTAGTGCATTTAAAAACGAAATAAGGCTGATTGATTAATAATACATCTTAGTTTTAATCTTATTTTAAAATGGATTACATTTATGTAATCCGCGCGACCTTACTTACGTCCTTATTTGAAGCGGGACCACTGCAGGGTTAATTGGGTGGAATCGCTGAGAATGCATATTCTGCGAAACGAAGCACTATTCGGTGTAGCGTCAGCAAATAAACGTCGGCGTGTCTTTTCTCGGTCACGTACAGTTTTTTTTTTTTTTTTTTTATAAGAGATGGGAGCTCTTGACCAACAACCAGCCATGTGGCAAGGATGAGGCCTAAGATGGAGCGAGCTCACCCAGAAGATGCCTATTCACTCGAACCTTGAAAACAGTACAGTCTGAGTAACAAGTCATATTCCCAACACCTTTGTAGTATTTTAGGAGTTTCAGGCGTCAAGTAATTAAAGCAATACTCTACTACGTTGTTGCGTTGTCTACATTTATAACTAATAATAAATTACGAAGGTTTATTTTAAATTAAAATTGCTTCTATAATCCATTGCATCCTTACAAAACGGGTGGAGATTTTAAATTAATACAGTTGTTAACTTAAAACCAAATTTTCCGTTACTTTGGAGGTCAATGGAAGATCGTAGAATACAATGTTGTGTTGAATCATAATTAACTATGAGCTTCGGTTTGGGATCATATTCCTTCTCTTTGTATATAAACGTAGACTATCTTTAGTAACTAATCTTAAAATTGTATTGTTGTAATGTATACCTCTACCTATTGTAAAATATTGAAGATGTAAGACGGACAAAGTTTGAGTTAAAAATATTTTTGTTGTCAGGCAGGTAGTCTTTATTACTAGTATAATACATTAATTACATATGTCTCAAACATACATGTACATATATGCATACATATATGCATATATACATACATATATGTATATGTATATTTTTCTCAACTTCAGTGGAGAACACATATTGATAAACTTCCTGCAAAACTGAGTGCAGAACTTACGCTTTCGATTTGAATCATCAGCATATCGCGAGGATATTCCATTTTGATTTTAAAGTCAAATGAATTTACTTTAGGACTGGAGTTTTCATTAAACTCGGTTGATTACCGGTATATAATTATATTCTATATAAGTACTGATTTATAGGAGAAAAAAAAAAACAGAGCAGCTACCTACCGTCATGTACACCATTAGCCTTTCTCACGTCCCATAGTGTCTGAATTTAGATTCACGTTCGACCCTTTTTATAATGGACACTTACATAATTTCAAAAAAAATCCGCAGAATTTATGCCGCAACTCTGTGCCCGTGACTTCGTAAGCGTTGAAAAATAAAAATATAGGCGTTATAACGCCTGACATCTTTATCACTGTAATGATTCTATTCGGCCGTTTCGGCTTTATTGATAAAAAAAAACTAACATCCAAGAATACGAACATACAAACTTTCGCCTTTATAATATTATTAGATTATTTACTATAAAAGATAGAGCAAATTAATATAAATATAGATAGATAATGAATTAATTAAATCTCTCGTTTTACATTTTAGTTCAATAGTAAACTAGGAGGTCAGTAAGCTGTGTGGATTAGTCCGCCGGGATACCATAGCCGTTGGCGGAAATGGATAATTTGACGACGGCGTGTCAATTACGCGGCAACGGTGAAATTAGTCATATAACCGATTGGGTCACACCGGTCGGCGGTCGCTACTTCAATAACCGTATATCTCTAGAATAGCCTAACGTAATCTTCTCTTATTACCGCTTAGGATAATTGGACCGAAAATGCGAATTAAACGAGTATTTATTTAACGCGAGGTTTTAGTTAGGAAAGGTAAATACATCATTTTTGAGTCACTTATAAGTGGCTCAAAATGTGTAGGTATATAGTATATATTATAAGCTATTAGAACTAATTTCTAAACATTTATATTAATAGAATAGAAATTGTCTAGTCTAGTGGCTTGAACTCTTAACTGCCGAGATGACAGTTTCGATTTTGTTTCTGATCAGTTATTTTTTTTATTTAAAGTTCATGTGTAGACTAGAAACGGTAAAACAATCCTCACTTGTTTGGTGGACTTAGCCTATATGTCTTAGATTAAGACCTGTTCCTTGTAGTTTGATATTAATATTAGCCGACCTGGCGAAATTAGTGCAGTCTCAGAATCAATAATAATCGATACAAAATATATGAGAAAATTAAAATTCTTCATAACTTTTTCCTTGCATACTTCCGATGTTTTAAAAGTTTCTATGCTATTTGGGACGGAGACAAATTCAACAACCGTTCTCGAATCAAGATACGTGTGAAGAAAACTATAGTGTACACAGACTACAAATGTTAAAATATACCTACTGATTATACAAAAAGTAGATATAATTTCTTCAGTGGGTACAATACTAATATACCCTTAGCTAATTTTATTTCATGAGAAATATATTCGAAATCAGGGCTCTTTCAAATGACTAAACATAAATTCTTCTACGACAAATTTAAACATCAGCTAATATTTCAAAATTAAATTAATTAAGATCTTCAGATGTCTCTCGACTTGCTATATAAAAAAAAACAGATATTATTTTTTTCAATATAGTAGTTCATAGGGCGCCTTAGACTGTTAGGTTTCAATTAAAATAGCGTTCGAGGAATGCAGCCGTTTAATTAAAGCTTGTTTTTTAGCTTCGCAAGGTTGGCGAGGTGGCCGATTTACTATTCACTATGCCCCCGCAGAGAAACTACACACTCCGATGTAAGCTTTAATTAGTTTTCATTCTGAGGGCTTGCGATCCCCCTCGCCTTCAAGAAATTAGAAATTTATCATTTGTAAAAGCACGGTTCATTGTAAATAGACAGGTAATTTAAGTGGGTGATTTTAGTTTCGTCGACTACTTAGATGGAATTTTGTAATGTTGCATTTCAATATTTTACAAAATTTAAAGTTAACGAATGAATTTTACAAAATTTAAAGTAATCTCAATTGGAATCTAAACACAGTCGACTCAAACATTTGTACGCTAATTAAAATTTAAATTGGGCAAACAAAGACTAAATGTTATGTTTAATATTTTGAGATGGACTAAGTACATAGTTAGTCCATCTCAAAATCTGTGGGTGGGTAATTGTACAAACTCGACTGTTTGCACAGCGTTTCTCAAAAACTTAGATTCTGTTAGACGACAAACTTTGTAAATATTTAATTTGTTTATATTTCAAAGAGCACGACAAACAGTTATATATAACTAGTTTTTGATCGTGATTTAGTCCGAAACCCCTTTAATTGGAAATGTATGAATTGTTGGGATGAAACGCCTATAAAACAGCTTCTTTGTTATCATTTATTTTTTTAAATACATATATCCACATCACATAACATCTGTAGCGTCTGTAGCAATATTACAATGCTTTATATCCCATGATGTAGAAAATGAAATTTAGCTATTAAATATAACGCAGAGAAAAGTAGGGCAGTCAGTGTGTCGTATCAATCGTTGTTTTATAACGAATGCTGCGGCAAAAGCAGAATGGGCCCGGGTCTCGCATGAATAATTAGAAGGCAAGTCGGGCCCACTCGTCGCCATTAAAAAGAATTACTTCAGCTAATGCTTGTCTCGGCTTTTGGCGGCGAGCACTAGCAATTTGTCACGGTCCCTGGCGACGGAGATGTTTATTCAAACGAGGAGATTTTATTGCAACGACATAAATCTTCAGCAAAAGACGTGATGGAAGTGACGTGAACTCGTAACCGTAGGACAATGTCGCTTTTTCACGAACTTTTCTCCGCCGCGTTTCTTTCCTGTCTTATTAATTTTCACAAATCATCTGTCGGAATAATATACACACGGAGAACAGAGAATAGATCAAATATTTTAAGTGAGAACATTGCAAATATTTAGACTTTTTTATAAAGAGAAAAAAAAAAACAAAAAAAAAAACTTAAAAAAGCAAAAGAAAGATTAGTTATAGCTTTTATCCTAAATAATGTTAGGTTATGTAAGATTTTCAAAAAAACGAATTGCAGCGCGTAAGGAGTCGCGGGATAAAGGCTAAGTGATAACAAGGATACAGGGATCCGTACTCTCAGCCACTCTTTTTTTGCTGCATATAAATGATCTGTTGGCAATGCCTGGTACTTTTGGATATGCCGACGACAGCACAGTGGTTGAGAGGTACATTTCCGACGCACGAGCCAGCACTCTAGAGATAAGCTCCCTGAGGGTAGACATGGTCTGCAGATTGGTCCAGACCCTGAAAATTGTCTCCGACTGGGGTGACGCGAACTTGGTCAGATTCAATGAATCGAAGACTCAAGCGTGTCTTTTTTCTGCGAGACGGAGTCCATTTGACCTGAACCCGTCATTCCGGGGAGTGTCTGTTCCAATCACAGACCACATGCAACTCCTTGGTGTAGACCTTAATGCCAATCTGAACTTTGGTAGGCATATCGAGTCCATTGCCAAAACGGCTGCCCGAAAATTGGGCATCCTTTCCAAGGTTAGGCGGTACTTCACTGCGAGACAGCTCCTAAACTTATATAAAGCACAAGTTGGATCCTGCATGGAGTACTGCTGCCACCTCTGGGATGGGTCTGCCCGATATCAGTTGGCTGCACTGGACTCGATTGAAAGGCGAGCTAAGAAACTCATTGGCGACGACTCCCTTGTGGAGTCTCAACTTCAAAGCCTGCAGCATCGCCGAAAAGTAGCATGCCTATCAATTTTCTATCGTCTGCACCATGGAGAGTGTGCGTCCATTCTCTTCGATTTGATCCAACCGGAACCGTTCCACTTGCGAAACACGAGGCGCGGGCGGGGATTTCATCCCTTCGTGGTTGAAGTTCCTCGGTCACGCACGAAGCGTTACAGTTCCACCTTCCTTGTCCGAACTGCTAAGGAGTGGAACTCACTGCCTGCGTCTGTGTTTCCCCAAAATTACAACCTCGGGGTCTTCAAACGTAGGGTAAATGGGCATCTACTAGGTAAGCGTGGTCCACCTTCGGCCGCATCTGCACCTAACATCAAGTGAGATCGCGGCCAAGCGCTGCCTTGACTTATATATAAAAAATAAAAAAAAAACATTCACGATGGTCTTCTATAAGGGGTCCAATAGACACGCTGACAAAGTTTTTGTTGTACACAAAAAGAAAACAATCACTTAATGAAAAAAAAAATACAAATGACTTATTTAATGCGTAAAAGTTAAAGAACCCTTTAAAATGTTATAAACACTCAAATTTTGGTAGCGCACTGGTGTTACAGAGCCAACATTATAAAAAAATCATAAAGTTTTATATTTAAATTTCTGTCTCACTGCGACGATTAAATTGCAAAGTTAAACTTAACAAGCGGAACACCCTTACCGAATTAAAGCGCGAATTGAAATCTGTATTGTAAGGGACAGAATGGTTGTATGAGAAATTATTAATTCAGCTGGCCGTCAGTAATCCGGACGAGTTCGCGGTCGGGAGACATGTCGTTATCATTTCGGACATTAATAAAACTCTATTCGGTGTTTCTAACGAGCACGCCGCAAACTTTGCCCGCGGGGAAATATTCAAATGGCGGATGCTGAGAGCGTACAGCGCATATTGACGCGGTTAATTAACAAGCGGCAGGCGTCGGCAGGTACTAACGAAAACCGCTGCCGCCACGACAATGGTCTCGCTGTCACTGCTGTCGCGATCTTCACAATATAGACTTCGAAGTATTGTGTTTTATTTATATATTTGTTGCAATAACAGAGGTCAATTTATAAATATCACGTAAAACAATCCTATTCTGGTTTTAAAGTAATTTTGTCTTAATTAGTGTAACCAGTCGTGTGCTGTGTGTATATGTGTGTGTGTGTTTTTATTAATAGTATGTTTCATAAGTTACAATTAAATTGGTTTGATTTCATTTGAGTACCACCTGAATTAATTACAACAGCCATAGTAGCTATACAAAGATTTTGACATAACTTTTTGGTATATAACTTTTAATTTTTGGTAACTTTTAATAGTGTCAGGGCACACTGCGTTTCGCAATCATTTGGGTAGCTCGTCTAACTGCAGTAACTATCCGCTTACAGAAGACAACCGTGAACCCTTTATCCACACTCATAGCCATTTTTTATAACCAGCTATATTTCATATCCAAAAAGGGAAATTTCTTCACTGTTTCATAACTACATAGTTATTAAAAAAAACTATTTTTCCATTTTTCTGACTAAGAAATAATTTCATTTTCATAAAATATATCATGTCATATTTTTCATATAGATAGTTCAATACAGTACAACAATCTAGTTGAATTATAAAGCCCTTATTGTAAAAGCACAATGAAACCGGATGAACATGGAATTTACAGAAGGCAGATTAAATTCGAACCACCCACAACTCCGAGAACGCCGTAATGTAGTTTGTAGTCGTTCCATGACTGATTGTGTTGGGGATAATCCAGATTACTAATAATATAGATAGACCAACTGTTCCCCATCGACAACTTTAAAAAGAGATATTTACGGATTATGTTATGATAAGTAAACAATAAAGATATTTTTGTATGAATTAATATTTTACAGGTAAGGTAACATAAATAAAATATTTAAAAAAAATTTAGTAAGTATATGAGGTCAAATATTATTAAAAAAATGATTTAAAAATTATAATTCAAAATTTGATTCGATTCTCACATTTGTCTGATGGTGGGTTCAAAATTTCAAAATTTATATTTTTAAAGATTAATTTTTTTTTTAATGTAACTAATATAAACGCAATAGAATATTTTTATAGTTAGTGAAGTATTATTTGCTAGTTTAATAACAAGTATTTACAATATAATATAGCTAGTGAGTTACTAATTAGCTAGCTACATAGTAAGCCAGCCAGTGAATGGCGAGTAAAGTAACCGTGGTTTACTGTTCACTTAAAGTGTTTGAATATGCAAGGTAGCTGCATCTCCATACAATAGTGAACACGATTAAACTGTGCAAATTTACAAGCGACCAAAAGAGTGAAAGAACAAAAGAGCAAAGGGAAAATTCAAACAAATAAAGTTAAGCATCCTCAATAGATGGAAGCTAATCACCTCTTTTGCAACAACTTCTGCTTGTTAAACAAAGATTGCCTTTAAGAAAAGTGGAGCACGCTTGTTCAGAGTGTGTTCATGAAGCAATGTCATAGAGAATATAAATCATCAGAAAGTAAGTAATCTTGTTCAAGCGCGCCCTATCCAGACTTTCTGTGTTACCTCGGCTTCTTTGTCTCGTTAGTTTGGCTGCTAGCCTGTTTCATCCGATAATTCTAATGTGGTGAACGCGAGTCGAGTGAATAAACACTCCCCCCGGCACTCAAAGCGTCACCCACCCCCCGCATTCTTGTGTGGCGTGGATAATGCGACGCCCTGCTTTCAATACGCAGAACAAATGATGTGTAAGAGATAAAGAGATATGAAGAAATTGTAACACAGAGTGACGAAGAAAAATGTGTCATTAACATTACGCAGGTGATTCGAAGAAAAATGAATGTGTAAGCAATATTTTTACATACCTTTACTATATTTAACATACATACTCATATATTCGCAGTTAGTCTTTGCTGTACTTGAATTAAGAAAATAAACTTTTGATCGAAACTTGATATTTAATACGAAAGATTCAACTTTTAAAATATTTATAGAAATATTTCCTACTTAAAATACCTACATATTTTTATTTTCTATAAAACATTTATGGTATTTCCTGGTTCTAAGTTTATAAATATTATTCTAATCAATTTGATAATATTAGATTTTACATTAGGAATAAAGAAATAGATAAAATAGAAACACGGTTAGTGTTTTTATAGTAAAAATAAAAATAAAATAACATAAAATGGTTTGAAGAAATTTTTCAATCTCGGCTAGAGCTATGCTGTGTAGCCGTGCCTCGTAGCTCGTAGCTTCGTAGCAGATCGTATCATTACAAACGTAGCGCTACGGCGCATCCACGCTCAGTCGATTTTTCCGACATCTTTCTCTTATTGAAGCAGACAGTCGTTGATTAAAATCTTCTGAGGCATTGAAATTTTTTCAAATATTGCTTACTCGGTGAGACGTGAAACATTCATTCAATATAACATACATGTCTGTATCCGTTTGTTATAAAGTCTCACGTGTAACTCCAATATTAAAGTTACACATATAAAATCAATTTGTAACAGAAATCAAAATGAATTTTTTCCCATCGAGCCTGTTGGTTGTAAATGATGAATTATGATTGATATTACTAAGAGTTCACGTGAAAACCAATGTATCACGCAGCGGTTCGATGGAAAGAAATCTAAAATAAATTTCAAAGTAATGTGGCATATAGACTGTTGAAACTTTGTCACTTAGCATAACACGCGCTTAAGTTCAAAATTAAGTTACAAAGCTGTTCGGCAGGCTCGGCAACAAAATCATAATGTAATTTGTCAACCGTCGCGGGACATTCTTGCATACTTTGTGTACCAGTGAGAATATTTTGCATGTTACAGTAAAAGGAAAACTTTTATTGCTCTATCGATACTTTAGATCATATAATCTTTTTCCAATTGATGTTATATTATTTCTATATTATAAATAGAGCTATGATTTATATTTTTGTGTATGTTTTATTTATTTTGACGACCTGTTGGATCAGTGGTTAGGGTACTAGTTAACGTTCCTTCCAGGATTCGATTTCCGACAGGGTCAACTTTGGAAATGAACTGGCAACGCACTGACAGCACTTGTGGCGTTGCTTGTGTTACAGGCGATGGTAGCTACCTACCATCAAATGTACCGTCAGCTTGTCTGTTGACCTTAACATAAAAAAAGTATTAATGTGCTTACGACCTTCACGAACCTTTCATAAGAAAGTAATATATTTGTTCAGCTTGATGTATCTACTCAAAAAGAAATCAACTTTTATGAGATTTAGACTTAATAGGTTTGTATAAGAATCGTAATTCGTCTTACAATTTACTCAATCCAAGAACCCTTCGCGAAATATGTCGAGATTTTCGTGAGAGTTGTGGTTTTTTATGGAACAAATTACATTAGAGAGAAATAAGATTTACAATTTTTCTAATAATGCAAACATTTGTAAAAGAAACATTGCAAATAATGTCTTGCGATATTACTTCACATAATAATATTGTATTGCGATCTAAATTAAATATTCTGTGGATGTTCAAAGGGATCAATTTGGATTCAAATCTCAAAACTTACGAGTTTTTCGTTTAAGAGTGGAATCGGTATAAAAAGAATTAAATCCACAATAATCAATCAACAATAATAATTAAAATATTATTATATAACGAAAATGATTGATAGCTACTGCCCGGAGCTACAATGAAAATTTGATTATTATTATAGAAAGGTTTTATTTAAACAACAGGAACCGCTCCGCTTTTCAAATAGATGAAATTGTATCGCTTTTAACAGCGAAATATTTTGTAAATAATAATTCACTTAATTCAAAGATGAAACATAATTATGTCACGTTAACCTGTCACAAAATGAATACCGCCATTTCTCAAACATCGCAGACAGCCGGACAAAGAAAACAAATTCAAACGTTCGCTTAAAAATGAAACGCAATAGAAACAAATTTCGAAAAGCCATTTCCTAATTCTTTGCGTATTCCTCACTTCGTCCTTTGTTCTGAAAATGAATGATTAATGCTTTCTTATGACAGTTGTGAAGCTCCAAACTCCAGGTAGTTAAAAGCGTCCCCATTACCTCAACTTGGGCACATACCACTTGGAAATTTTGATATAAATTTCACAAGTTTCGCGTAAAACGCTCTTAACTATTTCAAAACCGGTCGCTTTTAGGTGGCAAACGTACTACATACATTTTACCGTTTGCCAAAATGTCAAACGTTCACACACTGAATTACTTGTATGAATGCTCATAAATTAAGTATACATATTATCTATACATAATTATAATAAAATTGTTTCAAAAAACTATTTGCACACACAATTTATACTAATATTGCACCTATTCACCTATACCTAAGGAAAACTTATAATTCTTAATGGCTATTGTTAAAAGCTAAATGTGAAACGAAAATGGTTGTATTATAAGTGATTATAGTGTAGTGCCTATTCGATTCCTGGAAACAAAGCGGGAAAGGGGTTGAAGAGGCGCCGAAGTGGGGGGAATGCTGATCATGTAGGTACGTCATGGCGAATTAGCGAGACAATCACTCAGCGTGACGTCATGGGTGAACTCGAGCTTGTCTGTGGACGCAATTAATGGGAAACCACTCTCCAGATGAGAGATCTTGTGGTCGCTCTGATCCGATGTCAGCCGTTTTGCTCCCCTTTATTACTATACAATAAATTTCAGTACAAATTGAAAAGTGCTTTTTTATTAGGTCCTTAAGGGTAAGTAGAATGTAGAAATTTAAAATTTAGCGATTATTAAAAATTATAAACTCATTTGGTTAGGGATCGCAGTGTGCGTTGTTCCACTAAATTACACTAGTAAAACAACATTATTAAAGCACTGACAGAAATATATCTACTGGACTATTTTCTCTATCTACTAAAAACTATGTGAACGGTTAAAATGTTTAACATGTTTAGATTTTATACACAGGCAGATCACATTGAAACATAACAGGTTGATTTTAATACTGGTAATCCATATCAGAACGATGGCATAAGTACAGCTACCTAAAACGGTCAGTATAATCAGAAATGTTAATTAAACCCGAATTTTAGAAGTAACGCTAACGCAACAATGCTCCGTCACGCATTTTAGCAATTTGCTACCAGCTATTAGCGTTAATGATAATGTTCAATATACGGGTGTCATTTGATGAAACCATCATTAATATGTGGTCCGTAAGCTAGTTTGTTTGTGGGCGATACATTCCTGTTTAATTAAATTTTCGAATCATGGAGACACAAAAATCAGTATAGTATAGTATAGCTCCTCTATCGGTTACATTATATTACGTTACATTAAATGAGAGTGTAGCGAGTTTAATGATTTTTTTTTTTCCATTTCGAAAATGCCCAACGCGCCAAAGAAGTTTTAACTTCTTTAGAAAAATTAGTATTGAAAAAATAGAAAAAATATGATGGTGTGTAACACCAAAAAATATTCTTTAAGCCTATTATTAAACATATGTTACATGTTACATATATTCAACGAATTTGAATATACCATAATATATACTTATGTAATTATGTAAATCATGTAGATAATATTAAAAATCGTAAATCTAATTTAAAGTTAGATTATTTGTTGACTCATTAACGCTATACCGAAAACACAGCCTTCCTAAAGCGGTTTAAAAGATTGATTTAGAAATAAGTGGTTTACTGGGATAGGCAGGAAGCAATTTATCAAATGTTTAAGGTGATTTATTCTGCCGGTCCGTGGCCAAGTGGCTTTATCAACCATTAGCAGCAGGTTGTCGGACCGGTGCATATAATCGCGTGAGTTGAAGATAAAGGCTTCAAAAGACGTATACAATTAGTGCAAATTATTAATGTCTCCGGTGTAGAATTAATTACAAAGCGCGCTCGCTCCCAATAGTGCACCGTTGCTCTGATTTATTACGTCCATTTATAGCGACGCTCACAGATCACAGTGTCAAGTTTCACTTCGGTTAAGAGTAATGTTATTTTTTAATATTAGCTAACTTGTCTATACTAATGAATAAAATTTAATTGTCTGTTTGTAATGTCAAAATAACTGCTTTTTACTAATTGTATATCAAGGTAAATACAGTAAATTTTTTTTTAAAAGAATTGTCTCATTGTCTGTCTGTTTGTTCCGGCTAATCTATAAAATGGTTGGACCGATTTTGACGAGACTTTCATTGGCAGATAGCTGATGTTATAAACAGTAACTTAGGTTACTTTAATTTTTGAAAAATAATATTATATATAAACTAAACAGTGTCCAGTACCGCGTGCGCACCACGCGCACGCCGCAGAGAAGCGAGATCGGGTCTAGTTAGTTTAAATTTAATAGTTAGAATATAATTTCAGCATGGATATGCTAAATATTCCTCGTGGGAAAAGCCGCGGGCACCAGCTATCTGTAGATAAAGATCCAATGCTTAGCAATAGTAGTTATAGGTCAGGGGTCAATTTTTAGCAAATAATATGTAAAGCTATTGCTTTACATATTATTTGCTTTACATATTATAGGAGTTATAATTATATTTTCTTTTATTCTTCATCGCGGCTTAATTCGCGGCAATCAGCAAGTATTTATTGAAGCCCTGAATTTTCAATGAAATTTAGAGGAAAATGTAAATAAAAAAATTTACAAAAAAATAAGAAAAGAATTGGTAATTTTGAAAGACTATTATAACGCAGTGACGTGGCATGGTGGTACGGGTAAGTAGTATTTATTTAGATCTCAGACAGAATTGTCTTTTACGAAGACAACTTATCATTTACAAAACCTGCCCTTCAGACATTAATTAATGAATATACTCGGTAATACAGCAGATATTTCGAAAGACTGAGCTCTTATTTAAAGAGCTCACAACCAAACAGCTTATTGATTCAAGCCGCTTAACATTTCGTATTTGATTTACAACTTACATATTTTTTTGTAATAATGTTCAAAAGATTTTATATTTATTAATATATTTTCCATATTGGCTTGCCCTATGAAGCTTAATTTAATTTTACACTTCATTTGTTTTAATATACTTAATTCATAATTAACAAAATTCAGTCTATTTTCGCAAAATGTTTAACCTATTTTGTAAACACGTACCTACATTACTTATAACTGTGAAATTTTATTTAGATATATGTGCACTGAAATTGTATTGTGTATTTATCATTTGAAATATCTATGTTTACTTTGTTTCAGATAAACATGCATATAGTTATTGTAGTTATACATTGATATGCATTTGGAAAACAAAAAACACTGAGTATATTAATTATTCAATAAACTGTGTTTAAACTATTATTTTTTGAGTGTTTTAACTATAAATCAAATATATATATATATATATATATATTATAGTTAAAAATACATTTTTGTAGGCCTTTTTGATATTCTGTTTTTTAAAACTAGCTGTGCTCGCGACTTCGTCCGTTACGTATTAAAAGATATGTTAAACTATATATAACTATATATAACTATATAGCGCCTAAAATCTTTATCGCTGTGACGTTGATGGCGCCGATTTATTATATTTTTATACGATCCTTTGGGGCATATAATGTTAATTAATAAGTATCATACAATGTTAATCAAGGTAATAAACTATCTGTGTAACAAATTTCATCAAAAAATCCAAACATACAAATTATCGCGTAATATCATTAGGATTGTTGTAATTGCATCGTCTAACATTTTCCCTTTTATTGTAAAAAAATACCTAATATAATATCTTTCAATCTTTAATGGTTTGTTTTGTTAAAGAAACAAGTCTTTTCCCCTTACTATTTAAAAATATTAAGTGCCATAAACTGTATTCGAATTTGTGTACACTTTAAATAATAATAATATATGTTAAGAACAAGCAATCAATTGAGTGCACCTAGCCTCCATTCGTTAGTGTAATGACCGTGACTTAACGAGCGCGAAGGTTCTGCTTCGACATAGACACCGGCACTTACGTCCAGGCCTCCCGTTAAATGGTGCGCGTCATCTCCACGTTGGGGCTCACTACTAATTGATCAAAGTACATTTTGTTACTACTGTACCTTTATTTTAAGTGTAATGAACTATCAACTCTAAGCGCTGGGCAATAACCTTTTAATTTAGTTTAACTGAATCGAACGAGTGAGCACAAGCTTGTTTTCAACTGACGGGAACAATTTAACAGTTGCATTGTTCTTGTGATTAATGACTTCAGCAATTGAGGATAGTTGGGTGCAAGCTAACTTTCAGCTCGCTATAAAGGTTTAATCACACTGCACGTGCGAAGTCATTTTCGCACCTGCAGTGTGGTTAAATCCTCTTCAGAAAAGTTTTTAACATGAAATTCATGATACAGTGTTGAGAATTGATATTGTAACAAGGTAGTATGGTCTATTATTCATAGAGTAAACGTTAATTAGCATATAATGTTGAGTAACAATATCAGTATTTAGTTTTTTTTTTTAAATAAATTTTTATTGATTTTTAATAATCATTTTAACTTAAAGATATGGATTGAAAAGCATTTTTTCATTTTTTATTACTCCAATTGTCACCGATCGTCATGATCGTCACGAAGCCATTACGAAATACTTTTCATTATAAATTTTGCTAATACGAAGTCACTTTCGACTTCACTATGATTCATCCAAACTCTCAATATATAAATATATATCCAGTATTCGAGTATCTGGAATAGTATCTCTTCGTTACTATAAACTAAAACTGACACTATGTCAAAAAATACTAAAGCCAGTGTGCCGGTGCTTATTTGAAAACGATGATAAAATTATAAATGATATACTTACTTTTAAGATTGTATGGGTAACTTAATTTAATTCATAATTTTAATTAGGTACAACTGATTACTCTTCTAGCTTTATTTGCAGGGTAAACGAGAACGTAGTGCTTGTACCAGACAATTTTCTAATTTGTCGCGAACACTGCAGCAAAAACTTATTCGGATGCTGCATCTACTGATGCAGATAAGTTTATCGTTGGGCTTAATTTTCTACAGACGTAGAACAGGAGGCAGTTTAAAATTGAATCTGACTGGAATGGATCGAGCACCCCGTATTGTGAGTCTGTTGCTGCCAACAGTGACGGTCTTCGCCGTTCATGTGATTACATATGAATAATTCTTACACCTTTACACCAGCTGTATGAAAGACCCATTAAAAGGAAAGCTTTAAAAAAATGTTAACGTAGAAATTCATTCCGCTTGCAGAAACGAGAGCCCTTGAACGTTTTCCACGAGTACTCAACAACTGAGCTCCTACGAATAGAATTAATAACTTACAAAACGAGGTCTTGCTTACTCTGCTAATCAATTAAGTGAAGGCGTTCAAAGAGTTGTTCCCGTTAGATATTTGGGTACTTGGGCTGTGCTCTTACAGGATATTTGCTCTAAAATTATTGAGGGAATCGTCTAATTGACGAATAATAACATTTATAAGAATGCTACTAGATTTTCTTACCTTTCTGTGTACATAAAGAAGTTATATATTTTACTATAAGCACTGTTTCTTGATAAAACAACATAAGTCGAGACAGTTTTTCAGGATTTTCATTATTTTTATTATATTATTATTACTGATAAAACTGTAGAGGTTATTCGATATTTCAATCTTTGAAAATTAAAATATGATTGACCTCAAAAAGAACTTTTAAACTCGTTTATTACTGAAAAAAAAAAACTTATTGATTCTTGATTCTTGTTGTTCTTTTATTGATTCTTGAAAAATTCTAATTGTGTAATGAGGTTTTTGAAAGGTCCGCGTTTAATATTACAAGAAAGCGTATTTATATAATATAAAAAAAATCCAAGGTAAATTACATTTTCCTTTACTTAAATTCAAAACGATATACTTCTGTTTACAAACAAAATGTGAAACGATAATAAATTAGACCGATTTTTATACTGTTTGGTTTCGCGATATAAAATCAATTACATTATCGCCAAATGTGAAATGTTACGCTGAAACAAATACCCGGACACACAACGGTCTCGAAAGATTTACGATGTAGTAACAAAAGATTTTATTACACTTTCAATCTCCACAGTACCTCCGAAAGTATTCCATAAGGTAAACTAAAAGAAAGGCGGTGCAACGTCTCGTATTCTAGTTACCTGAATGAGAATATCTTTCCTTGATTGCTGACGTTAAAGAGAGTAATTTGAAGCATTTTAAGTACAAAGTTAATTATATTAACAACTTCGGGAGAAATTCCGTCTGTAATGTCGTTAGGGGACGGAAGAGGAATATTGCTAAGGCCCGAAGTTGAAACAAGAGTGTGGAGTGCGCCGCTATGGCGCTTGGGATTCGCGCAGCGACATCAAATCATTGCCTAGCAAACATTTCGCACATAATGTATCGCAGCAACTGTGCGAACTCATCGATCAAATGTTGAACGCTATATTACATTATATAGTTACACATGTAACGTTCACAGCAGAACTTTCCCACGAGTACCTTAATACGTTCCGAAACTCGTTCTCGAAGCTCGTAGCGCCGACTCGATAGCAACATTCATAAGTTAGAATCGAATAGACTCGCCAATATACAAATGATTCCGACATGCGAATGAACATTGAACTTTTTTAATAACGGTACTTACTGAGTAACTCAAACTAAAGCTTTAAATGTAGAAAAGGATCGGCTTAAATACAAAATAGTCTAGTACATTTGTTTTCTAAACGAAGTCTAGGTTCTATCTGTGGTTAACATGTAATCGAGAATTATCTTGTTTGAAAATGTTGCGCTTGTCTATCAATTTGAAAAGTTTGTTAACAATTTTATTTCAATGAATATTTAATATTGACAAGACATATAATTTAATTACAATTCACATTACAAGAAAGAATGTAAGATAAACTTTAAAGCATATTCGTAAAGTGGGATGAATTCTTAGGAATTTTGTTAAATGGCTGCAACAAAGTTTTTATTTTTGAATCTTTTTTTTTGTGTTTTTTTGGATCTACTTTTCTTCAGAACCTGGCAACATCCGACTAACCTGAAGACGACTAGTTTAAAAAACAAGGTTAGATAAATAAGAATCATGTAGATTTTTGGGATTTTTAACAACATAACAACACATACCTACTATAATATGTAGAGTACATGTATACATAACTAAGTAAGTACCTATATGCACAAAGACTGTAAACAAACATGAGACTCCTACAATAAAAACGACCATGATTTTATACAGATATAAAATATATTTTTATATATATTTTTATCGCAAATCTAGTTTGAAAACCGAAATTGTTTCTATTCCATTTTACGGTATATATATACTTCTTTGAGAATAAAAACTACAATAACATCTAAAAACTGTTTGTGATGACGTCGGAATAAATTGCTTTGTACGCGCACTGGAAAATTCGTTTCAAGTTGGGGGTCAAAGTGACCGCGTTACACAAAACCTCCAAATTAATTACTTTAAAATATACTCGCGGACTAAGAATACGGGTCGGTACGAAAAACTAGAATATCTCCTAAAATAGTAGAGCTAGCGGCATGATTCAAACTGTATGTTGTAGATGATTTTATAGTTAACAAAAAAACAGCAAATGTTGGAAAAGCTATTTGTTTATTTATTAAAATTACATAAGAAACAAAAAATCAACCATTTTTGCGTTGAAAAATTAAAAGACGTTACTTTACATACCACACAAAAACGAACTTTAAAGCCAAATTAATACTTCGTATTGCCTCTGCAGGCTCTTCATACAGCTGCCAGATTAGTAATTGGGAATATGTTTATTAAGTTTCTTATGCGATGATGGGGATATTGGTCCATTGTTCCACTAACGCATGTTTTAGGTCTCTACTTGTAGCTGGGGCTAGGTTCCGATTTCTTATAAACCTCCTAACCTTGTCCCAAATGTGCTTAATCGGATTTAAGTCCAAGATCCTCGAGGGCCAGTCCATGCAATTGATGCCATCGTCGTAAAAATACTCATTTATAATTTGAGCTGTATGTGGCCTAGCGTTGTCATACATAAATATGAAATTTTCACCCAAATTAAATAAGTACGGGCCAACATGGTCATTAGGGATCTCTTCTACATACCTTACACTAGTTAGCGGACCATTTTCTATCAGCACTAACTCCGTGCGACTCTCTGAAGAGATTTCAGCCCAAGCCATAACAGATCCACCGCCGAACGATACTTTCTCCTCAAAACAAGCTGGAATAAAACGTCCCCCTGGCTGTCGGTAAACTCTTGGCCGCCCATTATGACCATAGAGCATATTCTAGATTCGTCAGAAGACAATACTCTTACCCTTTCTTCGTTTTCACAAAGTGCATGTTCGCGGGCTTAACGTAATCTTGCTACTCGAGGTTCCCCTTCAAGTTTTGGGCCGTTTGCAGGTATATGTAGGGTCAAATTAGCTTCTTGGAGCCGTGGCCTTACAGGCCGTCGCTTACGTCATCTCCTTGGGTCTCTCGAAATTGATTTGTTACTTCAACAGCCGTGAGGTGCCGATTTCGGAGCATGATCCTAACAATAAATCGATCCTCTCGAGCCGTAGTACGTCTTGGTCTGCCGGTTCCTGGTCTTCTATTGTTCTACCTAGTTTCTCGAAAACGTTGGACGACTCTCTGCACCGTAGAAAGTGACACGCATGTTACTTTCCCTGTACTTCTATGACTTCTGCCTTCTTCTAGCATAGTGACGATATGTGTACCTTCATCGGTTGTTAGCGACATGGTAGTATTTAAATAATAACCGTGAAAGACGACAATGACTGCCTTTTATCATTTTGATTTCACAGATTAAAAATAAAAGTGAGAAAGCAAGCAAAATGAAACCAGCGTGTGTTGAATTTATTACCAAATTCGAACATTTTTAAATTTATTTATTTTGCAATTACGTTGTATAATGTTTAATGCTTTATATTATACGATAATAAAATTATCTTTAATATAAAGTTAGTTTTATGCATGTACCATTATTAATTTCCGAGATACAGACGATTTTGTCATCGACCCGTATTCTTAGTCCACGAGTGTATGTCAATTCGTTTAAAAGGTTTCATTGTGAAAAATAAAATCGTACTACATTTAAAAAGTTGCTATTAACCGCGGAATGAATGCATGTATGTATGACCTACTCATATGAAAAAGCCCATAAATATAATGGATGATTTTTCAGAATACGAAAAGAAATTAATATTACTTTTTTTCATTGCTTTCAATAGCCTAGTTATTCTAATATACAGGGTAGTATCAATTTCAATGTATTGTTGTATCTGTTCGTAGAAACTATATGCTTTGGCTTTTTTAATTTACTGATTTTATTAATTGAACAGTTAAAATATATCTATATATATATAGATATATTTGTATCAATTTTTCACAGTAATTACAGCAATTCTAGATATTCCCTATAAAAAGAAATGACAGTTAAATAGAATGTATTTCGGTTTGTAAGTGAGGAACGCCAGAGTGTATTGTCTCCATCTTCACTTTTACCCTTATTAATTTTTAAATTTAATGTATATGATTCAGAAATTGGTTGTGCAGTAATATTTAATTATTACATAAAAGTTTACATTGGAAACGCACATCACAAAGGTCTTCATTAATTTCATTTATTTTCAATCATTTTCATTGATTGCATATAGAAAAATAGAACCTTTAAAATAGAATAGGTTTAAAAATATTGGTCTAAAATAAAATAGATAATTCTAGATCTCTTCACTTAGCTTACATTCTAATCCATTTTATTAAACTTGTGTAATTCTCTCCCTTTTTCCCTTGATTCCTGCATGATTAATGGGGCTACTACGACCTTAACAGGCTTAACGGCTTCCGACTTAAAAGGTCTATAGGCCACAGCCCATCTAACGGTTTATCTGCTTCATGTAAAACAAAAATGTATCCAACAAAATATTACAATACAATAAGTATATGTAATTCCTTAAAAATATCTTAGAAACAAAAAAGGAATAGTCATAAAACGAAGCGTGATAGTGTTACAAAGAAATATTATCTAGAGTAACTGCGCGGAGCTTGAATTAAATTTCGCGTGAAAACTGCCGCGTTACTCCGTGTTGACATTTTTAACCCCGTGGCGACAATGTTATATAATACTAGCGATCCGCTCCCGGCTTGGAACTGATGCTATTTATATGTACAAACCTTCCTCGTTTATCGCTTTTTCAATTAATAAAAATAGTACAAAATCCGTTGGGTTTTGTATAATATATACAACTTCTTTATAATGTGAGAAATACGATAAAAATTGTAACGAATAAAAATATATTTCAATAGATTTTGTACAGATTTATTTTCTAACAACGTTCCTAGGCAACCACATCAATGAGTATATAAAAATTGCTTAAAACGTCTTTTCTCAATAGTTTCAGAATAAGTTAGCGGAGAAACAAAAGCGGACAGCTATTTATATAACGAGCTGTTCCTGCGACTTCGTACGAATCACTCGTATCGTATTTAGGTATTAGGTATCTTTTTTTTGTTAACCGATTAATAAAACAAACATTAAATGTTACAGAAGCTTACAGGAAGCTTGCAACACATTAGTGAAAAATACATTCAAATCTATTAAGCCGTTTCAGAGATTAGCGTGCACAAACGCACAGACAAACGGACTAAAAACTTGTTTACGATTTTATTATACAATAGCCGTTGAACGCGACAAATACAGCCTATGTTACTCGTAATCGATTGAGTACATAGTTTTTGAGTTTATTCATTATAAACATACAAATAAACATCCAACTTAAAAGATAGGATAGTTTTCATTTTGAACCCGGGCGAAGCCGGGAGCATGCAGCTAGTATCAGTATAGATATATATTATATTTATAGATATATAGATATAAATAAATTGAACTGCACATTTCTTTTATTACTTGTAACAAACTTAGTCTAATTAATAGTAGGAAAATTTATCGTTCATTTAAAACTCATTGATTGCAGAGTTGATAAAATCATAACTGGGTCATAGGATACATATTCATGTCTTCATTTATTTTTAACGATTACTTTTAAAGTAATGATCGGTTTTAACCGAATCCATTAGCTGTGTTAGTCTAGCAATTAATATCAGTGAACTTTGACTATTTTTTTTAAACAAATTGATCGGATTCAAATGTATGTGTGAGTCTAGATTTTTTACTAAATGCTCTAGTAGTCTAGTGTTGTTTGCACAGGGTTGGAATTTTTTTAAATAAATTGACACCTCACTTCGTTATTGTGCAACCACAAGAGAATAACGAACGCGGATCTGAGATAGAATAACAAGGGAAAACTGACTTATAGTATTATATATCGCAGTATATTCTTGTCAACATATTTTTGTGCCTTATGCAATTAAATAATACTTTGAAATAAAGCATTTTATTTTTCATAGTGTAACGATCAGGCAGACTGCTTAATAGATGGAATCAAAATAGATCAATTGTATGATGTATCAATTGTATAATCAATTGTATAAGAACAGGGCGTTTTTAGGCCAGCGATCACGCAAAAATTTAAATAAAAAAAAACATTAAAAAAAAACCATTAAATTAAAAAAAATATATTTTAAAAACAGGAAAAAAATGTAATTACTTCTATTACTGACAAAACAAAAACACAAGAACACAGAAATGTGTTGTAATTTCACCAATTTTATTTATATTTATATTTATTTTATTTATATTTATTCAATAGTAAGTGTTTGATATGAATATATTATAATCAGATTATAATAAGCACGACTACGCGAGGAATTTAACATGAAGATGTCTTTATCGCTCGAAAGGAATGTTTATCCCCAAAACTGTTTACTTCCAAGTTATTGTTTGTATATGAAATTAGGTAAAGCTGTTTTACTAAGGGATTACTAGAGTTGGCTAGAATATTTAAATTTAATTTATTGTATATACCAATACCTACATACATCTATTTTATCTATATAGATATATGTATGTATAATAAAATCAAATTAATAAATAAAATCGTAATAATTAATAAATAATAAAATAAAATCGTAAATGAGCCGTGTCTGTATATTAAATATTAAAAAAAAACAATTTGTACTCGTTCTACGTTTTTAGAATTTTTGTCTTTAGTCTGTGCATTTGTGCACGCTAATCTCAAAAACGGCTATGTCTATTTGAATGCGGTCTTCACTGATGTATTGATAACTACCTCGATTAAACTATAGCATATACATACTTTTTATCCAGAAAGAAATGTTAGGTTCCCGTAGGATTTTCAAAAATCGAACTACAGCGCTTTTGAAGTTGTGGGCATCAGCCAGTATTAAATAGGTAATCACTTCAACAAAACTACTTACAGGAAGCAAGTTTTGCGACACAGATAAATAAGTTAATTTATTGACGTTATTCACACGAACGTTGGCCACGTAGATACTCAGTATAGTCTCTAAAGTAGTTTGAAAGGAAATATATGGTTACTACGGTTGCTACTTCAAACTGGCACAGACTAAATCCGCTTTCGTGCATCTCTCCCGAATAAACCTAAAGGTACGTCAGGCTGCAGGTAAGAGAAAACAAACTTAAAAGTGACACAAACAAAGGCTAAAAAGACATCTTACATAGCTTAGAATGCTGGATCAACGTATTTTTATCTTTTTTAACTCTGCATTTAAATTGGTAAGTATATAATGGTAATATCTATTTTGACTGAAAAATATGAATAATATAAAGAGATAATATTAATTTGTTTGTTTATAAGTCACTTACGTGGCTAATTTTACAAGGTGCGCTATTTCTGAGTAAAATATTGTTAAGTCGGCTTTACATGGTAAATAAAAAAAATCCCTTAGTGATCCATTTGGTTGGTATAAAATGGTTTGGTATAAGAAAGGTATTACAAACTTCATTGATTTTGAATGTTGAAGGCGACGCACAGAAGTAATAGGCCAGTTTAGTTGTTAAAAGAGTGACCAAGTTTAGTGATTTAACTTAGTGAACATACGAGTTAGAGCTATAAACATAAAAAAGAAATGTACTTACATTCGTCGTGATCTTTGGCGGTGACAGTAAGGACTGTGTGTTGAATGTCCTCATTTTCGTCGACTTCGGCCTCGTACAGCTCCTTGTCAAAATAGGGCGGGTTGTCATTCTTGTCCGCGATGCCAATACGGATGAATTTGGTCACTGCAACAAAAAATAAATCATAAACATCTGCTACAGTGATAAATCACATATCATATTAATTAGCCGAGTCCGGCGAATGTTAGTTCAAAAAATATATTTCACATTTAGTGTTAATAACTAAATAAAAAAAGATGAATTGCTACTTATTAATATTAAAATAAGAAATTAATATCGTGATTATTGTACCATGTGTTGTGTGAACTTTTTCATATAATTCGTCCCCTCAAACTTGCGAAAAGTAATTTTGTACTTGCCAGAAAATATTAAAACTTTAACTTCATTTTTACTATTATAAACCTCAATGGTCCTTAAGTATACTTAATGATGACAATGCATGTCGTAATTATATAATATAGAAAAGGAACACGAAATAAAAAACTAGTTAAAATATCGACAGATTGATTCTCAAGACGTGACGAGCGATCAAAAGGTTTTCTGTTTTTGTAAGAACTTCCATAAAAGAAAACGATCTAACCATTTCCCACGATTACGAGTAATTCCGAAGTAAAGACATTTTAAGGAAACCTCTAGACATCCAAAGACATCAAACAATGGTTTTTGTTTGGCGACAACGTTCAGTTTGTCTGTGTAAAAGGAAAAGAAAAAGTATTTCTGCGGTCTCCTAATTGGTCGATATAAAATGAGCTCCAATCTTAGTCGGTACGCGATCACTGTTTGTGAGAAAAAAAAATCAAGACGGAAATTGCTTTCGTTTGAGGCACACTCTAACAATGATAAATTAGGGCCTCGCTGGGCGAAATGTCCACTGGCTTTATTAGCAAACATTACTGACACTTCTGCTAAGTTTGCGTCTACGTGACATAAACCTTATGTCATTGCGCTAAGGCTTGTATTGCTGACTAGTAGTTTCTCGGTACAAAGGAGAATCCACTTGCCCCTCTGTTTCGCGATACCTAACGACGGACTTGAGGTCATTTCCGTAATGAGTTGGTGACATAGATCTTGGAAACTAATACAAATCAAGAAGCAATTTCACAGACGAAATTTATGATACATTTTCAACGATTATTTCACAACTAGCTGTGCCCACAACTTCGTACCCGCGGTTTTCGTACACTTGGTGTTTCGGTATTCGGTATAACTTAGAATGAAACAAACACTAAATATTATGCACGGGAAGCTTGCTACACTACATAGGTGAAAAGCACATTCAAATCGGTTAAGCAATTTCTGAGATTAGCGAGCACAAAAACAGACAAACATTCTAAAAACAGTTTGCTTCATTCAATATTAATATTGACTATAACATCTTATAATAGTGCCTAAGTTTTTAATGATACAAGCAAATCGGTTGGTATTTACAAAGAAGGAAAAGAAAATTTTGTAGTAAATATTTTCTCCTAAGCACAGAGGTTGAGAGCGGTCTCGTTATAGAGTAACTCAAATGAAAGGAAGTTTTCTTTATATAACGTTGCAAAGTTTGAGGCTCATAAAAACTAATCAGCGACTTAAAGAACGGCCTAACGATGCCGCCAAAGAGTTTTACAAATAGTCAAGCGGCGGCATTTACCCGACAATTTTGTTATAGCAACATTATTCATTTTAAAGATATAAATCATATTTCCATTTCGGTTAAACTATACAGTACCTACGCACATTTTATACATTTTATATTATTTGATATTATGATTGTTTTGCACAATATTTTATAATTTAAACGGAAAAATATTTGACTATAGGTAAGAGTTGGTTTAATTTTTATTTTATTTTAGTCAACTAACTTTTCAGTCTTCTTTCAGCTTTAAGGTTAGTTAGGAGTAAGAGATTTGATAAAATTATGTTACAAAATACACATGACATAGCGTTAAATATAAAAAAAGGTAAATTAATGTTTAGTATTCAGGCAATTAATTGTACAAAAATTACTGAGAGTATATTTTTTTATTAGGTACCTATTCTTTATTTTTACATTTAATTACAAGATTGCGAAAATTCCTTACAAAGATTAAGAAAAAAGTTATTTTTAATAATAAATCTACTATTGTGCAAATTCTATTGCTGTGAAAGGATTTTAAAGAATTATTTTAAAAAAGTCGCTTAAATTATCTAAAATCTGTAACAAAATTTAATACTTATTGCTTTTAAAAGCATACATGCATTTTATTAGCCTTTGTATATCCTTACATAATATGAAACAAAGTCCCTCGCCGCATCTGTCTATACATCTGTATGTATGTTGAAACTACTGAACGGATTTTCATATGGTTTTCTCTAATGGAAAGAGCGTTAAACGAGGAAGGTTTTTATATATATTTTTCCAAAAAAAAAAAAATTGCACCCGTGCGAAGCCGGGAGTGGCCCTAGTATGTTAATAACATCAATACGATTAGTAGTTAACTATGTTTTAATATGCACAGTTCGGCGAAACACAAATATCCGAGTCATGTAACGTTGAGAACATTCTCATAGCGTGTGTGCTGATAATGAAATTCTTTATCAAGAGGTGCACAGTGTAGTGGCGAGACGTGCTTGCGCGTCGTCCGCCCGGAAGGTTGAGAGATATCACACTGCGACTCGAACTCCACGCTCCGATAAACCCGTCGGACCGTCAGCTTCCCAGCCAAATTCTCTATAATCTTTCTCGGATCGCCTTAGAAATGTTTGGGAAAAGTAGTCACAAAATAAATTGAAATTGTTCCTTTTTCTTTCGACGCGATTGAAAAACCTTATGTGGAAATGCGACTCGATATCTATCCCTCCGTAACGCTTATCTCAAAAGTGTTGTTCGTCGGCGTTTCAGAGTTATTTAGGTAACGAATGTGTTGCTTAAATAATGGAGGTAGCAGGTGATAAAACGCCTGTATCAGTAAAAAAAAAAAACTATACCTTCAAAAAAAGGGTCCGCGATCGATCTTTGTCCCGTATCCGTTCGCCTATTATTTATTGTAGCACACCGGCTGTAGAATCAATTAGTAAGCGCGAAGCGTTGGTTTCATGCTCAATTTTCACATTTCACTTTTTACGCTAAACGAACTGCAACGTAATGGTTACACAAATAAAACATAAATTGTTTTGGTCGGTAACTTCGCATGAAATATATACATATGCAAATGAAAGTTTTAATACAACAATGGCTTTTAACTAAACGATTTCTATATATAATAATTTTAAATTGAGTTTCAACCCATTATTCAAAGTTGTTTACGTTTCTAACTGAGATAGAGGACGTAGTAAACAAACCATTGGAATAAAGTTAACTGCTGTTCTCGACTTATATTTTTGTTTTATTGCGGTTTCTTTGTCGTCTGAGGTTGCCTTCTCCGGTCCACAGACTTCTAATAGAGCAAGAGTGTCACGAATTTGGACGATTTTGCATCTTTAAAATACATATTTTCTTCTCGCTCTTACTTTGCATGTTAAGCGAAATGTTAGCAATGTAAGACCAAAACATCTCTTATGTTCTAAGATATTATTGATTTCATTAATGAACTGCCTACTGGGATTAAACTGTGTATGTATTTCTTTTAAAAGTGAATAATTATCTGTATTGTTTAATTGATTTATATCTTTTTTGTGATATGTTTATGCAAATTATTGTTTCTTTCCTTTAAAAAATATATTAGATATTTAAAAAATGCCTTAGTTTGTAAATTATTCTTTAAAAAATTATTAGTTTGTAATCATGTAACAAGGGATACCGTTATCTCTGGTTCATTTTTTCACCTATGATTTAACTTATCTATGTATTAGGTACGATTATTTCAGCCCAATTTTTCTTCTGTATATTTTGTTTATGAAGTCTGTGAGCGTGGGCGCGTGGGTGGGAACTCTACTCAGATCGTCGACGCCAAAGCTGTTTCCAGTCAGTGTAGAGAAAGCCGCATCGCGCCCGAGCTCCGAGTTTCCCCTGTCGCCTTACAACTTCCGAAACAGGTCAACAAAGTTTTAATGATTGAGTGTAAAATTTCTAAATTGGCTTGATTGAAGATGTGTGCCTTAGCAAATTTATTTTTCTTACTCCTTAACATTGCCGTAGGTATAATTACAATATATTACCTTGATCGGGTTAAGCTTCAAAATTTCAACGTTATTAAATGTTTCCAGTAAAATAAGGAGCAAGTTAAAGTTATTATATTTTATCAAGACTTTAATGAATTTGCGATTGGATTAATCCCAAGTAAGCTTGCCGATTTCATTGGCTGGAATTTAATCGCATACAAAAACAAATTACTTATAATTTCCATATTATCTATTTCTAAATTTTTGATTTAACAATTTTTTTTTTAATATCGCTAGTAATAAAACAGAATTTAGTCTAATTAAACTTCAACTTCTAGAAAAGAAACTTTCTAGAAGTTGAAGTCTACTTGTTATGGAATTACAAAATCGGATCAAACGCAAACAATATAAAGAAATTACAATAAAAAACAGTGTTAGCTAAGAGAGATTATTTTTCAATTTAATCCACAATCAGTTGTAAGACTAATTGGAAATGTTGTAATTGAAATTTGTTGCAGCTGGAATTGACTGTAAGCATGCTGATTTTGAAAACATATATTTGTATATAAAATTATTATTATTAAAAAAAAAGCACTTTATGACAACAATATGAGACAAGGCCTTCTTGAGGAAACAGAGCAATGATCACCAGCCATCACGTTTGTTGATTCTAATATTTGTTTAAAGTTTTGCAGATCTATACTATCTTAAATATGGGCTTCTAGTAGGTATACGACATACGTATATCAACCCCGCGTTGGACAGCCGTGGCGAGTCGCGGATGTCGTGTAACAACGTTTCCGCTACTCCGCCCATCTACGGACGCGCTAGAAAGTCGTTGGGTTTTAGCCGGTAGGAGTACGGTATAATCTCGCAACACCGGGTATCGATGAGGACTTATCAACGTTAAAAAAAGGTATACGTACAATATTTCGCGGTAGGCATGCAGACGGAACACTTCATGGTAATATAGATTGGTGGTTACCATCACCTATTACAGCGAACAAGCAAAATATTTACTGCTATTTCCCTGGTCTTCTAGCACTTATATATGTAGTTACAAGTGTTTATACATTTACAACTTATATGGTTGAACAAACGAACAAAAAGACGTTCTTTAAAATTCCTCTCACGCGTCTCACGCTACGTAGGTACGCTTAGAGCCAAATAATGGAAAAAAAAAGGACAAATAAATCACGGCACTAACAACAAAAGCGATAGCTGAATATCACAAATCGCCCGTTGATTTCCCTTAGGAGTGTTACGGCATGTGTATGATCCCGGTCGTTCCCGATGCGCCATCGGACCACTTTAGATGAAGTCCCTATAGAAGTGTGACGCCGGCCTCTATCTAGATTGTCCAACACAAAGGTAAATGGAGTAACTACAGACAAATTTACGAGAGTTGTATTCCCGCAACATACAATCCCACACGAGGACAATGACAAACGCTCCAATACCCTGCGACTACATATATATTCGTATGTTAAGAAGTGCCTTCGATACGAGACGATGTCGTCAATAACAAACTGATTCGGCCGACAACACACCACTAGAAATTGAAAAGTACAAATCATACTTTTTGTAATGGAAATAGGGATAACGTTTCAGAGACATATTTTTATCGTATTTAGATATTTTTACGAAAAGGATATCTTTTATGAAAATAACATTTTATTTGAGCGATAATTTTCAAAGAGAAAAATTCATAAATACTTACAATTTTATTTCATGTATTTATTTCACTTAAGCAGAGACTTGCTTTAGAAAATGTTTTGAGTTGCTATTTCAATAACATATAATGATAAACAACAAATTAAAATGTAATGTCATATCAATGACGATTACTTATAAGTAAAATGAAGTTAGGAATTGTTTTTAAAGGTAATAATTAACATGATTAGAATTTTTGTTTGTCTGTACACGCTAATCTCAGAAACAGCTTGAAAAATTTGGATGAAATTTCGCACATAGATAGATAGATACTACCTGGACGAACATATAGTATACTTTTTATGCCGAAAATGTAAGGTTCCTATTGGATTTTTAAAAAAGTACAACGCGTACGATGTTGTGGGCATAGTGGTTTACAATATTCAAGCCACGTATAGCTGTGTGTATTTTCATAATATATGTTGTATTGATAAGATACAAAGGCTTCTGTTGAAACTGTTGAGACACCTTACATACAAATACACACAAATACCAAATATAATATTGTAAAAAAAAATATACACGATTTGAAATTGATTTAATACTTTTGCAATTCTATTTATACTTAATTAATAACTTTAATTAATTACATTAATAAATTATATAATTACATTAATAATATAGATCGGGACAGCGCTTGGAGGTACAAATTAATTAATATTATTATTAGGAAATTAATATCCCGACAACACCAACATCAATTAATTGATATTATTAAAATTAACATCACACAACGGAAGTTTAATAATGTGACGCAAAGTGTTACTTTTAGCTAATAGATCTATACAGTGCAAACAGCTTTGTCTAATGTAGTTTTGTGTGTCTATTTTGCGTCTAGAGGCATCGAGTGGTGTTCAAATAAGGCTTAGCTAAGAATTTTATTGACAGTGTGAAGGCGTTGCTAAAAGCAAAGGAAATGCATTATATAAAAATGTTCTCTATTTCAGTAAATACTCGTATTATGACCGATAAAAGAACAAGATATAGGTTTTAAATTCTTGAGACTATTAGCTTTTTTATGTTAAAGTTGGCATATAGGATGCTAGGTGGCTACCGTCGCCTATAACATAACCAACGCCACATGTGCTGTAAGTGTGCTGGCGACTTGGGAAGGGATAGGGAAATGTCTCTGCCATCCCTTACTTACTTACTTACTGAAACACAACAGCATTTATACGCGCTCTTATTTCACAGTGGTCTTAAGGGGTGGTTACTGCCGCCAAACGGGCTGCCCTACCAGGGCAACTTACTAGATTCAGACCAGAGCCAACTTTGAAAAGTTATTTCCAAAGTTAACCCTGCTGGGAGGAAGGTTGATAATAATTACACCTCTTTCGATGTTTCCTAATCAAGTCGTTAAATAAGCGTTCTTCGAGCACTTATATGGTAATTATCAAACATTTATTACTTAGAGCAATTTTACTTTACGTACTCAAAAACATAGAAGGCTTTAATTATATATAATTATTAATTGAATTATTCTAATTGGAAGGTCTTACTTATTAATTATGTAAGGTGTCAAAGAACTTTAGTCACTTACTCATTAGACACCTAGGTATTTTAAGTTATGTGTACAATGTACTCGTTTAGTTACTTTAAATGCATATTAAATTTTGAAAGAATATATAATTATAAAAAAAAAACTATCCAGCATATTTAAAAATTAAATGGTTTCGCACTATACTGTCGCTAGGAGAATAATAAAAAAGGCTTATTAAATGATCCTACAAGTAAGTGAAATGTAAAAAAAAATTATGGCTTTGTGTGTACGCAAAAGAAAGAGGAACGATGTTACAAAATGCGAAAAATAGGTCAATTAAAATGCTTTAAAAATAAGATTACCACAGCAAAGGAGGCCTAATCCAATTAGAGTGCGAACCGTGAACCGTGACGTCATATACAATATTAATGCCACGTACCTGCTGCGGGCAAACATAGTTTGTGTCGAAAGGGTATTCAATTACGTTTCTAAAGTCTTGTAGCTGGCTGCGGCTGTGACAGTTTTGTCCGCGCGGGCAAATTAAATAAACAGACCACCGAGCCCTCGCAAGTGTGTGCTCTCTCACTACGGAATCGGACCGTACAATTACAACATTTACATTTCAAGTTAAACTTGAATGCAATAGATTAGTGACGGTTACTAAATGTAAATTAAACAGTACCGGCTACTATGCAAACAAAGACATTTCGTATTAAGTTACAATTAAGTTAGATATGAGGTGAGGATATAAAGAGACTTTAGGCATATATATTTTAGAAAAAAAAAACATTCAGCTGATTCCTGTCAAGAAGAACCCGAACTTGGCGTGCTTTGAAATTTTTATTTTTTATTAAACAACTGACTGAAATTATGGGAGGTGTTTATTTTTGGAATCAGCCCATTCATTTGATACCCTTACTCGATAAATATCTCAAGAAAAAAAAAAACAATTTTTGACATCATAACTGGAAAATGTACCAGGTCGATATCCTTCCAAGTCTAAGATACTTACAAAGGGACACCTACTAAACTTTCCTGAAAAAAAAATATATCTCCATACGCGAACTTTCCCACAGCACTGCAATCAGGTCCTCGATCAAATAGTATTAAATAAATGATAAGCTTACGTCATCAGTGCACAATAAAATTCCCATTCCATTAAAATTTTTATATTATACAAACAAGTAAAAGGATTATATTACAAAGAGATTTATTACTAAGTGCTATTGAATAAATTGATATTGTATATGGAGAACGTTTTAATTTTAATTGTAAAACAGACGTATAAAAGCGCATAGAATTTTCCTGGAAACGACATAAAACTGTTTGACCGATGAATTATAATTATCATTGATTTTCTGGTTCACGCTTAAAACATATTATTAGTTAGTGTTGTATTTGTAATGCGGTTATACATATTTTAAGTCAAATTAAGCAAAAATATATACTTATTTGTGTTGCCAATACACATTTTGTAATTTTACGAACAATACACAGCAGTTCCAAGCATTATGAATAATATTTCTAACATATTATTATGTACGTATTTCATAAAATAGAAGAGGCAAAGTCCCGGAAATATTTCAGGAAATTTAGAATAGCTGTACTTGTGATGTATGTACCCTTTTTCGTTTGCCGCATATCCTTATTGCTGAATGTCGAGTACGAATTCGTATGAAATTTTTGTCATGGAACATGTTATTGGATAAACAAATATCAATAAGTAGGTAAGTCTGTGGGTACGAGGTCACATTGAGTTGAAGTTTTTTTTCATAAGTTTTCGTATTAACTTTCGCGTATAATTTTTAATGAAAAACAACGGAATAAATTATAATTCTGAAATGCCTTAAAAATAATATTCCACTAAAAATAGTTTAATAATAACTTTTAATAAGTCGATAATAATCAAGGTGACCCCGAACTTTATTGAGAGATGGTAGCCTCCACAAGATACGCATGGAGGTGGGCCAGTGAAATTCCCAGGCACTTTCAATAAATCTCGGGATTATTAAGTCTATCTTTTAAATCTACTATGAACTGGATTGCTTCAAATGACTCAGTTAGTAATTTCACACTTCTGATATTTTTCTGATATTCTGATATTTCTTTTTTTTTTTGAATTATAAATTTTAAATTACAATAGTGTAATTTAAAATTTATAATTCACACTATCGCTTTTCTGATTAATATTAAATAATATTATCTAACATGATAAAATTTACTTATTAATAATAATCGTTTTATAAGAACGGTTTACAATGAGATTTCTTATCGACTAATTCCGATTTGTTAAATGACCACTAATAACTGCTCATTCGGTCATATTCCTGCTCAATATTTATTTA
The DNA here is from genome assembly GCA_947623395.1 of Synanthedon tipuliformis. Lineage (NCBI taxonomy): Eukaryota > Metazoa > Arthropoda > Insecta > Lepidoptera > Sesiidae > Synanthedon > Synanthedon tipuliformis. The sequence continues at coordinate 6,608,919 of OX392408.1, read as the reverse complement.
ACTCCCCATTTTAATATTTCTTACTAACCTTTTCTTTAGTTTACAGCTCAGTTTTTACTGCTGAATTTGTTTATTAAACATGCATTTTGAAATTTTTAACTTGCCAATTCTACAATATACAACTGCCGCTTTAAATCAATGCCATTCTAATTTATGAACCAAATAAAAAAGGCATTTCTAGTAATTAACCGTGACGTTGAAATACCTACAAACAGAAAATATAGCTTTCCAAAAAGATGGCAGAAAATAGAATATAGAATAGGTACACGATTATTATTGAATAACATAAGTTTACAATGGATTAGTATTATGGGATTGGGACGTAACACGTTATACCCAGACCAAGGCTAATTTTGAATTCGTTTTCATAGTTGATCGTGCCATGAATCGAACTAAGTAAGCTACATGATTGTTACTCAACCGATTTTGATAAAATAGTTAAATATGTAGTTTAACAGTATTTGTATAGAATTAACCGTTTGAGAGACACAGTTCTAAATGTTACATCCAACCGCTTTAGGTTGTTAACTCTTCAGTTAACCAAGTAACCTAGATGTTGAACATTATACAATTAAGTATGTTTAATTTAACGAACTTATACAAATGTATGTACACAAAGCGATAGAAGAGAATTAGCTTAGACATTGCTATACCTAAATAAAATATTAATACCTACCTATTTGAAAGATTATTTAAAATAACCCTTACTTAAAATCTTCTTAATTTTCTTTAATTTTATTATTTAAAATCTTCTGTGTGAGCTCGCTCCATCTTAGGCCTCATTCTAGCCACATGGCTGGTTGTTGGCCAAGAGCCATCTCTAATAATAATAAAAAATAAAAAATATAACCGCACGTGTGCTGTTTTGGTGTTAAGGTTGCCAAAAACCATTCTCGTACGCTTATATGTTGTTTGTGAACTTTTATAGGTGACGGTAACTACACCAATAGATAAGTAGACGGTAAGCTTTTGCTGCCATTCAAAAAAAGCAATTTAATTGAGACCAAATTAAATGATTGATTAAACACAAGGGTGTTTAAAATTACTTGTAAGTAACTTAAAAATGCTTAGTTTCATTTTTAAGTTCATTGCAGGAAGTCTCACTAAACTCCGATTTATAATTCACATACCAACAAGTTACGAGTTGAAACTCGAATACGACATATATATTCCACAACTCTGATGAATTATATTATCTTATAATGATCCGCCTATGACTAAGATATGTAGGTATATTATATTATGTATGTATGTATGTAAGCTTATGAGAACTTTGCACAAAGTGGGAATAACATCTACATACATCAATAATTCAAGGATACGTATTACGCTATAAGGAATTTTAAAGCTGCATGAGGCCACATTTTATATTTAAATGTGCCTGGGATGTTTTACAGTCCAATTCACTTAAAAATTTTGTGAGAATCATGTAGGCAAAGAAAGTTTTTGCAAAGAAGAGGCAAAGAAAGGACACAAGGTAACAAGGTAAACATATAATTAAGACATATTGACTATCGCTAGCGAACTGTCTGGTTCGCAGGGATGCAATTTTTTCTCCAAATTATATGGACAAACCTTCCTCGTTTTTCGACTTTCCAATGGTGAAAACCATATTAAAGTTTATTAACTGAAAGTTTGCATAAATTGTAAGTTTGTATACCTACTTATAAAATCATATTAAATTATTAAGTTGGGTGGTTTAGAAAAAAATTGCAGAAAAACTGACAGAAGCGGACAGCGACTTTATATAATACGAGATAATGACGCAAGAACTCTAGAAGAAAAGTTACAAAATTGCTAAATTGTAGCACAACGAAATCATTATTGTGTCGAAGATTTAATTCACCAACCAGTCGACCAACTAATCTATTATAACTTAATGGGTCATAATAAGAAGGCAATTAGGTAGTTCATGGCTTAAACTAAAAGCATTTTCTTGATCTTGATTATTAACACGCATCATTAAGCTTTACTTTTCCAACAGCTAAGCAGTACGATAAAGATCAATATGCTTAAAATAAGAGAATTTCGTTTCAAACAACCAAACTTTAACATTCTCTTCGAAATTTCAGTTTCGCTTGCTCATTTATGTTTTCAAATCTGCGCAACAAGAGTATAATTAAATTTTCATACGTAGTACGATTAAAACGGCTTTAGCTGTGTGGCAGTCCTCATTAAAAAAGTAAGAAAAGGAACAGAGGATAAAAATGTACGTACGAATTTTTATGTCAACGAATACACGGGAATTTACGTGAAAAAGCAGAAAGAGAGAGAGACAGTGTGGTGGAAATAAATCTGTAGCAATAATCAGTCTACAAATGCTCGGTCGTTTGATAATGAGAATCACTGGACCACTGATTGGACGGATCGATGGCAGAGCACCGGGGATCCCGGGAATCTAACGGGCACGCACTTTGCAAATAAAACCCCCATTCGTTAGTAACAATTGTTCCCAGATCGTTTTCAATAGGTGATATTAGTGTAAAATATGTATTACTGCCTTATTGTAATATAGATGCGATTCTTTATTGCATTTACAAACACTCCGTTGGTCTCGGATTCAATTATTGTCTCATCCGATGGCCCCGAGCCGCGGTATCGCGGTAATCAGCTGAGAGCAGGTGCTTTCGCCGAATCGAATTCTACATAAATAAATTCATGACAACTCTTTTATTTATTTTCTTTAGCGACAAGCAAGAGCATTGTAGCTTTTGCCAGTATGTATTAGAGACAGTAGACACTAACACAAGCTGCAGACTCAAATTGAAAGCGATTTTTTTGTGTCGACTTTAAAACCCGCAGCCAAAATATCAGCCCTATCAGAAGTTGAGAAGTCTTAAATCACGCGGATTCAATATTAATTTGAGAAATAGATTTTAAAACAAGGTATCGAGAATTACCTACAAGGGAGCGCATATTTGATTAGTAAAAAGTTAAGTTTTTTTGAAGAGACAACTTTTTAGGCGCGTTGGGAACTTTTTGTATGAAAAAAAAAAAAACACTACTCACAATATAATTAATAAGTATATACTAGTTAATAACGAACTATTAGTTATATATTTGTGAAGCTATGTTTTCACTTCTGACGTGTATATATTCCTAAGACTGACACATTTTTTTATACTTATAAAAGGTGGTAAAGCATTTTCGGCTGGCGCTTCGATATCTTCGGCTATAAATACAAGCAATATAAGAGCGGATGAGTATGCGTTGAACATTTATGTAGGATATAGAACAAAAGTTGAGTATAGGATTATGGGTTATGATACCTTACTGATCCATCAAAGCATAAAATAAATACCTATATGACAATATAATTCAGAGAAATGTGAAATACTTAATAATTCTATGATATGTACTTTAATAATAAAATTATTATATGTATGTAAATGATCGTCTAAAAAAATCAAAAAGTGTATTGCCACTTACACCCTGGCGGCGCCACTATCGCAGATATTTATATTAATACAATCATAAAAAAAGTTTTTGTGTAATGGTTTTTATGTCGTTTTATGTAACTTGTTAAATTCAATGCAAAAACATATGTTTCAATAGAGGAATATATGAACATACATATATATATATATAGTTTAGTTTTCTTTGCGCACAAAACACCCCATCTACAAACTTGTGACGGCTACAAGTACCCACTGTAACAAACATGTCGAAAAGTTTGCTTCAAGTTGTCTTGTACACAAACTCTGCTACACAGATGAAATTCTCAACAAACGATGGTAGGTAACCGCCTACAACATTGTTCGCTGTTGCAGTTAAATAGCTGATAAGACGTAATTATGAGGTCGAGAACAAATTACAAAAGTCGCAGTCTAAAAATTAGTGAAAAGACATCACCGCCCGAAGTAAATGTTAGCGTAATTAATCATCATTATTTAAAAGTTGATGAAATGAGAAAAGGAAACTTCAAATTTTGGAGGCCACAATAAACCTTCAGGTTCGATGCTCTCGACAAGGCGACTTGCCTAATTGTTTTAAAATTTAACAATTAACGCAGCCACGATGTAATTTACATTGTTATTACGGCTTTACAAAATCAACAACAGATTTATGGTTCAATTCAAATTCAAATTGAAAATTTGAAATTGCCTTAATTTTTTATATTTAAAGACGTCTTTGATCTTTAATTTTTCATTTAAATACAACTATTTAGTTTTTTTTTATCATTAAAAATAATTATTAGAGAAACTGCTCACTATTAAACTGTTTTTATCTAATTGATTGAGATATTTTTAGATTAATTGGTTTTAGAAAATACAGTTTCAATGAAGAGTTTCTAAAATTTAGACAACGAATTCATCCATTCTTTTTCGAAATTTTCAGTTTGGGTGGATATCTTAATTATACCTAATAGTGTGACGATCCAATATTTAAAAAAAATAGTAAATTAAGTTAATATTTGCAAAATATGGGAATAGTTTGCCGCAGCCAAAGAAAAGTCTTATTCACAACAAAACAGGTTTCAGCAAACAAGAAAATCACTATCCCATTTATTTGTTTCCTTTTCTTGTCAAAAACAAATAGCCTTAATCTTAGATTGGAGTGAAAATACACATCCCACCGCACGATTCGTATATTTGGAGGTGTATTTTCTCTTTGTAATAAAAAGTGAAATTGGTATAATTTGACGCTAATAAATCCCCTAATTTCCGGGACTGAGAGTGGTGAATGTGAAGCATAATGCCGACAATGGCCCTAATGACTGACTGCTTTTAAAAGAATGACGGCCTGTGATGTAAAACAATGATGACAGTAACAACATTTTCGGGCACTCTAGCAACGGAAAATGAATTAATTTATTCGGCAGTAACATTTCATTTTGAGTTACATGAGTTCACGATTAAAAGATTACGTACAAATAATGGTTGGAGAAACTTTTTTAATTATTAAAATTAATTTATAATAATAATTATAAATAATTATTATAGGTAGGTTACATGTAGACTAAAGTGCATAATAATCAATACTAATAACAAATCTGTAAGGGTTGGTCATGGAGTAAGTTTTCAGAGATATCGTGTTTATATGCTCTATACATAGTTAAGTGCATATTCAATTAATCAAAAAACGATATGTTAAATAATATGTTTCTAAAAACGTTTTAAATAAATGTACACATTTTATGAACTGTGATTAATATAATATATCCCTGATTTTTTTTTCAATAACATGCTTACGTTTTAATATAATTATCTAAGATAAGGTAGTGATAGGTATAGTTTGGACTGTGGTTATTAATATATGTATTGAAGTCATTTTATACTCATTCTATAAAAAGAAAAAAAATCCTTTTATTCAATACCTTGTCATTCAAAACTTATTGTTTATAAGTATCTATTTTTGGGACATACAGTACTATTGCTGGTGTGGTAATTAATAAAAAAATATAAAATTTATTTTTAAAGATATATTAATGATGAACAAAATATAATACATTTTACGATTACTTTATTGTCATTGCAATGGTTTAGTACATATAACTATTTTTACCATTGACTGTACAATTTACATATTATGTACATTGTACATACATATAACTTAAATTAAAAAACTTCTCTTTTACAGTTTAAATAAGGCTTAAATAGTTTTGTTTGGTAAATTTACATGGATTTTCTATCGTAAATCCCACACGTTAAACGTTTGATTGTTTGATGTTTTATGTAAGTTTCGGTTTAATTACATGCTCTAGAACTTGGAACTCAATAGGTAGGTCAAAGACGTAACTGTAACTTGAACGATCCATAAAGGTAGTCGTAAAGACCTTTTCTGTACAGAAAAGTCCGAATTAATTCTAAGCGAATGAATGCCGCATTAAGTCTAAGCGAAACTATGTATATAAATAAAATGAAAAAAAGATAAAAATAAATGTAAATAAATATACAATTTTATTAAATTTTTGTGTACTATTTTTTTTTCTTTTTATAAAAATAATTTAATTTTTTTTATTTATTTTTTACTTATTTTAAGTAAGTAAATAAGGAAAAGACACGAAAAGTATGTATTAAAAACGGATAAAATTGCGGATGTGTTTACTTCTATTCTAAAGAGAGAAGATTTGTGTTTTTGTATTTTGTTTGTAAACTCAAAAAAAAATACTATTGAACCTATTTCGAAAAATTCTTTCACCCTTAGAATGCAACATTATTAGCGGGTAACATAGGCTATATTAAAAAGTTAAGCGGCCGATGTCGCATACAGCCGTTAGTGTTCAATAAAACATTAAAAAATTTTACCGAGATAAGTGCTGTTTGTTAAAACCCAAAATATCTTCAGCGGGTCGACCATCATCCGCGCGTGCAATCAGCACCAGCGCGGTACTTCACCGCATGGCGCACTTAAACTGTCAACGGTAATCTTTTTTCACAGAAACACAACATTTGCCACATAACACTAACAATATTATTATTATCACTTAATTTTGGCGTATCACTTTTATGTTAATACACACTCGTTAATAACAACGATATCATTATATTTGAGGAACGCGCGAAGCGTAGCTGAGAGACGGGCGGTCGCCGTACGGCGTACATACGAACTGCCGCCGATTCAAGCCCGCCCTACAACCCCCGCCTAACTTCGCAGTTGGAAATATGAAAAACAATTCACCATGAAAACCCTTATAAATAATCTATAAACATTTAGAAGCTTTTACATTAAATCCCTTTAAACAAAACTGTATAAGATAATATTATTGTTTTATTGCAATAATAAAATTTATTATCTTTGTCACTGTTAAGTATTATATCCTATTACTGTGAATATTTCTTTTATTATATCTAGATATAGTAAAATCGTATAGCTGTTTTTGTACATTAAATATTATGTTACCGAGGAAAAAAAATACTTTTGAGAATTTTTTTCTTTATGTCTGTTTGTGCGCTTGTGCACGCTAATCTCAGAAACGGCTTAACCGATTTGAATGCTGTTTTCAACATATGTATTGATGATTGCCTGTATTAAGCCGGGATAAACATAAATATGTTACTTTATATCCCGGAAAAATATTAGGTTTTCAAAAAACGAACTAAAGCGCGTACGAAGTTGCAGGCACCAGCTAGTTATTATATAAATATAAATATAGTCCTTTATGTTTGTTACATTATATAAGTTAATCGGGTTCATGAACACAGAACTCCTCATATAAAATAGAATGGGGAAAACACGAGGACACTGAAATGATAAATCGATGTTATTTATGTTAAAAATGCTTTTTTGTTGTCCCAGCTTTAAGGGTAAGCCAACAGAACAAAGAATATTATAATATAAGAAGACATTCGATGTAGAAATATTGTCGGAACAATGAAACGCAAGTATTGTATGGTGATTGGAGTTTCAAGTGGATTTCATTTCGTGAATATTTCATGTACAAATTTAAATTACAATGTTTAATACCTACTAATAACTTTGAAAGTTATTATCATAAATATAATATCTATGTAAATAATGAAAGTTAATTATAATAAATTTATAATATATGTTATATTTCTAACTAGAGCTGTACAAAAGTTTTTCTTAATGTGGAAATAAATATATGAGATCTATATGTGATAAACAATTTTTTGTGTGAAAAGACAATTTTATCAGAGTAAATATACTTTTATTTATTGAGAAGTTGATACTCTGTTCATATAATCTAATCATACTAATATATACTAATATTATAAATCTTTACTAATATTATAAAGCTGAAGAGTTTGTTTGTTTGTTTGAACGCGCTAATCTCAGGAACTACTGGTTCGAATTGAAAAATTCTTTTTGTGTTGGATAGATCATTTATCGAGGAAGGCTTTAGGCTATATAACATCACGTTGCGACTAATAGGAGCGAAGAAACAGTTGAAAATGTGGAAAAAAAAACGGGGAAAATTATTCATTTTTGAGGGCTTCCGTTGCGTGTGCTGCAAAAACCGTTCTAGATACTCAAATGATTCCCAAAATAACTATTCCACGCGGACGAAGTCGCGAGCACCAGCTAGTTATTAATAAAATAGAAGTTAAAAACAGTAGCCACATTGTAATGGGATACGTTGTAGTAAAAAATGGGGTGTGGCTGTGTCATGGACACGACCGCGTGTTTTACGTGAATACGGTGTATGAGTAATATTTTCCTTGAGCGTATTATATTATGTATGTATGTATGTATGTATGTATATATTCAACGAATTCGAATATAAAATCTATATACAAAAAAATTCTTTGATCCTTTCGACTCATCGATTCATCACTTTTCTGAATTGTTTTCCACTACAAAAGCATATTTAAATATGTTTTCTTATTCTTATGTATTATGTGGTTTTTTTTTAATATAGAGGGGATTTTCTTATTTCGACTCTTTTGAATAATTTTGAATAAGTTAAAAATATAATAAGAATTGTAATAAAAACAAACATATTTAAATATACCATGAAAATTGCATACACTAAGAGATTAACCAATATCAAAAAAAGTCCCAGACTGAAATGAAGCCCAGATCTCGAAATTAGTTATGCTGTCGCAAAAACTTAGTTATACTCTAAAAACCTGGCAGTATAATTTCTAAAAAAAATTCGAGTAAATAATTTTATGATGTACGTAATAATTACTGAAAATCTGCACTTTATGTAAAATAGTTTTACCTATGTCTTTCCTTCGTAGTTCAAGCAATCTACGTACAAAATCACATCAAAATTGATTCAATGTATGGTCGTGAAAATGTAAGAGGCAGACAGAATTACACTAATTTTACATGCTAATTTATTATCAGCTCACTTAAACTGTTACTTTACATACTTACACGTAGCGTTACTCTACATGTTGACTTGTTTAGAATTTCATAAGAAAAGTTAATGTCACCTGAATTTAAAGACGCAAAAGCGACAACAGATTTTATTAGATTAGTGTCAGCCTAAAAGTAATGTAACAATTTAATACGTAGATATTAGTAAAAAAGTTTAGTTTAATATTCAAATGTATTGAATCAGTATGTCTTACTTGGGAAGCATAAAATAAAATAAAGGCTAAAATAAAAAATAAAGCTAATAAAAGAGTTTGGAAAATCTAGTTCATAAATATTTGATTTGATATTGTGGCGTAGCTATCAATCAAATTTAAGAAAAGTAATTTTAATTTTTACATAGCTCTATCATCTTATTTAGGTACCTACACTTTAAATTGACCATCCAAACAACTATGTCCTATAAAAGACAAATTGATTCAATTTTACTTCAGAAGTTTAACAATTGTCTAAACAAATTTCAATATCAATTTAGTTTATTACAGCAATTAATTTACTTTATATTATAGCAATAACGAAATAGATTGCGTTATTTTATTACAAATTTCATTTAATCGAGAGACTCTAAACAAATCAATTAGGCACAAATTTATGTACAAACAGCCGATCCATTAAAAATATCGATGTAATAAAATATCAGCTCAATTTGAAAGGCACTGAAGAGTTACAGCTATCAGTTTAATTAATTCGCACCTTTAACGCGGCAGGTCCGCCGATTTAGTCCGCTACGATCGGTTCGTTTAATGTATATAGTGTTAGAATCTGATAAGATTGCTATTAATCACGAAGCGAGTTCCGCGTCGGCTGCGATGTTCCATTAACCAGGGGCGGTATTCTATCGCGTCGCTCGCGTATTACTTTACCTATATAAACACGAAGCTAGAGGTGGCCTATTCTATTCCGACACGATCCGTGAGACAAACCATAGGACCGGCTAACAACGTGTTAGTCTATACTCAAAATTAAAACATTCAAAATGTCTCGAATATTCGTACTTATTCCAATAATTTTTATTTTAAATTAGCCTACAAGCTAAATTTTAGGCTCGGTAAGATAAATGCATAGATGGAAGCAAAAAGAAAGATACGGTACATTGTTACATTACTTTATCCATTATTATTTAATTATCCATTGTTTAGTGTACATGGGTAGGCTGTCTAATTTTGGTTAACGACAACGCTTCCAGTATAGTTAATTTAGATTATAAAAACCCCGAGATCAACCCTGTGCCTGTCTGCATACAAAACGATTAATTAACAAGGTCAACAAAATTTCATAAACGCAGATAGTACAAACAACAAACTCAAAGAGTACGCTTCAAGAGGGTACGCAAGAACAGCTGGAAATTAAATAACTTGATCGGACAATTTCAACAAATTTGTTAACGGAAATTAAAAAAATATCTTAATCCTATCTTGGTTTATGTAGTCGGTGGAAACTATAGTGGCTTTATTGAAAATATTCAAGTATTAACATATTTTTAAACACTACTACTATACAGCAAATAGAATAGTTGTACTAAATTAATAAGTAGGTACAGACACGGAAGGCGGTATTTTTTGATTAGGCACGAGATGTGAGGAGGTTCCTTCCTCGGTAGCCCTATCAACCAAACGCTTGTACCTTGTTCCCAACTTGTTCCGCTACCAGTAGCCAGTAATTTAAAGATTTTTCAATGAAATTTATTATTTTGATATATTTTTATTGCAGTAAATAGTTAAAATTATAAACTAGCCCTCGATTTTCTATTGAGCCTTGTACTGTTTGTGCATAGATATAACTAAATCATAGTTATATACAATGTCTCGCGTTCACCGTATGGTGGCAACACTGATAAGCGACATATATCGTGAATATCCGAGCCGGTGCCCGCCAGACACCACAAGCCCAAACAAGCTATATCTGCTGTAAGTTGTTGATGATTTGGGTGTCCCGTAGATTACTTGATACTGCAGCATCAGATCAATGTTTATCTACTATGTTATGGAAATACCACCGAAGTCACAGCATACCGAATTTCACATCAATCGAACCTGTGAAACTTAGTGAAATCTCTTCGTCGACGAGGAAATAAGCTAATGATCTTCAAACGCCTGAACAAATAACCATAATCTAATCAAGCAGCCTCGATCACGTCAGCTTTCAAACAAAAAAAGGTTAAAAATATATTCATCCATTTGGGATCTACGATTCCATAGGCAGACACATATACGCACAGAGACACACATGTCAAATTATAACACCCCGTTTTTGCGTCAGGGGTTAATAAAGGTCTCTTAAAGAAATATGTATAGATTAAAGTCTTATTTTTATTGTTGAAAATCAGTTGCTACGTAAAAATAAAGATTACGTTAGGTTCTGTTATTAGCTCTTATTATGCAAAATATGGAAAGTTGAACGAAAAGCAGCGCACGTCCGTCGCTAAGAATATTTATTCGAACGTCGCGTCTAACAAAATGCCAGTCAGTTCTCTTGCAGCCCCGTTGAACATGCTCAGCTGTCTTTTGCAAAACCTAATATATAATACAATTATATTGACGATTTGATATACGACGCGATATTTATATAAAGTGCGTGCTAATGTTTTTGAATGCCGTAAATACATATATGATTAAAAATACGTCATGTCAACGAGTATCCAGAAAGTAATTTGCAGACAATGCCGGAAAACATTATTACTTGCACACTGTCTCTCCACTGTAAACAAGTGCAAACAAAAGGAACCTCCAGTGCAAAAGTTGAATGAGATATGAAAAAGATAAACGAACATTTTAGAATGATTTATGTTACTACAAAAGGACATTTTAATGTTGTAAGAGGAAAAATGTTACGTTTCTTGATGTGATTTTTTGAACATTCACTTACTTATGAAAAAACTGAAAAATCTGTGTTTATAAACAAATACGTATTTCATGTACACTGAATTTGTCAGCAATTGTCACTACTTTTTCTCTGGAAGTCCTTTCTGGGACTGGCAAGGGATAGGGAAATAGGCTCTGACCTGACATCCCTTACTCGTTCAACAGCACAAATGCTATTGTTTTAAGGTGGTCTTCTGTAAGGGGGCGGTTACTGGCGCCAGAGGGTCAATTCTCAAATAAATGCGAAAAAGCCCTACTAACATTTTTTACATATATAAACATCTTTTCATCGAAAATTTTGTACATACTCAAGCCAGAGTTCCATTGTGCTAATGTTACGAACTTAGATTATACAGTAAACCACAAATGCATTCAGTCAGTGGCAAGCTTATATATAATTAAAGCAAAAGCCGCCTTGCAACAACCTAAGGCCGCGGTCGCGATCCTGATCGCTTTACTGCTTACTTTTTTAATAAAAATGCAGTAGTAATAAAGCCTTCTTTGTACAGAATTGAGGTCAACTCTTTTAAAAAGACGCCAAGATGTAAGTAGTTGCATTCGTATGAAAGGCCCGTATAAAAAAAATGAAAAATGTCTTCATGTCAATCAGAGCGTATATTCATTCTATTGCTCTTATATTGAGATGTTTTTTACTAACAGTTTATTATTTCGCGTGCAAATAATTCAAAGAGGCATTGTGGTAATGAAGGGGTGCTATAAATCTTGTTTAGAAAGCAAAGAAAAACAAAAAAACGTTGCGAGCCAAACTAGCAAAGTAGTGGAAGGTTGTTTAGGAAGCGTTCGCCGGCGGCCAACTCTTAACTTCCTGCTCGAGTATTGCAAACCACGTCCCCGCCACTTCTATTACGTACGGTAGCGCTTGTGTTAAGTATTTATTCCTCCAATAGCAGTTTAGTTTGGCACACAGTTTCCATTTCCCGAATATTGAGGAAGTTTGTCACAGAAACGCTGGAGCTGACCAAAGCGGCAACACACGCATTAAACAAGTTTATTAAAGTGTGTTACCGGGTACACACATATAGTTTTAATAGTTGGTGCCCACGACTTCGTATTATGCGTTGAAAAATCTGACAACTCTATCGCTATGACGAACGGTGGCAAAGATTTTTTAAAAGATCCCACGGAAACCTAATTTTTTTTCCAGGATAAAAAGGTGTTCTTTATATTGATCAAGTGTTTTATTCGTGTTATTCGTTTTTATTCGTGAATAGTTATGTTTGGTAGGTAAAGCCTAAGTTACGAAGCAATGGCGATGTTCATCCAATATCACTTCTCGAAGAAAATTATTTTATGTTGTTCCTAAAACTCTAAAATTAAAAATTTCTTCTTAACATCGTTTTTCTAATCGTTAAAACTATATTTGATGGTTAGTTTTAATCAGTACGAGTTCACACGAGGCTTACATTGGTGTAAGCTTAATCCTCTTGAGAAGACTATGTCCACTAATTATTAACCTACGCGAAATCACACTGTAGACAGGTTAATACGTCATTTGTGAAATATTGATACGTAGCGGAAGCTGTGTAAGTCCAAGATAATTATTATGGCAACGTGCCATGAATAATAATTTTGTAACCAGATAATAAGCTAGGTGGCGACGCGCGCGACAGGGGGCGCGTAGAAAAGCTGTGTACTCTAAACCGAGTCCTCTGTTAAATTTACAAACAGACCGTCTAATGGGATGGCATTAAAATTTATTAAGTCTTTAAATTAACTCCTTAAAGCTTTTGTAATCCTTTTGCTTTTAATCTTTAAGAATTACTAGAATATTCTCTTTATAATTTACAATAGTTATTTACACATTTAACGTTGCTGGGAATTAACAATCTCAAATCTTATTGAGACAAAGTAAAATAGTTAAGTCTTCTATAGAAATTCTTCAGTTCATTTCAAAATAACAGTAGAAATCAAATAATTTTATTTGGTTAAATAACAGAAAAAAGGATAATGCGAGGTTTCTTGTCGAGACATTTTTAATAATGCACGAATATTACTTAAAAATCTTATAAAATATTTCATACTTATATTGACACACAATTGAAACAGATACACTATTTGACAGCGTGATGACATGTTAAAATTCCCAAATCCAATAAATTTTATCCAGATTTTATCCTATCTGTTGAGTATGTGCTTTATAGGGATTTATATATTACAAATTTGAATAATTTTTATCGTCTGTTAGGTTTATAATATAAACATTAAAAAGTAGTGCCACAGATACCTACAATACGTTAAGAACTTATGGTCGCAGGGGTATTATAATTTTATGGCGCATAAACTGTAAGTAAGGAAACTGAAACCGACAACAGCAACATCCACTTGGGTTAAGTTAGCATTAAAATAAGCTAACTTTTGCTTAGACTTTTTTTAAATGACTCTTTTTACATAAAAATCTCGCAGGGTGATAGTCCATTTGATCGTAGGTGTCCACAGTAGGTTATTAAAACTAGCTACTCCATAGAAAAAAGTAAAACATCACATTAAACGATTCATGATGCTATTATAACTTATGTGATTCATGTATAAATTAACCTACTTTTAATGATGAAGTCGCGGACACCAACTAGTATTCTATAAAAGTCTTGCCAACGTGCTAACATTAAAAAGATATGCAAATAATATATGAGAACGTTTTTAACACGTAGGTTGCTTGCGTACACATATCAAAAACCAACCCTAATGCCAATGTGTGATTAATGGAAGCATGAACTTCTTGTGGCAGATTCGAAAGGATATGTTACTGAGCGAGGAGAATCTAAACTACATACAAATCACCCTCGTTCAGAATTCGGGTTTCGTATTCTTTTATATTCGCCTCTTAAAATGTTATTACAAGATATCCTAAGCTTTTATACTTGAGATAACATTACGTGCCGTTAGATATTTATCTAAAGTTGGCTTCATTAGCATATAATCCGCTTAAGAGCAGTTTCGGATCGATTAAATTTACTTAGTGAAACGCGAAGCTAATCGATTATCACGAAGACCGGGGTTGCGTAAACTTGTATAAAGGTCTCACTAATTTAATTCTAAAGAAGCGTAAAAAATATGTCTCAGTAGGAGTTTGCACGAAGTTAGATACGGGGTAAGCACACGGCTCATTAAACTTCCTCCATTCGCATTTGCTTACGTCCCGATTTAGGAGGTTCTCGAGGATCGCAATGACACTTGTTTGTTTTATCGCCGACCTTTTAGGCTCACTCAACCTACTTCCGTTACAGAGGTAGAAAAACGACTCAAATGGAGGTAAGTAAATCCTTGCACACAAGCACTACGTACCCTGTACGTATCTCTCTAGAATATTAGCCGACATTTTAAATACAGCTACACTGTTATAAAAAATATGAAACTTTGTAAATATGTTTATGTTTGACCATGACCGAATGTAAAAATTGTATTACTGCATTGTAGTGTCTTCTGTTGGTGTACCTTAACAAATAGATAAATAAATAAATAAATTGCTCATCCACGCGTAAGCAATGCTCCTAATGCGAACCACAAAATGTCCAGATTATTGGTGTAGGTACTTAAGCATACAAGATTATACATAACCACCTGCCAATAAGTGGACCATCAGCCTGTCTGTCGACCTTAACATAAAAAAAACGTATAATATGCAAGACAAACATAAAATATTTATGCAGATTACAATATAGCCGTTACAAACAGATTGTAAATGAGGAAAAATAGGCACGTACAGCTCGTTGGATGTTTGCTTTATTAAAAGGGGGGAGGGATTTCTTTTTCTCTATTTAAATGTAAATTATCCGTTGAAGGTAGGGGACCGCCATCTGTTTTGGTCATAAACCGAACGGACGGAAATATTTCCGTATGTACATACGGACACAAGCCACATTATGACGCGCTAATTTCACCACCAATAACGAAGACTAGTTGCAATTAAATGCTAATTGCGCGTTCATAGTTTCATGCATGTAAAGTAACCAGATATTCAACGTAATATTACGTATGTAATCCCATGTGTAATCTTTACATAGTATAAATCCGGAAGTAGTATAATCTCTCTCTGTAGCCGCTAACTCTTTCGAAAGCACGCATCGGATTTTGATGCGGTTTTCACCATCAGTTAGGTAGATATTTTGTTTAAGAAAGTTTAGTTATATATGTATCTATTAACGTCGTTATACACATTAACAATTTGTATAACGTCTTACTTATGTTATCGAGGTCAATAAAATAATTCTTAGAATTTTTATCTCAGAAACAGCTTAACCGATTTAATGCGCTTTTCCCTGTTGTAGGTATTCATTAATCATGAATACCCGATTAAAGTATAGGATATTCTTTATCCTGGAAAAATTTAATTTGGAAAATTAAAAAAAGTTACTTTGGTATTTTCAAAAAACCAGCGCATATGAAGTTGCGGGCACCAGATCAGATAATATGACATATATTTATTTATATATCTCTTAGGAATCGTCGTAAAGTAATTACTTTATTCGATAAGACATCGAAAGTGAAATGTGACTAGAAAAGAAATGAAATTTTATTGGAGGACCAGTAACCTTTTTTATAGGTTCCGAATACAAATAAGGCCAATAAACATTGATCTGCCTGACACAAGATACGATACGTAAATCTATCGTAGAGTCTATTATATTGTTAGCGGAAAGAATAATAGTGTCCAAATAAAATCACTATTTTTGAGCAAATATATAGAAAAAACAGTAAAATATTGGTCCAGAAAAAAGTTTCGGAGACAATATTCTTTATGTAGTTTATCTAAACACTCAATAAAACGACGTCTTATTCTATAAATTATTGTGAAAGAACATTCCCCTATCCCTTCCCAATCCATTATCCTAAATCCTACTGTAGTCGTAGCTCACTTGCAACACCTGTGGCATTGCTTGTGTAGCCACATCAAGTGGACCATCAGCCTAACATAAAAGAATACATTTGAAACAGTTTAAAAACATTTTTTTAAATGTCAAGTAAGGAAGGAAGGAACGACAATGAAAGTATATTTGAAAAGATGGGTAACTTATTAAAACCTTAACATAATATTTCAGTACATCTCACTTTTATTACCTGTCCACATCATACCTACTTATTTACATAAACATTATTTTCAAATATTTCCCAGGGTTGATATTATTTCATGATGTAGCTTTTATTTCTTTTAAAGGGTCGTTCAAAGAACATGGTCGTTCAAAAGACACCAAAACTTTTGAGATACTGATAGAAATAAATACCCAACGCCGCGCCAACGTAATCCCTGTTTATGTGCTATAAAAATTGAAGGACGATACAAAATCTCTCAATTGTACATGAACGTTGCCATGCAGAAGGCTCAGGGCTTTTAGGAAACAAGAAACTATTTTCGTCCTATACTTTTTAAGTAGTTTAGAGGGTACGGTAAATAAAGAACCGGATACCATACGCCACTCGCATACACAAAATAAGATCCCATCCGAAATCCGGAGTCGAAATACAGGCAAATTGTGATCGTCACGAAAACTACTAAGGTCACGCATCAGTGGGCTGACATTATTTGTCAGAGTGGATCGGAAAGCAATTTCGCCTAACTCGAGACTATTTGTCACACATAAAACGTGATCTATGGGACCGTCTCTTCATCGGCTATTTAGAGAAGAATTTCGACATAATAAACTAAATAATGTAATCACTGACTCGCTAATATTGACTAATATTATGTGATTTTTTTGTAGTATTTGTACGGTTGTATGTCACTTAAAAATGCGTGAACAGTTGTATAGATTTCATTGAAACTGCATGCAGTGCGATTGGGGAAGACTGCCGCCCGCAGTGTCCCCTTCACTGCCGGGTATCCATGAGGATTTTCCAACTAAAAAAAGGGGCACACTGAGTTTCGCAATACTTTGGGCAGCCCTTCTGGCGGCAGTAACCACCCCCTTACAGAATACCACCGTGAAATAAGAAGCATATGTTTCGGTGAGTGAGTAAAGGATGCCAGAGCCCATTATCCAATGGTCGGTATTGCACATACACCACCTGTGGCGTTGCTTCTAAGTTTCTGTCGACCTCAACATAAAGAAACTGATAATTTCTTGGATTGAAATTTGGTTCCGAAGTTACAAAATCATACATTCAGGCCTTTGAAAAGGCCAGTAAGAGATAGTCCGAAAAGTACATTATTTTAAAATCTTGTTGTGGTCCAGTCCTATTCCATTAAGGCATTAAATTTGCAAGGATTTTCTAGAAGTTTTGTGTGGCAGATATTGGTGAATGTGGTAGTTTGTTTTATGGATTTTATTTATTACCTATATACTTAGGTAATAACATCGTGCTGTTAAGAGTTTATTGCTTTGTTTATTCATTCTCCATTTATGACTTAATGACGTATTAATAACAATAATTATAACATATAGCTAAGGATTTTGTAATGAATGATAAGGATTTTACATAAATATATACTTATCCAAGGACTCTTTAATTATTAAAAAGTTATAAATGTGCAGAAATAATTATCATATTTATGTTTTTAAGAACGTTTATAATAAATGCACACATATGAATTGTTATTAATATTATTTCCTGGAATTAAAAAAAAAACATTGAATACGTTTTAATATAATAGGTACCTAATAATATTCTAATATAGGCATTATTATTTGTACTACTCATTCGTTTAAAAGACTGTCTTTGATTCTACACATTGCTATTTAAAGCTTATTGTCTAGGTATGTGTCTATTTTTGTGAATTGTAGAACATTTATTAAGACATATTAACTATGAGAAAAAATAATTATTATATTAGAGTATTTGATGATTCTTTTAGAACATACATGATATTGTAATGGTTTAGTAGATACATGTTTTTGCACTTGACTGTATACCTATTCTAATAGTATTCTTAAAGCCTATATTTTGTAGCCTGAACTTTCTAACATTTTCGTGGTTTACGCTGAACAAAACAATTAGAAAAAAAAATTCAATTAAATTATTTTTAATTAAAAATAACAAAAGTATGTAATTAATGCAAAATATGCATATACTGCGATGGATATAAGAAAATATGAATGTATTGGGAAAATATTATGTTCGTTGATATTGTACACAAGTCGAGACCGGTATAGAGCAACAAGTCTATACCGGTCGGGAGCTACTTACGTGTCTGTAGTGTTGTCAGATCATGTCAGTTGAGATACAATGCATTCCGAACATGTTCAACTACGTCAGTCGAGGCGGGAGTAAATGGTTCTTGTACATGCGGCCAGGGATTTTCGGTTGCAGACAGTCAAATTGAATTGCGTCATGTCGGCCTTGCAATAATATAAGCTCAGACCAAATAAGAACTATAGACAGAATTTTGAGGACAACATAGTGAAGACGGTTTTATAAACACGTGTGCGTAGACATTTTACTGTGTTGAGGTTTTGTGCTCCAAGCTTAATTTTAGTTAAACCTCAATTTTTGTTTATTTTTACTGAAAATGTTGCATTTACACCCTTTTACTACGAAATTCGGCATTTACACTAGCTAGGTAATAAGGCGAGGCGTATGTATACGCCGAAAGCGTAGTTATACTCGCACCACTCTGTCGTCCACAGAGTTCTATCTTTAGTTCTTATTTTATCTGAGAATATAAGATAAAGTTTGAAATGAAAACTGGTTTCGAGAGACGACGAGCTGAAGCGAAGGCAATGTGTGGTTTGTTGTTGACTACGTCCCGGCTGCGTCCAGTCCTCGACGGACATACCCCACTCTGAAGCTAAGTAGTTAATTCTGTCAGTAGACTCGTCTGAGCATGGACCAACTTTAATGAAATATTCGTGTTCCTTCGAACCGCTACAAAGTAATCAGAATATTGTTATGTCTTCATTAGCAGCGCGCGCAAATATCTAATTCATAAATAATTCAATTTTGTTGTTCTTGTTTTATTATCTGTTTATGTTGTTCATTTAGTTGCTGCTGGACTAAAGCGGTTCGACGAAATAATAAAAGCTGTATGATAGCTAAGCTATAGCTAAGTAGTGGTGTTAGTGGTGTATTAGTTCTTCTAAAATCTTAAAGGAAACTCCGTGATGACATAATTATCTCTATCTGTTACGGTTGTCTCACATTTTTTTAAAATAAAATATTTAACTCCACGTACCTATTATAAATCCGTCATGTCTGTTTCTCCGCTATCTTCTTCTAAGCCGCCAAACTGACCTTAACGCGGTTTTCATTTATGAAAAGAGGGTTAAATGAAGAAGGTCTGTGTATATAAAAAAATTGCATCCTGTGCGAAGCTGGGAGCGGGTTGCTACCTAGATTTTTTTATAATTCACTTACTAGGCTACGAAGAACACGATAAGCACCTAACGTTCAGTTTTGAAACTTTAATGAAACATGTAAAATGTTTTCCACTTCAACAACATTTCGTAAGTTACTTACAGCGTAATATTCAAAGTACACCGAGTAGCTTACATAAAGACGCCATTCTTGAACACAACCTTATTCCAATTTTCAATAGCTTTACGATACTAGAATAGAAAATATTAGTTACAGAAAATTAAGTTACCCGCAAGTGGTTTCATTCTAAAAGAAGACCCCTAAAGGCCATTTATTATTAGGATATTTTGCATTATCTATATTTTACTGTATCTTTGATAGTTGCACTATAGGTACAACGAAATAACAATGTTACACCTGAAGTCCGAATACCCAAGGACATATTCCAATCTGATATTGAAATTGTGCCATTGTAGACGTGTGGGAACAAATCAGGGACGCAACATTTGGCGATAATTTAATATGTGGGAATAAAGGGCGAGACGGGCCGTGTACCAAACGCGGATATTATGCGTCACGCTTCGGCGCGTTGCCTAACGAGACACTTATGAAAAAACTCATATAACTTCACGTCTCACGCAACAAACGCGAGCATTAGCTAAATATAACAATAAAAAAAACCACCTCTTCAATTCGCAAATCTCTAAGATATTACTTATCTTAAGATATATATTTTTCTTTTACGTTATAGTGAGATAGTCTGTTACATTGAGTACCGCCTATAGAACTTAGAAATACTATTGGGTCAGAGATCCCTGATAGCCTAGATACCCTAGAATGGAATTACCATGGATAGCCCATGGAAGTAAAAATGTGTGAAATTAAAAGGGAATTAGAATACAAAGAGGACGTAAAATGAAAGAAATGAAAAAGATAACATTTGTGATTGATATAGGAGCGATTACATCCCTTTCCCCTGAGTACTTACTGAAACACAACAGCCAACGCTTATCGCAGCGGTATTATAAGAGTTACTATCGTTAGACGAACTGCCCATAGTTACTATACGTTGAGTATAGTTAACTATACTCTATCCAGATTTGAAACAGACAGAAAATCATAGGAAAATAACATAGAGATTGTGTTTGTGGAATGAAAACGGATGTTTGTACACAAATACCACGTAATTTGAAAATCAGGTAATTAGCGACTATTCTCGCGTATAATTCAACAGTATTATTGTCTTTAGCGGTTTCATATGTGTATTTACCGTTCTGTGGATAAGATTAATGTTTATTAGATCATTATTGGATAGTTATGGGCAATTAAGAAACTTGATCGAGAGGGTCGAATGACATATAAGTTATACCTAAAAGTGTACACAGGCATACCACAAAAAAAAAACAGTTTTATTGTCTTTCAGTCATTAGCCATTGTTATGATATTAAATTTGATATGATATGATAGTCAATCTATCTTTGTTTAATGATTACGTAATTTCTCGGGAAATGAGTTAAACCTATAATATAACGGCTATCTGATGTATACAATATAATGCCGTTGCCACTGTGTAAAACTTTGCTTACGGAATCAATTATTTAACGCTACGAAACGACAGATAGTTTTAGAACAATGTAAATGATATCATTAAAGGTAAATGCGTAACAAACGCTTCGTTACGTGAAGGGGCGACTGTCGCCTGCCTACTTGTAGCGAATTAAATGAAAGGAACCGCAAGGCAAATGTGCGCAGCCTGCGTTTCATTAGCGCTAATAGAGGCACATCAATCTGTGTTCATGAAAGTAATAATGAGTCTTGTGTCTCCGGTATTGATCGCTATCTAGCCTTTAATTATTTCAGAATGCCGACATTATTTCATTCGAATCGATTTATATTAAGTATTAACTGAGAACAGAAGCTAATCAGTTACCGTGATGGAATAATCCCAGATTATGATTAATGATTCCCATTGGAAAATGTTTGTTAAACTTTACGAGACAAAGTAAGTAAGCTTCGAACTGTGAGGCCACATATAAATGTATTTTTATTTTGAATATTAGCGAACTATTTTCATGATTGGAGATTTTATTATTAAAAATATTATAGGTATTAAGAATTTAAGAAGTTTTATATTAAGAAGCTTGAAGTTTTTATTATTATTAATATAAGGGTTCACAAAATAAACATAGTCTGAAATTTTTGCTTTTTAAATCTAACAATGTTTGTAAAAACGCAATTTTACACAAAAAAAAATTTTTAGTACTATTTATTCAAGCGCCATCTCTTCCGTTGTACTAGTATAGTTACCGATGAATCAACTGTTTGTTACCTCACAATTTAGTGAGATGGCGCTATATAAATATGAATATATTCTGCTTGAATCCAATAGTAACAATTCAATTGATTCAATTACCCGCGTCGGTTGCAGTGAAAAAGTCCACCAAACACAGCTCAGTCACCCTAATACTAATATTTAAAATGACTTAAAGTATACGTTATCTGTCATATATTGTCATAGTTGAGATTTCAATGTTCTAAGAAAACCTTATAATTACGCCGTGTGAGTAATAAAATCATTGATATAGTCGAAATACGATTTCAAAGTCCGAATCATACATGCACATATAAGTTTCTAGAACTACCCAATCACAAACTGTCCACAACTGGTCTTGTTTAAACCAATTCCCTTCACATTTGCCAGCTAGCTCGTTCGTAGGCATCGCCAGTCTCGTTTCTGGCGTCAGCCACTATTTTTTTGTCGGAACATCAACGTTGAAAACGCAAAACTGAAATCTCTGTCGTATATTTGCTTCGTTTTTACGAAAATTTACATTCAACATTGTGCGGATGTTGTTAAAAATTATGTTCATAAAACCAACATTTTATTTATTTGAATCGTGAATATTCACCAAGAATTTAAGAAGAGTATTCTCTTTGTAACTTTGATATTTTACAAACGGAAAAGCGGCACGTTAAAATTCTTGGTGCGGATTAAAAGCCTTTTTCGATAATAGTCAGTGACTGAAAAATAGGTACAATTTATTATTACTTTTGAAATGCAAATTTGTTTTAACCAATACGTTTTGTGTTCATTTACTTTTCAGCATAAAGAAAAAAGTGGAATTTTATAAAGTAATATTTTATTTTATTTATAATAAAACAAAGTGCAATTATATGGATTATAACAAAACTGTTGGAAATACAATATTATATTGTTAGTTTTCGTAATACGTTTAATAATATTTTGATTGTAGGTATAATTTTATTACAAGTTAAAGTCATAAGTATTTAAAATACTTAACATAAAAAGTAATTTTACTAATAAATCGAATGCGAGCCGTGTTTGTACATTTTTCTAAATCAACTTGTACAAGAAGTTAAAAAAATTGTATATTTTTTTTTTTTGGTTATTTTTGTCTGTTTATCTGTACACGCTAATAATTTAAGAAACGGAATAACCAATTTGAATGCAATTTTCACTGATGTATTGACGATTATCTGGACTAAACTATAAGATACTTTTTATTCTGGAAAAAAACTTAAACGTACAAGTTGCGTGCACCAAGCTAAGTCTTTTTGAGTAAATTTTGAGTCGTAACCGATTTGATTTTGAACAGTTTTCACAGTATTACGTGTGCTTGAATATTATGATTAAATAATTAAGTGCTGTATCCACTCAAAGGTGAATGATTATTAATTTATAAAGTAATCCAAGAGCTTCACGAAAACGGTAACGTTCGTTTCAGTTATAAATGGGGTCAAGGGTTCGTTTAGTGACTCACCTCACGATTAACTCGTTCCAATGGGACGATTTTAGAAATATATAATATTATTAAACTAACTATAATATTAAACTATTACAATGTCACGTGTCACTGTATGTCGGGTGTTATATTGCTTTACATATTTTGTCATGCGTTATATCTTTTATTTTTCATCGTGAAAGAAGTCGCGAGCACCAGCTAGTATAGTTGCAATCGTGGTGACAGACAGATTTAGTGCATCGTTCTTCTTGCTATCGCATTCACAAAACGATTTCATTACAAACTAGTGCTTTGTGAGCAACACACAACAGATCAAATAAAAATCCTTTTTGGTACTAAATCCACGTTCCTTTTAGGGTATAAGTGTGTGTTACATGTACTAGTAAATTCCTATAAAGCAAGACGTCTTTGATCTTGGCTGAGCACCGATATACCTATTACGTATCTGCTTATCCGGATGTCTCTTTGTTTGGCGTATTTGGTAAATCTCTTGGCAACATATCCAGGTTACTCCTCGTAAATATGTATATATTTCTTCGTTATTACAGTTGAAGAAACGGCAAGAAATGTTTTCTCCGCATAAACAATGGCAATTGTGAGGAAAAAATATTTCCCATGCAAAAAGTTTCAGTTAAATTCCAACAATGCACATCCGAGGGACCAGTTGTAGTGCCTGACTAACATAACATAACATAATGCGAAGTACCGAACCGCTTGTCTGAAACTAAGTGCCACATGGGCCGAACTGTTTGCAAACTAACGATTTTCTCCACGGACTGCAAGAGCTTGTAAACTGGCAGTTGAATTTCTTATTTATAAGTGGAACAACGACGTTAAAGTAATCTTCATTCTATAGGGATCGCTTTAAAGTAATTTAAAAAATTGTGAAGAATAGTCGAGTCTGAGAGAGGGCCGTTGAACGGCGGACGTCGTCGGGCTTGAGCTGACGACGGATGCCAGGCGACAAACGCAAGGAAATTGCTCTCCGCTGCCGGGAAATTGAGACGTTCCTCGTAAAAACGTCTCTATACAGAATTTAACCAATAGACAGTGGGGTATTTTCGATAGGATTTCGTATAGGCACGTAACAATGTTACATTAAATTGTCAAAAGAACACACGATGCACTGAATTTGATACATTTACAAAATAAAGTGACTTATGACAATGTATTCTTGCAATTTCTTCCGTTTTTCAAAATAATGGGTTTTTTAACGTTACATATAGAGTTAAGACATTACAGTCATGTAAGTTAAAAATTAAGATAATTACTATATATATGTTTATTTCAAATTATTTGAGAGATTAAACTATGTAATATGATGAGATTTATAAATGCTCTACAATGTTAGAAACTCTTTTCGCTCTTCGAACGAAACGGAAGAAAATAGCTAAAGTTTAAAAAATTAATGTCTCTAAGTTTCTTTAATTTCTTTAAGTTTAAGTTCTTTTAATTTTCTTGTTTATCATATTTCGTGTCAGTGCAATTTAGTAGTTTATCGTTGATATTGTAGTTATGAAAGTTCAAGCAGTCCGGGCGAAATATTTAATCAAAACTATCTCCTCTATGTACTTGCAATATATGGAGACTGAGCACTCTGCAAGAGTTTGATCGGGAAAAATTATTCAGGTCTCGGCACGATGACATAAGCATTAAATTTCAATATAATAATCGTTATTATAGTGAGGCCAATTAATTAAGTACAAACGAAATGGAATGGACTAGCGAATGTATGCCTTTTTTACTGTATACAGCAATAAAAAGGGTATCCCGTCTGGCGACAGTAACCACTCCCTTTGCAGAAGACCATCTTAAAGTGTGCTGTATTGCTTCTGTGTTTCGTTGATACTTAAGATCCCAAATTATCTTATCTTATCTTTTATCTTTTATCCTAACATTGTCGGCAGGCCATGGTAGCCACTTACCATCAAGTAGACCACCAGTCTGCTTCCCTACCATTATATTAAAAACTTAATTCTCTTTGTTACAGACTCAAAGGTCTTTGAGTCAGAAAACTAAGAGTCTAAGAGCACTTGTCCAAGAGGCTTATCAAATGTGAACAGTTTAAACGGTACCTACACTTTAAGAAAAATGTTTTAAAGCTTATTTCTTATTATATCTGGTTTTTACCATTTATTTTCTAAATGGTAATGGAATAAAAGGTTCAAACGATTACTCAAGTCAAATTCACGAAAAGGAAAATTGGTTGAAACGCCATAAAAAGAGCAAAACAGTCACAACCAAAAGAGCTTAACCAACGTTCTTATGTTATGCACCTAACGAAAGACGTAGAACGATCAAATGGATTTCAACAATTTTTCTAGTCATACAAGGAAATGAATTGACTGCTGATCGAGAGTAAATCTGAAAATGGAAAAGTAGCTGGGAATACTTTATAGTTGCGAACAATATATATTTGATATTTTTAAGTTATTTTAATTTTTAAAAAGCTAATTTTAATGGAGTATTGTATTAATGTAAACATTTAAATTAGGATTTCAAATCACGCCATTCCAAGTGTCATAAAATATTAGACGATTTTTGCTTTTTGAAAACATATCAAAATGGAATAGTAGTAATACATAAATAAATTAATTAATTAGGAATCTTCTTCTGAAAGTGTGTTATATAGAAACGGAAGGCCTTACTGCGCTTTGCCGGACAGATAATACTTTATATTGCTGCCCGTTTCAGAATGCCAGTTTGTTGTGTAATATCGATCATAAAGTCTAGTTCCTAATTTTATTGCATTAATTAATTATTTGTAATTACTTGTAATTCCAGTTGTGTTTCGGTGCATAAAGGTCTACCTTGCTCTATGCTTATGATTTTTTAAGCAACACGGTAGCCACAGTACAATCGAAAATATATTCCTACTTACACACTGAAGTACATTGCAAGCTAACAGTTACATGATGTCTTTCTTCGTTGAATTTAATGCCGCCTATAGACATTTAAAGGGTTTATAGGTTTACCTATATAATCTCTGACCAACTTTTATGAGCAATAAAGAACTAATAACTAACAAACCTTTCTTTGTGCGCATTTTATGATGCTATCATCATAAAATGTTGGTTCCTGATACATTTTATCTAAATCAATTACAAAGCAAACAATGAAATGTTGAAAATTAACGTTGAATGAAGCTTTTGTTTGTTATTTTGTTTAAATTAATTTATTTTGTTTTTTTATTATTATTTATTGACACAGAACCACCAAATCTAAATCTTATAAAATGCATTTTTTCTCGCATCGGTCTTTAGGTAGCCTCTGTAAAATTTGTTAGTTAAAAATGAAAAATATGTTATAAAAATTATTTTTGTAAATTTTAAATATGTTATAAAAATATTTTTGTATAAAAATATTTTTGTATAAAAATGTAATAAGAAAGGCAATACGAGTAATTTCCACCTATTCGTCTTTATTTATGATCATATAAAAATTGCACACCGGGCGAAGACAGGAGCGGGTCACTAGTATTTAATACTTTATATGATATTCGTGTACGAATTATCATATAGGTACATAAATGTCGCGGTAACATTTCAGTTGACGTACAGCGGTACAGAGAGATAGGTGTGCATATTTTATGATTTGACAATGAAAATGATTACTGAATTCATATAAGAGATGTCCTTTTGATGGCAGTGGTATACGTGTAGTAGATGATAACTAGTGTTATTCGGAACAAAGCAGATACGCTCATAATTCCAGGGGTTAGAGTCGATCGATAGTCATTCACCGTTCGCCGCAAACCTATCTGGAATCGCGTGACGGTTTATGATGGTACCAAATAACGCTATTCCAACATCCGAGACGAAATTACGACGTTGGTCGGGTATTATTAACGCTTCTCACATTTCCGACTCGTGACACACCGCCTTTATTAAAATCCCAATTAAGCACAAAAAGGAATTGTATACCGGAACACGGAAATACTAGGATACCGGTTCC
Organism: Synanthedon tipuliformis; assembly: GCA_947623395.1. Lineage (NCBI taxonomy): Eukaryota > Metazoa > Arthropoda > Insecta > Lepidoptera > Sesiidae > Synanthedon > Synanthedon tipuliformis. The sequence goes on along the minus strand of OX392408.1, from coordinate 6,581,306 downwards.
AGTATGCGGAACTAATCCCAGTTGTCATTGTGCTACAGTTCAGTAGTTGGCTACTGAAGCTTTTTATCACAAGCAACGTCCAGGAGGAAATAAATGCCGTGCGGACCTTGAAAACATAAAAAATATGAGAACATATGAAAATATGAGAATTGGCATCGAAATTTACCGAAAATTTCTCTGTTCTCAAATTCAATGTGTATATAAAAATTAATAATCAAATTGCTATAGTATACTTATTAGTAAGTACGTAACATATATCCATAGAGGTAAGGAATCATACTTAAATAAATTTAGTTTGTAAGTAATAAGAAATACTTCTATCCATCTTTATAAAACAGTTTATTTAACTAACAAGGTCAGTAGTATTCTTTTCCAAATATTCAAATATTGCAAGCCGACTTTTCAATTTAAAAAAAATATTCAATCAGTTTATATTTTGAAAACAAAATGAATCAAAAACCTGCAGGATTCCACTAATACTTTGATTCCACACAATCGAGAATGTTTAGTACCTTAAATACCAGTACAAAATTTATGTTGCGGGATTGAATTCCCTAAAGCACACACATTAATTGTGAGCCATCCAAAGTGGTATGGAATCCCGAAATATTTAAAGTGTACTCGCTTATAAATACATGTTAGCAATTCATTAAAAACATCTCATAGTAATGAAAGCCCCCGAAAACTGTTGTTATACGTACATTTTTAAACAGCGTATACATACATCACATGTAATATTAATAAATGCTTTATGAAAAAGGATGATTAACTTTAACAAGGTGAACTAACGTGGGGACAAAGTAAAAAATGTCTTATTGAGATCAATAAGGTTTGTGGTACAAAAGAGTAAAGTACAGTAGCTACAAAAGAAAATTATTGTTTGAATTTTACAGAAAAATCATAAAATATTCAATTGAATTTATACAAGTCTACTTGGTTGGCAATCGCTTTGAACGTGAAGCTATTGTATGAATTTTTTTTTATTTTTCTTTGAACTACTAAAATTAGAAAATACCTTCGAATTTTAATGTTATTTAATGATATATGTTATTAATTTATTTAATGATACTGTTTAATGATATATGTATATGCATGTTTACTTTATATTTTATAACATGTCTTCAATACTTTTCTATACATACTAATATTATAAAGAAAAAATATTTGTATTTTTAAGATTGACTGATTTTAAAAATTCTTTCACCTATAGAAAGCTACAGCTATATTTTATAAAGTTAAACATGATAACATGATTGGGTTCCATAAATCACAACCATAATTTAATTTGTAGTTACTTATACTTATATCTGATTCTGATTTCAATTACATAGTGTAATAAGAAATACTACACAATTATCAAATATAAATATTATATTTTCACTATCAAAGGTCGCCTGCTACAATATTTAAACAGACCGCAATCACAAAAAAAAAAAAACAAAATTGATTTATCCGGCAAATTTTGAAACTAAACTTTGTCTTTGCATTTCCGTTTTCACTGCTTTACGCAAATTGCTACGGTAAATGGCACACGACTCGGGCTACCCGCACAATGCATTCCTGTAATTATGCGAAAAAGGCTGCGAACTTTGCTCGCCAAGCCAAGCATCGCGCCCAGTTTCAATCGCGCCGCCTTTCCCCGCGATCGCGCCCTCCGCCCCGACCTAAAACCAAATACACGCCGAAACGGACGCCTGAATGCAAGCATTTAGCTCCAGATAAATGGGAACAGGGCATCCGAGCCGCACTAAGTTTCGCGAAAAATAATTACTCTACAATCCCAGCTGAAAGCTGGAAAGATTTTTTACTAGCTGCGGCTTTAGAAGGAAGCTTTAGTAACAATCAAGACCAATTAGTTTTATAAGGAATTAAATCTTACGGTAACTGAAGAAAATACCTGTATTTTTTTGTACCGTGGTTATTCATCTTATGGCAGAAAATTTCGGTTGCAATTGTGATAGGTATTATAGATCGATAACGAATTACGTTGAATGTTCGCCCACTGAATGGTGAGATTGAATGCGGAAATGGTACCTGCATCCGGCTTCAACAATCGGACCGCCCGCTTACACTCACTGAATAAAATAATCTTTTATTTTTCATGTTGGATGAGTTAATTATTAAACTAAGCAAATACCAATGGAGTGGTTGAAAAGATTAAAGATAACTAAGTATGCAATTAAAGCACAATTTTAATCTTTCTGAAATTAAAATAACTCTATATTTTTTTATAAAATATTAAGTACGTGTGAGTAACACTTGTGATTTTTTTAAATATATATATATATATATTTTTAAGAACGTTTACCTTAATTATGGAAGAGGTATCAGCCCTGATACCTTAAGTTTACTAGTTTTATAGATAACACTATATATGTTGCTAATGTAGCTTTCTATAGGTGAAAGAATTTTTAAAATTCTTATACATGTTTTTGATGGTTTTGGCTTAATCTGTTATGTGTATTAGATTAAATATACAAATAAAAAGGACGTTACCCTATAACTCTAAAAAATCTTTATTATAAGTCAATTATAGGCAATGACCTCCCAGAGCCAATTGTTTAATCAATCTAGTTATATATAGGTTTGACATACTAATGTATATTATATGTGTAGGTATAGGCGACTTTATCTAGATAGTTTTAATAGAGCTGTCAATATATGAATATATGAATTTTGTACGGAGTTATACGAAAAGCAAACTTTCGTGTATTCTGTTGACTGTTGTCAAAAGAAGAAAATGGCTTTGAAGATTAATAAATATTCATTAAATATAATCTTCCATTAAGAAAGTTTGGATACCTGATTAAAAAGAAAAAAAGTGAGTTGACTCAAGTTGTGATTGATACGGAAAAGTTAGAGAAAGAAAGAAATATATTTGTTAATAAATATCAAATACAAGCGACCCGCTCCCGGCTTTTTCCGAGGTGCAATTTTAAAAAACTTCCCAGTTTATCCCTCTTTCCAAATGTGGAAACCAAATTAAAATCGGTTTACCCTTTCTAGAGTTTTTGAAGCCAATTTAACGTTTTTATATTGTTTAAAAGATTTGCTAGTCACATTGATGGATATTTCTGTCCTTTACACGATTAGATATTACATAACTTCTAACTATATTTTAAATTACCCACTTTGGAACTTGACAATGTCGAGTTTTATTTAGGAAAGATCCGTATGAAAAATATATTGAATTTCATTGTTATTGTAGTGGTTTTTCATTTTTATAAATAAGAAAGTATGGAGAGAGAGCGCATTTAGATGCTTTGGCCCATATTTTGCCACGTTAGTCCTAATGTCAGATTTTCCGGCCGCTGCAGTAATGTATTTAATTATAAATGACAAACCAGTACGGCGGCATTAGTTTTGCCGTAACATATCTCTGAGGAATATTTTCTGAATTTCGCTTTGACTTTGGAATATAGTTTACTACCAACTCCACTTATAAATTGAACTGAATTTGATGAGGCCACGAGCGACTTCATTATACTGTCGCATACCTTTGCTACGAAATTCCGCTCGAAACCTACTTACTCTTTTTTAAATTCACATATAAAATGCTATATTTTCCAACTACATTTCTACAAAACTTGGATGTGTTTGAAAGACAAAATAGGGTATCTCTATGACCGAAAAGCTTTTTTGCATTGTAGAAATGTTGCAATATTACATTCGTTCCCCCGTATAGCATTGAACATGTCATTCGCGAATATGTTAAAAATACTTTCAGTAGAGAAATATAAAATTTCAATATTACTAAATCTGCATCGCATAAAACAGCCGTCACGTTTGAAAGGGAATATTAATATTTCTATTTGTTATAAAAATAAAATTTTATATGAACAATGAGTGCGAAATATATACCTACCTACATACATACCTACAGAGATATTTATGTTTTTTGAACTTGATTAAATAATTATTTTGATGACACCATGAGCTTTTTTGTAGTAGCAGGGCGACCTGCGTTCCGCAGTGTATAATTCTATCAAGATGGCTATCGCGGTTATATAGACGAAGGAACCACTTACCATCAGTCTTCATGCCAACATCCTATTTCCATTAACTTTAAAGTTCTAAGCACGCATAAGCTTCAAAAATATGCATTTTTCACCTTAGTCAGTCTTTTTCTGCGTAGACTGTTTGCACAATGTAATCAGAAATTTGCATATTATGTATGTTATGTTTGCTTACACTACACGAATTAAACTTACCGTAATAAAGCTTGATATACTTATATACTTATTTCATGTGGCCGTATCTTTGAAAGAGCTTCTCTTACCTGAAACAATTAAAAGTTACATACTTCACCATTAAATATTTCATTTAAATTTCATTTATTCTCACAACAAGAATAACAAGAGAACAATAGACTATAAAAAACGACATCTAATGTTAAAATAACGGCAGATTGTATTGCAATGCCATCTTTGCGTATTTTCAGTAACTATACCAAGAGGATTTTTCAGAACAACTTCAGTTTCAGCGACATCTAGAGAGAGGGATTTGAAATTCTGAAGGTTTCGCAACACATATTGAAGAGGGCGTTCATGTCTTACATTTTGTATACGTTTGCCTACAGAGGGCGCTGTGTAATGTAAAATAAACTTTGTAATGTATGATGTATGTAATAATTTTATATACAAATATTTTCTTTAGTAAGCTATTTAGGGTAAATTTTCATGTTTAGGGTAAAACCCTCGCTTTGGTTGTAATTAATTTTCGTAAAATAATATTGTAATTAAAGTGACTAGAAATGTGACAAAGGTATCATTAAACAAAGACAGACAGAGTGTTAAAAGTACAAAGAAATAAGCCACACAGAAACAATGTCATCATTAGAAAAGCATTATAACAATTATAAGAATCTTTTTTGTATTGCTATCGTGTAACGAGTTTGAAAATAATGCGCGGAACGCTCTACAGCGCGTAAAGAAGGCCGGGCTGTTATTATGATATTGTTTTTATTTTTCGTTCAGTCGCCGCCATAAAATATTACAAAGAGAAGAGTGTTTATAAGGAAAAAATGAACAGTGAAATATGTAGTTGAAAATTGAAAAACACGTAGGAAGGGTTCTTACTATAATAGTCACTAGCTGGCCATATATTTTCGGTTAAATTGTATTGAAGCAAAATAGAAAAATTATATTTTTTTTTAAATTACCTTTTTATTACTTCGTTAGTAAGAGCAAAATAAGAGATGGGAATAAACCCTGTTTTTTAATTTACTAATCATTCGCTTTTTTTATAAATATAAATCTCCCAAATTTTGAATTCTCAATTTATGTTGATCTACATTTAATTTATTGTATAATATTAAGAAAACCGTTTAGTTATTCTAGCTTTCGCCCGCGACGTCATCCAAGTATTGATCGCTATCATTGACATCATTGTAATTGGTTATAATAATAACCATAAACTAAATAAACCATTCTGATTCTGATTGTATAATGTAATAACGTTGTATTATCACAATATTTATGATTGCTTTTTGAAGATAGTAGTTTTAACAAATAAACAAATTACAATTTACCATCTCAACAAAAAACAAGTTCAATTTTATTAAGCAGAAGCAATAAAAACAAGCCAATTTTATCCAGTTATACATATAACTTTATGTTTGTGTTTTTTGTAGAGGCAAGCTCGACAATCCATCTGAGACACGGGGACAAGCCCCCTGAGAGTAAAGGACCCGCAGAGAAACCTTTCAGAGGCTTTTCATAACACTCCACTACACCTTAGTTATGTAGTGAAAACAACCTTTTTTTAGTTTAAACTAAAAATGGCTTTGAGTTAAGTTACAATAACAAATTTTAAGAGAGACGTTTAATAGAACAAAGTAAATTTTAATTATTTTAACTAAAGACGTTATACCATTCTTGTCAAGAACCATTCTTATCTTATATGAGTGACCACCGTGAATTAGTAGTTTATTGTGTTCTTCGCTTCGGTACATGAGTGAAGGATGGTAGAGTCAATATTAGATCCTTTCATTTTATTCCTCACACTCTATCCTAACAGAGGCGTTAGCCCACTTTTACTTATCGGGTACATTTTTTATATTTTTAGATGATTCCTCGGAACTTAACATTTTTCCAAAATAAAAAGTATGCTATACAAGTATGTTAATCCATGTAATTAACTCTATCTGTGTTACAAATTTCATTCAAATCCGTAAACCTTTTATGCGTGAAAGAGTAACAAACATCTAGGTATACATCCATATTCACAAACTTTCACATTTATAATATTAGTGTAAGAAATGTTGGAAATAAGAAATTTAAGAAGATGTATTATATACAATAATTATTTATTCGCGTCATTGGGATCTGTAACGAAGTTACAACATTGTACCACATACAGAATCGGAATGATTATGAAGTAGAAACAGCATCGTATATTGTGGGTCGCATTTGAATTAGTGGCAACTTTTGTGTCAGATACAGAAGAGTGGTAATCGTGTTACGTTGAAACATGGATGCAAACAGGGGCAGGTGGCTTCCACGGAAGCGACCATACGACCGCAGTGCGCCGGACGCCGCCTGCTGCGGTCACATCTCGCGCTCTTGGTTTGCTAATTAATTCCGAAACGCACGTACGTTGACCATTACTCCTCTTCAAATCACATCCTCCAACTAAGACAATGTTTTAAGCCTTTGAAAGAAATTAAAAATTATTATAATAAATTCTATTACACTAACAAATTTTCTCCGCTGTTGTCTGTTTCTCCGCTAACCACTTATAAACCACCTAACTGATTTTGATACGATTTTTTTACAAGAAGGAGGAATAAGTGACTAAGGTTTGTGTATTATAAAAAGTTGCATCCCGACGAAGCCGGCTATATTATAATATTAGTATTAATACCCGGAGGTCGATTCCCGGCAGGGTCAACTTTGGAAATTAACTTTTCAAAGTTGGCTCTGGTCTAGATGTGCAGGGTTGTATGGTCAACCCATAACGCAAGCCTGTAAGTGCTTACTTTGGGGGAAATACAATTGCTTTTTAGACTTGGCGATTTGTATAAATATTTATGTAATATATTTTTGATAACTTTTCATTTGAATTAGTATTTGAAAAACGCAATATATATTATGTTAGTTTTATTATTTTAAACCTTATTTTATAATGTATACCGACGATAAACGTTATTTTTTTTTACCTCTTTCTATAGTGATTGCATATTTATTGAAATCCGAGGAGAACGCGCTACTGCCTGGAAAATCTCGGGAAAATATGAAAATGCGTTAATCTTTACTATTAATAGCCTAGTAGATAATTTATCGATAAAAAATACAGAAACCCAGCTAGATAATTTATTTCATTATATAAGAGAAAATGTAAATTCGACTAGTAAATACTCTTTAGCAATAAACTCACAAATAAATAGATAACTGCGAATTGGTTTATTTAAAATATGTTCCTTAAGAGCACACTTTCCAACCTCGAGCAGCTTTTTAATTCCATACTACGTAATTCCATAATTACTAATTAGTTATTGGTTGTAGCAATTCATAAAAAAATGTTATTTCAGAGACATAAAGTGAAGATTTGGATGAAAAAAAAATATCTGAAATTAATTTTATATCTGTGGTATACTTAATTAATTTCTAAAATGCGCAGAATGTCTGACATTTTTGCGGGTTGAAAATTCTTGTAATTAGCTACTGACTAAAAGGCAAAAATTTTTTTTTATGAAAACGTCCTAGCTATAACGTACTTTTAAAATTGGGATGTCAATTATAAAGATTGTTTTACAAACCACAAAAAAAAATCTAAAATAATGGAATTGTTTTATTATTTTCGCGAGTTCCATAAGTGCCGCGAATGTCTTGCGCCGCATTCTGTTTTCCATTTATATTAAGTTGAGACAACAAGTTCTCCTTATTACCTATTACTGACTTCCCACGCTCGTATAGCGTGTCCTTTAAACAACAACATACAATTCATTATTTAGCCGCATTATTTTCATTATTCCTTCAATTCATTAGTATTCATTATTTGTTCCAAACAATTTTATGATTGACACTAATTGCCATCGGAACACTCGCTATACAAGTTACAGAATATCTAAGCATAAAATAACCAAAAAAGTGACATAGAATATTTGGCAAAACAATTCTCCGCGACTGCGCTACGTCGTAGCACAGGGATTCGTAGACAAATCGTAGACTTTACGACGTAGGATCGTAGCAAAAGCTCGTATAAATTGACCAAGAGAGATTGGTGCCTGAATTCGTTCAATTCTAATCACTACATAGTATAAAACAAAGTCGCTTTTTCTGTCCCTATGTCCCTTTGTATGCTTAGATCTTTAAAACTACGCAACGGATTTTAATGCGGTTTTCACTAATGGGTAGAGTGGTTCTCGAGGAAGGTTTATAAGTACCTAAGTTACGCGGGCGAAGTCGCGGGCAGCAGCTAGTAATATTATAAATGCGAAAGTTCGTATGGTTGGATGTTTATTACTCAAACGGATTTAGATGAAATTGGGCATACATACTCGTATAGTTTAATACTTGGATTAATATATGGGATGCTATTTATCCTGAGAAAATGTTAGGTTACTGTAAGATTTTCAAAATTAAATTACAGCGCGTATGTACAAAGTCGATAAGCTAGTTATTTATGTATGTGTTTAAATAACTACTTATATAATTATGTAACCATATATAATTGCCAGTTGTATGTACCAGAAATCAGATATTATTAATAGAAAAGAACAGTAACATAAACAAATTGACAACAATTTGATTTAGAAGATAAGCTAACTAATATCTTCTAAATCGGACTAACTTTATGACCGTCGGTAATATTTAAATTGAGTATTACACTAGCGATCTAATCTTGGTTGCTGAAGATAATTACATTTTGAAAACAATTAGAAGCTTGTATCTATGAAGAGATCGAGCAAGATACAACATAAAAAGAAAACAATCTGCAGATACCTAATGAGTTCGTGTGCTATTGAATATTAGCGTGTTTATGTTGTTTTTAAGAACAAAAAAAATTCCTTTTAAACGTTAACGGAGAAACGGAAGATACTTACGGATACCGCGGAATAAAATACGAAACGCCCGAATCATATAAAGACGTAGCATGTAAAGAAAACAGATAAATCTGTGAGGGATAAGTTATGCGGACGATACGAGTGTATACTTTATGTTGGAGCCATATCGAGAGTATGAAGTTTGAGAGTGTAATACAAAAGAGCGCATCAACATTCTGCTAGCAAACGAACGGTTGCCGGCGGGGTGGTGCTGGGGTACGGCGGAGGGGCGAAAGCAACTCTTATTAAATCCCACGTATGTAGACAAACGGCGGCAAGCCGCTGTGTTGTTCGGACTCGATGACGATTGTTACACAGAGCGGCGCCATGATGGCGCTCCGTCGTTCTCACAAAGGGCTCAAATTACACCTTCCTCTAGCCTTGGCTCTTTGTGTACACTAAAATTGTGCTGATCAAGCTCAGCTGTTCCATTCTTGTTTGCGCCTAACACCGTAACAACAGTAGTATTAGATTAAACATTTGGAGTAAATGTATTAATAAACATAATAAAATAACATAACATTATAAAGAGATATTAAAATGAATGTTTCATGGTAAAAAATCTTATAAAGTTACACAATCTTAATTATTATTAGTGCTTAATCTACTGATTATATCTCTCTTTGCGACAAAAGTAAGAAAGTCAAAATGTGTTATTTTAAATCTTCTCATTAGTTAATGGTATTACACAAAAATCGAAAAACAAGCGCAAATTTCGTAGAAGTTAATCTACTAAAAGCCCGTTTGAATGAAGTTTAAATTTATAGTTAGTGTATAAGAAAAATGACGACGTTTGAAGATTTACGCGAGCGTTCGTGGCTTAATGAAAGCCACTGTTAGGTTTGGAAAAAGTTTAAAAGACGGCCTGCGGTGGTGCGGGTCAAGTGCGCGTCATACCCCCTTGACCTCGTCGTAGCCGACGGTGCTAAGGACCTGGGTGCTCATGGACTGCAATCACTATGCTACTGCAGCAATGTTTACATGCTTCACTAATTACTATATGTATTTTTATATCTATACATTTTATAAACGAGCTGGTGTCCACGACTTCTCTGCGTTTAAAAATGAAAAATACCTAAATGACTCCTGGCATCTTAATTGCTGTGACGACGGCAGTGCCACCAGCACAGCGACAAGTGGCGCCCAATTTTTTATATCTTTAGGCGATCCCTAAATTTTGCATATCCTATAATATATCCAGGTAATAAACTGTAAATGTATGCCAATTTTCATCCAAGCGGATTTGAAAGAGAGATCGACAAGAAAGGTTGGTGTACATAATTTTTAGAAAAAATTGCAACCTTGCTAATCCGGGGGCGGGCGGCTAGTTTATATATTAAAGAATTGCAGACAAACTAACTATCCATTTTATGATCGTTCGTTCCATTGCTTAGAAAAAAATGGCTTGACGAGCCCAATTGTTCGAGAGATTACGGTGCTTGCCTTAACACTCTGTCTATGGGATCCCGCGTTCGATTGCCTGTAGGGCTAAACTGTCAATCGTAGTACTGCATGTCAGAAGCAAATATTTATATCAAATATCTATGAAGCATTACCGCTATGATTTTCTAACACTTTCGCCATCTGTTAACATTTTATTAAACTATTGATGTAGTTAAGCTTATTATAAACCAAGAAGTACGTATTAATTCCGGTGGATAGCGCTTATATAATTAAACATCAATGAGAGGGTGTCGCTCACAGAGAGTGACTACCGAGTTCAGTGTTTTTTCTCCATACTAAGAGCGTCCAACGCGTCTAAAGAACTTCAAAAATGTTTTCAAAACAATATATTTTTTGAAATGTCCACGATGATCACGTAATTCCTAATTTTAATCGCTATGCCGCTGTCACTAACAACAGTGCAGATATTAATTATTACACTTCAGAAGTTAATAATTAACTTTAAAGTTTCCCGTGTGCTGAGTTTGGCACTTCATTTCACGTTATACGAAGTAAATTTTCACTTGCAATTATCTACATTAGAACGCAAAGAGTGGTTTGTGAACTTAATAATTTATCAAACTCACTTATTGACTTAAGTAAATTTCCAAGAATCAAATTGAATAGATATAATTTTCATTAAGAACACAATTATAACTTAGTGATGTTAAAGATGTGATGTTATTATGTAAGGGTAGACATATTTCATTTGGCTTTGTAAACCGTTAGGCGGTTTACATTTCGAAATTTGAAGTCCGCAAGGAAAAAAATATTAAATCATAAAAAAACAAAAATGAATTCAAAAATTTCAGACTTAAATTTTCAAACGAGTCATGACATGTGTCAGATAGATTGACAAGAGTATTAACGCCAGTCCGTTGAATTATAGGACTAACTCAATGATAGTTAGCATGAGAACATTGGACGACTATAACAGTTTATTCGTACCTATATCTTCTAACAAAGTCTTTTAAAACCGTTTGTAAATTTAAATATTTTTCTATGAGAAAATTGGGAATGATTAAGATCATCAGCCAATTTTTGACATTATGTATCAATGAAATATTCAGCTTTAGGTTACTAAAGTGCTTGATCGACATCGCTGGAAAACCAAATGTAGGCAGCTTCCTTGCAGAGCATACATTTGTATTGACATGGAAATGCTTCGAGCATCGCTGGTGCTATTTCGTGTTTTCACCCATTTAACTAAAAGGGACTCAAAACCAAGTAAACGTGTAAAGTAAATGCTTGTGATGAATTTACTTTTACAATCATTTAATATTTGTTTACTATCCAAGCTAAAAGCGAAGCCAAGAGAAGTGGCCTCTGTGAATAGAATAAAATGCCACTCAACAGAAGCATGTATATAAGACTTATCCAAATATCTGTAATTTTAATAAAATAGTGTTTCTAAAGATCCTTTACTAAAACAACACCTTGCAATAAATGTTACTCGTTGATGTCAAATTCTAAAAGACAAGAACACGAAACGTATCACTTGCCGTCTTCTCCCACCATCGACTTTTAACAATATTGTAGTTGTCGTAGACGTATTGATTACACTCAAAGAGACATACAGAGATGGACCGAGAGCGTTCTTTATCCACCTGGAAAGTACTGGAAGCGCGTGAGTCAATAAAATTTGTGCACCTCGTAGGAATGCGATACCCCCGATTATTTTTTTTAAATATTTGTTTAATTAAATATTGTTTAAATAAACAGTATAACAGTATAATTACCTATAATATTGTGAATTTAGTGAACAACTTATACTTATTTAGTTTACAGGTAAATGAACTAGACTAGAGTTCACGTGAATACTTAATTGACTAACTTACTAAATTACTTCTAAACTTAATATAAAATCAATTACAGTTCATACTTCAAAGGTGACGCGAATGAATATACATTTAGTTAAAACGTAATTGAATAGGTACGAGATTTCGAATTTTCAAATTAATTCAATATTTTAGTATCTACTCATCTTTTTTTTTGCTTGATAGTAAGAATTGCGCAATTTGATAAGACTATTGTTAATCAATTTTTGATTCTGTCTTAATTTAGAGAACTCGTGTGAATTTTACAGAAATTTTCTTAAACATAAAAATAACAGTTTGAATGTTCGAATATGAATAAAATTTCATACGGGGCCTACATACCATGCACATTTGATATAACTTTCGTCTTAATAAGGACTTAATAATAATAAGGCTAAACTTAAATAGGGTACATGTGTAGGTACTCGTAGCGCTCACTCTTACCATCACTTTACCACTGACAACATCCCAAAAGTAATTTATCTTATGTTGTTTTTAGCTAAAACAGGTCAAAAGACTATTTCCTTATGTTGGTGAGAAAATTAGATAATCGGCCTGCTTAATTTAGCTGACTTTTATAGTCAGTTTAATTCGCGGTTTGAACCGAAATATTTGGTAATTCTAGATTTATTTAATAAATTAGTTGAGAATTTTAGTTTCGGCAATAATTGCTAGCGGTTATTATAATTGAAATTTCAATTATAAAATTAACAAATCTAGAATTGTTAATGATGTTTAATTAGCACTCTAATTGTTCAATCTGATTGTTCAATGAAGAATCGGTTTATGCGTTCCAATTCCGAATATTGTGATAGAAACAATAGTGGCAAATAACAAAGGGTTGCTGACCGAAAAATAAAATATATAACCCTTGAAATAAACGTGTGCGAACATTTTGTAAAGTTAAGTGTACTCGTACATGCGCAAGACGATGCATTAGGAAGATTAAAACTTGTAAAAGCGAAGGAGCGGAACAACTGCCTCCGCAGTGTCACAATGTACATACCACTTATGCATACATAAGTCTGATTTTTGTGTTTTCTGGAGCATTTGGATACAGTTAACAAGGACCAAATAAAAACTTATAAATATTAAAGTGCTATACAATATTTTAAGCGAATCAACGAAATTGAGCCTACTTATTTGTGACTTAGTTATCATAATAGGAAATTTACATAATATTAGGAAAATCTACATGAGTAGGAAATGTACAAACATATATATAATTATTAGGAGGAGGAAGTCAAACAACCAAAAACGTGAACAGTATAAAATGAGTCTAAATGAAAATTGACTTTTGTTACGGTGTTTCTGGTTATTTCGACGGTAAAATAAATTTAAAACCATACAGTAGTTTTATATGTAGTTAAAATTTAAAATTTACCAAAAGTGAAATAACAAAAAATAAAAAGAGATCACAAAGAGATTATGTTACTGTGTGTAAATGTTAATAATTGGAAACCTCTATTTCTGTTTTATTTATTTTATGGGATGAACAAATAATCACAATAAAATAGACTCGGGCAGTACCTATCTACTGTTTTCTAAGGTCAAGGATTTCTTTTTGAAACAACATCTATCAAATTCTGTTTTCCCAGACAGAAATGAAAAATAAAATAAAAACGCTTAGAACCTTTTCGATTACGTAGTGTTATTGGTATATACTCGTAGATATAAATAAATTCGAGTAACAATTGCATTTAATTTCCCATTTTTACGTTGGGAAATTTTTACGGGGTCGCAGGGAACATTATGACATTTGAATTCCCTTAAATAAATTAAAGTACGCGTGTGACGTAACTACTTAATCAGATTACAAATTTATGTACAGATACAGTTAGTGAAAACTTTAACATAAGAGAAGTAGCTTCAAATAATTCCTACACAGAAATTAGTTACCTCTAATCTTAACTAACATTAGTCAAATAATGAGACAACTCACCAATAATAAGCCGGAGCAGGCTGGCAGCGAGGAGTCCCAGGTCAGCAGAGTTAGCCATGAGTCAGTCCCGGGCGCGCGACCGACCTATGCGTTCCATCACAACCACGACACCCACCATCACAACACTACTGTCGAAACGCTACGACCATTCTTCATTTCATTTCTACGAGTATTTCTGCGTTTTCAACGAACAAACCGTTCACACAAAGTTGAAATAACGTAATAATTAATTAGAGGACCAAGAACGTATTTTAAATGTGAGCATTTCACAATTACCTTATTTATTTCATCCATTACTATTTGCTTCGTCAGTTAAATATTGTGTTGAGTTCAACATGATTTTATTATTTGTTGAATGTTCCCTGAAAACCGACACTGAACATACAATAACTCATTCAAAATTGGTGTAACTTTTTTAATTTACGCCTCGGAAGCCCGTGATTTATGCGAGACAATGTTTGCGATATTCAAGTAGGACTTACTACCGAAATAAGTACTGTGTTTTTATGCGTTTTTATGTGTTTTACTTTCATTTTTGACCAAAACGTATACCTACACTACACGACGACCAACATTTAAATGTAATAAAATAAATAATAACAAAATTGAAATATAGATACCTACTTATAAAATCGTTTGACCTTACTAACTAAAAACGCTCAATCAAAACTACAAAGTCTAGGAAGCTGTAATTTTGAACACAGGTTTACTTTATTACGTAACGATCCGCTAAGAAAGGATTTTTGAAATTTTTAACTCCGTAAGAAGCTGGTCGCTAGTCATCTATTATATAAAATTTCCATTATAATTGTATCTTAAAAAAATATTTAGATTTCTCAAATGATTATGATATGAAAACGTTGAGTTAAAGTATCATGAATCGTTGCCAATGTTCAGTAATTTATTAGTGCGTGCGCTTAGGGAATTCTTGTATACAAACTTAGGCGCATAAAAAGTAAAAGTTTTCCTTCCCGCGGCCAGTGATATCGTAATTCTTTATCTAAAATCGTGAGCTAAGAAAGAAAATTACGTTGTCTCCGACGAATTCGGAGGAAATTAGAGGGAGCACTACGGTCGAGCCGGACCAGTTATCAGATAGTTAAAATGCAAATTGTTATCTTTTGTTTGCGCATATCGATCGAACAGTCAGCTAACTCGCAGCCGCACACCAAAAAATGCTAAACACTCATTTATAGGCGACGCTGACATATATCTCTTTCATCGTTAAAGCCAGATTTGCAAGGACAGCAGTTTGGCCCCTTACATTATGTCTTCATTTTCAGGCCTCGTGTGAATATAAGGCACACAATATAGAAGGTATTTGTGGCAAAATGTTTAAGTGAAAAATATAGGTACTATAACCGTTGCACAGAAAGTTCTCGCTGCTGGCGACTGGACTGACATTAACCGAGTTGAATAAGATAAATGATAAGAAATAATACTTTTTACCATCCACCTTACCAAAAAACGCTTATGGGCTGTCTCCTAAGAGTTAGGTATAATCTTTTAGACATTTCGTAGACCTTTGTGTTGTCATCGTTTCTTTAATATCGTGTTATATTGTAAGATATTAGTATACGTTAGCAGTACACATTATATACATACATGTTTGAGATTTATGAAGAAATTTGGTAATGGCCCGGCGAACTTCGTACCGCCTAAGACTAAAAACCCGTTCCATACAAAATGTATGAGAAAATGAATTTTCTTCACAATTATTTTTCATGAATATTTCCGTTTATTCTGCTATTCGGAGCGGAGATTCAATTCAACAAATCGGTGCTAGAGTCATAAATGCAGTAACTAACACCATTTTCTTTTATTTATATAAATGTAGACATAGAGATATATTCATCATTGAACGATTACATGGAGCCATTAACGGTAATACCCTTCCTTCCTATTTCCAGCAAGCTCATATGTTGAATTAAGGATAAATTTTATGTCCTTTATGAATATTAAAAAAAAAAACAAGATATCGCTTTGAAATAACGATTATACCACTTTTCTCTAAGCAGTATAAAGATAATATGTAAGATACTGTACGACGGATAGTGGATATTTGCCAGAAAGTTTGTTGAGCTATTGAAAAAGAACTCTTAAATCAGTTTCCTTCGCATCTATTCGTAGCCCTACAAAATAATACATTCACAAAGTTCGTGGACGAAATATAAACAGGCAGGGTCCGGGTCGCCTGGAGTGGCGCAACATGAATGGCCTTCGAACAAAGGCGAAGCGGCTCCTTCTACACCGACATTTCAACTATCTACTTTTCATTTTATTTCATTCGTCACACAAACCCTCTCCTGACACTTGTTCCGCTATTGTTCACAACAATTCAAAAATAATTACATTAAAAATACAAAACATTGCCCTCACAATTTCCAATTGTATAGTGGATAGGTGGCTGAGAGATTTAATTAAATTTAACAGGAGCCGAACCAGGATTTCCAGGATCTTATAAGAGGTAATTAAAACACGGTCGCAGTGAAATTAAATATTTACCAAGACTGTTATTGACATTGGCTGTGTTGATTAACTAATTATACAGAATTCGAAAGTTAATGTGATTACGAAGCCAATTTTTTTCCAATTTTTCCTCTTTGAAGATTTGGTAGAAAAATCGTATTTTTTTTTATGAATTAAATCATAAACTGCTGGAACAATTGTGGATTTTAAAAATTCGATAGAAAGCTCTACATTAAGTATCAGCGAGTAACATAGGCTAAATCGGGTGCAACAGCCAGTAAATGTATAAATGTATAATTGTACATATATTTTTGTACAAACCTAAAGAACTGAGAAACTCATAATAATAATCTTTTTTGCGTTAGATCTCTCCCATATCTCCCATTATGGAATATGACATACGGCGGAATCCAATTTAAACACGAGCGAAATCGCGGTGAAATACCTATATTAACATTTATTAATTTATCATTTTTTTTTTATTTCACATAACTAAAACAACTAAAAACAGTGTATAAATGACAAGAATATTGATTTTATTTAATCCCGCGTTGTACAACGGGACATCTTGGAAGTCTAAGGGGATTACTTAAGCCACGGCTACAACAAACTTCCAGAATAATTCACGGCCGGATTAGTGTGCGCGCATAATACGACGCTCGTGGAGATCAAATAAATCAGGTCTTAGAAAGTGTTTAAAAGGGGTGTCATCGCGTAGATTTAAATAGCAAGGAATTAAAGGTCCGAACCGATTATGGGGAAGGAAGAAGCCCTTTACAACTCTTGACGTCATTTTTTATTGTCAAGTCAGTCCTCTATCCGCTGACGTTATGCGACTGTAGTGTAAAGATAAAGTAAGCCCGTTGCTGAGGTCACCGGTTTAATACACACGAGGAGAGGACAGTTTAAACATGGCTACACGGTAAAAGCACGAAGCGGCATTCACATTGTCCAAACAGGAAGCGGTATCTGGTACCTACTGCGGCCACAATATTTGCGAACGCGAATAAACTTACACTGTCCACATTTTTAAATAACATTTTCACCAACGCTTTGCAAATATATTGTAAAAAATAAAACAAATTTTGAGACATAGATGCAGATTACAACAAATGTTAATTCTCATTTTTTTTTATATTCACCATGAATACTAAATGTGTGCGTGCGTGTTAATTGTCAGGGTCAAATAGTCCGGTCTTCGTTTAAATTCACTGAACAAAACTATACATAGCTACGAGAAAGGGCTTCATAAATAAATGCCTATTTGAAGCCTTTGACCAATGGTAAAAAAAATATTGAGTTAAATCCATTGTAATGTTAACACACAATTTTTTAATCTAAGCCACAATGAAAGAGCAACTGAGTCACGCAAATTTAAAAGTACGTAGCCTTTTGTCAGAGTTTCATTTTCAAATGCTGTTATTGTTTTTTTTTAATATTATTTCATTACAAATGGTTAGTTCTAGATACGTTCACTATTAGAATATTATGCTGAAAATACACGGTTACGTTACGGTTACAGGTCGCGAGTTTAATGGTTTTTTTTTCATCTCAAAAATGCCCAACGCGCCTAAAGAAGTTTTCACAACAAAAAAGGTGACGTGCATTACAGTATAGGAAAATTTTAAAACAAGTCTAACTATTAAATTACATTCTTAACTAGATTCACTTGATGAAATACTCTTCTGTATTTGCGCTGGTAAAATTTTAACTCTTTTTATTCAATATTGCTCTGTGGTACCTATGTGCTACCAGCCAGCTACCAGCATTTTAAAAATTTCATATTCAGAATAAACTGAAAATCAATTACACATCTATTTTATTTACAGTCCAAACTGTGTAGTGGAAAATCAAATATTTTCCTTGTGAGCGCGCAGTGAATCGTAAAATATTTTATTACCATGTAATATAAGTTTGTAGGTACGAATTTTACCTTCATTAGCCTCAAGCGAGGATGTCGCGTTGGGAACAAATAATTATTATTGATAATATTTTCAATGTAACATTAGTTTTCCTTTGTCTACAAATATTAATATTTTTGTTACAAAATCATTTTTGTTGTTATCTACCTCACGAAATGAAAGGCCTTCAATGAAAGGTTATTGTAAATAAGGATATAATTATAATAATACTAGCGACCCGCCCCCGGCTTCACCCGGGGTGCAATTCTTTATATACAAAAAACTATCCTCCTTTATTCAAGTGAAGTGAAGTGTTGTTTATGAAAAGTGTGTGAAAACCTAATTACTTAAGATCCGTTGAGTGGTTTAGAAGTAGTTGGCGGCGAAACAGACAGACGCGGACAGATTCGGCGACTTGGTTGCGACCCAAAATTTCCTAACAAGTGTATCGATAATCGTAGCAACACAGCATACTTATTTCGTACAGTAGGCCGACGGAGACGTCTAGACAGGACAATCGTGCGGGGCGTGAGGGGTGACGCGCGAGTGGGACGTGCCCAAGCTGCATACTTCGTCGTTCTTAGTAGCTTGGGATAAATATTCCAGGGCTATCGCGTCTTTCAGATTTTAATTTATTATATAAATCAAAATGGTGCATACGGCACGTGCTGTAAGTGCGTGCAAATCTTTATCTCGCATAAATAAAGAACTAAGCTTTCATTAATTTCTGCACTTAATTTGTGTCAACCCTTCCGTAATTTTTAAATACCTACACAAGCGGCGGTATCGCCCAACATCAAAGGCGTCAGCCTACTGTAGGAAATAAGTATGCTGTGGTAGCAAAGTAAGTCACAATTACCTCCAATCCCGTTCAGAGCAACTATTTTTTTAGCCGATCGTTGTGTCAGCGAGCGAACTCTGCAAACCTCTAACGCTCAACGAAATCGTGTTTTTGTACGTGACAACATTTATCTAAGTTTTCTTTGTGTAGAAAAGCAGAGGAATACCTTTTAAGGGGCGTAGAGAGACGAATAAGCCGTTACAATATCTTTCGAAGGCACACACTAGGCCAATAAAATAACAACTCTTGTTATTAACACAAATCGTTTATGGAGTTTAGAACAAAATTCGATCGAAAGAAAGAACGTCTAAAATACTTACTATGTTTACAGTGCAGTAAAATGAAACGAAAAAATTTCAACTTAATTATTTTTTAGCTTAACAAACTTGAGCTCTCTGTAACTTTGTTGTTTAGACTCTTGAAATTTTAAATGACGCGCTTTTACCGCTACCTGTACTTGTATTAGTACACTTAATATTAATTACAGAGCATGCGGGTACAAAACTAATGGGGTGCTCGTTGGAACTAATACACTGAGCTAAGTTTTAGAGCTGTTTAAATTTACGATGCACTAGAGGGTTGAGAACGGTTGTCGACTCGGAAGTGTTATTGCACGACTGTCGCTATCACGCGCCTATGCATATTAAAGACACCAATCACGGTCCGAATGCCTCGTTCGTTACCCCAGCTGTTAAATGCTAAAGCCTCAGAAAACCTCGAGCCCCCAATGGAGCCAGATTAATTACAGTGGAGAGTCCCCAGCGCGCTCTACCTACCCCAAAACGACTAGAAGAAATGACATTTATTGACCCGTTTTCTCACAGTTTGTAACTGCGAGTTCCAATTATTGTTATTGCTTTGGGAATGAAATTGACATTATCGTATTTTTCCTGTGTTCGACATGGTATTTCGTTATGTAAAAGTGTAGGGCATATTTTATGTTGAGTAAGTTTTGTAATTACATTGCATACCTTCAAGATACGACAACAGCTTAAACTTAAATACTATACAAGTAATTTTATTTTAGTATCTATTGAGTAGCTTTATTATTGTGAAGAAGAATTTTTTTAAATATAATTTAGCAGCTTATATGAATGTTTCTGGAAAACAGACTAAATAAATCTTCATATACAAATTTTTATTTTATTTCAATCGAAATAATTGACGACAAATTATGTGTGTTATAACAAGGTACGTAACGAAAATATAAGAACACTTGATTTTTTGTCAATATAAGATTCTATTACAGGCCTATTTAAAGCTTTAAATTTGAAGTAATTAGTTGACTCAAATAATTATATTTCATAGAAACCAACAATAACAATAAAATTACCGAGAGATATCCCGAGAATAGAATCTGTACGCAATTTTCAGTGATTGCTACAATTTGATCGTGCCTGGTAAAGATAGTGGTAATATGACCAGAGTACTGAGACCAGGGGCCGTACCATGAACTTTTAGTAAACTATCATGTTTTAAGGAAGTTTTGTTTTAAGCTTAAAGTAACATTACTCAAATTCGTACCATGACGTCCACAAAACAATATTGTTTTATTCCCGCCGTGAACGAATGATATTTGCATGATTGTCTATTCCCTGCTAAATAATGCCACAGAGCCCTAAGTATGAAGCCATATGGTATTTGGTATGTTCTGAAACATTTTATTTCTGCGCTACGAAAGCAAGATATCATAACGAAATAGCGAATGACGTCACAAAACTGCTTATAGAAACAACATTAAAGTAAGCTTACTTTTAAGGGGTCATGGTACGAAATTTGAAAGTAAGACTAAAATAATAATGCTATAAGAGGTGGTGGTAAGGCCCTAGAACGCCTGAAAATTAATAATAATAATGACTACACAAACGATTGAAAGGAAAATCTCAGAAACGATATTGGGAAAACAAATTGATTCCATGAAAGTGCTGTTCCATAAATTGGCCTACAAGCAACAAATAAGAAAGAAAGAAAGAAAGAGTACATTCAATAATCGCTAATGAGAGTTATATATCAACATTGTAAAAGTTCCGCTTGGGCAGTTTTCTTGTAAGAATCATAATTAGAATTGTTTTGTTTTCATATGTGTTCAAATTACGAGTTTCTCTCGAATATGTGGTTATTTAAATTTATAGGTACTTATAAAAAGAAAAGTAAATTTGTATTTTTGTTTGTAATGAATAACTCAAAAACCACTGGGAATTTTAAAAATTCTTTCAACTTACAAAAATTTAGAAAGCTACATTATCAACGAGTAACATCTAGGCTATATTTACGCAAACGAAGTCGCGTGCAACAGCTAGTAATTATATAAAATAACTTATTGCCTAATAGTTTATATCAAACTACAATGTATTTGTTAGTTCTCTGAAATATATAGTTCTCTGAAGTATTAAAATAATACTTTGAAATACAATGATACATAAAAAATACTGATTGATCTTCTTTATCTTAGTATATATTTTCATGCCTTTTGTATTAAATTTTAGTGTTAAAATTCTTCCATAATGTATATGTCAAATTCGCTTAAATTATTAATAAATAAATGTAATTGAATAAAAAAAACTACTACGTTTTAAATAAACTCAAATATATATTATATACTATACTATACCATACTAAGTTTTAACTCATAACACGAGCCGAGAACTTGGCGATTAAATTATATACCAAGTGCTAAACTGTGTTGGACTTGTTGCCAAATGATATTAAAGTCCGCCCGAATTTATTAAATTAAATCGCGCCCATAAAATGTTTAAGAAACTTCTACGAAAATAAACATTCTTATGCACTTAGTGAAAATAAAAAAAATGCACACTAAAGTAACGGAGAAAGAATTTATTATAAAATTATATGAATTAACTAGCTGTGCCCGCAACTTCGCACGCTCGGTTTTCGTACGCTTGGTGTTTCAGAATTCGGTATTAACTATTTTTATTGTTAACCGATTAGAATGAAACAAACACTGCATGTTACGTGAAGCTTGTTACAATACTTAGGTAATTAAAAACCTAATTCAAATCAGTTAGACCGTGAGATAAAAAAAATTAAAAAAAAAAGTTGTCCTCGGTAATGTTAAATGCCTAACAACATGTACTAATTGTTTTTTTTTTATCAATGTACAGACACAGATCGTTTACGATTTTATTATATTGTATACCTATATTATTATATTGTATTCCAACTCACTTGTTTAATGCGGATAGCTTTAGCTGTTACATTTATTATCATTAACTCTATTTCTTAATCAAATAAGGTAACGACCTTTGGGATTCAATCTATTGTATTCCCTATAATTGACCGAAGATTCTATGATTCATTGATTGAATCTTTTTTCTCTTTAACAAGAAACATTATTGTGAGTTTGGTACATATAACCAATTATATGTAATTGTTATCTAAATTTATGGAATGTCTAATTTTAGAACCGTTTATTTAAAAAGAAATCTCACCAAAACTATGCCAAACTATCAATACATAAAATTCTTTATCACTACATAGTATAAAACAAAGTCGCTTCCCGCTGTCTGTCTGCTTGTCTGTCTGTCCCTATGTATGCTTAGATCTTTAAAACTACGCATCGGATTTTAATGCGAATGTCACTAATAGATAGAGTGGTTCTCGAGAAAGGTTTTAGCACGTATATAATTTACAAAGTTACGCGGGCGATGTCGCAAGTATTATACAACCATTTAATTAAATATGAAGGCGACATCTGGTAAAAGGCTGCAGAAAAGAGGCTTACTTAGGTAATGTTATTAATTTAAATTAACAGATGTCTCTGACGCGAGATATTTTTTTATATTAAAATTTATCCTTATTCAACGTTACAAAGTTACGCGGGCGCAATCGCGGGAAACAGCTAGTTAACTATAAAATCGTAAGGCTTTAAATATATACGTATGGTGAATTAGATATGTAGATTATCTACAAAATTAATAATTAATGACTTTAACTAATAACGCGCGAGAGCTATATGCAGCGAGTACCTTCAAATATGCAGAAAGATTTCACTGTTAGATACTTTTTTATGTTGTCAGTGCCTCACCTATAAATACACTAAACGTCATTAATGTTCATTAATCTTCTTACTGTCCTATAATGTGCTGTGTCTGTTTAGAAGCGCAGTAAATAGGTATTGCGGTGACTTTATCAGTAGTTGTCGACGCCAGTGGACGGACGTTGATAATCCCTTACTCATCGCTACAGTGAGCTATAAATGCCCACAGCTATAGGTGGCTATAGTTAGGTAGAATGATTTATGTATTTCTTTAAGATAAACAATTAGTTCATAAATTTGACTAAGAATAATTAATAGGACGTGCCAGTACTTAACTGAGTACTGAATTAGTATTTTATATTCGGTTATTAAAATTGTATAAAGAATCTTATGCTTTAGCCTATTTTAATATTATTATTATCACTAGTTATTTTGCTTTGCGATTCATATATGTAAGTATCTAACATTAACATTTCTCATTACTATACAGAAACTATTTTCCCGTTAATCTATAAAAGAAATTACTGTGTAATACTAATGTAATATGGTTGCCACGAAAGCTTAAGCTTATTTTCTGTCAGATTGTATATTTATAAAGAAAAAGAAACAACTTTTACTTGTCGAGCAACAAAATGGTAAATATAATTATTTTCAAGGGAAGACATTACCGCCTCGGAAAGCAATTAAATTATACACAGAAGAAAACGAAATGTTTCTTTTAACGAAGCATGGAAGCGTGGCTGTGTACAAGCGTTTATCGCAATGAGAGTATAGTGTAACACATTATTCAGGAGATAAATTGCGAAACGAAGTTTCATTTCAGTATTAGAACTTTGCAACTCAGACAATGGGAGCGGTTATCTGTAATAGATTATTGAAAGTTTACATCTTATAACAGAAGCTGTAAATTCTAATATCAAACCTAACTTGTGATAGAAACTTGAATTCGGGATTGATTCTCATATGTTCAGCGAGTATCTTATTACTAAACTATTGAAGAATGCAAACGGCCTATTGTGTAATAGAAAGTAGTTTGTAGAGGGCGAGGCATTTTAAAACTTAATCGTGTTTTATGAAACCTTTTATTGAATATTGATTTATTCTATTTAATGTGTATGTTTATATGTACCTAATCTATACTAATAACTGGCTATCAAATGCACAGCCAAAACTACTAAATCAAGAACGCTCAGAAGTTTATTTTATAACGGAAAATATTTTTGATAATTTCAACTTCTTGCGAATTTGGGGGCGGGTCGCTAGTATAATTAGATAAAAAAAAAAACCAGTTGATAACGGACCATATAGAAAGAGTAGTATGACCAATGACCATAGTACTTATTTAAATGTTTAGATAAAGCTTTGCGTTATTGTAATATTAATTAATCAGTAAATTCCAGATTAGCAAATTATTCTTATTGAACATTTGGTCAAGTTGTTCAAAGGTTAGAAAAGTTATACTCTATAAAATTCCTTTGTTAAACTCTATTACAAAAGAATATATATAAAAAAATTTTTTACAGTTTATCTGCTGGGTTTTACCTGCTAAACCCACAAAATAATTACTTTTGTGGGTTATATTATTGATGATACGATTATACTATTGGAATGAAACTATAAATGAAGTAAGCCCAGTAACAATACGCCGGTAAATATTGGTGTGGCAACATCCTCGTATTTCATTGTGATCAATAATAATGTAATGAACATTAATTATCAAGTTAATTGATCAAGAATACAATAAATGTCAACGACAGCTCATCAAACACGCGTGCACGTGATGAACAGACTCTTGTCCACATTGGTCATTGACATTTCGTGCCCATGTCACTCTGCTTGTACGTCAGGGTAATGACGCAAATCCCGAAACCCACTCACGTCAATTAACAAACATTATGCATTATTTTAGCGCCTATCTATCTAACGGGTCCGTAATAAATAAATATTAGGGTTGGTAGTGCGGAAATCTTTCTCGCGTCAAGTGAAAGGTCATCGGTTCGCGAGGAAAATGATAGATGGGTTCCCGGCACAAAAGTAACGAGTCGAAAGACGGTGGCGAATGGAAGAAATGTGTGAGGTCAAGCGGCTGACGGCGGTCGCGTGTTATGTTGGGACCGAGCGCCCAACAGATTACCGGAGCTCCCACAACTTTATTCAACCTGTGCTGATATCCATTTTCAAATGTAACAAAAACCCTTTGATTTTTTTTTCATGAAGCACTTATCGAACAATGTAATCGGAAAATGGAATTTAGAAAACAACTCACAAAAGCTGCAATATCCAATATTCCAATATTTCGGACCCATTGACATGCTTATTGGTTTAGTAGTAAAGGTGCTTGTTTCAGTGCTTTGACTCAGATATTGCGGGTTCAATTGCTGGTAGGGCCTAGTTTGCAAATTAACTTTTCAGGGTTAGCTTTGGTTTGGGTGTGCAGTTTTTCGATCACTATCCGTTGTGTGATAATCCCAGAACACGAGCCTAATTGGGGAAATACAATTGGTGTGTCCTTGGCTTATATTTTTTTAACTTCGTTGTATCTCGAATGGAGATGCTACAGCAGAAAATACCAGCGAAACACCATAGCAGCGTTTTGCTGATATTTTTTGCCAACTACCAATGTTTATGTGTGTTATCTGTTCAGTTCAGTTATCAATACCAATAGTGATCCATTAGCGCCTCACACCGTGCCCCCATGTTTTTATATGTTTTGAAGGCTTCAACTTTATCTGAACAAATATATTATACAACCGTTGAGTACATACGCAAACGTTTCCGCCTTGTTTCGTCAGTTCACCTAATTAAAAGTTTGCTCAAATGCTTGCTGACAAACTACTCTCTAAGAACTATAATAATATTAGGTGTGTTTGAGTAAGGCCTAAAAGTTGCCACAAGTTTGCGAATCTTGTCACGTCTAGTTAGTTATTACTTATTACCATACCATTCTCTTAGCATGAACAACTTGAACAAAATCTATTTACATAATTACGTAAACAAGACGGCAAGAGGGGAAGGAAATAAAAATCTCTTTTATTAGACACTAAACATTTTAAAAATAGACCAAAGTAATATTTACTGCGACAAAAGAAACGAAGACATTTATTATTATGAGTAAAAAAAACTGAACCTCGGTAAATTAATAGATGGTCGAGTCAACAATTTTCCTCAAATTTCATCGTCTTTTCCAACATTTAATTCTTAATGAATAGGTAAGAACATTACATTTAATATTCGTTTTGAGTTTAAACCCATTTAATAAATTATTATTTAATTTAACAATCAATATTAAAAAGGAAGCACGAACGGTTATTCAAAGACTCTTAAAGACAATTATCTTTAAGTCGTAGGATAAAATGTGAGAATTACCATTTTTACCTGACTTCGCAGAGGACATTTAACTTCTCTGATATAATCGGCCATATTTGAATTCGGCAGAGGACGTAATAAATTTGCCATCGACTAGAAGACGAAGAATTGAACAAAAACGCTCTCGTTGAATACGAAGGCCAACAATGGATAATTTATCGTGGTGGGCTCAGGCACCCTGCGCGCCATCCCGTTCGGTTTTACGTTAAATAAGAAACGTACAACAGAATCCATTCACGAAAAAAGTTAAGTCACGATAAGGAAGTTAGGGTTGCAATGTACTAAATACTTAAGCGACTTTGAAGGTACCTTCAAAATTAAGTTATTAATTAAACGTTATTAAAATTCGATAAACGTAGTTTCTTACTACTATCTTCTTTAGCTGTTCTTACCGGGGATTAAATGCGTTTTTATAATTATTTCTCTGTTTATTTCAAGCGTTATCAGTTGCGTGGTGTTAAACTGATTTCTGCGAAATAACATCAACTCTTGAATCAATCTAATTATTAACAAAATTATCTTTTGAATGCTTGTTTACCTGCGAAATCGTGGGTATTGATTACACTTTGTTCTAATTTTAAAATTAATGACTGTTTTCACGGCCGTACAAACTTTTTGTATTTGATGTTGATTAGCTTAATAACTCATCTAAGCAATACATATTTACTTTTATGAATAAAAAAAGTCGATGTCTGCTTCTGTCTGTTTCTCCGCTTACTTCTTATAAACTGTTCAAATGTTTTTGTTACGGTTTTTACTAATAAAAAGAGCGATAAGGACGGAGATTTGTGTATATAATTTACAGAGTAAAATTTCATCCGTGCGAAGCTAGGGTGTGTCGCTACTAACTCAATAATTTTAGAAGTACAGTAAAAATGAATATCAAAAATTGCGTGAAAATTTCAAGCTTGATAACTAAACTTCGTTCTCTTGAAATTCATTAAGCCGACTTTGATTTTAATTTGAAATAACCTTTAATAATATGAATATAATCGCCAATAATTACAGCCTTAGAGGCAAAAGAGCATACTGATTCGCCTTTATCACACTCAATTGTTGTGCGGGAGCCAGTCCATTCAGACCCAGTCCGCGAGTGGAATCCCCGATAACCTTTGCTCAGCAGTGAATATAGTTTTTCTATGGACAAAAGAAATGTCTATTGAATTTAAGTCACGTTTAGATGACGTTTGGATTAAAAAATCTTCCCTTTTATTGCCTACATTGTCAAAAATATATTATATTGACCGCGCCCCCGGCTTCGTACGGAGATGAAAATTTTCAAAAATCCTTTCTTAGCGGACGCTTAAGTTATAAAATAAACCTGTGTTCTAAATTTCAGCTTTCTATATTTAGTAGTTTTGGCTGTGCGTTGATAGTTAATCAGGATAAAAGATTTTATAATAATAGATTAATTACATTGTAATAAATATAGAGCTACAAGGATAACTTGGCAATGGAAGACTGAATAAAATGAAGCGTATCATAAAATTGAGCAAAGTATGTAAGTTGCGTGATCTAATAAAGTATGAAGATAAATTGTGCATATTAGTTGTATGCGTGCCGCGTATGAGACCACAAGCTGTCGCCGTTTTCTATTCCTTTATTTTACTAAACAAACTATAATATTGTTTCTGCATTGTGTCTATATGTGTCTACTAGCTAGCTGGTCACCGCGATTTCGTCAGCGTTGAAAAATGAAAAATACACCTGAGAAAATATTTCACATATTTATCGGCGTAACGACGTGCCGCTACGGCGATAGTGGTGCCCAATTTTTTTATATTTTTAGACGATACTCAGAAATCTAACATTTTTTCAAGGTAAAAAGTATTCTATATATTAATCCAGGTAATAAACTATCTGTGTGTCAATTTTCTGCCAGATCCGTTAAGCTGTTTTTGCGTGAAAGAGTAACAAACATACCTATTATACGTCCTCACTAACTTTCGCATTTATAAAATATTAGTGGGATAGCAAAGTGAAACATGTAAAATAGAGAATTTTTAATCCACGCTCTGTGATCACATACTAGTTTTTAAGTCTTTGTAACAATGTTGACATTAATCTTTACACTCTTCATCACATTACGTATTCAAACATTGTTTTGAAATATTATATACCTTTGTTCAAATATGCACACTAGGACACAAACACTCGCTCACACTTATTTGGAATAATTAAAATACAATTTCTCGTTGTGGTATTTCTAGTTATATTATAATGTTGTTCGTAAATGGATACTTACTGTGACTCAATAAAAGTTAAATGATTCAAGTACCTATTGGTCGCTTTTATAATTTGCCGTAGCACAGCACGGCACGCACGGCACGTTTTTACCGTCACGGTAAGAAAGCAAAATGTATGTAATTGTATGCAGACGCTTTTAATTTATCATCCACGGCACGGCGTCGACGGCCACAAAAATATTTGAGACGCCCACGGTATTACCGTGCCGTGCCGTGCCGTGCTACGGCAAATTATAAAAGCGACCATTCAGTGATTGTCAAATAAAGTAGGTCAAATATAATTATCTTCAACAAAGGATCCGATTTCATTAACTTTAATAAGGAAATGATGCATTCCATTATAATTAAAGAATGGAACAATTCACTGTACAATGGACATTTGGACGAAAACAAATACATTACCGCCGTTGTCAGTAGAGGCGCAAGTACCGTGGAGAGATATTTTCCGCCTCGCATTTTCACCAGGAGACGGTTTTTCAATTTATTTCCTCGTTTTAGCTCAGTAATTACGGTGCCGCCCGACGCAACGCATAATCGACAACCTGTATTTTGAATATTTCCATTATTCCATTATTTCCTACACTATGATGCTATGTATGTTTTCGCCTCCATATTTGGTCTTTATACACACGATCAATATAAAGTGACATTATATTATAAGCTAATACGATCTACTGAACCAGAAATATACGCTCGTATTATTGAGTAGCATTTTCACTTGAGTACGTTTTGAAGTGGTCGAAACGAAATTGTTTATCGTAAATATATAATGCTTCAATCAACTGATAAATAAATAAATAAATAATAAATAAATATCTTCACACATTCCACACAGCACGATGGTGCTAAGCAACTTAATGCTTGTATTATGGATACCAGACAGTTGATATACTTTTTTTGGTAAATACCTACATATTATAAATACAAAACAGCCATGACTCAGGTACAAATGCAAATGTTAGCACATAAACATTTGCCCTAGCGGGATTCGAACCCGCGACCGCTTGGTTAACAGCTAGGGTTACTAGCCACTAGACCAAACGTGTCGTCAAAACACTTCACTGACTGTTCCTGGCAATCTATCACAAAACTACTATGTGATTCATCCGTATAAGAAATAAGAATTGCCCTAGACACACGAATGTGTCACACCTATAATGCATTGCTTAATGCGCTGCCTCGTGTCGATACAATACAATACGAATGCTACAGTAATTTCAAGAGAACAGTTTCTGTTATTGTTGTTGAGAATGGTTGATTTGCTACCATTCTTGAATCTATCTCGATTCTTGGTGTGCATGTTTCATTTAAACATACAGAATTTGATAGTTAAATTTTAAATATAACTCGTAAACATGAAAAAACAATCGTTATTTACATGCTCTCTCATTTTATTTCAAAAATATATGCTGGTAGCAATGTGGACGCAAAGCAACGCAATAGTTAATGCAACAAAGCAATGAGTAAACAATAGCAGATACCATACTATACTCTTATTTATCCCTATTCTTGAACCGTGACCTTAATCCTATCAGGACAAGAAGCGCAGTGAATTTACATTATAGTGTAAAATGATATGTGCCGGGCTTTGGCCGGGCTCTTAAAATAAATAAACGCAACATTTTCTATCAAGATGTATAAGACTTTTATAAATCCTAAACAGAAAATATTATAGCAGCATTATACATATATATTATCTTGAGTTTTTTATGTAAATTTTAATACAATATTATATATATCTAATATATTTGGTTTCCTATTTTTATAACAAATAAATAATACCTACTTGTTAGGATGGTGACTTTAATGCTGCCAAAGTGTTTCTGCACGACAATGAACTCGAGGTTTATACGTTAGATGATAACGGATAAAAAGCCGAGTAAGTTTAACATAATTTAACGGCACAGTGGGCGCTCGCACCAAGAACTGTTGATGGGATACGAGGCGGCGGCGTTCAATTCTCTCCGCTGTAATACCGCGATAAAAGAGATTGAACTTACTTCGTCCGTAATAAGTACGCACTGGCTGCTTCAACACGATTTTCAAGCAAACACTTTCATTACCATTACGGAACTAGACCAATTTATTTTGTGTACAAGTCTCAAAGACTTTTATTTAGGCGTTTTAAAAGTGAAATATTCAAGAGGTAACATAAAATCGTGTAATTTATAATATTAAATTGTAATATGTTTTCCCAAAACTGTCATTCAGATGTTTATTAATCAAATGCATACTTAGATAAATTTACTCGGTAGAGAAAAACAACTAAATTGTATTATATAAGCAAAGCCAAGGCAGGGGGTAACAAAGGAAGAACATGAAGAATATAATATTAAGTATATCATACTGGAGCTGTGCGGATAAACCCTGGATGAAATTGTGCAAGACTGTCTGAGAACCGTATGCTACTTTTCAGTTTAATAATTTTGAACTAGTGTGTCGTTTGTTAGTTTAAAAAATGGAAACTCGAACGAACTGGGTACTTTTAAAAGTAACACTTCGTGTCAGAATAGTGGATAGATGAAAAGAGGCTTGAGATGGAAACAATGCGCTACGCTTCCTAGAGAGAGCTTCTATGTTCAACTAAGGACGTGATGGGACAACGGCGGCCTAGATTGCAACGTGCATACATATCGGTAAAGAAAGAAAAATCGTTACGCAGAAGTAGATCTAAACGAAACGCTCTCTCTGTAATAGACTCGTATGTGGTTATACTGAGATCGGTCGTCAGAAGGCAAGTAAAAGGCGTGGCTCGGGTTTCTCGGACTATACTATACGATGAAAATACCCGATGGAAGGATATTGGTTTCAACGTGTAAGAAGCTCAATCTCGTTGCTTCCGTTCAGTTAAAGTAATCCCTGACGGTAAAAGCCTCTCTGTTTACTGATGAAAGGGAATTCAAAATAGGTAGAATTTAGGAATATAAAAGCAAATCAGGTCTTTGATGCTTATATTATAAAATAAATATGTTAAAATTTAAATGCTTTTATAATCCAATTTATTATTAATAACGTTAAATCCTTTTTTTTTTTTTAACGAGGAGTAATCCGCTTACAGATTCCCTACCGCTGGCTAGACGGTAAGGATATGTGGGGGTCGCCCAGCACCTGATCATAGTGGCACTGGGAATACGCCACTAAAACTCCCCGGTGCCTCCTTGCCCATGATAGGGATGAACCGGGCTCTGCGGGGGCATCTTACACCGGTCCACCCCCAGGGCAGCCCGGCCATTGCTGACCAGGCTAACTCCAACGTGAAGATTGTCCCGAGACACTAGTACAATCTCCATACGGAGGGACCTTGTGCAGGCACACACAGCTAGCCGACCATGTGCGCAAGGTCCCCCTAGACCATCTACAGAAGACGGGCCTACAGGCTCGCCTTCTCTAGACAGCCTCACCAAAAGTCCGCACTCAAAGAGTGCGGAAAACTCCACGGTGAGAGGTAGCCCGGCGAGGGTTTCCCTCTCGTGAGCGTTCGCTGCAGGCCACCGCTCGGAAGCCCGCTTTGTAACGCTCACAACACCAACAGCGCTCTGCTACAGGCCCCCGCTCGGGAGCCCGTTTGGAACGCTCAGTCTCGCCTAAGAGGCGTGGGTGGTTTCCGATAACTCAAAGAATAACGTTAAATCCTAATAATATTATTATATATGCGAAAGTTTGTATGTTTGGATTTGGATAAAACGGATTTGGATAAAATTTTGCGCACAGATAGTTTATTACTTGGATTAACATACAGGATACTTTTATTCTAGATAAATGTTAGGTTCCGTTTTCAAAAACTAAACTATAGCACATACGAAGTCACGCACGCAGCCAGTGTTATTATAAAATCAACATCAAATTTTATATGAAACATTCCATGAATGAGGTTATAAAAATAAGTAGATATATTATTAAATTTATTTATTTATTTCGCTTTAATAATTTCCAAATAACTGACATTATGCTGAAATATTGTCTCTGGCTTTGAAGTATTGATTTCATTTATTTAAAATAATTAAAAATTCTAGATTTTAACAAACTAATTAACCTAGATTATAAATCCTTCACAAACAATAATCGATTCACCTTTTTATAATAACAAAAGTTGTTCGGAGATGGGGAAGCCTACGAGGCTGTTATATAGACTTTGTAAACAGACCGATAAAACAAGTTGAAAGAACAATTACGACCAACATTAAACAAGGGATGGAAGACCCTTGTAACACTTACTCGAAATGATTTCCTTACACGTCCTACTAATAAAGAAAGACAATATCATATAATATACATAAAAAATTATTATGTGTGCTGAAATCGAAAACATATCCGCACAACCAATATTATTTTGCACAATATTTCTATTATATGTACAATGATACATGTGGTACTGACCGAGAATAATCGCTGGATGTTTTTGATTGTAGGTCAAAAACAATAGAACCTTGTGGGCAGTCCATTAGGGGCATGGCAGTATGGGGAGATCAATAGAGTACGTAGCTATCTGTCGGACGAAAAGGTCGGCAAGATTGGTGAGGGTGTACAATATAGGCATACACGGAAGCGTTATTAATAGTTGGCAGGTTGACTGGCATTAAACCTCTCCCATATATGTATTTCGCTACTCCATCCCTATATTTAACTCCATAGCTTTCTATAGATTAAGTCTTACTCAAGAATTAAGATGAGTAACAATAAATATTGTCGATAAAATTTGAAAGCTTTTACACTTCATGTCAGAGATGTAGTCTAATTCTAAGAACAGATATAACTGATAAGATGTGTATATGTCTTTCTTTCAAGAATTAAATAAATATATATAAATAAAAAATATATAATATTAAAATGTAAGTCTATTTTAATTCTTAAAAGTTTTAGATGCCGACTGGGAGCGGTCGAGTTCTTAAAGGTCTATGCAGAAGACCTTTAAGTGGGTGTCTGTTTATTGGGAATTAGACGAATTCTTAGAGGTCCATAGAGACGGCCTTTGACCAGCAATATGTGTAGGTATGCCTATTGACTGTTAACAATAAAACAAAATATTTATATTAAAAATCCCGCTTTCTGTTGAAATTCTTATAATAATATTTTATTACGCTTTATACATTATCTTGTTAAGTCTTTGCAATTTAAGATTGTATGCGACCATTACTTTTTATGTTCAATATACAGTATAAACGGCGTCCCAGTTTGTCGGCTGAAGTAAGGAAGTGTGTGGTTGGGGATATTGCAAAAATCTACGTATAATCCTAACATCATGCAAATTTAATACTATCCCGTTCCGGCTTCCTTGATATACTACCCTTCTTTTCAGTAATAAAAGTCCGATAGTAAGCGCGATCAGATCTGTCTTATTATTTAATGAATATAAATCAATGTCAATACTACTTTAATTTGAAGTCATGAAGAAATCGTTAAACTGTACAAATTTATCAAATAAATATTAAAAACTTAAACTTATATCTCAGTGGGTTATATCTCAGTGGGTTGAACGCTCTGGTAAGACACAGTCGAACTTGCTCTATGAATTTTCGCGTCTAAGTGTAAAATGAAAAATGTTATAACTCGCCGTAATAGTCTACAGTCTACACTAACGGTGAAAGATAATGTGTTGAGGGAATTCATGCATAAGAAGATTATGAATCTACGAAAAATGTAATGTCCTGTTAATCCACAGTAGATTCAACACGCTGTGGTTGAACTCTTTCCTGGGAGCAGAGTCCTAAACCTAGCAGTGTGGCGTAATATAATATACCTACTTACGCCATGTTAAACCCAAAGATAAATTTAAAAAGTTAATTTTGTAAAATTTTCCACGTCAACAAAATGAAATTAACATGAGTAACTAACTGTCGACAAATATTTGAGTCAGCGCTGCACATTATTATGGACGTCGACGGACAAAGTGCGATTCTCTCTCGCAGATTGACTTTCGGCAAACACTGCCGGCACTCTGATACCTAAGTAAACAGTACAAGGTTTTAAATTTCCTACCGAAACACTCAGTTGCGACAAACTGACACATGTGTCACAAATGAAACAATGAACTGATGGATCAGGAAAGTAAAAATATAAGATAACAAACGAGATGAAAATCTCAAGTTATTTCTGAGTTTGTGTAGGAAATAAAAGGGAACAATTATGACATTTAAAAAAGAATTAAATATAGAAAAATAGCCATTCATAAAATAAATGAATCGTAGGTATAATAATTTTAACTTAATGTTATAAATGCAATTAATTTTATAGATAACTTGCAATAGTTCGTCGAGCGGGTTAACATTAAGGGCAACTTTCACCGTCTCTGAGTAAAGTTACTAACCGCCATTTAAAGTCACCGGTAAGAAAGCGTACGACTTCCACCATCTCCAAGTAGCATTACTCAACAGTAATTTCAATGAAATTGACACAATATACTCGTAACATTTACTAGCCAATTAGCATTACTTGAAATGTCACTAATCAACACATTACTCGTTGTTTCATGAAAAAGGTTCTAACACAATTGGAGCTTCTGGCAAGTAAACTATGAAAACTATTTATTTTTAAAGAATGTCTTGTCCTGATTAAACTGAGCCTCCAATCTCTCGTGTATTTCCCGCATTTCAAACCTAGGGCTTAGCTTGTAGTCTCTTGCCAGCTGCTTATTATTATTTGTATTTAAAATCATTTCTTTCATGCATAAAGTTCTCCCAAGCAATAGGAGATCGTCAAATAACATTACAAAATTAATTTACCACCGGTACGGAATGTTTATTCTACAAGAAAGAAATGAAAAAGTTCCAATAATAGCTCATTTTAAGATAATAATATGAAGTTATTTTAAAAAAATACCTATAAAAAGATACAAAAAATTACAACAATTACTTAGACTGTATCATATTATTTATAAACTAAAATGTCATTGTCATTCTTTATGTCTTCTTATTATTATTGAGTTTATTCATTACAGTCATATAAATCTTCTCTCTTTATATGTTATACTAGCTGGTGCCCGCGACTTCTTCCATGTTCTGGATGAAAGGTACCCACCCTATGTTCTTTCTGGTGTCCCAGACAACGTGTATGCAAAATTTCATGGTGATCGGTTTAGTATTTTTTGTGTGTATGCGTAACAAACAAACAAACTCACATTCACATAATATTATAAATTTTATAACATTAGTAAGGATTAGTATAGATGAAAGAATAACGCGATGTCTGTACACATTTATTTCCAATTCTTTATACCTATATCCCCACAATAATCCGCTTCTTACAGTAACAGCGTAAAATCTAATTTAAAACGACGCCGAAGTCCGTTTACTTATTGTGAGTTGCATCCGAAGGGATTTCACGACATCGAACAGGGAATTAACGAAAAATCTAATTTACGAAGTGAGATGTAAGTTTACCTGCAGCAGGGGCGGAGCGTTTCGCAGTGTTATCGAAAACTCGAACCGTTATGAGAAAGTTTCACACGTGTGTATGCAGGTGGTGGTGGGTGCTATTCGACCAATAACTTCGCGACAACTATCCCCACTACGTTACATTACCGCACGGCGTTTAAACTATCACGGAACTTGTTTAATCTATCTTACACACACATACCTACAATGTTATTTAATTCAATCTACCGCTGGAATATCAAACAAGCTGCCCGCGGCCCGTATGGCGGCACGAACGTGAGCTATTGTATGGCAGGAGTGAGTTTCAAACTTACTATATCCTACTGTCTGGCTCACAACAGATCATTAAAGATCGAAATATTTTGATAAATGACCACTATAATTATTTTTTTATATATTATTACTAGCATCCCGCTGCTGGCTTCGCACAGGTGCAATGTTTTTCTGCAAATTATGTATAAAAAACCTTCCTCGACCGGGAAGCGACTTTGTTTTATGTGGGTTGTAGTGCATATGGCCTGGCACTACAGCCCACTAAATGTTACACCAAGTTTCGTAACAATTAAATTACATCCTACTAATATTATAAATGCGAAAAATTGTGAGGATGGATGTGTGTTTGTTACTCTTTCACGTAAAAACTGCTGAAGGGATTTTGGTAAAGTTTGGCACACAGACAGTTTTTTATCTGGATTAACATATTATAGGATACTTTTCATCATGGAAAGATCGTCCAAAAGGATAAAAAAATGACGCCACTGTCGTCACAGCGATAAAGATGCAGATATTTATTCAGGTGTTATAGTTTTCATTTTCCAATATTAACGATGACGCGGGCACCAGCTAGTTCATTATAAACTAGCTTCACAATCTTTGTTAAAGCTTCACCAGCTATTCGTACGTGAGCTCCAAAATGTATTAAAATATCATCGATTGGAAACATCGATACGATGGCTCTGGACTGAATGCGACTCTGACGAAACCTGAATAGTTTTGATGTAGGTACCAATTTAATGTATACAATAGATGATGCAAGCAGTCTGCCCCTTCTAGAATGTCTAGAATGTCTTCTAGAATGTCTAGCATGCACACGAAACACAAATAAAAGATCAAAACTTTTGCACCAACTTGACTACGAGTTTCATACGGTAAGTCTAGCTAGAGCATCTATCTCCCATTCTTTGATTACTTTATACGGAATAGCTTGTTGTAAAGTTCAATTTACACACATCCGGTACGTGATGTAAACATAAAATTGATAGTGTATTTTGCGGTAGCAGCGAACAAATGAAAGAAGCAAAGTTAGCAAGGAGATGGAAAATAGCGGATGTCGTACAGTTGCAGTGTATCCATTAAAACTGGGTCGGGTGAGACGCGCAAATTCCAACTTAAAAGAGAGAAAATATACTGCGAACGAAATGAAAATATGTTTATAGTGTTGCGAGGATTTAAGCAGATTGGCAAATTAGATTTTAACAAGATGAAGACAATCTATTTCAACAACAAACTTTAGAATAAATTTTATAATGTTACCAAAAGCAAACTATCTGTACTGAATTCATACTAATATAATTAAGGAGTTGAAGTATTGTAATCTATCAAACGGCCTCGAAGTTTATTACTTATACCTACTAACTTTGTTTGTCATATAGTAGATATAACAATAAATAAGTAATTATGAACCCGTTTGTCTGTTTAACATATGAGTGAATATATGATGCGGTAGGCTTGCAACACATACATGCTCCAATAAATCGAAGCGCTCATCCAATTACCACGAGTTCGATAAAACAATTTTGCACAAAATAAATCATTTAAAACTGAATTTACTGCTGCTATAAAGGAAATGATTTTCCATTTCTGAATCCGTGGAGAAAATTTTCTATAAAGGTGCAGTATAAACGTCTAGGCAGTAAGTCATACAGCAAAGCGTCTACATCCAAGTTTGAATTCATGAACTCTTTCATAGAATGCCACTTGAACTCCGCTCAGAAGTATGAAGTCGTGGGGAACTTTCAACAAGTGTGTGTGTAAAGCTAGTACTTACAGAAACTTAAGAACGTACATACATACATATATACATACCTACATACATACATACATACATACATACAACATACAACACTCTTTAAGTTTACATAATAACCGTATTTGTATTCTTATATATCAGAAATAGTTAACCCATGACGATTAAAATTAGTAGATATGTTGTATTTTGATGTAATTGTTACAGCTATTTTTATAATACACTTAGCGACCCGCTCTCGTTCTAGCCCGGGATAAAAAAAGGTTAATTTCCCAGCTTATCACATTTTTTATCATATAAAAAATTCTCTTTCAGTGGTGAAAACCGTATCAATATCTTTTGGGTGGTTTAGAAGTAGTTAGCGGAGAAACGGACAGACGCGGACAGTTTCGGTGACTTGGTTGCAAAATATTGTTTTTTTTTTCTACTTTTATTAAAACTTAATTAGTTTTTTTTATATTTATAAGCCTTCCTTGAAAAATTATCTAACTGATGGTGAAAACCACATCAAATCCATTGCATGCATATACGAGTATTAATGCGGAAAGCGACTTCAATTTATAATGTGTACCTAAGGATGAGTTCAAGGTTACAAATAAAATAATAAGTTAAAACACTTATGTATTGGAAAAATATATATTTTAATCTAAGTTTAGTACGATTATACGAGTAAAATGTTTATTAAACTTTTCCAAGCAAAATTTATTTTCCGGCAGCTGCTCGATAATAATCGAGCATAAGCAAAAAAATTCTAAACAGAAGTTACGTACGTAATACAAAAATCGAGTTTGTTAAAATTTAACTATACGCCGTTAGGTTTGGTGCAACATAAAAGTTAAAAAGTTAAAAAAATAGAATTAGAAATAGAATCGTAATTAGAATTACTTATGTGCTCACAGGCATTTTTTTATAATATAAGTATTTAACAGACAGACTTGTAATGTGATATTTAAACACAAAACGGACTATAATATGTGAGCCAGACCGCGAGACAACTTCATATCCAATGCTAAACTTTCGAGTCTAACTTTGATCTCTTGAAAAGCCAACTTCATCTAGCCCAATATATGGGCCTTAAAGAAGATTATACGTATAAATAAAAAATATTGTATTTCATGTAAAAAAATTTAAGTGCAGGCAAGATAAACAATTTCACATTAATCACGGAAGGGCTAAGAAAAAATGGTGAGTGCGTCAAGGGCAGCCTCCTTGATAAACTGTCGGAAGGTTGGGCCCCGGATAACATCCGTAGGAGCCCCGAGCGAGCGACCGACCGACCGACCCCCGCCGCGTATAGGCGACGCGTCGCTACCATTCAGGAGTAAGCAAACAACCTTTAACAAAATGAAAAACAAATAACACAGTGTATAAAATAACCCAACTACAGGGTAAATTTAATTTAGAGCGTTCAAAGCATTAGGTGCTCGCGACACAAATAGACAAGACAAGGAACAAATTAATCCCATATACTGGTACAATTTGCCTACAAACGTTACATACAATTAATGTTTGAAAGGACTTTGTAACATTTGAAATACTTCAATCGTTTTGTCGTGAAACGATTTCTGTGGAAAATAATGAATATTTGTTTATTAATGACAATATGCACGAATTAGTTTTTTTTTGTACTATGTGTATGTTTTTATGTATGATTAGGCTCCGAATCTTAATATGACTTAAATATCGTGGTAAGCTTTAGATAGATTTTTCTGTTACGAGAACAGAAAAGGCAAAACAAAGTCTGCCGGTACATACATTTAATAAATAAATTATAATAAAGAAACCAATAAATAAAGAAACAAAATAAACCAACCAATAAATATAAATAACGGATTAAAATCTTCAGATGGAATGCTGTCTTCAGATCTGTGAAAGAGCAGGAGACGCTGTCAGTTATGCAGAAATAAAAAGGGTGTAATGATGAAATAGGTGAAATAAACTCTGAACAGGGTACTGTCAAAAAAAAAGGTTCAAACGTAAGCTTCTTTTGTTTACATACCGATAATGACTTCCAAGATGGCGCTTTGAGTCCAAATAAAACTTAATTTCAATTATTGAACTAGGTGACATTTTGCCAGTTGGTGTGGGGTAATTCTGAGACACTCTAATATGACCTTAGTCTACTATTTAATTGAATCACTCGAGCTAAACTGCAACCAAAATTTAATAAAACTCTAAACAGAATAAACAGAAAATATGTAATTTTATAAATTGTATTAAAAAAAAATTTCATTTATTTATTTACAATACAACACATTTTTAGTTGTGTGTAAATATTTAAATAAACATAATATATAAATAAACAAAAGTGCAATTGAGTTGTGAATGCCCAAGATATAGTATGAACAGGACAGCCTTTTTTTAAAAAGGAAAAGTTCAAACAAAAACATTTAGGTAGGTGCGGAAAACGAACCGTCTAACATGACCGTATAGTTGATTCAAGGGAGTTGAACAAATTTGTATCATTTGTTTTCGGAAACGGAACGTCGAGGGTATAACAGCTAATACAGGTCGACAGGAAAGCATTATAAAGGTCCGAGTGTCGTGTAAAAAGTGAACCATAAATGGACTATGTATCTGATAATTAGCTAGCGCCCATAAATACTGATAACGCTCAGGAGAAAACTCGACAAATTTATGTACCTACAATAAATTTGTCGAGTTAAGTATAACCGCGCCATAAAAGAACGGTCTCATTTGAATTTTCCAAAGATGATCACAAATTTATATAAAATAATATATAGTTTACGCAAAATTCAATATAATTTTGGCATAATTCACAACTTGCATTAACATAAAACTAAAAATGTAATCGATATTTCAGTTATTAAATTTTTTTTAAAACAAAGAATTGTTTTGATTTCGGTAAAAATTTCAATTATAATAAAAAACTCCAATTATTATAAAAACACTCTTGTCTATTTCATAATTTCATATGGCATTATATTTTCTAGAATTAAAAAGAAATATCTAATAAATTATCTAATAAATAACTAATAAATTACAGTCCATTTTCAAAATTGATTGTAAGTAAAGTAGGTATATGTTTACAGTCAATATTTTTGACATAAAAAATTCTTATTACGTATTTGAAATTAAGATAAGCCTCCGTATTCAGAAACTGAACAATCTACCTTTTATTCAGATACAGTAAAATTAATTGTGCCTAAGTGCCAACATATTGGAATATTTCATTCGAGATATGTGTTCGCGGTAAAAGTTTACTAATCTTGTCAGTCTTATTAATAGTCCCCGTACTCCGTAAGTTTCGATCTCGGCTATCTGCACAGTCGCTGCCTAATTAGATTGGAAGGAACTAGCTTCTGAAACACTGCTTGCACGTATATTGTGTTCCATGTTACTATTAATATTAGCTAGTTGACAAATTCCCTTCGTCAACTAGGAAATGCACTGATGGTCTTCAAACGCCTGAACAGATCTTCATAAACTGTAGCTAAGAATAATTTCGATAACGTCAGCTTTCAAACAGAAGAAACTGGAGCAAAATCAGTCCTTCCCTTTGGGAGCTAATTCTACACACAGATACACATAATATAATTATAGGAGAAATTCATTCATGTCTCGTTCATGTAGACTTTTTAATGAATTTGTACTAGAGGATACAGATGTCGACCTGTTCTACAGTTCCATAGTTAAAACTAAAAATATTATATTCTTCAATGGCCTACTTACTATAACTTTAGTTATAAATTGTAATCACACACTGTTATGAATTATTGTGGTTATTATTAGACTATTTTGTAATCATTAAACTATAAGTGGATTTTTTTTATTAGGTGTAAGCTTTAGCAAACTGTTATCTTGTAATAATACCTGTAAGTTTCCCTAAAATGAAATAAATAAACAAATATTAAATAAATAAATGCAGTTACACAAACACAAACGGCAAACTTATAACACTCCGTTTTTGCGCCGGGTGTCGCATCATTTTTCATTTTATCTCTCCTAAAATGAGTACCTATGTAAAATCAATGAAAAACTAAAAGATTTATCTCGGAACTGTAATATTTGAACTAAATAAAGGCGATGTGCAGCTGCGGCGTTTGCGACCTAACCTAACGTCATTATGTGAACCGCCACCGCCCGTCGCGCCTTCCCTGTGAAGCTTCTATGCTAATTAACCGGCAACGTCTTCTGTGTGTCCCTGTTACTACATTAGCATACCAACTATTCGTAAACTTTCCACATTCGGAATATTTCGAAACTTATACACAATGAAATTGAAGTAAAGTCAGCGTTCAGGGCAGAATTTAATTAAAAGACTGTTGAAGTAAAGAGGAAATCCATTTTTATTGAACGAAAACAGGTTGTGAAATAAAATTGATCTGGAGCATATTATACACGCGAATGAATGATTATTATTAGTATAGGTACGTATGCTTTGATATGTATCAAAGAGTATATGGCTTAAGATGGTAAGCATTTCAAAATACTTCACTATAAATTTAAATAATACGTCAAATCATATTACCAATGAAAATTGAAGGTAATGTTTTAGAAAATAAATGCTTCTTCAGGCGAAAGTTAGCTTGAAATATGGTTATTTTCTCGGCAGCATTGATTTAAAATCGAAGCTTTTACTGTCTTAAGTGAAGTACTCAGTTGAGTAGATACTTACCTGAGAATCAAGTAAATTAATAAGTATCTATCTATGCAAGTTATAGTTCAATATAAGTAAAATACTTAAAAAGTGATTTGACAG
Source organism: Synanthedon tipuliformis (assembly GCA_947623395.1). NCBI lineage: Eukaryota > Metazoa > Arthropoda > Insecta > Lepidoptera > Sesiidae > Synanthedon > Synanthedon tipuliformis. Next base: position 6,538,119 of record OX392408.1, on the reverse strand, counting down.
GTTAATTTACTTATGTCAAAAGATCTACAAATATTATAAAATGTGAACTTTTTTGCTGAAATTTTACAGTAGTATTTTATTAATCAAAATAACACACATAAGCTATTATTTACAGAAAAGGTTATGTAGTATATAAATCGAAACCTAAATTTTAATAAGAAAATTTGCAAGAGCACAGAATACGATAAGACTTCTCAGACATATTCGGTTGACAGACCTTTCGCCTTTACACCTTTTGACTTCAATAAGAAGCTTTTTGTAACCTAATACAGCCTCTTGGCCGGCTTTCCATTATATATTATGTTTCTGCTACATCCCTATATCTATGCTCGGTGTTACATTGAGAGATCGATTCAGAAATAAGGAGATCCGTAGACGTACCGACATAAGCCAGCGAAATGAAGATCAGTAAGTGGAGTAGAGTCCACGGACCGGTAAGCGTAAGCAGTCTACCCCCGTAAGGTAGACAGACTACCTGAAAAGGACCGTGGGTTGACAATTGATCCAGGTTGCTTTTAGACAAGGCCAGTAGGAGGCCAACAGTGGACGTCCAGCCGCTGAGATGATGATGATGACATCCTTATATCACAATTAACAAAAATTATACTTATTAATATGTTTCTCAGTTATTGAATAGAATAAACACACACAAGGTTGTATATTTTTTTTTTTTTTTTTTTTTTTGTTGTTGTTTTTTATGATTTGCCATCAGTCGCAAGACTATAATCAAATGCGCTGGGGGAAAATTGACGTTTGCATAGAATAAGGCCAGTGCCCTATCCTATTATAATGTTAAGGCAATACATCTGCCCTTTTAAGTCTTCTAACTTTTCCAGTCTGCAACAACTCTTTGGCTAGTGGATTCGGGTGGGAGTAAAGACGATCCTTGTAACTTTTTCTGTAGCGTTCTATTTCTTCAGAAATGGTTGGAATCTCAAGATATGAGTGGATCTCACTGTTCCGAGCATACCAAGGCGCCCCAGCAATCACTCTTAAGATGTTATTTTGTACTTTCTGTAGGCGTTCGATGTTAGTTTTGCTAGCAGTGGACCACATTTGGATTCCGTAAGTCCATATTGGTTTTAGGATAGCGCTATAAATCAAAAGCTTATTGTGCAAGGAGAGTGCAGACCTCCTCCCCAAAAGCCACAACAATTTTCTAAATTTTATGTTGATATCATCTCTTTTCTTGTTAATATGGACACTCCACGTGAGTCGCTGGTCCAAGTGGAAACCCAGGTATTTAACACAACTGGATTGGGGAAGTTGGTCCTCGCCCAGTTTGACGATTGGGCATGTGCCTTTTCTCAGAGCAAACGTTATATGGCTAGATTTGGAAGCACTTGCTTTTATTCTCCATTTCTTCAGCCAGAGATATGTGCTGTCCAGCTGCTTTTGCAATCGTCTGCTTGCCTCGTGGGGATCATCGCTGCAGGAGAGAAATGCTGTGTCATCAGCGAAGGTGGCAATGGATACTGTTGAGGTTAGCTCTGGGAGGTCACATGTAAATATATTGTACAGGACGGGACCAAGCACAGAGCCCTGCGGCACTCCAGCCAGGCACTTGTAAAAAGATGATCTATCGTTCCCCTGTTTCACCTGGAAGAATCTGTCAGCTAGATAGGACTTTACCAAAGGGAAAATTGAGTGGGGAAGATATGATTTTATTTTACACAGCAAGCCCTTGTGCCACACCCTATCAAAGGCCTGCTGGACGTCCAAGAAGGCCGCAGAGCAATATTGCCCATTCTCAAAACCCTGACGAATTGTTGAATACACCCTATGCATCTGTTCGGTTGTAGAGTGATGTTTACGAAAGCCAAACTGGTGATGAGGAATAACATCTGCTTCATCCAGTAACTTGGTAAGTCTTTTTAAGAGTATACGCTCCCAGAGCTTAGAGAGCACAGGTGTAAGACTAATGGGTCTGTAGGAAGATGCTTCGCTGGGGGGCTTCCCCGGTTTATGAATCATTATAATCTGAGAAATTTTCCACAAGTCCGGAAAGTGATTTAGCCTAAAGGTGGCATTGAAAAGATTTGTCAGGAACACAAGACATTTTTTAGGTAACTGTTTAAGAACTTGTGGGGTAATGAGATCATATCCCGGGGCTTTCCTGGAGTCCATTTTTGCAATCTCCTCAAAAATTTCACGAGGAGTCGTAGTTGGTAAGGGGAAGCACAATTGGAAATCCTGATTTAGAACTTTATCAATTTCAGGGTCTTCCTCGCCAATTAGGTCATTGGGTTGAAAGACAGTTGATAAATGGGCAGCAAACACTTCTGATTTGTGGGCGTCTGTTTGTGCCCACGTGGAGCCAGTCTTTATAGGGTGAGCAAACTGCTGTGACTGATTCAGATTTTTTGTTATTTTCCATAAATTGTGCTCGCCGCGACCACTGGGAGATAAGAGCTCCAACTTTTGCTTCATGGTTTGGTTTGAGGAGTATACAAGAAGACTCCTAAGATCTTTGGCAGCTCGGTTGAATAGGGTTTTATCTGAAGAGTGGCGTGATTGCTGCCAGACTCTTCTCAGTCTGCGTTTCTCTGCTAATTTACACCTTATTTCCAGAGGCAAGCAAGAACTCGAATGTGGCGGTTGTAACTCAGGAGTGCTAGACCATGCAGCTGACTGGATCAGATTGGTGAAGTAGGCTGATGCATCATCTATATCATGAGTATCCTTCAGTGGGACCTTGAGGTTAATTGTGTCTTCAAGGCATTCACGAAAAGATTCCCAGTCCGTTTTGAAGTTGCAGAGCAACTCGCGATCACCTTTTTCTGATAAGACTGTATTACTGATTGTCAGAATAATGGGAGTGTGGTCTGAGGATCCATCCAAACTTGGCTCAACTAAAGAGTACAACTTTCCTATGTTCCTGACAATAAAGAAATCCAATAAGTCAGGCATTTTGCAAGGATCAGTAGGCCAGTATGAAGGCTTGCCAGTTGAGATAGTGAGGAGGCGAAGTTTGTCAACACTTTTCTTTAGTTCACGCCCACGAGTAACAGTAACTCTTGAGCCCCAAAATTCATGCTTGGCATTCCAGTCACCGCCCGCAATAAAACGGTTCCCTAGTGTTTCCAGATAATTCGAGAACATAGCCTCACCAATTTTATGCCTAGGTGGACAGTAAACGGCTGACAGATTAATGGCACCCGATTTATCTTCAACTCTCACCGTTGTGGCTTGCAGGTAGTCAGTAACATAAGGTCTAAGGACATTGTGTTTTAAGGAGTTCTTTATGACCACAGCCGTACCCGCATGGGCTCTCCCGTCAGGATGAGGAGTTACATAGGTGCTATAGTTAGCTATGTTAATGCAAGTTTTCGATGAAGCATGTGACTCAGAAATCAAGACAGCATCCAGTTTGTTTAGCAACATAATTTTCTCCAATTCGTGTTTATTGGGCGAGAGTCCATTTATGTTCCACGTTGCGACGCGTAAAGAAGTCATTTGGACATCTTAGAGACGAGAGTACCTATAAGCCCTACAAGGTTACTTATTTGTTGAATTAAAGAGTATATTTTCTCACTTTGTTTTGTTATAATATCTGAAAATCCACAGATTGGTTGATTATCATATCTATCTATCAATTTAAGGTTGTATATGATGTGCACTAACACGATTTCCACAAATTTGCTCACTGAGTCGTGTCGAAATACGAGCTTGTAGCAAACACAGAAGACGATGGCGGGCCCGAGCCGATAAATTTTCACACATCTCGAGTACTACCGTCAAATAAGTATATTTACTTACTAATCGAAACATTCCTACTTAATCCTTAAAGAGACAAACAATCCGCTCACCGCTTAGCAGCTAACTCGCTATAAATTTAGATCAAAGATACTTCACTTTACTTCACGATATTATGTTACTTCGAGGTTAAAAGGAATTAACAATATTTATTCTATTTTAACTTTTAATAATTTGCTGAAACACTGAACATTCTGTCGTTTAAAATAAAAAAGATGTAACTGACAATTTTCAGAAAAAAAAATTGATAAATATGTAAATTTTCTTTAAAAGAAAAGGCGCTTTAATTAATTAAGCTTAAATTAATTTACCTAAAAAATTTAAGGTGATTTCTAGGAATATGAACATCTAAGATGTTTTCATATTAAAGACTTATTTATGAAAATTTTCTAGAAAATATATAATGAAGAAGTCGGTTTCTTCTACAGTTACAAAACTTCACGTAGAAAAAAGACATAAATAAAGTGTAATGCGCCAGTGGTAATTATGTCTGTCTAAGATTTTAAATTATATTATTTTAGTAATATTTTAAATAGGTTGTTTACGTCTGTTCATTTTAGTAATTAGTCTAGTGACTATTTAGATTTACCAACGTAGCATAAGAGCAAATGCGTCCTTTTATCTTAAGTTAATTTAATTTAAACTTTTTAAAATAATGTGATGTCGAAATATTAAAATAAATCGACCATTTCATTTTTTCCCTTCCCTTAATAATTGTCAAATGCAGTTTTTTACTGGGAAGACATATTTTCCTACTTATTTTCTTAAAGGAAAAGCACGTTACAAACGTAGTCCTGTAAACTACTCAGATATTGCAGTGATAACATATGTATTTACCTAAACTTGCTCCAATTGCAAATTGACACAACAGAATTTGCAATTTGTGTATCGGTACGTGAATTAGATACAGCAAAGTCCATTTCCTTTCTTTCAACCCAGTTACTCCACTCTTATTTCCTCTTCTCCGTGGCTGCGACAATACCAGAGGCTTTCCGCTTTCCGATGTATGCGCCCCCCACTTATTGGATAAAAAATATGGATTTGTAAACGAATTTTCCACCCTATACTATATATAGATCGTATCGTCAATCGGATGTGTGGCTGATTTTTTTAAAAAAAGTAATAATCTTTTGACGTTCACTCGGCTGTCACGAACAGGCACCGCTTAATTAAAATCATGCTATTTTTCGGTTTGTAACATGAATCAGAATTTGGTTTTCGGCACGAACTTTAGTTCTTTGTTTTTGATTGAAAAGAGGACGTCTAGAGTTTGTATTTCATGATAGAATATGTTTACTTTTTTTTAATGTTTACTTGATGGAATGTAACTTCCTTTACCAAATTAAATCAAATAGTTTATTTCTCAAAAATAGGATAGCAAGATTACCTTTTGGAAGTCTAAAAAATACTACCGTTTCGGAAACAAAATTTCGTTCTAGAACAGAAGAAACTTATGAATTATGAAATTACAATTATATCAAACTAAAAAATATTACAGTTATATATCAAACAGGTTTCCGAGAAACTCCTCCAATGGCCATTATACTAGAGTTTCAGAAAAGAAATATCCAAGATTATGACGATCCTGAAAAGAAACCCCGAAAGAAACTCAGGATACCATTCTTTTTGTCGTCTTTGCACCTTGAAATACAATAAAAAAACAGGGGGAATGCAAGCACTGCCGATCCTAAAGATAACGGATAACGAATAGAGTATCAACGCAACAGTTATAATATTATGTAAAGAGATGCTTTAAAATCGCCAAACGAGATGTTCAGATTATGGTTAAGGACAGCAGAGTTCTTTACTACAATATTTTCAAATACACGGCTGCTGTTGAAAGAGCATTTTCATTAGAGTGTTCTCTCATGAAAACATCTATTCCGGGAACATTAAAGGAAAATGGCCGAGCGTGTTTCATGTGAAATAGTAAATTGAATGGATAGCGTTGTTCTAGTAAGCGGCAGCGGGCTGACACGGATGACAGAAACGAATATGCGTGGGGCAGTGTTCATTTGTTGAGAGATGCGCCGCAGGGGTGGATAGCCCGTCATCGTCTAAACGGCTGTCACCCACACCACCATCCGGCACGCGAACCGAGAATAACCCGGAGCCGTAATTAAAACCATTGTTTTCCTTGTTATTCTTCTGCACATTTATTTTTCGGTTCATAAGAATACTTGGCGCATTTACGCCAAACGTGTTCCGAAAACAATACGCTAGCGAAATCTAAGCTGGACCATAAAAACACTGCCAGCTCATATGTGAAATCTGAAGTAGTTTACTAGTTATAAGCAATATTTATGAGAGTTTATTAACAACTTCAATAATAACATAAAAACAGACATTTTCATTTGATGCTAATGTACTTGAACAGAGAGAAAGGAATAAAGTTTACAGTAACACAACTAATATGATAATACACCTGTAGTATAAGAGCATAATTAAAGTTTTGAAGGTACACAGAAATTACATTTAAAATTAAGTAAAAACTATTAAATTTCAATGTTTCATATTATAAAGAGTGGAAGGTAAGCAAAATTATTCTATAATATTTCTATAAGAAGCCCTTATGGAATAATGGCACTACAGAAAATTGAGTTTACTTTGAAAAGCATATATAAATCAAATTTATTCCCAGAAAGACTGATAAAATTTCTCCATTTTCACAATACTACACGCGAAAATTACTAAGTCTTCCTCTTACGGTATGTTTAAGTTACAAGAAACAAGTGCGTATCAGAATAGAGATTTTACATTACTTTTACAGTGTTTACACATTTAGAACAAAACAAATGATTGCAAATCAAATGATTCTATCTCAATGCTATCAAATGCTATCTCAAAAGAAAGAGCGAATATGTGAAACTAAATAGTACCTGATTGCAACGATATTCTATAAAATACATCAAAGAATTAATTCGCAGTGATAGAAATTCAGTTCTAACGTTTTTTTTTTCACGGTCCACTTTATGCTAGATGGCTACCGTCGCCTATAACACAAGCAATGCCATATGTTCTAAAAGTGCGCTGTTGGCCATAGAAGGATTAATAGATTATTAGGGATAAGAAAGGGATGGAGTAGTGGGCTTTGAAAGGGTAAGAAGTGATAGGAACATGTAAGTTTTGTAACATAAAAGTAAAATATCAACTTGAAGTATGTTCCTAATAAATAATTTAGGCAACTCAATACAGACAAACCCAATGTCAAAATTGAAGTAGAGGTCAAATCACTCAAACGAAGTAAAGTGAAATGTAGAGATCAACATAATATTATTACTTAACAGAATTATACTACAGTTTTTCTTGAGAGGAATGAACAGCGTTGTGCTTAATATATATGTTGCACTAGCTGGTGCTCGCGACTTCGTCCGCGTGGGGCGAAGTCGGGAATTTTGGGAATCATTTGGGTATCTCGAACGGTTTTCGCAGCGCACGCAACGGAAGCCCTCAAAGATGAATAATTTTCCCCGTTTTTTTTCCACATTTTCGACTGTTTCTTCGCTCCTATTAGTCGCAACGTGATGTTATATAGCCTAAAGCCTTTCTCGATAAATGATCTATCCAAAACAAAAAGAATTTTTCAATTCGAACCAGTAGTTCCTGAGATTAGCGCGTTCAAACAAACAAACAAACTCTTCAGCTTTATAATATTAGTATAGATAAGCTATGACTTGTGTAATAGAAAAATATTCAAACGCACGCAGAGCCAACGCCAGTTGTATTTCATGTATTGGAAGTGACATTAGGCTTCACTTTTTTAAGTATTTCCTTATACTGAACTCCCTTCAATTTTCCATTCGTGCACGGTTCGAGTAGGTATCATTACTTTGCGTACAGCTGTTACATTTTACGACCAAACTTGTATTATGTTCCTAGCATCATTGTAAACTTCGCCACTGATGTTCATTTATGTCTCTAAGCACGTTCTCTGTTTATTTTTTATTTTATTTTCTCCTATTTCCGTGTAATTCGGATACAATAACATGTTAATATGTAAAACATAGGTAAAATGGACATTGTATTACCTGTAGGTACTTAAACGTAATAAATAGGTTTCACAAAAATCATAAAATATTACAGAGAAAAAATAAAATTCCATAATAACGTCAAAATATTCATTTACAGAATCTACATATCAGAATAAATATTTTGGGGAAAAGAATCAAAGCTGGAAAAATTAAAATGTGTGTATCATTGTTAATTTTATTTTGAAAAATAATTTTATACATGCTCACGAATCTACAAATAATTACAATGTAATAAGAATTTCTTTTTGTTGTGGAGACGGCCGATTTATTTATTTCTAGCCTGCTTAAGGGATTCACTGAGGCAAATAACATTGACGTTTGACCTTCAACGTTTATAATATGAAATGTTTAATACAAGCGTTAGCGGCGCCGTCAGCTCGTTAGCGCTCGTTTTTGTTTTTACCATTAGAACAATATACAAAAAATAAAAATGAACAGCACAATTTTTTAAACTGACATCAAATTGACATAAGCCGTTTTCGAAATATTTTTTAATAAAAGATAAATAAAAGTCAAATTCTTCGTGTACATATTCTATTTTTTATTGACTTTCATACTTTTTAGAGAGATCTTATTTGAATTAAAAATACAGCACTTTCTCATATATAGTAGTAGGTAATAAAAAATATACTTTTTTGAAAAATTGTAACATGGTTCTGAATAAAAAAAAAATAGAATGAAACCTCCCACTAAACATTTTATACTGTGCATTCCATGATAGGTGGCGCCAGTCCTCTATATACGCAAGCAATAGTAACGGGGATACAAATATGCTGAATTAAGAGCAAATAGGAAAAGAAAATAATAGGCTCTTTAAACCACAAGTGCTATTTACTTCACGCTGGTCTTCTAACAAAGAGATAATTGCCAGTTTATGACATCCTAACTATGCAGTTCATGATTTCAGAACACAGTATGCTCTACTTTTAAGTTTAGCTATTTAAAAAAAAAGACTTCAAAATGCTTAACACATTAAATCGAGCTATTAACGCAATAGCTTATTTCAATAAGCACATAAACAAAAGTGGTAATGCAATAACAATGCAACAAGTTGCATAAACATCTATAAAGTTTCCCTACAACAAATACTTTAGCGATGTTCGGGATCCATATTTTACATTTAAATTGAAATAGTTGAAAGAATAAAACAAATACTATCTGTACTTCATCATTTTCTATGCAAGTGATAATAAAAATTTCCTTTACTTTCAAAAGGTCAGTTTTTCAAAAGGACAAACTTTCAGATAGTCATTTTTTCAAATCGTCAGACTTACAAATAGTCAAAGTACGATCAAATAAAAATAAAAATAAAAATAAAAATAAAAGCTTCGAAGCACTCAAGTAAAACGCACCTACCTATCTTATTTTTCCAATTTACGTGGGATCAAAATGTAAACCCTATTTTGCCTTCGTTCCGTCTCGTATTAGGAAATTTTCGCGACTACGACTGTTTGCTGTGATAAACGATTGCTTGGTTTATACTAGTCAAAGTTGGAAAGAAGGAAATAAGATAAATTGACTTAAGTGTGTTTACCTACATGAAAAATATTAATACAAAATCTTGCTTGCTGACGGTGGTGATAATGATATTATGGCAGGAATTCAGTATGTACACGTTTTCATTCATTTATCTCGTATAAACGCCGAGGACGAATATCTTTTGTGTTGAATTCATTATTACGTGGTGTTCACATATTATTATATTTATGTTGATAACGATACAATAATACTCTTCGCTGTGACCGTTAATACCTACGGCTTACTTCACATGCTTGCTCTTCTTATAACGTTTATACATTTATAACTTATGTGTTTTGCCTTGGGAACAATGAACAAACTTAATAAGTAAGATTAGCTTGTGTCGTAAGTCACATTATCAATTTCATTCTTTATTTTATTAGCCTTTAGTCTCTCTAATTTTAATAACAATCGAAAATACAGCACTAACTTAGTTAACACTAACTTAGAAAACTTAGTAAGTATGAATTAAATGTATTTTTCATTTCTTCAAAATTACGTCGGAGCATCTGGAAAAATTATTCTTGAAACCAATTTTTTTTAAAAAGCTAACGCCATTGAGTTATTTCTTATTAACTCCTATCGACCACATTGAAATTTATTCCTAAGATTTATTTTACTAAAAACAATTTTGTGTAGATACTAAAAAATCTGGTTTGTTTTTTTGTTGGCAATTTGTTGCTATTGTTGCAATTTGTTGCTATTGGTACAATTAAATATTTCTTTTGTCTGCACTGTTACAACTGGCTTCTATTTGGAACGTAAAAGTAAATTGAAAAAGTTTTTTTTTTTTTTTAAATAACATGTGGCAATGTTCTGCCCATTTAAATTCAAAGGCGAGTTTCCTTTGAATTTTAATTTCCATCAAATAGAAATTTTGAGTAGGTACGTTTTATACAAACATACGCAACCCGTTCTCTAAAACAATTGTTTCGATCTAAATTTTATTCTGGATGTATTTTATTCGCTTCCCAGTTCGTATTTCCACTCCATTTAAGTTACATAACTCACTGCTACTCCAGGTTTATTCTCTATTTTAAATGTCAAGAGACAAGATTGCTAGGTACGCGGTTGGTTTAAACTCCTCCCTTTTCCAGTGATTTAAACGCGAATGAACCGAATGAGTTATATGCGAAAAACATCGGTAATTTAGATGACTAGCCGTTGCGCGTGACTTCGCTAGCGTAACTTTATAAAATTTATTAATAGCTCGCTCCATCATAGGCCTCATCCTTGCTACACAGTTTGGTTGTTGGGAAAGAGCAAACCCATCTCTAATAATAAAATAAATGCCTATGTTACTCGTTAACAATGTAGCTTTCTATGGTTGAATTTTTTTTTTAAATCGGTCCTAACTCGCAATCGGTTTTTTTTTAAATATAAATATACAAATGTTTTCTCTTTATAATATTAAGTATAGATGAGAAGCTAGGGATTAATTAAATATTAAAAATTATATACTGAGTGTATATATATATATCATTTCATTTATTTTTATACTTAATTTCAATTTTGGTTTTCCCTTGCTCAAGACCTATAATGTATTAAAAATTTATGACTTTTAGTAAAAAAACATATCATAGAATCAGCACTAACAAGGTATGCTAAATAGGACACAATAATAATTTTTTTGCGTGTTATAAACGTTTTTATAAGAAGACTAACATCGAATAGGTATCTAAGTATCTGATGAGAGATCGTAGGTAGAGGAAATGTTTTAGTGAAGAATTTTATGAGGACTCCCCCTCAAAAGGAACGCGTGACAGCTACTTACAACAACACTCCCCGCATATCCAGTCGTACTTTGTCACGTTCAATATGCACCTACCACCCTTCTGACACGGAACATATTAAATTCCTTGCAAGTTAACAAAACCGTAAGTGGGAGCGTGTCACTTTGCCGATCGTTACATTTTTTATTAGAGCAGTAAATGGAGTACGTTACAAGTATCATTGATACTTGTGACGTACCACATTTACGCTTCAGCGTTGTTTGTTTACGAGCCAAAAAACAACTTTTTTTTTCTTATTGTACGACTAACTGTTATTTGTTTTGAACATATAATAGGGATAATATAAAAAATTAAACTTACTGAGTTTACATACTTAGTAGGTATAAAATAAGATGGCCAGCCATCTGTCCTTCTCACGGAGTTGGTTACAACTGGAGTTGGTTTTTATATAGATAAACAAACATTCCTCGTAGATTCATAACAGCAAATTTTATATATTATTTTATAGAAAAAATTGCAAGAGTTCGAAGCCAGGAGCGGATCGCTAGTTTATTTTATAAAATATGTGTAAAAATAAACTGCTTCTATACTACGCTCACTGTAGCATGATGCGTATAACAGTTGACGAAACGTTCCTTTTCACCGTCGAAAGTAGGCGCGAATTTCAAATAATATTTTTTGTGAACGTAAAATACGGAATACTAAAAATGTACTAAATTAAATAAATTCAAACTACCATTATTATTCATAGTATATAATGATGTTTGTTACAAATAAAAAGTACAAATGTTTAACATAAAATTTCAAGAAAAATTACGTAAGTGTATGCGTAAAGTAACGTCCTAGACTTGTTTAGTGATGCGATGTATAGCTATGATGGATAGTCGATATTTATTATAAAGAAGATTATTTTTAGTACTTATTTTAATTATTATTTCTTCAATATCTATAATAAACAAAACATACAAATTTTATAGAGTATAATTCTATATTTTATAGAAAATACGTAATTTTTGGATCGTTTCAATTGATTTAAATATTACATTTAAATTTCCTTAGGGGGTATGATTTAAGCAACGTTACACTATGTATGTTCTTTTGTTTCATTTATATAATTATAGACTTTTAACAATAAAAAAACTACGCAGAATATAAGTGGCAACTTTCAAGAGTAACGATCAAGAGTAAGAGTAATTAGTAAGAGTATCGTAACGATGATAGTTACGACTAGTTTCGTTTCACTCTTGAAAGTTGCCACTTATATTCTTTAGCACCAAGCTAAAGCGCAAATAGTAGGTATAATTTTAAAATTAATTTCTTATTGACATTTTCTTATCGATTTATCGATAAAATTCTAATGCACATTATCAGTGACACAACCCTAGACATGCGTTACTGACAGCTGTCATATGCACCATGCTACAGTGCGCGGAGTATAAGTGTCGCTAAATTAATATAAAATAAACTATCATTCTACATGAGTCTACAAATCTACACGAGACTTTAGGATACTCTTTATTAAACTCGTAAGTAAATCAAATACATGGGCGATAAGTATATTCCATGTTTTAATCCTAATTCGTTCAGCAGTTTACGCCTGATTGAGTTACTAATATTTTACAGTTTTTCGGAGAGTATTAATAAGTATGTATGCAGATCACTGCTGCAGATGCTGCAAAGCGAGTTAAATTTCATATAATGGGCTTCCGTCGTATGTAATTAATTTTTAAAATGTAATTTACTGTTAATTAATCACATCCGTGGTAAAGTAGATTAGTTATGATTAAGATAATGAAAATGTATTTGAATGTATTTTGAATAAATGCCATATGTACACAGCATAGGTACACAAAATATATCATATTCGTATGATATCAAAAATATTTATTTTAGTTTAATTTGATTGAAAATGTACAATCTAGTAGTCTTGTCGATCGTAGATAAGTACTTATAATAACAATTTTGGAATTAGTAATGATTAAAAATTAAATTAATTTACTGTAATATTTTTAAGAGGAAAATTTTATACTGATTTTATAAGAGTATTGTTGGATTTAATCTTTTAAGACATGATGATTCATCAAAGAGTTTTAGTATTATTTCGGATTATTTACAATCTATTTCGGATGGTGTGAATAAATAAAATAAAATCTAGACTTCCATACGTGTTTATTTTAAAATGGTATGATAAATATAAAAGAGAAGCAAGTAAGGAATACATTTAAAACAAAACGAAAATTTATCATATCCTCCCAGTATGAATCATTTAACTATTAACAAGCTGAAATATGAAGCAGCCAACTAAAAATCCATCACAGTGTGTGACACTCGGTGAGGTAATTAATCACATTTCCATTCATCAAACGACGGCTGACAAATAGGTATTTATGTCTGTGATGAATCCGATCAACACTCGACTTGATACGAATGCCTACGCACATGAGCCCCTGTTTCCCCCGGTCGCCAGTTTATTGGCCGACCAATCAGACTTCAATTTTAACAAACCTTCAATCAATTGGACAGCGATCTTCATCAATGCGACACTAATTACGAACAAGATCGCAGCGGCAGAAGTTCCTTCGTTAGCGCATACTGCACACAAAACTTTAGAAAATAGTTGAATTTTCAAGCGAAACTATACACAGAGCTGGTATTATTGAAGTATTTCCAATAAAACTTGGGCGTAAGTACAACATTTTATTCGTTTTTATTTTATTTACAGATCATACATCGATTAGATTTTCCGATACTGCATAGCATGTAGATACTGTATTTCTCTTTTTATATATAAAAAATAATAACTGTATGCTTTCTTTGCTTCTTAATTTTTTCTAGGGTGCCCTAGAATTTTTCTCAAAGAAACGCCCGTCAGAATCAGTTTGTACGCCTTAGATGGATGAACACACGGATTGTTTCCATTTTTTATTAACTACGAGATTAAATAAAGATAAAAAAAAAGAAAATGGATCTTTATTCGCTATATGAAAAAAAGATTATGAAAGAAAAAGATAACAGGATGCGATAAATGTAACACCCGCTTATTTAATGAGCACATTTATGAAGTATGTAATTGTTATTTAAATGTCTATACTTATACTATTGTTTGTCCTGACTGATAGTTATTGTGTTTAGGTAAAACGCGATTTAGGCTTATAAATATTTAAATCGGATAAAGATTAGACTGACACCGTTCTAGACATTTTAGTCACAACGCGATTTAGTCATTCCACGCATTATATGTATCTAAAGCTGAGATTTGGAACATTTGTTTTATACGCAATACGCAGCTGCGAGCGAGTCGCTAATATACAATAATAACTGCTGGTTACTGGTAACTTACTAGTAAAAAAAGTATTAGAATCAGTTCAGTTGAATTAAACCAATTTTACCTCTTTCAAATATTACGGAAATCTACAGAATTTTTAACTAGGTATATAAGACTCGTAGGTTTAGCATAGTCGGATAAACGAATGATAATGCCCAAGAGAGCTCGCAAGGAGAACAGATAAACCGCAAGATAGCAAGCAAAGTAAGAACAAAGAACGCAGTACCAGATATTTGTTAAGAAACCACTGCACTTTGATAATCTTCATTAGTCTAATTACTATTTTGTATAATTAACTACTGTTTTTTCTTTACATTTCTCGCAAGGAATTTACAAACTATATGAATTTTACTTAGGTTCTGAGATCAGAAATAATGTTAACAATATAAAAATAGCAGTTCTATAAAAAATTAAAGGTAACATTATTATAATTTTTTAAAGGTTTTTTTAACGATTTGATTTAATGTAAGTAAAGTGATTTAATGTAAGTAATACGTTATAGCACTTTACATTGGCTTCAATTTTATGTAAACTTATACGAAACCGAGTGTTTACTTAATTTCTTTTTAAAACCGCACTGCAGTTTCTAATCTTTCTATTTACGGAATGTAGAGAGCAGAAGGAATTCATCTTTGAATTCAACACCAGTATTCAGGTGAATCCGCAGCTCAACTTTTAAAATTTACTTTTAAAAGCATTTTCTTTAAAACTCATAAAACGAGAGTTTGCATCTTATTTCCAATTAAACATTAAAGGATTTTATATTTTATGTTATATTATGTAGGTATATGAAACTCCGCCTAAGGTACCCAAATTTGTATCAAATAATAAATCAATTTATATTTTTTTTTATAATTTTTATATAACACAATAATTATACAGATTTGAGTAAGTTCTAAACTTATTATAGAGTAAAAATTATATCACGAGAGTGGTTTTTTTTTATGTTAAAGTCGGCAGATAGGCTGATGGTCCACATGATGGTGTGTGGCTACCGTCGCCAATGACACAAGCAACGCCACGGGTGATACAAGTGCGCTGCCGACTACAGCAGAATTAAGGATGAGAGATTGGAAAGGGATGGCATCTCTTACTCATCGAAACACAACATAAAAAAATATTTAATTATAATAAATTAATATTGTAACGAAAGCTTGATTATCTAACGTCTCTTTAATATCTTTATGCGGAAATCGAAATAATTTACCTAATGAAATGCTTTTATAAGTATTCCTTTTAAGGCCTCTTTCACCAACTACAAGTAAAGTGTTGATTAGTTACTTCTATAAATTATAATTTTATGTTTTATTAAATTATGCACTCGGTTTAGTGCATCCTTCATTAGGCGATTTTTTTTTATTATTTTCTTTTTATTGGGACTTTTACTGTACAAACAAACGTATATCAGCTAAATTATTCTCGGTGACAGGTGACTTTAAATTACGGTTAGCCTACTTGACAGATGGTGAAAGAGGCCCTTAACATTATAATACCATTTCATGGTCTGGTTGATTAAAATCTGTTTTTAAATAAGAAGTGAGTACATTTAATTTGTTTCAGTAATGTACTTATAGAAAAAATACTTAAAGAGGTTTTGTTATGGCAATTATTGTTCAACTTCATTCGCTTTAAAAAGTTTAATATTAATGGTTGACGTTAAATAGATTTTACAGCCAAGGTAATATTTTTAGAGACCGTGTCAATTCATTACGTTTTTCATTATAACTTGCTCAAAGGAAAATATTTTGCTCATATTTTATGCTTCTTAACGCGAATTAAAACGGAATAGTTTAAAACCGTGTTCCAGTTTCAGCGAAAATTACGAGACGCACTAATTGTTTCGGACGATTGTATTTTTTGTGGGCACTTAGACGGAATAATTTTAAAAGATATTCGGTATAATATTTATAGATTAATTAGAAAACTAGATTAAATAGAAATTAGATTAGAAAACTTACTTGAATAAAATATTTAATAACACTATTTTAATTTTAATTGTTCTTTTAATGTAAAAGAATTATTAATTAAACGTATGAAATAGAAAATTATGTTATGATGGGTTATAGTTTAATATTAAAATTCTGAAAATTGCATATAAAAAGAATACGATTTTTATGTATCTTATTTTAAAATTTTAGGAACTTAATTTTAAAACTTAACTTTACACAGTACATAAAATATGAAAAAGAATTAATAGGTATTTATTGTTTTGTTAATGATAGAAACTCTATTATTTCTAAAAATTTAAAATATTAATATATTATGTTATAATTAATTGATGTTTGATACGCCATAAACAAGTAGTTAAAATATTTTAACTAAAGCGAAAACAGACACAAATATTATTGTACTTTTTCCTCACTTTTCACCTAGTTTTTTTATCACTTAAAAACCACTTTTAATTGGCCACAGTACGTCACTTGAACCATTCACTGATAACTGGGTAAAATCCCGATCGAAATATCCACGTGTCTAGTCTCGTTAAAAACTTGCGGCTAGGCTTTGGCAACAAAGTTACCGCAGCCTGGGGCGGGCGGGCGGTAGCGGTACGCGTAGTCGCGACGCGGGTTGATATACCACTGGCCGGCGCCCGCCCCGCCTGCCTGTCACGCGCATTGAGCCGCCGGGTACACATACAAATAGCAACCTCTTTTGATTCACTCAAAACATTGAAGACTAAAGAAACCGGTATTTGTGTGACCCCATAGTATTTACTGAAACTGTACGAACTTCATAGTTCGTAATCGTACTGTACTTCATAATGGGCTGGCTGTAGTTAGCTTTTTTGAAAATCCCACATTAATCTAACATTTTCCAGACCAAAAAGTATCCTATAATTTAATCCAGTTAACTATACTAATATTACAAAACGAATAGATTTGTATTTTTGTATGATTGTTTGTAATGAATAAACCCATTGCACCTATTCGAATAATTCCTACATTGTTTAAAAGTACATTATTTCAGCTGGACATTATTATGCAGACTAATTCCTCTAAATGCACCCGGACGAAGCCTTACATAAGATTGAAGAGGCTCAACCAGGATTCAAATCTATGTACGAGTATACCGCTCGGCTAATCACGGATATAATTCTTTATACAAGTTTTATACTTGATCAAAATAACTGAAAGCAATGTAGTATATGTAAATGGACTGCCAAACGATTTATTTCCTTCCGCGAAAAAAGGTAATAAAAGACTTATACCCGTCTTTGATCTTCCTAAAGAATATACTGAAGAATACGGAATATAAAACATGAAACGAAAATTAATATAACTAATCTCTATAAATTAATAATTCATTTCGTATTTTTTTATATAGTTATAAATAGACGGTGTTTTTATAATTATAAAGTGTCTAACTATAAAGTAACTAGCTGGTGCCCGCGACTACGTCCGCGTGGAAAAATGTAAAAATAAAATAGAATTTCCCTAATGATATAGCTTAATATACAAAAAAATATAGCTTGATCAATGAATAAGTTTAAACACTAAACCTTCTTCACTACAATCATAAATCCACGCTACTTATGCTACAGATCAACCCAACTTCAAACTAACACACTTTGATTATAAAATAAAAAGATTAAATCACGATGTTTACCTAATACTCGATCACTCATGATACAACACTATTTTTACATTACAATAAAATGGCAACCCACTAAATGTCATTTTAGTCCATCAAATTAAAAATACGACTATAGTAATACTGTTACCGTATACATTTGAAAATATTTGAAAGTCTTCGCTACGATAAATGCCTTGCCATACAAAGGCTCTAGATGAGTTTGGCTTCTACGAAGTAGCTACGACTGCTACGAGCATCTACGATCACCTACGAATGCTCTATACTATGTAAATATTGATTTACACGTATATACAATAACATTCTGTGTATTAGAATCGCCTACAAATTTTATATTTCTTGCATATAAAATGCGCTTTCTTAAAAACTCACATTATTGCAAAACATTTTCCTACAATTTTATTGAAATATTTAATTTTCTTCAGAACCCCTGGGACTAAAAGCGAGTTGATCGTTAAATAATAAAAATGGAATCACAACATGTATGGGAAAGACTGCGCTACATATTTTTTTTGCTTTTACTTAATTATTAATGTAGAAAATATTACCATTTTCAGTGTGGTTTACTTAATTAACGTACTACGTCCTGACAAAGCAGTGTAGTAGCTACATGCTGATTTTATAACATTATCTCCCAAAGATTAAAAAGAATTGAATTTTAATTAAGTATTCTGTCTGTAATATCTATTTCTACTTAAGAGTATAAGTGAATGAATTTTTTATTGTCATAAATACTAACCGATAAGAAGAAATAACGTTTCTAGCTGTCGATTCTTCGAGAAATGTCTTCTTAAAATGCAAGATGTGCTTTAAGTAAGAAGTTGTTACAATGTTTACTAAATATGTAAATTCACGTAAGATTTAATGCGGGTGCAAGTGTAAATTTTAATCTTATAAAAGGTTAATTTAATTCAGTTTTAGCAAGTAAAAGCCATGTTTAAAAAACACTCGTTACATTACTTACAAAACTTCTATACTATTAGAAATCGTATATTAGAAAATCTTAGTAGGTACATGGGTAGATTACACATACAATTTCTCTAACTGAAAATCAAAACCACATCAGAATCCGTAAAACAGTTTAGAAGAAATAAGCTGGCTAACAGTTTGTAACTTTGTTTCATACCATTTGAAGTTGAAGCTTTTGAATACATTATTTTAAAACCCTTATAAATAAATAATAAATAAATAAATATCTTCACACATTTCACACAGCACCATCTAGTTCCACACTAAGCAACTTAATGCTTGTATTATGGATACCAGACAGCTGATACACTACATAGATTACTTTTTTTTTGTAAATACATACATATTATAAATACAAAACATCCATGACTCAGGTACAAAGGTAAAATGTTAGGACATTAACATTTGCCCCTAGCGGGATTCGAACCCGCGACCGCTTGTGTCAAAACGTCGACCACGAGTAGCAATCTATTTGAACTATGTACATTGATAGGTTATCAATCTTTATATTTAGAAGTACTAGGGACCAAAGGAAGACTTACTGTATTTTTATTGACAAGGGTAATTGATTTTAAATTTGTTCTTACTCTTGGCTTCATTCGCAATTCTACATGATGGCTTGGGTATTGTAATAATAACTTAACTAGCTGTTGCACGCAACTTCGTCTTTATAAAATACTAGCTGGCGCCCGCGACTTCGCCCGCGTGAATCATGTATCCCGTACGTTTAAATGTTTATCTACCAAGTTTCATGAAAATCAGTTAATTCGTTTAAGAGTTATGGAGGAACATACCTACATACGTACATATTTTTTTTGTATGTTAAACTGCAGAAAAAAAATCTAAAAATCGTAAATTTTCAGAAAAATCTAAAAATCGTATAAACACGATATTTCTGAAAACAAAGTAACTTACTTCTATGACCAACCCTTACAGATTTATTATTAGTTATTATTAGTATTGATTGCCTATGTTACTCGCTGAACCTTTTATGTAGATGAAAGAATTTTTAAAATCGTCCAGTAGTTTTTGAGTTTATTTATTACAAACAAAAATTAAAATCTTATCTCTTTATAATATTATTATAGATCTATACATACAGTTAGTTATAACTGAATTGGAAGTAAAACTTGTCTTAGCAACTGGGAAAATTGCGCTCGAATTCATGTGTATTATAGTTCAAAGACATAAAACATTATGTCTGTCAAAGACATTATGTTATATGCTCGTACATGGATGCCCTTATCACTTCAAAGAGAATTCTGTACCCAATACAATAAAGTAAGTACCTACAAATATAAAAAACTTCAACGAACATTAACGAAACAACTTCGAAAACCGAAAGGACAAATTTATCTTTGTTTTTAAATTCATTTCATTGTTTTCGTATCTTTCTTCGCATACCTACCTTCGACCTTACCTTACTTTACCTTACCTTACCTACCCTTACCTTTTTTAACCATTTAGAGTGACCGTTTAATAAGATCCGAATCTCTTTCATTCACATGTTGACAATTTAAATTTAAGTAAATTTTTATTATGATCGCTTACAAATGTGTATATTTGTAAATATATTGTAAATAAATCATTTATTTGCTAAGACGATTAAATGACAACACATATATTGTTCAATAATATGTATAATAAACTAGTCTCGTCGCCGGCATCGCGCGAATGAAAATAGCCCATTTGGTCCAGCCCATTGGTTCATTTTTATTTATATAGAAATTTAATTTAGCTCAGCAATTTTTGAAGATATGTGAGTCCCGGCAGTCCACATTGTCCACACTATGACCTATGACTGTGACCTTCACACATAAGAGGAGAGACGCGTAGGACGTAATATTCGTAAAGTAATAAGTAGACTGATACTGACATATTGGTAAATTATAATTTCACACTTGAGCTCCGTCCAATGAGAATTAGATTGAATAGGAATAAATGATATTCATACGCACAAAATGTTCATCGTATTTCTGCTAAACGACTCTTATCTCCGCCGGATTCCGAATACCGTACGTATATGTATAACCCCGATTCACGGTAGCACTTATCTATCGGTTATCAGTTTCTCATAAGCTTTACTGGACAAAAATTGGCAATATTTCAGCACTTTTTATTCAGTTTCAGCACTTTTTATTACTCTTTTAAAGCTCCTTATCGACTCCAAATATGATTTTTCAACTTGAATTTTTCATTTTAGAAAACTGTTAGGAATATAAATACTTATTATAACTGAACATCATGTATGTACCTCTACGTGATAGAAATAAAATTTAAATAGAGCCATTTTATAATAAACTTACAAAAGTGTGGATTTAAAAAAAAATATTATCATCAAAAATAATTTTCAATTTTCTAATTAGTTAGCAAATTAATTAATTAATTAGAATTAATTAGAGTTAATTGGCTCTTAGTTGTTATAAACAATCACATTTGTATATTTATGCATTTCTTACTAATGTGTGTTTAACAGAAGCTTTATACTTTGCAGCTGAAATCCACGATAAAGCTGTACCTTATTATTTTAATGTTTGCATTAAATTTATTATTTTTTAATTGTATCATTTTAAGTTATTTATTCGTTTAAAGCTTCCAGTGTTACTGATTCACCAAAAAATTTTGGTTGTACCTACTATGTATAGGTATAAAATCTGTAATAAGGTTGTATGTTGAAATATGAAAATGTTTAGCATCTCTTTAATGTCATGCCTTTCAAGTCACTCGTTGGCCTTTCTGTTTTATATATAATAAAGTATAAAACAATAAAGTAAGGATAATAAATAAGTCGCAAAAGAACGAGAAACGAGCACCACGCTGCAGAGAACCGAAGCAAATGAACGTCAAATATGGTAATAAAATATAAAAGGAACACTTCAACGGAAGCTGGTAGCAGTGAAAATTACTTTAAGCTTTTTTTTCTTTTTTTTTTATTATACTACAAAAATTAGATATCACAGCCACACTAGCCAGCTTACCTATAAATATATTGAATTTTTATGCTTATTTCAATACATGAATCACTTTTATTACTCGACGTTGTTACAAGCAAAAATACTATTACAATAATGTACACTGCTATGAAATACAGTTACAGTTTTTTTAATTTTAATTTTGATTACATTTGTGTATATAAATTTTATGCTTTAAAAATGCTTTTTAACCGAGGCCACAAATAATGTGTTATACATGTAAATGTTTATTTTGATAATATTAATTTTATGTAAGTAAAAAATATTGGATCACCCCAATGAGGAAGCAAAGGGAGAGCTCTCTGTAGTATATCTCCATCGAAGACTCAAGAAAAGACTTCCTCAGGACATACTAGCACCAGTTGCTGACCAATAATATTTGAAGACGTCATTGGATGTCTCCAACACAAGTCATTATTCTTGATCATAGAGAATGCTGAATGCCCTCAAATGACATAGACAAGACACAAAAAGTACTTACCTATTTTCAGCCTTTGGACTGACCGGAAATATGTTCAAATGCTCTTACCTGAAACAATAAGTAATTATATGTTGGAATTTATTTTTATATAAAGAATATAAAGAGAGAAAAAACACATTATTGTAATAACTTTTAATCATTTTTTATTATAATCTAGCCATCGAAATATAATATCTTTGCAAGGTATTTATTTCGCTAACTTATTTATATTATTTTTATTATAACGCCTGACACGTATTGACGGCTGAAATTACATTTTTGCCAAGCGTTGGATATTTATTTTTAGATAAATAATAGCTCTACCAATGAAATATCAAAATATGAATCTACCATTCTGTCCCAAACAATTTGGCGGCAACTACCTACCTACAATATTTACGAAAACAATATTTACGAAAAATAAAATATAAAATAGAAAACTGCAAGTAGGTACCTATAGTAACAAAATTATTTGCATTCAAGTGTTCAAATTAGTTGAAAAAGATTGCATGAAAGATTATTTTTGGAGGTTCTTTTCACTCACAAAAGCTTTTTACAAACTACGAGCAAATTCTAAATGGCACACACAATTTAAGGAGTTAGTTTTTCACTATTCGTTAGAACGTTTCATAGGTTCCGAGCATGTTTCAAATGAGTGCGGTTAGGTCAACAACAAAATAACATGTAGGTTTTGCATTTAATTATAAACTTTTAATGAAACATCTGACTAAATAATAACTAAACTAACATTTAATATTTGTATCTTTGTATCGTGTATTTTATTTGTATTGTATTTTTTACATTTGAAATAAACTATTGAAAGAGTTTTTATTCATTTAATCATTAATAAGCTTCCTAAGTGACAGATAATGGTTTATAATAAATTATGAAAGCAAAAATGTCTTTGTTATAAAGAAGATTTCTATTTTAGTAAATAATAATAATAATAATATAACTATAACTACGCAATATTTAGACGGTAATAAAGATTTAAAACCCAGAATTACCCAAAAAACAAAGTATTCAATAGTAATTATTGTATGTGTAAAACTCTCGTCGGTAGATGTCATCGCATTGTTTTACTTCGATCAGAGGAAGACTCATAAATGGAGATTTAATATCGATAGAAACGGTGATGAGGCAGCAGCACAGCGACGCGCCGTGATGCCTGAGGGAAGTATAAAGCTCAAACAAAAGGTTGCAATGGTGGAGACGTCCAAATCATTATTTATTGTTTCGTTAACGAGCTCGCAAGAAATGTGGTCCGGAACCGTGGCCCACTGCCCGCTCCCGGAACTAACGGCTGACTCATGCAACTGCCATATTTTCGTTCACACCTCACGTGAGTACGTCTGCCCTAGACCAAACTTCACTCTTTTAAATAATAAAGAGAACTCTAATGTATTTTCATAGTCAAACAAAAATTGGTGTTATTTATTCACGGACTCTCTAGTTATGGCAGAACATACAAAACGCATCTTGACAAAATATATTCTCTGCAACTAAGAATTCTAAAAACAATTATACCACACAACATTAAAAGACAACTAAATAACGACGATAAAACAATATTTGAATTTTGTAAAATCATTCCTGTCCACAGAAAGGTGGCAGCTATCACTATTATTGGAAGAATACTTCAACAACGAACTGAAAAATGTTAAAATAATTAATCCAAAAAAAATAAATACACGCAGCAGCAAATATAAAAAACTAGAACTGCCAAAATATAATAACTTATATGGCAAACGTAGATTGGGTTATCTGGTACCATACCTTATTAATAATTTGCCAACCGATTTAAAAGATAATATAAACCTTAAAAATATTAAACATAAATTAAAAGAATATTTTATACGTAATATCTAGTATAACGCAAATATATGCGCATGTGTGTGTATGTATATGTAATTGTATATGTGTATATGTACATGTATATTATTATTGTTATTTTTATTTTATATGTATATTATGTATATGTAACTAATAATGGTAAATATAATTAATATTAAGAATTTAAAACTAAGTTAAAATTAAAATATTTTTAAAAACTAAGTTAAAATTAGAATTTAAAATATTAAGTTGTTAAAATTTTAAACAGCCTGTAGCAGGTGTGCAGTCTTGTTATCAACAAGGATGCACTTATGCGAGCTGGCTGCGTGTTAGAGTGGGACAAGCGGGCGCGTTGTGTTGCGTTGGTTAGAGGTATTGTTTGTATGTATTTCTGTGTTAGGTTTTTAATTCTTGTACCTACTTTTCTTCATTGTAGACAACTCAGGTGTACGCTAGAAACTCAACTGAGTTTATAGTGCACCTCAACTGTGTACCATAATATATTGTTATTCTTGTGTAAATAAATAAATAAATAAAAAAAAAAAAAAAAAAGAACATTGTTTTATAACATACCTGACACAGGCTCGTCGACATAAAATAAAATGAGCGACATTGTGAGTGAAGCGAACGAACTCGATAAATTGGAAAATAATTTACACTGCAGAGGATGTCATAAAAAAATATATTTTAAAACCTAAACTCTATTCACGGAAACGAGCTTATAGGGAGATAAAGCATTCGGCTGTGATTAGTGGAGATAACAGACAATGTGAGTGTAAACAGTACATGTACCTACTTTTTTTTCTGTTACTAGAACACTCACGAAGGAACAATTTGACAGGTCCTAATGTACTGATATCGGTTTTACTTAAATAGTTATAATATTTCACGGTAAAAATATTTTTGATCTTGTTTTATTGATTTAACATTCGTATTATTGTAATTTTAAGGTTTGAATTTCGTTATAAAAGTTCGTTATAAATTTTTAAGTATAAAAAAAAGAGAAAATAAGTAGCAGATTAAAACTTTAATACAAAACTTAACGACCTCCGGTTGCTTCTATACTAGCCAAACTCTCAGTTTTGGTAATAATTAAGAAATCTAGCACATATTATACCATGTCAAGCAGGATGTTGCAGGACAAGGCAAGATAACGTGATTATGTAAGCTTTGATTTAATTACAAATGTTAACCTCGTTACGTCGACGATCGGTCGTTCTCTGTCGCCGGTCATAGCTGACCTCGGGTCTAATAGAACAAGTACCATATAGCACAATTATAATTCCCGAGTAGTTGGTCACTTGCATTTCTAAGGTGTTAGTTAGTAAATGCTAACAAATATAAATGAAAATACTTTTAATGACGATTCGTTATTTATTAGGCACATGACATTAAGATAAATGATTAAAAATGCACAACGCAGGGAAAATTCAAAAAATAAACCCGAATGCAATATTTTCATAGTTGTCAGATGATAAAAGGGGGAGTTGTATTCGTGAAAAAAACTAGGTCAAAACGCTTTACCCGTACCTGGGACGACCGAACTTTGCCTCCGTACTCTAAAGTTTTCAATTAGTAATTAGTTAATTTAAAATTTGAACGCGAGGGTGACGAGCACATTGCAGGTTTTACGGGGAACCTTAAGAAATTTTACACGCATCGGCGATTGAGTGCTGAGTTGGTGAGTTGCGAGGGGCCCGCGGAGACAGGAATGAGCTAACTTTTTGGAAGACTGGCGGGCGAATGAGAAAACATTGGGGAAGTTGCTGCCAACTCGATAGACAAAAACGGCGGAATACACGTCGGGACTTAGTGAGACACACATCAGTGCACAGTTTCGAGATACGCCATGAATAACAATACAAACTCTTGCAATTTTGTCCTCATATAGTTAAGCCGTGGCATATGATACGCGCTTAGATAAAACTTTACGAATAAACATACGTATAAATTGTTTTGAAATATCATTTTCACATAGCGACTTCAACTTAAAAATATAAAATCTATTTTAGAACTAGATTAAAGTGCACCCGTTTCAGCAACCGAATGTGTCATATTGTCATGAAAAGATAGTAGTCACGCTAGCTCCAAAGCTATAAGAAATTTATTTTATGATTCTATGTAAATGTAAATCTTCCAAAAAAATATAAGTAATTTGTCAAAACATTGATAAAAGTTGTACTTTAAAATGTGAATAATTGCATAGGTACTTAGTATAATTATTTAATAATAGTGTTTTACCTGTAAATTAAAACACATATTAAACATACTTACCTTATTCGAAACCCAATTAAAACATGAGAGTAGCGTTGCTTGTTTCCGTTCTTGTGTACATAGTGCCGTCCCATTCCGTCTAGTATAGCTATCTCTTTTACACCCCTTCCTTAGTTCTCCCACCTCCCGCGATGCATCGGTAACTCAAGGAAGAGTTTTGCTTGTCATTGGAATCGAATGTTTCACCAGGCAGTGGTTAAAAATAATTGGGTTTCGAATAAGGTAAGTATGTTTAATATGTGTTTTAATTTACAGGTAAAACACTATTATTAAACAACTTGACCGTTATTCGAAACCCAATTAAAACATGAGAAGTGTTTGTTATCGCCTGGTGGTGGGAGAAAACGCCAATGTGATGATGAATTCTAATTGTAATTCAAGGTACGGGACCCCACGATACAGGCTTGCCTAGTGTGGGGACCGGGGTTTTGTTTCATAAAAATTGTAAAATCTTTGGAAATAAATAAAATTGTTATTGTTATTATTGTTATTTAATACCACTTGAATATAATGTAACTTGGTTAGTGTAGTAAAGGTAGGACAAACAATGCCTATGAATCACCTTATAGAAAAATATTGTATATTATTATGAAATTGAACGCAAAATAAGCATATTCTTAATTAATAACAAATCATGTGTCACCGCTCGGTGTAAACAAAGTTGTAATCACTGGTGTGGCACGAGAAGTAGAGACGATTTCTCTATGATAGAATTTTGTAAAAGTATTTGAGGAACGCCAGTTTCCTCGTGATAAGATTTCATCCAAAGGGAAATTTTCTATCCAATTTTTAGAGGCAACAGCAGGTCTAAAACTTCCTGGAGTGGCCTCTATATGTGCAGCCTTAAGTAATCTTTTAAGCCAGCCACCTATGACTGTTCTTGAAGCTGGTTTACATTTTCCGACAGTGGTAATAAACAGATTGTTGCAATTAGTAGCTTCTCTTCGTAACTTTGATGCTTCAATCAGATGACAAATCCAATGTATGGGATCTAACGCTTTATTATATTTGTTCCTTGTTAGTTTCCAGCCCGACTGTCGGTACTTTGCTGAGTCGGTTTTGGAGCCAAAAACTGGTATCAGTATGATGTATTCGTTGGTCACCACGCAATTATCTGGGGAGATTCTTAATAATGTTAGATCGTGCACCCTCCTTCCCGAACATAGCAGTAGGAGAGCAGCTGTATGAGCCGATATTTCATATAAACTTTTAGTCTCTGGATCTGTTTTAGATAAGTGTGTCGCCAGATCATCGACGTCCCATATTGGAGGTTTAGATGGTTTGGGTTTTGCTAGAGCGATAGCCTTCAGTACCTGTTTAACAAGTAGGTGTGAGCTTAATTTATACCAATTGTTTGGGTCGCAGAACGTTGACACTACGGACTTGTGTACGAGAATTGTGCTGAGACCTAAACCTTCTTTATTATGCAGATCTGCTAGGAATCTAGCGAGATCAGAACCACTAGGTTTTTGGCTATCTATATTATGAGCTTTGGACCATTTCATCCACCTATTCCATGCAGGGCGATAAGTTTGCAGCGTAGATTGACGCCAGCTAGATGATAATAGGGATTTTTGCTCTGCGGTCCACCCTATTAAATATTGATTCCACCCCCAATTTTCCAGATCTCTAAGGTCATTTCGGAAACGTTCGAACGAGGTAGGCCGGTTGTTACATCTACTAGGTTCTGTTGCAGGTTCTTGACTGTGAACGGCGCTGCTATTGCTCTGCTTTTCAGGTCCGGCCTCCAATAAACTTTTTCCCACTTCGGTACTACTAATAGGAACGTTCCTTGCGATTTGTTGAGGTGAGTGAGTACTCTCGGTATCAAGTAGGGAGGTGGAAACACCCAAGCTAGAGGGTAATTCCATGTCAGTCCTAGTGCATCGTATGCTGTCGCTTTTTTGTCGGTTCTGTCCAGTGTGCAGTAGTTGTCGACGACATGAGCTTGCCGAGAAGCAAAAAGATCTATACAGGGGGTTCCCCATTTGGCAAACGCTATCCTTGTTATATTTGGTAGAAGGTGCCACTCGGGACGTGGGCGATTGCGGGAAAGAGCGTCTGCGTCTGAGTTGTATCGGCCTGGAATATGGTACACAGACAAATGAATCTGAAGATTGTCTAGAATTGAAAATACTTCCGTGGTTAGTCTCATCATGACGGCTGATTTTGTCCCACCTTCCTTCCGTAGATAGGATACTACGGTCTTGTTGTCGCATTGAACGAAAAGAGCGACTGATCTCAAATGTTGACAATGATCTGTAAGCACATTTTTTATCGCAATCATCTCTTTTTGATTGCAGTGCAGGTTTAGTTGCTCGGCTGTCCAGGTGCCTTCTATATCCGTGTTGTCCAATTTTGCTCCCCACCCCACATCGCTCGCATCGGTAGTCAAATAATGTATTGGCAGATTTAGATGAATTAAGGTTTTTTGTGAGACATTTGCATACCACCATACTAGTTCCTCTTTTGCATCTGCTGGTATTCGAACAGTTTGTGTGTTGTTGTGCCGTAGTAGACAATTCTGTAGGGATTGTAGATTCCGAAATTTTAGGCGACCTCTGTGGACTGCAAAGCTTGCGAAATTGAGCATTCCATTGACCCTTTGGAGATCTAAAAGATTTGTTTTTGCTTTTGAAATTATTCGTGACAAATGCTCTCTTACTTTGCTCACCGAGCGTTCCGGTAGGTATTTGGTGTTCTGCCATGTGTCCCATATTATGCCCAGAAATTCTATTGATTTCTGTGGGGTGAGAATGCATTTCTCTCGATTTATGTACCATCCTAACAGTTCTAGTGTATGCAGAGCTAGAGCGATGTGATCTTTCAGAGTTTCTCGATGTTGATGTACTATTAGGAAATCGTCGAGATATATCAAGATCCGCACACCTCTCTCGCGGAGTATCTGACCGATCCAGTTTGTGATTGCTGCAAAAGCTTTTGGTGCAGAGCTGAGGCCGAACGGTAGGCATGTCATTTCGTATAGCTGTTCGTCGTATATCAATCGAAGGAATCTCCTGTGTGCTTTTGACACTGGTACATGAAAATAAGCTTGATGAATGTCTATTTTGGCCATCAAGTCTTGAGGCTGTAGGAAACCGGGAACTCTGTGAATATTTATTAACTTGAATTTCCCTGCGTGGATGTACGAGTTCAAGTTTTTCAAGTTGAATATTGGACGGAAAGTGCCATCTGTCTTTGGTCTTAAAAATATCGTGGACAGGTAACTCGGTGAGATTTGCACTGCCTCCAAAATTCCTTGATCGACCATTTTCTTTATTACTAATGTCATCTCCGGGGAGGAGCGTGTGACGTGTCTGAACAAGCTTGGTATTTGTAAGGGAGGGTTCTGTAAAAATGGAATTCGATATGACTTTATAGTTTTTAGGATTGATGCTGGAGCACCAAGGCGCTGCCATTGACTGTAGTAAAATTGGAGTCGCCCGGCGCAAAAATTTTTGGCATAGTCAATATTTTCTTGGCCGAGCATAATCGCCCCGACCCCGGTGGGGTGCAGGTGAGCGCGCTCTGTAGTTTTTGGTGTGAGTGTCATGAGACCGACTCTGTGATAATTTACCACCTCTGTTGCGAAATGTGCCCCGGTGGGGCTTAGCATTTCTTATATTACTTGGGTGGCCAGAGTTTGTTTTGTGGTGATTATTGCCAAAAGATTTCTGTTGAGTAGCATTATTATGGTTTATGTGCGTACTCCGATTGGGCTCAGACTGTGATGCGACTGGGAAACGGTTCTTCTGATTATTCCAAAAAACACTTTTCGTACCACCTGCCTTTTCGAGTACCGCACTAAATTTGTCCGCCTCAAACAGATTGTCCACAGATGGCGGTATCTTACGTAATGCGTTTTTATAGAAATGATCTTTCACCGAGGCCAAAATAGTTTCTCTCCTATGCTGAATCAGCTCTGCTCTATGGCCACACACAAGCTGAAGGGTGTCGCTTGATCTTTTTATGTATTCACCTTTGGAAAAAATTTCTTTTATCTTTTCCTGTACTTCACTGTAAGCCAAATTATCAGTTTCACGAGCCCACGATAAAAATTGATTAAAGTCTTCTAACAAAGCATCACGTTGTTTTAATAGTGCAAATGTAACTCCAGCGAAAGCTCGTTCCGTATTGTTAGTAGATCGAGAAGAGTCATACATTGTCACCTCGTCGTTGGCGGGTAGGTGAATAAAGCCGGGACTGTGGACATATTGCTTTTGGACATCCATATAACGCACATTAATCCAGTCCTCATTATTAAATCGTTGCAATTCCTTCAATTGTTCCACGTACGCAGGCGGTGCTTGCGGTACGTGCGGTTCTTTGGTCTTTGTAGTGATTTTCAAATTAAATTCATCTTGCATGGTATTAGCAAATCGAGTGCCCGACGGCACGGGTTTAGCGGGTTCACTAGTAGTTTCGTTATCATAGAGGACCCTACTAACATTGTCCTCGATATCATCAGAATAATTATAGGAATAGCGATCGTCACAAAATTCGCGAGAAGCTGATAATTGTTGTTTTATCTTTGAGATTTCATCGAATAATAAGTTAAACTTACGGTTTTTGGCCTTCCTTCTGCGCTTCCCCTTTTTAGATTTACCTCTGTGGTCACTCGAAGAAGAGCTTGAATCGGAAACGCTGCTACTATTCGATGAAGAATCGCTTGATTTTGATCTTTTCTTCCCCGTACGAATGTTTGCCGCTTGACTTACTGATACTGGTACTTGATTACTGGTAGACGGAATCGGATTATCCATATTGATCCAGTTTATAAATTTACGAAAGTTTACGAAAAAATTTATTTACGAAAAAATAAAAATAAAAAATATAAATCAACCGCACTATGAAAGTTGTCGGTAGGCTAAGCGGTTGGAAAATATTCGCGCGAGCTATGAGCTCAGTCGGGTAGATTTGGCACTATAAAAGAAGTTATCGCTTTGAAAACAAAAACGCCAATGACAAGCAAAACTCTTCCTTGAGTTACCGATGCATCGCGGGAGGTGGGAGAACTAAGGAAGGGGTGTAAAAGAGATAGCTATACTAGACGGAATGGGACGGCACTATGTACACAAGAACGGAAACAAGCAACGCTACTCTCATGTTTTAATTGGGTTTCGAATAACGGTCAAGTTGTTTAATATACGACTTTTTTATCTTAACTCGTTAAAAAGCTTATTCAGCAAACAATTCCATAAGCGTCAAGTAGGGGATCTAATGTGGAAAGTAAAGCTAGCATATGGACCGCGTTTACACTTCCCTCGTTCCGAGTCGTAATAAGCACAGCTCAACTCGTCCATAAATAAAAGGAGAGAGGGCGTAAAAGGCTCTTGAAGCACGTCATCTACAGCTGTCGCCGCTTGCAAATACTGACACAATTCATCCCAATCCCATATCGTGAAAGCCTTCATCAAACGCGCATACGGAGATAGCCACTAAACATTCGTTTCCATTAAAAACTTTCAGTACAAAACCACTTTTGAAAAATTTGCGTCAATGCAAAACAGCGGTGCCGTTTCGAGCAGAAAACAGCTTGAAACCTTTCTATTATCCGCAAACTTTTATACGTAAACTTTAAACTATTTGTACGAGTATCTTCTCTTCGTAAAGGAAACGATGCAATTTCCTTGACAACAAAGATTATTTCATTTTGAAAATTCACCTCGTTCTGAGATTTCTTGCAATTTATCAAACAGATATGAGACCGGGTGAGAGCGGAGCGGCGACAATGACGGGCACGCTCGATGGCTCTGCTCTGATAAATCATCACGATCAAAATGAATTTATCACTCATCGAAGTGTTATATTCTTTTGTTGTGAGTTACAACACATTTGCGCTGTTCGCACTTTCGCTCAATTACTTTACATAGAAATAAATAATAAGAAAAAAAAATAAGTAAACCATTTGAGAGAACCATTTACATTGACTCGTTCAGTAAATATATATTCAGTACCATATCTATAAAGTTTAAAAATAGTTTTCCAAAGAAAATACTTTCACAGAGGCTCGAAGCAAGGATATGATAATATTTCCGAAGTATTAAAAGTCTCTGGACGTCGGGGTCTTCATAAATATTTAAAGAAAACCATAGGGATTTAACTTTTAGAACCGGGGAAAATACGCCACGCAAATTAAGTATGTATGTAATGTAAATTGGGCTGTCTTAAAATTTATTTCCCTGGCCCCACATAATTATTAATGCGAAAATTTCAACAAGGCCATATAAATTAGGTTGATGTTGTTAGAGACTCTAAATTGCCAATGTTTACAAAATATATCGATATTAGAGGAAGCTTATTTAAACTCATACCCCACCCTTGTATCTGATACTCTTAAGAGCTCGTATTCCTTTATTTAACATTCAAACATGTATTTACATAAACAACTCGTATAACAATATGTGTAATTTACGAGATTGGGGAACAAATTTTGAGCCGAGAAACGGTTCGGGTCAAGACGTATGCTCGGGTCTAAAAGGTCATAATTATCGTTATAGTTGATATCTTGATTGAGGCCCATATAAGTAGGAGCGTTGTCCGCAGAGAACAGGCGGTTAGAAACCTCCCGAACGCAATGTCTGAGAGAAACCCGAGTCCCCAGAAAGGCCAATTATGGAGGTTAATTAAGCTGAGCGAAGGCCCTTGTTATTTGCTAAATCTTAAATGATAACAACACATGTTTATCCGACATTCATTTTAAACTTTTGGACGTTCTTTGAATAAATTTGCTTCAAATTACACGTTATTAAGGACACCGTCTGATCTTTTACTTTATCAAATTGACAATTTTCTAATCACTGAAGACGGTTCTTAATTTCTTAATCACTATTTTACAAAAGTTGGTCTTTTCACTTTTTAATAAAGAGTCTAGATAAGTGTTTTAATCAATATAAACTTCAAGAACACAAACGTTATATTATTCTTGAATTTTCTTGATGTGCATGTTACTGTAATTTATGTAAGCAATTTAAGTAATGTAAGAGGAACTGATACATCGAACGGGGTTCCTCCTGTTATGATGTATGTACCTATGTTTGTTGAGATAAATAAAGAAGTTCAGGGATGGACTTACACATAAGATAATTCCAATCAATTAATATAAATTCAAACAATATCTCGAGCAACTCGGCGAGATTTAGTTTGTGTAAGTGGCTATTTAGGCGGTAGCACGTTTCATATTTTGTAGTTTAAGTTCGCAGGGCGATACCGGTATAGGGAAGCAGGCAGGCGACGTAGAGCGGTCGGTCACGCGCCCTCCGCTACGGTTCGCCTATCGTTGGCACGTCGCACGACCTTAATTGATATTGCTCTAACGAAGACGCACTCATCGTAACAATTTCAATACGCGAATTGACTTCGGCTGTACAATGAATACAAAATTTATAACTGGAACACCACGAACGCTCAGCGTTGCTGTTATGTGGAGATAGTCGGATCAAACGATTTTGTAGATTTGTTTTAAATAAAATAAATAAATATTTTTGGACGCAAGTTAACACTTTCTTTTATTTTATGTTAAGATCGGAAGCTGTCTTCCACTTGATGGTAGGTGACTACTGTCGCCTTAACACAAACAACGCCACAGCTGCTTCAAGTGCGCTGCCGACTACGGTTGGATTAAAAATAACTGATTAAGAAGGGATAGGGTTTATTTGACAGTTGTCTTCTGTTGGGGGTGGTTACTGCCGACAGACGGGCTGCCCAAATGACTGCGAAAACATTTGATTATGTCTTATTTATTTTACAAAAAAATTACGACGTAATCGCCTACGAATTATTTATTAATCAATACGATTTAGTGAAGCCGACTAAAGGTAAAATGTATTTGGTAGCAACTGTTCTTATCGCCTTTAATCATTTTAGTAAAGAGACATTCCGCTCCTGTGATCAAAGCAGATTTAATTAAAAATCTACCAATAGACGGTTGTCTAAATTCCTAGCAAGAGCAGGGTTTTTCTTTCTTTTGTGAGGGGAGATTTAATGAAATCTCATTCATTTTTAAGCACCCTGACAGACGGCCTTACTTTTACTTTTAAAATGCGGTTAATTTTGTTTATGTTCGCGACCTAAATTACAAGATTTTACTAATGTAGAAGACACTAAAAAATAAAGTTTTAATATTTATTTTATTTTATTTATTTAAGGATAAAAATCAACTGTAGTACAAGTCAACAATATGACACCGCAGTCTTAACATTTCCCTCTGATATATCGAAATATGAAATATAAGGAAAAAAAAACATGTACGATTAATAAAATATAGGTCCCGATGTAATTTAGTAGGTGAAATCAAATTTTATTCAACGTAGACTTTAACAAATGCGAAAATGTATTCTCGCAATTTCTTTTACGCGGCCGCATATTAAATTAGACTGAAAGGAGTAAAATAAAAATGTAAAGCGGATCTCAAGGGAAGCGAGGACGAAAAAATACCTAAAGGTGAGTCGAGTAGCGAATTCTCGTAAAGTGAAACGATGCAGTTGAGTATTGGATGCCTTCACAAAATGAGATTTAGAAGCTAGCGTTCCAAAGTTGACGGGGACCGAGTCGGGTCGCAGCGCGCTCGTCTCTGCACATGTTACCTTTTAAATATATGTTATTTGGAGCAAATCATCTTTTTTATTACAGCAATGTAAGCGACGGAAAGCTTTTTATTTTGAAAAACAGGAAAATCGTACGCATTTGTAACCATTAACAACACGCAGGCAGCCTCTTATTACAAGACCGCGTTTTCGAGAAATCTTAAGCATTATATAAACATCTACTGATAAACAAAACGTATCTATAGGTAAGTTAAATTACAGAGTAACAATTCATTACAATGTCGATGGACAAATTTATGCGAGATTGTAACATTCGTTGCGTAAGAAATTCATTCATGCGTATTGATTTTGCATTTCACTAATGGATATGACCTTTATTTTTTACTAGCTGGTGTTCGCGATATATTATCGCTTAAAAATAAAAGATAACGCCTAACAAAATATGTAAAGCAATATAACGACTCACATACATGACGACTGGTACATGACCTTTTTGTCAAGCGTTAGATTTTTATTTTTAGATAGCCGTCTTTGCGGGTAAATTAGAAAATTGCAATCCGGTCGAAGCAGGGAGGGAGTCGCTAGTGTTTAATAATGGTGTAAATAGGAAAAGCCAAAATGCAACTCACCAATTACCGTTCCCGGCTTCGCCCGGAATGTAATTTTTATATACATAAACCTTCCTTGTTTATCTCTCTTTCTATTAGTGAAAACCGTATCAAAATCCGTTACGTGGTTTAGGAATAACTATCAGATATACCTTCAGACAGGCAGACGCGATAGCTACTTCAACTTATATAAGTTAACGTTGCCATTGGGTGCTTAAGTGCTTATCAGATACAAAATTCAACATTTATTGTGAAAATTGTATGGACGAATTAAATTCAAGAGTTTATAATTTATAATATAATAATAATAATTTAACTAGTAATAGTTCCGGAAAAATGGGCGTGTGTCTGTGTTTATTTACGGTTACGACTTGAGCGGACTACTGTCAACCACTTTACGAGTTGCCGGTACTGTGGGCGTGAACTGGTGACACGAATTTATCGCATGCAACCATACAAGGGACTTAAGGCGAGAACGACACTGCGCGACTGACCAAGCTATAAAATGCCACTTCAATGCATAAAACAATAGCGATTTCACGGCTACCAACCTCTTAAGAGATGTTCTCTGCGTCGTAAATTCCTTTTCCAATCGTGTTAAAAACTTAACGCCACACTAAAATCTGTTTACTAACATATTTTATATACACTATTTAACATCGCCTAGACTCACACTGAATGCCATAAAGAAATGGAGCTTTTTTATTGCAGCTTTTATAAACATTGAAATTTTAATAATTTTGTGCTGGAAACATCATTGTTACAATGTAGCGTAGAGTATAATATACCATTATCATTATTAGTTTTCTCTGATCATGTATTCCTACATTTTAAAGTTAGGCGAAATTGTTCGAAAGTATATAATGTGATTTCTAAATGAAATCACATTAACAGTAAACACTCGTCAAACCTACTATTTTTAATTAATAAAAATAATCAGTCACTTTTATTTAAAACGATAATGGCCAAAACTATAATATTTAGGTTTGAAACTTAGAATACTATAAGAAGAAAAAAATTGACTGCTAACGTGCGTAGGTTCAAATCCTGATCGGGCGTGCAACTCTATTATTATTTTTTAAAATTTCAATTACAAATAAATTTATCAAAATACTAGCTGATGCCCGCGACTTCGTCCGCGTTCTGGATGAAAGGTACCCTATGTCCTTTCTGGTGTCCTAGACAACATGTATGCAAAATTTCATGGTGATCTGTTCAGTAGTTTTTGCGTGAAAGAGTTACAAACATCCATACATACATCCATACATCCAAACAAACTTTCGTATTTATAATATTAGTAGGATTTTAGAGGTGAATGAAAGCATCAAATATGTAAAATAAATTCGCGTGAACTTTAACCTAATTAACCGAGTGAGATTTACGCACAAGGGTCGCAAAAGTTCTACGAAAAAAGTTTCGGAAACAAAGAAGGTTCTAATACTTCCACTTCCTCTTATTATCGAATTATAGGTAAATACTTACATAGAAAATTTAATATAAAGTTTTAACGACGTAAATCCTTAAATTAATTAGTACTTTTCTTAAGAGTTTAAGATAATAACCTTTCCGTGGTGCCAGATGTTGACGAACATAATAGCTGAGTTATGAATTTTAATGTCTGCTCGACGAAAATTGAAACGAATATTGGACATGGCAGAAAAAAGGAAATAATTAAGACGAAAAAGGATGTTTCCACCACAGAATGGTTGAGCAACGCTCGAGAGGAAATTTTATGGGGAACACTGAAAAATAATTAAGATAGAATCTCATTAGGAACGTAAGCAGTGAACATTGAACGGGAGATGCGAGAAATAGGAACAATAGGAGAAGCATCCAGGATTAACCCTCGATTAACCTTAACAAGCAACAACAGATTGTTAAATCTTATCTACAAACACCATTAAGTAACGTTGTTATGATATAATTATTAATACGCAAGATCGATATATAATTCAATAATACGAGCAGAGCATTGGTCGTTAAATTTAATATAAAAAAAAGCTATTTGAATACGTACTTTTATATTTTATTTTCTACTTATTAATTTTTTTATGTTGACTTTTTAATTTCAAACTAGCGACTCGCAAGCGACTTCAAACGGAGGCTTTTTCCGGGTATTTTTTTAATTTTTCTTTATAAAGAACCTCTGACTTCAACGAATATTTGAAATAAAAAATTGAATTGGTCCGTTTTTAAGTTTTGCGTTAAGCAACACATTTAGTGGTAATTTTCTTAGTAAGTAGTCTAAAGTCATTATTGATGGTTTTAATAGGTCAGTAAGTAAAACCGTACCTTACGGATAGCCCCAATTGCGGATAAGGTTCGTAAAAATGATTTCAAAGTGAAACATAAAGCAAAAGAAACAATTTAAAAGAATTAACGCAGCTACTATATCTTCCTTTGGAGAGTATCCAAATAAAAATGTTCCCATAAACGCTCGCAGCCAGGAACAATTTAGGCAAATGAGAAAACACGTAGTATCACAATTAATTATTCTGCCGTTACAAACAGTGGAAAATAAAAAGAAGATTTTACACAGACGTCTTAATTAAATATAAGTAAACGTTTATTCTTTTTTTTATTAGAGACTAGGTGCCCGACTTCGTCCGTGTTGAAAAAAAAATAAGCAATAGAGCGCTTGACCTGTTGTTGCTGTAACATTTTGTCCAGGCGTTAGTTTTTTATTTTACTTTCACATTTATAATGTAAAGTAATATAAGTATGGATGGATTTGCTCTTGGCCAGCATCTAGTCATGTAGCGAAGATGAGCCTTATGATGTGGAGCCACCCAGAAGACGCCTATTTACTCGAACTTTGAAAATATTTGAAGAGATTCTTTCATAAAGTCGGATATTCAATTGATATAGGTAATTTTTATGATGATTACAGACATCGCCACGAAATTAAAGAAATTTATAATCAATCCATCAAGTTAAATATAGTTTCAAAATGTTGTTACTCTCTATACACTTTACATAGTATAAAAAAAATGTGAATGAAAACTAAATATTTTCATATTCCAATCGTTGACTTTAAAATTCCAATTTAAAAAGTAATCATATTTTCAAAGCAAACGCGTTGCGTTGACATGAATTTTTTCAAATATTATACCTATATTTTTCTGATATTATTTATGTTAATATTAAAAACATGAAAGTTTGTGATGAGTTTTATGTTTGTTAATCAATCAGGCGTCAACCGGTGAACATTATGTAATATAAAATTTTTGTGTATTCGTTTTGATGAACAGTATGTTTTCAAAATAATATAGTAGGTAGTTGTCCATCTATGTGTTCTACTTAACTCCAAATGTCTTAAAAACGACCAAAAATGTTTGAAGTTACTGGACTACTGCTCCGAAACTACTGGACCGATTTGAAAAATTCTTTCACTGTTGGGAAGCTATATTATCAGCGAGTAACATGGACTATATTTTATAAAAAGTTACGCGGAAGAAGTCGCGTGCAACAGCTAGTTTAATATATACATATGTATAACTTTCATATAACTATGGAGAACTAAATAAAACTTTCCTTTACGATCAATTTGCCTGCAGTAATATTAAACTTTGTCAGCGTAAGACTAAAACCTTTATGTGACATATAAAACATATAAAACGAAATTTTATTTCGTCTAGGCTAGTATTATCGTATTATAATGACTTTCTGCTTAAATTGTTAAAGATGACGCTCTAATACCATGGCCTACTTAGCCTTGTTCTATTTATGTAAAAGGGTAGCAGGTGATTGGAGTTCAGATTGATGATAGCAGTCAATAAGAAAGATAAGCAAGCGCAGGATGTAAAAACATTGCCATTATTGATAGGATAAAGGGTACGTAGCAAGGTAAAGATATGGGAGAGGAATACACATATAGGTCAATACTTATATGTGATAATACCTAT
Source organism: Synanthedon tipuliformis (assembly GCA_947623395.1). Taxonomy (NCBI): domain Eukaryota; kingdom Metazoa; phylum Arthropoda; class Insecta; order Lepidoptera; family Sesiidae; genus Synanthedon; species Synanthedon tipuliformis. Next base: position 6,498,598 of record OX392408.1, on the reverse strand, counting down.
GTTTGTTACATATAAAAATTAGAAATAACCATCTCGACAAATTAAAATCTATGTAAAGTATCTATATACGAGGAAAAAGTAAGGAAAAAACAAGTAATTTCCTTTATACTACAATTAAAAAACTTAGGAAAATAGATAGTTACTTTTAACAGTAATTCTGTACACAAACAAACATACAATAGTTCAGCGACAGAAACCACTTAAAACGCATTATGCGTTACTTAATGTTGTAAATGCAGCAATAATAAAAAATATACAATATCCACAATTATTTCAAACTGATTTACCTACATGAGCAAACACAAAATTTTTAAGAATTTAAGAATTTTCATGTTATTGTATATTTAATATTTACATACATTCGCTAACAAAGAAATTTCGATGTAGGTGAGCAAAAAATGCTGTTTCCATTTTTTATATGGATAGCGCTAAAGCTCGTCAATCGCTGCTAAACGAAAAAAGGTAAAATCGGATCACGAACAATGAGAAAAAAATACTGAACTTTTTGTCTTTATAAACAGATTTATTTAATATAAATACACTTTGGCCAGGTGTAAGTTTTTCATTTTATTTTAGACGACTCCATGTCCTTTCCTGTATCCCAGACAACGTGTATGCAAAATTTCATGGTGATCGGTTCAGTAATTTTTGCGTGAAAGAGTTACAAACATCCATACATACATCCACACAAACTTTCGCATTTATAATATTAGTACGGATTAGTATGGATAAATAGCTTTTTCAGTGTTTATTATGAACTTGTTCTACTATAGGGAAAACATGACAATGGTCACAGAAATAAATCAAGTGTTCCGTGAACAGTAGGGCACTAATGGGCCGCCCTATGCGCTTCTCGTGTCAGACATGTGGGAAATACAAACAACGTTTGTTCTGGATATGAGATGCATACATGTAGTGTATACAGGTATGTTTATATAGCGATAGCTCAGGGCAATGCGGCAAATTGAGCGAAACGTAGGTAGGTGGGAGAGCATGCTTGTATGAAATTTCAACGAATACAAAACAACACACCACGTCCACTCATGTTAACGCTTATTAAAGTCGAAAATATAATGATGATAATATTAGCAAACTTAAGTCTTCCGAACGTGTGTATATGTTACGTGTAAAATTATTTAGATTGCAAATAAATGTGGCCTTTACCCACTCACGAACCGGTACTACGACTGCGCTGCTACGAAGAAAATTTTGTAGCATATCTACGAGTGTAGGCTACGATTTGATTTTAACACGTAAGTCCGCTGTTTCATTAAAATTGCTATATTTGAACAACAAAATTAGTTTTATATTCTAATCTTTTCATGGAAGTATGTAATTTAAAAAAGATAAAATAAAGTTAATATTAAATAATAAAGTCAAACAAAATCAAAATAAAAAAACTAAGTGGAAATAAAAATAAGTTAGAAATCAAATTAAAATTTGTAAATAAAATGAACTTTTTAATATAAATTAATTTTTTTTCTGATATAATAATGTCGACTTTGAAAGAGCATAGAATATCGTACTATTTTTTTAACATTAACCATTTTAAGGGTAATAATATATTAACTGAATACATGTAAAATGATAAAACTAAAATATTAATTAATAAATGTACCTATATTAATATAATACAGTAAACAATATACGCGCAATGTAGCAGATTTAATGAAATTGGATTTCATTAAGTGAATAATGCCATAAATTTTTATTAGCTTAACATTAAAATTTGTGCTTTATGAATGCAAATAACATTTGCTAGTTGCTACTAATTTCATCTACATTTTAATAAAATAAAAGCGTACATGTTATTCCATAATATAATTTCAATTAAATTCAGTAGTTTTTGCGTGAAAGAGTAACATTCTTCCATCCATTCCCACAGACTTTCGGAGGAAGGTTTTTATATATAATTTTGTTTCAGACCTCCATATTATAAACTACAAATGTACCAAATGGCACACTCCTGCGCTGCGCAATTTTATGCACGTCTGCGCAATTTTCTTTAAAAAGGGAACCAAAGCTTGCCTTTAGCTTGCCATTTATCTATATGAATATAATATATAGATAAATGGGATTACTAGAATGACATGTAATTAAATTTACAAACGACAAATAAAGTTAACACATCAAATACTGTGATGCGAGTCAAAAGTGTAGGTAAATATTGGCCCTTGCCTAGTTTGGTGCAGCAATTATGTGCATGGCTGAATTACCGTCGGATAGCATTGGGGCACACTGACCGCCTTTGTGTACTCATTCGAATGCCGCTCATATCGGCTGCCACCACCCGCCGCGATAGGCCAATAGCGCCAACAACACTCCATATTAAAGGCCCCAAATTGCACTTTAATTTATTCCGTGCGTGTCTCGGCACGGAATCGCAATAACCGGGAAAACAATCCCACCATGTATTGGACCTGTTCGGTTGCACGTACATTTCATCATGCTCATTAAGCGCCACTATATTAAAAATTTTAGTATTTAAATGGCCAATTCATTTTCTGTGCAAAACTTTGTACGTAAGACTCGCATGATAATTTTCATTTGCTCATTAGCATTTCGAATGAACAAATGAACGAAAGCATGAATATTAACAGTCAAGAATAAATAAATAAAAAGTAATATATTTTATGATTTACTATTTATACTATAACTTTCCCACAGCCTTCTAACCCTTATCACAACTTTACGGATTTAATAGCGAGAACTCTTTTATACACATATATGTTAATACGGGTTAGCGTACCGCTGGTCAGTTTCTACATAGGTTCTAGGTTTGTCCAGTATTTAACTTTTATTAAAAATCTGATAAAATAATCAGGTATTTAAGCAGAAGTATCATGAAAATATTCAGTACAAACACAAACATATTTGAAGACATTTTAATGAATGAATATTTATGCAAATATAATATATTTCTAATACCGAATAAAAATATTTAAAAAAAAAAATATATTATATCCCACCAGGCGGGGATTCGTTTTCCTTAAAAAGGACAAATCGAATTATTTATAAACATTGTAATATAATAAATAACATAATAATTTTAAAGTATAATATCAATAATGTTTCTTATTAGACCTTATTATGTGTTAATGATATTTTAATAAAAAAAAAATAGGTAATTTGTAATAACCAGGAAAAAACATGTATCAATATACAAATTAAAAACGGTAATCCAATTTCAATAATCATTGTTTATGTACAGCATCGGTGTGTAAGATTTGTATTAATTAATTAACAACCAGTACTTTATAAAATGAACAGAATATAATTTACCGAACTTTCATGAAAATATTATTACAAATTCGTTATTATAATATTCACAATGCACCTACGCTCTCACTCCTTTTTTTACTAATTTTAAACATCGTTCGTTCGTATGAGCTTGAGTGAATGCAAAAATACGGCTTGGATATGGATGAAATTTGGACACTCTGCTAAGTCTGCCAGTAGGACTACGCAGTAGGACCACGGGCAACGAATACTTTTTATGGTTCTCATATATTTTCTCAGGTAACTACTATACTTTTAATTTTCCAACGGGGGTGAAGTGAAATTGTGAACAATCACAATTCATTTTGGAGCTTTTTGTCGTCGGCGAATTAGTTTTATTGCTACGCCATAAGGTAAGTAAGTAAGTACCTATATAAATAGTAAGGTCTTCCATCTTACTACTTGTACTGTTACCTATTCTGTGACCTTATCTAAAGAATCTAAAGAATGTAAGTATTTAAATAATTTCTAATAGAATGTTCTTAAAATAATATATTTAAACTTAGTTACAGACATAGATAGTTGCTGAACATCATCTGGTCACTTACTTTATACCGTATTCTTTAGAGAAAAAAAAATTAATTCTAAAAGAATATTTCTTTATGTAAATTGTGTAGATATTAAAAACTTATATGAATTAATTCTCCTTGATACACTCCCAATGAAAGTATTGATCATTTCTAGGGAGAAATACTTTCTCATATAGACATTCTATAAAAAAATATATTGGCTTGCTCAACTATACACTTTTGTCTGGAAAATCTAGATGACATAATGTCTCCCCGAGTTATTCTTAGAAAATCACTAGAGGAATCTTGCTTATCGCTACATGTTTAGAAGTTTCCGTGAAAGTTGTGTCGATAAGTACCTACGTATATAATACAATCAACTAGTTTTCGATATAAAAATATTCGTACTATCTACCCAAGATAGGTTGAATAGATATTCAATGTTATATTTCCACTTATACAACCAGGTTTCATCGTTCATTGAATTATTGTTAAAGTTTGTATGGCCATCAACAGCAAATCTGGTCCATTGAATGTGCCGGCTAGACGTTCAATGTGTAGACAGAGCAAATTTCTTTGTGAAATAGTTTCTACCGTCTAGGAAATGAAAGGATCATCCAATATCATCCGAGTTAATTCATTAAACTTCCAAGAACAACAATAACAGATACAGTTAGTTTTGTATACATAAATTTTGAACTAGCTCTTCTTGCTTATTATTTATTAGTAAATGGTACTGTTTAATGGATGCACTTTATACATTCTCACTCGACAAAGTTATCCGTGGGCTGAGGTTGAATAGTTTAGTTGTAACGAAACTTTCCGATTTTACAATGAACAAGTAGATATGTAGGTAGGTGCGCTCAAAACTTGAACACATAAATCGAAAATCCGAAAGGAGTTTGCAAACTTTTCGCGAAATACTTCGTAGAACGTAGAAATGCATTTATTATTTAACCTTTAACTATGGAAAAATAACTAACTTATATTGGTTGCAATCTATTTAAAATTAATACATTTAAGAGAGTGCTAGTTGGACAACGCTTTCACTTTAAAAGGAATTTAAAAGGATTATGCGGCCTTGTGTGGTTTACGATTTGTCTTCTTAACGACTTCCGCAATGTGACGTGTTCGTCGAGGCACAGTCACCGCCGCCGCAGCGTCACCGTCGCGTCGCAAACGCGTCACATCAAAGTGACAAGCGAAAGCGTTTTGTCAAAGGGATAGCTAGCCTTTATTATGAGTTTGGACCAACTGTTTTTTTACTAATATCACTCAATGTTATTATTAGTAAACATGTTAAAATAATACAGTATTTTCTACGCTGTAATTGGAAAAATATTTTTTCGTCACTACATAGATGTCAGATAAATCGTTATTCTTTTATTTTATCGTCACCCATAACACAAGCAATGATAGCAAGTGGGACACATTTGGTCTAGTGGCTAGTGACCCTAGCTGTTAACCCAAACGGTCGCGGGTTCGAATCCCGCTAGGGGCAAATGTTTAGGTATGTTAACATTTTACCTGTGTACCTGAGTCATGGATGTTTTGTATTTATAATATATATTGTATTTACAAAAAAAAATCTATGTAGTATATCAACTGTCTGGTATCCATAATACAAGCATTAGTTACTTACTGTGGAACTAGGTGGCGCTGTGTGGAATGTGTGAAAATATTTATTTATTTAAGTGGGGGTTGCGATTGCGCTGCTAACCTCGATAAGGTAAAGGATAAATCATAAGAAGTGGATAGAGGAATAGGCTCTGGCATCCTTGCCCATTCACAGAAATACAACATACGACACGTGGTCTTCTGTTAGCGGGAGGTTACTGCGGCAAGACACTGGACCCAGTTTATGACTCAAAAATTCTGTGTGCCATTCATGCTAAATGAACCACATATCAAAGATTGATTTTCTCACATTCTTGAAAGACAATCTAGTCAGACTTAAAGTTAATGATATATCTTGATTTTTTTATAAGAAAAAAATGTTTTAAAAATCCTTTTAAATATGCCCTCGATCAATCGTAATGTACAGGTTACAATGAAAAATCAAATGTCGCTAAAATTTGCTTTCAGAGTCATTTTAGGTCTTAAATTAAAATGATGCCGAACAACATAAGATCCTTGCATTCATAATGTAGCTTTTTTTATTATTTTTACAATTTTAAAACTATAATATAGGTTCATACCTATATTATAGTTTTGATTATAGTTAGTACCTATATTATTCTGAATGTAGGAGAAATCCGTTCACCATCGTATTATTTGCCATAGTTTTACATGAATAGAACTATCTGTTACAAAATAAGTAGGTAACTATTCAATAATCTGTATGGGGGGTTAGTGAAAAGGTCACATGACCTATCCCACCCCCACACAGGGCACCACTCGCGCGTTTGTCGTCATTTTTCATCTCGACATGCATATTCAACATAACAATAAATCATTCGGAGCCATCTACGCGCCGCCAAACGAAATAACCTACTATTCACCCGCTAACTGGCAAAAATATCGCGCAAAAGTGTAAGTAAACAAACAAAACCGCCAAAAATATAACATTAATAATTACCTACCCTTTCGAGTCTTTGATAAATAGCGTCATTATTATCACCAGTGCTGTGAAAAATGGTTCTCCTCTCACGATATTTATTCAAATAGCTGCTTGCCCACAGATATTATTTTTTTATGGAGCCTTGACTTTTTCCCACTTTTTGCGCTCAGATTATGCAATACTATTGAGATGCAAGAGCAGTAAAATAAATTGTAGAGACGGCTATTTTATATGAGGCTATAAAATGAACGTATTCTGTTGGATACCTTCATTCATGAGAATGCATCATAAAAAAATACTTTTATATTTTTGGTCTCACGAATATTTCTGGACACACCAAAACTTATATATTCTGTAACATCATCATCACCATTATCCTCATAATCATTTCGGCCGGTATTTAATGTCCAACATAATTATCACAGCGTAAACTCCATCGTATATTATATTTTATATCACACTTGTAATTAAATCCAACTTACCTCTTTACATTGGTGGAAATCGTATCAAAATCCGTTGGTTGTGATTACTCCAAAGGTCAAGGTATGATATTTGACGCAAAGCTCTATTCCGATACAGGGCTCTTAGGCAATGGTCTACACTGGCCTAATAGATATAAATTGATTGACAATTATTATGACCTTATGGTCAGCTGATTACATAATTCTTTGTATAGAAAAACTAATTTGCTGATTTAATATTAGCAAACGTTAGAGCCACCAATTGTTTGTACCCAAAAGCTATTACAAAACTGTGAAACTTTATAAAAAATAGAGCACGAATAAAGTTATATTGAGATAAAAAGTTGGTTAATTAATATGCCAACATTTATAACGGTAGAAGCCTCGACTTATATATCTCTAGTTGTTAATCTCTATGTACCGAGTGAATCCTTTGGGCATTTTCATAGGCTCGCCAAAGGACGCCGAAACAATAGCAAACTAGGAGAAATTCAGTGCAGTTCATTCACATATATTACACGCGTTTAATCCTCCACTGCAGCCTTGTTGGCGCCGGTACAAACAAACATCCAATGCTAGATTGTACCCCACGCCGTGGACGACTGTAAAATTTGCATTGCGGCGATATGGTATAATTTTTTTAGAGAATTAATTGAAGAAATAATGTAGATAAAATTAATTAATTAATAAGCATAAAACAAGAAAATAAAACATCCAGTCTAGTAACAGCTTGAAATAAACAATTCGTTCTGTGTTGTACACAACTTCGACGCACTGACTGAACGTGTCTGTGGCGCTCGTTAAAACTACACATTTGCCAACATTACACTGGTATTCCATCGACACGGTTGTACAAGCCCGAATATGCTATTTACATAATTATTGTCATACGCGCATAATGTAACAGCGGATGCACCGCTGCCGAAGCGAAATACTAATTTCACTAATCACACAATTTTAGTCGCATCTAGGTACACGCGTAACTTGACAACAATAGGTCGACCCACATTGCCTACTTACTGCTTCAACTTTTGTGGAAAACACCTATTCACAAAGATTATACAAAAGGTTTTGTTTGAAATCTGGCCTGCCCCGTCATTGGGCTTAACAAGGGAAAGACCTTTTGTACTTTCAACTCCGCTATGGTACTGAGTAAACGCCTAAATTCTATAACTTTAAATCTCAAGTCGTCCTGATATTCAAGTTTAAAAATCGAATATATATTTTTTTACATTAAAACTTGAAAATATCAACTCTTTTCTACAATTTATACATTTATTTCGAACTAGCTGTTCACGCGACTTCGTCTGCGTAACTTTATAAAATATAGCCTATATTACTCGCTGATAATGTTAGCTTTCTGTAGGTAAAAGAATTTTTGAAATCGGTCCAGTAGTTTTTGAGTTTATTCATTACAAACAAAAACTTTTTATAAACTTTGTTTGACGTCAATGAACTCCTAAACTACTCAACCGATTATGATAAAACTCTTCGTAATTTGGTACAACTTGAAAGATAGGATAGTTTTTATTTTGAACCAATGCGAAGCCGGGAGCGTGTAGCTAGTTAGTGAATATACTACCTGCAAGGCCCGTTGTAATCCTTATAGGGGAAAATTACAAAATATGTTATTAAAAATTTCAGTAGGTACTAAATGTATATTGATAAAATCACTAAATCGGCACTGAAATCCGTTGCACAGTTTAGAATTAAGCGGACATAGCACGCAAATGCAGATACGAGTAGAGACTTTGTCCAACTTTTTAGAGAGTAAAGAAGTTTCCTTTGCATTTTTAAATCATCTCAATTGAAAACACTATGCAAAAGCTACGAAAAAAGAGAAAAGGATTTCAAATTTTTTTAAACCCATAAATAAAGGAATATCGCAGACAAGTTTTGTAGATAGTGCAGCGAGTAATTTAATAAAGGTGTTCGTGAGGCGATGAAGTTTTTATTTCTACGGCTTTAAGTATAAATTGCACGGAAAGTTTGTAGAGCGAGTGAATTCCCTATTAGTTATAGTTTATTTAAATTAATGCAGAGACCCCGAAAGCCTCTTCGGAATACGATCAACTTCTATGAAGACTACGAGGCTATAAAGACAACATAATAGGTCACAACGTAATAAAGTCTCCCTCATATCAAACCATTGGTTTAGTGAATCACAGAAACCTACATTATACCCTTAAATCCGGTACTTACAAGGGTAAAGTTTGTCGGAACTATTTATATATTAGCAACGTGTTGTTTATTCATGGCTCTGGAATGATTTGCCGAATGTGAGCTCACGAGTAATGAGCCGTGACACTACCTGTGCGTGGTGCGGGCAAGCGATTTGTTAGCAAGAACGAGGGCAACCCTTGAAACCCCTTTACCCCTCCTCCTTGCCTTTTCCCTCGTTACGTCTCAGAAGCCCCAAACATCAAGTATGTAATGGCCGATTAAACAGCTTGAAAATAACATACCTATAAGAGCAAGAAATATTTATTGGATGTTGTTATATACAGCTTTAAATACGCTTTCAATTGATACAGTAATTCCATTTATTTATTTATTGTTTTTGTCAGACTCTGTTTGTTTGTATCGACTAATCTCCAAAACAAGTGAACTGAAATGAGTTAAAGAAAATTCTTTATTATTTTGGTAGGTGAAGGTTCTATCTTACATTATCAGAGAATAATGTAGACGCTCTTTGTTAAGTAAATATTAAGATTACTGTGTAAAAATTTTAAGAAAAATGCTAACATATTTTATTTCGTGTAATCTAGGCTTGTGATCTTAGGCCACTACTAACACGTAATAAGAATAATATAATGAACGCTTGTAAAATAATTTAACACTTAGGGCAATTGGAATAACTTGCCTCCTCCCATTTAAGTGTCGTTCGATTAAAGTATTTAGTGGAAAAATAAATAGTGAGGAAAAAGAAATGTGAACGCTTAGGGCGGTATAGTTTTCGATTACATTGTTTGTCTCCTGTTTCAACGTTAATTATTTTCACTGTGAATATACCTTAACCATAAAAATACTAAAGATTTTAAATACTATTCACCCACTTGGTTTTTGTTCTTAGTTTATCCCGATACGATGGCCTGAATGCGCGTTGAGAATTGTGCACAACTAAAAATCAGCGTTGTTACAATGTGGCAGCCTTGGGTGTCCATTTGCTATTTATTTGAAATAAATACCAATAAATTAATTTTCTTTCTTTGTTTCTTTAAATTTTAAATGTGTCTTAATCAAACAGACGTATTAACAATGTTCGGACTGATAAATTCATAATGAACTTAAACAACATTATTATCAACATTTAAACATAATTAATAAGTGACGAAAGCGCCTAATTAGCGTGGCAACATTTACTGGCAGATTGTCGGTATTACCGGTTAATCCTCTTGGAGTTTTGACTGAAATGAGACGTCGCCTCTGAGCTGATCCGACCGCGGTCCGAACGACATCAGACACAACTTTACTCGGCATGAATTCACTCAACATTGTAGGTACTTGCAAATCTCGTAAATCCCCCCTATGGGATCGCAACAGCAACATGCTTCATTTTAGTTGTAGTAAAACCGATACAGTCGTACTCGTGTTTACTAAGTAAGTTGCTCTTTGATATAACTATTGTTTAATCAGCAACTTTACGCACACAGCACAGAACACTCGGTATTCCACTTTATTAAAAAACTTCCGACGCCACATTCGAGCACATTTATGATTTAAGCGCACAAGTGTCAACTTGAGCAATTAATGCATTTTCATTACAAATCTCTGTTTCCCTTTATTTTTTTTATCTAGTATTTTTAAACGTCGAACTCGTGACTGTTTGTTTAATAGAAACGTCCTTTAAAGGCTATTTTAAAGTTAATTTGGAGCGGCAATCTGTAGTGCTCTAACTCTCCTGAGTCGGCGATGGGCTGACACAAACATTTAAACAAACTTGAACAGTTTTAATTGAACCGCCCCTCGTCACGGTTTGTTCGGGAAATGGTTGGAACTGGTGGTTACATTTATAAAACTATCGTACATATTTTAACAATAAATGATTTAAGTCCTTATTATAGATAACAGCATTTAATTTAATTAATTAAATAAATAAATATATTCACACATTTCACACAGCACCATCTAGTTCCAAAGTAAGCAACTTAATGCTTGTATTATGCATACCAGACAGTTGATATACTACATACAATACTTTTAAAAGAAGGTTAGATAATACTATTTGTACTTAGAAATAAGGAAGTTAATTCTAAACAGTTATTATCTATCACACATTAAAGCGCTTCTGTTTGATGTTGACTGTAATATTCATTAGCGAAGCCTGAGCTAAAAGTAGATTTGAAAAAAAACAAAATAATTCCAAATTTTGGACACTAATTAGGGATATCTGCTTCTTAATTAATTTATTATTTACTCATAATTATTCGTAATCAATTAACAGAATTATATGAAACGAAAGCAATAGGTATAAAATTCGATTCCATGGTAATATTGATTACTTAAAATAAATAACAACATACTCAAAAAATTAAATTCACTAATTTTCAACATAAATATCATATAAGTATTTGAATGAAGTAATGTAAAATATACATTTAGCATATATATTTTATCACAATAGCCACCTGTCATCAAGCGGACCGTCAGCCTGTCTGCCGAAAAATATCAGTACTAATGATTACAGACACTTTTCTAAAAATATTAAAATATCACTTCTGAAAGCATTTCAGAGTCCACATTTCAAATATGAATGTGCGTTTCGCAGGAAACACTTTGTGAAAATGAAATTTAGAGGAATTTGTAGCTCGTCCTATTTGCTCCGCTCGCTCACTCTAAAATTATATAATTTTAGAGTACGTAATATACAATTACATTTACACATCTAAAAGCATAACGATTCGCTGCCGGAAGAAAAATACAACTTTTTTTATCTTAAGGTCTATAGACAGGCTCATGGTCTACTTGATGGTAGGTGACTACCGTTTGCTATAACACACGAAACGCCACAGATGTTACAATTGCGCTTCCGACCAAGTAGGATTATGGATAATAAGGGATTGAGAAAGGATAGGAAAATAAACTCTTTGAAAAAAAAACCACCTTTATAGAATTTTGCGGACATCCCACCAAATTCTGTCTACAGTTCTTAATTGGTCTGAGTTACAGTTATAAAATAAATGTGAAATAAAAATAAAAATTAATATAAGTCGAGAGTTAGTTATAAAATGAAACTGTTCGCGGAGAGTTAAGAGTACCACGTTGATATTCCGTTGAGGGGACTCGGTAAAAGTAGGCTAAAACTTGCCGAGTTGTCGCTAATTAATGGAGGCGCGTCAACGCACCGTTGTAGTCCGTGGACGCAGATTAATTATGTAAATTAAGTTTGAGCTGCGGGTGCCGATAGCCGGCGGATCGCTGACAAAATGCTACCGAGACGTCCCACCAAGTCTGTGGCCTCGCTTTGTAATTTCACTCTTCTATTAGCTCCCTCAACACTTTGTGCGTTTCATACAAATTCAATTTAAACAACGGTTAGTGGCATCACAAAGTAGGCACGTTAAACCTTTTTCAAGACTTCCCGAATTAAGTCATTTTTATCCGTCGATTCAGTTATCCCACAACAAAAACATGGTGCACAGCGGATTAAAAGTAAAACAACACCCCGTCCTCCATTAAGCAGATTATTTGCATTCATGAATTCTTTATACGCATTTATACTTATTACTCATTAAAAACTCAATAAGATAGGTAGTAAAAATTTAATACATTAACTATATCTAGTGCTCTCATCAGCCCTTTTCTTCTGGCACTGACTGTCTTTGCGAAAAAGAAGGCACTTCAGAAGACCTTACCGAAGACTATAGTCGAATATAAAATAAAGTCGTGTTTGGTTACACCATTTGTAACTAAAGAACGGCTGGACCGATTTTTGTGATCTTTGATTTGTTGAAATTGTCTTATCCTCCAATATCAAAATAACTATTAAAACAACGGAAATGTTCGCGACAAAAAAATATGAAAAATATTCATTTTCTCATACATTTTGTATGAAACGACTCTTTTGGGCGGTGCGAAGTATACACCGGGTCAGCTAAAGGTTTGTACTATATGAGTACAAATAAAAAAATAATAATATAATTGGTATTTTCACATTTTACAAAAATAAATAAATTATTTGTATGTAACGTGAATATTTTAATTGCGGTAGATACTATCTGAAAACTATAATATATCATAATACTTCAATATTATATTGTTCACTTATAATAATTATTAACCCGATATTAACCCGCTCACTTGCCCCTATTTTATCGCTTACGCTTTTTATTATTTACCCCTCACTTTTTGTGATATCCATTCAATCTAATGGGCAGTTCTATACGTAAAATAGTCATTAATAATATGGCTCGTGAATGATATGGAAAATAACCGTGAATTCCATCACGGAACTTCAATTGAGAATTTGAACTCAACTCTCAAGCCTCGTATACAGTGAAATCTTCCGAAACACTTAGTCTAAATGTCCAAGCTTAACATTGTGGTCCAAACGTAAGAAATAGCTCCACCACTCTATCTTTATTGCTGCTGGTTTTGTAAGAAGCCTTTAAGGAAATGTACACTTTATCAACAAAGTCAAAAACTTTATTGCATTTTTTCAGTTGCTTATAATTGTCACACTTATTATTTTATATGTAAGTATTACATGTACCTACATTTAACGGCAGTTCTGATAGCTTATAAAACTTCGAACTAAATATGAAAAGAAATAACTTTTTAAATGAGCACGTCTTTTCAATAAACAATTGTTAGATATAAAAAAAATATGTAAAAATATTAAAAAAAAACGTTTGGTAGGTTCAGGTGCAACCTTTCGATTATTTTTGCTAAAGAGGTTAAGAATATATATTCTTCAATTTTACTTATCTTACTTAAAGGCTTATCTTATTTTAAGTAAACATCCATTTTACTTAAAGGCGGCACAACACATGGTGCTTAACGAAGTATAGGGTTACTTATGGGCTTATAAACAAAATTTATTGTTTATCTTTCAAAACTACTTTATTGTTAATGAAAATAGTGCACATATTGTAGTGGCAGGCAGGCATTGTAATTGTTATTTTGGCTAGGACCCTAGCTAGGTCCACTACCGTCAAGTGGACCTTTAACCACTTGACGGTATTGACCGTCTGTTGACCTTAACATAACAAAATAACAAACATATTACGTCAGAAGCTCTACACAAAATAAGTGTAAGCAAAACATTAACTTTACAAAACTTAATATTTCAATACTCTAATTTTTTGAGTCTAAAAACGTTGCTATAATATTTAAATTTAATTAAATGGTGTTTTAAATACATTTTACTATAAAAAAATTTTAGTCATTCGGTATTCTAAACATGGTTGGTCACGTGTTCATATTAATATACCATCAGCTATACGGTATAGAGTACCTACTACGTCGTTTAACATTCAGTGTCGGTTCGGGAATGGGAACAATTCCGGAATTCCTGAGGTTAACGTCGGAATGTTGTGGCTTCTATATAGCAATGACCAATCAAGAAGATCCTCTAGACATGAACTTCACATACATACGAGTACGTATCTATAAGAAAATAAAATTGAGGTACCGCGTCAAGTGCGTCACACGCGCGGTGAATGTTATCTACTTTGATGAACAGCAATCGATTAAACTCAAGAGTCTTAGTAATTCGACTCTCTGCTTCAATTACGTTAGGAATGAAAATCAATCAACTAATATAAATTTACAACAAATTGGAGTATTAACGATTCATTTTGGGTGAAATGTGTAGGTAATGTTCAGAACTTAAACTCAACACAACAATATGTAGCTACTATCTCTGCCAAAATGATAAAATAAATATGATAATTAATTACGACACTTTACATTTTTATGTGAAAACTGTATTATACCTAGGTTTGGTAAAATCTGGAGTAGATTTTTGATACTTTCATTATGATATACTTATTAAGTATTTAACAATAGCGCAAGTTGAGCCGCGGGGATGATGGCAAACTGAATGTATATTTTTTATTACAATAAACCAGTATAAATGGAAAAAATTGTATCATGTGTGACATGACATGCAGAGATGTCAAATCAAATCAAATTTTAATTTTAATGCCAATATTTTAATACTTTCAAACTTCAAAATCTATCTAATCCCATTACCAAAATACACCATATTTTCTCAGTAAAATTTACAATTTTTCTTACATAATGGTAGGTACAAACTTCAACCGTTAATCCATATAAAACTGAGTGATCTCCTTTAAAGACATACTATTCTTGATCGATTAAAACTTATTTATGGAAAGAAGTAATGTATGGCGGTTGTCTATTTTACATTATAGGCGGGCATTATAGTCGCGGCGACATGGCGCTCGGCGCGGGCGCGACACTATCAATCATACGTTAGCAAGGAGAGCGCGAAGCACTGTTCCGAGCCGCTGCCGCGTCCTCTCATTCATCACACTTCGAGCGCTCTTAAGTGCTTTATCGCACTAAGCGCTGTTGTGCGTCAGAATCAACGCCCTCTAATAGACTGTACACAAATTGATTACTCTGAAAACAGATTAAAATTCTACCACCCACTACTTGTAGGTACTTATAGGTAACACTTTGCGATTTCCTGGTTTTCATTAGTGTACAGAATTCCTAATTTACCATAATAATATGTTACCCGCGTCAACTATACGTTGATTCTAAACAATTTATCTTATTCACATAGTATAAAATATAGTCGCTTCCCGCCGTCTGTAGTTTAAAACTACGCAAAGGATTTTAATGCGATTTTAACTCATGGAAAGAGGATCACACGACAAAGGTTTTCACAGAACAAAAAAATACAAAAAATCGCTATCTGAGTTTTCTTGGCCTGTTTTTGAAATGTAAAATATATTACCGAAATATATACCAAATAGAACCTCATATTCATAGATTTAATATTTATTCTTGCACCAAGGCTAAGCATCGGAGACGTCAGATACCAGCTTTTGAAGGTATAAGAAATTGTGTATGAACTCGGTATGTATTTAACTTTAAACATTTTGAAATGCATTTTGAATTTTAAAATTGCATACGTCGGTCCTAATATGCTCCTCTCCCGATATAAATAATAATATCATATTACAGTATGTTAAATTATGACATTTAATAATTATATAATATTAAAGGTTTTAATAAATCTTTATATGAATTTTTTTTTTCGAATAAACCTCATTTCAGGAAATACAATCCTTGTGCATTAGTTGTTAGACCAAGTTTTATACAAAAAATAAATTCTTTGGACAAAGAAAGTTTAATTATACCGAAACAGACCATAGTTAACTAAATATGTTACAATTTATTTTGATATCCCCAATTTCCTGTATCGGTTTTCTGGTAAAAACTCAACTCAGCGAGAAGCCGGGGCGGGTCGCTAGTTTATTTATACTATTATAATATCATAAAGAGGTAAAGTGTGTATGTTTCTTTGTTTGTTTGTATGTAGGAGGTAATCTTCGAAACTATCGTCAATCATCCGATTTGAAAAATCTTTCACCAAAAGTTAGAATAGAATTTCAGGATGAACATAGGCTAAATATTTCACGCGGGCGAAGTTACTTTAAAACAAGTATATACTCGTATAATTTCAGGCGTTTGTGTTTGTCAGGCGCGTATTTTTTCAGGCTTATTTTTTAACGCGAACGAAGTCGCTGGTACCAGGTTGTATTTAATATTTATTTATACATATCCATAAAATGTAACTACTTTTATTTTGCAACACAAATAAATGGCGCTTTTATTATAAGGACAAATTAGTCGGTGGTCAGTACGTTGGGCGGACGTTTCATCAATTTGATTGAAACCCGGGCGTCCCGGCGTGACAGCAATCGAGGCTCACTAGTCACGGAGCCGATGAGAACCGACGCAAAAGTTATTGAAGAGGAAACAAGTTGCCTGTCGCGATTGAAACGACCCCATTCAGCTCTTCACACTTGATTTAGGCTTTCGTTCACCAACGCTTTTGTGAGAGCAGAACGCTTCACTTAACCATGGCTTTGGTTCGATTTGGTAACTTGTTTGTAAATATATTCCACTATATACACACACACTTTCTTGCGAAGATTGAAACCATTAAAGAAATAAACAAATACATACCTATACATTTTATAGAATAGCAAAAAATCGTTAACTAGGCGTGCTCACCCATTTGGCCACCAATACCATTCTGATTATTTTTCTCGCAGCATCGCGGTGATGCCAAATGATTTTTAATTGGCGTTGGCTACGGTTTTCGTATTTCGTCACCACTACACTACGTATAAATTTCTTCTATTTTTATTCACACAAATAAGTATTCAGTATTTTTGAGTATTGGTTTTAAATTTTCATATTTATTTTGCTTTTAAATGGAAAAAAATTAAGCTTAGCTAAGCGCGTGCCGTCTCGGGGATTAATAAGATTAATGACTTTGTGTAAGCGACGGCATCATAATATGTAAACTACGCCTCACTATCCATATGAATGGGCGTGAGCTGCGGTAGGAAATATGACGTAGACCCTTATTGGAAGCCGACAGCGGCCGTCGGCAGCGCGACGAAGGGCAAGCCATATTAGGATCTTATATTCACCCGACCCGGCCGAGTACACGTCTTTATCAAAGCCGTTATTAAACTCGGCAGCTGTAGAATACGTAAGATGCTGAATCGATTCGACTAAATTACCCTCAAGTAGTGAGCTGTGCTGTACCTACTATTTATGTTTACATTGACTGAAACAAATCTGTATGCAGATGTCTATGAGATACATGTTATAACCATCGAAATAATATAGGTATGTAGTTATATGTATATACATACATATATATGTAGTATGGTTTATACTTATAGTCCACAACTTTAGGCCACTGCGAATCGGATCGTATCGAATCGACATATTTTCAAGGAATTCTAGTCTTCTATAGAACGGAGTTTCTGTCAGTCAGAGTCATTTCTATAACATACAGTACTCAAAGAGTGCAGGTTACAGCTAACAATTCCAAATATCACTGCTCATTTCTTGCCTTTTAGATTAATTAAATCAATTACCTACAACAAATGAATATTTTACTTACAAAAATTGTGAACCTAAGCAAAATGTACAGAAAACTCTAATATCATATTGAACCTCTTCTAACAACTGGCTCAGCTTAGGAATAGCATTCATATCTTTTCCGAGTGAAAAATTCCTAACCATTTAACATTGTAGGAATTCAACTCTCGGTCCATTTTAGCAGATCTAAAATATTCGAGCAGTCGCTCGTAATCTTTCAATTATTCACAGTTCTAAGTGCTGGATGGTTTAATTACAAAAAAAGAATACTTTCATAACTAAGCTGGAAAATGTCTACTGCATGGAAAAATCAGATAAAAGATATCGTTTTGCTCAACCGAGTATGAACTTCGCAACAGTTTTGCACAAACAACTATTTACAGCAAATGGTGCATCGCAACGCAGCAGCCGACTCACGGCTTGGCCTTTTTGTAACCAGTGTCACACTGCAACATTCACTGTAATGCATGGGCCACGAAACCAGCGCTCGTAGCGAATTTGCTTAGCGCTGCAAGCGTCAGCGACAAGCGACAAAAATTTCGTAGCAATTTGCAGCGCCTTGTTGTCGCCTCTTACATGAACTACAATCATTTGTTTTTGGCGCTCAACGCTGACGCTTGCAGCGCAAAGCGAATTCGCTTCTAATGTTGTTTTCGTGGCCCAGGGTTAGCGCTGCAAGCGACAGCGTAAAGCTTCAAAAATCTCTATGCAATTTGCAGCGCCGTGTTGTGGCCTCTTACAACAACTACAACGATTTATTTTTAACCATTTAACAATTTAGGGCGCTAGAAAGTACATTGACGCTCGACGCTGACGCCTGCAGCGTAAAATGAATTCGCTTCGAACATTGGTTCGTGGCCTAGGGTAACACGAACTTGCTTCACTTTATACTAAAACTAGCTAACCCGGCGAACTTCGTACCGCCTCAGAATATAAACCCGTTCCATACAAAATGTATGATAAAATGAATTTTCTTCATGAATCTTTTTTCGTGAATATTTGATGCTATTCGGGACAGAGACAAATCGAACAAATCAAAAATCATAAAAATTGGTCCAGCCGTTATCGAGTTGATAGTGTAACTAACACGACTTTCTTTTATATAAATATAGAAGATAAAAGATAATATAAGAATATGGACCAGTTTTACAGTTTATCCTTTAAAACAATCACTGGTAATTGAAATTTTATTGAAGTGAAACTTTTTATGGGACACTAGCGTTTTGTCATGAGAGTTAACTCGTCGAGCTAACAAAACTGTTAAACTCAATCGGTCTTACTACAAAAACATTAAACACACTTTAATCAGGCTTAAACCACGTGTTAAAAAAAAACTTTACTACAAAAGAGTGTCTAGGCATTGTTTAGGGTTTAACAATGCTTGAGCATTATTTAAATTTAACCACCGCCATATGCTAGTTTAACGAGAGTGGTGTAGACACTATGGCCTAACCATATTTGGGGCGGCTGAAGGACCACAGCTGTATATCAGCTGATGCGGGTGGATGTAATCCAATAGGTTTTGCGGAAAAAGGGATTAGCGGTAGCGGTGGTATGTGCACAACACGTACCTGGTATTTGCGGTGTTTGGAGTCCAGGAGCTGGCCGAACTGCTCTCGACGATGACTGCCAGTCCTATCTTCACTGATGTTATGCACAGTTCACAGATTTTAGGTATCACTATTTAGCAAGAAATTCGTGTTAATAGTAAAGCGGATGAGCGTAGCGGTTTTTGTTTCGATTTCAAAAATGCAACTGAATGCGGGTGCGACACGTCGATATACGACGCATGCGCGTCGACCATCTCCCTTCTCCTTCTACCACGGGCGAACGGTTGTGCACGGGAAAAGGAGAGGGATAGGGTCTGAAGCGGCGCGTACATCCTCCGGCGCCTTGAGAAACAGAGGTTTCTCAAAGAAAACCAAAGAGGATACTAAGAAAGAAGTTAATTATGGAGCGGGGTTAACTAAAGCGGACAAAGAAATTAAGAATTTAAAAATAGAAGAAAGAATAGAAAAAAAAAGAATTAAGGAAATGCGGTATAAACTAAAGTGCGGTATTAAATTAAATGTGAAATAAATGCGGTATTAAATGCGGTATAAACTAAAGTGCGGTATTAAATTAAATGTGAAATAAATGCGGTATTGTTATTGAGACGGTAATGGACTCAATTTAACAATTGGTCTTTTCAGTAGACCATTTTGCGTTTTAACTAATGCCACTCTCACGACACCATCAGAGCCTGGATAAGTCTTTTCTACGATTCCCATTGGCCATCGTAAGGGTGGCGCATTATCATCATGCAGTAGCACGACAGTACCAATCTTAATATTTGAAACGTCTTTTAACCATTTTTGCCTGACTTGCAAATTATTCAAATACTCTAAATGCCATTTCTTCCAATACGAGCGAATCATTTGATCGAGTAGTGATTTACGCGTAAGAAGCGGCGTTGTAGAAAGCGGCGCAAGTGGCAAGTACTGTAAAGGAGAAGCCATAATAAAATGTGCTGGTGTTAAAGGCTCGGGATGCGGTTCTTCCTGCAAAATGCAGAGCGGGCGCGAATTCATAATAGTTTCAATTTGCGTTAAGACTGTTAAAAGCTCTTCGTAAGTAAGAAGTTGATTGCCAATAATGCGGTATAGATGCGTTTTTAAACTTTTTATATTAGACTCCCATATTCCTCCGAAATGCGGTGCTCGCGGTGGTAACATATGCCATTCGATACGGCGATTAACGAGCTCATTTGATAGTTGTTTATTGTACTCCGAAGAGTCTAAAAGATGATAAAGTTCGTTTAAATGAGACTTGGCACCAACGAAGTTGGTTCCATTGTCGGAATAGAGATGTGTTACTGGACCCCTACGTGATATAAATCTCTTAAAAGCGGAAAGAAAAGTAGCAGACGACAAATCTGATGCGAGCTCAATGTGAACAGCTTTAGTCACTAAACAAACAAATAAGCAAATGTATGCCTTTTGACTTCGCTGCCCACGACGTCTACATAGCGTAATATTAATAGGTCCAGCGTAATCTACGCCGGTATGCACGAAGGCTTTAGTCTCTTGAACTCGAAATGCGGGGAGGTTTGCCATTTTAGGCGTTTCAAACGAAGGAGAACTTTTAAAACAGAAGTTACAGTTATGTACGCGTTGGCGTATAACTGACCTTGAGGATAATATCCAATACTTTTGGCGAATCAAAGAACTAAGAAGAGTGGCTCCAGTATGGCAATTAATGCGGTGAAAGTGATCAATTATCAGGTAAGTAACATTATCATGTTTAGGCAGCAAAATCGGATGCTTTGCTTCAAAGGGTAAGTTTGCATTTGATAACCTACCTCCTATCCTAATCAATTTGTCTTCAGACATGAATAAATCTAATTTATTTAGCGGTGCAGAGGGTATATTACCTCTTTTTAGAGTATTTATTACATGCGGGAAATGTGCGGCTTGAACTGCTCGCAGCAGATAATTTTCAGCGGTATGTATATGAGCGGTTTCTATATTTTTAGAGCGGGTTAGTATTCGTACAAATCGTAAAATGTAGACAATTATTCTTAATAATTTATTCCATGATGAGACTTTGCTTGCAAGTGAACAGAGCGGTGATAATTCTACAGTATGAGGAGCGGTTGAAATAAACGTCTTATTGTTGAATTCAGGCAGATCTTCGCATTTTTCAGGCTTGAAAGATTCTATCGGCCACTCTAGCACGGGTGTGTTCAGCCAAACGGGACCGTTCCACCATAACTCGTGAGTTAGCAATTGTTCTGGCAATAAGCCTCTAGACAAACAGTCGGCAGGATTATGCACTCCGGCTATATGGTAGAAGGTTTGCGGTTCTAGATTCTCCTGACATTTGGCTACGCGGTTGCTAACAAAAATATTCCACCGATGTGGAGACGAATGAATCCATGAGAGGGCGATTTTTGAATCCGAAAAGGCGTAAACATTCTGTATAGATGTGCGTGCTGAATAAGTATCGCAGACCAATTTAGTTAACTTTGACATTAAGACGGCGGCACAAAGTTCTAAGCGGGCAAGTGAAACTACTTTAACTGGTGCGACCTTCGACTTCGCACAGACCAAGCGAACATGTACATGGCCTGTGGAGTCAGTCACATGTAAGAAAACTACACAGCCATATGCTTTCATACTAGCATCGGCGAAAGCAACTACACTTGTCGTACAACCCTGTGTTACGGCAACATGACGCGGTATTTTTAAAGCAGTAAGAAGTGGCAATTGCTCTCTGAATTTAATAAATTTAGCGGTTATATTTGCCGGGGGTTCGTCATCCCATCCGACCTTTTGAATCCAGAGTTCCTTAATTAGAAGTTTGGCATAAAGGATTACAGGTGCAGCGAAACCTAGCACGTCCCATAAGCGGGCGATTACAGAAAGAATTGAACGTTTTGTACAAGAGCGGTCATCATTATTGGTTTTAAAAACGAAAGTATCGTTTTTCGGCTGCCATTCTAGCCCTAATATTTTAAGAGATGCGGTTTTATCGAATTCTACTTGCTGCGTAAGTCTTAGCGGTTGCGGGATGCTCTCAAGCACCTTTTTTGAATTGCTCGACCATTTTACTAAATCAAAGCCTGCAGATTTAAACATATTAATTAATTGAGCGGATGCCTCGACAGCATCAGATTCATTTATAATTGAACTAGCCAAATCATCCATATAAAGTTCCTTTTCAGCTATGGCAGCTGCTACTGGAAAATTGGTGCGTTCATCATTACAGAGTTGGCGCACGGTGCGCATTGCAACGTATGGGCTCGACTTAAGACCAAACGTCACTCTGTTGAACTTGAAAGTGCGAATCGGTTCAGAGGTGTCGAAGCGGAAAAGTATTTGTTGGTATTTCTGATGTTCTTCAGTTACACGTATTTGAAGATACATCTGCTTTATGTCGGCGGTTACAGCAATTGGAAAAAGGCGGAAATTCAATAAAAGTAAGAATAAATCTGCTTGCAAATTAGGCCCGGTATGTAAAATATCATTGAGAGATACGCCATTATGGCATTGAGCACTTGCGTCTAAAACTACTCTGACTTTACTGGTTTGTTTGTCTTGTCTGATCACCGGGTGATGAGGAATGATATAACCTCCTTCAATTTCGTCCGATGACGATACTGGAGATAAGTATTTATTATCTTTGTAGTCTTTAATTGCGGCGTTATAGCTCAAACGTAAATCTTTGTTGTGGCATAGCTTGCGCTCTAGCGCTAATAAACGACGATGAGCGACAGCGTAAGAATTCCCTAAGCTACTCGGATCCTTAGAAAATGGCAATGCGGTACAGTAACGACCTGAAGAGTCGCGAGATATTGTAGAAGTGTATATTTGTTCGCATTCTTCTTCAGACTGACTAAGAAATTTCTTTGCGGGTACTTCTTCTAACTCCCAAAATTTAGAGAGAGAAGCGTCTATATTATTCTCAATACAAGTAAGGAACGAAGCGGTAGGTGAGCGTTGAAGTGCGGTTAGATCGCCCTGAACTGGCGAAGCGGTATTAGCGGCGGTGTCACCCATGAACACATAACCGAACACGGTTTCAATAGCGGGTGGAGCGGGCGGCGCAATAATCTTTCCACTAAGCAGTATAAATGGAAATAATTTTGCTCCTAATACGAGTTCTATCTCACTCGGTATGTGCCAGAAAGGATCGGCAAGCGGTATGTCTGCTAAATGACTAATGATAGATGTATCAACATAGTCGACAGGAAGTCGATCGGTAATGCAATCGATAACTAATGCGGTTAAGTTAAAACTTTGTTTATTATTTTTAGCGGAAATCATAAAATTGACATAACCTATAATAGGTCGAGAAGTTAAACCAACACCCTTTAAGACTGAATTCGAAAGCGGTATAATATTTAAATTAAGTTTTTTGCAACAGTTGACAGTTATTAAATGATTCTGTGAAGCATTATCAATAAGACATCGAATAGTTTCTTTAATATTTTTATCGTTATTATATGCGTAAATACTCGCAGTAGAAAGAAAAACTTCAGCGCGGTTAGTGCACGATAACGTGGTACAAGGCGGTAACTTAGTTGCAGTTACGACAGGTGAGCGAGCGCAAAGCGATAACACCTTGGTACCGGGCGTCGATGCCGACGCGACGACACAACTATTATTATTATTCGCTGTATGATTCGTAGGTATGTCCTGTACGTCGTACCTAGCTGTCCGGTCTGCCGCGGACGACACGTTTTTATTTTTATTAATAATATCTAAATGTAGCAAGGTATGATGTCTCTTTTCACACTGTTTACAACTATATTTCGAATTACAATGAAACACTGAATGGGTCAAACTAAGGCAGTTTACACACCCTCGCTTCGATTTAATAAATTCGATACGATTTTTCGGTAACATTGATTTAAATGCGGGACAAGTATATAAATGATAATGTTGCGAGGTATTACACATAGGACATAAAGAGCTTCTGTTGCAATTATTATTATTATTATGACGAGTTACGAATGTATGTACTGTATTGCGGGAGCGGTAAGAATTATTATTATTGGCGTTATTATTACGTGTAGTGCGGTTAAATGAATTATTATTACTAGTAGTAGTTCTATCTAATATTTTTACTTGACTTTTAATAAATTCGACGAAATCTGAATAACTCGGAATAGTTTTATCCCTAGCGGTCATTTCAAAGGCTTGAGCGGTATTTGAATCTATCTTGCGGAATGCTAAATTGAATAAAATGAAATCGTACATATTTTCAATATTTAATTGCTTAAGTGCAGCGGCAGCAGCATCAAATGTTTCGATGAAATTATTTAATGAAAATGAATCATTTGAAGCGCCCTTAATATTAAGTAATGTAGACATATAATATGAACCTAAGGCTCTTTTATCTTGATATTTCTTTGTTAGACTTTCCCAAATAGAAGGATAGTTCTCACCGGAAGGAATTACACCTGCGATAATTTTTAATGCATTTCCAGTAAGTCTTCCGACTAAATACTGAATTCGATGTGAATCGGTTAAGTCTGGATTACAGTGTATGTTAGCCTTAAATGATTCATAGAACACTGGCCAATTTTCAATTTTTCCATCAAAGTTGGGAATAGCGAGCGGTGCCAGTGTGAAGGGGGCCTTAGCTGCGGTTTGTAAATTTGCATTCGAAGCTACGGACTTACTTCCCTTTAAATTTACGCGGTATCTTATGACACGAGCAAAAAGATCTTCAAATGCTGAAAGTGATTGATAATTTGGTTCAATCTCGGGATCCAATTGCATCTGTGTTTCGATAATTTCATCCAATGTTTGCATGAAATCATTACGTAATGCGTCTATGGTCTCACTATCAGACATAAAAGTTTCAGTCGCGCGTAATTCGGTAGATGATTGAGGCAGCTGTTTACCAGCATTGTACAATCTCGTAATACGTTCAAATCTGACCTTATTTTTCGCCTGTAATATCTTTAATTTCGACTCCATTGCAAAAGATGGCAAATTAGAGAACTATTTATATAAAAAATATGTTTACAATTTTAAACATAAATCGTATGCGGTTGTCACGAATTGCAACAAAAAATGTAAATTACCTACTTTAAAGTTGTGAATAAATATGAATAGAAAACAAATTAAATTATTTATAAATCGTGTACAAAAATTATATATCGATTTAAAGCGTTGCGGTATAGTGTAAAATAACCTATGTATAGGTATATTTACTTATAAAAAGAAATATAAAATGAAACTTTATTGCGTTTTAAATACAAATAAATTATTAAATTAACGTAGGTAAATATTCAAATGCGTGAACATAAATTAATTTATTTTCATATATGTAGGTACTTATTTAATGAAATGTTTATGTTATACGCTAAGAAAGCTAAGTAAATAAATGTTGTAATAAACTTATCCAAACGAATAGGCGTTATGAGATGCGGTGCGGCTAAATAATAAATAATAATAATTATGTATGTAATAATGAAAATCGACTGCAAGTCGGAGCGGTGCGGTTTTACAAATTACCTACAGAAGGCGCGGTAGTAACACGAAATCTCGTCCAAATAACAATACGCATGAACTATGGGAATGAATTTATATGAATAATGAATATTTAAAATGAATTTTCGACAAACTGATATTGTTTGATATAAAGAAAAGCGGTAAAGCGGTTAGCGGCCGGTTTGTATCCGGTTCGAAAAGGACCAAAAACTATGGTGTAGACACTATGGCCTAACCATATTTGGGGCGGCTGAAGGACCACAGCTGTATATCAGCTGATGCGGGTGGATGTAATCCAATAGGTTTTGCGGAAAAAGGGATTAGCGGTAGCGGTGGTATGTGCACAACACGTACCTGGTATTTGCGGTGTTTGGAGTCCAGGAGCTGGCCGAACTGCTCTCGACGATGACTGCCAGTCCTATCTTCACTGATGTTATGCACAGTTCACAGATTTTAGGTATCACTATTTAGCAAGAAATTCGTGTTAATAGTAAAGCGGATGAGCGTAGCGGTTTTTGTTTCGATTTCAAAAATGCAACTGAATGCGGGTGCGACACGTCGATATACGACGCATGCGCGTCGACCATCTCCCTTCTCCTTCTACCACGGGCGAACGGTTGTGCACGGGAAAAGGAGAGGGATAGGGTCTGAAGGCGCGTACAGAGAGTCTATCCAGTTAACGGCCTCTCTTCCTCTGACGTATTGTGTCAAATTTCTTTTGCGTATACTTAATAGTTAATATTAAAGATTTCTTTTGATTTTATAAATGAGTATGGATATTTTAAATTTAATTGACATGGAGGATATGGATTACATGGATAATTTTTGAGATAGAATACATCGTGAGAGAATTAATCCATTCGAATATATAACTTTGGTAACAAGATTATTTATTTAATAAAGGATGATCTACCATGTGATGCTAGAGGTGGATCCTCAAATAAAAATTTTATTTAACAAATCAAACTTTACATTTGACCACATTTGACAATTACGTCAGTGTTAGTTACGTTCCATTATGCTCAATATTTTTTGGTATTACGAAATTTTATAAATAATCTAACGTATTTGTTGTAATTTATTACTTATTCCAATCTTATAATTTGCTGATATCATTAATATAGTCCGTAATAATAGCTTGTGAAAACCAAAATTCATCATTATACGCCTATCAGATCTGCGTAAAATGAAAACGACATGAATGCAGGGCGAGTGACTGAATGAATGTTTGCCAAGGTTGCCATAATTCAATAACATTCACGTACTTTAACACTGTCTACCGAAGCAAGCGCTAAATAAGGTTTTGTGGTAGGGGCATTTTAAACGCTCGCTGACCAATGCTTAAATGCTTAATGCTTGTCTAACTAAGCATGTGTTTGAACAGTGCTTACTGAATCTTTTGTAGTAAGACCGCTTGTCTCTTTCTTATTATTATCTTGTCTCACAGTACACATTGCATCCGACCTTTACTTAACTTGATCTTTGACAGGATTTGTTCTAGTTCAATTCCAATACGGCAGAGGGCGCTTTAAAAATAAATAAATAAATAATCGATAACCTTTGACACGATTCGTTGTAGTTCGACACTAATGCGGCAGATGGCGCTTTTTGAGATATGTATTCAAAATTTAATTATTTTTTTTGTCAAATGTTGATGCTTATACTTCTTATATACTCAACTAATTAATATTCCATTTTATCTTTTTTTAAAGAATTCTTATTTTGACAATAATAGTAAATTTATTTCTATTAAATTTTTATAATATACTACTTTTATCAATGTTTGGTTCTACTAAAATAGGGCAGAGGGAGATTTTTAGGAAAAAAAAATTTTTTTTTTTCTTAAGCATGATTGAAAATATCGTATGGACCAGTTTAAAAAAAAAAAAACGAAATAAGGTCACGTGACATTTCGTTTTTTTGAAGTGAAACTTCTTTACGCACGCTTGACTTGGGGAGTAAGCTGGCGAACGCGTGACGTAAGCGTTACGAAAAGTGTGATCGGGCAAGGCGAACGGAAGTTATGTGGGGGATATAAGCAAGAGACAGCAGTGCGCGCGCACATTTTCGATAATGTGCGCGCGATAAATATTTTTTTTATAAATTTAAATATTTGTAGAAAATTAATATATGTATATGTGTATACATGTATATATTGTACACACATATATATATATATACATACAGATGGAGCGAAAGAAGTTTCACTTCAGTCGTGTGGTCATAAGCACACTCGTTTATTGTCTGAATACATACTGTCAAAAGCGATAGAAAATATTGATATTTTTTTTCACTGCAATCGTCCATAGAAAAACGGTGGTTCCACTAAGCGGATAATAGCACTTGGTGCAAAGCTCGATTCTAGTTGCAATAGAAGTGTGTATTGGTCAGACCAAATTGATGGATTTTTATAAAAAGTTTTACTCGAGTATATTCGCGTTCAATAAAAACAAACATTTAAAACTTTAATTCAGATGCATGGTTGTATGTATGGATGTTTGTAACTCTTTCACGCAAAAACTACTTAAGGGATTCACAAAGGCGAATGACATTGACGATTTGACCTTCACCGATATGACCTTTAGAATGTTTATATATATCATACTAATTCCGCACGAAAAACACAAATGTAATCCACACCTCAACTCAACGCAGTCACTGAGACACTGTAGCTCCATATATTTAGAGTTCCGAGGAGGCGGAAACAATTCAACAGGCCTGATAAATGTGGTTTTTTGTACTTTTCATTAAAACTACATTAAAAAAAATAAAAAATCAATACATTTTTTTAAAATGATATTGACTTATTATTCGGTGTAGGAATCATTTGCGCGCAATAAACCGTTTTCGCAACAAATTTCAATATAAGTCAAATTCTTCTATGTTCTAACTTTTATTGTGGGGTTTCTACTGCTTCGATGGAAATTCTAAACAATATATTTTGTTCTTCACATGTTTAAGTATAACATATATTTTTTTCAAACCAATTGCATTGACAGTTTCTTCTAACAATTTTTTTTAAAAATGCATTTTTTAGGATTAGCGTGTGTTTACACCTTAACCGATCACCATGAAATTTTGCATACACGTTGTCTGGGACATCAGAAAGGACATAGGGTACCTTTCATTCAGAACACGGACGAAGTCGCGGGCACAAGCTAGTTACATGATATATTTAAAAGGCAACTGAATGAGGTTTACCTATTTCCTCATAGAATGTGAATTCCGAACTGGTGGTAATACAAATGAAACTGATTAACATGGATAATAGATAATATTAATTTAATTGCCATTACATTGATCCATTGATTGATAATATTTTCTTTATAGTTATTTATTTTTGAATAAATAAAAGTTTACATAGTCATATTCTAGTTTTTTGTAACAACTATAATGTAACGTGCGTTTAGGAAAACAATAACGCTTGAAAGGATTGTTGATCGTTGGTGACATGTAATGAGGAAACGCATTAAGCCACCCACGGGATCGCGGAAGCGGGGCTTGCGGTATAAAATGCACTAATGATTCGCCGGCGCCCGACTTCTAGTAACGACCCCTAACGATTAATGCCAGTTGATTCTTCATTCCCCTCTTACTACACTAGCATTAAGTCGTACGAACGTATACTAATACCGCAACTCCTTAGAGATAGAGAAGAAATTCACAGAGAAATTTCGTTCATTCAAGTGCAATACAAATTTTAAACAAGACCCAATACAATGCATGATACAAATCCACGTAGGTACATACTTGTAAATCTAGTCGATTTGGATCGGTTGGTCGAACCGAAACGAATGTTTAGTGAGAAATGACTATTCTATTTTACTAATATTATTTAGACTATATTATAAGGCATTTTAAATATATCCTTCTAGTAAAAGAATTACTTTATTTTGTTGAAGGGCAATAGACAGGCTGTATGTAGTAGGTAGCTAGCTACCATGATCAAGTATCAAGTATGTCACTTTTTATCAAAATATCTTCTTTCTTTATACAATTCATCATCTCAGAAGCAGGGCAAGACGTTCACTCCTGGACTGCTGATCTCGCAGTGTAAGCCCGAACATAGAGCCCTCTCGTAGCTCTTTGAGATATAAATATAAAAATATAAGATTATAGAATATCTATTTATTATTACTGAATAAAGTGTATTTAAACTCTGTAATAGATATTAATGAAATGTATTATGTATACAGATCCTATATTAGTATATGTATAAATGCATTACATGTAGAAATATTATAAAATATATATGTTATTTACCTGCCACATATAAAGCACACAAAAATAATTTATGAATCGTCTTTTATACCTATATATCTTCACTGTAAAAGCCATAAAGTAGATTATAAAAATGTCTACTATTGTATATTTTGTAACTGAATAATAACAGCGTAGTAATAAAACTGTATGGACCGTTTGTTTTAATAGATTTAGGATCAGGAAACGTGATTACCGTATCGTGAGCCAAATCTCTTTCACACGATGTGCGAAATGCACATTGAAATGCTACCACATACCCATTTAATTATGATGTGGCAATATGGAATAGTAATATATTTCCGTTCGTAGTTATTTCGAGAAAGCAAATATAAACTATTTAATGTAACAACAATAAATTAATAACTAAAAATAAAATTAATTTTAATGCATAAATTTATAACAAGCTAAACTTTAACTTTAAATTCACTTTATGGAAACAGCATTAGACGGTTATTTTTTTTAATTTTACATCTAAAAGTTTTATACTTTGAATCATAATTATAAATATCGTTTCAGTCAATGTAACATTTTAAGCCATTTTTATGTCTTGTTTTTTTTTTTGCAAATATGCCTGAAAGCAATTTTTGCAGTAAATCCAGTAAAAGTCTCATTTTGATACTTAAAGCAAATGAACATTTAATCTACATTCGTTATTAGTTTAGTATCTTTTTCTAATTCCTTATTAATTATTAGCTATTATCGTCGACCTTTAATTTTTATTTTTCCCACCTCAGTTATAATTCGCCTATAAATGATTACCTATAGGCGAGGACTAGTTAAAATAAACATTTTAAACCAAATACATATTAGCATATTAGCATACATACCTATTAGTTTTTTTATTTAATCTTATTTAATTTACTTACCCTAAAAAAATTTTTTATACTTAGTCAAGAATAAAACATTATTTATTGTTTTAAAATTCTACATTAATACAATGAACAGAACTCTGCAGACGGTTGGATTAAATGCGAATTCGGAAAAACTACGAACCTCGCGAATTGTTTGGCTTTAACAAACAACAAAGGACTTGCACTGACCCGAAACAAAGAGCCGAGGTAAAAATTCATGTCTTAAGATTCATTTCTCATGGACTTGCTAAACGGCAACAATGTTTCAACTAAAGAAGAAATATTTTATATGAAAATATTGTTTATAATTGTTTGCACCTACATTAA
This sequence comes from Synanthedon tipuliformis, assembly GCA_947623395.1. Taxonomy (NCBI): domain Eukaryota; kingdom Metazoa; phylum Arthropoda; class Insecta; order Lepidoptera; family Sesiidae; genus Synanthedon; species Synanthedon tipuliformis. The sequence goes on along the minus strand of OX392408.1, from coordinate 6,467,263 downwards.
TATTGAGAAGTATAAAACAAAGGTAGGTAAGACCCGAATTTATGTTCAGAATTGAATTAAATAAACACAAATATTTATGGGCAATAAAAACAAGTAAGTACGGTAAGTAAATCTTCATAAATGTTCGGCCATGAAATCCAACATTTCATAATAATTAATATACAGTAATTTTAAAATTGTTTTATTTGTGTAATGTTTTATACTATGTATTATTTATTAAACTTATTTCCCTAGTATTTCCATATACAAGTATAGAAGATAAATTAATATTGACATATCATACTGCATCCAACTGTTGAGCACAGGCCAGATTATTCTATTTGCGAAATTTATAGTCTTCTCCGGATTCAGAGCATGTGAAATTGAAAAGACACATATAGCCTGTATTAAACCTGCTGGCAGCCGAGCATTCATCTCTTAAAACCAAAACTACATTAGCATTCATAAATATAAAGATACACATCTCGTCTTCAGATTAACACTAATAATGAAGTGTACTCTATGGAAGAACGTGACGTTTTGTCTCAAGGTATAGAAAATTCCTAATGAATATGACATTTCATACTTTCAGCATAATATTATAGAGCATAAAATTTCAAGTCACGCTTATGAAGCGTTTCATTTAACGATATTGTATACGCAATATACTATCCTTATAAAAATTTGTATGGATCACAAAATTTTACGACTCCGCAGTTCATTTCATAATATAAGAATAGCGTCATCGGGCGCTAGGAAGCGTTCAACCGTTCCCGAGTCACAGTATCCGCCGAAATACCCGATAGGAAAACTAGAAAATTTGATACGAGGCATTCTGTATGAAAATCGAAATGGAATTTGATCGAGCGTTGCACCCAATTCGAATGCAACTGTAGACATAAATCTCATTTTTCTGGTTCCATTATAAGCTGGCGAGAGACAAATCTGTGTGCAAATACAAATTTCACTTCGACATTTGTTCCCTTGACGTTTGCTTCTCGTCGGAGTTAATAACTACGTATATTAATTTATTCGTCGCGGCACTGGATAGGCGCGTAATATAACTAATTTCCGTGACGCGATTAAAACTCGTTATAAATGGTCGCCGGGGAGTGCTCGGAGCCTGTCATCATTACCGCAAAAAGAGGAAAGAGGATTCGCATTAAAACGTGCTGAAATTTCGTGAAACACAAAACCCGACATCCCTATAACAACAATCATAATGATGGTATTTCATTGTTTTACAAGCCTTTGCTGGAATGACGCTAGTATATCATGATTCACGGTGGGAAAAAAAAATATTGTTTAAAATAACTTACGACTTTATCATTTTTCTAACATAAACTTATGTTTCACCGGCACCTATTAAATGAAGAATATTGTCTATTCACCAAATATTTTTATCTAATTTTAAAAAATATAGGTGTGTACCGTTTTAAATATCTGATTAAAATATCGTATGCAATCCATAACCAAAAGTAGGTATTTGAAGAAACTATTGCCATCGCGCTGCACTCGAATGACAAGTTCGAGTCTAAGTCTAAGTACTAAGTCTGTGTGCGATAGAGACAAATGCAGCTCAGACCGATTATGGAACATACCTACAAAATTTTTGACTAAATCGAGGTTTCATATTCCCCTATTTTCTCCTCTAATAATTGAGCCTATGGAATAATTTTTACACGAATATTTTCAAGAAGAACCAATGTCCTTATTATTTTTTTATCTTAAAAATCCTTCAAATTTGTTTCATAATCGTCTGATTAGGGTGACATAAAAGGGCAATTTATAACGATTTTTGAGGTCATATTTTCTTATCTAATTAGTTGGTGGAAAAAAGAAATGATAGAGACATTGCTTTAGCAGACCTAGATCTTATGACAAAAAATTTTTGTTCTAAAAGGATTATCCAGGGAAAAAACAGGGGAATAAATTATGCATGAAAAAACGCTGGTAGCGTACGCTCTTAATATGAACGCCACCAATCAAACAGACCAAACCATATTTGAACAATCAACACGGTGATCGAATCGCTGTAATTAAATTTAACTATGACTACCTACTTAATAAGTTTTTAATGAACGGTTCGAAGCTACTAAATGGATTGCTCATCTCGGCGTGAGGACGGAGTGTGTAAATTCAGGTGGTAATGGGTCTCCGAGCTACCGGGGCCACCTGTGAGCTGGTGGCTGCGGTTGCACTAATTTCACAGAGCACGATATAAATTACTGACGCTAAACAATGAAGCTTAGCGTGGACGCGCCACTTGGTACGCTTAAATTATAAAGGCGCATGTTAATGTACGCGCTAAAAGGATTGCTAGCTTTATTATAAATTATTCTGGCGGTTGTCTCGAACAGATCTCGGTAAGTGCCTTGCCCACGTTCATAACTTTCGTCATAGTTAACTAGATTTACTTTCTTAACTTGCAGACAGGTCGCACAAAATTGAAAAGTTTTTTTTTTGTTAATGGGATTGTTATCTCTTATTGTAGCTATTGTCCTCGTTCCACCTTCGTTGTGATTATTGTCAAGGTACATACATACGTTGATTCCACTCTGTTTTTTAATTAAAAACATTATCTACAAACTTAATAACCAATATCCTTCTAAATTATAAATGAGGAAGTTACGAGGATGTAAGGATGTTTGTTGTCACAGCGATAAAGATGACAGATATTTTTTGATGTGTTATATTTTTCATTTTTCACTAGCTAATCCCGGGCACCAGCTAGCAAGACTATATTTTTTTAAATGATTAATTTACTTAAAATTGGGAATTCCTTATTATTTATCTGATATTAATATATTTGATCATTATTTTAGAATTTCAGCCAAAAGAATTCACTCAAAAGCTACTGCACGAAATTTGATGAAATTTTATAGTAATATAACTCACGTGTTAGAATAAAACATAGACAATTTATAAAATAATAGACGAAGTCGCGGGCAAAACATAGTTTAGTTATGTATAAAATACGAGATTGGCTGTAACAAAATACTGATGAAAATGTTTAGCCTAACAGTTGTCAGATTATTTTTTTTGTAATAACGTTGACTTAAAAGTCTGTTAGAATGCTTCAATTTGTATCGAGTCAGCCAGTTAATTATTTTCAACTTACAATGAGTTGCTGAAGTCGACTCATTATCTTAGAATGAATCAACATCTTTTTAAAAGTGGAATTTAAAACCTGATCTTGATAAGAAAAGGGAAAGTAACAATGGAACATTATTGACTTTGTACAATTTCAGGTAAAACGCTTCAGAGGGTTACGTTGGAATTTTTCTTCCCATTCTTAAAAATTCATGTGACAGCGTTTACGTTGTCTACTGAAGCAATTTTGCAGTTGTTTTCAAAACATATATTTTATTTGCATACCTACCTGTGATCGTTGGCAAAGTGCCTATTCGATTAAATCAAAACTTGACAGTAACAAATCGTTTAGACTATAAAAGGTTTATCTCAGAATGAAATCATATTATGTATAGTGATGCCTCTATTTCTCTTATACTTCCGGAAATTCATTAATGAGTTTGTTCCGCATGTATGAGTATGATACACGGATTAATTGTGAGGTCAAAACCCATCCCGGTGAATGTTCATTGATAAATTGTTTATAAATAATAGGTATAACTATTGAGCAATAATTTAAATGGATTCGTACAGGTCATTTTATTTCATTATACATAAATGATGAAGCACTGTAATTATTGTAGTGAATTCTTGCTATTATTCGTTACTTTTGTAATGTACAGTCGAGGTACAAAAACCTTCATCTGTTTTCGAATTCATTCCTTTATCAAGTCGTAGACTCTTGGTACCCTTTGAAAGTAAAACAAAGACAATGTGAAATGAAATTTTGACATGATTGATAATTGCCCTCATGCAAGCAAATATCAACTTTAAGGTGACGAACTTTTTCTTACCCCAACTTTACTTTCGAATGATAGTCATTACCACCATTTACAAAATACTAGAGTGAGATAAAAAAAAACACATTGGACATTTTTGTCCTATCAATGTTGGCAGGGCATATGAATCCCCTTGGCGTTGTTATACCCTTAGAAATATAACTTTAAAACGAGGAAAATTAAAACCCAGGAGATAACTAGTAATCTTGATGGAAAAATCCTCATAGATCACTACTTATCTGATCTTAATTATATAATGGAACAGTCGTTTATCACAAGCGACGGTATCCACCTACCATCAAGAGCACCGACAGCCTACCTAACTTATTTATGAATAATATTAATGATAAAATATACAGGAAACACGTTCACGTTTTCCTGATGTGCACAGATGAATGAAGACTCCAAATTACATTAGCAGTTAGAAAGCGCAGTCAATACGCCATTTGTACACTAAACCTGCAATTTGAAATGCAAAATTGATACCGCAAGAGCGTAAAATAGAATACGATGGCAACCGGTAATGGTAATTCCGCACGTTCAAAATATACTCAATCGCACAACAGCTATATAAGTTGCCGAAACATCTTACACGGCTGGCATACGGGGGGGGACTCGCTCGATTCAAATTGTATGCGAAATGAGGGAAATGAATTTGATGTGAACATGTGGAGCGATTGGTACGGAAACAGGCTATTTAAATGCGTGACCCGTCATTAGGCAAGCGAAGAGGTCCCGGGCCGCTCGAGTACGCACTCGATGGCCTCGCATAATCGACCCGTTAACATTTCCTCGTACGCTACGTAACGAATGTGTACCGACCCTATTTACCGCCGCTTATCTTTACCCAGTAACTGCTTAGCTGAGGGTATGTTTACTTAAGTGTGTAATCGTGGCTGACAGCCCGCGTTACATACTCCGAATACTATTTAAAGTTAACTCAGTACAGTGTGAAGACATAGTTCACATACAGTATGATATCTTGGAGTCTGGATTATCTAAAGTCCGTAACATAACATTTCAGACAGATTCTATTGTAAATCTATATGTTTAGTCTTCAATGCTGGATTTATTGCTGCAATTTTAACTCTAACCTGCAATTATCTGAGAAATAATCCAATGTATCTCTAATTCTGTGGTGACTAGTGGACGTTTTGCGACGTGGATCAAATGCTATGTGGACATTTAGACACGTGGACTAGTGGACCATTTGCGATGGTCGCCGTAAAACAAAAGTGGCTCATATTTTTTTTTGTTCTTTTGGAAATTTTGAATAAATATATATATAAAACTACTCTTCTGTTAAAATGTTATGTAAAAATTTCAAGTTAATCCATCGGCTAATTTTTAGTTAATTTTAATTTTATTACACAAACATACGAAAACTTAATTTTTAAATATTTTTTTTTATCATATACTACAAATTAAAATAATTTAGATAATACAAATCAAACGTATGCGTCTATGCGTGTATGATCAATCATGTCAATTTGAGTTTTATAGAAATTATCATACACTACATATCGAAATATTACCAAACGTATGCGTGTATCTGTACACGCAATACACAGAATACTGAAAACAAAACTAACTTACTTCTATGTTCTAGGTGAATATTTTCATTTCATGAAAGAATACCTGAAACAAACAAAATGTACATTTAAGTATGCATGACGAGGGAAATTTCAAAGAAAATTCTGCGTTTAATTCCATAAACGAGACATTAATTAGTGTCCTATTCGAATCCTTTCACTTTAAAGAACTCCGAAAGTGCTATACTTACGCAAACAAGTCACGGTCCGTACTCAGTGTCACTGATAAATAGGAGACGGGTGAAAAACCCTTTTTAAAATCAGACCTATATTCAAAAACAACTTTGGCGCTGGGCGCCTTCAGTCTCTTTGCGGTTTCTGATTGACACTTTTTACTCTGCATTTTGATTGTGTAGGGATTAATACGTGTGCATGTTTGTCTTTTATTTGTATAATTGTCTCATGATGAACCCCTGTGGGTTGAGAGATTAAGCTGGCTCTTTGATTCCATACTCGATTTCGGGCAAGGTCAACGTTGTAAAAGATTTGTTTAAAGTTGACTGGTCTGAGTTAATTAGTTTCGCTGCCGTAATGTAATGTGATTTTCGCAATAGAAGTCAGATCCTCTTTTGCAAAATTTGAAAATTAATTTAGAACAATACCTACGCTTGTTAGAGCTTTATTTACTAGATATGTATTAATAACTATAGTTAGATAACCCCGCCATGGTTCTATAACTATAATATTCTTTTTGCGATTCTGCTTATATTAATAACTTTTTTCTAAATCAAAGTAGCCTAAATTACACCTTAATAACATCATCTATCTGCCAGTGAAAAGATACGTCAAAATCGGTTGAGCCTTTTCAGAGATTAGTCGCAACAAACAGGCATTCTTTTCTTTGTTATAAGTAGCGTACATATAAAAATATGGTGTAGTATCAGTAGTACGGTTGTTTGTTCGGTTGACCGAACTAATGAAACTTTTTAGTATCAGTAGTACGGTTGATAAAAATCACCGAACAAATGACACTTTAGTAAAAATCAATTATTTTGACATTACAAGTTGACACTTCAATTTTATTTATTAGTAACTATAGATATATGATTCGTCTATATCTAAACCAATACAAATTTATCGTGATACAGTAACCTAACAAGCGTATTAAATTAAAAGGCGTATTAATTCTCAGGCGGCTCGGGTGATTTTAGTATATTACCTATGTTAAATCGATCAAAATTAACAATACTCGTATGTTATTCTAAAATTGCTATATTAATTTATTGTTTTTCGTGATGAAAAATAATAATTTAAGTATGAACTTTAAACATATTATTTCAATAAATAAAACGCTCACGTACTAGTTAAATTATAAAAAAAGAACAAGCAATGTACTTAAATTAATACAAAATACATTTACATTAAAGCGCTTATTTTAGCATCCAGGTTGAGAATGGAAAATTGATTCTTACAAAGGGGTTGCAAGGTATTTAAAAGCAATAACCAATAATGGCAACTATTAAGCGAGAGGATATTGGATTCTGCGCCGAGATAGGCAGCTACTACAACTATTCACTGTAATCTCCTTCAGCCGAACAGCTCAGATAGTATGACGTAATGATTGGTGTTTCAAGATAATCGGATCATTGTAGCCAATAGGTCAAATGTAGCCGTAAAAATTTCTAGTGTACGAACATTTGTTTGAGATAACAATTTGACAACTGACTCACAGATACATATTGTTATACACAGGACAACAGCTCGATTGTAGGAATTAATTAATGCCATTGACAACAAGGATAGTAAAGGGATTAAGACTGAACAAACAGACGTGCATAAATGGATTTAATGGGATGAACTAACAGAACACAGCGGCTATAAATCTTATTTTATTTAATTAAATTTCTAATCTGTGTCAACTGTTATTATTAGGCATTATTGCAGTATTAGATTCTTTAAAAAATGTTATTTTCACAAGAATTGCAACAAACCATTCAACTGAACAAATATCAGTTGGTGATAACTTGTAACAAATAATATTTAATTAATATGATTTTGGCATAAGTTTTATACAATGAATGAAAGCGAAATTTATTATGGTAGAGTTACTACGAAACTTTTATATGGCAAATTGGGATAAGTTTTTTTAAAGTAGGTATTTATTGCATTATGTGATTTAGACCATAGAAAATAAAAACAATCACCATTATACATTTCACGCTGAAATGATCAATGCACACCTTTTGAGTTGTCTTAGTACCTATTGCAATTAAATTAGACAACAAAATGTGATGATAAAAAGATGATCATTAGAAAATATAACAAATTGTGCAAACTTTTACACAGGCCTTGAAAGGGGCAAAGCAACCCTTTCAAGTTATCGGGGGTCTCTTTTTACACTATGTGTTTTGTATAGTTTCACTCGAGTCATGCGTAGTCACGCTCCCATCGCCGATGCCGATCGCACTCCCCACCTGTCGACACCATTTACGCCAGGGACCACGCTCAAAACTATTTCCTTTGTATTTTCACCGCACAACACAACTTTATTTCATTTTTCCCCTCATTCGTAAAGGAACAAAACGAATCTTCTCTATTTCCGACCAGTCGGCGAAAAGAGCTGAACATAAATACGAAACTTCGAAACTTATCTCGACGCAATTATTACTTTAAAATGGTTCCTATTGAACTGATTGTAGAAGTAGATTTTAAATTGTACATTGAAAACAAAATTAATTGAATTATTATTAAGAGATCGTTAATATTCCTAAAACATATTACTCAGGGATGTTTTTGTTTATATAAGTCAGTTTAATTCCTCTTAACACATAGCAAGTGACATACCTACATGAAAATAATAAAGGCTGATACATATTAATGTTATTGTAATATAAATGTAAATAATTGTCTTATAAATGAAGTGAACGATGTATATAAAGATTTAAAAAGATTAGGGAAGCTTGAAGGCGCAAATACCAGTCAGACGTCACATATCGCAAGATTAGCTTACGGTAACGCGATTTACAAGCCTCCTCAGCCTACAAATGCACGAGACGCGAATGATTAATGAACAATATTCGTTTCTCTAAAAGCGAAAGAGATATATTTCTTATGTACCTACTTATTATTTAATACATAATTTTACTAATGTTATAACGTAAATGTACTTTATTTTCGTAGACATTTCGGCCTTATCGAGACCAAAATAGTTAGACAAGTGACATTTAATAGCGCGAAGGGTATGTCGACAGGTCTATCAAAGGAACAAAATTTACATAATTGTATCGGCTTGTTTAAAAATTGTTACTTTGTCTACTGTGTTACTGGAGCGCTTTGTGGTGGGATTTTATATAATATTTTCTTTAATGGGGTGTAGATACCACTCGACTAGACTCGCTAGACACTGAGGCAAGATTCTCGTTCGAAACTAGCCATGTAATCTTGTGTACCTATATCGGTGTATCTCTCTGAGACTGTAATAAGCACCAGACTTAGGGTAACCTGTTTCCCGGTTGTTACAAATAAATATTAGTATGGATATGGAAGTATGAATTTAAAAGTTCAAATCCGTGGAATTTATTAATAAAGAGACACAGAAATATGGATAGTTCCACACGTTGATATATGAAACATCACAGTTGGAAAAAAATACTATAACAATAATGTTTAATTAATATTTATTTAATTTATGTTTTAACGCTTTTAAATGAACTCTATGTAATAAATGTGAAATTACAAAATAATCATTACAACAAAGTGTAAAAAAGCAGTAGCCTCTATATGAGACAATCTCGTGCGAAGATTATTTGTTTATAGAACGAAGTGTCGTTAAACAAACAATTCCACTTAACGTAGCTCGTACGAGCCTGCATGCGGCATTCACACAAATGGTACTCCTCAGTATTCACTCAACATACCAGCATTTCAGTTGCTGCAACATGCAGTGCAGATGCAGCAAAACAACATGTAACTTTTTAGTTAAAAAACTATACCTACATTACTAGCTGGTGCTCGCGACTTCGTTCGCGTTGAAAATGAAAAATATAACACCTGAAAAACGCCTGACATCTTTACAAATATAACGACTTGTTGTGGTGGCACCTTTTATATATTTTTTTGGTATAAAAAGTATCTAGAGGTAATAAACTATTGTGTGCCTTTCATCTAAATAAACATAAAAACTGTCGCATTTATTATATTAATAGGATTGAGAGAATTCACTTATGCATCTTTTCACAGAGTAAAGAGAAATTGAATTCATAAAAATCTGTTTCGAATTGCAAATGAATGAATTTTTAGTCGCTTTATGCCAATACATTAAATAAATAAAAACATATTCAGCATAATAATCGTATTCAAGGCAATAAGTAACCATAAGGCGGTATTTCAAATAAGCGAAGTGCCTTTTGTTACGGCTTTGCGAGAACGTGAGCTGAAAGAAGTCGAAGGCACGCGGAGACAGCGTTTATTGGCACACCTGCTTACACTGAATATTCCATTTACAAACTACTCGCCTTATAAAACAAGGAAGTAATGTTGATTCTACTTGCAAATGTGTTACCAACGTCCACTGTAAAAATGTCCCGCCTCATAAAATGTCCTATTCCTTGTGGTCGTTTAGTAAGTAAAACTTTTGGAACAATCTGCATTCTTAGGTGTTTCCGCCTAGCTTCAATATGGGATTCTTCGAGCAAGCTGTAAACAAATTTCTATAGGGTCGCTAGCGCACCTGTACCTCCTTGGTTTTGCTAGTGTCCGTAGGCGACGGTAGTGAAGCTACCATCTTGTGGACATTTATATATGGATGGATGTTTGTTACTCTTTTACGCAAAAACAGTTGAACGGATTTGCATGAAATTTGGCACACAGGTAGGCGAGATAATAAAGTAAAAAATATATATATTTTTTATTGAAATACGTGGCTTTCCTTTGCTAAAAAACATCGTGTGGATAATAAAAAAACACCTGAATTGGAAACATAAGCGATCGTGCCACGCTAACAGTCAAAGAAATTATTGGCATCGATTTAGTAATTTTCCTTAATAAAATATGTATAGTAGGTAACATTTATTCTCTTTTTCTAAATCCATAAGGCGCTCTAGAAAGCCGTGAATGAAGATTAATCAAACAGACCATTAATTATTCAGACAACCTTTGGCACAAATCGCTTGAGTAAGTTTAAATTACATTGGTTTGCAGAACTCAGTATGACACCAAGACGAGAACCAAACGGGAACTATTAGATACAATAACGCTATATCAGTTACGTAGTACATTACAACAGCACGTGAGCTGAAAGTGTTAGCGGAGAGAAGTGAGTAAATTGAAGAGAGTTGAGTTGTGTCGTATATTTTATTTTATTTTAACACCTGCCACGATAGCTCGGAAACTCGGTGAATTTAAACAAAATTAAGTGGAACCTTCGAATGACAAAGAAGTGGGACAATTTTACGATCCGAGTAATTTAATGGTTCACCATAATCTGAACATTTTGCGCACAAAAGCGTTTTTCATTTTCGAATTTAAATATTCTTCACATTTATTAGCGACAAGCGTACCTACTGTAAAATATTGACAACGCAGTTTGACTAAACGCATCGTGATCCGTGGATAGACTTCTTAAACTAAAACAGACTTAACACACACAGGGACAGGTTTGCATCTCATTTTACTATATATATTATAGTGCAATATATTATATCTGGCTATTAATTAGAAGACATAATTTAAAAAGTGCTTTTACAATATTCATTATATTTTCTTAAACTGCTACCTTATATCACAACATTACCAACAGTATACTTCTTTCTTTAATAGGATTAGATTATCAATACAACTATCGTCTTTAAGTATATCACAAGTTGCAGCTTTTCAATTATTAAAATTTGTAGGTAACGACACAATAGGTAACCATTATTCGCCGAACTTCGTACCGCCTCAGAATGAAACTTAGAACTCAGAATAATGATGTAACTAATATGAGATAATTTTATACGACATTACTGCTGCCAAGCGAAATTCCACTTGATAATAATATAAGTAGGTAGGCTACGGTCGCATAAGGACAAATTAATATCTCCAACATCGAAGTGTAAAACAGGTGCGCCGCCAAATTAATTACAGCAAGTATAAGAACGCATGACAATATTTATAGCTCCTCTAAACTGTTATATCAGATCCCATGTTAACAGAATAAACACTGTATTAAGAAATGAAAGAGTCATGGAGAAAGCGGCGTCTATGGTGGAACAGTCCCTGTAATTAGTATTCGTGGCAGGCACGCCGCGATGCGACTTCATTAAATAGCGAAACTTGGAGCAGTTTTACTTTACTTTTACGTTGAACAATTTAAACCACTTCTTAATGTTCCTTGAACAATCTTGCGACTTCTCTCGGCATGCTTCGGGTAAACAATGTTAATCACTTACGACCTACCCGCCTCTTACTCTTTGTAAGAGGTATTAATCGCTATCTAAGTAATTACATAGAAGGTAATATATATGTATACAATTGAAACTAATGTAAATTGTTATAAGAAATTCTGAAATTCGCCAATGAACCAAGTTTCTTGACATAGTCAAGGGAATTTACCAAGTTGAAGTGGCAATGGGCCTGTCGCAGAGTCAATAGAGGTTTTTTTTTATAAGAGATGGGTTTGCTCTTGGCCAACAACTTGGTAGAAGAATTCTTATTAAAATAGACACATTTTAAGTTTTTCACATCTATATTTCACTTGATAATCAAAATTAATTGTTAGGAAGGTGCATAACAGTAAAGTATGTAATATTTCAAAGAGAGAGCAAATTAAGTTAATGACGCAGAAGTTTTCCACCAGTGAAATGAACATGTAAGCTAAACGACTACTAGGTACCTACTTACTTTTGTGGTATCTATTTAAAGAAATATATCTGTTTAAGTTACACTATCAGCGGGTAACATTATAAGCTATATTTTATAAAGATACGCGGACGACGTCGCGTGCAACAGCTAGATTTGAAAGATTTGTATTTTTGTAATGAATAAAATCAAAAACTACTGGACTTATTTTAAAAATTCTTTCATCTATAGAGAACTACATTATCAGCGAGTAACATAGGCTATAATTGCTTTATTAAGATACGCGGACGAAGTTGCGTGCATCAGCTAGTTACTATACCCACATAAAAAGGAACCCAAAAGATGCAAAAGTCTAATTTAAAACAGAAACTAATTTTCCTAATTAGTTTCAATGCTTATTCACAGACTTCATTAGAGAAGTGTGTGCATTAGTATTATAATAATATATATAGTTAGACTCCGTGAAGAGTTTCATTACATAACCGTGTGCCCTGTTCACAAGTCATTAACTACCTACTGACTCATCGTACCAAACTCCAGTTTACAACCTCAATAATTAACTAAACCTTGAAAACTTTAAACGTTAGGTAATTTACCCACTGGGACCACGATCGTGCCCCGTATATATATAACTCTGAGGGACCCGAAGCTCTACGTTTTGTGTAAATACGTTTCACCTCAGGCTAATTTTATCGTAAAATAATAATTTTAATTTAAAGCTGTAACGAGAGACCGGGCACATCCTGCGCAAGGCGATACCTACCACAGCATACTTATTTCGTACAGTAGGCCGACTGAGACCTCTAGACAGGGCAATCATGCGGGGCGTGAGGGGTGAGGCACGAGTGGGTCGTGCCCAAGCTGCATACTTCGTCGTTCTTAGTAGCTTGGGATAAATATTCTAGGGCTATCGCGTCTTTCAGATTTTAATTTATTATATAAATCAAAATGGTGCATATACGGCATGTTCTGTAAGTGCGTGCAAATCTTTATCTCGCATAAATAAGGAACTAAGCTTTCATCAATTTCCGCACGATGAAGAAAGGTACTTAAGCATATTTTATATTACTTAATTTGTGTCAACCCTTCCGTAATTTTTAAATACTACACAGGCGGCGGTATCGCCCAATATCAAAGGCGTCGGCCTACTGTAGGAAATAAGTATGCTGTGGCGATACCATTTATAAGCAGTTATAAATTGTTTGCGCAGGACTCCGGAATAGCTTTTAATATAACATTAAAGCACTATGCAAGTACACATTCTGGGTAGTAACAGATTAATCGCTTCGATAAAAGGAATATTCTAGTAGTGCATACGACAGTAGAAATTGCTTTCAGAAAGTTCAAAGATGAATTCAATAGTAGAGTGTTGTCCTGAGAATATTTTTTTTGTTAAAGACAATGCGTAGGCAATATATTAGCCGCTCTGTTTGGTTACAAAGGAGCTGTGTTTTTACTTGAAGAAACATTATCAATCATAGCATTTCGGGTGACATAAGTGGACCCTCCTCACGAGAGCTCAAAGCTCCATTACTCACGAAGCCCCGCCCTGTGCTGATACACTCCTTCAGTTACTTCGACAATGTCCCACTGACACCCATTATATTTTAGCTTTCGACTCGGCAATCCCATACACATCTTTCTAAGATTAGCGCTTCAATTTGGCACAATCCGTTTACTATGGACATATATGATATATTATGTATTATATTTGACTTGAATATTGACTTATGATATTTGACTGAATTGATTTTTAATATGTATAGAATTATTAATTGAATTGAATATGCACCTAAGAATATGCATGCCTGTAAATGAGATTTGTGCAAGCTAAGCTGTGTTATGCAATTTGTTTTGAATTTTATATGTACACGATCGTATTCATATCGATAATATGAATAAATAAATAAATAATACATATGGTATTATTTACAAACCAGCGACCCGTCCATTTGTTTTTTATTTTGGCTCTACATAAGAATTTGATGAGAAAATTATTCGAGGAATTTTGCGTTCAGCAACACATTTATGGATGAATTTTTATTTATATAGATTACATTGCGATACACATGGCGTAATTATGGAGCATATTTTGCAACTACATTAAATTTATTACCTTAACTTAATCACGGGACTTTCATTGCGTAATATATAGGAACTGGTCATGGTCCAAAATGTCGAGGCACATGAAACAGTTTTCCCGTAAATTAATCAAGTCGCGTGTATTTAAAATAATGTGGGAAAATCGTGAATGTTTAACCTATTATAATATGTATATTAAATTTATTGGTTAAGTGATTAAGAATCACTCGGTGGTTGCTTTTTCTTTTAATGAAAGTAAAATTGAAATAGTTTATTTTGTCCGCCAGTTGGCGAAAACTAGTAACAATAATTAAGTAGGTAACAGAGTGCGTTAATCGGTTAATTTAAAAATTATGAGTTCTTGAAATATTTCATAAATTTAATTTAAGTAAATGAATACCAATAAAGTCTTACTAAATTTTAACTTACACCATCAAAGGCGATTTCTCATAATTAACAAATATCAAAACCGCCTAAAGCGTTTACAAGTAAAATGTTATCCTTTAATTATTTTGTCCCGAACAATGGACAATAGAAAGTGTTTTTGTGAGGGAGATCAAAAGTAATTTGTCCTTAACTTTTATGTTTCGAATTAATTATATAAGTGTTTTAATTAAAAGCAGCATATTGAGCCATCCGTTGGCTATGGTGAAACGGGGCACCCGGCAAAGGCGGTATACAGAAGTCGGAGCGCGGACAGTAAGGAGGTCTGTTTTAATTAAAATAAACTACTGGCAAACACATCTACAATTCTATGTATATATGTAAAGCAGGATTACAGCAGCAAGCAAAACTTAAGGCCGGTGACATAGTGGCAACAGAAACTATCCACAATTATAACACGGATACAAACAAAATAATTTAAAAAATCTTTGGAACGTTATACATGAAGTTAAGTTTAAGTTTAGTACCATCATACTTAAAGTTTTTTAATCATTTTTTGGTGTCTTTATCTTTTAATCTTAATCTTAGTCTCTTAATCATAAAGCGTCTGTCTGTCTATGTGGCCGCTAAGTCCTCATAAACCACACAAAGAATTTTGATACGGTTTTTACTACACAATAATTTGCAACCAAGTCGCCATAAAATAAATTTACATGGCATAAGTTAGCTAAACCTTAGGAGATACAAAAAAAATGAATATGAACTCGCGAAGAAAACTCCGCGATTGCATATTATCTCTATCTGTTACGATCGACTCACAGTAACAATTTTTTACATTAAATCTTACATAGTATAAATCAGTCATGGCTGTTTCTCCGCTAACTACTACTGAACCACTCAACGGATCTTTATGCATCCTGGGCGAAGCCGGGTGCGGGTCGCTAGAAACGTCTATTGAGTGAAACTCATTAAACTCAACAGATCAAGTTCAGGAGTAAAAGTTAATAACAATGTACATTTTAAATTAAAACAATGAATTTTGAATACAATAGTATTCAAAACTGTCAGTGTTTGTAAATGCATAGCTACTATTGTTAGAAGTCTATGTTTCATTTATGTTTGTATAATGTGCCGCCCTAATAGCCTACTTAACGTGAGATAAAATATGCGGGCCAAACTCATGAATATAAAAGAATTGTGTTTTAATTTTTTACCATGTTGGCCAGGTGTATCAAACATGCGGCCCGTTACGCGAATTTATGGGGGCCAATTGGTAAGGCTGAAGTGAACACAATTTACAGGAGTGAGAGTCAACGAAGCTATAGTCCGCCATCTTAACTCGTATACTACTATACGCGTACAGTGACTTATCATAGTGTTACATAATCGGAGATTAGTTTTTACTTTTACAAAAGCCTGGACAAGATTACAGATTTCACTTTATTGACTACAGTAGAAATAAGGGTAAGAGATTGGGAAGGTATAGGGAAATGGGCTCTGGCATCCCTTACTCACTCGCTGAAACACAACAGAAAATGTGCTTTTATTTCACGGTGATCTTCTGTAAGAGGGTGGTCACAGCAACCAGACGGACTGCCCAAATGATCGGACTTTGTATATCCAGACCAGAGCTAACTTTTAAATGTTCATTTTCCCTGCCGGGAATCGAGCCCAGAAACCCTACAACAGAGTGTTAAGGCAAACACAACTCATCCGAAGGGCTCGTCACTGGTATAATTTAGAGGCAGGCTATCTATGTAGTTCAGTAAGTTCACGACAATGGGTTAGCAAGGCGCGAACGCACATGAGACGAACATTGGCGCGCACACACGCGCACTCGATTAAAAGTTTTACGGCCCAGTTGTGACTGAGTTTGATACGCCTGATGTAGACTAAAGCCGTAGGCACATACGCCGGTTATGGCGCTCGAAGATTTTTATGACGGTGAAGGCGGGTCTCCTGTAACTTATTGCGTCTATAAACGCTACTTGTGTTGAGTTGAAAATTTCCCCCCTCGCCCCGCCACTACCGCCTCCACCGCATGGGCTCAAGAAAGCTTTCAAATTACTGGGATTCGTCTCGTGAATGGCCGTAGTAATGACGGGGAAAATTCTGTTAGAGGCGGTGTAGTATTATAAATAAAATAACTTAACGGCGCAACAATAAATCTGTCCCGCCTTAACGAGAGTTCCTTTGCGGTCGTTGAGAATAAATGTTAGAATAAGATCGGACAACTATGTCAAATATAATAAATATTTAGACGTACCCACAAGCGTGCAAATACGAATATAAGCGTTGAAATTCGACGTCATGTCAAGCGACGACGACGTGGGTATGATTTTCAGTATTTGAACGTCTTCATAGTTCAATTTTTTGCGAAGATATATTTTTATACAGTTACAACAGTTTCTTTTAGGTTTTCTTCATTAAAATTTATTTAAGCCTTCTTTAAATAATTTATTTTATTTTCTTTGTTGAATTAGTATAGCTTTACAGCAGAAATTTAACACTAGGTAATAAAGACTTACAGTAGTATTCTCGAAATGTGCAAATAATAAAATCACCAGAGAAACACTCTAAGACTTACTCTTGCTCAATACTGAGCAAGGATTGTGTAATATGAAAACCACACTATAGATTGGGTACGAAACTTGTACACCCAGACCAAAGTAAAGTTTGAAAATGTCGTTACTAAGTCGACATTGCAAGGAATCGATCCTTTAGCCCTTTGAGTCAGAGGGATACTTCTCATTAATTTTATGTATAAGTAATTATGAAACAATATTAAAGTTCTTATCAATAAATGTATTATACAATTAAAAAAATATTCCACGTAAAGTAATAAAAAGAATAAGCAGCTAGTATAACATATAAGTTAATATGTATTGGTACGGTTCCTTCAGATTCAAATAGTCCTTCTTTTATAAATATCGCTATTAAAAGTATCTCTAATGTTAGTAACAATTAAATTGCCTTGACCCAGAAACATTGATTGTTGAGTAAACAGCAATATTTAGTATAACTAATCCTCGACAGGCATTGCACTCGCTGCCACCTCATCAGGAATTCTCGAGGGCGCTACGTTAAATATAGGCCAGCAAGTTGCCGTCGCCAGACGGAATATTGCTTTGTCACTTGGAGACATCGTGCAGCTCCGCTAAGCCCAAGTAATTGGAAATATGTAGTTGAAATAGGGATCTAACAGCAACATCGTGCCATTCTTGCTATACTTTTATTTATGTCTATAGTATATATAGGTACCTACTTATATGGACATAAGTATAAGACATAAGTATATAAAACTACTATCATTTTCACTTCACTTAGTATTCGAATTTGTGGGACTATTTTTTTAATTTTTTTATTAAATTACAATTCATGAAACACACGATAGGTACAGGCTTGTATGCCTAGTGTGTGTTAAGCCAATAAACTAAATATATATGTTCCTATAAATAAATAAATAAATATATATTTATTCTATATTTCAGTTATTGGTGGCATTGTTAAAATTAACAATTTTAACAATACCACCGTTCATAAACGGAATTGATTCATTACTGAGAGATTGCAATAAATTTTATATTCTCTATATCATATTGCAATATTGTTTATTATAAGCCAAATGGCTTACTATATTATTATCATATTATATGGGAAAGCATAATGTTGCATGTAAGTTTCAATAATTCAACCCAACCCATTTCCATAATAATAGTAACATTAATAATTGATTTTTTTTCTACTATAGTCTGTTATTGAGTTAGTGAATAATTTTTAAAATATGTCTAATCTCATCATAAATTTTACTATACATTGACATTTTTAGGGAATACCTATAAGTTATTTATTTCAGTTGTGTGATTTTTATAAATAAAATGTCTAGTACCTAGACACTTTAAATTTTAACTATATATTTTAATATTGTAAATTTATGTACTTGTCACTAAGGATGTTAAGTAATTTCGTTAGTATTCCTGACTGACCACTTTGCCTTTAGGGAAGTAAATTCAATTTCATGAACTCCAAATAAGCGACGAAAACGCCACGTTCCAGATACTAAAATCGAATTTGAATTAATTTCTTTTTTAGTAATAAATTGGAATTAATTACAAAAATGTTAATTAAAATACCGACAACGCACTTAATGTAATTATTATAGTTAGTTAAAATTAGTGTTATGTAGTTGTATTAAATCTATCCGTACAAGTCGAATTAGGACATTTGTAATAAAAAGATTAGGTACTGGCACCAAGGGACGCATTGACGCGTGGGTCACGAGAAAGTATCTACCGCGAAACGGAACGAAGGAAAATACGCAGTAAAAAAAGGTCGATTATTTTACAGAAGCCGCCCGTAGCTTCGTAGCATTCGTAGCATTCGTAGCAAAGAGCGAGAGGCCTGAGGGGTATAGAAAGAAGGGGGAGGAGGGGTATTCGACTCGCTACGCTTTTACTCCTTCATTATGATTGGACTCATTGTTTTTCGCTTGACGCCATCTTCCATGTTTAATAATTCCTTGAATAATTCATGACAGCTTTCATGGAAAATAATAAAAAAAAAAAACAGTGTGTAATTTAACTAAATCCACAAGAGTTTTAATTTTCTCGCGTATTGTCGCATTTTTCACTCTCGAACGGGAGAATTAAAATTTACGTTCGTTTCCCTAGGCACTATTGCGTGTCACTGCTAGTATTGTCGTGGGCTTTTTTTTTTCTTATATTGTCAAAGGAAATTTGATCCGCCATGACATCGACAGCAGGCTTTCAATTTTTCTCCATAATAAAACTGCTATTATGAACCACTCAAAATACTGAAGACTTATGAAATAAGGTAAGCAATGTCAATGTTTTACATTGTGTTGTTTTGTTTGTCTTCATAAGTAATTAACTAAACGAAAAATTATAAAATTAAATGCATAATAATAGTAGTGTCCAGTACAGTACAGTCAACCAGTACAGACACGCAGCGAATGGACACTAGGGCAATGAACGAAAATTTCTATCTGTTGTGCACTAAACGTATTGTACGTTGTGGGACACTTGTAATTGCGGTTTGACACCGCAGATATATCTCGTTGAACGCGAGCGGTATTGATTAATTTCATCCGCCCAAATCACATTTAATATACAAAACGTCACGTGCGTCTAGGTCACGAAGTTGCTACGTGATGGTTTCACTGTTAAATTAATCCATTAGTTAGACAAAGCAATACAACTTTGATATTGATATTTTTCACAATAATATAACTAATAATGTTTAATAAGAATCTATGACTGATTTTGGACTAGCTATCTACTTTTGACATATATTTAAAATTGTTGTATATGTTTCACACTTTTATATGTTTTCACAGTTGTTAACAGATACTTCTTTCTATTTAACCAAGTAAATATACCTACTGAGTATTTTGTTTGATTTCGTTATTGAAGTGTTATTTTACCAAAAATCAAAATTATATAAAAAAAACTAAGATTTAGTTATATAAAATACAATTAATACAGCTTCTTGTTGTTTACTTTATATATTATATTAGTGATTTTATATTTTTTATATATTTTTCAAAAGAAAATGTTCTAAGAAGTATCGTAGAGATGAAAGACAAACATCTCGGTCAGATTATTTACGCAGTAGGTTCAGCTTATTGTACGTAAAATTTAAACGTAAGATAGAAATAGAGCCTTCAAATTCAAATTTCCAAGTTGTGCGTAAAATCGAATCAGTTGCCTAATTGCCGAGAAACTTTTCGGTATCTTAACCGAGCCAATGGCCTGGCAGCGATACGTAAGCTTCTGATCAGTATGCAACTCGCGCGCGTTCAGCCACCACAGCCACATTGCCACCCCTCAACCAGCTGCAATATGCCGAAATTGCTACGTGTACGGTGTAGCACACCTCCCTTATGTGCACATTTTACTCTTCCTAATAAAATACCACTGGGCAAAGAAGCTGGTAAAATTTAATAACAATACTTTTTAACCTGGCTTCGCAGAAGTGCAATTTTTTCTGCAAATTATATGTAAGAACTTTACAAAATTACATGAAAATCCGTTCAATAGTTTTTGAGATCATCGTAAACATACATACAGACATACTTTTAATCTTATTTTTAATCTTTGGTCTCAAAACAATCTTAGCCGTAAGACGTCCACTGCCGGACATAGGCCTCCTCCGTAACTTTTCAGTAGAACCGGTCAGAAGCAGCCTGGCCAGAGTTAATATAGCGCGTTTCGCTGTCATTTGGACAGCCCGTCTGACGGCAATAACAATAATCCCCGTACAGAAGACCACCGTGAAAAAGCATATGTACTGTTGTATTTCTATGAGTGAAAAGGAATGCCAAACAAAGTCTCGTAATTCCTAATCCTACCATGATCGGCAGCGCACTTACAGAAACTTTATCATTGCTTGTGTTATAAGCGACGATTGCCACCTACCATCAAGTGAAATCAGCTTATCTGTCGATCTTAATATATAAAAAAATGTTTTTTGCTGCCGCGTTGTTTAAAAGCAGCTTAAAATTTCAGACAAACATAGATAGGGTTAAAAACATTATTAAGCATGGTTAGTGGATTATTTTAAAAATAAAAAGAACGAATTAACAAATCAAAGGTTTACGTCTTCAAGAATCGATGCGCAGTAAACACCGAACGAAAAGCTGAAACCAATCGTATCCGTATTCTGCGCACGTAAGCCAAGATAACAATATAAAATTTATTGCCGGGAAGTAGTTAGTTCGACGTTTTATTGAGTCATATTAACAATATTTTGTATTCGCGATACATAAAGGAAATTGTATTTTGCAGGGAACTTGAGTTGTGAGCAGATCTCGGTGTTGTGCACGTGGGATGAGAAGCTTAAACGGATTAGAGCCCCGGGCGGCGTCTGATTATACTACTGCTTGATTTACGATGACGCGGTACGACGAGGCGAAACGAAGGCGTCGCCGACCTGCTTACCTAATAGAAGACTTCGCCCAAAACGGACAATTTATAGTGTCTCACGTACCGATACAATCAATTGCCGACGCCAAAGGAAACACTGTGAAATATGAGACAGCAATGTGTCAATATTCGCGTTGGAAAGGTCCGCAGGTAACTTAAATCTTCCCTTTTTCAATAGAGGTCGGCAAGGCAAATTCAATGTCGGAATACTTAAAGAAAGAAAAAGTCATTTAAATGCGGGTCGCAACAGTGATTAGCCCAAGGATCTGTGCGCTCGGTGAGCAACGCTTCGCGTGCCCTTGCGACCCTATTTTTGTACGTGAATTGAACCTTTCCGAGACATTCTTACTGTAAATGCTACTTTTTTGTAAAAGAAGTACAGACGAATAATAATAAAATGTTACAAAATAAATCGTCCATTTGATGGTTACTTAGTAAATATCTAAAAATAATATTTATCCATCAAGTAGGGCACGAACGTGTATAGAATTTGAGGATTAGTCAAGATAATTGTTTTGTTTTAGCGTCTAGGTAAACCACAATTTGAGCAATTCAAACTGTAGCAACTCAAATACAGATTATAAACGTTCCAATCTTTATGCAAACATACGGATAATGACAACAAGGAGATGTGAACCTAAGTAAAATAAGAAAAGGTTTCTTTCTTAAAGTATTAACTGGCATTTTATTTTACAAACTAAGTACCTATGAGAAGTGAAGCAAGTAAAAAATCGAAATAATGTACACGTCTCGTTCTTGTACCATCATGGTTCTATTTTGTATTTGAAGATAAATTTTCATTAATAGGTACATGTCCTTCTGTGCTGTTCGCTACCCGCCTTCTGATATTGTAGGATAGAGCCACACTGCCACAAAAACAAATAATAATCAAATTCACTCTTAGCTCGCCTTGGACACGCCAACAACGCCAATAGCTGCTGTAAATTGATAGTTGTATCCTAGTTGTATCCCATACCTTGGATAATATTAACTGTTAAACTTCGTACATACATATTACACTTCGCATTCTCAAATGCAGGTCAATTACAACAATAATGGGATAGTTAATGGGTAATCTCTGAAACTACTAAACCGATTTCTAAACCAATTAGTAGTTTTGAAACTACGATTACTTAGTAATCTATTAAAAAACTATTAGTTATATATTAGGTAAAATTTATTTTATTTCGATGAGTATATATCTGTAAATCGAGTAAAAAAACAGCTTATGTCGGACGAGAAACGGGATATGTGACAAAAACGACTGAGAGTGTTTTTGACGATTATTGCTGTTTTTTAGCAGCATGGATTTGGCATTAGGGATGAGATTAATGGGGAATCCAAAAATACAACAAAAATCTCAAACTACTGAACGGATTTTCATGCGGTTTTCACTAATGAAAAGAGCGTTAAACGAGGAAAGTTTTTTATAAATTTATTAAAAAAAATTGCACCCGTGCGAAGCCGGGAGCAGGTCGCTAGTATACATATAATTATTAGTTCACGTTGTGCACGCAAACAAAATCAACTTAACTGTTTTAGTGGACTCACTAAATAAATTTACATAATGAGTATAAAGACAAACCTTGTTAACTTGCCCCAAAATTACTTGTCATTAATTAACTACTTAATTCACCAAGACGTGACGCGACATTTTAACTTAAGTAATATTGTTACGCCTTCAAAGATTATTTACATAAAAATAGACATATAACTATGTTATAGTTATCGTCGCATGAAATTTCTCAATAAGTCCTTCTAAAAATCAATATATTAAAATTCCCTTTCACCCAAAGTAGGTATGTATAATATGTATAAATAAATTCCCTAAAACTCGAGAGCAGTCCGAATGGATCCCTGCATTATATTACATAAACGATAAATAACAGCATTTCGCCAGTTTCCGAACTTGCATATTATTTATTCATGAACCTTCAAATCCGTACGATATTGTCGGGACGATGGAAAACTTCGGTTAAGCGATCCAAATGCTTCACAACTCTCTTGGCCTTCGATTGTCTTCGCAGACACAAAATCGATAGTGCCCCCGACAGTAAACTCGCAGTAATTGCCAAGATTCAAATTTATCCTATAATTAACATGAGATACTTGATAATTTAATTACGAGGTAGAATTTCAAAGAAAATGAAAACTCCAATTTTGATTTACCAGTTCATTTTCATTCAATCTAATTTGTCATTTGGATTTTGGACCGACTGTACAATACTTTTTGTTATCATTGTGAATAAGTTTTTAGGTAGGTTTGGAGGTTACTGCATAACATTTGAAAGGCGACATCTTAGGTTACAAAAGAAATTAAGAATGTTAAAAAATGTAATTAATTTTGTTTTATTTACTAAATTGAAAAATATTAATGAATAAACTAACTTATTCAATTAAAACATAAATTTCACGCAAATGGAAACAATTTATTTTATATATTTTTAAAAGTCGTATAACTTAAAGCATCGATTTAATGTTTTATATGTCTAAGCCCTAGTTTCTCCTAAGCCCGATTTATTGTTTTATCAGTCTAAGTCCTGAGATCGCGACCCCCAGGCCCCTAGAGAAACCCCTAGAGCGCCCTTTCAGTCGCGTTCAGGATTATAGGTGGTCGGATAATGTTCGATAAATGCGAAACATCCTTATATTGAAATATTTTTAATTCACAAACAAGCGTTAGAAAATAAAATATTACCATAGAATATTCGCGTGATTATTTATCAAATTATTAACATATTGTAGCTCTTTGGCTGTTTACTGGGTCGCGACAATGGCTTAGAAACGATGGTTTAAGCACCCACTGTTAAACAATAGAACCATTTATTTTATTTTATTTTACTTTGTATGTGGTTTAAAAATAATTATGTCTCTCTCTGAGTGCGAAGGAAAATTACTTGAGAAAACCTGTGTCATTCTAACCAAGTCCTTCTAAATGTGGTCTTTAGAAGGACTTGGATCTAGTCGGTGAATCTTTGGTTCAAACAAGGATAAATATAGATTTGTCTAACTAATTCTATCATTTCCGATATTTCTTTATAGTTTACTATCATCCGCCCGCGACTTCCTACGCGTTGAAATATGAAAAATTTAACACTATAATATAATACCTATAACGCCTGACATTTTTATCCCTGCGACGAGGACATTTTCATTCGTTTTTTATTTTTTATTTTTAGAGGATCCCTCGGGAACCTTATATTTTTTGAGGAAATCTCTTATTTCCTCAATTTTATCTCAATAAGTTCAGTCGTTTTTGCTTTATTGAGAACAAATATTCAAAAATACAAATGTCGGAGTGTCGCATTAATTAAACACATAATATGATCATGTAATGTAGACACTAACAAACCCACAATCAATTTACAAGATAATCCTCGACTAAATCATGATAGCTATTATATTTGTCATATATTTGACTATATAACACCTTGATTAGTTGACACCGAATGTAGCACGATACTCGTACATTACATCTCTCCATCTGTGGTCTGTATGCCATACCAAATATACACCAAATGTATACAATAACTAACTGGTGCCCGCGACTTCGCCCACGTTAATAAATTAAATATAACACATAATATAACACCTTAGAAAATAAATGACGACGTCAGCACCATCACGCACAGCGACAGTGGCGCTCAGTTTTTATATTTTTAGACTATCCCCGAGGGATCCTAAGTTGTTTTTTAGGATAAAAGTATTCTATATATAATAATTATAATATAATATAATATAATATAATATAATATAATATAATATAATATAATATAATATAACATAATATAATATAATATAATATAATATAATATAATATAATATAATATAATATAATATAATATAATATAATATAATATA
Source organism: Synanthedon tipuliformis (assembly GCA_947623395.1). NCBI lineage: Eukaryota > Metazoa > Arthropoda > Insecta > Lepidoptera > Sesiidae > Synanthedon > Synanthedon tipuliformis. The sequence goes on along the minus strand of OX392408.1, from coordinate 6,441,733 downwards.
ATATAATATAATATAATATAATATAATATATTCGTATATATATGTATTATCTAGAACTTATACGACGTGCTAAAACATATATAGGTATGCGACATCATTCAAAGTTCTATCTTGGGATATTTATTGCCTTTTTGCGTGAAAGAAGAATAATCTCTATTTCGGACGAGCAAAATTATTAATTTTTGAACCCTAAGCGTTCGCTAGTATTTGTTTCTAGAGAACGCTTAATGTTTTTTAAAATTATTTAAGGAATAATTGATTGAATAAATTTGATTAAACAGAAAATGAAATTGCTTTTTTCGCGTCTTGTGATATTCTGTTTCAGTAACTCTGAGTGAAAGATATTAAACTAAATTCACTTTATTTTTAAATGTTTAAAAAAACTTGAATAAAATTGAATGTGATATCTAATTTTGTTGTAATAATTTTCTTAGCTCTCGGCCAGTTCTTATGTCATCTATGAGTGAGTTATAGAATTTAGTTGGCTAATAATTTCAAATTTAATAATTTGAAATTATTAGCCATGATTTGATATTATTACTAATGTAAGACATTTATTTCTATGGGTAGAGTAACTATTATAATGCCGAGATCATAACTACGATTCGATACGATCACTCATATTTTTCTCACTTTTCGTCATTACACTCGTGACATAACTTTCATTGTAAAATAACCATTAAAAACTGGGGTCTAGGACAATTCGCCGCCGCCAATTCGTCGCCGCCCTTTCGCCGCCGCCATTTCGCCGCGGGCCGTTTCGCCGCCGGCCGATTCGACGCCGGCCATTTCATCGCCATTTAATTTAGTTTCATTTATCCACCTATTCTGAACATAAATAGAGCGAATACGGGCCGCATTCGTGCAATATCCGAGTTGGTATAATTCCATATACCAACTACATTTACCCTAGTTGGTCATATTTATGTACATTTTTTAATGCATTTTGTCTAACAATCGAAGTAATTGAAATGTCGAAGTAAGTAAATATAAACCATTTTGGCCAAATTGAGTTATATATGCCATTTTTCTCAGAAAAAAATTTCTCTATCGATCTCTATATACGATATACAGAAATTTGCCTACAAATGTTTATACAATCCCAGAAATTTTTGGTCATAGAGTTTTAGATCAATGTAAAAGCCGAATGTTTTTTGTAGTTTTGTTATGATGTAACGACCATAATTTATTATCAACTCAAGGCGTAAAAAATCGTCGTTAATTGTAAATGGTTTATATTCTCCTAAAAAGTTAGGTTTTGGTTTATACACCAATTGAACTCAAAGGTATCGATACACATTGATGTAATATTATGGATTGATAAGTTGATTTAATCTATACTAATATTATAAAGCTGAAGAGTTTGTTTATTTGTTTGTTTGAACGCGCTAATCTCAGGAACTACTGGTTCGAATTGAAAAATTCTTTTTGTGTTTGATAGATCATTTATCGAGGAAGGCTTTAGGCAATATAACATCACGTTGTGACTAATAGGAGCGAAGAAACAGTCGAAAATGTGGAAAAAACGGGGAAAATTGCTTCCGTTGCGTGCGCTGCGAAAACCGTTCGAGATACCCAAATGATTCCCAAAATAACTATTCCACGCGGACGAAGTCGCGAGCATAATTAGTATAAAAATAATTTTATTGTTAACTAAATCACTCTTATCCTTACTATTAATTATAAATGTGAATGTGAGTTTGTTTGTTTGTTACGCTTTCACGCAAAATGGATGAAAGATACCTTTCATCCAGAACACGGACGAAGTCGCGGGCACCAGATAGTATGTTTTACTGTAGTCAAAAAATTATTGTTATGTCAGGTTTTATAGCCATACTTATAGAACGCTTATTATTTCTTTTAAGCCTTTCTGATTCTTCGCTCAATAAAGACACAGCAAGTTTAATTTGCTTCTTTGATGGTTTCGTCGATCTCGAATTCTTGCTATACAGTTTAGTATGTGAAGTTGAAAATATTGCTAAGAAAAACGTATTTCTTCTATAGCGGCGCGTCATAAAAAAAATTAAAAATTCGGTTGCAAATTTAAATTTATAGACAAAAGAAGTGTTGTCGGTGCAAAAAGGACCCTTTTTATCATTGTTATTATGCAATGATTTATGGTCCAACACGTGTCAGAAGTGAACTTGTAAGTATTATTTCTCACAAAGCACAATAATAGTTAGTTTAGTAGGAAAAAAGGGCAGGCATTCAGGAAGAAAATAACCCAACCTTTTGTTTGTTTAGCACCCTGTTGTTTTGTCACTTATTTTGTGCCACATACTATACCTACATGTCATTCAATTCCTTAAGAATTACTATATTTTATAATTTGTTTATTCCCATCTGAGTATAAGCATTTTTTTATTACTTTTAAATACAACCATATCTAATATATTATTTTAATATGTTGTTTTTTTTTCTCCGTCCGTGTGGGCTAGACAAACTCACAAACACACTTACAAATTTATTATATTAGTAGGGAACTATCCCTACTAAATTTAGGCTCTTAAACCTGTCACTAAAGATAATTGATTGGTCTCGCTGCGCTCGACTAGATAGAGCGCTATACAACTTTTTATTGTAGTGTGTGTAAAAAATCGTCACTTTATCACTTTTTATCCAGTTTTATTATATTATTACACAGTTTTACTACGCAAAATGGTATTTTATTATGCCTAAAATTTAATAAAACTGTAAAAAATCGTCACTATCACTTTTTATCCAGTTTTATTATATTATTACACAGTTTTACTACGCAAAATGGTATTTTATTATGCCTAAAATTTAATAAAACATTCGGCACGTACACAGACAGTTTGCAGTGTGACTGGCTCGTGTACGCCGAAATCGGCGTACTATTTTATGCCGCATTAAAATGCAAACAAGTACGACGGCGGTATCTATTCGAGCGTAGTGAGACCAATCATTTACATTTTCCTGTCACGTTTTTGTATCAACAACAACATCACAAAACTTAATTTTTAACTAGCTGGTGCTCGCGACTTCGTCCGCGTGGAATAGTTATTTTGGGAATCATTTGGGTATCTCGAACGGTTTTCGCAGCGAACGCAACGGAAGCCCTCAAAGATGAATAATTTTCCTCGTTTTTTCCACATTTTCGACTGTTTCTTCTCTCCTACTAGTCGCAACGTGATGTTATATAGCCTAAAGCCTTCCTCGATAAATGATCTATCCAACACAAAAAGAATTTTTCTATTCTAACCAGTAGTTCCTGAGATTAGCGCGTTCAAACAAACAAACAAACAAACAAACTCTTCAGCTTTATAATATTAGTAAGTATAGATTTATATGAAGGAAAATAGAGAATATAATGTTACTTAATTCCTATATTATTTTAAGTCCAACAAGGTGTAGCATTGAACGCAATACCACGTCTCTGGGGTTTGTCTCCATTTATCTACGATAGATAAGACTTGTCAATATGTAAAAAAACATTAATAACTGACAGTCAAGGTGTAAAAATTAAAAAAGTCCTTAGTATCTTAAATTTAACTTAAACCTATATATTTTGCTTTTTCCTTTTAACAAGTATTTGATAGCTTAAAAAGCAATGAACCCTTAAATAACGATTATTTTGAGACAAACAACTATTTTGGTAGTATGTAATTGTTTTGCTTTCTACAATCTGCGCATAATAAACAAAAGACCACAACGAATGGCGATGAAATGGCCCGCGTCGAATCGGCCCGCGCTGAATTGGCTTGGCGCTGAATCGGCCGCGGCGAATCGGCGGCGGCGAATTGGCGGCGACGAATCGTCCCATCCCGTAAAAACTGATATCCCCTATCCCATAAATTTTTAAACGATCCTTAGCCAATTCTCTTCTTAGAACCTGTTGCAGCAGGTGCAGGACATTCCACGTCAAATCTTAAGATATTTTGTGTAATTATATCCATTAATTTGTTATTTACCTAATAAATATTTCCTATTCGAATAGGCTTGTGGTTCAGGGTCGGGTGGAGGGCAAGCGTCCAAGAGGTAGATCGCCTACCCGCTGGACAGACGTGATAAAATGCGCAACCCAATCTACTGTGGTACAGTGTGCTCGTGACGCCACAAATAGGAGAAAGTGGAGAAGCATCGCAGGGGCGGTAATGCGCGTCAAGGAGAGCGAACACGACAATCCTCCGTTTACATTATCCACGCGACCATGACCACTCTGACAAGTGTGCGACTTTGGTGATGATTCGAATAGATAATTTAGAAATACTTAGAATAATAGATTAATTTAGAAATACTTCACAACAAATGCAATTACCACAGAAAATTCGTGATTATAACGGAAATGGATAAATGTGGTTGATTTGTTAACCAGAAAACGGAATTAAACAATTTGATACGCATTCGATCGAAACGTGTAAATTTAAAACCGCAAACGAAATTCGATAAACAACAAGTTTTCGGTGGCCAAAATGAGCTATAGTTACGAAACTGTGGAATGGCTTTAATACGGCCATTACATATATCAGTGTGGGATTTATCACAAGCCATATGTCATATAAATTATCGGGTAGGTAAAGGCGACAATTGAGATTAAGTTACGTATGACCAAGCCAACACTAGATATATTCAAGCTACAATTCATTAATCCTAATACCTAATACATACAAACATACATCATGTTTGTTACAATAATGATGTTAATACCTAATACAAACATAACAATTGACTTGAAATTATTCGTATAATTAGCTGATTATTGTACGTATCATTTCATATTATTAAATTAACAAATTTTTTTAATGTAAAATGTAAAAAGGTTTTTTTCTTATTACTTGCAATGATTTTCTTACTTACAAGTATACTATAAGCACAGCTATAAGTGTGTGTGTGTGTGTGTGTGTGTGACGTCAATGCTAACCACTGGTAATACACAATGAGATGCACTGCAAGAGATGCAACTTAATGCTCCTTTTACACGTGATTTTTAATATCGTTATATACAAAAAAACGTGATAGGAATATTAAAATAACAAATTTTCAGAAATACCTAATCCCAAAATGTCTTAAATCCAAAATGACTTAACTACTACACAATGTCTGAAAATGATTAAGATCTATGCTTACCTGAATTTGGCTGATTATCCGAATTGGGCCGGGCCGATGGAGCGCCATCACGGGCTTCTACTTCCAACGCGTACGCTCCCTGCTTCTCTCTGTCAAACACCACCTTCGTGAAGATCTCACCGGTCTGCATGCTGATCTCGAAGAAATCCTTGCCCTCGTTTCGTGGAGAATCGACGATGTAATAATACACCTACGACAAAAGTACATTTTAGATGTTTAAAATTTTTCCATAAGTATGTTTAATAATTAAAGCTGCAGTGGATGGTCCATCGTCACTACAGGAGTGCACGAGGAAGGCGGCTATCAGAGAGGAGTGGCGGCGGGTTGTTAAGCTTGCCACCAACACCTGAAATGGTGACCACGACCAATCTGTCAAGAGTGAGACCGAAGGAGAAGAAGAATGTTTAATAATATTTTCAGTTAAAAAAAACACAATATGTATAATCGATAATAGTATTATAATATTACTTTTTTTACCAGAAAACCTTTTTATGTCCCTTTAACCGCAGTAAATCAGTAAAACGCCTACAGGTATTACAGGTGCCTTTTAGGCACTGTAAGCCCTGGCAGGCAATAAGTCAAAGTTAGGGTCAAATACGTCCTATGTAAATAAATACCTTTTCACTTAGCACGACTTGGCATATTAAATAAAAGTTATATTTTCAATGGAATAGTTCTCAAGATATTCAGGTCACATATCACCAAATATAAGGTAGTATATAAGTATATAGACAGATATTGTCAAGATGTCACTTATTAGGTTGGTCAGGACCGACCCGTTGAGGGATAAAATGACTGATCTGTTTAGAGCAGTCTCTACAGACTCTACTCATATGCTCTGCTCTAAACATTACAAACCCGAATGTAACCCGAAATGTAGATCTACTCATCTTTTCTTTTCATCAAAAATACCAAAAACACCCCCGAGTGCCCTCGATCTATCATCTATCAGCATAATGCCAACACTATTGCTATTGCTATGCTATTGCTAGTCTATGGCTATGTGAATTCACACCTAACACCACAATATAATGAAATTGTGACGTCAGATAAAAATTACGAAAGGTTTGGTGTGGAAAAAATCTGTAAACTCATAAAAAAACTCATGAGGAGGCTTATATTCAGGCATTTTTCAAACACACGCCTCCCTCCCTGTGCATTTTTTATTAAATCAAACCCTCCCTATACATTTTTGATTTACGTTCGACAGTCGACACATAGTTTTGTTTGCGACGAGTGTACCTACACTCGTACTACACTCGTACTCGTGTACTACCTAATTTATTAATATTCTTGTATATTCTTTATTTATTTGTAATTTATTAATATTCTTGTATATGAGGCACGTTCAACTTGAATAATAAATAAGCTTCAAAGTAGTAGACATGTATTGCAAAATTTACCGCTGTAAAGTCAACCCTACTGTAGTTAAAACGTGTCAATCTGATTTCCATCTCTATTTATGTTATTAATCTCAACCAGAGATTTTCGCTCCGTCAGGAGTGTACAACTGAAGAGAGAGATAATAGGCCGACAAATGTAATGATATCAGCGACAAGCTTTACGCCAAACCTTCACAAAATTATTATATATACAAAATATACAATATACAATATAATTATATACAAAATTATGAGTGTCCAATAACAATTTTCCAATGTGAGTGAAAGGTACATTGTATTAATTACATTCATCCCACATTAATTATATCGTATTTAATTAATAAAATTGTACGATACCTACCTATTCTAACTATTGGTGAAACATTTTTTAAATAGGCTGAGTAGTTTCGAAGATTAAGTCCTACATACAAACAAACATACAAACTTTACTTTTTTGTAATATTAATATAGCATATACTAGCGACCCGCCCCCGGCTTCCCACCGAGTTGAAATTTTAAAAAAATTTTTTTAGCGGATGTTTATGTTATAAAATAAATCATGTTTCAAATTTCCGCTTTCTAATACTTTGTAAGTTACTTATTAGTTTTGACTTTGCGATTTTGCAGTCAGTTGGGACAAAGTATTTTATAAGTGTAGATAGACCTAGTTTTTTAAAATATTATTTGAACAAGTATTGTGGTATAGCTATTTCAAAATATTTGATCCAAGGCGAATGTTCAACAAATATCGTTTCGCCGGTGTATGCGGTGAAGCGATACGAGCAAGCCTCTACCATATCAAAGGCAAATGGGCCCGCACTTACCTACGCCACACCTGCTGTAAGTCGCAGCCAGCATAAACTCTGTTATCAAATCAAACTACTATTCCCCAAATATCCGAGCGAACAATCAAAACATAATAACGCAATATTTATTGAATCAATTTAGATTGCATTGAATATTATATATTTGAATGGTACGTTTATACTGTTTATTGGAAATTGTATTTTACGTGAACTTTAAACAGAATAAACATTTACTGTCCAAAACATTATCTGTGTAATTTAAATTCATTTAATAACGAAAGTTCGTCGTACAATGCATCATATAAATATTAATAACAAAGCTGGCAATAACACGATTGGACCGGGGGTAATTGCATCCGTTTTTGTTACGGTACAATTTCATTTTTAAAATAACGAAGTTACGTTTGACACATATTTGGGTAAACTTTTTGCTTTTTTGAATAATAAAGTTTCGTACAACACAAAGGCAATTTAAACTTAAAATCCAGACGTGTATTTAACTTGTTAGTTTCATACGGGTTGAATGTTTTGAATAAAAATAATACATTTTGAAATTTAACTCGTTAGAAATTGGTTACTACTTTGTTGTGATTGCGTTATTAAAAAAAATTGATATATTAATTACAATCGCAATTTTTATTTTTATTTTTTAAATTTATATTTTATCTTAGTGGATTGATGAAAGTTGGTAGAGATTTCAATATGTAGGCATTTTGTGATGAAGCCCAATCTCGTAATTCGGTTATTCTTGGTTTCGTGAGTTTACGTATGTGTGACTGCATTGCAGACTGAAGTGTAAACACCTGCTTGCTCAAAATATTATTGAGAAAGTTCTCGAAAAACTCATCCTCAGATTCCGCTATGAACAAAAGTAATTCTAACATAGGATAGAAACATTAAATAAAATAGGAAATATTGTATCACCTTTTATTCGAAATATGTTCATGTTTAATTTTATAACTGAATGTGTACTACGTTGATACAACAAACAATGTAAATAGAAGTTGAATAAAATATAGGTAACAGTCTCGTGACATATAAAAGAATAGCGAATCGGCGTACACTGTCCTAGTTTATAGCCCCATTTCGAGTTGTGCGACAATTCGCAGCGAACGATACAACCTGGTACAAATATCTCGTCGAGAAGTAGGTATCGAGAATTGGCTGTCGAACATTGGATAACGTGCTACTGGGAAATTTATAACCGAATATGTCAAACTAATTCGTGCAAGCGCGAATATTTTCGAACTTTTGTTTCGAACAATTAATCCATTTGGTAGTTCAGTAAATTGTTCAGTAATTCTGTAACAAAACTTTGGTATTATAATTATTGGTACATAATTATAATACCAAAGAATTGGTATACTGGATGTTTTTCAGTGAAATTAATTTTTACAAATAATACTCTAATACTCAATAATACATTTAATTAAATTCCATAAGGTGTCTTAAAAAAACAGTCGTAGCACTACGCGGCAAAAGTGAAAACTATGCCATCTGTTAACATCGTAACAAACTATTGGTTAAGTTAAGCTTATTACGAACAAATAAGTACGTATTAATTCAGGTAGATGGCGCTTATACCATACAAATAAATGTCGGTTTAAATCGTAACAGCGCGAATTCACTGTTTTATGCTCGCAGAGATATTATACTATTTCGTTGCCCAAAATGCCCACGATTCTAAAGAAGTGCCTATACAATTCAAAAAGAAATAATTTTTGTTGTTAACTGCTGTGTAACTGTGCCACTGTGATCAAGGGCTCCGTCGATCAGACAGAGACATGGAATAATGGAAGTTTAAGATAGGGCAATGAAAAATATTGTATCCCGTAAAATAGCACTTATTTTCATTTGATTTTCATCTTAAGCGATTTTACTGTCGTCTTTTGTATGGTGGGCGGTTACCGCCGACAAATGGCCTTTGTCGCTTTGCCAATTTGACTACCTACATAAAGCTTACCTAATCAACTTTTTCGTCGGAAAAGTGTTATTTTCGTCGCCTAGTGTGGCTTCTTAGAGAAAAATTAAAACTTAGTTAAAACACGGTGAAGTTTTATACAAAAATTCTATTTACTAAAAAAAAATTAAACCACCCAAAAAAAACCGTTCAAGTAAAAAAAAAATTAGCGAAAACTAAATTTGTTATCAAGCTTTGTACCTACTAAAGTTTTAATCGACTATACTTTTATTTCTTTCTTTTTTTTCATATTTTACACATTATTAAAGAAAAACCTACCGTCTATCCTATTTTCTCCGAGAAGCTACAAAAATTATCCGTGTGAATAATAACACTTTATTTCATAGGTAATTAGGTTGCGCTCGTTTTGGTGAGAATTGCATTCGTTCAGAGGTAAGCCGTTGTCTTAACAAATTTTTATAAACATTCAGCAGCACACGTACCTGGTTGTTAGGAAATGTGCCGTCCTTATCGATGGCGTTGACCTGCGTCACCTTCGTCCCGATAGGCTCTCCTTCTAACACGGTTTCTTGTTCTCGTTCAGTGAATAGTGGAATCTCGTCGTTCACATCTTCAAGCATTATGTACACCGTCGCCTCCGAAGCCAGTTGTTGAGCGCCATTGTTCTGTTCAACGAGCAATTATTATTTTAATTAAGTATTAGTAACGAACAGCATGATTTATTTAATTTATTTATAAATTATATTTTTAAATTTACAGTAATTATGTTACTACAGACAATTATATAAAAAAATACTAATTGGTGCCTGTGACTTTGTCCGCGTTGAAAGGTAAAATATATACCCTCTTACATACAGACAAATACCTCTTTATAATATTAGTATAAAAAAATTTTAGCTTGAAAAAGAGATTTTGTAATAAAAATAACTCTTTATTACAAAAACTCTTTTTCAAGCTCGACCTAAATATACAATGTAGATACATATGATTTTGTAAATAACAATTTTAAGTCGAACGATCTCTTACATAGCAATAACAATTTTTGTAACAAATGTAATGTGTCGATGAATGGAATCAGAAGAACCATTTAAGCAGCAGGTAAGTAAATAACAGAAAAATTGATATTATATACAATATTTATTAGTAAAAATAACTAACCTCGACCCGAATTGTTAAATTATATTCCTTAATGCTTTCGTAGTCTAAAGGATGATTGACTTTTATATCCGCCCAAGTGAATCCATTATCTGCCCTCTGTTGCAAATAAAACGTATGGAACTTGTTGGTCTGAGCGGTGGATCCGGGCATCAATCGGTAGAACACGGTCGGGTTATTTTCAATGCCCGAGCTGAAAACAAACCAAAGGTTTTAATACCTTCCTTTTGTTTTACGCAAACAATAAATGCGATCACTGAAACATCTACGGAAGGCACGTGACAACATCAAATGTTTAATTGGTTTTATTTCAAATGAAAACAAGGGAAGCACCAAAATAATATTACGAATATTGAACGAAAGTAAACATCGGTGGCTAAATTGAATTTAAACATATGAGTAAATCAAATAACTCTTTTACAGTTTTTTTTTTTTGTAAATGTTATTTTTGTCCAAAACCTTTTTAGATAAAAACTCTTTTCAATTTTGGCTTTACTGTAAATCGTTGTACAGTAATAAAAGTACTGAGTTCTCTTCCGAGAGTCATACGTGCTATGTCACTACAAAGTCGGCATTTTCTTTCTAATTTTTCTACTTACAAAAAAATTTATTCCTTACTTTTAAAAAAATTCATTTTTTTAACGAACTCGTACTTTGTGTCCTGCCCACTGCCACTTCAATCTTACTGATCCGCTGGCTTAGGGCCTCGTATTTATTTTATTATAATATTTTGTAACTTTTAACTCATATTTAATTAAATACAATGTACACATACCCTCAACATAAAAGACATATTAAATTAAAAGTGAGTCTAGACTCTGCGGAGTTTTTAAAACTTTGGGCCACAGGATAAAAACAAGCACTGTTTCATTTTATAAATATTTACATTCACTAGGGGACAAGTTTCCCGCGACACGTGTCGCTCAACATGTCGAGCGCGACAAGTCCGGCAACATTGCGCGACTTGATCCTGTACGAAAAAGGTCGCGAGCCATGTTGCAGGACATGTCGGGTGACATGTCGCGGGACATTTGTCCCCTAGTGAATACGAGGCCTTATGCTCGTAAACACAACACACACGATAGTAGTTAAAATAAGTAATGCCGATCTCGTAGGAACAAAATGTACCTACATGAAACGTTATTTCATAAGAGTGGCCAACACATTAGCATATCTATATTTGCTTGTGTTTATAGACGACGATGATCACTTACCATCAACTTGGTAGTCGGCCTGTCTGCCACATTTCTAATAAAAAAAATGTTATAATTTTTTAACATCATAGTTTGCAGTTTTATAGACTTTAAAAAAAAGGTCTATAAAACTCCAAACTATGTAGTTAGTCTAGTATCGTGACCACGTGACTATGTCTCTCGGAAAAGAATATAAAAGTACCTACCGGCTCGGTACTTTATTAAGAAAGCTGTAAATGAATTATTCGAATGAATTAAAATAAATAAAATTTATGAGTTAATAAAGTGAGTTAGTAATGGTTTCGTCTTCTTCAATCCATGTGAGTTTGAGATGTGTGATTAGGACGAACAGATAGACAATAGAGATGTGAACCAACCTTGCCAATGGCCAACACTCAGTGTGAATGATGCATTCTAAACCCGTGCGCATTATTTGTATATTATAAAATTCCAATTTTAAACCATACATTTTTCATTGTAGAAAATCACTTGACAAAAATTTATATGCAGAGACTTTCCACACAGGAATAAGCTTTTGGATACATTATTTATACCTCAATTTTTTTACCTATTATATTTTCTATTAAATAACCTATTTAACCTATTTTAACCAATTTAACCAATTAATTAACCTAATTATTTACCTACTTATCATTCGAATGATGAAATGAAAAAACTCAAACGATTTATTTTTGCGTGTATTTTGAAAACATTGATGAAATTTTACATACCTCCTTCTGTTTTCATATTTACCTACATTTTTCATCTAATTAGAATACTACAATAAAAGCAATAATTACCTACTAATGTCGAATATAATGAAACTAAAATAAAGTAAAAAGACGTAAGAAAATTAATGTATAATTATAAAATAAATACACGTTGACTTTAGTCACCTACAGATCAAGTTAAAAAAAATTATTTGTTTTAAATTCAATAAGTTTTTTATACTAACAAAAAAAATATCAACTAACTAAACAAAACCTACTACAACAAATAAATACAAAAATAGTCTTACTTATTGACTCGCAAAATAAAATTAAACTTTGTCAAGCAATACGTTATATTTTTTAAATGAATAGACAAAGACATAATTACCTAAAAGTCTACGCACTAAACATTAATTATATCTTTTACATGCTAACTGACTGTTAAAATAAGACCATGTAAAATTAGAGAATTCATGACGTAATGCAATAAGTATTATTTAACTCTCAGCCTACATGCACATATATCGGACACAGACGTTTTTGGAATTAATTAAACACCTCTCACATATTATTCAAAGATATCCATAAATGTTTCTACTTCATTCAATGTAAGGAGATTCAACATCACCGTCATCATTATTTGGACATAGGCCTCTCTATAATTTTCGTAAGAAACAGCTTGGATCCTCATTAGCTAGTTGATGTCCTACGTTACGCTTGCCGGTCTTTGATCTCCACTAGAGAACTTCCGGTTCCGGGGGAGATTAAGGGATTCCCTAATCAGATACAATTATGAATATATTTGAACAATATGACGTGATTCCCGTTCCAGAAGCGGTGACCCGTATTAAAGGCACGCAAGTGAATTTCGATAAAATCGCGAGTGAGACGAACATGTACTGAGATCACCGGTGAGAGGGAGAGAGGAGAGGCTAAAGTGAAGCACGGCGAACGCCATCTCGTAGTGAGAGGGCGACGTGGCACACTGCGTGCGAGTGACGGGGCTGCGTGCGGTGCCCGTGCCGAACAGTTAGACACGCACCTTGCTTTTACGGACACCACTTTGGCACCGACGGGCAAATTCTCTCGAATGTAGATCGGTCCATACACCGTGTGGTCCCACACGGGGGGATTGTTTGCGCGATCCACTACGTCTATCTGGACCTCCACGGTTCTGGACAAGGGCGGAAAGCCCTTGTCTTGAGCCATAGCCTCCAACTTGTACGTTTCTCGCTATCGGAGAAACAGTCGATGGAAACAGACAAAACCACGTCGTTAGTAGTGTTAAGGAGTTGAGGTGCGGCGGGCCCTCGAGCCCGCTGCGCCTTATACCAACCTTGCTTTCACACTGGTCACTACGGTACCCACTGTGACATTCTCTTTGATGTGAACGGGGCCATACGTGGTCATGTCCCAGATGGGGGGCTTATTGTTCCTGTCTACCACGTCTAACTCAACGTCCACGTCTGCGGAGGAGGGCGGGTCGCCCCTGTCGGACGCGCGCACGCGCAGCCGATACCTGTCCCGCTACAGATACACGGTCACAGGTCAGCGGGGAGAAATAAAACAAAACAACTCAACACATAAACACATAAATACTCGTCGCTAAGAAATTATTAAACAAATTAAAACAAAGGAAATTATCATCACCTTTCACATGTGTTTACTGGCTCCAATGATCTCTTAACGTTAAAATACTAACAGAACAACATGCACTCATCGCCCAATCATCCAGTAAGCAAAACTTAAAAGTATAAGAAGAAAAAATTTACGTAGCATTATAATGTACTACTTGGTTTCTCTCAGATCGTTCGCTCTCTTCGCTTACCATTCGTGCTCGCTTACAGCAACAGTCCTCATCGTAGCCAATATTAGATGGTGCACAAAAATAAAATTGGAAATCAAAAATTTTTACATCTGTACATTATTTTAAAAATACAAACTGTACATTATTTTATTACTCTGTACAATAATTGAATTTTAAACTAAACTAATTAAAAAAATGAAAAGGAAATGAACTTAATGTAAAGCAGGCAATGCATGCAGCTCTGCATACAAGACATGGCGGAAAGGTCAGGTAGTCATAAAATGGTTTTAGTGACCTCGTAACGACTACAACGAAACGACACTCATTGAAATGGTAGTAGTTATATTACAAACGATGGACGTTACGGTTGAACTGTACAAATTTTGGTTTCGAGAACGTTGCCCCTTTCACAGAAGGAATAATGTCACAACTGGCCAGATGGCCAAACTGCCGGTTAGGCAATCTGACCATCTCAATTAATCTACTAACTATAAACAAAGTCTATGTAATATTGACACTGGAATCCTGTAAAAAATTTGCATCGTTATCATAGCAATAATGGAAATAATTAATTACATAGCATGAGTAGTCGTCTATCGGCCTTGAAAATTTTCGAGACAGATCGAACTGTCCCCAGCGAAATACTGTTTAGCAAATAAAATCTGAGATTAGTAACAAAACATGTACATAATATAATACAGATAGGTATGTCCAAAAGCGTAAGCTCATCAAAATTAATTAATCGATTACTCGGAACAAAATAAATTTTAAAACTAGTTTGTGCGAAATATACAGAAGTGCTGTTACAGAAACTGTACATGTTTTAGAACTAACATAAGTTGAACAGTGAAATATTTACAGCAGTAGGTATTGTCTCGGTTAAGTATATTACACAGGTTGTATTTATTGGTAAGTTCATAGTTGATGCAAGATGGTGCTGCGGAAATAAATCTGAAGATTTGGTGCTGAGCCGGCGGTTGCGGCAACTGAAACTAATTGTGCTGCAAGAAGAACAAGCCCCGACGGCCCCAGCCCCCGCTTCGGGAGTTGCGGGCCGTTCAATGGACAACTACTCCTCACAGCCAGGATTGACCGCTCTCCACAGCAATTTACAGCAGCAGTAATTTAGAACTATTTACATGTAAACAAACTTAAATTGTGTGCCAATTGAATCCTAGGCGTTGTAGGTAGCATTCATCCACCAAACTTTACAGTAAAGTTGATCCCACTCATTCATCGCTCTTATCACAGGGTGATTAGTTACGTCTTAGACATATGTAAATATAATACTTACGTCCAAAGGTTTCTTTAAAACGATCCAGCCTGACTCAGGCTGGATCTCGAAATACTCAATATCGGCTGGATTATACGGGGCACTTAACGTATAAACTATTGCGCCATTGTTATCGGCATCCTCATCGGATGCGGAAACTCTCAAAATATTTGTGCCTATACTGGCATCTTGCTTTACATTTTCCACATATTTCTGAAATACACGTAAATTGAATGTACATTTTGTACACTGAAATAATATGCTGTACATGCAAAAAGCTAATTCGTGATGATCATGCCAATGGTGTGCTTCAAAATCTACATGTAGAACCGCTTACTTACTTGTCTGTCAAAAAGTGGTGGGTTATCGTTCACATCGGTAATTTCCACGGTGAATGAACAAACGCCTTCCAAAGAAGGCTCGCCTTGATCAGTTGCTTTTACAGTAACTGACACGAATTTACCGTCATCTCCTTCTCTGTCAAATACCTTATTAGTGGAAACTTCACCTGTTTCTTCGTCGACTGTAAATTTCGTCCCTTTCTGATTTGGTTGTTGTACTATAGAATATTTTACTTGTCCATTGACACCTTTATCTTCATCAGTAGCGTGCACTTTTATTACTGGGCTGCCATTCGGCGCGCCTTCTTCCACTTTAGGGAAATACGTTGGACAATCCTTAAATATTGGTTTGTTGTCATTTACATCAGTTATGAATACTACCACAACTGCCGTTGACGTATGTATAGTTGCATCTCCATTGACACAACATGCCCCGTCGTCCATAGCAGTCACGTTTAATTCATACTTGTCTCTATCTAGAGATATTGCCTTATTGTGCAATCGAATTACGCCAGTGATTTCCTCTATGACGAATTGTCCGGAACTAGTTCCTCCCCCCACAAATCCAAATCTTACATTATCACCGTCTTTGTCAGAGGCTACCACTGTAGTTACTAGTGTGTTAGGTCCAGCATTTTCATCAACATTAGGTGTATACACTTGTTGAGAGAATTTAGGTTCTTCGTCATTTTTGTTCTTAGTGTATACTCGGACCGTAGCTGTTCCTGTTTTAGCCGGTTCACCTTTGTCTTTTGCGGTTACCGAAAATTCATAATACGCATTATTATTATCGGCGTCCAGCTGTTTGTTATTTGTTATTATCCCATTCGAATCAACACTGAAATGATCATCTGAAAGTATAAAAACATAATATCTTTAATTTATTTTTTAAATCTCGAGAGATACATGTTGTTTGTGGACAGAGTAAAGGGCATGTAAAACGATTGACTTTAACTTTAACTTCTCAGACTAAAGAACAAACCAGAAGAAACGTCCAACCAGAAGGTTTGACAACGACGATATATTTATTAATAAGTACATAAATTCAATTTCAAAGTTGTATAAAATGTGAAGATCTCTTTAAAAAATAATCTATACCTACATACTCTTTGCAATATTGCATTTCTACTATAGATTGAACATTTTTTAAACCAATGCTTATTAGCGACATCTTACACACACATATAACACTATTGTTTCTCGTTTTATGTGACAGATGGCGCTAGTCTTCCCAAATAATACTACCAATACCAAATCATGGTTACATCAGTTTTTAATTTTTTTTCATGGTACCAGTGCATATATAAACATTAAAAACCTTACCAGAAACTAAATATTCGATCTCTGCATTTTTCCCGGAATCTGCGTCCATCGCTTTCACCTTTAGGATACTCGTGCCCAATGGTATATCCTCATCGACGTTATGCGCCTGATAATCTGGTAACTCAAACTTCGGTGCATTATCGTTCACGTCTGTCACCCGTATTGTTAACTGGAATAATTAATTAAGAATTAATTAATAATACATATTATATTTAATTAATGGTCAAAAATTAAAATTAACTTATTTGTGTATTTTAATATAGATAAATAATTATGTATGTAGAAAAATTGACTGGCTTACAGACGATGCATAATTTAGAAATAATCAAAAATTAACTTTAATTCTTTCCGATGCTGCTTCGGTATAATATTGCAAAATTAAATATGTTAGGCGGAATTTTGGAAAAAACAATCGTCATACTAAAGAACAAATTTTTGAACATTGCTGACGAAATATGAAACTCAAGACATACTAGGTATATCACCTGTTGCAGATGATCTAGGTACCGATAAAAAGGATGTATTGTCTTGTCTATTATGTAATAAAATTCACACATTATAATATTTTGATTCTGAGGGTTGTATTTTGGATAAATTATGTCAGTCAGAATTTGGGGTTTTGTAAAATGTATATCTGTCATCGAACTTTAAAAGCAAAATATATCATACCTCAACTGATGTCGAAAATCCTCCGGAATCCTCGGTAGCAGTGACGACTAAAGAATAAACATGTGGTTGTCTAAGATCTTCAAAGTCCAGTTCCTTTGCCAATTTAACGATGCCCGAAGTGGGTCCAATGTTGAATGTGCCAGCACCTTGACCTTGAGCTTTCAATGTGTACCGAATTTCCCGGTCCGCAAATGATTTCGCCTTCACCGATATTATACTGTAAATTTAATAATGGAATACGTTATTTTCTGTTTACAAATTTGTTTACTTTTTTCTGATGCTTAGTATTATATTAGATGGCGGTCCATTGTTAATATGAACTATTTTTTATGGCAGGGATTATTGCAAAGAACGAAGGAACCGTATTATTTAATTTCTTAATTCATTAAGCGCGTTCAAATAATACGACTGAGGATTTAAAAATTGTGTTTTAAAATTAATAATTAATAACAGATTCATTAGATTTATTAATTCAGAACACGCAAGTAGGTAATCCGTGAATACCTGTATGAAAAGAATTTCTAAGGAAAGAATAGCAGCTGAACTTGGTTAGGCAAGTAGTAGGCTCTGGCATTATAATAATTTGAAATACTTAGCTGTATCCATTGTTAATAAGAAATATTTTGATAGCTGGGATTATTGCAACGGAGGAAGCCATATTATCTGATCGCTTAGTCAAGCGTTCATAGAATATCTAATCCGTATTTTAGAAACCAGCACGTTATGAAAAAATGAATATGAATACGTTATGAAGCTAGCATGAAAAAAAATTGGGAATAAGAACGAGCAGAATATTATTGATTTATTTATCTAGGTAGGTATAACTTATACCAAATTTATTATCGGCATTGGGCCTACTGATTATAGATTAATATTAAGCAACTTACTCAGAATCTTTCTTCTGGTTTTCTGCAATTTCCGCCTCATAACTTGGCAAGTAAAACTGCGGAGCACGCTTCCCGCCCACAATACTCAAACGCTCCTCAGGTGTCGATTGGAACCTTCGCTCGTCGACGCGACCGCTCTGGAATTAATAAATCATGTCCTTTTTGTAAATAAACTCCTCGCGATAGAATTTTAAACTCATAATAAAATAATCATGTAATACTCTTCATACGATAACGTCATAAAACATGATTGAAATAAATTAGCCTGTACAAATATTGTTCTTATGTTGTTGAGCCTGTTCTCTTAAACTCCTATAGGAAAAAAGTTGAATTTCGTGGCCCGTTAGTAAATTAACGTGCTTTATGATTTAAGCTGCAATAAATTCTTAGATTGATTAATAAAAGAAAGAAATTATTAAATAACTTCTAAAGGTATTCACGTCGTAATAAAGAGGCACTGTAATATTAATGAATCAAAGATCAGCGTATGCATATAATATTGAGTTACCTGCTTAATTGGGTCAAGAAGGGGTTCCACCTCACTCTTAAAATATACAGAGGTACATAAAATATGTAGACTTTGAGTTACAGTCAGGGGAAGAAAGTCAGTGATATAAGGTGCAAAAAACTTTCGAAGAAAATCTTAAGAGTATAAGATCACATTAAAAAAAATGTCATGAATATAATAATTGAATAGTTACACTTGCATATGCATTACCTCTAATGTTGCTTGAGTTTATAAACGACTTTGCTCACCTTCTAAAATCTAAAAAAGGACCGTGGGTGGTGAAGAGATTTGTCATTTTTAGGGACTACACTCAATGCTTAAGTCAAGGCGGCGTCGAGGCAAAGGCGCGTCGACTCCGCTCTCGTCTCGACTTTTGCGCACTCTGCTTACATAGAAAATATAAGCAAGTTGCCCTGGCGACTCGTCTCCACCACACTTCCGCCTCGATTCTTGCGTGAGCGGACGCCCTTAAAATTACTTATAAAATATAAAATATAGAAGAGGCGTGCCTCATCTCTTCTCCAGTGAGCGGAGTCCCTTAGTTTAAAAATTTAAATCAGAACATTCACCTGATCTTCAGCCTTCACATAAAGCACGTATTCCATATCCAACTGGAAGGGATCAGTGCCCCTTGTGCGAACTACTCCTGACCTCTCGTCGACCTCGAACCGTCCTCCAGTTCGATCTCGGACAATAAAGTAGTGAATGTTGTGGTCTGTGTCCGGGTCCCTCGCTTGTAAAGTGAACACGGGCGTGTTCGGCGCAGCGTTAAGTTGAACCACAGTTTGCATTGGAAGTGGTCGGTTGATGAAGTACGGAGGCTCATCGTTCACGTCCTTCACGTGGATAATTACTCGTTGATTGTCAGTGTCTGTAATTTAAAAACAAAAAAATTTGATTTTCTATAACAAACATAAAAATATCTTCCTTCTTTAACAATAAATAATCAATAACTGTAAATTCAAATTGAATAGACATAAAGAAGTTTTCGCATTTTTATTCCAATCATATTTCTAAAAAGTTGATTGGTATTTTCGTTATATTTTACCGTATCAATTTTGCTGTATTTTATAAAAAAATATAGCAAATTTAGCTGTAAAATTGAATTCTTTGTAAAAATAAACACCAGACTTATGTCACTGTGAATAATCATTCCTCTTGCCCGCCACTGGCGCTGTCATTTAGTGTTGGTGTCAAGGGAATTTGTCGAGAATGACAGATAATATCAGTTTATTCAGTACCTACTATCACACCTTATCTAATTACAAAAGAGGCTAACTTGTTTGGGGATGTATTCAGTTGAAAAAATGAAAATTTACAACCAAAACGTATGTGTACATACTATTACAGCAAAAATATTTATAGTAAAAAAATTATTTACGTTAATATTTTTTAAAAATTTCTTTATATCGCGTACAATGTTAAGAAATCGTTAATCATATTAATTGAGTTTCAATTAAAAAAAAACTTTAATAGAATATGTTGACTCCGAAGTGTTAATTTTGACAGCCCGTAGAATATGTTGACTCCGAAGTGTTAATTTTGACTGGCGGCAGTAACCACCCCCTTACAGAATAATAGCATTTATGTGCTGTTCTATCCCATCCTAATTTCTATCCTTAAACCTACTATAATCGGCAGGGTACTTGCAAAACATGTGGCGTTGCTTGTGCTATAGGCGACAGTAGTCACCCTACCATCAAGTGGAACGTCAGCCTGTCTGTCGACCTTAACATTTATAAAAATTGAGAGTATATACTTATATGTATGCTTTAGACATTCCAAAACGCAAAGTTTCTTGAAGATATGAAGTAGATTGGCTGTGACTAAACTATAAATTCCAATGTTTTTATCATGACGGATATGTGGCCGGCAGATCATAACACAAGCATGTTATGACAGTTCTAAGCATACATTAGTGCATCGCATTTGCAACGAGAACCGTTTCACAATACACAGTGCCCGTTCATTGTATCACTGACACAATATTATGAAAATCAACTGACTACGTGAACGGACAGAGTAAAAACGGTCATTTACAATGCAGATTCACAAATGCATATTCAGATAGTCAAAACACGTTAAACAAAATGTTTGCAGTTAAGATTTTACTTTGTCTAATTCGCTATAAGTTTTTTAAGAGCGAAAATATTTCAATTGTACTTATTAAAGAATACATTCAGAATGAATGCTTAATACTATATAAACATAGTATAAAGTACTTTATGCTTTACTAGCTGATGCCCACGGCTTAGTCCGTGGGCTCAGCCAGAGACCTTTCTCGTTTAACGCTCTATCTATTAGTGAAAACCGCACTAACTAGTCCGTTGCGTAGTTAAAAAATCTAATCGTACAGAAGGACAGATACTTGAATACTTTATAAAATACATATTATTTTGTTTCTTTACAGTATGAACAGTAATTGTATAAAATGTATTTTAGTGTAGGTACAATATAAATATTTTCCATGTAAAAATTTATAGTTTAATAATTACGAAATATGAAATCTATTATTATATAATGTATATTTAGCAAACAGTTTTTAATAAATTTAGATGGTGTGATGGTTATTTCAGCTAATATATACTTATATTAGCTGAAAACTAAAACTACAGATGCTTAAAACTACAGATACTTACATTTCAAAGCCACTGATTTAGTGTGCGTGAAACAGAAAAAAGGAAAAGCAGTTAATTTATTAGTCTTCAATAGATACATACCAGGTAAGTAAGTAATTGTGATAATAGTCAAAATAAGTGCCAGAGAAACCGCCAAATGATTATTTTTTTCTATAGGTTAGTATTATAATAACTAGATCTGATCAGCATAAAGACTGAATCTTCATATGACCAACTCTGCAGAAAGCCTATATCTTACAGTGACTCAGTAGCAAAGGGACTATAGTTATTACGAAGCTATAGTCGTATGGTATATATTATTAATTTCCTTTTATAAAAAAAGCGGCCTGCTCCGGCTTCGCACGGATGCAATTTTCTTGTGCAAATTGGATACACAAACCTTCTTCGTTGATCTCTCTTTTTATTTTAATGAAAACCGTTTGAAATTCTGTTGGTTTGTTTAGAATAAGTTAGCGAACAAACAGACAGACGTGGACAACGACTTAAATTTATAATATGTAACGATATCTACATATATAGAATGTTATTGTACATTATGTTACCAAGAGGAACACATAAAACTAAGTATTTCATGAATTGAAAAATAG
The DNA here is from genome assembly GCA_947623395.1 of Synanthedon tipuliformis. NCBI lineage: Eukaryota > Metazoa > Arthropoda > Insecta > Lepidoptera > Sesiidae > Synanthedon > Synanthedon tipuliformis. The sequence continues at coordinate 6,419,444 of OX392408.1, read as the reverse complement.
AGCCATATCATTTCGGTAGAAGGTTTCTTCTAATTGTTATTCGAAAACAACTTATTTTAGAAGGAACTTAAATTTTTCGAAATCCCCATATTTCATTAAGTAAATCGCATAGAAACTTTGAAGTCATTAAAACTATGTTTTTCTTGTAGGTACAACTGAATTACAGATTTTATTTCTGAGGCGAGGTGACGTCGTATCATATCATATGACGTTTATAAAAAAATAGTGTAAATCCTCGCAAGAGCAGGAATGTCACTTGTTTTATGCTGAGCAAGCACAGCGGTGCAGCGAACTGGTGCAATCATTATGAGTACACCCATTAAGTACTTTGCCATTTGTCACTTTTTTTTAAATTGTTGGTTATACAAAAATAAATTTAGTTATTTTTTTTCTCTCTCTTGATATAACTGCACTATAGTGATCTATATTTTCATACAATGAGCTATTTCTTTGGTTGAATTCTTTCTTATTGAAGTATTGGTATAGAGTTTAGTGTCCATTTTATCGTGTTTATCGTCTTCTATTGGCTACTGTCGAATCTATTTCGTAATATTAATATAATAATTACTCTTTAACTCAAACAATACTTAAAGGATTTAGATGAAACTTTACATTAACATAGTTAACACATTAGGATAAAATTTATAAAGATAAGCGTAAGAAGTCGCGGGTGAATACTAGTGAAAACGAAAAGGCTCAGTTAAAGTATGTGTAAGTTATTATGTGTACAAACAACTCGTATTATTATCAAACATTGCCTCTAATACTGCGGTATCCTTTTTGTCCGACGGGATTTCCGTAAATCCCCAGTATAAATTCGCCGTTTGCTCTAATCTTATTCGGTGGCTCTAGTTTCGGCTGGTTTCACACACAACTGAACATTACTGTATATTCACCCTTGTCTTTCATCAAAACGCTATTGCTTTGATCGTTGTTGTTTGTGGATCACACAAGTAGGTATCGATGTTATATTCTCCTTATAACCAACATAATTATTTACTACGTGCTATTTACTGATATGTACTTGTTTTTCTATAGTTTTGAGTTTAGAATAAATATTTTAACACTAGCTAGTAGTTATTTTAACACACTAGAAGTAGTTTACTACAGTAAACAGTACAGTAGGCTACTACAGTAGTAATTTAATACATAGGTAGTTTAATTAATGACGAATTTTATTAATGACTTTAGCCCACTAGTTTAGCAAATAGGGGTACCTATATATTATTATTTTTTAAGTTTTAATATTTTCAAATTAATTTAAAACTTAAAAATTTAATTAGTTTTCTTTAATGATTTCAGAAAGCCGTAGGTAGGTAATTGAATGTTGCCGAAACTTATGCAATATGTATGTAAGTATTTTACTTAAATAAAGTTTGTCTAAGCACCAAAAATCTTATTTTCTATAATTTCTATACAATTACTATAATACTTAAACTATACTTAGTCGCCTTTGACTGTGTTACAATCATAGTGATGACAGGAATCAAAACGCAATACCAAAATATGAACTAAGTAAATATATTATTAACTTTTATAATTGTTAAGTAGCAAAATATAATGTTTCCTTTCGTTAAGAAAATTGTTGTACGCTCAAAATTTCTATCCTCATTAATCTGAAGATTGTGTACACTTCGTCTAATTCTGATTAATTACCAATTTCTTCTCAACTCTTAAGAAGAACTTTTGTTACGCTTAAACTCTAACGAACCCTTTCAGAACCATGTCGTAAGAAAAATTAAAAGTGTAAAAACAAGGTCAAATGGAATTTCAAACATAAAATTAATAATCAAACTTAAGAAAATATAACTATTAATACAGATCATATTAATTCCTCTGCCTTCTTCAGTTTTATAACGAATTTACGCGTTGTAGATATGTTTTAAAAATTATGGAAAATTTTTTAGGAAATATTTAGAATAGACGCGTCCTTAAAAAAAATTTGACTCCTTTCATATAGGATAGATTAATTCATCTGTATTCTTCTGCTCTTTAATGAATTTACGCTTAACGTAATAGAGATGTATGTAAAAATGATGCAAAGTGGTAAGAGGCCACGAGGAAAACACGCGGCGGCGAGTAGTGTACGCATGCTCATGAAATTTGACGTGAGGTTGTAGGGAGTAACGCAGAAGTATGAGAGAGGGGGTGGGGCATCCAACCGTAGTCGTTGGGGTAGCTACGGGCAGACCCCTTCCTCCACCTCCCAACCACCTGCTCCGTTCGTACTAGCTGCTCTGTAAACAGCCGGGACTTAAAAATTTACGTACCTAACGGTATTTTACGATTGCCATACGACCACCTTGGTGTTCATGATTGCTTAAAAAACCTATAATAATAGATGCATGGATTTCAAAACAAATCGAATTTCGCATTCAAAGGTGATACCGAATATTGCACTATTTAATTTTTTTTTAAACGTTAACTGAAACTCTATTTCCAAATTTAGTTAGTTGCATTCTCTATTTAATTATAATAGTTGTTGTACATACTTTTTCAATTAAAGTTAATCAAATTCACCATTTGAATTTTGACTGATGCAGTAAGTATTTAAACGAGGGCTTTGTTTTGGCTGGATATTTATAAATTGTCAAACTTTGTCACAAATTTTTAAACTGAAAAAAAAAATTAAACAAATTTTAGCAGACTAGAAATCCCGCCCAATGAAATGTTATTTTCGGTCATATATAAATTAAACCTTATTTTATTTCTTTTTTATTAAATGATTAGGTAACTTTTTGGGTGTATCAATATGTTGTAAATAAAAAATATGTAGGTATATTTAATATAGTTATCGTGCAATATTTTCAAAATTAAAGTTAAATTAAACACCTTAATTACTTCTTCTTAGAATTTTTTTGAAACATAAAAATTTACAAGTACCTACGTTAAAAACACGAATTGTATAAAGCGTAACGCACTTTTGACAGCAACCTAAATGTAAACATCGCTATCATATATTTCACTGATATATTATTTTAGTTGACACATCATTACATTTGGTGAATGGTTAGCTGAAGTTAGCAGCTATACTGTTGGAAGAGAGCCAACCGCTAAGCATTAGAAGAGAAGAGACGGACGCAGTACCATACTTACTGTATACTTCCTTGAGCACTATTTATCTGGTTATTTTTACATTACCATTTGACATTTGACTACATGTTTAAAGTACTCAAGGAAACTTACGAGATCTAATAGAAAACTGAAAGCTTTCGCTTCGAGTCGGAAGAAGTTTATTCGCGAATAGGTCAAAGTGAAACACGTCACAAGTTAAGACAAGGACAACATCAAAGCAAGCACATTTTTTACCAAAATGAATGCAACCTAATAATCTACAAATAAAGGTACAATATTGCACAACAAATTTTTGTAAACTTCTTTTTCTTAAATATAAACTATATAAAATATATATAACAGTGTAAATATGAAAAAATAAATAAAACTAGTCGATTAAAACTTTAGTGCAGAACATAAATTAATTAATAAGCTTTTTAATAAATGTACTCTTCGCTGAAAATCTTTATTACTATGACTTACGATAGTAACTATTATTTAATCTGTGCTATGACGAGAAAGGTTTTTTGGGCAGTAATTTACTATTTTTTTTTCTCAGAAAATATTTTTTTGTATAAATCTGCCCAATTCAAAATTTTTAAATATGCACTGTATTTTTATCTAAGTTGTAATTTTACTTTAAGACTTCAAATTAAGTGACGAAAATAACCCTTTTCTACTAGGTATGTCCTCGCCTTGAGATTTACAGTTCAAGAGTTTTTCGAATTAAATACAAGAAACGTATGTAAGGAAAGATCGCAGACACGTTTTGTTTTGCTTATTATGCACACAAGGGGAGTCTCAGCAAAAAGACAAGGTGGAGGTTCAATGGAAAATGCTCAGAATACACATACCAACGTACATCTACATAACAAAACGAAGTAGATAAGTAGGTACATATGTCGGAAATTTTGGCACTCTCCCAGATTCGGTACTATCTACGACAGCACCCCTGCCGGCCGTTTCCCTTGGTTGTTGTTGAATTAGCTGTATCTTGAATCATATGAATATTACTTTAGTTTTATGCGTCCGAAGGTTTTTGCGATTGTTGCATTGTTGCCCATATAAATATATATAAAAATAGACATAAATGTTTATTTATAAATAGCAAAAAATACAATAATTAATAATTACTTATTATAAATTTTATATAAAAAATAATAAAAATATTTATCTCGCGATTGTGCTTCGTGCTACTTTTTCAGGATCAGGAAAATGCAGAAAATAAAAATAAAACACTAGCGAATAAAGTGTCTGTGGCATGAAATCCGTCTGAGATTTTAAAATCTTGTGACCAAAAACATATAACCATATATGGCTGAAATTTATTATAAAAAAGAGCATCTACTTAAAAAAATTAACTTTTAGAATAACGTATTGCTAATGGAAATACAAATATATAAGTACTTTTTTTTCCGCTTACTAAAAATTCATTTTTGGAAATATAATAAACTCTATAGAATTATAAAGCAGGCGAACGAAAAGCAGCTAACTTTCATCATTCTGAGGAACATCCCTATTGCGCATGCAGAATTGTAGGAGGGCGTTCGATATGGACGTAGTGGCTGCATTGGTCCCCAGAATGTTGCGGTGAAACTTTAATAAACTGAATCTAACTCGGACGTAATTGCGACACTGATATATTATGAGCATGACTATCAATTGTGCTAGATTTGAAAAGGAATTTCAGTGAAACTAAGTTGAAACGTTCTGGCTTTATTTCTGATTTTATTCATATCTAATCAAATTTACTTGGGTTAAAAATAAATACCTAAATTGACGCACTTGGGTTTTTGCGTCCTATTTTATAAAGATAACCTACCTATCACTCGGAGTTAAGATTGAGACTATTTACAAAGTTTTTAACTTTTTTAACTTGACTAAGACCCTATAAAATTATTTTTACAATAGTTTTATCATTCGTAGAGTTTTATGTAAAATAAATGGTTTGTTAAAAATTGACAAAGGTTCAAAGTCAACGCGGTGACTCTGTTTTGAAATTACTTGTAAGTTTTTAATGGATTCACTTGGTCAAATGACATTGGCGATTTGGCCTTCAACGCTTATATGAAATGTTTAGATAACAAATCATATCTCATAATCAGGCAAGGCAACTTTAGGTTTTCATCAAACCTTTTTTAAACGTTTCTTACGTAGACCCGACGAGAAACGAGAATTGACGTCACATTTGGTCTAGTGGCTAGTAACCCTAGCTGTTAACCAAGCGGTCGCGGGTTCGAATCCCGCTAGGGGCAAATGTCATGGATGTTTTGTATTTATAATATGTATGTATTTACAAAAAAAATGTATGTAGTATATCAACTGTCTGGTATCCATAATACAAGCATTAAGTTGCTTACTTTGGAAGTAGATGGTGCTGTGTGGAATGTGTGAATATATTTATATATTTATATTTATTTATTTATATTACCGAAAAGAGTCGAAAACGGCGGGTGAAACCGTTTGACACGGCTAGTTTCATATAAAAATGGAGATTTCTCTGGCAGTATAATTACCGACATCAAGGCTTAGGGAGCAGACGATTCATTGTTTACCTGAAACACAAAATTAAAAACATTATTATACCGCTTAAAACATCATTTATCAAACAGTTTTTCTTTGGTTACTTAATCTAAGGATATTTATTCTCATTTACATCGATATAATTTGGGGGATTATAAACAGATTAATTTAAGGTTTTTAAATATCATCTTCTACAATGTCTAGAGTAACTATATGTCAGGCTACAAAACTAAATAAGGGCAATTATTATTCGTTTTAATTAATTTTATTATCCATCTAAGGACTTGTCTATCCTTACATGTTCTTTTATTAAGTCAAAATCGAAATTGCGTTTTCCTGGTGCATTTTGTGTTTATATACGAAGGTAGCCTTGGCCGTCTATTCTCATAAAAAAACTTAGCACTATGTGTAACCATATATACCTACGTTCATATAGGTATTATAAGTAGAATACAATACAGACGGAAATTAGTATGCTTGCAATAAACAAACCAATAAAAATATCTACCCTACCCTACCGGGGGGGATTCTTAGTAGGGAAAGGTGTAATTGCTATGCATTGCTTACTCGTATTATTTAAGATTCTATAGATTGGACCTTAGTGTTTAAAAAAAATTAAACAAATTTTATAAAATTTCTGAAGAATTTTTAGTTATTACTACATTAGTACCCACGTAAGATTCATACAAAAGTAGTTTGCATGAATCTTACCTTATAAATCTTGGGTAAATGACAAAAAGTAAACTTTGTTTAATAAAATTCATTTAGTGACAGCCTTTCCTCAGCTACAATGTACAAAACCTTTTATAAGCCGAGGTTAATTTATAAACTGTGTAAGCCTATATAAAACCATGTAAGCCTATATACAATGTCTTATTATTTTAGCACGACTGCGAGCAAAAGAGCAGTCGAACGAGAGCATACGGGAATCACAAAGTGCTACGAAACCTTTTAACATTGCGAAAAATCCTAAGGAATATGCAGAGCTAGCTTCCAACAAGTCAAGACATAAGGAGAGTGTTGCATGATTGTCTTTAGCTCGGCTTTATTCCTCTCTTTGCTAGTTAACGTAAGCAGACCCTATTAGACCAATTGCATTAACATAACAGTTTTTATAAAGCTATACGTCCAGTAAACTCGACACAATAATTATGGAAAGACATTCAAGTGCGAAATTGCGCGTTGCGCGGTCACTGAACGAAAACATTGTGCACTAAAGTAGGCGTCCATTTATACCGCAATTACACAGCATATAAAATGAAAATACTACAGCAAATTGAATGGCTTGTGACAGGAACTAAATTTAGAACAACGTTACTGGTATGTTATTGTTATCATATATTACTCCATACGCTATGAGTACATCTATACTGAGTTTATATATCACTACGTAGTATAAAACAAAGTCGCTTCCCGCTGTCTGTCTGTCTGTCTGTCTGTCTGTCTGTCCCTATGTATGCTTTGATCTTTAAAACTACGCAACGGATTTTGATGCGTTTTTTTTTAATAGATAGAGTGATTCAAAAGAAAGGTTTTAGTATATAATTTACAAAGTTACGCGGGCGAAGTCGCGGGCAGAAGCTAGTCAGTAATATTAACGAAAACCGCCTTTATTCAAGAGTTTCAAATATGTTGCTTTCTCCTAGAGACAACCCACTTAAAATTTGACAAAGATTGTTACACCACATTAAGTAGACTCAGCTTCGCCACTGTTACTTACTTTAGTTAATTAGAAAAATATGTGAGAGGGGTCCTTTGTGAAATATTTTGAAAGTCATGCATCGCCAATAAACAGAACTATGTAACTTTAAGCTTCGCGTGCGACCAACGGTCATTTTATTGGGTCATTTAAGGGCGTCAGTGTATAATATGATCCCTTCGAAAGCAATTAAAACAGTAGTGCGGCTTCGTAAACAGCAATACAGTACGGGCTTCTATAGTTCTAAAATTACTATTTCATTTCATTTCTAAAATTTCACCTTCTGAAACAAAAATATTGCGAAGTGAGATTTTATTAATGCTTACCTACATCACGTAACTGAATAACAGTGTTGTCTATAAATTTGACATCCTTAGAGAAGCCTTTCATTCAAAGATAAACAGAAAAGGGAGGAACATATATATATTCAAATTGAAATACCCAGCGTAACCCACATCACACTGAAGCAATAAACCCTCAACTTACTGCCCTATAATCTAAACCTTTATACACTTAAATCCATTTATTTGCTTTGTTTTACGGTAACAATTTAAACGGCGCAACTTTACGTCCTGAAAACGTTATTTTCGTAGTGATCAAACGATTTCAATAAAATAAACAATTTAATACAATCAACGAAACACGTAATTTTGCCTGTGTGAATTAAAATTTACAAATATTTGACAAGAGTCAACATTTGTAAATTTTAATTTAAATCGATTTGTAAATTAAAATTTACAATGTCTGATTTCATTTCATTTCATTTGATTATCATTTGATCAAATGAAATCAATGAAATGAATTCAATGAAAATCATTTGATTATCAACTATATATCAGCACAACAACCAATTTTCATTTACAAATTGTAAATTTTCATTTAAAAATTGCTTTTATAAGAATTGGCTTAAAATTATGAAAATCACGCACACGCCGAGTAAGCAACAAGTTTCAAGACATTGAAAACGGCATAAACATTTGCACAGTACCGAGACTGATCAGCATTTACTAAATAGAAAGTGAATGGTCGCTTTTATAATTTGCCGTAGCACGGCACGGCACGGCACGGTAATACCGTGGGCGTCTCAAGTATTTTGCATCAAGTATCATCCACGGCATGCCGTTGCCGTGGATGATAAATTAAAAGCGTCTGCATACAATTACATACATTTTGCTTTCCTATCTTACCGTGACGGTAAAAACGTGCCGTGCCGTGCCGTGCTACGGCAAATTATAAATGCGACCAATTGGTGGTAATTGTTGGTAAGGGCTAGCCGAGACGAAGTTGTCGCGACTAGGCCGACTAGACCGGCGGCTTCGATTTTCCGGTAGTGAAATGAAACGCCTGCGGCAATGTGGCGACGCTCAGTGGGGCGGTCCGCCTAACAATGAAAACTCGTTTAGCTGAGCCGACTTATAGACGCGTAATTGACAGTTCTGCAATATCCCCGCAACCCGCACAGCCTCACCAACGGACGAACACGAAACGGGCGTCAGCTAACATTAACTTGAAGTACCATTTATCATGTTATGATTAACAGCGTTAAGATGATATCAATTTGAAATTATTTTGTTAAACCTACTTCAAGCGTAGAAAATTAAAACACACAGTATAGGTACTATATTTAGGTACGTAGCTTAATATATATGTATTATTATGTGTATCATATGCTTTTATTTACTGTAGGTACTCGTGTAGGTATATGGTATATGTAAGCGGATAATACAACAAAACATAAGTATAAAGTAAGTAAGTTTCGATTTTGTCCAAGCTCTTCAATACTTAATAACAAATAAAAATCGTTTCACAAAAAATATATGATATTATGAAGTCATCTCTATAAATCTTGATATAATCAAAATTGTTTACTTAATAAATATTCTTTCGAATAGAAAGTGTTGTAATGTACTTAGATATCGCCCTACAGTGTAAACACTTGAAACTGAAGAGCCATACAGATTTATTTATTTACACCTACATCGGACACTACCATTTAAAGGGCTACGATACGAAACAATTCAGGACAATGGTCAAGCCCACGCACGTCATATCAAACAAAACGAAGCGGTTCTTTTATAGAAAATATTTACTGAAATGCGTACGTTGTTACATACAAAAGGTACGTTTTTCTAGATGGGTTGTGAAAAACTAAAGTCACATGGACATATACACGTTTAGTAATATATTTCACATGAAACACAGTTTTTAATAGTCTAAGAGAACATAATAAAGAGGGAAAGAGGCTGGTCAGAATGGCCAGGTGCATACTATGTCGGTTGAGCTGCAACTAAAAGCAAAAGAGCATTATATTGTAAATTTCCGCTAATTATCTATGTAGGTATAGGTGAGCAAGTGGTAACATTAGATACACCTGTCACAAGAATTTAGCACGTGCCGTCAATACGCTTGCCCATAATGATATAGTCTTCCCGAGAAACGGTAGCCGTTTATTATCCGGCCGGTGTACTGCTAATAATGTAGTAGATGCGGTCCACCCACGCGACTGGCGCATAATGGTTTTAAATTATTAGTGTGATCGTTGTATTATGTAGGATCAGTCTTATATGTCTTTCCATGTGCATACGATTACAAATCTGATCATTTACGAGAAACATGTGAAAAGCAATAAGATGAAAATTTTTCCTCCATTTATAATACTATATGTTAATAATGTTAGCCCGCAACTCCGTCCTCTGTGAAAAAGAAAATATGTGAATAATATAACGCCTGACATCTTTATCGCTGTAAAGACGGTGCCGCCACCACGGCTACTAAGGCGCCCATTTTTTAATATTTTCAGACGATTCTCGATATATTTTTTTCAGTTATCAGGAAAAAAGTTTCCATTATAATACAGGTAACAAACTATTTGTATGTCAAACTTCATCTAAATTCGTTCAATAGTTTTAACGTGAAATAATAACGAAAATACATAACATACACCCAGACGCCCAGGATCCATCCTAAAAACCTTAAAAATTATATTAGTAGGAAGTTTTTTAGTCAATCACGCCCATGGGAAGTCGAGAGAAAAGCTAAAGAATACATGTGACAGTTTTTGAATAGACCTTGTCCAGTATACCAACATATCTTTATGAAATCCTCCAACTGTTTGCATTATATATAGGTACGTAAGCTGTTCAAAATTGTGTCATTCGCACTAGAGAACTAGTGTTTATTTTGAGATCCGGGAAATTGGTTCAGTCGCGAAAACACGAAGAGAATCCAATGGGACACTTTCATTACTGCGATGTCCGGTGGCAACGGTTCAATGTCCGGTTCGTTCTATTTTTACCAACACTAACACCATATAACACACACAACAAGACGCCCTCTGCACATACGCTGCGATTCTAACAATGCGCCAGTTTCCGGATCACACTGACCTTTCAATTCACAAACTATAATTAAAATTATTATAAACTAGCCCCCGACTTTCTAATCAGCCTAAACATAATACCTGCTGTAAGTTGTTAAGGAGTTCGGTGTCCCGCAGACTACTTGATGCTGCAACATCAGGTCAAGGTTATCATGGAAATACCACCGAAGTAACAGTATACCAAATTTTACATAAATCGAACATTTGGAATTTTGTAAATCACTTATAAATTATAGGTAAGAACAATATAAAAAATACGGATTAAAATCGGTTTATCCGCTTGGGAACACGTTTCCACAAACAAGAAACACACACACACAAACACCAATTCTATAACATCCCTCGACGGTTAAAAAGAGGCCGAGTTTGCTAATTCAATGCCAAAAATTACTCATTCACTTACATCAAAAAGTGAGAAAAGGTTCAGCTGTGAGTTAGGCTTAAATTAATTACCATTTCCAGAGTCACGTATAGCTGTAACTTACTTAATGAAGCCGTTCAAGTCGTTAGTCAGAAGCTCGCGATGCACCTCCGTTACTGTCCACTCATTAAACTCGTTAAAGAAAAATTGAGTTAACCAGATTTAAAATTTACAAGACTCGCACTAAGTAAGTAATTGTTTACTGTTTCGAACAACTGTTTCTACTCTTAGTGGAACTTTTACTCTTAGTAGATAAGAAAAGATTCACAATAATTTTTTCTTCTTCTTCTTCGGTCTCACTCTTGACAGAGTGGTCGTGGTCATCATTTCAGGTGTTGGTGGCAAGCTTAACAACACGCCGCCATTCCTCTCTGATGGCGCTTAGCGAAGTTTAATTGTGAATTTAATATTGTATACGGAAATAGGGTATCATATAACTCTATCGCTTTATTTAATAACAAGGGATTCACCGAATAATTAGAGAGTTCTGAATTCATTTTTGGTAATTTTAGTTAATTCATTTCAGGTATTAAAGCAGTATTCATTATAACCAATTTTAAGGCCAAAATGACTATGGAATGCTTTAAAATTATAATAATGTTAAAGCACGTCGCGTCGTGGGTCTGTTGACTGAGACGAATATTATTTAAATAATAATTATTTTAATAAAGGGATTTTTTTTGAATGATTTTTTTGAAAATTTATTTAATCGTACAACTCCCAATGTTAGATTATTTATTTTTCGTGTTAAAGTAGTTTCAAATCACAATGGAAAAGTTTATTCAAAGAAAACTGCAGCCTTATCTGCGTAAAGTGAAGTAATTTGTCTAGCAAAGGAAGGGAATGCAAAAGTTAGCACCCTCCGCCTCAAATCGATAATTTCGTCTCAGCCGCGGTTGCGATTCTCTTCTACCGAGTTTGTGGTACTTATTTTTTTGATGAAGAACACGTTCACTCGTAAAAGTTATATATATTCTTATACATACTACAAGTATGTAAGCTATCGAATAGCTGAAGACCGAAAATGAAACCTTTAAGTCAAAATACTTTTCTTTTCAATTGTTTTCTTTTTTTTTTGTAGTGTTAAACTGCTAATAAGATATTTTTTGTAATTTCACTTTTAAAAAAATATTAACACATGCAAAATACACTACATCTACATATTCTGAATATGATATTCATATACACTAACAAAAACCTTCAACCTGTCTGTCGACCTTACATTAAAACATATATTACGATATACTATACTTGCTAGTGGTTAAAAGCAGATTTTGGTTCAATCGTGCTAAATCAATAAGATTAGACAATGCGTAAATTTTGAGACTAACTCCAACATTTGTAATGTGAACATGGCGCCTATGTTTAGTCATAATAACAAAACATTTATATGTATAATGTATAGGTCTTAGTGAAATATCACGTTTCAACGAGGCTATTCTAGTCCCCCAGACAGACGTCTGTAGGGGAGTAATCCTAGATATATAACTACGTGAAGAATGCACGCAATGACAAGAGATCTCTTACAAACCCTTATGAAAATGACTACTCGTTATTCTATACATAACAAGACCATATACAACTAGATAAGACAAATCGATTATTGTTCACATGTACCTATTAAAATAACAACCAACATTTACCACAAAGATGAGATTGTTATTACTGCTCAATTTATTGTTGAGTTTGTTTGTTGATCAAATTGTTTTATTTTGAGTTATTTTTTTAAATCAATTTTATAGTTTTGACAGATACTCAAAGTTTTATTAATTTTGACGTATTTTCATTACAAACTTGTTTTCATTTAATTTCATTTATTGAAGTGAAAAGACAAATAAGGTATAAATGGTATGGCAACATTTTAACATTGGTGAGCAGATATTTAATTAATTTAATACAAATAATTAAGATATAAATCATTCAATAATGACATACCTACACCTAATTTTTTCAACTTCGTCCGCGTAACTTTATAAAATATAGCCTATATGTTACTTGTTGATAATTAGCTTCTTAATAGTGAAAGAATTTTTCAAATCGATCCAGTAGTTTCGGAGCCTATTCAATGCAAACAAACAAACAAACAACCAACGATTCAATCAAATCTTTCCTCTTTATAATATTAGTATAGAATTATAGATAATGTACCTACTATAAATGAGTGGAAGGAACTTTGTCAATCATTTTCTTTTTTAATATAGGATTGGTTTTTAAAACAGCTTTAAAACTATAAACTATTAGAGGGCACGTGCATATTTTTCAGTCATCAGAAAAGGGGTCAAAAACCCCTTTTCTGATTCAATCAATTCAAATAATCAGCGCCGCAAATAGGTAGCTCTTGGTTCGACGACTTTGGATAGAGAAGTGAATAGGTAATATAATTAACCCCTCTCGATGTTACGTTTAAATGAATTATGTATGTTACTCGACCGTTTCAGTGAAGTATGAAAATTAAATTACGTTCAAATTAATTATGACCATATGGGCTGTATTGAGTGTATTTAAAGATAGCCTGTTTATTTCGAAGGTTAGTCGATACGAGCTTGCTATCACTTGAATAGTTTTCTTATGTTTTCAATGAATTTATTTAGGTTTTAGGGAGTGGTATTTGGCTACATTAATTTATGTTATGTTCAAGGATAAGGACAAATTTACGAAGAATTAAACAAGGGCGCCATACCACAGCCGGCAACAAAGCAAAAGTAATAAACCTCATTTCAGCTGAACAGAAACATAAATAAAAAAACTTTTTTAAAGTAGGAATTCCAGCAAATACGAAGAGCTCACAAAGGTTTTAATATAGCAATTCTAAATAGAACTCAAACGTTAAATAACAAAGTTTGTATAAAGTATTATAATTAATATCTGCTTCGGTGCTCTATTTTGATTAAATGTGTACTTTCAAAACGGAATCTTAATATTTTATGAGTACGTTAGGAATTGTGGTATGAATAAAATAAAGAAATATATTATTTGTATAACAACACTATATAATCACCATGTAACAAAAAAATCAATTAAGTACTTTGTCTCAAACTAAGTACTAAACTAAGTGACCAGATTAGGTTAGGTTAGGTTAGGTTAGGCTAATAAATTCCATCTATTACCAACCAACCGACAAACCACACTGTCCACTCTATGCAAATATTACTAAAAAAGGTGAATTTGTCATAGTGAATTAAATCAAAAATATTATAAGAATTTCATAGAAAATTCCATAGAATCGTTATACTGATACGTGAATATCTGCACATTTTACGATCTGCACATTTTGCGTAGCCTGCACATTTTGCGACTTGCACATTATGCTATGTAACCAATAAAACTTCAAGTCTCTAGTTTGTTTGTGAATATTTTTTTTTTTGTTTTTTGAAAGGTTTTTGAAGCACTTTACAAGCTTTAGTTAACACAAAAATATTCGATAAAATAATTTGATCGTTTTTTTTTTCTCCAACATTTCGACCAGTGAGGAAACGTAATAGTAATATTAATAAGTATATATAAGGAAAACATGAAAGTATGATTCTTAAGGATTTTTTACATAAATTCGTAGATAAAAACCTAAATTGGTAAACAATATTATAATATTACAACTTAAACCAATTAAACGATACAAACTTATTGTTTTAAAGAAAATCACTTTACCTTCATTTTTCAAAATTTATAATATAAGTGAAATTAAAACATAAGGTAATTGTTAGGACATTGGCTCATTAAATTTATCATATTTTACTTAACACACCTATTCATTCCTTTTTACTATAACATATGAAGGAAATGATATGGTTATTACAAAAAGCAGCGGAAAACTCTTTTTGTGCGAATAAACATATTTTTGATAAAATATAAATAGAAGTAAAAAATAAATCTTCCAATCTGGCCTGGGAAAATTTTAATTGCATAATTAACATATCGTGCAGTTGAGTACCCAACGTCACGAAAACACACATAACCGACTTACTGCGGGACAATAAATTCTATTTTGGGTTAATTTAAAACATGTTTGGAATAATTAAACGTTTTCGCGACAGAGCTAATGCGAGAGCAATACATTAAAAAAGGGGGTTATTATATTATTTTGTTAGTAGGTAGGTACGATTTTCTAGTTATCAATCATTTTTGCAAATACCACACTATTTTCTAAAACAAGTTAGGTATACAAAATTATGTCAAAAAAGTGTCCGTGAGCCAGTCTTTAGTCTTTTGCAAGGTGTTGGTTACTGTCGCCAAACAGTGTATAAAATTTAGACTGCAAAACGCAGTATTCCCTGCCACTAACTAATCTCGGAAATGTAGTTATAAAATTTTAAACAAAATTTAGTATAAAACTACAAAAATACGCTGGTGTTTTATTTTATATCTCTAGTGAGCAAGTATAAAATTTGCAACACTCATTGTATTCGCTTCATACAATATCGTTCCGGGCTACTGATACAGTCTGAAGTTAAAATGAAAAGTTTACTGAAGAGCGCTTTCTCCTATGAGACTCATTTCTAAATATATTACAAGGCGTCCGCTTGTCTCGCTTAAAGAGCTCGGGATTTAAATAAGTATACCTCAGTGTAAAATATAGGTACATCTGTGTAAACTTTGCAAAGTTTATTTTACCAAGTAAAATGAAATGTGCATGTTGAAATTCTGCAAACGAAACCGCTGCAGATAAGAAAATTGTTTCCACAATAAGTAGTAATAGGTTTCAAAGTTTATTCAAATTTATAGATAGATATAAAATGATAAGTATTTAATAAATATATACTAATATTATAAATAAAGTGAAAAATTTGAATTTTTATTTGTAATGAATAAACTCAAAAACTACTGGACTGATTTTGAAATTCTTTCACTAGTTACTGAAATATGAAATCGACATACTCATTAATTTAGAAAAATAAACAGAACGGGATAGGACATTTATTTGACAAAAAAACTGAATTGTACTCATATTTAATTGTATGCAAAATTTTACATACAAAATATTGTAACAACATACTCTCATAAGAGTACTTTTTTTATTTTAAACAAGCAGTCTTAGATTTTTAATAGTCTAGGACTGCACACTTAGGGCTTGATTGCATTGCGTGTTAAGCACTGGTTAAGTATGAATTACAACATTAACGCGAAACACTGCAAGATTTTGATGAACTCTCTAATATTTATTATTATTACTAAATTCAACAGAATGCTTATCGCACTTTATTCGGCATCCCCACACAATGCAACCTGCTTCTCTCTCGAATCAGACGGAGGGTCGCGGCCGCCAAAACGAAACAAAATCGTTAATATTGATTTTGGTGTTGAGGACAATCAATTCGAAAGCTATGTCTCCGTCACAGTTAAATCGGCGACATCCGCTTCTCTCCCCCACAAATAATAATCTATCTATATACATTTCCAACAAATATCAAGTTCACTACATCTATGAGAGGAATGAAAGATTCTCGTCTCTTATCGTGGTTATATATTTATTTTTAAATATTTAATGGCAATACACATTTGTGGGAACAGAGAATTAAATAAATAGCTACGACAAAATTTAATTCATCTGTCGTCATCTAGTCGTCATATACTATGACGACTATATTATGTATATACATTATGTCATTATGTATAATACATAATCCTATAAATTAATGTATTTACTTAAAAATAAAAGCATCCCAAGTTACTCCTTATAACATCAGCTATCTGCCAGCAAAGTCCCGTCAAAATCGGTCTAGCCGTTTAGCAGATTAGCCGGGACCAAGGAGGATTGCCGGGACAAACAGACACAAACAATAATTTTGACAATTGTTTTTATATATTTATAAGTACTTTTATTTAATTTTAGTAAAAATCAATTATTTCTACGTTACAAACAGATACCTACTTTAAATTTATTTACATATATGTATCCTTAGTTTATTTTTTTTATCAAATCTGCGACAATGCATTAGATGAAAATATTGTCTCTGTAGTTTTTTATTTTAATAAGGAGTATAATTTATGTCAAGGGCGAAATGTTTCAGAGTTAGTTCCACACGTCGATAAATATAGCGTGGTCAGAGCTCCATTCATCGCACACCCCTTCCGCGTCTGTGCCCAACTGCACTCACTACGTCTACCCCATGCAAGCACTGCATTGCGGAACCAGAACTATATTTCATTCCATGAACGCGAAATGTTACTGTTATTAAATGGTTTCTATTGTTGAAATGGTAAATTTTATTACAAGCTTAACGAACCGTGATGTCATATCTTAGACGGTAATACGATTAACTCTACCACAGGGGAAGATGTCTAGTTTGTGAATAAATTAAGTAGAATCAAGCTATTTGAATTAAGCCCACTATGTTTCATTCTATTCTATTAATAATTCAAGTTTAAGACGGGCTTTAATAACAGGCACTGAATAAAGGTGTTTAAATAGTTTAAAATTTTTAGGCAATAAATTATTTAATACAGAAATTTATTAAGGCTGATTTTATAGCTGAAATTGAAATTCTATATTTTGTTTTTATTGTGGTAACACTATGTTTAAATACATATGAAGATTTAATAATAGTTTAGTAATAATAAAAAATACAATAAAATTAACAAACTCAATCAGTAATAATCTTAATATTAATTAATATTTTAATAATAATATAATAGGTTAATAGGTTAATATTATTTTTTTTGTAATTTTTTTTAGAAAATAAATTTTATAACATTGTCACAGCTAACTTTTTCCAAAAAAATGGATTAAAAGTTAACAATGCAAAATTACTAAAAACATTGCGATAAAATATGCAAAGAGGATAACATTCTAATTGTGTTTGGCCGAAGGTTGATTTTAATTTTCGTGTACACACTCCAGTCGAGATTTAGCTCTCGCTTGGATTAGGTAAAAATGTTTTTCTTTCTCTTAAGATAAGATCTTCTTAAGGTTAAAACAATAGTGTCAAATTCCCATATCAAAATTTGTTAAAGATTGTTATGGAAATTGTTCCAGGCAGTTTTTACAAAGGGGACAATACTTTGAGCTGTTTATTTTAACTAATCAAAAATATTTTCTATAATTGCCAACTTCTATGCAATCTTTAGTCTGAGTACTAGCTCAATTATAAGTTAAAAGTTTTATTATGAAGTGTAGTGATTGGAATGTTAAGTTTGTTTAATTAAATAACAAAAAATGTAATGCAACGAATCGTATGTATCTCTTAAAGCTTTCCTTCAATAGAACAGACAGAATGTTAATCTATAAATAGAAACATAACTTATAAAATTGTTTGTCTTCGTTTTTTGTTCTTTCGTAATAAAATGGGGCAAAAGTAGAAAAAGTTAAGGCCTACTTGTGTCGTCATTTCGCATACAAGATTTGTTGTAGGTACGTCGCGTGCGTCCAACGATATTTCTTATAGAATATACCGATATATCACGCCGCCCCTCGATAACGTACTTCCGCGTTTCCGCTGAACAGACGATTACGTTCCTTGGACGGCTAGTAGGATTCGAGACGTGAGACTAAATAAATAAACTACCACCATTACGAGAAGTCACGCATTCTACGATTGTGACGGCTGTTAATGTATTAAGTAGGTACTACCTATTTTTAGGGTTCCTTTTGAAACGTCACTTACAAAGTTTAATAGGAGTAGAAGTTCTTTTTAACATCCGTTAAACTTCATGGCATATATTCTTATGGTTGTCTATGTAAAAATAATTTACCTTTTTGTGTTTTCAATCCGAAGCATTATTTTTTGAGGAGTGTTGCCAAAAGATATATGGCGCTGAAACGTGGCCTCTAAAACTATAGGCCTCGTAAGAAAGCTCAACGAGCAATGTAGAGGGCTATGCATGAATTTACACTGCGAGATCGCGTCAGAAATGAGGAGATCCGTAGACGTACCAAAGTTACCGACATAAGCCGGCGGATCACTAAGTTCAAGTAGCAATGAGTAGGCAAGTGCAGCGTAGGACGTCCACCCACAAGGTGGTCAGACGTCCTAATAATAAAGGGCCAACAAAAAAGTTTTTTGATTACAAATAAAAAAACTTATACCAAATACCGAAATACAAAAAGCGCGTGCGAAGTTGCGGGCACAGCTAGTGTTAAATTTAATGTGTGTATTATTGATTGAGTCTTTCTGCCCTTGATTCTTTTAGTAGTAAGTGAATTTATATAGTGAGGGGAACATTTCAGGGGAGATATACGTCAAAGACAATCGCAAGAGAAATCAATAGCTTCATTTAGACACACGGGGAAGGTAACTTATCTCTACTTACAACACTTATTAGGTATACCTACATATTCGCGTTACGATCGCAGAAATATATCCGCATTACGATATAAAAGTAAGTAACAGTTATCTTTATATATTTTTTTCATATAATAATATGAAGCAGAGTAAAAACGACTAAAAAGTATATATATTTTTTATATTAAATTCGTCAGACAGGCTGACAGTCTACTTGATGGCCGTCGTACAAGCAACGCCAAAGGTGCTTCAAGGTGTGCTGCCGATCATAACAAACTAAAGATTAGGAATTAGGAATCACTGAAACACAACAGCATACATGCTTATTTATTCACGGTGATCTTCTGTAAGGGATCGCCAAACGAGCTACCCAACGCAGATGACTCTGCCACTGCTAAAAATTCAATTAAATATCTATCCTAGTATCTATCTAACAACAAATTCATACTTTTTACTTTAAACCAGTATTGCCTGATATAAAATATATCGGTTTTTATCTCAGGTCCTTAGAATAAAGTCAACATCAGGGTAATAGAATTTTCGCGCATTTTTTGATATTCGCGTACCTCTTACTTTTATTATCTTTGTTTAGTCTGGATTCAATTTATTTTTAGTATCTTTAATATAATTTCTGCTTTTACTAAACTTGTTTAGAATACCTAAGTTATTGGTAAATTGAAAATATTATAATCAGATTCAAATAAATTCAATCTAAAGAATACCTATATTATGGAAAAAATAAATGTATTTAAGCAACATAAACTAAAAATTGTAGTTTTCAACATCCAACTTCACATAAAAAATTGAATCAATCAAATTCAACTAACTTTCAATCGACTTATAATCAATTATAATATAATTAAAATTAGAGACGTCATATTAAAGCAAGTATTTGTGTTAAATAAATTGTAGACATTAATCACTAAAGTCCTAACTAATAACATACCTACCATTAAAACCAAAGTAAACTTGAAAGGATTAATATACACAGATAATAATTTGACACGAAATCCAAAACTTACTAAAGATAGTCAATTAACGTAATGAAGTCATCAAGATCTCAATAAAAGAAGAGCGTGATAAAAGTTATTAACGCTGATGTGTCTTAGCGACCTTAATTTCTTATCGTTGAGCGAGAGGAAATATTGTAGCCAAGCCACCCTTGAAATCGCTTCCCCGCTGCGAGGGCGCCCGCGGTATTGCAGGGCGCGTATAGGCGAAGGCGGGGTATGGCGCGGGTGGAAGCGGGGCGAGGAACAAAAGCGGCGGCCGTTGACACGAATCTCTCTGTTTATGTATCCCATCGGATTTTTTCCCTACGCGTTTTGCTGTGCAGTGCATGGATGTGATGTGAAGCGTTTGCTCACAATGGACTGTTTGGATTTAGTGCAATCACTATTAGATGCAATGGATTCATATTTATTTTTATTCTCATAAAAAATTTATAATCAATAAATGGCTTTTAACTATTATAATAGTGTTATAATACTGTTGAATTCGCTGCCAAAAATGCCAAATCTAAATAAATAAAAAATAAAACATGGTGAAAACCACATCAAAGTTCGTTTTATGGTTGAAAGAGTTAAGGGTTTAGAAGAGTTATATACACACAGACAGAAAGTTTCATAATAGAAACATTTTGCGTTTGTGTAGATAGTACCGAGCTGGTACCAAGCTAAACTAATCTATTATTTTGTTACATTGTGATTATTCTGAAACAATACGTATCCGTCTGTCAATGTGCAACGCATCAAGCAACTAACCGTTTAACTCATGTTTAAGTTTAACGTTTGTTTATTTATATAACAGGGCATTATCCATACTCGCATTTAAACTCTCCGTTACCGTTATACGGCGCAACAGATATAAATATGAGATCAGTATTCATTCATGTTAATTGTTATAGGTAACTCTCGTGTCTCTTGTATATATTGTCTAAACTCTAACGATTAGATTCTAATGACGTTCATTATAGTAATTCTACCGAATTAACAGGGTCAGTTCGATTCACTTATCTATTGTAATTATTGTTAAATATTTTTTTTATATGAAGGTAAGCAGGCAAACTAACAATCCAGGTGATGTTATGTGTTTTTAATAAGTTAAAAGAATAGGGCCTAAGTAAGTCATAATAAAATTATTATATGTATAATATAATTTACACTTGAATATGCTACAGCAGTTACGATAATATAGTCTTATTCTTTTTATAAGAGTTTTTATTTTCTTGCGTTTAGTAAAGTCTTTAATCAACCTTTTAAAAGAAGGAATTCTTAAATTTCTTGCAAAACTTGCAATACTCCATCTTTCTTTTTATTTAAAACCTAACAATTCATCGGAATAATGTTATATAACTCACAATACTACTGCCATAAAAATTGCTACCTGCATTCACATAAATTGAGTATTACTGCACAACAATTCCATCTCATCAAGATTATATTAAGAGATCCAATTTTGAGGTAGAAACGTGTGGGCGCGAGAGTAGGTATTATAGAAGTTGAAATCGGGTCAAACATGGGAACACATTTCACAGAAATTCACCATATGTGTAACAGAGGGTTCAAATTCAGTCATTTGTAACCCACTGCGGGCGAAGTAATTAACACGAATTAAACAATTAAGTCAAGTGCTCTGTCACTGGAACCTACTCGAGTAATTATTATCAAATGAAAGATTAAAGGCCAACACAAGACCATAAAGTCTCGGAAAAAGACCTATATACACATTTAATCTCTCGATTCGTCAATTCTAGCAGATATATGAAGTGCTTTAACTTCCGTGACATTTCACATTTTATCTATGACTAGCTGGTGCCCGCGACTTCGTCCGCGTTCTTAATGAAAGGTACCCTATGTCCTTTCTGCTGTCCCGGACAACGTGTATGCTAAATTTCATTGTGATCGGTTCAGTAGTTTTTACGTGAAAGAGTTACAAACATCCATACATACATCCATAGATCCATACAAACTTTCGCATTTATAATATTAGTACAGATGGGTGTTCCCAACATTGGTACCAATTTATAACAATGTGTAAATACTCTTGAATTTTTCAATTTAGTTGTTCATTTAGTTGGTGGCCTTAAAAAAGACATACAAAATACATAAAAACATGTATGCCTCTATAGTAAGTGGAAAGAGAATAGCAGCCACGCGTCTCGTATCTCTTTGTTTAATACTCGTGGTGTAGAGACGTTGCCTTTCATAAACGCCGCCCCATATACCGCCCACCACCCGGTTAAATCTGAAACTTCCTATAAATCGTCTATGTGGGGGTATATATAACTGGTTACGATTGTATATATGAGAAGTTGACGAATTTGAATATGTAGTGCCTTAATAAAGGCAGTAGTAATACTCGTAATAGGCACTGAACTGAACAACCAACCCTCACGAGTTAACAAACTTTTCCACTATGACAACGACAGTGATGTGTACAATTACAAAGCTCTTTCTACGAATATGTGTTTATAATATTATGATGTGTTTAATGCGTGTCTACCATAGACAAGCGTCTACAGTACCATACAACCTGTACATCGCGGGCTGGGAGTGAGAGGTCCCAGCTGGCATTAAGGGCTCGTCGCCCGCCTAGCATCACCGAATCAACCGACGAGCCAAATATTTTTGATAAAAAAAAAATTAAAAAGTAATTCAATTAATAATGTCCAACACCAACACTTTACTTGTCACCATCTTTGCCCTTACAATAAAGCTAAAGAAAATTTTTCCCTAAAGAATCTTATGAATGTTTGTTTATTTTCAACTACTTAGTTGCAATTTTAAATTGAAATATTTATTTTTATACGTTAAGGCTCGACAGAGACAGAGAGGCTAACAGTTCACTAGATGACACCAAGTGCACTGCCTAATAGTAGGATTAGGACAGGGAAATAGGCTCTGGCATATTTTTTTTTTAAATAGTAAAAGCAATATCACATGCTTGCGAACTTATGTTTTCTTAGTTATTTCAATTTTAAGGGAAGTGTAATGTCTGTGTTAAACGGGTTACCAGATTATTTACGGTTCTAAAACTTATTAGAATGTAGAAGTGGTAACGAAATATAAAGAAAATCAGGAAAACAAAGCACATTCGTATAACGCTAATGAGCTAATTTACATATAGATGTAAAGCCCGTACTCGTCGAGTTTACCTATTTGTTCGCGCACAACATTGCCACCATTCAACGTGAAGAGAATCTTGATTTTTACGGTGTTTTTTTTTTTATAGAGAAAGTATAGGGTTTTCCGCCATAAATATGCATTGGTGCTGAATGGACGGACCGGACCTACTTGTACTGCTGATTTTTTTTTTGTATTATTTGATAATACAAAAATATGTTTTTGATAAATTTGATATTAACAAAATTTTATCTGTTTGTATTGCAACAAAAGTTGAATATATATTTATTTCAGACAATATAGTCACCCTTAGGAAAATATTCTTTCTTTGTAATGTTTTTTTTTTTTAATGAAATTATTTGAAAATACTTATAGATGAAAAAAATTCAAAATTTTTATTTTACTTTGGAACTTTGATAAATAGATTGTCATTTATATTTTTAATATCTAAGAATATAAAGTCGATTAAAAAAAGGTATAATGTGTATGCAAGCCAAACAATCGTGACTTTGATGGCAAAATTGTAACGTTTCTTGGAAAAAGTAAGTAAGTGCTTCCCTTTCTGTTTTACAGTGGTCTCGTAAAGTTCCCACAATAGTAGGATCGTGACCGCCGCAACGATCAACAGTGACGATAGCTCTCTACTCAGCCTTACTGGCTCACTTTCGGCTTGAACCTGTACGTACTTCGTGCGGGGATTAATTGTATAATGTGACCGTAATCTTATTTAGATCTCAGTTCCATTTACTTCTTATTAGATAAGGTTAGCGCATTAGTAATGGTACTTCGCCGAAGTATCAAGATGCGAGTCTTTTCTGGTAACTTTTAGTGCCAGATTGCCTTAATAAATTTTGTTAGTTAACAATCATGTGAGATCTATTAAATTAATATATTACTTTTGTGTTATTAATTAATTATACACGTGTGTGTATGTTTGTTTATTTAGTTGAAGTGTTAAATCGTAAACTATATGTAAGATATCGCAAAATACTGAGATTAAATACGTATAATACTGAGCCTTGCGATCTCAATAGGTATAAAAAAAAACTAGGTTTTCAACTAGCTCACCTAGCTCTCTTCGTAACAATCGTTGCCTATACGGAATTCGTTTTAGCTTTTCTGTGATATTGTTATGTAATTTCCATTAACAATGTTTTCTTTTAAATAAACATGTTTTTAAAAATATCTATATATATTTTTTTAAGTCAGGAACGATGAGAAATGAAATAAACTTTTACCTACGAAAAATTCATCATACTTAGTACAATATTCTTAGGACACTCTGAAGTAACAATTCTTGTAGAAGCATTTCGAGTTCTCATCTATCAGTTGCTTCATCTAGTATGTAGGTGTTATATCGGCGTCCACGGCGGTCGTAATGATACACGTGATGCTATCAGAGCTGTGAGGTGTGAAATGAAAAAGGTAACAAAAAAGTTTCTACTCCTGTTTCTATTATGGCTGATAATCACTAAACTCTAAACATTAGTTTGCGTAGACAATTAACGCTGTGTTTTGTTTTTGAAAAATGTATCTCACGCTTACATACCTACCTACTATTTCTAACTGTTTACGAGGAGTCATTGTTTTTCATCTCAATATTTATCATCAGACAAAAATGTACGTATTTTTATTAACTAGCGATCCGAAAAAGGTTTCGAACGAATATATTTTTTCTGAAAATTATATAAACAAACCTTCCTCATTTATCGCTCTTTCCATGAATCAAAACATTAAAAGCAAATAATTGAAACGAGTAATTTGATATTGAGTATGAAATATATGAGTATAAAATAATGTCAGTAGATAGCATAATATTTGCTGTCCAGCAATAACAACGTCTTATCAAGTTCATAGTAAGTGACTGTTTTTTTTTTTTTATTATCAGTATAAATTATGTCAAAAATATTATTAAAACATAAAGTTTGTATTAACTTAAAACTGTAATAATTGATACTTTTGATAACCTAATAAAATTAAACAAAATCTTATCATCACACGGAAAATTTCAAGCATATTGCTCCTCAAGATTAGCCACACACATCAAGCTAGGGTAGAAAACAGGTATGGTGTGCATCCAAATCAGGAGCCACTTTGAATATAGTTTAGACAGATGTCCTTTTTGAAAGTTCAACCCAGTAAAAACGATAACATCTCAACCATGACTTCATAATGTCAACGTGGCTCATCTAACAGCTTTCAACTAAATACGTTATTACAGCTAAATTCGTTCACCAATAATTTCGTCAGTTGTGCTATTGCAAATACTTGCAAACACTTACTCTGTGTCACGAAAATTTAATTGAACGGTTTGTTATTCAGGTTCAGGGTCAGATGGAAGGCTGTATAATATGCCTGTAACCTACATCTAAAGACAGGCGAAGACATCATGCATAACTAGATTTGCTACTGAACGGTTTAATTTTTTAACAAAACATTAAAAGTGCTTTTGTAACGGTGTTACTGTGGGAGTGACAACAGTGGTGACATGGGCGTGTCCACTTTATGACTGTGGGACGCAGTGTGAAAAAATAGTTTTTAAAATAGGTATCATACTGATAAATATAATTCTGTTTTATTAACCTTTTTTAATAATCTGTAAGAATTGTGAGCAAGTGAAAACTACTTAGTCATTTTTCAAAGATACATTGATTTAAATCACAGCTCTTGTCATTACAATAAATCACCGCAATAGGTATTTTCATCAAATATTTACTAACAAATAGACAAGGCTATTCACAGCTTAATAACATTTGTAATGAAAATGATAGTTGTTATGATAAATATAAATGTGATTAATTTTATGTAATTTTAATTATAGAATTTAAAGTTTCTTTTCATATAACTTATCAAGGTCGACAGCGCATTTGCAACCCTTAGTAAGTTACGACAGTTTGCCACCTCCTTCAAATTTACCATATTCCTCCGAAAGGAATAGATAACCCTTGAACGGTTTTTATAAAACTTGGTATGCAAATTGATCTTATCCTTGTTTATATATTTTAATTTTTATGCCACAGTATTCTCTATAAATGACAATAGATGGTGCGAGTACCTATAGGCGCATGAAAGAGCTAATTAATATAAGGCGAAAGAATCTATTTCGCTTTTATTTACACCATAAAGAAGAATTTACAAGAATAACCAGCGAACATATAAACCTGTTAACACGAGAGCTCAATACAGTGTCATGTTTCCATGCGACCGCACATGATGCATATTGTGCCCGTATTCCGTAATTGAGCGGTCCACTTCCTTCCGGAAACGCGCCTGCGCTTGTGCGGTGCACTCGTATAGAAAACCGAATTCGATAGCAAATATACACTTTTTAAATGGATTGAAAGTTATTGCTTTCGATAGAATTTTCAATTTGACTATTGTTGGGCTTTTTTTTTTCATTGCAATAAAGATATGCAACGAACGTTCCACATTGTGATTTCGACCAAAACTTAGTAAGTATATTTAAATTTCAACTTATGTGCTAAATGTGTTATGCTGATTTAGCTATCTAAAGACTTTGAGGTAGGGTGCATTTTTTTTCTTTTAATTCTTGTGTTATTGATTTAAAAAAAATTAAAAAAATAGCCCATTTTGTATCTACATAATGAGAAAGTCGAAACATGAAAGTCCTCAAGAGACGGTTACCCCACCGAGATAAGCGCCTACTTTCGATTTTAAATGTAAATAAGTACGTAGTTGTGATACTTGTGACATAATTTAGCAAACTATAACCATATTTGTCTGCAAAATATTTTGACAAAAATTATAGATATATCAAAATGGCAACTGATTATAACTAAAAAACTGATACACGTTTTTGAGTGATTACAACTAGTCCTCTGATTCTCTGCTTTTTAATTTTGACGGATACGTAACCGCTGAGTATGGCTAGGCAAAAGCTAGCTGGCAAAATGTTAAAACCTTTACATTTTAGGTACGCCATTGCGTCATTTTGTAAAAAGAATTCTTTCAATATTTTACACAATAAAAGTTTTGTGTCTATTTGGCAGCGTGTTGGTATTGGGTTCGCAATTGTTCAGTGTCGCGGTCGTCCCGCCGTGTGCCACGCCACCGATCGATGCCTGACCCCGTGCAATGTCGCCTTCGGCTTTTACCGCCGCCGTCTCTTTTGTACCTTGTGAGTTCACAGTGTGCTAAGCGATTTAGTTTCGCTATACGATAATTATAACAAGTTAGATGTAAGTCGCACTAACAGTATTACAGCATTGGCGATAAAATAGGTCTGTTTTCGGAGAAAAATTGTCATTTCATTCCATGTTCGTATTCGATGCAATATTCGGTTGATTTATCTAATGATTACCGAAGAGTTAAATATGATCAATCTCTATATATATAAAAATTTCGTGTCACTAAACTACTGAACCGATTTTGATAAAACTTCGTAACTATATGTGTAATTTGGTACAACTTAAAAGATAGGATAGTTTTTATTTTGAACCCGGGCGAAGCGGGGAGCGTGTAGCTAGTAGGTTTACATATTTGATATCAGAGTTTATTCTAATAATCCGCAGATCAATTTCTTAGAAAGTTAATAAAATCAATAATACATATTCCATAAAAAAGAACCGTATCCTCAGTTTCTTTCAGGGTATCTTCTCAGGATCGTCGTCATCACCGAGCAATAAACCTAATACTGGTTTTATGCTTGGTGGTCATTATCTCGGCAATTTTTTTCATATTTAATGAATAAATTTTTCTACAAACCCTATGAATGTTAACGTCATTTTCATCCGCGAGAAACATTCATCAAAAAGTTTCACGTTGACGATGATTCGTTTAAAATTTAAATTACAATACCAATATTAAACTAGGAATATAGAGAAGAATACATGCATGTTTCATGTGTAAGCAATCATAGTTATACAATTCAATTTATTCATACCAATCCTGTCTCACGCCCACTGTAAGGCCGCTCATCCGTTCGGATACCGAAAAATAAACGAGAAAGCCGTAGTTCGATGAATAACTAATATACATATACAAACAGTATTGTGCCGTATGACATTCAAGAGATACAAATATTTTCCATAATCATTATCAAACGGGCAATAAGAGGCCATAACTTCTCTGAGTAAATCTATATTATCCGCGGCTTCACTTTTCGTAGACACATCATAAAATGCTGTACTATGCGAATGCAATATAAGAACGAATTCTGTGTACGTGTGAAACAAAAACAAAAACAAATAAAAAATAAAAATAAAACATTCGAGAATCTTAAGTGTACATTTTTTTGTACATGTGTAATACATTTTTTTTAATAAAAATAAAATCAATAACAAATCTTTGATGGAAAGAACATAAATTTTTGATTTGTGATTCAACGTAATTCTTTATGTGTAATGAATTGGTAATAAAACTATTTCATCAACCTAACCTAGTTTAAAAATGCTAATAGAATCTAAATCAGTGTGTCCGATCTGTTTACATAACGGCCGATTATTCTATGAAAGCATCGCACGTGTGGTGCTCCGAGCACATGCGCTTGCGCGGCGACTGGCCGCGCTCTCATTGTTTGGAATTTCACGTTCATTGTGGGGCGTAAATATTTCGACAAAGCTCTAAAAGGGAGAGCCTATAAAAGAACAACAGATATCCGTTTCGCTGTTATTTAGAGATGTGGATTTTTTTTAAATAAAACGCGATCCATATCTTTATTCATACCTATTAAGACGTAATGGAGGTGCTGATTGTTAGATCGTTTAACATTTATTCTCAATAACTTTCTTTCACGGAACTAACTAAAATGTTACTAATTAAAATAATAGAAAATTAAACTTCACTTTCATTTTTGTGTCTAAAGTGAACTGTTTTTCTGCTATTCCATTCTTAATATTGAATTGACGTTCTACAAATGAATCAATGTTTTTTATATAGTTACTTAGTTTAGATTTATGATTTACTTGATTTAAGGTAAACTCGACAAATAAAGTGCGTCATCGCCCTAAGATTGAACATTCTTTGTATGTTGTAGAATGATAAGGTCTGTTTTCCTTTGAAAATTCAAAGTGACAATTTCTATTGCCATCTTTATACCTAAGCGATGAAATATTATGTCAATCAGTAATCAATACCTATTTCAAATCTAAGCCTTAGCGAATTTTGAAATGAATGGAATTTGTAATCGAAACTGATAAAGCACTTTTCTTGTCTGCTTTACATAATATCAGGTAATATAATAGGTAAGTGTTAACATGTATCTCACAAGAGATAGAACTTTAAATGATGTCGCATACCTAATTATGTTTTGGCACGTCGTAGTAACTCTTTTGCTTAAAACACATTCGAAATATTATTCGTATAGTAGGTATGTAGGGTACATACGAATAGAAAATACAAATACAATGTTATGTTCTGTGTATGTGTTTACATATCATATAAAAGATTTATGTTTAAATAAATATTTCCTGTCATTATGATTAGGTATAGTATCAGTATCAAGTATGTATCTCTGAATCTAAGATAGGTAAGTGAAAAATGGTGAGTCGACAAGAATTTTGTTTTGAAGCTGTCGCAATGATATTACCTAGTGAATGAAAGAGTTAGTAGTGGTCTTTTTAAACTCAATTAATCAGTAAATTCGTATTCAATCAGTACCTACTTATCACGCACATGGACCTTATTATCAAGCATCTAAAGTGAAACAAAGACGGTACTTTGCTTATAAAAGCGTTGTGCGTGAATGCGCGGGCTCGGGGCTGAAGGCATGCGATTGTCGCTGCAATAAAAAGCCAAAGGCAAAGCAGCCGATGTCGCACACGTGCATCCGTCGGAGACTGTGCGAAGTTATTTTTGTTATTAATAACACGCCCGACATTAGAGCCAACCGCTACTGGAAGAACGCTACTTTGTTTCGTACGCTACCCACCAAAATATAAGTAAAGTATTTTTTAAAAGAAATCCAACTCATCAATAGTGGAAACTTATTAATATAAATACTATTTATTAAGGGAATTTATCTTAGGTGATCATTAGGTCAAAAGTAAGCATTATCTATAGACTATAAAATTTTATTGATCGTATGTTTTAAAAACAAATAATGTGTCACTAATGTAAAAACGATAAATTCATTTAAATTATGTCTTGTTTTGAATATTTCATGTACAAATTGAAAACACGCGCGATGTTGAAACCTCTAAAACGCTTTTAAAATAAATCGATACCACCACGAATCTAATGAGCCTACTCCGCTCCAAGACCAATCATAAATCTACGAATATAAGTATAGAGCGTGTCAAAAAGCATACGTTGTTAAAAAGGTAAGCGTTTGATTTAATAACCAAACGTGTTAAGTTATTAAAAATCATCTCGGACTATGGTGAGGAAGATAAACATTTCATAGCCTACTCCGGAGTGCGTTTGGCTTAATTATGATATCAAAAACTGTATCTCTAGCTCACTCTAACACATCCTTTTTGTAATATTGCTATCTCATTCCAAATGCAGGATGAGCTTTTACCGCGCCGCGTTCCCGGCATCGGCTATTAAACACGTTTCTATGCGCAGTCTCGTATTATAAAGCTACAGATAGGGAATGCAATACTATGATACCGGCATATGAAAAAGGCGGGATCCCGCTTTTAAATTGAGTGGGATTCCGCTGTGATTTGCGGGATTACGAAGGAAATTTTCTTCTTATTAAGGTTTCGGCACAAAATCAGAAGTGGCACAGAAGTGGTACACTGCGTAACTTACAGTAACTTTACAGAAGACTGCAGTGAAATAACATCAATGTGTGCTGTTGTTTTTTTACTTACTAATCCTATCCTAATCCCTTACTCTTTATCCTTCTAAGGTCGACATAGCATATGCAGCACTTATAGCGATGCTTAATAGACGACGGTAGACGGTAGCTAATATCAAGTGGACCGACCTTCAGTCTATCTGTCAATATTTACATTTTAAAAAATCAACAATTTGAGTCGTCTACGCGAACCCAAACGTGCACTGATATAGTGCATAGCGAGATGCAAGCCGACTTGTATAGGTACCAAAGTGATCAAGTATTTATTTAGCTCAACATACATTTTGTCAAATCTGCGGGATTCCGCGGTCATATATACCTATGTTCAGTCCCGTAAATATCTAGATTCCATCCCGTAACATATTTTCAATCTAGATATTTACGGGGGTTAAGTGTCTGTACATATCCACTTAACCTCAGTCCCTTATAGAAAAACAACACTTTAAATGGACATCAATCGCTTCATTTTGAAGTTAACGCCGCAAGAGCGCGTGAGAGCCCGACCAGATGACACAGCGTTCTCAAATAATGCCAGTTGTAACTTTAATTATTGGGCCAGATAACTTAATGATAAGTTGTATGTGTCAACGGACTTTAAACGTTTTATATATCTAACAATCTTAACTTCATCTATTTTAGATGCCGATGATATAGCGTTAGTTCAGTAGTTGATATCTAATTGAAGTTGAAGGCGTGAGAACAATAGTACAACTCGACTGAGCGGCACGCAAATGAAGAGCAATTTCGTAGGAGGCAGAAATTGCTGAGGCTTTATTTCAACATCTAAGATGCAGAAATGCGAGATCTGTAGTCAGACGATCACGAACAGCGTGGTTTATAATAATTGAATATAATTCCATTCGAAATGTTAATGTTTATTTTGTACACAACTAGAGATTCGCTGCGGCTTTGCATTAATGCAATTAATTTGTTTTAGTGTAGTGCTCAAAAATCGTCACAATTATCACTAAAATTGCGTCCCCCATAGACAGTCATTGCGTGTGAGTAGCCGTAGCCAGCAACCACTGTCTATAGCGAACTATAGTTGTGCTCATTGCACTGAAAATGGTGCTCTCAATGACTGCTGCTTTTTGTCCTTAATAAAAATAAAGCTGGGTTACAATGGATAAAGCAGAAATGCTGTTTATTCCAGTACTATAAATAAAGTGTAATATAGATGTAGTGTTTGTATATCTAAAATAGATATATACTAATGCTATCTCACGTACACAAAAGGCAGCCTCGGTAGTGTCAGTTGTGAGGTCAAAGAATATAATTATTGGTTGAAGTGCAAGATACAAGTAGAAAGGTCGTGCATACGCTTGGTGTGATGATGATAGTACTACTTGGGGTCTTACAGTAGGGAAAAAGATTAATCTACGAGTGTCCAACTAGTAGATTCATTTATGTTTTTTTATCTACAACTAACCAATTTTACTCATCCAGACTTTCATCGAACTTAGTTTGACGTTTAGCATGTATAATACCGAACCTCCAAACCAAGTTAAACTTTTCAACAAATTTTTAGTGTGAACATTATCAGTTATTAAAGTAATAACTCATAGAAGTCATTCGAATGATTTAGCGTCTTAAAAACTTAAGCTATGACTGCTATCAAATAACGAGAACTTATGGCGCGTATGAAACGAGGCTTTATTTATTTTCTTTAGAAAATTATAGCTCACAAACGAATAGAAAGGTCAGTTGGGGGCCGCAACCCCCGCAAGGTCGCTACACCAAAAGTAATTTGTAACGCAGTGGGTTCACTTTCGTAATTATATTGATTTCGATTCCAAATAATAACATTAAACCACACTTCTTGAACAGGCAGATAAACAAATAGTGATAGTAGTTTTATATAACCTTTTATCTATACTAATATTATAAAGCTGAAGAGTTTGTTTGTTTATTTGTTTGTTTGTTTGTTTGTTTGAACGCGCTAATCTCAGGAACTACTGGTTCGAATTGAAAAATTCTTTTTGTGTTGGATAGATCATTTATCGAGGAAGGCTTTAGGCTATATAACATCACGTTGCGACTAATAGGAGCGAAGAAACGGTCGAAAATGTGGAAAAAACGGGGAAAATTATTCATCTTTGCGGGCTTCCGTTGCGTGCGCTGCGAAAACCGTTCGAGATACCCAAATGATGCCAAAATAACTATTCCACGAGGACGAAGTCGCGAGCACCAGCTAGTTAATTATAAATATAAAATTTTAATATAACTCTGTGTTAGTTCCAAATAAAATGCGTTTCCTTTCTTTTCTACAATTCTTATTTATTTAGAAATGTATCTAAAGTCGCGCGGCTGATTAAGCGATCCGCCGTGACTACTGTAATCCGTGGCGACCCTAATACCAGATTTAGGAACCTGACGTATAATTACCGTGCACGAATCAGCCAAATAGTAGACGCACGACATCAACATCAAACACCGTTAGCATTAAAAGTTAAACGCGAATAAGAGCAACGGTTGGCGGTTAATCAAGTCGGTTACCTTAACACAAGAATAATTGCATCAATTAAGCGGCCACAAATCCCAAATACCTAAATGATAGTGGCAGACAAGAATCCCAAAAGATTAATAGCGTAACTTTATCGAATTAAAAATTCAAATTGATGAACGGACGAAGCATTGAGTGTGCAATTATTTTATGATTCATTCACCGGAAATTGCTAGGTTTTGGGAGGCATTCTTTAAAGATATATATATTTTTTTTTTATTTAAAACACATTTCACACAGCTCCATCTAGTTCCAAAGTAAGCAACTTAATGCTTGTATTATGGATACCAGACAGTTGTTATACTACATACATTACTTTTTTTTATAAATACATACATATTATAAATACAAAACATCCATGACTCAGGTACAAAGATAAATGTTAACACATAAACATTTGCCCCTAGCGGGATTCGAACCCGCGACCATTTGGTTAACAGCTAGGGTTACTAGCCACTAGACCAAACGTGTCGTCCTATTATTTATGAATGCGAAAGTTTGTGTGTTTGTATGTTTGGATGTTGTGAATCAAGCCGGCAGCAGGTCAGTAGTTATAAAACAAATTGTTAGCTACATAGTTATTGTCATCCTAAAAGTTAAGTTATCCAAATAAGCTTAACCTCTGTGAAGGCAGCATAAGCCCACTTATCATCAAATGAACCGTCAACCTGCCTGTGGTTAATTATAATAAAAAAGCCTGCAATTAAAGTAGAAATAGCGTAAGTCGCCAATGTAATTATAACAATATTACTACCGAGTGTAATTAACGCAATTCTTGTAAGGACAGTAGTTACATTTTCTTTTAAAGTTGCCACGCAAAAAAGATAACATTACACACCATCATAGAATGAGTTAGTAAGCTGTAAAAGCATTTTGAAGTCCGTTCTCACGATCACCTGAGCGGGGGAACTTAGTTGTCGGTCAAAAGACGTGAAAAGTATTTTACATTTTCTCTAAGGAAGATTAATTACATGGAACGTTGTCGGAGGGGATACGTTAGTACATATATGTTTTGGCCCGTGCTGTATTTCCCAGAGGAATACGTGAGCCTTTTGATAATTGCGCCTCGGGCACTGAGGTGCAGTAAATCTTAATAAAGTCCGAACATGTTTGTGTGCATTCTCGATAATCATTTTTATGCGACTTTGTTACTTATGTGCGCATGATTTAATTTGTGTGAGTTCAGTGTTTTGTTTACTTACTATCAGAACTAAACTGGGTATTCTTACAAAGAATTCCACATCATAATTTGAGACATGACATTTCACAAATCTAAATTTTGAAGGTTTTTGTCAAGTATATAAGTATACATACTATTTTCTAAGATTTTTTTTTTCAATATTTATTTCAATTGTAACTAAGTAAGTATCAATATCTAAAAAAGCGTGTAATTTAGAGGTGCGCCTCGTGAACTATAGATGGTACGCAACACTACTTCGTTGTAAAGGCAACACGTATGGGCATACTGACTATAATTAGAAATCCGAACTATGTTTAAGTCGTAATAATTCTCTTTGAAGCAGATGCGAGCCTGCGCCCTCTATGACCCGCACTTTGCGGTACAAAGGTGTGTCCTACATACAAAACCCACCGTATTTATCTATCTATAAATACGGTTATAATTCTATAGACACTTACACGTATACACATAAATTATTCATGATATTATTTTATTTTAAATATTTTATGTAGCGAAATGAAAAGAAAGCACGTTGCAAAAAACATTTGACACTAATATTTGGGTATTTGAAGAGTTTTTAAAACATTTATTATCAATACGACTGTATAATATTTTTTGAATTTTCGAACAGTGGGGATAACGAAAAATTGCCCGTATGACCCGCTTGTCTTTTATATAAGTATATCCCTACTGGTAGGGACGAGTGGAAAAAACCCTACCGTCGGGAAACAGTGGGAAATGGGCGGAAAATTCTGTATGTAGATACTTTTATTGGTGACTCAGGTAACTTTTTAGATTAATGGCTGTTGTCAACAGCTCAGTTTGTTTTTAGAAATAAAGCGCTTTATTATACCTCTGGAACAGGATAAGAGATATCATGTGTTCATTCAGGTATTGATCTGATTTTCTGCCAAATTTCTTTGCACAAATTTGCAAAACTAAACTTTAGATAAAAAAGAACTAAGCAAGCACAGCAATGTTTATCGTATCCCCGCCTGATCCTTCATCCTTTATCCTACAAGGGTTGGCAACTTTTTAACATAGAAAGGTGTTTGAAGTGAAAATTACTTGCGCGCGATGAGAGTAAAATTTCAAGATCGAATATTGTGCGATGTAACCATAATTACTTGACGTTTCTAGTAACGTTTGCCGAAGTTATACCTTGTACTGCATGACATCTACCACTTACCTAAGTTTTTCTCGCATTTATACTGTTGCAAAAGCAATTGTCACCCTAAACTTCCGAACAGAACTTGAACTTTGATATATCCTCAATATTTTGCCGGACAAAAAATATTATTTTTAATATATGTAAGTAGGCAACGAGTAAGAATGAGAAACTTAAAACAAAGCATATTCCAATATGAAATTCGCCCTTTGAAATTCCTCGACGTCGAGTGGTGGTGAACTTTTGAATTTTAGTTCGCATTAATTTAGTAACCGTGAATGTCATTTGTGAATTGAGGACTCTCTTACGAAACGGAACAATGTGGAATTTAGTGAATGCACAAATGCATGTTCCGCACACAAGGCATATTCCCTCCCCAGTCAAACATGCATTTTACCTTTCCTGTACGTACCACAAAACCATCATAGTTCCATTAAGTCGAGTACGTGTGGCCACTGGTCAATAATTCGTAAAACAAACAAAACATTAGTGACCCCGACAATGCTTATAGTAACGACTAGAAAGGTTAAACTTGCGGTTATAAATATACTTAAAACTAAAATGTACTGTTACTATACCCTGTAAACTTTTTTGTTAAATATTGGTTAAATAGTAAAAATATTAATTTATCTAGAAGTTATATAATAATTCTATTAATTATCCTAATTACCG
Organism: Synanthedon tipuliformis; assembly: GCA_947623395.1. NCBI lineage: Eukaryota > Metazoa > Arthropoda > Insecta > Lepidoptera > Sesiidae > Synanthedon > Synanthedon tipuliformis. The sequence continues at coordinate 6,382,740 of OX392408.1, read as the reverse complement.
TGAATCCTATATGAACGAACATCTTATATTATAAATATGTTTGTACACAAAAACATATTTATTGATAAACATTTATAAGTACGAGTAATAAATATATTATGGCGTTTCTTATATTAGAGCCTAAGGCTTTATTTATTATATTACACTTAATTTAATTATGATTACATTTTAGGTATAAATGATTGTTACGAATGATTACAGTCTTTAAAAGATTATAGCCAACATTTAGTTTACTAATCTGAGTGTTAAACTAAGAGACCTTTGGATTTGGTACTGAATTCATTTATGCGTTTTGATTTAATTTTAAAACAGTGTCCTCGAAAACATTTTAAAAATCGAACTAGTTATGTTTTATCCAAATTTTTATTTTACAAACTCATTATTAAGGGAGTTAATTGTGCATGAAGCGGAAAGCGCACATGTTTAGTTCGCAGTCACCCTTTCATTCGCATTATGTTTAATGTTTCACCTGCTCGAAATTCAAAGTTCGTACTGTGGTCAAATATAGACACAAGTTATAGAGAAACTGATGTTTTCGTAATGTATGCAAGTACAAATGATAGTTTGATATTTGAAGAGGCGAGGTCGTGCGAGCGGTCACGGTGTAATGGGGTCGGCGAGGCGTTTGTTCACGAAGATGCGTTTTTCAAGAGGCATATACGTGTATGTTATCTCCATACAAACCAAGCGGATAATGACGCTCGAAAACTTATACTATACTCACTGTGATTGACGAAGATATATTAGATACTTATAACATTAATAAATTTAAAGAATAAATATGTATAATAGAATAATTCTTTTTTTAATTTTTATCAGATAGAAGTTAGCACATCGTCGTTGTCAAACTAAAATCTACTATGTACACCTTTTTGAGATTCCAACATTTTGAGCTTAGTGAATTAATAGTTCACTGCCTTTATTCATATAAAAAAGTGCTGATTGCTTATGAGCACTATTTTGTCGAACTACGACCTCACTAAACTCTATTATCTAAATAATAAATAAAATATTAAATTTTCATGTTTAAAAAACAAATAAGTTTACATATAACAACCCTATTTTTTATGTTTAATGTACAGACAGGGCTCCTTTACGATTTTATTATAATAAGTAGATTACATATAAAATTATCATAAAAAAGATCACAGAGTCATAAATGTCGAAATTCTCTTTCCGAAATGATTTATGATAGATAATCCTAAATAGCTCATAATTCATATTATTTATACAGTAAGCGCTATAAAAAGTCTACATTTGATTGAAACGTATTTATTTAACAATAACAAATCACCGCAACGCAGAGCCAACTGCGGACTGGACTGGACGTCTATCGATCTTGGTCACGTGAAAGTAGGTTCCCAACGTATTTAGGTACGCTAACAGCAACATTTAAACAAGTACTCTTGAACCATCAAATGCGGACAGGCAATTTATTAGGAGGCACGTAAAGCGTGATCTCTCCCATCACATGAGCGTGTAGACGCATCGCGGCTCCGCCGTTTAGGAAGACGAGCAAATGACCGCAATCAAATCACAATCAGAGTGAAAGCCTTATAAATGGCTAGACGAACGAAGATTGTAACACTGCCGTGTTAAAGTATGCTCTCTTTACTTTACTTGTTTACTATACTTAGGGACATGCAAATGTCGCTAACAAGCCTGTAATAAAATAAAGTCCATCGCTGTGACTGTGTGTATGTATATTGTATATGTATGTATGTACAAAACCGCAAATCCCCGAGAGTTATTTGCATACACGCACCTTCCTTCATTTATAAAAAAAGTTAGGTACCTACTGTTGCGAAGGATCTTACAAAAATTACACGAAGAACTAAGTTATATACAGATATTGTACGAAGTATATAAAAAGCTGTCTCTGCTTTATAACTTACTAGCTAGTGCCCGCGACTTCGTCCGCGTTCTGGATGAAAGGTACACTATGTCCTTTCTGGTGTCCCAGACAACGTGTATGCAAAATTTCATGGTGATCGGTTCAGTAGTTTTTGCGTGAAAGAGTTACAATCATCCATACAAACTTTCGCATTTATAATATTAGTACGGATGAATCATAAGAACATACCTAATACCTACATAAATAGAACAAAAGCATGAGTTACTTAGCGATTTCGTGAATACAACCCCATAAAACGCAGCACAATCAACAATAGTCATTTGCTAACCCCAGAAATAATCAAGGTCAGCCACAAATCCAATTGCGGAGTACTTTTATTAGAACAAATAGTCGGGGCGAGTTAAATTAACAGCGTTCTGACTTTGGGGAGCCTATACAAACCGGATATGAGATTGTATGAAATTTAACTGAAAGTTAAATGTGTGTAAATGTAAATAATAATCCTTATTTGCAATAACAATTATTGAAAATTTTCCTTTTAGAAATACTTTTTAGGTCTTACACAAACGATGTTTTTTTTTTTAAAAAAAACATAGCAATAAGCTATTTCGAAAGAAAATTTACTTAACGTGCACGAGAATTATATTAATTTATTCAAAGTTGAATAGCGGCCCTTGAAAAAGTAGATAATTATAAGACTTCATTTGTATGAACTAAGTAATACGAGTAGATACTTAGTTATATTTCGGAAATTATTAGTAATTCACAAAATGAACATAACAATTAAAGGTCATTAGAACTATGTAGCAAATATAATTTTCTAACAATTAAAATATTTCTTCAGATATTATGAAGAAAATTTGTAATTATCGATTATACATTAAAACTTTTTACTCATAAAAGTTAACCAATCTAAAAAGAACAATTTAAAACTAAGTATTATTAAAAAGTTTCTCGTGGAACTGTGTTTGTATTTCGCTAATTATAGTCGTTATGTTTTAATTATAGAAAATATGACATCCGCAGCATAAGTTGACTGAGATAAAAAGAGAAGTTAGAACATGTAACCAGAACCAAGAACAAATGTAATACCGAGTACAGTCGAGTAAAAAGAGGTTTAAAAGAAAATAATAAAGTCAATCAATAAACTAAATGCCAAAAAAGTGGCAGATAAATCCTAAATGTTTGGTTTTTGTTTATCACACTGATCAAAGTTGCTAAATTTTCAAAATTGTTTTTGACTGCAAATATTTTTGACTAAGTATGTTAAATCCAAGGCAGAATAGAAATAACACCGTTATAGTAGATGTAAGAATTTAAGGTAAGTAGCACAAATATTAAGTTCAATAACTCAATTATAAAAGTACCAACTCTGAAAGGCTACGCCAACGTGCAGAGAAAAAGAAGAGCCTTTGGCTAGAGTACTCTATGTAGGTACGCAGGGACCTGTAATCGATGCTGTCCTCTAATTCTTGCCAGATCAGCAAGTAATAATTTTAACCTCCGGTCACATATTCAAAGTATAGTGGTTATGTTATAAAAGGTTAAATAAGGTCCATCATTGTCTATGAAATAAATCAATTATGATCAGAAATTCTAATTTCCAATCTGTCTATGAAGCAAAATGCCTAATATGAAATTCGTCTATGAAGCAAAATGACTTACATAAAAAGTAAAAATTGATATAAGTGCCAACATATTGTCTTGAATATTGCGTATAATTGAAAATAAGAGAAGTAGACGGTGTTGTGACGCTACTCTTCGTTTTTGTATGTTTAAGAGAGGATGTGTGCTTATGTAATTGCGGCGAGTGGCCACAACGAGGGGAATTGGCCAGTGCGTCCGATTGTTGTGCGACCAACGCCCGCACCCATTGCCATTGATTAAATGAATGAGTGAATTTAACAAACGACGCGATGCGTATCAACCGTAACAATCATACGGCTCCAACAAGACTCCGACACTAATAGACAGAAATGACAAAATTGCGGAAATTTTTAATAACGTCAGGTAGAGGCGCCCCAATTCATGTACGAGATGCTGTTTGACTACTTTTAAACAACAGATGTAAACCTACATAGTATGTCTGCAGTAAATATTACAGAAAATTTAACGTGAAAATTTTTTTTTTATACTTAACACTTATTATTTTTCAGCTTTTTTAAGTTCTCATATAAGAAGCTTTTTAGAGTCTGTACAAATTGTTTCGAAACTTTATGGGAAAATCTACGTGTGTAAACAAAAACATCTCTAGACAAATTTGGCAACAAAGCAAGATAAAGAAGCGGAAATCCAGTACCGATAGATAAAAAAAAATGCTTTGGTACAACGAAAGATTTCATCTTGTAGTGGATCCTTATCGCCTTATTGTAAATACTTAAAAATAAAGACTTACTTTGAAAATGTTCACAATTTTCCTTTTTAACCTATAGTATATTATACCTACCTAGGTATATATTTTTAATATACGTCCAGTCGAGATTTTTTTAAATTCGCAATTCAAAATAAAAAATACCTACTGTCTAATATTCCGGATACTCAATCGTAGTATTATTCCGGATATGTCAATTTGGAACCGTCGACGGGTCATTCTAACTACGAGTATATCTATATCATCGCACTATCAGAAGCCATCAGCGATCGCCGTCGTGTTAAATTAGACATATGATGTATTCTATAATAAGGAAGTATTCTACATTATTTAATACTCCATATAAAAATAATAGAAATATGCAAGCCACTTTTTAACTTCATAAAGATCTTTTGTCTGTTCTTACGCATTTTCTTTTATGTTTTCACTAATATCATAATTACTTATTCCCAAAAGCAGTCTAAGAAGAGATTCAAGCTCTTTAAATTATATTTAAAAAAATTCAGAAGTACCAGTTAATTATTAGAAATATATGATTAATTATTATTATTATTATTAACATTGATATTAAAATTAAAACAGTACGACCGTCCTCCGATTTATGTAGGTACGATAAATAAGTAGACACTATGACTAACTTGACTTCAAAATAACAATGAGAATAATATTTATAAGGACCTTAGAATATATCCATAACGACTACCTATATTTGATCTATAGACTTTGAGTTTATTTAAGAACTAAGAAGGCCTAGTACTAGGCTGCGAAGGAATGCTAACGCGGTGCCATGGTACTAGGTACTAGAGAGGGGAGGTTTTTACTGAATAAAAACCTCACACTATCGGTTAATTGCTGATGTCTTTTAGAAGATTTTCTTCCTCTCATTTAAACAAAAAAAGTTTCTTTCGAGGTTTCTTCACGGGATCGTCACCCATCTTGGCTACATTTTTAAAAGCCGCTTATTGGTGCAGATTCGAAACTGCGTCCATGCATATGGCAGCTGAGAGTTCGAACAACAGGCTATCAGTGCTATGCAAGTCGAAATTGATTTCAATAAAATGGTTTTACTGAAATATAACATTTTATACTTTATGAGGATGAACAGGTAAGAAACAACGTAAGATAAATGAAACAAGCGGGATTAAACGCAATAAAGCTTGCGTTGCGCTGTCTCACTGCAAGTAATTGATAGCTGGGGATTGGATGTTCCTTTCTTGTATTGCATTGTTGCATCGCTATAGGTGGATTAAAGTGCCGGACTCACTTTGTGGCGCACCTGTTCCGCTACATTGCTTTATATCTTAGTAAACAATCTAAGTGATTCTGCCGATACCTTTATTATATTGAAACAATAGCGTTCGTTTGTGTTTTCAGGGTCGGAGCCTATTACCCTATCCTCGCCTAGTTTTTAACCATACCATTTTTTTTTAATTTGCAAACATCGATGTTTGCAACTCAATATTTTCATTTTTCAACGCTAATAAAAAATAAAGAGATTATTGTTTCATTCATATTCACTTATAGGGATTTTTTTAAATGGAATAAGCGAGCCCTGAAAACAGTTTCAAAGCGCTAGTTGATTGGTAGTTCAAAGAGGAGCGTTGTGAATAGAAGTGAATGCGGAAGGCACTTTGACGATGCCATAACTACAGATTTACCTGAAAATTCAATTATCAATTTTATTACTACATGTCATGTATTCTTACAGAAGAAGAAATACTTCTTTTTAAAGAGTAATAAATAAATAAATAAATAAATATTCACACATTCCACACAGCACCATCTATTTCAAAAGTAAGCAACTTAATGCTTGTATATATGGATACCAGACAGTTGATATAGGTACTACATACAATACTTTTTTTTATACAAAACATCCATGACTCAGGTACAAAGGTAAATGTTAACACAAAAACATTTGCCCCTAGCGGGATTCGAACTCGCGACCGCTTGGTTAACAGCTAGGGTTATTAGCCATTAGACCAAACGTGTCGTTAAATGACGAAAAGAATGATAATATTTTTAATTATACGAATAAACGGACAGGCGCAGATAGCGTTTGTATGTATATAAATCCAGTAATAAGAAATAAATAATAATACCAATTCACAGTGTGCTACAAGCTATAATGATAATGATAGATTCCTTGAGCGGGGTGCGGGGATGGGATCCCATGTAGTTGTCGGCGCGAGCGCCTAAAGGCTCGCCCACCCACTACGGCGCGCCATCGTAACTTCAAAACTTTTGTAATTAAACTACACTGTTTTCGATTTTTTTAAGATAACACAAGAAAACAGTCAACTGTATCACGATTTATAGATGTTCCAAAAAGATTGACACGAACCAAAGAAAGATAAGCAAACTCATTTTAATTGACATTCGCGTAGTTGGTACACACCAAAGGCAACAAATAACTCTGATTTCTATATAGATTAGTTAGACGTTTCATAACTACAGCGATAGTATTTTTGCTACAATACATTTATACTAATATAATAAAAAGAGAAAGCGGATTTTGTATGTTTGTTTATGTATAAAGGGTAATCCTCGGAACCATTTCACATATTTGAAAACAAATTCACTATTTGAAAAGTACATTTTTCCTCATAGATGTAGGGTATCAAGGTAATTATACCTTGACTATATATGTTACTAGCTGTGCGCGCAACTTCGAACGCGCGGTTTTCATAGATAGGTAGGTAGGTACACCTGGTATTTCGGTATTCAGTTTAACTTTTTTGTTTGTAAACCGATTAGAATGATACAAATACACTAAAAGTTACGAAAAGCTTGCTACACAATACAGAAATGAAAATCGCATTCGGTTAAGCCGTTTTTGAGATTATCTCCTCTTGTCTCCTTGTCTTGTCTGGTCTTGTCTTGTCTGTCGGCAGCGCACATGTAGCACCTGTGGCGTTGCTTGTATTATAGGCTACAGTAGTCACCTACCCTACCATCAAGTGGGCCATCAGCCTGTCTGCTGTCGACTCTGACATAAAAAAAAATACCTAAAAAAAACTTAATCTTGCCACTGGTTGTTTATAAAAACAATTCCAAATTTAAACATGTAACAGAAATTTGTGGTCACGGTAATTTGTATAGTTGGAGACAAGAGAAGTCGGGGCCGTGCGACAGGTCTCCGATTATCCACGGATTCTGCACGGTGGTCGCAACCTGTCGTTTCCACTCCGCTCTAGTACAATTGTAGATAATGAGAATTCCACGCGCGCCAGCAATGCTCGTGCTACTGCTGATTTCTGACGGACATCAGTCCCCCGGGTGTGACTGATGAATGTCATTAGGATCGCACATATTTGTTTGAAAACACGTGCAAGTAATTTTATTGTCTATCTATGCAGTTAAGTATAGAATGTTTCGACATGGTTTGGATAGAGAATTTTCAAGATTAAACTATACTTGTAATGTACTTTTAGTGTCTTCCTTTATTTTTTTACTATGTACTGACCCGGCAACTTTTTAAATAAATATACTTAATATTTTCAAATATTAAACCACCAGACCACCACCAGATACACATTATTATAAATTGTTTGTTCATATTATGTAAAGGTTACCTATTTGAAAAATGTCTTTGAGTAGGTACCTATAAAGATTTTTTACTACAAATGGAAATAGGATATTATGTAGCCTATATTAAGTAACTGTAAGAAGATTATGACGTATTTATATCTAATTCTCTGGAAAAACGCTTAGACAGTCGATCTAGTCGTAAAGTTGAAATAAAATATTCTAATAGTCATGAATCATGATCGTGGTGTGAAGTGGGATCGTCCTCGTGACTCGTGACCGGTGCGAGACTTGTCGACAGAATGACATGCACCAATAAGCCATTCGATTCGCCTACAGGTGCGTTGGTTTACAATCGAATTAAAATATACTAAATAACTACTACCTACTGCTCCTATTATATCCATAACACTACCATTCTCCCACTACACGTAGTAACCCTGATTCATTTTAGACCTGCCTATACCTATTATTACAAAAGCAAATTTATTTCTTATGACAGATATAATAATTAAAAAGCAGAACGAATAGGACTTTAAATTATTTCAATCATACGCGAATTAGTTTTCAATTAACTTATTGGTTATACTAGTGTTCCGTAACATTTAATTAGTTCGTATTTGTTACACTTGAAATACTTTCACTAGTATTAACAGAAATTTAAAAAAAATGTTAATAAAACGAGAATGATTACCCTACAACTGCCTCATATTCCAACGCCCAACGCTCCCTATCATTATCTCAATTCGCCCTTGATGGAGACGTTAAAATTATAAAAGGATAAGCGTATAAAAAATATACACCTCGACAATAGTTTAGTAAAAAAATTGATAGAACAATTTGTTACACAGTGCGCCGTGGCTTTGTGGTGTTTTAAGTTTTTTAAGTAATAAACACGAGGTCCATCATTACTATGAGAAAATATATATCTATTCGAATACTTGCTTCACTTTTTATACATACTTGACAATTTATGTTCATAAACTGAACTTAAATCCAATAAACTCAAATATAATGGTTATTGTTGTGGTCTGTGTTTGTCTATGCACAGATTACACAGTAGTTAAGTCACTAGTCTATGTCAAGTCGTTCTGCCTCCGGCCTTGTAAAGTTAAACAATAAAGTGAAGCTTAAAATGGAAATAAGTCTTTAATTAAATATTAAATACGAACCCAGACAAACAATAAAAGAGTTATAAATATTAATGTTGTATTTAAAGTGTTAGCTAATTGTTTTAAAAGTAAAAGTAAGTGTTGGTTTTAATATTAGTGGCTAGTGAAAATATAGTCGTTGTCAAACCAAAATCTGCTATGTGAAAAAAGTATAGGATCTACTTTTGAAATATTGATAAAAAAGTTCTCCAGATCTCGAAAAAGTGCACATAGCAAATTTTGCTTTGACAACGACGATAAAATATGTAGGTACTATGTAGCATCGTTTCCTACGAATTAAAAAGAGAACTGACCTCCATTTCCGGCGTTGGTAATGGTGACCCAGAAGTCGATCGTCTTCTCCGGTCCCAACTCCTCGTAGTCCCACTTCTTTTTAACTTTCACTACACCACTTGGTTCAACTGTAACCCACGGATTTTCATCGCGAATTTTAAACGTTTCCCGATCAGTTTCTTTTTCTAACGTGAAAACAGAACGTCCTTCGACTTCACCGTCAGCTTCTGTAAACTCGATACGTTTTGTCGGTCTTACAGCACGAGTGACGCGTCGCTTGTCGCGATGGAGCGCTGGTAAATCTTTACGATCGCGAATCACGAATTCCAGAAAAACACTTGCCGGCTTACTCTTGCGAGGAGGTGAACCAGTATCGTGAGCGATCACTCTCAATTCAGAATCGTGGCCATTCGGTTCACCGGCTAATATAAGTTCTCCAGTTTGAGGAACAATCACAGCCAAGTTTGTTGGAGTCATCAGTGAATAATATACTCGATCACCATCAGCGTCGTATGCATGAATTTGTCCGATTGTGGAAAACCGTTGCCAATACACAGTGCCATTAGGGCCATTCTGATTCGGAGTGCCGTTAACAGCAAAATAATATATCTCTTGCTCAAATATAGGTGCATGATCGTTTTCGTTTGACACATCTACTCTTACAGGAAGATTTGCTTTACTAGTTCCGTGTATATCAGTGGCCTGAATAATTAAGTCATATGACTTTTTCTCTTCTGTGTCTAAAGGTTGTGTAGCTATTATTTCTACGTCTCCTTCTGTTATAACCGATTTAACATCAAGATTTCTGTCTTTATTAGCGTTTGTTTTGTCGCGTAAAGCGAACACAGAATCTTCATTCCCTTTTATTATTTTGTAAGCTATAGGGCCCACGTCTTGTAGAGCTGTAGCTCGTATGGGTGGAAGATCTACGGCCGATCCCGCAGGAGAATTTTCATTTATTTCCCCTTGCAAACCACTCGCAGTGGGAAAATGAAGCATACGTCGACGGTCTACTACTAAAAGTTGAACCGTGTGCGCTGAACTGCTGTAGGGCGTTTGCTCCAAAACGGCGAGGTTTAACGGTCGGTTGAGTAAAGGTCCTAGATCAGCAGTGGTCATTAGGAGTCCATTCTCTACTAAAGCAAAAAATGATGCATAGTCAGGGTCGAGGAGAGTATATCGCGAATGATTGCCAGCGAACTGCTGCACGGCATGTCCAGGGCGAACGTCGTGTGGCAGAACGGTGAGTGCGCTCGTATGCAGCACCAAACTGAGGGCGCAGAGTAGCGTACCACCCGCCACCACAGTACGCGCCATTTTCACTGTACTAGTCACTTATTCCACCATTTCATACCTGGAAAAGTAAAATCGACACTGTACACCACATACCTACATTGGAATAGATTTTTTATTGGGAAGGTTAACACGGGCCTTACTTAAAGAGATTTTATCGGTTATCTTCGGTATTAATTTTTAAGTAGAAATTCTAAATCACAATCAATAAAATTATGTTTACAGCACTCAAAAACCTTCTAACACAAAGTGATTTATGTTGTTATTGTGATGAAATTATCTCGATTTTCAATAAAAAAATCTTGTGAATTTTTTTTTACTGTATTCAGGTGTGTACAGATATGTAAACGTGTGAGGACTTGATTTTTTGGCTGTAAATACGACTATTACATATTTTATGATAGATGCGTCTGTTTAAATAAGAGGTAATCTCAATAGTCATTGAGGTATAAGGTGTGTAAAGATTATTTTAGTGTAATGTGTAAGAAGGTTAGCACATGACGGATCAGCCGTATGACTGTAGGGCGGGCGGCACAACGCAGCGGCGCACACATGCGAAAGCTTTATTTAGGCGGCGGCGGGCGGCGACGCCGGCGTCTCGCGACCCGCCGCCGCCGATCAATACCCCCGGCGCGCCGCCGCGCACCGAACTACGAGCCAAATTCAACTCTATACGCGAGACCGTTCACGAGACACCATCAAATATTCACACTTCCATTTTACCGAATAAAAGCGCACAATTTTCCCCGACAATTTGCGGAATTCACCTTCAGATGCACATTTAAACACGGCATACTTTACTTCAACTAGACACATGCTAGGATTTCTCGATAAACATGTTAAAATATCACTGAATATTATCAAATAGATTTAAATACATCGTGAATTACGTTGCGTTATCAATTCAAATTTATTAATAAAAGTGGACATCTCACATAATTTCTTTTTGAAACCGAAAGCGCGCTTCCAAAACAAAATGTAAACAAATCAATAAATTACAGCATGAATAAATTTTTAAATATATATTTTTTTTAAATACACTAACGAATTATAAAAAGAAATACATGTTTTAATTCACTTTTGTAAAATAAAACCGGTACGTACTTCATTGAATGAAACTTCGATATCGTAGTGTTTGACGAACAGTGTGTCAGTAAACGATACAAAACACGAACACAGCGGGCGTCAAAACGCGACTGACGGAACGACGCGAACTAGAGTAGCAAGCCAGTGTTCGCGGCGCGCGCGCGAGTATCGAACGCCACTCGCCCTCCGCCCCCACCCGTGACACCCTTGTCCCGGCTCCCGGCTACGGCGAGCTTCTAACCCCTCTGCTAAGCTGCACTTCCCCTTTTCCAATCTGCCGCGACATAAACAAACCGCTACAGCAACTCGTATGCCTATCAGGTGGTTTGTGTTATGCATCTTATAATTATTTGAGTAAATCTCTTTACCTACTTACTACAAGCGCAGAAGTACCACGAAAATTTATTCCTACTAATATTATAATTTTGTTTGTCTGGCACATAAAAATTCAAAAATTCAAAAAACACCAACATACCGCGAAAAATGTTCGCTAAAATGCTAATCGGTTATATTAGGGAGTGTTTCGGATGCATATTTTAGAAAGCTCATTTTAATTCGCATTTGCAGATAGAATAGGATTTTCACTAATAATTTCTTATGAATCAATTTTAATCGTTCATCGTAGATATTCGGTGGTTCACAACCTTTCACTCATTGTTGCATTTTTCGTTAATTTAAATTAATATGCACTCTTCGTGAACAATGCGATTAGCCACTATTAACATTAATTTTTGGTCGCGATTATTCATAAATAATTTATCGCCGCAAGTACAAACTCTAAATTAATATTTTTAAACGTTTTGATCGGCCTTCAATAACATACCTTATAACCTAGAGAATACTGGTGAGATCATCAAAGTATACCTGCAAGCTTGCGCAATACTGCAATACAGTCTTCCAACTCCGGCGAGCTTAAAAACAGTATTTTCAATGGGTTTTCAAAGTTACCGCATGTGGCGCCACTATTAGTGGCAGCAGCTATAAACGGAATTATCTTGATTAATTTTCGCTTGTTATTGCTACATAGTTGTACAAATTTTACATCGCTATTTACGATAAAGTTGATGCTAAGAATGTTAAAAAAAATGTGCTTGAAAAATATTCAACTGAATCTCCAAATATAGTGGTTATCGATGTTTATAAAGCGGTTTATAAAGGCTTTAGAAGATGGCGCCACAATGTTAATAATAAAATGAGATTATCACTTTCTTATACTTATGGATATTATGTCCTAAATAAATGTGATAACCGACAAATATTAATTCACCTGGTGTTCTGGTGATATAATGCAATTAATATTTTTTTAAAGGTCAAAACAATGAAAGGTGAAATTTATAGAAACAATATTTATTAAACATTAATAATAAAAATAGACTAGTATAAAAATAGCCAAAGCTTAAGGCGATGAGCAAGTTAAATTTGTGACATTTTGAAGTCATAAAATACAACAGACAATTTGAAAGATAGTCATTAGTGAACCTTATATTCACTTTTGCACCATGTGCAGTCTTTCTAGGCATGAATTATATGCAAATAATAATAAATATATTTTGAATCATAGAATTTCAAAGGCAGCAATATGTATCCATATTTTTTATCATTATGCAAACATCAATTGTAGTCAAATCTTTTGTGTGTTGTTTTAATATATTTGTTTCTTTTCGAAACAGCAATATCATCAATAATTATAAAAGAAACATTCAAATGCAATATTATTACTAGCAAACTTAACAGTATCTAGACTTTTACTTACAAAGCCAATCACAAGTCAATGGCGATCCAAATTAAATTCAGTGGACTGGTACTTTTCTTTTTAACAATAATCAGGTGTAAGATTTTAAAAATAACAACTTTGAGAATATCATGGATAAAAAAACACCCACTCCAGACTTCAGAGCATGCATAGTTTACATAATTATTTATTGTAAATGTTTAATTTCATATGTATGTGTAGCTACTTTTTAGTACTGAAATAAATTATATAAACTTTATTATCATTATCAGTGATTATCCCTATCTTCTATATATACATAATTATAAATAATATTAAACAATGTAGTTGTCCAAATCATATCTGCCTGTCCCTTCTTAACCATGAAATGGTTATTTATAAAGTTTTCACTAATTGAAACAAAATTGGATCTGTGTAAAGCTGGAGCAAACCATTATTAATGACTTTAAAACCAATGACATCCCTAATTGAAAATTCTTAAATATTAATTTAATAAAGAAAGAAAGAAATATGGTACATCAAACCAAATATTTCATATTGGGGCTTTTTAACTATAAATTGATAATAGTTTACTCACGCTTTATGAAGAAAAATACTTTTCGTACATATTTTGTAAATGAATAAGTGCATATTTCGTACATATTTTTTACTGCATTTGAAACTATATGACTTTATATACATAGTATGTATTCTTTATATATTATGAGTAAATTGCTTAGGTGACAGGTTATCATTAGAGCTCTTATATCTGATTTCTTTTATAGTCAATTGTTTCCCTTGGTGTATTCTTTGTAAGTGGCTTCTCATGTCGTAGGATCTTGAAAAAGATCTATGGCACACTGGGCATTGAGTTTTTCCAGCATGTGAATCCTTATGAAGTGTCAAAGAAGTGGGATGCTTAAATCCTTTAGGGCACAATTGGCAACGAAACTTTGCTAATTCAGATTCTGAAACAAAAGAATTCATAAATGCTAATCTAAATTGCTTTTAGATAAATGTATTATCGGAATTTATAAAAATTATTTTTTTATCTGATAACAATATATACTGACCCGAACTATTTTTTTCTGGCAAATCTTCTGCTGAAGTTGACTGGATGTCTATTTGCATTTCTTCACTAGGATTGCCTTTCAGTTTTGTAATCACAGTTTCGTCCGTTTTTTTCTCTGGTTGATCACTAACCTCTTCTTGGTTTGAAAAGCTTCTTAACATACTTGTTTGAGGAATGTATTCATCTCTGGCAGTTTGCATTGTAGCTAAGTTAATTGGTTCATCTGACTGTACAGGTACTTCTTCTAACAGTACTTTAATATTAGACCTCGAGCTCAAATCGAGTGAAGTATGCTCACTTGCCAACGCTTGGTTTCTAGACGATTCATCCTCCACGCTATCTGTTAAACCTTTAACTTCTAACAATTCGGCAGTTATAAGGAACGATTCCAATTGTTCCTGAAAAATGTTGACTTCACCATGATACATGAAGTTTATTATTGCATTCAGGTCCTCAAATTTTACGTTTCTAAAAATGATCACAGGGTGTTGGCAGGGATTCTCTTTGAATATTTGTCGAAAGTAATTACTACAGGCAGATAACAACATTCTGTGGGCTTTTATTTTACCACCATCGCAACATAGTGTGACATCCACCAAATCGTTCTCGAAACGTAGAGCGTTGAACGATTCCGTAACGTGGGCAACATAATTATTCCACCGTAAGGAAAACTGTGGTGCATTATTCATTCTATTGTTTAAGTATGTAACTCACGGAAAACTAATATTCAATAGGTATATTATCCGAAAAAGTTGTTTTTATCAACACACACTGCACAGCACAACTCAATTCAATGTATGTATGTATGTATATGTACATAAGTGTTGCCATTTCGCAAATTTGTCAAAAAGTAAGTAAAGCAAAATAATGTCAAAAGAATGGTCTATTATTTGGTAATTTATTACTTGAATTTTACGCTTCGGCCGCCTACGAAACCAACGTTACGCTAGTTACGTGACAAGAATTTTTTTTTCTGTCTACGGAACCAGTTACGTACAAAGATTTATCCTATCATTTGTTATCATGTATTTTTTGGATTATTTTGGTAAAATATTTTTTTACCAAATCTTGTAAATTATGCAACAAATTAAATAAATGTTTCAAACCATAACACTTTTTATTTGTTTTTATTTTTATTGAATAGACCAGATATTGCTACCATCGAGTAGGTCCCACCGCCATCGAACAAATCTAGCTTATTATTTATATTATAATTATGCGGTATTAGTCCAAAGGACTGCTGGAACACAGCCCTAGTTAAAGGCCTTTTTCATATCCCTGACAAATAAATTTTGCTTTAGTTAAATTTCTTTATATCGACGCGATACACAGACTAACTAGTACGCTAACGCTTGACTCGATGTTTGTTTACTCGATCGATCGAATAGACATGAAAGTTTTTTTAAACGCAATGACACTGACAGTGACAGATTTTTCTAAATCGCTATTCCCTATTCTACTCATTATTTAACACAGAACACTATATATATTACTCACTCACTCTCACTCGTCAATTTCATTCATCACAATTTTCATTTCATTATCAATTGTCATTATGGTCATTTATTTCCATTTCTATGATTTATTTTATTACTTGAGGTTTGCTTGAGTTGAGGTTGACGTCTTCGTCTCAGTTATTTTGACTTATTTTAATCATTCATTCATTTGTGGTTTGATTGTTGAGTTTATTTCACAATCTAATTTATTGTTGATTCAAATTTATTTCAATTTTTCGTCTTTAAAATGGTATAAACAATTACACATCATATTTAAACCATAGTTAAATTTTTATATTAAAAATTAATAACTCATATTTGTATTTTTTTACAGCATGGAAGAGTAAAAGTCCGTACATCAGAAGAAGAAAAAGCCAGAAAAGAAAAGGAAAGGCAAGAGAAATTAAAAGTTTTTAAACATGTCATGATGAAAATACATGAAAAAGTGAGTTTGTACAATAGTAATGTTTTCACGCTTTTTCTTTATGCTTAATTACTTACTTGAAAAACGTACATAAGTATTAATATTAATTAAGTAATTTAAAATTAATTAACTTAATAGTTATTGATTTGGTTTTAACATTATCAGTTATATTCATTATTCAAAACTGCTTAATTTTCAGAGAAAGGAAAAAGAGTTGGATAATGAAATGCTGGATATCACTGGTAAAGTTTTAGTTTCAAATCCAGATATTTATACGTTGTGGAACATTAGAAGAGAAGTTATAAATTCTTTGAGGTGGGTGTAAATATCTGTTTATAAAAATACTAACATAACCGGGTCACACTTTGCTGAGGCTCGTTTTTTCCCCATTTCCAATGGAATTTCGAAATAAAAAGCATATTATTAAAATACTTTATGTCAAAACCAATGTAAAATGATGCAATGTAAAGTATTTTTTTAAAAACGAATAGGTACAATGGTACATACTATAAAGAGTGTATTAGGGTGAATCAGCCGGTTCACGATCACTTAGTCAACATCATGTCTTGAAAGTAACATAACTCTTAAACATATTATCATAGGAATAAGTAAACAATGATAATCTATAAACAAAACTTTAAACTGTCTAATAAATGTGCAGATTTGTGTGTATTTACGTGTTTGAATCATATAAATTATGAATTACGGAAATAAGTACTTTTTTTAGTTCCCGATCATATTCCGTCACTTCCCGGCCACAAGTTTTTGCCACTTTACGATCACTGAAAAACGCTGAAAATGGAGCTTACTTCCTATTAAATTAAGGTCCAAATTAAAGTAGAGTATTTTATTCATAAAAATAAAATAATGAAGTGGTTATTCTACTCTTTTTGACATATTTACACGTATAAGTAGAGTGCCACTTCAGCAATGGGGTTTCTTGTGCATTTCAGATGAACGGGTACGATTCGCATCCTATATTTTTATCCAAGTTATCCTCAACATCGGTAATGAGATCTTCGGAACATTGCAATGCAAAACTACTTTTTATTTATTCTTTTCTCTTTTTCCTTTAATTTATTTTCTTTTTCTTTCTATTGCTGCCTTTGTTTTTTCTGGATTTTCCTTAACTTCTTCTCTCTTTCTAATGTTCTCGCCAAGCTTGTGATGATATAGCGCTTGTCAATTAACATCTAGCCTAGCCTAGCTAGCCTCATTTGGGTGATTTTGGAGCCAATAGTTTGATCTCCTCCTTAACTGTTTTAACATTTAGCGCTTCATGGATTTCGGCATTAGTCACAAACCATGGTACATCTGCTATAGTTCGCAATATGCCATTCTGTAGCCTTTGCAGGATCAGTATGCTGCAGTCACAGGCGCTTCACCACATTTGAATTCCATACATCCATGCGGGCTTTAGAATCATTTTATAAATTAAGAGCTTATTAACTGTTGACAGTTTTGAGTTGCGTGCCATCAACCAGTTTATGGTCCTAAATCGCATATTCAGCTCGTCTCGTTTGGTCTTGATGTGTCTTTTCTAGGTTAATCTTCTGTCCAAGTAGAATCCAAAGTATCGAACGGAATCATTATGAGGCAGAATACTGTTACCCAAACTCACTGCAGTGCAGTCTCCCTTTCTCAATGTAAATGTGATGTTAACTGACTTGGAGGCACTTGCCCCGATATAACATCTCTCAAGCCAATCGCCCACCTTGAATAGGCTCTTTTGCAGTATTTCAGAAGCTATTTGAGGGTCTTTGTTGCTGGCCAGCAATGCCGTATTATCAGCAAATGTGACAATCGGTAACTCCACTCTCTTCCGGTAGGTCTGCTGTATAAATTGTATATATAAGATTGGTCCAAGGACGGAGCCCTGTGGTACTCCAGTTCTTATGTAATGCATTGCAGATGTTTCATCACCTTCACGCACTTGGTACATACGATCAGACAGGTAAGACTTCACAAGCAGATAGTATCTGTCAGGCAGATAACTTCTTATTTTCAAAGTAACCCTTTATGCCATACCCTGTCGAAGGCCTGACGAATATCCAAGAACACAGCTGAGCAGTATTCCTTTGTTTCAAGGGACCTTCGTATTCTTTCAGCCACACGATGTACTTGGTATATCGTAGAGTGCTCTCGTCTGAAGCCAAATTGATGTTTTGGTATAATTTCATTCTCGATCAGTATCGGCGCCATTCTACGAAGTAGTGTCTTCTCGAACACCTTAGACAAGATTGGCAGAAGACTGATTGGTCTGTAGGATGTTACATGCTCCGGAGGTTTTCCTGGCTTGTGGATCATTGTGATTAATGATAGCTTCCACTTATCCGGAAAATGTTGTACTCGGATAATTCCATTAAACAGAACAGTAATAAAAACCAATGCCTTTCGTGGGAGGTGTGTAAGGACCTCCTTAGTTATCAAATCGAATCCTGGAGCTTAGTTCTTTGGAAGCTGTCTTATAGTTCTTACCAGCTCTTGTGCTGTTACCGGGTGAGGTGGAGGAGACAATTGGAAGTCCTGTTGGAGTGCTTCATCAACCACTTTTTCCGAAGTAAGTG
The DNA here is from genome assembly GCA_947623395.1 of Synanthedon tipuliformis. Taxonomy (NCBI): domain Eukaryota; kingdom Metazoa; phylum Arthropoda; class Insecta; order Lepidoptera; family Sesiidae; genus Synanthedon; species Synanthedon tipuliformis. The sequence continues at coordinate 6,363,892 of OX392408.1, read as the reverse complement.
CAGTTACTCTCGTTAGGCATGAAGACTCTGATAAGATAGTTTGCAAATACATTGGCTTTATCCTTAGCAGTCATAGCCCATCCCTGATCAGTGTTAATTGCATATTTTATTTGTTGAGGTCTTGTCATATTTCTCGTAAATTTCCAGAAGGAGTAATCAGTCGAGGTTGTAGCAGTAAGATTTTCCAGCTTATGCCTAAGTGTGTCGTTGGCATTATGTAGCATGTGGTCGTATAGTACTCAATTCCCGATCACCAGAATATTGTCAACGAACGAAAAGAAACAATATAATCGTTAACTAGTGAGTATACGATCACATAAAACTGTAGAATTTGTAGGGAAAAAGTTAAAAGTCGACAACAGGTCGTTTCCCGATCACCTGGTTACTGGCAGAAATTGCGTGTGCATTATGTCAAGTTATCCTTTAGTTAAGCCGATCGCCATCTGACGTATATTTTAATCATTGTATATTGATTCTACATAGTTCATAATATTCCCGCAAAATTCAAACAAAATTTCAGAAAAGCTCTACAAATATTTGACCTAATCGACCCGTGTACGATCAGGTGATCGTAAAAGGAAAAAAGTTAGTTTTTTACCATCCCATTACGATCACCTTAAATTTTAGTAAATAAACATTTTTTTCTACTAAAATGCTATATAAGAAGCAATAATAACCATAGTTTAACAATACAAACACAATAACAATGCAGATTTTGCAACAAAAGTAAGTTTTATTCACGATTGAATAATTGCTTCTCACTAATTTTTTTGTAAAATTTTGCTTCAAAATCCGCGCAAACGCACCGGTTCACATTCACCTGCTGACTGCTCGAAAACGAACGCATTTTTTTGTCGAAATTGGTGACACGAATAACAGAAATAGATAGAACAAGCATATTTAGGTAAAATCATAGCTTATAAGGCGTTGATATTATTGTTTTTTGAAGTTTTCCAAAAAGTGATCGGGAACGGGCAGTGATCGGCGAATGGGCTGATTCACCCTATTAATGTATGGGATTTGAGGTAAAGCAACCAATTTGTATGAATAACTATGTTATTAGGGTTAGAGGGAGTTTTTTGTTGTAACAAATAGTATTTTTTTAAGAAAAGTCAACTCAATGATTAAAAAATAAACATTATATTATACATCAGAGGATTTGTCGTATATATCCGGCTCTAACGAAATGGACACAAAAATAATTGTCAGATAAATTCAACTCTGGTGGCTAAAGGGTTAACTAAATTATTAAAACAAATGTATACAGAATTTTTGTCTAGGAGTAGTTACAAAAAAAAAGGAGAACAAATTATTTGGGGAGAAATATATTTGCTTTTATTTATTCCTATATCTTCTATATTAGGTATATTAATTCTCTTGTCACAGTGTTTGTATCCAAACTCACGAGTTATGGCTGGAGAGGAAATGACTGAAGATTTGTGTCTGGCTTGTGGATCATTATTTTGTAAATAAATTGTCAAATTAAACTGACTATACTTCACAGTCCTTGATTAAATTTTATCAAAATCAGTTCTGTGGTTTATCCTTCCTTGAACATTTTTATTACAAGGTACTTTTCCATTTATAAAAATTGAAATCTTTTTTTTTTCAGAGACACTATTGAAAGTGAAGAAAATAAAGCAAAGTTGTATGATGAGGAATTGACTTTGACTGAATATTGTTTAAAGATAAATCCAAAATCATACTGTGCATGGCATCAAAGAGAATGGGTGTTGATTACAAGAACTGATCCTGATTGGAAGAAGGAACTGAATTTATGTGATATATACCTTAAATTGGATGAGAGAAATTGTTAGTATTAATGTTGGCTTATATTTGTCCTTACTTATACACTGTTAGTTTTATTTTATACTAGTTGTTGCACGTGACTTCATTTGCAACTCTATAAAATATAGCCTATGTTATGCGCTGATAATGTAGCTTTCTATAGGTGAAAGAATTTTAAAAATCAGTTAATTCGTTTTAATGTACCTAATGTTATATAGGGCTTACTGTAATACACAGTCAAAGGCTGGGCAGACCATTTTATGGCAATAACCTCTTTCTACAGCAATGACATATATATGTCGATCTAGTGTTGCCATTAAGTTCCAATAATTCAATGAAAACAATTAAGTTGGACTCATTTAAAGGGGTCAATTTATTTCTATATAATTTCAGTTCATACATGGGATTATAGAAGATTTATAGTGGCTCAATACAAACCCTCACTCAAGGATGAATTCGATTTTACAACAGAGAAGATTTACGAGAATTTCTCAAATTATTCAGCTTGGCATTATAGAAGTAAAATGCTTGTCGAATTACATCCTGATTTGGAAGGTGAGCACAAAATGATGATAATCACTACATAGTATAAAACAAAGTCGCTTTTTCTGTCCCTATGTCCCTTTGTATGCTTAGATCTTTAAAACTACGCAACGGATTTTAATGCGGTTTTCACTAATGGGTAGAGTGGTTCTCGAGGAAGGTTTATAAGTACCTAAGTTACGCGGGCGAAGTCGCGGGCAGCAGCTAGTATTATATAAATAATACTGTACTTATATCATTTCCAAAATATTGAATATCACAATGTTGTGACTTGATGTTCCTATACCAATATTTTGTTACATAAATGGAACACTAAATATACTAAACCCAACTTAAATCATTATTCAACCTATTAAATATTACTAATTAATATATTTAAATGCTTTTCATGTATATTAATTATTACAGGAGGCCGACCGATAGAAGATAATAAGCATAAACATGAACTAAAAATTGTACAAAGTGCAGCGTTTACTGATCCAGATGATACAAGCGCTTGGTTCTACCAAAGATGGCTATTAGGTGAATATTGAAAATTTATTATTTCAATTTGAAAGTTGAAAGTCAATATATTGACCATAGTTTATAAAACAAACTACATACATGTTACTTAAAAGTGAAATGGTTTCCTAGCAACAAAGTACAATTCAATGTTTTCCTTTATAGACAAAGATTGACCATGTCTCTTTTGCTTTCTGCCAGAGCCAATTATTATCCTTAATCCTACCTGGACTCTGGCATCCCTTACTCGCTCACTGAAATACAACAAAACACTTGTTATTATTTCACTGTGGTTTTCTCTAAGGCGGTGGTTACTGTCGCCAGACTGTTGAGTTGTCGTTCTTTGCTGTAACCAGTTTTTTAGTTGTCACTATTAGGGTACCTCTGCACCAAAATATTTACTTAAATAGCTTCTTGTTTCCTCATTTCCTAGGCAGTGTTATAGTTATGTTGCCTATGCAATTAAGCGAAAACTTAAAAATAATTTAAAAGAGATTCATAAGAAAGAATTCATAATTGAAATTTTAAAGAATTCATAGAATTTTAAGAATTTTTCTCTTGGTAAATTTTTTCGTGTAATAAATATATCGAAAATTTGATCTCAATTTTTGTTTTATCTTAAATTTAATCAAAATTTAGTTCTAAAAATAATAATCAATAAAGTGCAAATGAATTTTATTATATTTAAATTGAGTGTATAGGTATAACAGGGCATCATATTATGTGTTATTTCTATGTTTTTTTTTATGTCCTTGCTAATAATGTTAATTAAAAATTAATAAATATTCTTAATATTACAGGAGCTGTAAAAAAAAGTTTAAATGTAGCGGTTTGTACGGTGACACCTTTAAAAACAACCGTAGCTTTCAGTCAACACGTGCCTTATGATTTCGTTAAAAGTAAAGTGCAGTTACTGATAAATAACGTTCCAATAAGTGGGGATTGGATTTCCTGTTCTGACAATCAATATGACATTTTATGGATTTATAAACACAACGAAACTATAAGAGACAATTTGAACATTACGGTGAGTTCTTAACTTTTAATTAATTTATTATAATACCTACAAGCGTTTTATTCTCCTTGTTCACTGACAAGCGGATACTGAGACGCATTGTAGATTGCCTTCTTTTTTAATTAAAAAAAATATAGGTAAGTATATTTGAATTTATTTTTTAATCTCATTCTGTAATAAATATTTGTGTATTATTGTATTGTATTGTAAAATATTGTAAAATTATTTTTGTCATCTTTATAATAAAAATATTCTGCTATAAAAAATTTTCCTTATAAGTAACAGGATACATGGTACACGAATACAAGTAACAAGATACAATGTCAATGTATCCTTATCAGTAACAGAATCGATTGGCGCCATTAAAACTAAATGTGAAAATTGTCCTTTTTTTCTCGCTGACTACAATTTTTCCAAAATATATGGCAATAAATATTAACATTATAGATAGTGTCCTAAGGGTGTTTTGTTATAGCTTATAGGTACGCGCCCTTAATGACTCTTCTCAAATTATGAATTTGTTAAACTTTTTCAGGTTGAATATGAAGCAAATGATAGAGAAAAACAAATAATACAATGTGTAAAGAATGTTAATAGTGTTAAATATACAGGAAGAAGTGAAATAGAGTTTCAAGCGAACTATTCTCAATCCGTGGTTGATGAATTGAAGCAACAACTCGAAGCTTGTCGCCAACTTTTGTCTATGGAACCGGATAATAAGTGTATGTAGTCTTTTATTTGTTACTAATCATAGTCGCTATTAAGTTGTTAAATTCTATATTATTTGATCATAGCAAGTTATTATAGGTGCAATATCACTATCCCATAATGAATACAAATTTGTTCAATTTCAAAACTGTAGGTAAAATTATAGAACGGAATATTAAATCATATATTTTATTTTTTTAAATACTTACTAGTAACCCGCTCCCAGCTTCGCCCTGGATGCAATTTTCATATAAAAAATATAAACAACCTTATATAAATACAAACCCCTGTTTATCCTTCTTACTATAATTCGTGAAAATCGAATTGAAATCGGTCTAGCCATTCTTAAGTTTTTTATCTATAATACACTCGATAGTAGTCAATGTGTACTAACTTAAATATATTTTTTACAGGGACTTTACTCACAACAACAGTGTTTTTACATTGTATTGACGCCAAATTATATCACAAAGAAACAATTCAAAATTTGCAAACATTGAGAAAAATCGATTCACTACGCGCCGGGTACTATGACGATCTCATGACAAAATGGAACATTGAAGAGCAGTTGTCCAAAGATTGCAAGGGAGACATTGATCAATTTAAAATATCATTCCAAGAGAAAATAACGAGTCTACCTCATTTGCAGTATTATAGTTGTTGCGATGTTGTTGATTTGTCAAATCAGAATTTAACATCGAAAGTGCTACCTTCGTTAGTGGTGCTTCAACATTGCAAGGTAATCGTAGCATTCTTATATTGTAGCTAACTGAGATCACTATCCCATATTGAATATAATATTTGATAGTTTACCCCTAGAAATATTTGATATTAAGATGCAAATAAAATTTTTGAAACTTCCAGAAACTAGTAGTTTGAAGAGCACGTTGGATGAGTGGTTAACGTACTTGGTTCTCGAGCAGAGAGTGATTCCCGGCAGAGTCAACTTTGAAAATAAACTTTTCAAAGTTGGCTCTGGTCTGGATCTGGAACACAGTACGTGTTTGGCAGTCATTCAGTCAGTCCGTCTGGCGGCTGTAACCACCCCCTTACATACTACCACCGTGTGACCAACCAAATAACGGTGTGTTCGGTGAATGAACACACCGTTATTTGGGATGCCTTATTCCTAATTACAGCACCAATGGAGTTGCTTGTGTTATAGGCGACGGTAGCCACCTACCATCAAGTGTACCGTCAGCCTGTCTGCCGAGCTTAAGATAGGAAAAATACAAATTATTCTTTTGTGTCAACTGGATCAAAGTTTTAGTCGCATGAAAATACACAAGTTTTTTAAAAAAAATTAATGTTAAGGGAACTTGATATTTAAAGCTTGATTATGGGAATTTCATCTCAATTCTCAGCCACAGATGGAAATAAAATTTCCACCACGAAACTGAGGGAAAAGCTTTTTAACGCCAAACTCAAAAACGGGGTGTTTTTCCGTTTTTGATTCTTTTTCTTTTCTGACGTGATTGAGATAGATCTTAGATATGATGATTGAAGACCACCAGCCCATTGCCTAGTTGATGAAGGGATTTCACTAACTTCCACATGTTCGATTGAAGTGAAATTTGTCTACAGTGGTATTTCCATGACATTTGATGTTTGAGAATATAGAGAATAGATAGAAATATCTAATAATCTCAATAGAAAGTGAGGGTTAGTTTATAAATTGTAGCTTGTTTATTTTAATTTCAGGTGTTACGATTAAATAAGAATAATCTGACCACATTAAAAGGTTTTCCAACCTTGGAATTGGAAGAGCTACATCTACAGAATAATGATTTAGATGAAAATGAAATAAAACACTTTAAAGAGAAATGCAAATATAATGTGTACTTCTAATTTACAAGTCATTTTGTATAATATTGCTTACAAAACTAGTTAAACATTAATCATCAACTTATTAAGACAAACTTAACATAAGAGAAACTTAGCATAAGTATACACACAAATGTATTTATTAAAGGGTATTATTGCAAAATTTGTTTTCTTCTTTGAATATTGTCAGTACTAAGTATTACAGTCATCAAAGAATAAAATGTAGGCACAAACTTACTTGATTACTACATATATATTTCAAACAATTGTCCCCAGTCTTAAAAGTGGTCTTGAGATCATAGACTTCTACCACAACTGACAAACAAACAACTCCATGTTGTGTTTAGCAAAAAAGTAAAAAATAAACTGAATTTCACGGTACATACTAAGTTAGACATATCAAACATAATTTACTAGTAAAATTTTAAACTGGTGGTAGGCTATGTACATAAGTTTTAACAAAAAAAGTATGAATAACAAAAAAAGGTATAAGATAAAAATTAAAAAAGAAAACGATAAGTGTGACAGCTAATTGCCTTTTATTAATATTTATCATAACTAAAATAAATCACTTATCACGTAAGGTATTTAAAATATCAATGAAGTCTCCTCCAACGCACATCTCCACTTTAAGAAATTAAAAATTAAAAGGAAGATCTGTGTATTACGGGTTACATAATAAATGGTAATAAATTTACTTATGAAGTAGTTACATACTACAAATAAAAATTTAATTAAATGGAAAAGGGCATGTAGTTAATATAGATTTCTTATTACCTTACATGAACAATGTTCATTCAAGTGTGATACTAATCATAAACAATAATAGTATTGAATCACACTAGATATGAGGTACAATTTCTATAATGTCTTACTATACCTATTATATAGAAAATTAATAGGCACCTATAACTCACAAACTATTTTTCCCTATGTGTATTTGTACCTAAGTCTTTGTGTTAGTATAATTACGTAATAGCTATAGTTTTTATTACATAGTCACAACTTCAGTATTAACCAAAGCACAGCATATTTACTGAGCTGTGAAGTCATTTACTTATTTAATGTCAACATAAACAATAACATGTTTCATTTAATTTTCAATTTTATTAAGTTAGAAATCAAACTTTCTGCCGTTTTAAATTCAATGTCTTCATCCCAGTACATCTTACCACATAATTCACATAGTGTAGCAGGTTTATTAGACAATGAAAGATTTTCAACGTTACTTATTTCTATCTCTGAACCCTTGCTTGTTTTAACAACTGGCTTATTAATTACTGCACCGATTGGGGGACTTAGTTCGTCGCAATAATCATCATCCAAAAAGTCATTGTAATTATCATCATCATTGTAATTACAATCATAGTTAAGATTAGGTGTATTTCTCACTGATGATGATTGATATTCTTTACAAATGTTAGAAACTTCATTTGGAGGCAAATGCTTAAGATGATTATCATTACATCTTAAACATCTACTAAATACATTATTTGGCTTAACATTAATATTGTAACAACGTAAAATTGTGTACAATTGTTCTTTCACAGTACCTTTGCCTACACTTAATATAGAACTTTGGGGGTAGTTAACAGTAGGAGTGTATTTTAACTTGGAAAGTATAATATAACGATCTTCAGATATAGCTAAATTAATTACATCATCCCATAACATTGATGTTGTCATCACAGTTGTGTCTATACCACAATATCTTAAATATGGCATCAGCTGAGATAAGGCAGGTTCAACTAAGAACTTCAGGTCTGACGGATTGCGTTGGGTCAAGTTAACTAGGAGCTGTTCAGCAACAGTTGATTTCTTTGAGGATTTGTTTTTCCTATCTAACATCACATCATTACTTATTTCCTCAAAGTTAATTCCTTGCTCGGCACATAGTTTTTGAATAAAATCATAAAGATTTAATAGAACATATGCATCCAATGCAGCATATTGTATTTGAGATTTGCGTAGTGGTCTAAGTTCCCAGTTTGAACACTGCTCCAACTTGGCAAGGGGTAACCCGAAACATATTTGAACCAAAGTATTTAGACTGCTGCCTCCAAAACCAGTATTAGATACAATCATTCCATTACGAATGAGAGCATTCCACAAGAGATGCAAATCTAAGAGACCTTCACCTTTTACTTTTATATTGTTTAGACCAATTATTGAGGCCTTAATTTCTTTCAGATCCTGTTCGAGACCAAAACCCAATTTAATAATTTCAGGATTATCTAAAAACTTTTTATAAAACAAGTGCCATAAACTTGTATATTCCTCTACATTTAACAACAGAGTATCAATTAGATAAACAAAATTTCTAGTGGCCACTTGAAGTATAGCAACATTTGATTGTCCATTTAAAAAAGATGGCTTCCATTCACAATCTACACTTACAATGCTACATTTTGCAATTGTAGATATAAGATCATTAAATTTCTTACCATTATCAATCATTATTATTTGATCATCAGATAACGACAATTTAAAATATTCTTGGGGTTTTGCATCCTTTTCAGAATCCCAATTCTCTTCTTCTTCCACAATATGCGGTGTTTGAGTAGATGATTCCATAAATTCCTTTAACATCAAAGGTAAGCCATCTTTAGGCAGATTCAAATATTGTGCCCATTTAAGGGCTTCCTTTTTGTCATATTCTGCTAATGTTTCGACAAATTCTTCCGCTGAATCTGAATTTTGTCTTAGCGAATCTTTCACTAGGTCATCCCACACTGATGAGCTTAATTTGTGTTCAGAATACTTTTGATGTATTAAATATCTGAGTCCACTTGTAGTCCGATTTTTGCTGAGATTTTTACATGTCTCAATGGGAATTTTAAATTTATTGCACAATCGGGCAGTTAGTTTTCCCAATGGTTTGTAATGAATTTTTTCATACTTGATATTGCTTATTTTATTGTCTTCAATATACAGTTGAGAGTATTCGCGCACATTAAATTTTTTATCAAGTAATGTGTCTAAGAAAAACAAAAATGATTGCACTTGTGTGGGACATTGTGACAAATATTCATCAATTATATTCAGTTTATCCTGTAGAACTAATGGAAACAGTATATCCTTTACAGGTATATCATCAAACAACTGCATTGCTGTAACTATTTGGATGGCCTGTTTACAGTTATCATTGTTAATATGATCTTTAACCATTGGCAAAATTGCTTCTTTCATGGTAAAAATATTATAAGTCTTTACAACCAAATTCAAAAAACTTTGGTTTCGTTGTTTTGTAGCTATATGGAAAGCGGGTAACTTTAGATCTTCGGGAACACTGTGCATTGTTTTTGACCATTTTTGTAATGTTTCTATTATGCAAAACGGCAAGGATTTGGGCTTACAATCTTTGAACTCTTGACATTTAATAACAAAAACGAGAGCCACTCTATATGGATCAGGTATCGAATTAAAAAATAATTCAATGTGATTTACAACAGTCATACTTTTCTTCCAAGTATTCCAAGTTTCGAACAATTGGTATAGCCATAATTTAGAATTTTCGTCCAAGTGAACATCCAAGCCAAATTGTTGTAAAGAGTCTTCCAGCGATGGAACCAATTTAATGAATTGATTTTTGTCCACGAGTTCATCTAAATTTTGTTTATTCATGTCTGGTAATGTTAATATTTCTTTCAATAACTACGTATGTTTCACGATACTACCGTTTTGAAGTCTTAAATTGTACATAGGTACATATTTGTTTTTATTGAAAATGAGTGAAAATTATAATACAGAACGTCGCCATGAATCGCGTAATATTGGGCACATTATAATTACGATTGAAATTGTGTTTAATTAGTGTATAACAATAAATGAAATTGCACTGTGTTTTCAATTTTCAATTTGCACTTTTTTTACAAACAGTATGTAGATGTAGCCGTAGGTAACTTAACTAGGTACAGTCAATCGGGGTAACTTTGATAGATCACCACTCTATTTTTTTAATTAACTTTTACTACGTTAAATATGAGATGAAAGAATTTACTTAATCTGTGTTCTCGGGTTGATTTTTATGCTTTGAAGTTATTTAAAGTCTATAAAAATAATAGAATATATCAAAAACTGTCAATTTTGTTGTGTGTCAAAGTTATAACCCCTATGTGGGTAACTTTGACACAGATGAGATTTGCCGCAGAAATCATAACTTTAATACATTTTATAGCTTCAGGGTAACAGAGGGGTAACATTAGCTTCATTATTAACAAATGTCAGAGGCAGTGGAGTCATAGACAAGTCAATAAAACCATAAAATTGTAGTTCTATCTTCATTTAAACTCTTTGGTAATCACAATTGAAATCAACATTTGAACATAGCTTTGGAAAGATATTTTATGAGCAATTGTATCACTTAAAAGCTTAACATATTTAGGCTGCTTAAGGGTCTATTCACCCCACTCCATATAGAGCAAGTTATCTTCGAAATAATAAACTCCATGAGCTTTGATTTTGGCTTTGATATCCATAGTTGATACTATGTCATCAAACTTAATTTTGACAATCTCGCTTTTATCTGGCCACTTCCAAACACCATCTAATGACTTGGACCTAGCATTTTTAAAACTTTTCTAAGCATTTTTCTAAAACTGAAGGGTGTAATTGGATTTTGATCCATATCTGCCTGTGCCAGGCTCTGGAACTTTCTTTTTCTGGCTTGTGGCTTATATGAGCTGAAAAATTATGAGTATGTCATTTATACATAATGTACATATGCTTCAAATATATTTACATTGTCAAGTGGATACGATTTACACTTCTATGTCCAAGCTAGCCACATTACAAATGAAGACAAGGTATGTCAATGTTACCCCGAATTTGTTCAAAATATGACCGATCAGAATTTTTAGTAATTATTATAAAGATGCAATGTAAAAACAACAAAAATGGCTTGTGTATCCATAATTAGACATATTAAATGTTATATCACGACTTTTACATACCTTGATAACATCGATATTCACAAGTTATTTGAAAAGTTTACCACTGAAAAAAATACAACAGTTGCGCCAGATACTTTAGAAAAGTTTTTCAAATTAACTTCGTTTGAAAGCTTCTTTTTTTTTTTAGATAGTTCGTTTACGAAGATTGTTAAGTACAAGAATTGTATAAATTTATTGTTATGTACTAAATATTGCCCACGTAAAAAATAAAAAAGTATTTTGGGACGTGACTGTCAAAGTTACCTTTGTTAATCAAAGTTACCCCGATTGACTGTATTTAAAAAAATATTATAATATAACTTTATAATCTGTGAATATAACTAATTCAGTGTGACCATCTCGAAATTGAAAATCCTACCCATTTTGGGCTGGGAAAACTGCCAAATGCTGTTAAAACCCATCCGAAAAAATGCCAAATTCTTGCCACTTTTTAAAAATCAAATATAAGGACAAAAAACAAATAAAAGATGTATTATTTAGTATTATTTCTACTAATAAAATTAAAATTAATCACAAAACAAAGTATTATTTTTATTAATTAGGTACACGCTTTGATGATTTCTACTAAAATAAATGTGAAAAACAATGAAAAATACGTAGTTAATATTAGCATTCTTTATTTTTACTATCTTTATATAGATAGTCATCTGTTACGCTTTTTTGTTATTAAATTTCTCTTGGAAAATATTTTCTAGCAAGAACCGTTTAATAAGGGCAAACAGCGGATTTTTTGTAATATTCATAATGTACAAATATTTTCTCGTTCCATCAATTTTTCTTATTTTACCAATACCACCCCAAAACTTTTCAGATCTAAACAAAAGCGGGTATTCCCCCATTCAGATGGATATGTTTTGTAACGTTGACAAAACTTTTGTTGCCTTCTGTGATGACATTTTAAATAAAATCTTGCCAAAAGAGAAAACTATCATAAGTGAAATCCTACCAAATACTGCCAAACTTTATCTGCCAGAAGTTAAATTATGGGCTCAATCTTGCCAATATGGCAGTATCCTTCCACATATGGTCACACTGAACCAATTCTTTAGTGACAAGACAAGAAACAAAGATATACACCAAGAAATATAATGGTTAATCAACCTATGTAATGTAATAACTTATTATTACTCTGAGGAACAAATTTATACAAATATTTAATAATAATATTTTGGTCACATTACACTATACATATATATTATTAAAAATTTGGTGTAGTATCAGTAGTACGGTTGTTTGTTCGGTTGACCGAACTAATGAAACTTTTTAGTATCAGTAGTACGGTTGATAAAAATCACCGAACAAATGACACTTTTAAAGTTGCAGTAGTTCGCATAAAAATTTAATTAAAATTAAAGGATACTATAGATAAGTAAGTAACTTATCTTTTTTATATTTAACTAACAACTAAAAACAAGTACGAGTTTTGTTTAAATATTAATTATTACCTACATATGTTATACGACCTTTTTAATACATACGAGTATAATACAGGTGACTTTTAATTTTTAAGTAAACAAAGTCGCACTTTCTCACCCGATTGCGACCTTTCCGGAGTAGAAATTCCATTAGTTTTTACTTATATTTTACCCAACTATGTTAAAAAATGTTTTAGGTGAACAATAACGAAAAAAAAAACAAGTTTACAAATTCTAATGTAAAAAGAAACCTTCGGGTTTTTCGATTTTTTATCTATACTTTTTATTATTAACTAGCTGCTGACCGCGACTCCGCCCGCGTAACTTTGTAAATTATATACTAAAACCTTCCTCGAGAACCACTCTATCCATTAGTTAAAACAGCATGAAAATCGGTGCAGTAGTTTTTGAGTTTATAGCGAAAGGATCAAAATGGCCAGTTAGGTACCTACCTAGTACAAACTTATTGTAGGTAATAATTAATATTTAAACAAAACTTGTACTTGTATTTAGTTGTTAGTTAAATATAAAAAAGATAATTACTTACTTACCTGTATCCTTTAATTTTAATTAAATTTTTATGCGAACTACTGCAACTTTAAAAGTGTCATTTGTTCGGTGATTTTTATCAACCGTACTACTGATACTAAAAAGTTTCATTAGTTCGGTCAACCGAACAAACAACCGTACTACTGATACTACACGAAAAATTTAATAATCAGTTAATCAACTTTGTAAATCATATACTAAAACCTTCCTCGGGAACCACTATCCATTAGTGATAACCGCATTAAAATCCGTTGCGTAGTTTTAAAGATCTAAGCATACAGACGGACCGACTGACAGACAGACGCGGCGGAGGACTTTATTTTATAATATGTAGTGATGATGATAATCAGTATCTACTATTTAGTTTGTGTGATGATGATGATGTCGGAACGAGGGTCGGAGCCACAGTCGGAACTAAACTTAACCTATAGTCTGTGTATTTGTCTGTTCTTAAATGTTCTATGTCGATGGTTCTATATACTTCTATTTAATTTCATTTCATATACTCTTTGGTTAATTTTATTGTGAATGTGATTTGTGATCATGACATGACATGAAATTTTTGCATTTGCATTACTCGATAAAGTCTATTTGGTAACGTTTCGTTTGTTACTTGTGATAATTTCTAATTAATTGTTGAGTGCAGTCGTTTTAATTATCCTTCTTCCTAATAGTTATTTTGTATTTTTTATACGGCATTGTTAAGTAACAATGGAGCTTACTGCTGAAGGGAAAACTCCGGAATATATGGCTCTGGCTGGCATCAAATTCAAACTTGCACTACCCGAGTTCAAAAATGATGCAGAACTCAAACAACAACTGCTACAGGGTATAAAGGCTGGTAACATGGCTCCTTACTATAAGGAAGTGTGTACAGAACTGGGCTGGTCATTTGATAAACAATTGCATACCCAAATGGCAAAGGAAAATGAAAGTAGGCTCGCCAAGTTTCAGGAGGACGATTCAGAAACACCTGTATGGCAAGACAGGTACTTAATAAAATATTTTATTTTTTTCTGTAAACAATATTAATCAATATATTACATAGGCTGTACAACACCTTTGTATGAGAAGGTAAATTGCAGTCTTCAAGATTATTTTAATTTATTTGTACCTATATCTAAGTAACTGTGTTAATTTTTTACAGACTTGATTACTTATGTTCAATTGGAGATAAAGAGACGGCAACTGTATTAGCTACAACTAAATATGAGGACGCCACTTTAACAACTAACAGAAGATTGGATGCTATGTTTGCTCTGTTTAGAATTGCATACTTTCATGGATGCAATGTTAAGGAAATGGGGATAGCTATTAATAAGGTACCAACCATTTGACAAAACATCTGTTGTTATGTATAATAATTTATTTATATTTCCTCCCTTGTATATAAATATTATTGTAAGGGTCTGCTTCAACTCTGAGCTAGTATGCGCTGACCGTTGTGTGCAATGATTATTAAAAAATGTTAAGTGTAGTAAAAGTAAATAACACATAAATAAATTATTAACTATTGTTAGGGTACATCCTATTAATTAGAGCTAATAGCTGTATCCCTCTATCTCACAACAGCTTAGTCTCCATAATAGAATGCATAAAATGCAGGCAGTTTTAATGTTAAAAATGTTGAAATTGTAGTTTAATTTCTTTAATCACAACGACTAGTTTTCATATCAATCTAATTATCTATGCACATAACTTAATTTTGTTATATACAAAATTAATATTTTTTTAAATTTTGTTGTCTTGTATTCACTTGACTATTGACTCAGTTTTGCCCATTCTGCCACCCTATTGATATGCTACTGTTTTACTTTAAATTAAGTATTAAAAATATTTACAGGCTCATGAATTGGTAGACAAGGGTGGTGATTGGCGGTCCAGAAACAAACTGAAGGCTTATGAAGCTATTTATTGTCTAGCCGTTAGGGATTACAATCATGCAGCGGAATTGTTCATTGATTGTGTCTCCACCTTTGAGTCTTACGAGTTGGTTGATTTTGGTAAGAATTATGTACATATTTATTTAGGTACTGGTTATGTTTCTGGGGTTCACTCAGCTGTTTGTAAAGTAAATCATACTAATATTATTAATGCGATTATAATATTAGTATGAGAGTTTGTGAGGTAGGATGTGTATGGATGTTTGTTGCTGTTTCACACAAAAACCAGTTAATGGATTTGGATGAAATTTGGCACATAGATTTTATTACCTAGCCTATTTAACCTGGAAAAAAGCTTCCCGAGGGATCATCTAGAAATATAGAAAATTGGTCACCACAGTTATCATAGCGATAAAGATGTCAGATATTACATTTTTTATTTATTAATGCGGACGAAGTCGCAGGAACAGCTAGTCTAGCAAAAAGATACCAGAGTTTTATAATTTTTCTAGGTACAATTATCCAGTATTGTGTTCTGGCATGTGCTTTGGCGCTTGAGCGCCACGCCTTGCAAGCGGCATTGAGAAGGCAAGGAGCGGCCGTGCAAGCCTTGCGATCTCGCTTCCCTGAACTGCGGGAGCTCGTTGAATCTCTTCACGAATGCCGCTACGCTGACTTCATGAAGAGCCTTGCATGGGTACATATATTTTTCTTTTTATATCACATGCACTTGTGCCAAGTTTGGAGCTAAGCTAGGAGCTACACTTGTGTACAAGATGCAAATGGTCACATACGAGGCGCTTAGCTATAATTTACTTTAGCGCCATCTTTTGGGTGTGATCACAACAAATATATCACTCTCAAAGAAATTGCTATTGATTTAAATCTCAATGCAAAATTGATTTATTTTGATTGGCTACCCGACTCGCTTGGTGATTAACTAGGCACCTACGTTGGCACATCACTTGCAGTGAAGAGACACAATGCAATATGTCTCTTCACTAGGATCAATTACTAAGTAGCTTGGCCCTTAGCACTAAGCGAGTTTCTTTGTAATGTGGCCGTAGCCTAAAAGGTCATAAAGCTCCCCATAATGTATGTGGCCTGTGCCAAGGACAACCAGTTAAGAGGTGATAATCGCTTTCCTTTTTTCAGGTGGAGACACAAATATGCGTGGATCCAGTGTTCCGTCCTCATTACCAGCACTACATCCGAGAGGCTCGCATCAAGGCGTACGTGCAACTGTTGCGAGCGTATCGCTCACTCAGCCTCGACAACATCGCGCAAACGTTCGGCGTCACCAGAGAATTTGTAGAGGAAGAAATATCCACGTATGTTCTACTTTCTTTTTTACAGAACTTCTATTCCGTCCGACGCAAAAACGTGGTGTTAAAAGTTTGACGTGTATATCTGTGTATTTGTCTGTAGCATCGCAGATGCCAAATGTATGGATCAATTTTAATTCTGTTTTTTTGTTTAAAAGCTGACTTTAAGATTGTTCATAGCTACATATAATTTAAGAATATCTGTTCAGGCGTTTGAAGACCATTAGCCCGATTCCTAGTTAACGAAGGGATTTCACTAACTGCACGTGTTTGATTGACGTAAAATTTGGTTAAATCGGTGGTATTTCCATGACATGGTCACATTGACCTGATGCTGCAGCACCAGTAGTCTGTAATATACTTAACTCCTCAGACACTTACAGTAGATATGGCGTGTTCGGGCTCAATAGAAAGTCGGGTGTTTGTTTATAATTTTTTATTATAGTTAGGTAGTTTTTACGTAAAGAGTAACAAATCCATCCATCCTCACAATATTGCCCATTTAAATATTGGTAGGATTTTTGGAATACGTTGAGTCATTTATCTATCGATTGAGGCCTCAATGCTGATGGTTGATTGATGGTATGTGGTACGTAGGTTCACGACGGCCGGGCGTCTCCAGTGCCGCATCGACGCGGTGGCTGGTTGCGTGGTGACGGGCGCCGGTCGCGGTGCGGACGCTGACCGCTCTCAGCTGTACCAAGCAACCATTCGCGAGGGCGATCTGCTTCTCAACCGCGTCAAGAAACTCGCCAGCGTCATCAATTTCTAACTTAAAAGCTTTGTACTACTCTCTACCTAGCCTTTAGTCCACGGTAATACTAATATTATGATAAATAAAAATTATAACTGAATTTGTGTTTTAATTTTGCTGTTTTCACTTATTTATGGAATAAGTAATATTTCTTTAAAACATTCTAATATCTTGTTTTATATATTTTTTTAATTTGGAATTATTGGTTATGATGAAAATCATGACAATACATAATTCTGATAATGCGTTGAATTCTGCATATGTCCAACAGATGGCGTTATTTAAGAGTAAGATGGTTGCCAATGTTGACATTAATAAATGCTCTGAATTCTACGTGTGTCCAACAGATGGCGTTATTTAAAATTAATCTCAAAAATAAATAAGTGGATTAGTCATTTTTATAATGTTTGATTGAATAATACTTGGGTTCCTAGAACAAGATGGTGGAAGTACCTATAAAGTTACCTGAATTGGATCAACGCATTTTTTTCAGAATAAGCTCAACGATATTTGTATAAAAACAGTGTAATATGTAATAAACTAATAAATAAAGGATCCAAGGTAAAGGAGAACAAAAAAGAAAAAAAAAAGAATTATTAATATAATTGTTTTTTAAATAATTTGAATACTTTTTGGACATTTACATAAACATTTAATAATTTACAGTGATTATTTATACTGACATGACATGACACATCATATTTTGTGACTAACACTAAACTAATAGCTATTTGCAACTTGAAATTATTAAGTTGTAGGTGCTATGAGGATTATTCTAGGCAACTAAACTGTCGCGTGGGGCCTACTGCCGCACAAGCGCTGTTTACCCTAAGAGTGCATGCATGATTCGTACTTTTAATAAATAATTTAGTAGAAACCATAGAGTAACAGTAAGAAAGTTATAGAGCGCCAGTATGCGTTGAGCTATTTGACAACATATGAAAAACCAATCGCAAGTTTAAGGGCCAGTGATGACTGCCGGTATGGCACGACACGGCACTGCAAAGGGTTTTTTTCTAAACATATTATTTTTAACCTTATTGCTATGATTTTAGCAGTCACACTCCTTTACTTCAATACCAAAAGACCGTAGCTTCGGCACGTCGTGGTATGCCGGTGGCATTCTCTGGTAGCCGCGCAAAATCTTATATAAGCAATTTGACAAATTATGTATAAGTATAACCGACTTTGGAATAACGCTATGCTTAAACTGAATAGTTGATTGAAAAATAAAGTATGTTTTCGGCACAACACGGTTGCGTGCCTTGGAATGTCACGACGTGCCGAAGCATTCCGCAGCATTCCGAAGTGTGCCATACCGTCAGTCAGCGCCAGCCCTAATTCTGTTGAGTGCGTAATTGTTTGTTCTAGAAATTTTTGAACAATGAACAAAACCGAGTTTTCATGACCTTCATTGAAGCACTCTATAACTGACTTATGTTTAATCAAAGTTACAAACATTCACACATGTATTTAGATATTGTAAAAATATACAATATTTTTGGCTCAACAAAAGACGTGTTTTACATACAGATAAAACTATTAAACACTTGCGTGGAACGATTACACTCAGATGTTGGCTTATTTTAAAATTCGAATACGATTTTTTTTATTTGCAACCCTTCGCAAAGGCCAAGTGTAACTGTGCCACAAGCAAATGTAAAAAAATGCGATTTTGGAAATAATATTTTTAGTATTAAGTAAGTATATATGATACGGACAATAAAAGACTATAATATTTTGGGTCAGTCTGCTTAGACAGCATCCATAAATGTCTATTCGCTTAACATCTAATATTATTCCCAGAAATTATTAGTTTCATGTTACATTTTTTTATAATGCCAGTCACTCACATTTACAAGGATATGTCGAAGTATTCTAAAGCAATACAATTAATAGCTATGACTCTACTTACTTATAACTATGTAGACCTCAAATGCAAATATTTTTTAATAATTTACATGATATGAATACGTCAGTAACCCCTCTGTTAATAAGTTAAAAATGAATGTACATCGAAAATATTCGCGTGGCAATGCATAGGCAATTAAAGAGGCATTTTAATAATTGAAGTAATATTATTAGCTTTGCGCTGTAGGATATCGCTTAAGGAGGTATCATAAGGTATACCTAATGTAATGAAGCATTACAATACTTCGTGTGTTACAATATTTTTTACATGTAAATCCCTCCTTCACGTTTTTTTGAAATATACATTGGAATGTGGTTGACAAAATCATGCATAACGCACTCCAGTTGCGATCGTTTAAATTTTCAATAAAATTATTTACTTATTAACTACTTAATATTACTTTTATACATTTTATTTACAAGTATAAGATATAGATATATGATCTAATTAATTTTTGGGATAATTTATAATATATTTTTCATGTCATAGCACATTTTGATTGCAGCCGCTCACTCGAAACGGTGATATACCGAAAGGTACATAATATTTAAGATACAATCAGCAAATGTGCACTATCACAGAGAAATGTCATAAACGTGGGACTCGCGATGAGAGCCTCCGAATTGCCCCGGCCCGTTACTCACGCATCTACATACAACTTACTTACAAATAATACTAGTCATATCGTAACACATGGAATAACAATTCGTTAAATTAAACTACTACAGTTTTCACTCACACTATTACTGATGATCGCTCGTACTAATTCAACTTCAGTCACTCGACGATCACCTAGCCAAAGATGGATATATAATGAATGTTACTTTGTACAATATTAACACTGAGATTCACATCCACGTCCGGTTTTAAAGTCTTGCAATGATTTTGGAATGTTTTTTGGCTGCATTTAGACCGTGAGGCCTTCGGTGCGCGCCGGCGGTGGTAAGGAAGCGAGGGGGTGGGGGTGGGGGTGGGGGTGATGAGATGCGGGGGGAGAGGGTTGCGTGGGAGGAGGGGGTAGTGACGTATGTGGTGCGGGGGAGCGATATTGTTCGCTGTCTTCGCGTAGCTGTCTGGATCGCTCGGCTAGTTCTCGGCCGCGCTCGGCCAATTCGCGCATAGCGGCTGCTTGTCTCTCGTCGCCGCCTTCCAAAGAAGGGGGCCTCTCCAAAGGAGATGCAGCCCCGGGTCGTGCGCCGGCGAAAGCACCGAACCCTAACAGCCCCGGAAACTTCCCGGCTACTCCATTCTGACCCGCACTCTGCTGTATCACTGATATTTCATTCAGCTGAAACAGAAAAAAATACAATTAAAGCAACAATCTTGATGTTTGGTTATTGGAAGACCTTTGAACTTCATAGAACTGAAGCAGTTATGTTCAGTCCTATGAGTTAAGTTGTCAGGTTTATGTTTTTATTCACATTATGCAATTTGGACTTGGTGTAGGTATAGTTTTATACCAGGTTTAGTAAAATCTGATTGGGTACCTACTTCAAACTCAGTATTATACTCAGAAATCTAAGACTACAGAACAAAGGTTTTGTAATCAGAGTCAGCAACAAAATTATTTATAATAAAATTGGTGTTAGCATACAAAAATCTGTGTTCACCTATGTACATAATTTATGCTGTAGGGTGGAAACAAAAAGAAAGATTAGTGAAACATCCGCACATGGACCTTATACTGTCAATGAACTACCTAGCAAATGCTGTGATAATAAAAATAAAATTTAAAAGTGAATTTTAGAAATAACTATTCCCTATCTATACCAGTTTTTTTGTGTGTATCCTAATGAAATGAAATGTTAGCGCTTGTGTGATGCTGATGACATACCTTCTGCTGCATGCCGTTGAGGAAGGGTGCAGGTAGATAGGGGTAGAAGAGATCGGGCCGCCTCAGCAAATCGTGGGGCTCGTGTAGAGGCCGCGGGGGCAGCTCCAACGACATCCGCCGACCGCGCCTCGACGCACCTCCGCTCCACATATGCGTGCCCATGTGCACCTAACACGTATTTTTCACATTTAAACCCAAAAGAATCCAAAGAGAGCCGAAACGGGTTAATCGAATAAACAATAATAGGCACTTAGTTGTAAACGACAACAATTATGACCCATTTAACTCGGCATTGTTGCCATAAAAAGCAATATTACTTCAATTGTGTAGACTTCGTTTCGCAATCTCATAAAAAGCATATCATACGGCAGCTCCTTTCGAGTATATGTTTAATTTATTGTGTATTGAATATTTTTTACCTTGAGGTTCCCTTTAGTAGTAAATGCCTTCTGGCATACAGCGCACCGGAATGGCTTGTCGCCAGTATGCGTGCGCATATGGATCTGCAGCGCAGACGACGATGAGAAGTTTTTGCGACAGACGCCGCACAGATGCTTAGAGGAGACGGGGGGCGGCGGCGGGTGGGTCGGTCCGCTCGATACTGTATAAGGAATGAATGCAACAATTAATGGTTATGTCGACAATTATTATCGATTAAAATTTTTAAGCCGTGTTACATGTGTAGCTGGAAAGTTACCGGTCGGCCTCTTGGGCAGCGGTGGCATATCGATAGGCGGAGCGTGAGTCATGGGTGGCGGCGGATGTGAGGGCGGAGATCGCTTCAGGTCGATTTTCTCGGGCGAAGACCTTCTGTCGGGACTAGACTCCCTTCCCTCGTCGTGCGGAGTGCCCGGCGGTCCGACCGGGCCTTTTTCAAAAGTCGGCGGCATGTCTCGTATCTTGTGCGTCAACATGTGCTGCTTCATATTGCCCTGTGGAACAAAAGACAATAGTTCATTGCCTACGCCATTGGGTTGAACGGTGAAAAGCAGCGTGCTCGATTATATAATTTAAAAAGCAATGTGCGTAGTTAATAGAATAAGATCCCACGCTCAGGCGTCGATCGCTCATACCGGGTAGACGAAGGCGTTCCAGAGGTCCAAAGCAGTGGCGTGCAGCGGGCGCGAGGCGCGCGCGCGCCTCCCGCACCGACAAGCCCCGCCACTGCTCTGGAACCACAAATACACGGAACGTTACACACATACGCGACACACACGCACATACACACAGTAAAAGGGGCACAAAAATACATGTTTTAATGGGAAAACTAATCATCAAATTTTTTGTAGAAAATTATTTAATAGGAAAGCTATTCTAAAGATATGTGAATTTATTCAATGATTCAGTGTGGTACTACGAAAATGCTATAATATGAAGTAAAACGAAGTACAGTCTGTATTTTATAGATTTATATCCCAAAATTAATGTATAGAATACAGACTGTACTTCAATTCCCAAAATCTATGGAATTTCCAACTGAATTCAATTAAATAATTTATTTGTGTTAACAAGTAAGTAATAAAAACAAATACTCCATTATGATTCAGGATTAAATTTAATAACTGTTCATGAAAATAACATAGGCAACGTATGACACAAAGGGAGATGATCAAAAATACAATAAATAATTCATCTAATTGAGATACTAAAAATAAACAATAAGAAATATTAAAATTAAATAATAATAATAATAGGTATGTAAAAACGGCCAATTTCAAATATATACATATAACTAGGTAAGTATACCTACATAATTGTAAAATTCAGTTACCTAAATACGCACAAAAATACGTGTTCAGAAAGCAAATAAAATCCGCAAGAGACGCGGTCATAGTTGCCATTTGTATTAGTTAAGTAGGTACCTACTAAGTATTGTTATATGTTCTCTCAAAAGACAATAAACAAACTAAATATAACAAGATCGGAATAATCGATATATTGTTTAGCGCGTGAACTTTCGTCGGCACGGGTGTCGGTGACACTAATTTTAATTTTAAATGCGCTTGTAAGCAGCAGCACCATTCGATAAGGCCGCGCCGCTGTTTTCCAACGTTCTCTGCTATGTTCACTTTAAATCATGTAAATAGGTATGTACTATTATCTAAATGTGCTCAGGTGTTAACAACATTCCATGTTGCTTATCTACTTACTAGGTATAAAAATGGTCAATTTTGGAATAACAATCATAAGTGGAAAACCTTTTGATTAATGAACACTTGCAATAACAAAGCAGTAGTGAGTACCTATCGTAATAATATTATAAATGCGAAAGTTTGCATGTTTGAATGGCTAAATTACAATACATTATTAGTACCTATATGGTTGCACAAGCCTTTAGTGTAAAATCTATTAGTACCAAGAAATAGATCCAGTAAGCGTACCCAATCTTTGATGTCTTAAAAGAACTTACAAGTATGTTTGACAGATTTTCAAAGGGCACTCATAAATTATGCCAAGGTCAACTAAGTATCTAAGCAATATATTATATAGACTTTATGTTTTTTTATGATTTTTTACCGTACACAGGTATGCGAATTGATTGATGGAAAGCGAATAATGTAAAACTGATTTATTTAGTAGGTACATTCATTTTAATTTTTCTCACAAGCTAAGATATTTTTCAGAGCCCTAAATCGAAATTTCGCGCAATTTTAACACCAAAGTAGTCAATAGTCAACTTGTTATTTATTACTATATTTAATTAATAAGTATCCATTGACAAAGTAGTTAACTCTTATAAATTAATAAACTGATTTTAATTTGAATAATATTTTCTAGTCTGTCGATTGGTGATTAGGTATTCAAATATAGGTGTCTAATCTGCATGTTACCTATTGATGAATTGTGTGCATAGATGTATAAGTCGAACTTTAGCAAGTCCAATAACACTACGCGAAGGCATTCCATGAGAAGTTGGTGAGATATCGAGCCTTATTACTTTCTCTTTGGCAATGCAAGAATGTTCATGATCAAAATTACAAACAGGGCCATAACAATTTATTTGTATTGAAGTGAGTGCGTGTATGTAGATCTTTATGCATTATTAGTGGTTTAAATTACGTTATACCTATAGGTATGCGTATCTACGGTATCTACAACCGCACCTAGAACCGTTCGCAGATTTTATGCGGCAAATTGCGTTTTTCATCGATAGCTTTTTGTTATTATCCGACTCGAAGGACCATAAACATTTCTCTTAAAATTATTATAATTACTGCCAAAGTGATAAAACTGATAAAAGTTTAAATGTTATTTGTTGATATAAATTTCTTGTAAATATATATTATAGTGGCGACAATAGTTTTTAAATAAAAAAAAGCCAGGACATAATGAGAAAAGTAGGATAAAATTTTCAAAGCTTCAACGTGTCCTGTGAATTGAATTTGCGCGAAAATCAGTTTTTGATAATAATAAGTATTAATATTTATAATTTTTTAAATAATTCAACCGAAAAGAGTCGTTGGACATACGCACAAATATGTTACTTTGTCAGGCATAAATAATCTTTTTATGACGAGAAGCGTAGGTAAACGCTCAAGGATTTATAAGCAATAAATATTTTACGACATGAATTAATATTCCGATCGTTTTCCGTGACGTTGTTTTTATGAGTTATCATTTTTGTGGCGCGACGCTATGGAGTGCGACTCGGGCGCAGGTTTACATGCTTGAAATATTGACCGATCTGCGTATAAAACTTGAATCGCCATAAAAATCCTTTTAACAACATTTGTTTATTATTAAATATTGAAAATTAATTCTTCGATTGCAGCGATACTTCACGTATCTTATTATCAGTCGAGGTAAGAAATTATTGAAATTGCGCAGAAAGTTCGCGACGTTAAGAGTTAACAAGAATTATTGTAAAGGTAAAAATCTTTTAAAAATCGCTGTTATTTATTTGGCTGTTTATTTTTAAAGTTACGTATACAAAATGGATTTGATTAAATCGCAACAAACGAGCCTACAAGTTTTCCAAGTTGGTCGTCAGTTTAGTGCAAGTCTGCAAAGACTTGGATGTCCGTAGTGAGACAATTGTTGGAACTAATGCGAACTGGAGGCGTCGACTAGCGACTTGTAATTACAGCTTGCAAAATTAATGTACAGAAACTTGGATGAAATGAAACCAGCGCATCAAGTTTGTCGCAAAGCACAAGCGAGTTGCTTGTCACTGTCCTAACTTAGACTCTGTCTTCTCAATAAGAACAATGTTCAAGGTAAATAATAATAGAAGAGTACAACTGAATTTCTGTTAGTTCGCTTTAGCAGCTAAGTGTGTGTTTGAATTTAATAAAATATTTGTGATTGCGTATTTAATTCACAATAATATTATTAAAAAAAGTGGAGATTACTAAATTTCTATTCAAATTTTGTTTAAGAATGTTATTAGGTATGTTATACATAGCCATGGGTATAGTATTTTTAACTTTTATTAGCCAGTTATGACTAAAATCTACAATCAAATCTAGAAATACATACTTAAACAAAAAAAATAGTTAAGGATAAAATTAATTTGGTTATAGGCAGTGGGCAAGTCCGTATTACATTTGAATAATGTACTATTAATATAGACAATAAGACGAATCGGCATATTGCCAACGCTCATTTGTCTTGGGTACGCATTATGTAGCCGGAGTAGGTAACTATAATTTCCAAGAGGGTAATTTTATCGATGCACACATTAGAAATGGAATTTGTATATTACAGTGATAGAGTCATTGACTTAAGTTATTTTATGTATGAAAAACTGACCTTTGTCGAGAAGCCGCGATCGCAAACGGTGCATTTGAAAGGCCGCTCCTTTGTGTGACTGCGGTAGTGGATTTCGAGTGCAGAGTTGCACGCGAATGTCTTGTAGCAGATATTGCACGTCGTGTTACCGCGCACTGCGTTAAAAAATCACCATTTAATATTGATATTTCCTTAAAAACACTCATTCTCTTAGAACGCACGATTACACCGAGGCGACAAAAATCTTGGTTCACGATGGATTTGCAATTTAGACTTTTTTAATAAGTATATTCGAGCGTTCAAATGATACAAAAATAATGTTAAAGGTTGTTGGGAATGAATTGAAGGGAATGGAAGTGCGGGCGACCGGGGCGGACGTAAATATAAGTTCCCGCTAGCGCATACCTGCGGGAGGAAAAGCGAGTCCGAGTGGGCTGAATGGCGATCCTCCGAGAGCACCGAGCGCAGCAAGCGGTGTGGGCGGTGATGGCAGCGGCGAGTGGTGCGGCAGCCGCGGCGGAGTCGACAGCGAAGACAGCGCCGGCGACGGTGGCGTGGCGCGTGCGCTCCGCCCGCTGTCCGAACCTGTCGCCGATGGGAGGGAAGCCGTTGTGGTGATGGTTTTTAGTTCGCATTCGGACGCCGAGGCGCAGACGGAGAGCGGCGAAGTTCGACGATCCTTCATATTATCCGAGTCGTCGAACTCCCGATTAGCGGGCTCACGCTCGTCCCGGCCGCTCTCATCGTCGGTTCCGCGGGAGTCCGCCCGTCGGTCGCCGGGAGTAGAGGGAGTGGGAAATGTAGGTGGAGGGAAGGGGTTAAATGGAGGATAGTCGACATCTGACCTCAGGCTTAGCGAAGGAAAACCGTTTACACCAACATCGCGATTTAGATCATATGGAACATTGATACGCTCACCAGTGTGAAGTCGTATATGCTGGTGCAAAACACTAGGATCTGTAAATTTCTTATGACACACTGGACATTGATGTAACATTTGAGAAGGGGGTTTTATGCGGTGTACGCCCATATGTGTCTTTAAATTGCCTTTAGTCGTAAAAGCACGACCACATAGTTTACAACGAAATGGCCGTTCACCAGTGTGCGTCCGGTAATGCATTTGTAACGCGCTTTTACATGAAAGAACTCTGTGACATACTATACACTCATTGGGGTCAGTTACTATATTGTCGATATTATCTACTAATTGTTGTAATTTTGTTGTTTCGGAAGTTTTTGTTATCTCTATTAAACTCTCCCAGGAATTGTCATTACTACCCGGTCGTGGTAAAATCGAATTATAAAACAAAGGGTCACGAGCCAGATCTGTGTCAACAACATTATGTATCGTGTTATGGAAAGGAGTCAAACTACCAGAGGAAACACTGCTAGGTGGTGAATTGGGAAATAATGGATAAGTAGGATAAGTACGAAGCCCCGTTGCTATTGAAATTGGTCCAGATATCGATGAATTCTTACTTGATAAATTTTCCGGTTGGTCTGGATCGGGCTTCACTTGTGGACTTTCTCTTCCAATCTGGTCTTCGTTGCTGTATTTTGAATCCATGCTGCAGTCATCGTAAGGAGAAGTTGAAGGATATCGATCCTGTTCAACGTCGTGGGTCGTCTCATTCTCTTCGGGCTCTCGTTTTGGTGATATGCGATCCGCTTCTTCAAAACTCGATTCTCGTAAGCTTTCCTCATCTTGCGGCTCAGTTTTAAATACATCAGGTGCAGATCGAGAAGGGCTCGGCGCGGAAGGTTTACTGAGATCAGCCGGAGCATCTTGTTCTTCTCTCATTACGAATAGTGGATGAGGCGGAAGAGGTTTGTCACCAAGTGGGCGCGGTGGCAACAAATCGTGGTGTGGTGGTCTGTACAGTGGCAAACCCGGTGGAAACGGTGCAGGCGCACCTGGATTAAATTGCAATGGATGTGGTGGCATACCCGGTATAGGACCGGGAGACAGTTGAGCTAGTAGCGGTGGATGATACTTATCCAAATGCTCTGGTATTGGGTTGGGATTCATTTTCACATGCGGAAATTTCGCAGTGTGTCTTTGAAAATGAACTTTGAGATTTCCTTTAGTTGTAAATCGGGATCCGCAGACATTGCATTTAAACGGTCTTTCCCCCGTATGCGATCGAATGTGAATTTGCAGTGCAGAATCACTTCCAAAAACTTTACCACAGTAACGGCAACGATGTTTAAAAAATGGTTCATTTCTTCCTCCTGATTTACCGTCATATGGAGACATCTTTCCGGATTTTCTAAATGCAAGTTCGTCGGCAAGATTGTTTGCTAATAGACCCTGTGATGCATTATCTAGTACCTCCTGTGCTCTTTTTTGAAGCATTTCTAAGGTGTTTGGCTCATTGAGCGATGGCGGTGGATCATTGTTCGTAATGATCGAAGCTGCTAGTGACGACGATATGGAGCTATATGGCGGGTGGGTCATCATTGGCGGTGATGAGGTTGGAATTTTGGGAATGGAAATTGGTTCAGTTTTAGGATTGAGGTGAGAATGGGTCGACGGCAAGCTTTGGCTAGTAGGTGGAGGGGGTGCGGCAGGAGTGGGCTCCCGTGGCGGACGTGGCGGCGACGGTGATCGAGCGGGAGCTATCGGCATGATTGTTTCTGGCTCAGGTTCACTCGGCGGAGGGCTCTGATGATCATCTTTCCGTCGTGTTAAGGAGAGTTGGCTTTGTAATTGGCGTATTAATTGAAGTTGAAAAACTTGTTGATGTTGTAGCGTAAATAATGTACTCTGTAAAACTGCTAGCTCATGAAGGGCAGCTTCGTTATCGGCATTGTTTGCCATCGCGGTTGCGGCAAATTGTGCTACAGCTACTTTAGTGTTCTGTAAAGCTTCTAGTGTAACGTGACCAGCAGGAAAAGGCAATCCGACCGGTGGAACGTCAGCCTCAGGCACTTCTGCCTCACCATCCTCGAGGCTATTATTGTTTTCAGCATCTTGTCGATGCCGTCGAACTTGTTCTAGTCGTTTATTTGGTTCGTCCATTTCCTCATCCCCTGAAACGACCATATCTTCGGGATCGGAGTGCATTCTGTCCTCGCCCATTTGTAACGCTTTCTCGTCACACATTCTCTTGTGATGCAGAAAATCGTGTATATTTTCAAATTGTTCTTGACACCGGGGGCACATGTGCGCCACCGGCCGTTCCCTCGTTTCTTCTGTGAGTACATTGTTTATTTCTTCTTCAGAACATGATCCAGAACTTTCACCTGAAACAACGAAATTAAAATTTAACAAACTACTGAAAAGGTTTTAATTAATAATTTTATTGTGTGTACCTATACAATTTTTGTCACTTTGTTTGATCAATCTGTGCAACATCAACGAGTACATAATAATATAATTTACATTATGGAATATGGATTATTGTATTTGAGACATTCACATTCTTATAAAGTAAGCATAGTTAGGTTCGGAAAGAATTGAAATTTTTAAAGTATTATCTACTCGACAATAGATGGCGCTACAAGTGCCTATAAGTGGATCCCAGTAATCAGATTAATAGTTCATTGTTGAGTTTTGAATGTATGTGTAAAATTGTCCAAACACATAAATGTTTTGGAATAAAATACCGTTAAATTTTAATAATATGCACATGATATATCTCGTAAGGCACAATAAAACTGTTATAAGTAGGTACTTAGTTATGTATAAGTATAAGTAGATTTTCGCTGTCCGCCTCTAGATTTTCTCCTGATTTTCGCCTGAAAGATGCATTATATGAGATGCATCCATGCGAAGCCGGGTGCGGGTTGCTAGTTCATTATACAAAAAAAAACTTCCTACTAGATTTTCACTCAAAACCATTTTTCAATGGTTGCTTATTTAAAATAGTTTTATGTGGTACCTATCTTACCTCTGTTAGGTTTTGTGTGTCAATAAGGTATTTATGACATTTATATTTTGTGGACTTTCTAGCTTAATCTAGCTTTATCCATTACTTTTTTATTTCCTTTCTTATGCAAACAAATTAAATATTTTAATGTTTTTATTATACTTTAAATTTTACTTTTATTTTATGCTAAATAATGTATCTACTATGATACTTTATTATACCTTAAATTATTCACCTTAATTATATCCTAATCTTTTTAATTTCTCGCATCGATAACTTGACATTTTTTTCTGTAGCCACTTTGTATTCATCTTAATACCTAACTCTATCTCTCTATGTCTATGTATTGTTCTCTTGGGATTTTAAATTTAAATCTGAATTTAAATTAAATTAAAATGAAAGTGGAAACTTTTCGTCAACCGTCATTTTGATTGCTAATGCATACCTACCTAGCTTAAAAAAATTGTATGTGTCATGTAATTAACGAATGATATCGTTAAGATTATAAAACGATCGCGAATATATATTTTTTATTATTATTATTGAAGTTAAACTTATAGTAGTTAGTAGGTAGTAACTTAGTAAGGTTTCCCACTCATAAAAACCTCTAAGTCATACTTCTAATACCTACTTCAATAGTCCAAGGGATCTCTAAACTATATTTCTATACAAACGAGAAGGTATTATAAAATAAAGTCGCTGTCCGCTTTCACGGTTTTTATAAATGGAAACGAGGAAAGTTTGTGCATTTAATTTGCAGAAAGTATATACGAGTATAAGCCAGGAGCGAATCGCTAGCCTATACTCATCTCATATTTAATATTATAAAGAGAAAAGTCAACGAGAAAAGTTAAAGTCTGTATTTATGTTGGCAATTAATTTAAAACTCAAAAACTACTAGTCCGATTTTAAAAATTATTTCACTTATAAAAAGCTAAATTATCAACGTGTAACATATAGGCTTTATTTTATAAAGTTACGCGGACTAAGCCGCATGCAACAGTTAGTGTTATTAAAGTCTAAAACGACAGAATAAGCGCCTACGTATCGTAAAATGTTCAGTTTATATGTATCCAAAATTACTCAGGTATACTTACCTATATGAAATTAATACACAAAAAAAAATATTTTATTAATAATTTGAATGAAATTTCAATTAAAATAGAATCATGCTAGGTCTTCACTTCAATAGTGAACAAAATGCACTAAAAGTTTATCTTTTTGGTATTAGTATAACAAAAAACTAACTCTTTTGTCTATAGGTACCTACCTACTGTTTCTCATTCTTGAGTTACAAAACAACAAACCGAAACAACAAAACCTGGAAAGAATTGGAGTAAAAATAACCGCGAGATCAATGACATTTCACAAATCAATAAAGGTACCTACCTACTTTATTAGACAGATGAAAGGTTTCACCCATACATAGAGCATTGTAAGTTTCATGTTGATAAGTAAGTATTGTTTCAAAAATGTGGTTTTTTTTTATGAGAGAGCCATATTTTTTATGGTTTTAACGGTCAATGTTGTTTTTTTATATTTAGCTTGATAGACAGGCTGATTCACTTGATGGTAAGTGGTTGCCATCGCGTATAACACCAGCGACGCCACAGATGCTGCAAGTGCGCTGCCGACCACATGTGTCGTCGCTACCGACCACACATAGAATTAGGAAGGGATAGAGAAATAGGCTCTGGCATATCTTACTCATTCACCGAAAAACAATAGTATACCTACAGATTGTTTTACGGTGGTTCTCTAAAAGGTTGGTTACTGCCGCCAGACAGGCTGCCTAAATTACTACAAAATGGAGTTTTCCCTGCCACTAATTCATGCTTATGTGCTGCCTATTTTTGCCCAATACCATAATCAATGCCAGGGGATATCAATTTCGTCGTCAAAAGGTATACTTACTGATGACGGTTTGAGGAAGATTTTTTTATTGTCCTCAATCTCAATGGTAAGCGAAGATGAGGCGAAGAACAGGTGGAGTTATTCACTCTGTTCTTAGATAGTCCCAATATGTATAGGTATCTAAGGCATTACTGAAGAAAGGAGTGAATTCCACTACCTCGCTGTGAGCATGATGAAGGTAGACTCAAAACACTTCGTACTTATTGGTTGTTAAAAACAACCTAAGGGGTCCTCGTCTAGTAGTCTGATGATGAAAAGGAAATAGAGTAGGATATAATCTGGCATTCATTACTTAGGTAGGTACTGTTGCTAGTCCATCCACAAACCAAAACACACCGTGATATTCCACGTTGGCTTACCTTGATGGTTTCTGTCGCCTAATAATCCAATAAAAGTGATAAAAGAAAAACTTTGTTTATTCGAATTTCAATTACGTTAGTCTGCGGGTCTTACTTAATATGTATTTTATTGTTAAACACTTTAATGATTTTAATTTATACGTCAGAAATAATAGCTGCTTCTTGAAAATAAATAATATTTATGGTCAATCGGTAGCTATGTGAAGACTTCTGTATTGACTTCTGTGAGGGCAAGGGAAAGAGGAGGTAAGGACTGGGGAATTACTTTTGGAAAATACAAAAGAGGTTGCATACTATAAATAGCTAAAGCAGTTAAGAAATATGTTGTTTTACGACAAAACTATATTCTGTATCTTTGTTATTTTGGTAAAATCAGAGGAATCGAGCACACAACGATAAGAAGAGTGATTATGTTACTAATAACAAAATAACATAACATAATGATTCGACGTGAGCCAAGAAATTTCGACGTGAGCCTGATGGATTAAATAAGAACTCGCAACCGGATTCGCATGGATGAATATTTTTCTGCATTTATGTACACAAACCCTCCTTGTTGATCTCTCTTGCCATGAGTAAAAAACGTATCAAAATTTATTCGGTAATTTAGAAGAATAGGTATACCTACCTGAGAAACAGTAGAGGCGCGTACAGAGACTTAAATTTTCAGAGTTGGAGCTAATTCCGAACCAAATTTTATTAAAATTGGTCATCGATTTACTGAAAATGCAAATATAGACAGACCAATAATTTATAATTATTAGTTACATGTAGGCAGTTATACATATTTGCTCGTTCGAGTTTGATGGTAGACCCGAACAATATTGCAATGAGAAGTTTTATGATTAAATTAAAATAGTCTTTAAAGATTATACGACGAGTGTCAGATTATTGGCCCTTAATATTAAGAGGAATTAGCACATAAATTTATTTATTATCTACAAGCGGATTTCAACTTTCACTTAAGGGCATTAAATTATGGCGAAAGAGCGATGTTTTCTTTATAATTTAATATTTATATTAGAAAGTATAAGTCCATTATGATAAATTTTATATCTTAACTAACTCCTCAATCTACTACGTAATATTTTAGGATTTATTAAGTTTATGAATATATGAATTATTAGAATTTATAATATAAAAACATAGATATTAATGAAAATGTAAAAAAAATTAAACGATTAAAAAAAATTTATACCTACTTAAATTAAAATTAATACTTACATAGGTAAGGACATGACCTATTTGCCTATCCGATAGCTTTAAATGTAGGTTTAGGTACATAACAAATAAAAATAAGGAAATAGTTTGAAATCGTTTATAAAAATAATTGACATTTGAATGATTTATTAATAAGCTTTATTGCCTATTTATTGCGGTTAATTTATTTTTTTATAGGTTATGTAACAATTAAAATTAAGTAGATTAAAATTAATTTCTCGACAGTTCATCTATTTTGTGTGATAGATTGTGTCCTTGCCCCATATATAATTATTATAGGGTCTGGACTCGGAATATCTAGGATATTGCTCTGGTAAAGTTAATTGCAGTGTACCTACTTACCAACCTATTTGGTATTTAAACTGCTAAAAAAAATTTATTGTGACAATAGACAATGTTTATAAAATTATAAGAACAAAAAGTACCTATTTGTATACATATTTTTATGTAGCTATACATAAAAATATGTATTGTCATTTTTAAATTGATTAGTTAAAATTAGTAAGTTCAGTATGAAGTCTATTTGGCTATTAGTCACCAATCTAAATGTATGTTACGCAATTATTTCGACAGATGTCGCTAGCAGTGAGGTTAATTACCTATATTGAAAATGACTGTAAAATTCTAGTTACAGGCAATATTAATATTACACTCATAATATATCCATAATAATAATTAATAATTAACTAATAAATTAACTAAATTTGTATATAATTATTATGTCGTGGACCCTTTAATAATACCCGGTAATAAGTTACCAAATGTTAGATATACCTACCTAGTTTAGAAATTTTGAGACGGACTACAGCTAAGTTATTTATTTATTTTTAAGGAAAACTTACAGTGATATTTACAATAATTTACTTAATAACTAAATGACAGATTATTTTACACCATTACACCATTATAGGTATATTACCTATGTGTAGTTTATGTTTAGATTTCACGGCTGATTCTGTGTGTCATTTTTTATAGGCTGACGGTCCACTTGATGGTAAGTAGGTGATAAAGATAATTTTGACATGAAGCTTCGATTCTTTTTAATTTTTTTTAGTAGATATCTATTATTTTTTAAATGCGATAATTTTCTTATGCTCACGAAACCTGGTACAAATGATAATGTAACATACTTATTTGTTCACAATTTTTTATTTACTTAATAATCATTTGAAGGAAGTATTTAAGTAATTGCAGTGAACCCTAAAAACGTCTTGACTAAATTATATATTGACTAATTCGATCTAAAGGTCCTAAAAGATTTACCAAATAGTTACAATTGAGCTACATTTTAAATCATGTAACTTAGCCTTGGGTTTAGTTATTAACTAAAGTTATTGGTGAAGATATGTGAAGATAAGATCTTTAATCAATAACTAACCTTCTTATAGTCGTACTTGGCTTTTAGTAGCAGCAAATTGCATTCCTAATAGCTGGCGGCAGTAACCATAGCACGAGAAGACCTTAGTGTCCATTCCTCTATCCGTATACCATGTGCGATATACTTTGGTCTATTAAGTTAACAGCGCACTTTATTTCCCCTGGTTTCATTCTATCATCAAGATTCTTAAATACTAATAATATTGCCATGATAAATGAGTTCAAAACCGAACTCAACACGGATAATGGACGTTGTTATACGATTTTTTTTAAATGGTAATATTTGTCCCATTTTAAAATATTTCCCAATTTATAATATTTTGAGGAGCAAGCGAAAAGTTAGCACGAACACAAAACACGGATAATCCGAAGGTAATGTTGCGGCAGAGTATTAAAATTGTCATTTTGTAGAAGCCGACAAATTTAATAGTTATTTGTATGGAGAGGGATTAGTGGTGTCTATTTGTAGCGGTTTAACAACAGTACAGTTTGGAAGCGGTTTCGACAAAGTCAAAGGAATTGAGGGGCACACCGACCACAGAGACGCGCACCGATTTACGCAGAATTGGAGAAAAAAAAAGTTTTTGTAACACTTGTTCAAAATATGCCAGTTCCTTGTATTTCTTATTATTTCTATGATAAGTAGACAGTAGTCATTATTATGACTGAATTTGGATAAATAACCGACCGGCTTACTTATACTTTTAAAAATGTGTTTTAAGTACATATTCAGTAATAAACGGAAGTATTAAAATAGATTTCATATTTTTTTTTATTTTAATGGAAAGTTGGTGTTAAGTTTATTTCTAAGTAGTTCTAAAGAGTTCCGCTTCTAAGGAGTATAATATGTCTATAGGGAGTGATGGATACACACCTATAGTTCTTATAATTTTAATAAGTAATGTAGACCTACTTCAATTACAATTTTTGATATTTTATTTTTTGATTCCCACGATTTCGCGTTTACAATACTTAGATAATATCATTTTAGATAAATATAAAAATAATAATATTTTCATAAACAATTTTTTTTAAATATTCCCTTTTGACTAGGAAACATTTCTAATAGTTAGATAATTAAAAAATGAATCCAATTTTTAATAACCTATATTTATATAAAGAACTAATTTAGTGTCCCTACCTAAATTACCTATCCGAAACTCACAAGCATGGACTACTTATCAAAAGCACAATAACTTTAAATAGTCTATTTTTAATAAAAAACTGAATTAATTACCATGATTTATACCGGTACGAAATCACTACAAAAACAAGTTTGCAAACATGTTATGACATATTAAAATTTATTAAAATTAATGGATACGAATATAATATGTAAATTTTTAAAAGAGGTTAAATAACTTTAAGCAGCTTTATGTATATATGTATATGTACCTACATTAAATTTCTAATCAGTTTTCCAAAGAAAAGTACATATACCTACTATAGGTGTTCTTGTTAGTGTTAAATCGGCACATAGATAGAAGAAAAAAAGATGCAAAATAGATTTTATACTTATGTGCTTTAAACAGCCTACTTGTAACCTACTTCTTTTAGTTTCCTAAATCCCAATAAAAAAAACCTTAAAGAAAATAAACATATAGATTTATATTAATATAGGTATATATCTAGGTGCTATCTACAGACGTAGGTACGTACCTTAGAAGTTTATTTATAGCTAAACTTACCTTTTTTCTGGACTCTTGTATTGAAGGACCTTTTTAGACTCAGAGAGCTCAGAGACAAGCCGCAAAAATAATTCGTTTAGTCAGAGAAAATGCTAGTAAGTAGGTAGGTATATAATTGGAATATAGATAAGAGATAACTTACTTATTTACTTACTCTTATTTACTCTTACTCTTACTTAGATAAGAGAAGAAAACTAAGTAGGTAAGTACAAAATTAATTCGTTTAGTCAGAGAAAATGCTAGTAAGTAGGTAGGTATATAATTGGAATATACATAGATAAGAGATAACTTACTTATTTACTTACTCTTACTTAGATAAGAGAAGAAAACTAAGTAAGTACAAAACAGAAAGGTGTTTTAATTCTTATCTTCTTTTCTAACAAT
Source organism: Synanthedon tipuliformis (assembly GCA_947623395.1). Taxonomy (NCBI): domain Eukaryota; kingdom Metazoa; phylum Arthropoda; class Insecta; order Lepidoptera; family Sesiidae; genus Synanthedon; species Synanthedon tipuliformis. Next base: position 6,327,343 of record OX392408.1, on the reverse strand, counting down.
CTTAAAATTTAGAAAAATTCTTTTAAGTTTATCATTACATATACCTACATAATAGTGTTTTATTATCTTAATCCTAATAATATTACAAAATATTATTATAAAACTAGCTGGCGCCCGCGACTTCGTCTGCATAAAAAAAGTAGCCTATCCTGTGTCCCGTACGTCTAAATGTTTATCTACCAAGTTTAATGAAAATTAGTTAATTCGTTTAAGGGTTATGGAGGAACATACATACATACATACAATGCCTACACTTACAGATTTATTATTAGTGTTGATAAATGTGAAAGTGTGTACATGTTTATTTAGATACCTATTTGGATGTTTGTTACTCAATAAAGCAAAAACGACTGAACGGAATTGGATCAAATTTGGCACACAAATAGTTTATTATTCATATTAATTTTCAGGATACATTTATTCCTGAAAAAATGTTAGGTTCCGGTGGGATTTAGCTCCTATGGAAAGCGCGCATTAAATTAAATTAATTAATAATTAATTAATTAATTAATAATTATTAATACTTAGGTATGTAATAAAATACTTTATGATAAAATTTATTTTGTATCAATATTTCTTTGTATTGGATTAAACGAATCAAAAGATTTTTTAGAAAATAAGTAAGAAGATAAGTTATAAAATAATGCTAGTAAAAAGAAGATAAAAAAATATATCTATTTTACTTAGATAATTATACCTAGTTGCATCCAAAATCCCTATCTAACTAATCCATTGGCAAACGAATATCTATATTATATAAAGCGATTTTTTCACATTATTTATAAATAAGAAATTATAGAGAAATATATTTTCAAAAAAATAAAGTTTCAAAAAGTTACCCCGTGTGTCTGCTAGGTCCATTTAACACGAAATACACATTAATTCTAATTAAATATTATATCTCTAAATAAATATCTAAATTATGTATTAAATAAATACTTATCTAAAGTAAAAAAGCTATTTTCAGGTGCTTAGGCTTCCACGTATATAGGCACCTTAATTATCTACTATAATTACCACCGCCTGACGCATGGATTGGTCGCCATACTAAGTCAAATAAATAAAAAATATTTCGATGACCATTAGTTATAAAAATGTCTCTGACTCAAAAACAGAGCTCGAAGCTAATTAATCTACTTACAGAAAGTCAATAATTTATATAACCGTGGTAATTATTCATCACTCAAGGTAAATGGACGTAATAGGTACACCTATGCATATGTAGTTAGGTATATTATCAATCTTAATTTTTACGAAGTTACGGGACCGGGTCATTAACGAGTTTTTGAATTTATTATACGATTAAACAAACAGTGAATATATTTCATAAGAATATGAATAGGCGGGCTATTTCAATAGTTAACAGATAAAAATGCCTCATAGTATTTTATAGAGCAGTCATAAAATCAGCGCATAGATAAGACCGCATTAGCTGTACCCTCGGCAGTTAATAACTTTGAGATTGCTTCAGTGGTTTAGCGGTCAAAATAATAAAATTTGACGGACTACAATCGCAGATAGAAGCCAGTGATTGAATTGAATGTCTTTCTTTATGAAAATCTTTGGAAAATTAGAAAATAAGTAGGAATGTAGCATTAGTTGTTGTTGTAATTATAATATGCTAGTAGGTAATTTGTTGCTTTTTAATTTTGTTATTTTGATTATTATAATTTTCAAAAACAAAATATTTATTCACCAAATATTTAGGTATTTAGATACAGAAAATAAATCCACGAATTAAATAAGCGGAAAGGTAAGTGCCTAAAATTAAATGTTTTTCTCCATGTTTTTAAATATATGAATGTGCAGATCATGACATAGTAAATAATAGGATTGGCATATAGGTTATTTGTTTTAATATAAGTATAAAATTTCTGCGCACACTAACAATAAAAAAAACTTAGGCACTAAGTAAGTACCTACCTATAACTTTCTTTTCTAGGAAAATGTAACTTCAATTTAATATGTAACCACTCAAAACAAAAAAGTAAAGCACCTTATTCTTTCAGGCCTGTGTAAGTTAATGTCTGTAAATATTATAAATAAATAAGAAGCGGTAATTTCCGCTTTTTCTGGAGAGCCGGACCAAAAAAATATATTAGGTAAAAAGATGAAAAGAGATAGGTATTATAAGTGGCCATAAATGATTGTAATTTTTTTGACAATATTTTATTTTATATTTTATTATTGTGAGAAAAAAAATTGCTAAATGAAATTCATATTTGTTAAGGAAGATATTAGTAATTTTCAATTTCGTGATGTTAACATTTACATTAAAAAAAACTTGCAATTCCGCTATGACATATTTGCAATTATATATTTTTTTACAATTTTCAATATTTCTTGATTCTAAGTAGTAAAATACCTATAAGTATAAAAAATTTAAGCGCAAAAATGGATTTTTAGCAAAATTTAATTCTTACTAAAGCAACATTTTTAAAGAGAATATTACGAAAGGTGCCACTTTTCCGTTTTTATTTCCACTGCTCTAAAAATAATAAATTAGCACTTAAAATTTCGGATTTTCAGATGATATTGTCAAATATTCGCCAATATTTTACTGCGAACAAATATTCGCAGTAATTTTTTTAAATTTAATTAATAGTTTGAGTAGTAACTGTTTAAAATTTAAGCACTTACAAAAAATAATATTATTAAACTGACGAGACTTTACGTACCTCAAAATCGCATTGTTTTAAAAATAAAGTCCTACCACAAATTCCTATTTTTGTTGATATTACCTACTCCGACACAAGGTCAAATACGTGTAAAACACTGCACTGTTTACTCACCGCGTATGGGGCGATTTTTAGTGCTCACTTTCTGATGTATGCCGAATTTTATCGTCGCTAAGAACATTTTGGAAACATAGAATCGTTTTGATATCACCGTTCCGCCGTATCCTTTGGAAATATATTCACTGTTGCACGATTGATCGGTAGTGTGTTGTGGTGTTTTGGGTCGTAGTGGTAAATGGAGTACCGATGGAGACGCGACGGACGCAGGCTGGCTTGACGCGCGGCATGTTGGGTCGCGCTGTCGGCTCAGGGCCGGCGCATGGCAGGGACTCGCAACTTGCCACGAGTAGACCACACGCGGACGGACAGGCCTTCTATCGTTAGGGGGTTCACTCGCGGCTGTCCTCGTCTGCACGGCACGGAACGCGTAACGGAGTGCGGATGCGAACGACCGCGCCGATCGCCATCTGAAGCGCGACTGAGCGCGAGCGAGGCGGCGGCGGGCGGCGGTTATCGCGCGCGCGCGCACCAGGTACACGGTTATGACAGGAAGGCGGGGCCGCGTTCGGTTCATAAATCAAACTTCGCCCATTCGTAAGCGCTCTACGGACCCCCCTCCTCCATATTCCATATTCGGGGCGGGGCATATTTTCATAATCATAACGCCTCATATTCATAAGCGACATGTGGTCGTAGGCCGGCGCTACGAAACGTTGCAGTCTCAGCGCGAGAGGGTGGTGGGCGGCGCTGACGCCCGCTAGATGGCGGGCGCCGTGAGCCTCGCGAGCCTCCCACATCATTCATTCAACTACACTTTGACATCATTTTTTGTTTTCACAAAAGAAGTTTGTGTTGATCAAATTAAATTTTATGAGGGCTTCGTCAGGTATAATTCCTTTACTATGTTGTTACTCTTCGAGGGGCGCTCAGTAGAATACTTAGTTGGTACTTACACTAAACATGATAAGTTTCAATTGAAGTTTGAAAATTTATACTATTGGACTTTATTGTTTCATTTTGATTTTATATTACCTATTATATACCTACCTACCTACCTATATATTTTTAGCATTTATCTATCGTAATTTGTAAACAAACTTTTTGATTACATAAATATTACCTAGGTATAAAAGCAGGTAGGTAGGTACTTATATACCTATATTTATTTTTCTAAAGTGGACTGTTAACCTTTCTGTTGACCTTAACTTAAAGAAATAAGTAGCTAATGTAGGTAAAGAATTAATAAGAATTAAAACATTACCTAGAAGTACATATCAATAAATAAGAATATTGAATCAATAGTCAATAGCTTTATTGTTATACCTAAGTATCTACCTACCTAAGCTAAAATTACTTAAAAAATCACCAAGACACATACCTACCTAAGTCAATTGCAAATATTGCAATTAACCTTAACAGGTAACTGTTATAATAATGAACCCCAAGCCAGTTAGGTCGATAAGTTAATGTTTCCCTTAACCCACAATAAGGAACCTTTTGACGCAACAACTATAAAATAATTGAGGGGGATAGTCGCATGGGAAACCTATGTACCTACCACTTAGGTATTACTAGTTACTGCCTAATAGTTTCTAGATTTGATATGCTGCGTTTGTATTATGCATAGGTAAGTAGGTATAATACAGCCAGTACATACATTCAATACTTATTTTTAAAATAGTGAATTTTCAATATATTTTATGTAAGTAGTAAAAACTATAGAATTTTGTAGGAGGGTAAAAACTATAGTAGTTTAATTTAAAAATAAATATTAAAGATTGTAATCTATAAAAAGTCTAAATATAAGCAGTCTAAATATATCTACTTACATATGTTCATACATAGTGATGGCTCGATACAATGACTTGCAGAATCGCCCAAATTACTTACTAGTATCACATTTATATCGCGCCGCGGGAGCTCACACAGTCACACCTAACCTAGGGTTGCCACTTCATAAAATATTAAAACGAAACCTTCAACAGTAACTAGTTATTTCCACTTTAAATACACTTTGATATGTAGGTATATAATTATATTGTTTTCCTACACAATTTTTATTTTCCTAAAAATATTTTAAATGGATTTTTTTGAAAATGGAATAGTAGTTATTTTACAGTTTGACAGTTAAAATTTTTACAGCTTGTGTGGTTTTAAGTAAATTAATTATTTAATATCTACCAATCTAGCTACCTCTACCAGAAAAGATGATACAAGACAAGGAGTAAAGGAACTTTACTTTTAGCGACTATTGAATAAATCTGAGTTTATTCTTAGTTTATTCATTAGAATGTGATTATAATTATTTAGATATATAAATAAGTACTTACTTACTTAATTTCAGAATCCTTTATGAACTAATGTATCATAAGTAATAAAAGGAAACTCGAAAAAACCGTCTGGGTGACAACCCTGCCACTACTTATATTTAATTTAAAGCATACAAAGCGATTGACATGGCTCCCGGCATCCGCTTTTTCATAACAACTCCTCGGTAATGTTGTTTCAAAAATTAAAATTGGTAGCTGTCAATGGATCTAGTTACGGATGTCAGTGTCGAAGAATTCGTCACACTCAGCTTTGATATCGGAATGATTCGATGAATTATAAATTATCCATACGATATTATCTACTTACCGGTTTTTGGAATGATAATCTAGTCCTTTAAATTCTTTTTTTTTACTATTCCGGCGTTCTTTTTTTATTCCCGCACAGCCTGAAAGCACACAGCCTGAAGCAGACTATTGTTGCGTAATTTCTATTTACCTACCTACATATAGAACAAGATCTTGAGGCATAAGAAGATATTTATTTACTTTTATTAGACTAAAAATTAACCTCTTCATAGGTTGGTTCTATGTCTTGACAGTCCTAGGTTCAAGGTCGACGTCAATTTACAAATATTATTTTTTTTATATAAAAAAGTATTCAAAATTAGGTAAAATTTTTTACTTGTCGCTCTTAAGCTCGACAGACCAAAGGCATTTAGACCATAGACAATAAATTAGAAACTTATTTTTATACCAATTTTGTTTTATTCTTTTACTGTATATCAGTTAGCCATAATTCATAAATAACCGCGTTACCTACATACAATCAGTAATTTAGTCCAAGGGAAATTAAACCTTAGACATAGATGTTTAAGTATAATTTTATTTGTTGGCACGTGAGTAGGTATTTTCTATTGCTTTAACCTCAGGTTGACTAAATAATTCCTGTTTATGATGACACCTAATCCCATATAAATTAATGTTAGTTCCATGAACGGTTACCAATCGTGTTATTTCAGAGCTACCAATGCGGCTGTTAACAGAAATAGCTTCAGTAACACAAGTCACATACGATTTAAATACACAAATTTTTGAAATAGTCTGTTTACTTAAGCTAAAGCATAATGCCGCTCGGATGCTGTTTAATGTCGCCCTAACATATAGCTCTGTTTTCCCTCAAATATCTCACTTTCTATATTTTGTTGAAATTAAATTTTGATTTGTATCATTATTTGCAAGCTTTTTTAAAAAGATTCCATAAAACAGGTAAGTATCGAGAAGAAGAGTGTAAGGTATCGACTTTAGCTAGCAGTAAAGAAAAACTTCGAAAATAAAATTAAACTGAAATAGAATCATGAACATGAACATTAAATACATGTAGGTAGGTACTAAGTAGAATGACCTAAATGTGATCTGTTTTGATTTGCATACCTATATAGGTATTTAAAAAATACGTTAAACCTTTTTGGATATATTTTTGCAATAAATTTAGACATTGTCGCTTGCTTTATTTTAAAATAATAATTTCTTTAGCTAGAATAATTTAAGGACATTTTAGGTCCATCTGGCTTATTTTTTTAATACTCAACAATATATGACTATTTATTTAAATTAATAATACACAACAATGTAAAGTTGATCTTTTTCATCTGGTAATTCTCTCTCATGAGGTGCGTTTCTGGTTTCCCCTCAATAGGTAAGTATACAGGTATTGTGAATTTTAAAGCTAAGTTTAAGTAGATAAAGGAAGGGTGAAATTTTTAAATTGTACGTCAAATTTATTATGGCGATCGTATAAATGACCGGTGTGCCGGGCCGAGCGACGCGGCGCACGGCGCGTTCATAAATTTGAATATGGAAGTGAGTTCTAATGGCGTTGCTGTTTATTTTTACTGCACCCCCAGAGCTGTACGCCCGAATGCGACGCCGAATTTATTTCCATGCATTTTAATATCACCCTCTGAATAGCTATTGCCATTTTCACGCGGTTTTATTGCGAACTCCATAGCTACGTTTACGTCAGTGTTTTGTTAAGGATTCGGCACATATTCGACAGGATAGTACCTACTGCTTCTTCTTCTCGGTCGCATCATTCTTGACAGAGTAGTGGTTATCACTGGATTGTTCCTGGATTATTATTGGATCTTTGAATCACTAGATTATTACTGAATTATTTGGTTTATCATTGGATTGTAGAACTGCTACGCGACCTTAATTGTTCGCTTAGTAGGTTATTGTAAACAAAGAAGTCGACATACCTATACAAGAAGGGCTCTCGTCGAATATGTGCTGAAGCCTTTAAGGGAGGAAGCGAGGCAAAAAATCGTTATTTTCATCGCCTAATTTGACTTATTAGAGTAAAAATAAAACTTAGATAAAAATACAGTGTATAGGTATAGACTGTAATTAAAAAAGTTTAAATCGAGAAAAAAATTGTAAATTGCATCTTAATTCACAGGTTATTAGGTTGCGCTCATTTTGGTAAAAATTGTGTAGGTACTGCGGTCTTAAGTGGGTCTTAAGCTCAGTCTCGCGACGCCCGTACAATATCCGCAAGACCGCAAAAGAATCGTCCGTAATTAGCGCGGCGAGGTTGAAGCGGTTATTGAGTCGTCAATAATAAGTGTATGGGCAATCATGTAAATTTTCTTATTTTATGAACGAAGTTCCAGCGGAATGTTGAGGCCGGGCTTGTCAAAATTAAGTCATTATACGCGGACGTTGATTGATAGGAGCTCGCATAAAGGACACGCATTGCGGAAGCGCACGCATTGCACTCATGTACAGAGTTGCAACGAAGGTTCAAAGGCACAGGCGGCGAAGTTCACTTTGTGTATTGTGTTTACTCACTTCAAGCTCAATGGGGAGCTTCGGTGTCCAACCACGTATGCGATTGGCTCGGAACTGTGAAAATTATCATACTATTATACATTTCCTTTGCTTTTATTGCTTATTTAAAAATATCAACAATAAATTGTCTTCAAGCAGTCTCAACTTAAAACACCATTTCAAAACACTCTCGATCTATAGCTGCATTGACTGAGATCCAAAAATTATCTTATTTAAATAGTAATTAAAGTCGCAATTGATATGGTGATCAATAAACGGATATGTTAATTAATTAATTGATTTGTTAGAATTCGTGAACAATAATTCAATAAATTATAATAACAGAATGTTGTAAATGTAACATTTTTATTATTTATTTTTAATGTAAGCGGTTCACTTGATATAGGTACTAAATATCATTAAATAACATAAAATCTTATTAGATTTATTCCATCTTATTATTACATCTTATTAATCAGATTTATTTTTACAAGAAATCTCACTTTCATATTTATAATATTAGTTATTACTATCTAAATATGAAAGTGAGATTTCTTGTTACTCTTTCACGCTTTATTCGTCCACATAGGCGCCTGCCCTAATTTTTCAAAAGGACCGGTCAGAAGCAGCCTGAATCCACCGTCGACGAGTGGCCTTTATCAGGTCGTCTGTCCACCTTGTGGGTGGACGTATTACGCTGAGCTTGTCAGTACGCTCAGTCAGTACACTGCCTCACTGCTACTTGAACTTACTAATCCGTCTGGTATTGTTGGTAACCTAACTTTCATCTACGGATTCTTCATTCCTGATTCGGTCTCGCAGTGCAACCCATTCACACACAACACAGCTCGTTCAGCGAGTTGAAAAAAAGGCTAAACAAATAAGTGGATACTGTTTATTCCGTGAAGATTTTAATGGTCAACATTTACACGCGATATCGTTTAATTAATGACATTTAATTCCTTAAAGAGTCCAGTACAACAGTATATAAAAACGGTTCGTATGCAACAGTGTTGGACGAGGTGTCCGGTAAATTATTGCCTCCAGTCTTGTAGTGTTCACGAACTTCGCAGTAATAAAATGTCAGTGGGGAAACAACAGAAAAATGTCAAAAATCAAAAACTTAGACACTGTCTTGATACCCAAAGACATTGTAACAATTTAACAAATATTTTTTTATATATAAAATTGATGCTAGATATTAACTGACTCAGCACAAGTGATGGTAGCCCATTCGATTTTTCTATATTAATTTCAATATTTTCTTTGTTATTTTTTTTTTTAGTTCAGTTCACCTTCTAAACAAAGAGTTACCTACTGCTAGTTAGCTGTATTAATTTTCTTTTTATAAAAAATAATATAAATTATAAAGCGTGGCACAAAGGCTGACGGTCCACTTGATGGTAGAATCGCTTAGCCAATGCTTCATTTTATTTTTTATGGTCAACATGATTTTTTTTATAATGTACTGAAAATGTTATTGTTCAAAGACTTGAAGTAATAAGAACGGTACAGTGTGTAGGTATGCGTGTCTTGAGTTTATTATCTTTGACACGCTGGCATGAATGATGAAAAGTTGACTTGTAAATTATCTGCAAAAATATTGTGGATCTCTCGCTTACAACGTCCACTTATATCGTCACAAGAATGTCAGGTGAGTACGAGAACAAAAATATGCTTTGGCATATTTATTGAAGACAGCAATTAGGTATACTTACCAGCCAGTTAAGTTAGAGATAAATATACATTTTGATTCTTTTAAAAAAGAACTTTTGTTTACATTTTTAAAATAAACCTTATTATTAAAATTTAAACAGATATTTAAAAAATTAAAAAATCCATTAGGATTAGAATTTGATTTTGAAATTTAATTTAATTTGTAATCCTTGCGATTATACTAGTACCTATATTACGTCACATATTACACAGCTTGCTGAAAAGACTCTTTACTTGTCAAGAACCAAAGAAGGTTTTCACTTGTCTACGACATTTCTCACGATGTGTTTTCTTTACTTTCAGAGTAAATAATCATTAATTTTATTGCACTGTAAGAAAGGCTCAAAAGTAGAGGTGCGACTTAGATTTGAACCACAGTCTATCGTGGTCTCGCACCTAAGAGTTTAGCGATATAATGAAAAATTTATAGCAATTGATAAATTTATAACATTTTGGCTTATTCAAGCGTCGACGAAAAACTTTGTAGTTGGGAAAGTTAAGAAATAAATGGGCACGGCCAGGCTCTGGCCAGTTGAAGTATAAAAGTGTCCGGGGGCACTCAGCGGCCGGACGCTCATATTTTGTTATTTTATTTATATTAAAAGTAATGGTCCGGCGCGCAGCATAATGCCTTAGACGGTTTTTGTACATTTTTCTCTTTTCACGGTGTCGTATATTTTCACTTAAATGACATCGGTGGACCCCTCCAACATTGTTACTCTTTATGATTATTTATGACAACAGTGTCAGACATTGTGCTATATAGACTATTTAATACATATTCAAGTTGACTTTTACGCTCTTAGAATAAAGTTCGAGACTAACCATTTCTCTTATTGCTCTAAAAAGAGCTAGTAAATGAATATTATTTTGCATCAATTATTATAACAATTTTAGTTTGAACAAAATTAGTGCTACATGAATATTTAATTCAATAAAGCGAGTAGGTTAGTACCTATATAATAATAGGTATATCTTTATTATTACTTGAAAGTAATTATTACATAATAAGTACTAGCATAAGAAAAATTGTAACATTGTAATGTATATTTCATAGAGTTATCTACTCTATGAAATATACATTACGATATATTATTATTATTTATTATTTTCTTTAAACAATCTATTTAAACAATCTAAATTTTAATCAAGAAATACAGACGTGTTCGCTATAATGTAGTCAGTGAGTGGCGCTGGCGAGCCTGACTCGTCTGAGTCCGTCTGAGTCTTGGGACTCGTTCCTACTTCCTACCCTTTCATTTCATTTCTACCGTTTCGGCAATAGGAGTGAAATCTGTCTGACATGAACTATGATAGCTAGTGCGGGTCGGCAGCAATCTGCACGAGCAAAAGTGTTGTGTTAGCGAGGTTCTGCTCGGCTGTGGGGGATAGTGGACCTTGCGTGGAGGACGGAAGCTATGGTTCGCGCGGCGGCGTTTGCGGGCGTAGTTCTTCCGGGGAGGCACTATCTCGGGCCCAGTGGGAGGCATGCAACCGCCACCCTCTCGTAAATAACGCGCGCTGGCGAGCCGGCGAAGCACCCGTGCCAGATTCTACAGCTAGAAACAGTTAAACGCTCATAATTTCGTGCTGGTTAAGCTTATCTTTGTCTCGTGTACGAAAATTCATTCTGCCGTCCCCCTCTCTCGTTTCCCTAGACATATTTTATTTGTTGCAACGGAACGTACTGTTGCACTCCGGGCCAAACTTATAATTGTCGTTCGACATACCATTGCAGCTTCACCATAAACTTGCGTCACAACATTTACATTGTTGAGATAACTTTATTTGCTTTACGTTTAAACTTACATAATTCATTTTAAACGTAATTATAGGAATTTATCTTTTTACATTCTTAACCAAAGATTGTTATTATTATATTATAAATACACGAACGAAATATCTGCGGCGCCAGTAGGACTTATCCTTTCCTCGAAGTGACTCACGGCACTTTTACCCCTCTGTAATTTCATTGTGGATAAAGCAAGAAATGTGATTGAATTTTTAGTGATCAAGAGTTGGTACTGCAATTGGCTATAATATATATATTTATATTGCCGATATATCTAATAATACAGCTCATACTTTACGAATTATTGCTAGTCAAAGTTGTTTATTTTTCTCACTGACACATTTATTCATTCACCAAAACACAACAGCACATTGTTATTTCACGCTGATGGTCTTCTGTACGTATCTCTAATAATGTTGCTTGTCTCCATAGGTGACTGTGACCACCTAAATCTAGTGGACAGATAACTCGTTTCTGTCTCTTACAATAATAAAAAATGTGTCAATGATGTTTACAAACAGCATTAGTTTTGAATTTTGATAAAATATTTTCTGCTATATTTGATACCTACATATTTTCAATACTTAGTTTACATTCATCCGATATACAACTATTCAATGAACTGATGATACTTGATTGATGAGATCACACAATGATACTTGTGTGATCTCATACCAGTTTGATTAAAACTGCTGAAGGATTTCTCACTGAAAATATCTTAGTTAGAAACTGAAGTTTCAGAAGGATAGGTGAAATGTAATGCATAAACCTTCCTCCAACTTTTCATGTAGATATACGGTGAGAAGGCATTCGAGTACCGTGCAGATAGTGCACAGTGCGAGCTAGGGCGGGCGAGTGTGGGGGCGGGCGAGGCGCGGTGTTAAGCCGGTATCATCCCGCCTTATCGCTACGCGGCACGGTTTCATAATAATTTTAATACTCGACGGGGTGGTACTAGTCGCACTATCGCACTCAGATTTCAAGCGCATACTTGTATAAGCGCTCCTCACTCCCCGAGGAATCGTGCTCGTTGTCACCCTCGCGTGCACGTCCTCAATCCACACATCACTTTATATTTTCAAAAAAATACCCGCGGGCTTTTAGTTTTGCCTTCACGCGTCGTGTTATTCGTAAAATTTACTTAAGGGTAAAAAAGTTGGAACAAAGCAATATCATTTTCGTAAAGAAGCATTTATTTTAGAGTTGAAATGTCACTGCAACAAGGCTTTATTATTTTTGTATATTTTCATCTCTATTTCCATAAGTGAAATTAAAATTAAAATTTGGCGGATTTTATTCATTGTTTGGTTTGTATTGGAAATATATTGTAAGTAAATATACCGATAATAAGTATGCATCATAACTAGATCTTAGGTAAAATATGCTATTACCGCTGAGGAATGGCTTAAATATGCAAATGCATATTATGCAAATAAGAAAATGCATATAACCCGGTCCCTATTTAAAACTATAAAAGATGTATAGGTATGTGACATAAATTAAAAAAAATCATGCTTTTCTTACTATACTATGTTGTCAGATGTGAGTTATCTTAGTTTTTTCACACGAACGTATACATTCCCTCATCAAGAGGGCATTGATGAGGCAATAATAATCGCTAGCGTTAAGTATCTCGGTAAGTTAAGTAACGTCAGACAATTTGGCAAAATGGATATAATAAATGCGAGCAGTAATAGAGGCACTTGAGTGGAACATTAATAGAGAGGCCAGGTAGAAGAGGCGGCGGGCGAGCGGAGGCGGGCGGGCACACTAACGAGCGTTTTTATCCAGGGCGGGCGGATGATGGATGGACCTACTTCCTGCCGCGACGTCCGCACTTCCATCGCTCCCACTGTATATTTATCAACATTCATTTCAATGTGCTACAAGAAATATTTGCTACTGTTCTACACTGATTGTTTTTTAGTGGCCGGAGATTTTTTTATGAGCTCTCGTGTTAAATTTACATTAGCTTCGCTCTCTTTAACTTATGTAACAGGACAGTGACAGTATACTGTATCGTGTTTAGTTTTAGTTGTTTGGTGTCTAGTTGTTATTTGTGATAATTGAATGGCTGAATCATTCTTCATGTCCGTCTGTGTATATCCTAATCCTAAATAATATTATAAATGCGAAAGTTTGTATATTTGAGCGAATATATGTATTTGAATGAAATTTGGCACACAGATAGTTTATTATTTGTAACATAAATGATACTTTTTATCCTGGAAAAATGTTAGGTTCCCGAGATGTTGTAGGTCTAGAAATATAAAAAAGTTGGGCGCCATCGTTGTAACAGTGAATAAGATATCAGATATTTTGTAAGCTATTTTTCGTTTTTCAACGAGGACGAACTAGTAAAAAAAATTTTTAAACAGAAACTCTGCATATATGCAATAAAATAATAGATTTTCTCATAATTAAATGGTAAGAAAGATGGACAGATGTTAATAGAACTGAGGATAATTTGAGCAGAGACAGGTACAATAAATATCAATTTGAAGGCATTATTCAGATAATTGCATCTGCAATAAATACATCGTTAATGATGATGGACTTCTGTAATCGGATGTTCACATCTCCCTTCTCGATATTCCATGACACGAACAGAAATTTCTATTTAGTTGAGGTATATTTATTTTCTTCCATAATGTTAATCTATTTTATTAATTTACATTTATTTTCTGAAATAATGAAACACTCAGCATTGTCAAAAAAATAGAAATAAAACAAGTCACTTAAAAAAAATTCTTGATACAAAATTTACTACGGAAAATTTTATTTGATATTTACCTACAGAGATTCATAATTAAAAAAAAAACAAAATATTTATTTATCAATTGGGTTTCTACAGTCATCATTATCAGCCTGTGTCTCTCCACTGCTGGGACGTAGGCCTACCCCGAGGTTCGTCATCACGCACGGTCTTCTGTGTTTCGCATCTTGCCGCTTCCTGTCGAAACCCTTTAGGTTGTCTGTCCATCTGGCCACTGGGCGACCCATAAAATTAACTACGATCAATTGTTCATACGATTTATAGAGATTACGAAATCTAAAATAAATAATGATTCAATATAGATATGCTTATCTAACATAAACGTGTTAATATTGGCAAAATATTAACAAAACAGGCAATTTATAATAAATGTTACATTCAAATATTTACACACCGGCAGCTAACTACTATATAGAACCGTTTAAATGGCCATTTATGCAAATAAGAAATAGAATTTGCATTTGAGTTCATAACATGGTTTGTGTGTAACAAACAGCCTAATTGAATTTATAATCATGTCCAAAGTGAATACTATTAAAGCTTTTGTTATAGGAAGATAATACTTTGATTTATTCTATTTTAAAATTTAGAAATCATCATCTCAGCCGCAGGATATCCACTGCTGAACTTAGGCTAACCCCATAATTTTCCAAAAGGACCGGTCAGAAGCAGCACGGATACAACGTCGACCCGCGGCGCTTATCAGGTCGTCTGTCCACCTTGTGGGTGGACGTCACGTTGCGCTTGCCGTTGGCTCCACTCAAGATGCTTCTGACCCCAGCGGTCTATGACTCCTGCCCACTGCCACTCCAACTTACTGATCCGCCGAGTTATGCGGTAACTTTCGTTCATCTCATTCCTGATTCGATCTCGCATTGCAACCTCAAGCACAGCTTCACAGCCCTCTCCACAGCTCGTTGTTCAGACTATGTTAAAGACAACGTTTCAGCCATCGAAATAATCTCAGCGCCACATGGCATCACTGGCATCAAATTCGACCAATCACAAACTTTTTTGATAAAATGCTTTTTGCTGTTTTTTGTTGTATTTTAGGTATCTAGATTTCCCGTAAATCGAAAATTTGGATGGTATTTTTATAAATGTGTCTTAAATAAAACCTTTGTAATGTGATACTTGTCTAGCAACAACTACATCGGGTCAGCTAGTAATGTTTATAAAATATTATTTCCTAGAGAATATTCACTATGGATTGAACTTAATGGGCTTATTAAGGATTCATTGCGCCTCTTCTGTACGGTGAGACCGTGGTAACATAAATTTTGCGTATTATTTATGTTGACAAGCGTGTATTATGAAATTATAATGTGCGTTTGGTATGCTAACCGACGTGTCTCGCGCTGGGACGTGGCCATCGTTGCGGACACATACCTACCTACTTACAACTATTTCAATGTAAACATTATATTAAAATAAAAATTATTGAATTAAGTTTATTGTGACTTAGAAGACGTTTGTATAAATAAACAGGTCTTTACAAGGCAAACAGAAACTGAATTCCAAATTGACAATGAAATTTTCTTGGTATGAATATGAATAGGCATGCCATAAACCATGCCATGCCATAACTGTGTTCAAAATTATGGTCAACAAATTTCCTTCCTGTATTTAAAATATATGATATATATATATATATATTATTGTAGATTATGTGTGTTTGGTTTTTCGGATAAATGAAGAGTTTTGTTTAAAAGATTCATAAATAATTGTTTTATTAAAGGGCAGATTTAACTGATCCCTGGAAGTTGAAGACTATTAAATAAATAAAAACGAGTGATTTTTAAATCGCGATATGTGAGTAACTGATACTAAAACCCTTTCACCTGTTTTTAACTTGTCTAAACTGATGATCAATAAAAAAAGAGATCAAAAAACTTCGTTTTGAATTCAATATCGATAATTTGAAAAGTTTGTAAATAGACAATATTATATTGAGTTTCGTGGATAGATTCGCGCGAGTCGAAATAAAGCGAGCCAATCAATATTAACACGCCGCAAACAGCGTAAATTGTTGCCTAATGCTGCACGCACACATGCAATAAGTCTGTGAACAAGCCCTTACACTACACAGCATGTTGTTATTTACAAAGTATCTTTTAGAAAATAATAGTGTCCATAATGGCCCACGAAACAGTGTCTATTGTATATTAGGTAGTAGGTACTATCTCAGACCATTGTACATTAAAAAAAAACTTCGTTTCTATCATCAAGTTTTATTGAAGCTTAGTACCTTTGGATTTTTGAAACTAAAACGCTCACAGGCATTTGAAATGAAATTTAGGCATGACTGATTGATAACTGCACTGGTGCAAGCAAATGTGGACAAAAGGTGACCAACCTTTTCTTTAGCCGATTGTATGATGTATGAATCTTTACGGAATTAAACAGGTTTCGTGAAATTTTTATAATCGATTTTTATATTGTATAAAGTCATATCACCTTAATTCGTATCTGGTAACAAAACTTATTTCTAAGACAGTAGAAAGCAGCTAGTTGCCAAGTCTGTCTAGAAATAACGAGATTTCTTTTCAACGAAGTAGGCGTAAGTTGGGTTTGGAGTCCCAAAGCAAGTGTTTAGGCATCAGCCTGTATGTTCCGTGTATAACATTTACACAAGGAGCACACTCGCGTACAGGTACACGGCACGTATTCACACACGCGCGCCTCCCGGCCTGTAATAACTCGGAACCACAATAAATCAATGTGATTAATGTCATTAAGCACTGTGTGCCGGCCTCTCTATATTCCGTCAATATGCACTGTTTTACGACACGCCGCGCCGCGATAATTAGTCAGCTTTGTTAGAACCATCGGTCGATGTTATTTCCAAACATTAGAGAAATTAGAGCAATAAACATTCCAAATTCGACCAGCCGCAATCGCGGTTGCAATGTACGAAGAAAATGTTCTGAAAAAGCGAATGTGACACTTTATACAGATCAAAGGAAGCTCATAGCAGACCGCTCATAAACACGTCACTCTTGCAAAAATCATCTCTGGGCAATCTCAAACTGTTATAGCTATTCTTGCATTGCATTTGACATCCGAAGGTTGGTTTAAAATAATTTCAACTTGTCATATGTCCAAGTGATGGATAGGCGGTAATTATAACGATTAGAACGGCATCGCAAATCATGGGAACTCCGAGGACAGGCAGTTCTGTAAACGTTCTTATCGGAGCCTCATATCTCGATTGTTGCCAGCGCCATAGGCAGTGTTGTGCTCTTGCTATACGGATTAGGGATTGCAATACTAGGATTCCGGGATATGGAAACGCCGGTATTTCGCATGCAATTCGCGGGACTAATCCGCATTGATAAAAAAAAAAACTGTATCGTATCCCTGTATCACTGTATCGCTATAAATTAGCAGCATGGCGTGAAGTATTATGTTTCCGGCAAATTTGCCGGTCCGGCAGTGGAATCATAGTGGGAACCTAGCCTTATTGTAAAAAGGAAGTTAAAAATCACCTATTTTTTATGTAAAAACCGTCAGGCAGGTTGACGGTCAATTTGATGTTAGATGGCCAACCGTTATCTATTAACACAAGGAACGCCATAGGTGTTGCAATTGTGCTCTGACTTTAGTAGAAGAGGAAGAATAGCAATATTAGTTTAGGAAGAAATGAGCTCTGATATCCCTTTATTATGTATTATTTTACAAAAAAACGTTACACAGATAATAAAACTAATAAGTTTTTTTTTTGTATTTCTATATAACTTAGTAATTGACATTTTGAAGATATTATTGAATATTACATGATAAAAAAAAAATCAGTTTTTCAAAATTTCCAGATATAACTTAGATTTTTGGCGTTCGGCACACATTAGATTCTTTTGACTGAACCGACATTGGATGACACAAATCCGGCGCGACTACTCATCGCATATGTATTGATTTTTTTATAATACCTTTAATTTAATTTAAAAAGTTTATTATTTAGGTATTTACGAAGACCTTTCGCGTTTCCGCGGGAGTTAAAATTTATAGTCCCGCTAATACCGTAATTAAAGTTATCCTAGGGGATTACATCTCTACTAATATGAAATATAGTCCTCTTTCATACTTTAGTTCGCAGGAATTGAATCGTGCACGATGCGTAGTTACAGCCGGAATAATGTACCTACGAACGCTGTATCGATTCTGTGCCCTATTTAGATCGTCGATATGACAATCAGCTGACGGACAAGACTTTAGAACTGTCTGGCCGCAGTTCGAAGGAATGTTCTTACATGATCGCTTTGTTCTGATTGGCCTAATTGATTATAAATTGTGCCAGTACTGGCCAACATTTTCATGTGCTTTATGCACATTGCTTAGTTCTAGACAGGTAATTAGGCACCTATTATTTGGTCGGTCGGGTGTCGGTAGTATTGTAATAAGCATTACTTTTGTTTGAAACGTAGATATAATTAAGGCGATACTAAGAGCCAATCGGTTGAAAAACCGGATGTTCAGAGGCTATCTCCTCTTTCATAAATCAACATAAATTTCCGAAAAAAATATATGCTATTTATTGATATTTTATCTATATAATGTACATATAATATTGTTCTAACTGTTTAACTACTATGTGAAAAAAATATATAAAGTGAAGTCGCTATTGGCTGAAAATTTGTATCTTCTTTTAAACCACAAGGAATATTTACATGATTCTTTTTTTAAAATATTGGTATGAATTAGACCTATAAACTGTACAAATAATTATTTATTATAATAATTTTTGAAGCCATTATCCATATTTATCTTATTTTACGTAAACAAAGACTTAGCGGGTCCGTGCGAGGGCGACGGGCGGCAGTATAGAGCTGATCGTCGTACGGGTGGGTTGTGCGTCTCGTCGCTGCGCCGGCTTCGCCTATTCCCGACTCGTATATTATTATTGTGCATGATAAACAGATATGACACTGTTTTCAAGTGACATTTTTAATAGTTGTGCATGAATGGACAATATTGGACAACATAATAGGATATTATTATATTTACTATTTAGTGGTAGTGTATATAATAAGTGTATATTTTTATATTTGAAATGCCGAAGATAAATAAGGTGAAGAAATCCAGAGCTGTAAAAGCTCAAAAAATGCATGAAGTAATGTAAGTAAATATTTTATTATTTATAATGTTTACTACTTGTATAACTATGTACATTATTAGTATATAATATGTATTTTTTCTGTTCGATTTAGGAGGTCAAGAAAGAAAAAAAATAATGAGAATAATAATGAGAATAATATCTTAGCAGTGTCGGAGAAAAATTATAATAAGTATGATACATTATATACCTACATGGTGCATACAATATTACAATGTTACCAGTAAATAAAGAATTTAACTTTGGCTGGTCTTTATTTACAGTAAATAAAGATCGTGGAATAGGCCTACCGAGGAAACCAAGTAAAACAAAAACGCGACAAATAGGTACACTCACTACTTACCTCACTGGTGGCGTGGAAACGTGTGCATATTACTTATGTTATGGATATGGATGGACATAAAACTTTGTAAGCAATGATCACAATAAATGAATTTAAATTTCTAATTTGTGTTTTGATATTTAGTATTTAAATAAGCTTTTTTGATAAACTTATTACATACCTATCTGTTGTTTTTTTTATATGTTACGTTATATCCCCGCTGATTGAGAATCGATTTTAATCATTTTTTTTTCATTACCGTTAATTATTATCTGCTAAATATGTAGTTGGTTTCAGTAAATATAAGCTGTTTATTTACACCCCGTATGATATAAAACTAGTATTGTAAATAAAATAATATTATTAAAATATATAAATAAATAAAAGTTAATCAGTTTTTTTGCTGACGCACCTCAAAAATGCTTTGTGAAGTTAGGCATTATATGTTCAATGTCAAATGTTACCGCTCTACTTCATTTAGTCTTTGACTCGTTTCACGCGATCTCTAAGTGCGGGTGTAGGTGCGGGTGGTGCGGGGGCTCCGCCTACTCGCGCTCGTCGCGCGCAAAGTCATCGGGTCTTAGTAGGACCTTAATACTTCTAAAATGGTCTTAATTATTTTTTAAAGTCGTCGTTATAAATATAACATTAAATTAGCATTGTTAGGTTAAGTAAAAGATCCCGGGTTCGATTCCTATGGCAAGTTTATCTATAAAAAATATTTGTGCCTACCTAACCTAACCAAGGGCATACCTACTCAGTGTAAGCACTAAGAATGGCTAGACCGATTTTAATCCGGTTTTCAGTTATGGAATAAACGAGGAAAGTTTGTATGTAGGTATAAACTTTCGAGCGAGCGAAGCCGGAATAATATAAAAATATTCTATCTCCAGTTTTTCTCCGTATAAACTTTGTGTACCTACCAAATTTTGCACTTCTCCGTCAGCGCAATTTTCTTAAATAATCACCGTAATTGATTTTTTGTTTAAAATATTATTTTTATAAGATGTGCTCAGATGTAGAACAACATTTACTGTTAGGATTTCTCAAGGATTTAACAATAATTGTATTTAAAAATAAAATAGTCTCAGACATTTATGTGAATGGCTTCATTTAAGTCCGTGTTCTAGCAAGTGGCTCATAGTGGAACAATTTGAAGAAGTGCTAACCTTCCTATTGATAGAGTTTATGGAATAGTTATCGCGTTGTACAGCGACGGAGGCGGCACCGGCTATTGTGGCGAGAGGACGAGTACGGGGGTACGAATGCCGATGACCATTTCGGTTGCACGGTGCACGGCTGTGCTACAAAGTTCGCAATCAAATAAATATTTCGGCACAATTAAGAAAACGCCGGCGAGGGTAGCACTCGTGACAATCGGCTCAACGCTTGCTATGGAGTTTCCTTATTACTAAACACTCTTCATTAATATTTTTTTAATATATTTAGTAATAACTGTAGGAGTGTGTTCTGCATTCATAGACTGATCAGGTCGTCTGCCAGCAGTAATCACCCATTTACAAAAAAAATGACGAATTCATAGTATAATTAACAATCATAGTTTATAGTTTTTTAATATATAGATTTTATTACGTAAATATACCTAGAGTTAAATATAGCTCTCACACGACCTGCAGCAATTTGAGCTGTGTTCATGCACTCAATACTTAACAATTACATAATAACAAATTACAAAATTTGTTTAGCGCATAACTTTTTTTATATGATCGCCCTGAAAATGTGTTATTTTTTTTTTCAAAACTTCCATTTTCTTAATTAAGATCTGACAATATTGTCAATAATCTGTTTTTTTTTTCTCTCGTAATCATTATTATATTTTTATATACCTATGTAACAAATATTGGTAATTATGATGTCATATGAAAATGTCACGGTACCGGATACGATTTTATAAATTAATAAACTTTATCAAGCTTTGAGGAATTAAAAAAACATTTAACATTGCCTTGTAGTTCGACTCCACATGTTGCACTGTTCGTGCTCTTCGCTCTGCCCACATCCGCTGAAGTATTTTGTTTATTGCTAATGCGATTTTATTTTTTATTGCTTTTTATTTATCTTTATTCAGCGATTGCGGTTTATTGTATTAAAATAAATAAGAATTCTTGACTTTTTAATTTTATTCGAGACGGAATACACGACAGGGCCGAGTGGAGAGAAAGAAATAAATTTTAATAAGCGTTTCTTTTTTAAGGCGTGATTCTTCAGTTAAAAGCGATTTATTTTTTATATAAACTCGAAGATAAACCGTATTCATTAGAGATCGACTGGAAAGGGACTAAAATAAAAATAATGGTTTGCAAGTTGGAGTGCGGCTGAGTTATTGTCGTTAATCAGCCCTTCTGCCGGAGGCACGATGATTGCTGCCCATGTATTTACTTAGAAATTCTATCTATAAAACCCTTTAGATAGTTGTCTACTAATCATAATTTATTGCTCTTTAGTTCTACTAGAAGTCGCCCAGTGGTCGAAATTCGACCCTCGGGATCAGTAGGTACATTTTTTCAAGATGAAAGGTACCTTAGGTCCTTTTCTGTACCCCTTACAATGTATGAAATTTTTTATGACGATCAGACGTGAAAGCGTGAAACAAATAAACAAAGAGATTTTTTTCATATCAGCCACAGGAATAACCCAATTTACAGTTTAGTACATTTAAAAAAAAAAAGAATGAAAAAATAAAAACAAAAGTACAAATTATGTGCTAGCTGCAATTTTAATTTTCTATTCATTTCTTCGCTTGTAATAGTTGTTTATTTTTTTATACTTTTATATTATTGTTAAAGACCTTGTTTAGCTATTTTTCGCTAAGTAAAATAATAAATTATTATTTAATAATAAAAACAAAAGTAAAATAATAAAAATTACAAACCATATCGCCTTGGACTAGCCAACGAAATTCCCTTCGACTATATTAAAAAACAATCGGTCTTACTACAAAAGATTCAATAAGCACTGTTTAAATACGTGCTTAGTTAGGTAAGCATTAAGCATTTAAGCATTGGTCAGCGAGCGGTTAAAATGTCCCTACCACAAAACCTTATTTAGCGGTTGTTTTTGTAGACAGTGTTAAAGTACGTGAATGTTATTGAATTATGGCAACCTTGGCAAACATTCATTCAGTCACTCGCCCTGCATTCATGTCGTTTTCATTTTACGCAGATCTGATAGGCGTAATATGATGAAATTTGGTTTTTACAAACTATTATTACGGACTATATTAATGATATCAGCAAATTATAAGATTGGAATAAGGAATAAATTACAACAAATACGTAATACCAAAAAATATTGCGCATAATGGAACGTAACTGACACTGACGTCAAATGTAAAGTTTGATTTGAGGATCCACCTCTAGCATCACATGGTAGATCATTCTTTATTAAGTAAATCAATAATCTTGTTACCAAAGTTCTTGCTGAAGCGATAAAAATTTTGCGTCATCGTAATATTCAAATGGCAAAGATAATTGATTGGTCATGCTGCGCTCGACTGGATAGAGCGCTATACAAAAGCAATAGCTCCGAAAATGTGGCAACTTTTTATTGTAGTGTGTGTAAAAAATCGTCACTTTTTATCACTTTTTACCCAGTTTTATTATATCTTTACACAGTTTCACTACGCAAACTGGTATTTTATTATGCCCATTTTACAAGTACGACGGCGGTATCTAGTCGAGCGCAGCGAGACCAATCATTTATCTATGTTCGAGATATGATACATAGTGAGAGAATTAATCCATAATTCTCTCACTATGTATCATATCTCGAAAATTATCCATGTAATCCATATCCTCCATGTCGATATAATCAATTAAATTTAAAATATCCATACTCATTTATAAAATCAAAAGAAATTTAATATTAAGTAAAAGTGATTGGTTCAGTACTTTTTGCGTGAAAGAGTTACAAACAATCCATCCATAAAAACTTTCGCATTTATAATGTTAGTACGGATATGTTAGGTATAGAATATTAAAGAATGAAGATGAACTAGGTACTATATTTTCCATTGAATTTATACGTAAATTGGTACTCACCTAATATGGGCTATAGATAGGTAATGTAGCATGCAATAAACGTAGTATTAAAGGTTTATCGTGATCTAAAAGCCCGTTTTCGTCATCACTAAGCCTTTACAACAATTGCCTTTGCTGTCAATGTGTTTATTTATACCTTACATTTTCAATAAAGTTATTACTGATGACTTAACAAAATCAATTTTCACAATTTTCAATGTTTTGTTGCGTATATTAATGTGTATTTTGTGCGTATTTTTTTAAACTCAAAAGTTTCTATCGTAATGAGTAATGATTGAGAGGGATAATTTTGAGCCAAATGAGATATTAAAATATATATATCAAATGAGATATATAGCTATTAAGTACCTATATCATTTTTAAAATAACGTCCGCATTGTTTTTGTTGTTTTGCTAACCTCTTCTGATTAGAAGAGGATCAATCAAAATCTGATGAATGAATGGATTCATTCATCAGATTTTGATACAGTTTCCACTAATGCAAAGAGCGATAACGTTGTAAACGAAGAACATTTGCTTTCCGGGGCGGATCGCTAGATAATAATAATTGAAGATTGTTATTAAAAAAATTTTTTTTTATTTGTTACGATTACCAATAAAAATAATACCCATTTATAGGTAAAAATATATTAGTAAGAGGCCGTTTGTTATATTTTTTTGTAGATTGGTCACGTATCGCCGTCCTCTAATTCTAATCGTGTCGTATACAGCGGAAGTACATAAATAATGTTTATCGATCGATCATCGCCAAGGAACACTGACACACACATTAGATTTATGCCTTCATTGTCAGCGCCCGTAAACTAGATCTCCATAAAAAGGGACATTTCCTATTTAAAATTTATATGAAAGACAATGGTTGACAAAAAGTGGGCGCCCGCTGTATACCTCGAAGCAGCGGCCGGCGGCGCCAACTGCCAAATCTCTATCGGCCGAGCGTAAATTACGCCTTTTTACCTGGATTCCTGTTTTGACATATTTAAGGCATTAGTAATAATTATGAGTGCTCCGGTGCCCGATGTAAGTGATGGCACTGTGCGTGCCACTAACTTTTGACACTATCTTAATGACGAACGTCGGGTGACAATAAATATTGTATCGTTATCGGTGCCTATCCGGACTTGCGTCATACGGGATTTGTATCCTAAAATGGACCCCCCAAACGGTTTCTTTTCAGCACCATTTTAAGCTCCAGCTTGAATAAGCTTTCAAAGAATAACATATGAATAGAAAGAGATCATGGACATGACAATGACGAGTCGGTTGTTCGAATGGTTGGTGTGTTACATCTCTGAGGTCAACTATAAAAACGAACTGCAAAGTTACCCATGATCTCTGTATGTTGGGATTTCGTCCACAGGGCGTTGTATGGTTTCTACAGTCTAATTACTTTACTAATGTATATTATGGGCCTATTAACTTAATACAATAATAAATACTAGCAATAATATTTAACAACGAATAAAAATTTTAACATCTCAAGTTAATGCCATTGAAGTCTACGTCAGCCTATAATATACACACATTTAATGTTATTTTTTAATTTTCCATTGCTGGTGAACGGGCTCATCAATGTAAGGTGGTACAATTAACGCTATCCCATTTCAAATCAAATTAAGAATAGGAAATAGGAAGGCATATTCCTTCTCACTCACCGTTAACACATCAGCACGCATGCTGTTATTTCAATTCTGTCTTTTATAAAGGGATGGTTACTGCCGCCAAACGGACTGCCCAAATGTCTACGTAATGCAGCATGCCCTGCTACTATTAAATCACAACCCCAGAAAAAAAACCTGATAACTTCAATTTCTTTCTATTTTCATTTATAAGAAATATTTCACAGTCACAGTATCAACAACGTCCTATATTATTTTAAATCAATCAAAAGATGCGATTAATTCAAGTATTGTAGTTAAATAAATAATGGAGAGAAGGGCACGTACATCTGCTGTTATTGACCTCCCACACAATTCGTCGCTGCTAACGAGCTACGTTCGATAGTTTTAATTGCAACCCGATATCTGCACTTTTATGTCATTTTAAGCACTTGTGAGAGCTTCGCTAGTTACCAGCTCGGCTACAACATTATCCCCGCACATGCTCAATAAACAGTTCCATTTTCACTACAAGCTAGATAGACAAACATGTCAATAACAATTAAAATGAAAACATTTCATAGACAGTTCAACCAATAGTAACGTCTAATGAAAACTATAAAATTCAACATGTTTGTGAACCAATTTGGAATGCCAACCTTTCATAGAAGCAATACCAGACGAAATCGTCCTATTTTTTTACGAGCGATTCGCAGTCACAACGTACTGAATAAATATCTCTAGCGCGTTGGCGTAAAAAAAGCTTCGTCATAGTGTGATCAGAGAAAATAAAAAGGTAACAGAGTATCCGAAAAACCGATCATGTGTTTCGGGTGGTATGAATAAATCAGATATAGCGACGCGACTGTGGCGTAGGCGCCCGGGGAACGAGGGGTGAGTTTCTCGACCGACTTATAAAACATTTTAAAAGGTAAACAGTATTTGTGCGTAAATATTAAAGTTTAACGAGAACTCATTCAGTCATTAGTGTGTCTTTTGTTTATGGGCGTGCGTTTTAGCTGTCGTGGGTTCGAGATAAGATCGGTCCAGGCGAGACGCGACTCGTCATTATTTATGTGAATTTTGACGGCAGCTCTGACGCCCGGGTTGGGTCCGCGTTGCCTTGCCTCGCACTAAACTAGCATTATTTATGGCAAGTGTGCTCCACGCACTAACATAAATTACTAGTCATTGAATTAAGACAAAAGCCAATGTCGATAAGGCGCGCGATTAGGGCACGCCTCATTGTTCTGACGAGTGCAATACTGATAGCTAATATTTTTCCACTTTTACGACTTCACTTCGTGATTGGTTTGCTTATGTGTTTGTTACACTGTTGAGTCATTACCTCAGCACTTTCCATTTACTTCTTCTTTACATAGTATTATTTGAAGTCGCTTTCAGCGTCTGTCTGTCTGTTTGACCACTAACTCCTCCCAAGCAACGCAACCGATTTTAATGCAGTTTTCATCATCAGTTATATAATTTTTCACGGAAGGTATATATATAATAAAACTTTAATTTTTTATGTAAATATAAAAAAATTGCAACCAAGTCGCCGTAAAGTAAATTTACATGGCTTTACTAAACCTTAAGAAATAAAATGATGTACTAAAGAATAGTGGTTTGGGTCGCTAAGTATATAGGTAAGTATATTTAATTTAAGGTTTTGTTTGTCTATCACATTTATTAAGAATAAACATTTGTAGCTGGACAATAGACGGAAATAAAATTTATACCCTGTAATAGGCTCCACAATGGTGAGGGTGGATGAAAGGGGGTTAATGATAAATCCACAAATGAGATTTGCCGGACGTCTGGCCACTCAAACTGATGCTCTATTGTCACTGGACACTCTCACCTTATATTACACATATCAACAATAATTTGACGTGGTCAATGATATTACAGGATGTTCTTTTCAAGGTGTAGTTTGGATACGAGTAGTTATAAAAGTGGTTTATTTAGAGTTAAATTTGACTATTAATTTACAGGTTCATTTGGTATTTGGTTATTGTAAAAACGATTTTTCTAACTGTTAATAAACATTTTTTTTATATATTGAAATTGGTAACAAAAACTAGAAACATGATATTATTTGAAAAATAATAATAATCTATCCATCGACACAGTCATAGGTATTGGGGTTCGATTAATATTTCATGCGGTTTTTGCCACTAACGTACTTTAAATGAATTAAAAATATATTTTTTAAACTTTTTTAAAAGCCAATATTTCACTGTAATTATGGTTACCATTTAGAATATAAGTAATAGGCACATAAATGATAATAGACACACTGGAGAAAGCGACAAAGATTTGGGGAAAGAGCGACCTATACTCGCAATTGAAGGGACGTCAAAGCAATTTTTATGAGTAGGTACGTCTAGTAAATCTTATCTACCTAATAATATATTATTTTTTCTATTAGTTCGTCTAGTGAATGTAATTTCTTAATGTACCTACCTGTTTATAATTTGTTTCGCAGGACAATCAATCAAACTTCATTGCGATATCGGCAATTGGCAAGTTTCGATCAGCCTGTAGAGCGAGTGTCAGTGTAGGTGGTGAAGTTGCAGATGGACGCGGGTCAGCAGCTGTGCGGTAATTAAGAGATGGCCGCTGGAAGTGGCATGCGCCGGCGCACAATGCGGTTCAATTGAATGAGAGTAATCTTTGCACCCACGCGGTCTTTGTGGCGTGGGTGGATTGCTGACCACCAGAATAGCGACAGGATTGTTGCTCTATTTCGCGTTTCATAGAGACGTTTTTAGTTGAATATTAAGAGATCTTAGGAAATTGCGAAGAATTTTTATTAATGTTAAAGTTGACAGACTGGTGGGCGATCTACATGGTGGTAGGTGGCTGTCCTGTAATGTGTATTTTTTTAAATATAATAATAAATACCTCGCACGTAACCTACATTATTGAAATAAGGATGTTATATTTTACTTAAAATTAAATCAAATTTGTAAAATAACTGTGATTCAAGCCTGGACTTTACGAGATGGTGATCTACGTTACGAATCTGTTATATATTTGAAGAAAAGAGAAAAAAAATTATTCTACTTAGTTGTAATTCATTATTTTAAATTAATTAAATAGAGCATTATTCCGTGCGATGTAGTCAGTACATACGAAAGCAAACAATTATTGCAAAAATTGCCTTAATGATAAATTGGTGACCGTTCCTAATGGCAACTGCGGCAAAAGTGGTTCGATGTGGAATCGGTCCGCAGTCATAACGTCCTTCAAACACAATGACGCTCTTCCGATGATTTATGTCTTAATTGTGCTCCATTCCGACATTCCATCGGAGGCGGTTTTTATTATTGTTATCATAATTCTTTGTAATCGAAGGACACAATCCGATTTTAGTGACCGTTACCGTGTCATCACCTGGATAAGCTCCCTTTATAAAACTTCCCGTAAGTCCGGACAATATTGAATTATGATTTACGATTCTGTCGCGTGCACACAACTTTTTTATAAATCGAATCCAACCAAAGAAAAATCTTACGTGTGGGTTTTCAGTTTATATAAAACTTTAGGCAGGCGACTTCGTACACGTAACTTCATAAAATATAGCCTATATGTTACTCGCTGATAATCTTGCTTTATATAATTGAAAGATTTAATAAATCGGTCCAGTAGTTTCTGAGTATATTTATTACAAACAAAAATACAAAACACAAATCTTATATAGTATAAGTAGACTACTTATATTATATTTTTTTTACTTTAGACGTTTTTTAATATAACCTTATAATTTAGCTGTTTACTTACCTACAAAGCGTTCACCGTCGCCAAGTGATTCACTATGCTCAATAGCAATGATAGACCAATGCTTGAAATTGCGCTTGATTTACCAGAATCGTAAAAATATCAGTAGGAGTATTAAGGTATGTTTAAGTATTAAGGCATATTAACTATGTATTTGAATTATTAAGCTTCTATAACATAACGGGAAAAATATTATCGACTGATGCTTAATATGATGTCGCTTTGATACATACCGACACATATTCCAAGTACCTATACCTAAATATATTCGTTAGCTTTTAAAATTATTTTATAAATTACCTTTCAGTCCTAGTTATGTGGGTGTCCCTTACGTAAAACCTAAAATAAAAATCTTTGAATCTGTAACAGTTTCCAAGATTTTTACCATGGAACACTCTCTCAGTAAGTATAGGCACAGTATAGGTATCTCTATACCTGGAGTTTTGTATTCTACTGAATTTTTAGAATAAATAGGAAATGAGGCAGACGAAGTCGCGCGTCATTAAGAAATTACTAATTAAATAAAATTTAAAATTAATAGCCTAATTACTAATGAAACTTAATTACAATTTATAAAAAAAATCCCATAATCCATAAGTAAATGAACCAAGATAATTTTATTTTCCTTTGTTAAGTTATACCACTTGATTAATTAAGTATTATTGATAATAATTGCTTAATATTATCAAAAATAAAAACGACAAAATCGCAATAGGTAATTTACACGATTTCTATACACATACTGTTTGTTACCTTTACTGTTACCAATTCTACTTTGGAACCTTATTTCTTAATAGTATCTATCCTATTGCTGCAGAGGATTCATTGTAAACAATAAGCAAAATACAAATAAACAGGCTAGTGCAGAACAAGATTGTGCGCCAATCGCAGATGACAACGACATCAATACATTCCCATTGTCAATATGAGTTGTAAGGAAAACTAATAGTGGCTCCTTTGCTATATTATACGAATGTTTTACCGTTTTTCTAGTAGTTCGGGTGTCGTCAACATTTTTTATTATTGAAAGAATTTATTCTAAATGTCAAATATGATGACATTCCATTTATGTGTTATTGATACGAACGATGAAGACGTAAACGTATAGATTGGAAGAAGGAGGCGATTCTCCATTCGATAGAAATCAGTAAATAAAATTCAATATGAACATAGGTACCTAACTAATATTTTACTAGTGAAAAGGTTTTGTTAAAGCTAGGTATCATATTTTTTTTTAGTTTACCTAAACAATTATGTTTGCACAATAATATCTATAGTTTAAAAATAAACTTAACTACACTACAACCAAGCGTGTTTAACACAAAAACTCAAACAATTAATGTCAAATTATGACTTTCAAGTTTAAATATTAATCGAATATTATAATATAATGGCTTCATAAAGTTCAGTGTCTTCTGAGTATGAGTTTTTTTTTAATTGAAAGATAAGTTAAACTTTGTAATAAATTCTTTTTAATTTTTTTATATCTATAAAATAAAATAATGGCATTTTATTTTTAAAAAAAGTATAAATAAAAACAGTTCGTAACACCTGATTCCGCCGAAGGCGCGTGGGGATCTTGTCCCGCTATCGATATCAATATGGGGGAGTAGTGATTCTAATATTAAAGTTATTTATTGTAAATCGTTTCCTGCGTCCTCTCAAATATAACTTTGCTTCAATTGCTGTTTTTTTGCAGTCTTTCGTTTAGCAAAGATTTTCCACATTGTGGTCCTGTTTTTTTCTAAGGAATTTTTGACAAATTCATTATTTTCTATGAATAGTCAAGAAGAGCTGCCACTCTTCTCTACTACTCAAAAGTTTAAAATTATAGTGAATTAAAAATATAGAACACAAAATATTCCTCTAGCTAGAAGCGATAACGGAACCCGCGTCACCCGTACGCACAGCAATGCGTCATATTATGGTCTAATATCCAAAAAAGAGGTCGGTCCTCTTTTCGGTAAAGTACTTATATGTTTTGTCAATTGTTATTTATGTGTTACCTATTAATATATGCTTTTTTTATTTTTTATAAGTATGCTTTAGCTTATTTTTATTTTATTTTTTTATTTTATTATTAATATATGCTAATGCACTACGCTAATGCAGGAAGAAAACTATCTATGTGCCAAATGTCATCCAAATCCGTGAAGCCTAATTCATAAGTTACCCATTGATTATAAAAACAGAAAAATGCTTATCGAGTAAACTCTTAACTTGATTTTTAACCAACATTTTAACACGACCTGTAACTAGCCTATATTGATAGTTATTTTCTAATAGAAAGCCGACAGTAAGCAGACGGTCCTCACTGTGACAATGCAAACGCGAGGCCCCCTGTTTGCTATTCGCGGTATGAATAAAGATATTCCCGTTATTTGTAGTACAGATGTCATGTAATTTCATTGTGTCGTACAATATTTAGTGTAAACACGCGGGGTCGCTCCGTCGGGAATAGATAACATCTCATACTTCCGATGCGCGTCTCGTACACACAAAATAAAATGCTATTTTTATAGTTACAATAACTACGTGCTGGGATCTAATAAGGGATTTAGTTTTACAATTATTAGCAAAATCGTGAAAGAGATTTGCGACCACAAAATACAGCAGTGAAATTGGGGGACTTAAAATTATTTTATTGGCCTGTTAATGCTTTTTTTGTGGATGTAACGACATACTTTGTTTGCTACTATCATTTTTTTATATAGTTAATGTGTATTCATTAAAAACAAATGGAAATATTGTGTTGTGAGGTCAAAACTACGGAGTACCAGTAATTCCTATGTTAATTTATTAAAAGAATTACCTCAAACTAAATTAATTTTTATAATGTTAACATCGACACACAAGCTAAGCCAGAAGTTTTGCAAGTGCTTTGCCGACGATAGTGATAAGTATTAGAGTCTAAATATTTTGTCATCGGAAATGGTAACGGACCGGATCGGACCTTTTGTTTTGGCATAACTTAATTAACTTGGTTTATTATACTTTGAGCATTTGCTTCGACTTCCGTTTTGATTGGACATTTGATATAAATAAGTTATTTATTATTTTTATACATATAATATTTTTTTTAAATTCATACTCTACTCTACATTATCTGCCTTATAATCTAGAGGACAATTAAAATAACGTCACATCGGAAAGGTTAGAAGTTGATAAATATTTAATTATTGAGTGGATAAATTTTACCCACGTATCACGCCATAGGAAACCCATGTACGGGTATGCGTAGGTATATCATGAAATAATTATCAATTCTATCCATCCACAAACACTCCTAAATTGAACTAATAACTGAACTCATCTGTCCCGAAGGTAAATTCAATGCTTTACTTCCTAATAAATTTGTGTAAATTATTTATGTTTCGTTCGGATCGTGCCAAAATTATTCATCTCGTATCGGCAAATCGATATATCGTGTTTAATAAAATCACGTCAGTCATAGGGAATCGGGACAAGCCCAACAAACATGAGCCCTCCATTAAATGATAATCCTGCCAATTTATCGGCGGAGCAAAAAAATATCGGCATTGTGTCTCTGAGTTGTCGAACATGAAAATTATTTTATATAAACACATTGAATATTCTCGCGACCTCCCCGCTCTTTCGCTAGCAGATTATGTCCCAGCTCCCCCAGTCGTCATCGGCTGACATATTTTTTTAAAATGGGGCGACCGGTAATGGAATAATAATAAACTGGAATTTACTTTTTGGTCATCACAGTGAATCAAAAGCAGAAAGGGGTGTGAACATATTGGTTGAAATTAGACTGTTTTCATTGTCGTCCAACGGACCAATACTGTGTAATCAACGGTTGGATAAAATGAAATTGAATTCGGAGTCTGAGCTATTTGTCGCATGTTTGACAGCAATAACAGGGTTCGGCGCGCATTAAAGTCACCATATGTTGGTCATATCAAATTTATTTCTATTATTTTATTGGTTTGGTCGCCGATCGTTGCCTTCATTACCTTTATTGGAAAGTCAAAGAGTGAATTCAAATTTATGGCTAGCGATAACTTGATGACCATAACAAAGTGAACGAAGCAATAACGTTAATAAGTAAATTCTTTTCGTTTTATCTTCCATATTGTTATTAATTTAGACAAGCTATTCGTCCAGGGTTCCTTTGGGTAGAGGCACGGCGCACTTTGGCAGTTCGGGTGCGCCGTGCCAATGAGCAGTGTCCGGTTACGGACCGTCGCGGCGCAGTTGCGGAAGAGTGTTCGTCCGACCTCGCAACTTCGCCTCATAGCGGACGCGGAGGACGCCAAGAGGTTTAGTCGATAGGTCTTCCCCAATACCATCTCGGAGCAGGAGTCCGACATAACCCACCGGTCTGTCCCCAGGCTGGTGGGTATCCATGATGGATTCCTCTTGTGAAAAAAGGATTCCTTTGGGTGCAATGCCATATTTGAAGGGATAAAGTCAAAGTTACTGGTGTAAATATATGACAAAGGGAATCACTAGCGATCCTCTCCCGGCTTCGCACGGGTGCAAAAGAGAGAAGATTTGTAATTTTGTTTGTTTTAATGAATAAACTTAATAATTTTGAAGCGAAAGAATTTTTTAAACTGGGCCAATTTTAAAAATTCTTTCGCCTATAGAAAGCTATTTATTAGCGAATAACATTTATAAATTACAACTATATTTTATAAAGTAACGCGGACGAAGCCGCGTGCAACAGCTAGTTATATATAAAAACCTTAGTGAAAACCGCGTTAAAATCCGTTGCGTAGTTTAAAAGATCTAAGTGTACCTACATACAGAGGGACAGACGACTGGAAGCGACTTTATTTTATACTATGTAACGATTGGTTCCAAAAAAGAGATTAAAATTAATCTGCATTATAAATCACAACATTCACAAAAAAAATCTTTTTTTACTGGCGCCATGTTACTGAAGACCGTCTTGAATAGGTAAAATCTATGATGATGTCACACAGCAGTATAATTCCTTAGCGTGCGGTTTTATAGTTAATTTTTATATTCAGATTAAATTAATAGGTATGCCTACAATACAAATTTAGAATAGTAAAACAAAAAAGTAAGCTATTACTCATGTTATTAGTTCATTATTTAAGTGATAAAATAGCTTGAAGTTGGAACATTTATTTATTGGTAAAATTAATGCTTCTATTACAAATTAGTAGAGGTGTAAAAAGTTTAATAAGAGGTTTGTGATCGAATTTTTCTTCGTCTGCATTTCGAACCTGAATAAGTCACTGAAATTTGATCCTAGGCTTTAAAGTTATTAGAGATTATTTTATCATTTATTATTATTTTACATGGAATGGGAATGACATCATAAACACCACAATATAATTCTGGTGTTTGGAGTTCGGCGATTGAAATAAAAATAATTTAAACCCCAAAAAATAGTTTTTTTGACAACTGAATCGAATTTATGTAGGTACCTACTTATGGGTGATGATGTGTAAAACTTCATCAAAGTTTATAACTAATCGTACAAACGGACAGGTGCACATACATATATAGCGACCTCCTTTTGTAATAGCAATTTGAAAATATTACTTTACATCCTCAAAGTATTGTATAATTTTACAAAGCGACATAAAAAGTTACATGTATATACGGCCATAAACCCGACGGAGTCGCAAAGTATAACTATATTAAAAGTTGACAATAGCTGCATCAGCGGAATAGGCTTAAAATCATCCATTTAAATAACGTTTTTAAATAAATAGTGTCGAGATAATAGGAACAATGCAATATTTTGTCAACTGCCGAGTCGGGCCCGCGGAGAGTGCAACACTGCGTGAAGCGGAAAATCCTCGGGACATTCGAGGACATTTTTTGTGGCTTAATATCCGCACGACATTGTCAACCGGCCATTTAATACAACTTGTAATACAATACTTTAATTGTGACTATATAGATTTGTGCAAAATTTGAAATTGTTACGCACACTGATTCCTTATGAACGTACGCATTGGATTAATTTCAAATGGAATCTATCTTTACAAACATATGGTTACTGACATTTATATGTTAAGTTATCTCAGTGAAATTTGAATGTATCTCTTAAAATATTTTTAATTATCTGATTTTCAGTAAATTTACTACAAATATTAGTTATTTGAAATTACTTTAATTTATTTAAATAATTGGATAATTTCCCACGTCTAGGATCCCATCGAATAAATAAAATTACCTAAAGACAAGAAAAACTAACTAATGAAACTAATAAAAGAAATTTTGGATTTTTTTTAAATTAGTTGAAGTCTGTTGAGGTAATGTAAGTATGTGATTCACTTGTCATCCCATTTCATTTATCATGATATTTATAAAATCGTACTACGTGACATCCGAGGCTTACTGTAGAGGTAACCGCAGAATACAGAACATATTCTATTCAGTATACCAATTGAATCGTAATAAAACAAGATATATGACAATAATATCAGATTTCATAAGCTTTAGTTGTGTGACATATAATATTATATTTAAAGGACCATATATTCAATCTTTTGTTTGTCATTCTGCACCTACTGAAGTTATGTAGGTAGTGTCGTGAGTGAATTCAGTGTGAACACACGGAGGGTTTTATTTTGAAAAAATAAATCTATTTCATTCTTACTTACTCAATAAAAAGGGGTGTAAATATTAACAAAATATACTTATAGTTACGCTTGATATTAAAAAAAACATACTTTTATATATTACATAATATTATAAAAAATATATATTATTATAAAAAGAAATGAAATATATCTGAACTCACAATTTCGTTACATTTTGAAAGTACCAACTTCGAGGAAAGTTTTTGGCACACAGATAAATTAAAAACGTATGGATTAACATATGTATATAGGTTACATACTTTTTATGCATGAAAAATATTAGATTCCTGTGGGATTTTCAAAAGAGAGCCTACAGTGCGTACGAAGTCGCGGGCACAGCTAGTCTTTTATTATGTCGATATTTATTTAGTTTTTATGACTATATTAACACGTCAATAACGAAGTGAAGTTTCAACAGTAAATAGGTGTATAGTAATTTAATTATACATTCCGTTTAAAAACACGGCCGTGTGTAAATCACTTGGTACTCGCGTCTCTCTTATGACAAGAGAAATTATCGGTAAAAAGGGCCTGCGTTCAATGAAAAGGAAATAGCACGACAATTAATATGAGGCATTAGAGCCGGCGACAATAGCGACATATTTTTTGTCGACCTTTCATGTCAAGCGTTTAAACAACAAAACGTAATACACAGAACCGCATTGCTTTGTGAGATGGTTTAATTAATTATAATACATAAAGAGGTTTGTATGAACATACTTGTTGAGAACATACTTCTTAATGTACTTAATAAATGGTGAAACCCATCTGGTTTCGTCAAACGCAAGTTATTTATTATTATTTACTAGATATTTAGACATACTAGGTATATCAAGAACTATATTATATATAGGTATTGTTAAATAAAGTCGCTGTGTCCGTCTATTTCTATTTCCCCCTTAATTTTTTCAAAACCACTCAACGAATTTTAATACGGTTTTTACTAATGGAAAGAGTGATAAGTGAGGAAGGTTGTATATTCCAACGAATTCGAATATACCTTATATACAAAAAAAATTTTTGATCCTTTTTGGAATTAGTTTTTGGATATATATGATGGATTTGTAACCCATCTTGGAAGCATATATTTATCAAGTTAAAAGAAAAAAAATACAAGAGTCTTTTTCTCTAATAATAGTCCTATGTGATTAACAAGTTAGCACCATCTAAGATTATACTTATTCTACGTGTAAAGTATAACCAGTAACCACCCTTTACCCTACCCGTTTTATTTATAAGGCAAAATTGTATTGCATGCCCAACTAATGACGGAGGCGAGATATTATGGAGGCTTGTTAGTTTAACTCCTTACAACTTGTTATAACATTGGTGTAAACACGCGTGACGGGATATCACGTCATCATTGCGCACGCGAACCTCGCTTCAATACCTTCAATTTTAGAATTTGTTGAGCTCCATTACCGACTGGAGTCAATATCAATTAATTTATCGTTTCATTAATCTTTATATTTTAATGTAAGGCAATTACTTGTAATTTTTATAATAACTTACATTTTATTATCATGTCCAGAAATCATGTGATAACAAAATAATCGGATCCGTTTTGTTATACTGCTCAGTAGGATAGTGGTATAACTATTCGGATTTCTTTGTTCATTTTTTATATCGTATAACTAGGTGGACTAACCCAAGGGGGGTTCAAGTTTTCAAGCAAAAAATAGTAAGAGTTACATTGCGTTTTGCTATAGTAGAGCCTTAATAGCATACGAATAAGGATTAATTGAGCCCATCAACATATAGGGTTAAGTATATGTTTTCTATTAAAATGTCGATAAAATTTTGGAGAATTCCGATAAAAATATTTTAATTTCTTCAGACTGAATCAGACTGGTCATTGATTGAGTCTTCGTACAAAAGTGAACAAGTGATCGCATTGTTGCGTGCAGAGGCTGCGTGCGGCGGGCACATTCGCATCCCTCTACTCTCACATCGCCACCTAATTAATATAAGATCTCAATTAAATTGCGACACATAACGAGGAGCGGAATTTTTTACACACTTACTCAATATATGCCTCACGATTTGAACCACAATAAGGCAATATACACTCACAATCAGATCGGAGAACTCGTTCGACGATGCCGTCTCTCTGTACCAAAATAGACCAAATATATTTAAAACTAGCTGGTGCTCGCGAGTTCGTCCGCGTTGAAAAAGAATATTATATGAGTTACAACTGAAATATTTTTCAAATATCCTTCGAAAACCTAATATTATTTCAGGATAAAAAGTAGCCTATATGTTATCCAGGTAATATATCTGTGTGCCGATTTCCATACAAATCCATTGAGCCATTTTTGCGTGATAAAGTAAGAAACATTCATCTATACATCCATACATTAATCCTCACAAACTTTCGCATTTATAATATTAGTAGGAATTAGCGCAATGAAATAATTTGTGAATATTTTTATGCAAATTTTTGCATAAAAACATCATAACGTGGAATTTTAACATTTCACACTTTTAAAAATAATAACTTAAATTAAAATCAGTCGATATACATTTTGAAATTTATTCTTAGCACTTAATAGGGTACATATATAAAATAAAATAAAAATACATATCTGGATCTACTTGTTTATGCAGGTAGGGCCGTAGACCTTTTATTGTTATTGGTCCCGTCATTAAAATAAAAATTTTAAAATTTATTCGATTCAAAAACGGACCGCACATTAATTTTCAACTCGGCTTAATTGACATCGTTTTATTATGACTAAACAAATAAAATGTACAGGGCCCGAGTTAAGAGTGGACACTTTTTGTTTTAACGATACCCCCGTAGTTACTTTATTCTGGATAATACTTTCAACGCGTTCGAAGCAAGGTCTCGGCTTGACCAAGTTTTGAATCGTAATATTCGGGTTCAGATTACCGATGCTGATAACGTGTCATCTCACCTTCTTTCAGAGACGGACTTAAAGCTGCGAGAAATGCATGATAACATTTTTATTTTTTTAACTATAAATAAAATATATTATGTATAATTGAACACCATTTATATACGATATAGATATATAATAGATATAAGTAGAATATTTAGAAATATGAGTAAAGAAAAATTGCAATTAGGTCATTGATTTGTACTGTCTACGGGAGCTTCTCTCTTCTCTTTGGTGTTTATTATAAATTATAAATTACAAAGTAATAAGTCTATCGTCTATCATTACAATTCTCTAAAGAACCTTTTTTTATAACCTCTTTTTGAGCAAAATTGTAAATGCTAATTAAAATTTCGTACATTTTTAAATAAAACAATTTTATTTATACAATGTACCTAGTTGGTACTTGCATCCCTCGGTACTTCTTGTGGTAATAAGCAGTAGAAAAAAAGACATAATTTTCAGTTAGGTTTTTTTTAGAAACAAAGCGCGAAATGCGTCTCTGTAGTGGCATTGGTAGAGGCCACACGCGGTCGAACAGACGGCGGGCGTCGGCGGGGCTTGGACTGAGGTGCGGGGGAGCAGAGGTTTCATTCATGTTGTTAGATCGGCCCGCTCATAACTTAACTTCTAATTTATTCCTCACCACCTCAATTCCAGTTTTAGTCCTGCCTTCTCAGTAACACCTAATCTCCATAATTGTGTTTCATTTCGAACACTAAGCTTTCATAATTTTTATATAATCACTTGTTTGGCTAAAAAATTTCTGAAGGCTTCACTAACGTAACATTTTGTGTAAATATTATTAAAAAAAATGATAATATATGGTTCATTTGAGGAAGATTTATATTCAAAAATAAAATATAAATTTAAAATAACATTTGGACAAAAAGTGACCCAATAAATCTACACCATTAGGGATTCAAATAAAATAAAACTATTTAGATTTGTTTAATTAATTAGTACTTATATACTAACGCATTAAGAGCTTAAACATAACTCGTCCCTTAAACATATAAAAACCACTTTCAAAATATATTTTTAATTTTTTTTGTGACATTATTCCACGTTACTCAATTACTAGTTTAAGTTTGTAAAAAATTGTAGACTCGTTAGTTAAGTGAACAACAATTTAAGTAATTGAAAAATGACTTATTTTCAAACTGAGACGCCAAAAGTCTTAGCTTTTATGGGAGTCTTTGATTAGTACGTAAAATAAAATAGAATTATTAAAACAGACATTGCCTTTTATATTACAAAATTGACTGTTGAAGTTGAGAAAACATAAAAAAGTGAAAAATTCCTTTTTTTAATTCAAATATATTTTTATTAACCGTCCATTCAAGTCATGAGATATTAACATGACTATTGTATAGGTATCTACTTATACGTAGGCGTAGGCGTACTAACATTACGTGACAATGGTACAAACGGGATGAGACAGAAAAAAATATCAAATTACAATCGGCAATACAACAACGAAACTTCGTCGCTGAGAAATTTGAATGAAAAATATGTATGTCTTTAATTTTTATTTACTTCTTCACCGCTGTCCGTTTAATATCGAGCAGTGTTAACGATCACCATATAAAATTTTATTTCAACCAAACATTGTCCTTTTGCTTTTTGTAGGTATTTAAAATGTTTTTGGTATTAAAATTTATTAATAACTTGATTTCACACGTTATACCAAGATGCAATAATATATAATCTATACCTACCTACTTCTATATCAATATTATAAAGAGATAAAGTTTGCATTTTTACCTATATGTAGGAAGGAAACACGAATATCTAAAGTTTATAAAAAAGAAGGTATAAAGTTATTCTGAGCGTAGACGTACTCGCCAACTTTCTTATTTTGAATACTTTTGTTGTACAGTATAAATAATTAAATATAAATAACTATAATAAATAAATCTACCTTAATATAAAAATTAAAGAAATGTGCGGCTTACATTAGTAATTAAAAATTAAGTCAATTTGGCATTCAGGCGAATTTGGATTCAGTCGATTTAAAATTCAGTCTATTTGGGATTGCGTATTCACATTTCAGGCAATTTAGGATTTGGTTGTAATGAACCGTAAGAAAAAAAAAACACTTTCATAGTAGTTACAATAGAAATTCAGGACATAGGCGAAATATTTTACCCGGGCCGGGGGCACCAGTTAGTCTTATAATATAAGAAAAGAAAAGAGGACTAATGTAATAGGTGAATGCAGTGTTCCTATCCAATAAAACAAATGTTTCAAGTTAATGAAGTCTTTAATTTTTTTAAGTAGAGCATTTTTTTAAAATTTTGGGTTGAACAAAATAAACTCTCTCATTGACAAATGCCTTAGAAAATAGACCGATGAGTCAATAAAATATGTAAGTTTAAAAATATACGTTTTAATACTTTTAATATAATTTATGTTGATTGGCTTAGTATGTAGGCACTAACTGGATTTTGAACGCCTACGTTATATTACGAAATCGTTAATTAAATGAAATCACTGTAACATCTGTATAATTATTTTATATCATGACTTTTATGCGTCTATATCACGAATCTATTTCATAAAAAAAACATTACATTTAGTCCATAAGTAGATAATAAACTGATGTACCTACCTTACCTAATGAAACGCAATTTATTATCGATCTTAGAACAATATATTTTTATCTTACAACAATAAATTTATGTGATTATTTTCGATGTTAAAACCCAGTTATTTTTTTTAAATAGCCTTTGATTTGATGGTAGGTGGCTACCGTCGCCTATAACACAAGCAACAGGTGCTGCATGCAAGTGCTTTTAGGGCCTAGTGCGAGTTTTACTCTATCAAACGCGTAAAATGTCAATTTGTATGGAAATGAAACAGCGCTATCTGATGGCTAATGTGTAGCACTGCTTCAGTCCCATACAAATTGACTCACGGTTTTCTTCTGTAAGGGTAACTGCCGATAAAAATGAGTACGAAGCGCAATGTGCCCTGACACTACTTTACTTTCCAGATCCAGATAAGTTCATTTTGAAAGTTGAACCTGCCGGGAATCGAACCCGCGCGACCCCTAGAACAGATCGTTAAGGCAAGAACGCTAACCAAACATCCGAAGGGCTGATACAATGGAGTATCTACGTTGGAGAATGAATTGTGATATTATAAACATAAATTATAATTAAAAGACAAATATGAGTGATTGAAGTCACGAGTATATCGTAAAGCAAGTGCGCCACAAAAATAAAAAGAAAGAGTTAAGAAGAGTTGTCGACGCGATATCTCTGGGAGCAGGCATTCGTGTAGGCTGATATGAGGACGGACGAGCGCAGCCGCCATCGCTCGCGTCGCTCCACATCTACACACATTAAATATATCCATTTAATGATTACAATTTCTCGTTATAATTTATTTAGGACGGAGCATAACAAGTTTTCGAATCAAATATGTCGCCCATAAAGATGCTGCTCCGAGGGTTGGACCCGAACCTGTTAATTCGATAACGAGCTTTTGTTCCAGACCGACACTAGGACGAAATGGCCCCTCGTTTCATGAAGGTAAGAATTAAAACCGGTCGCCCTGACTCGAACGAGAATGGTCGTTTTGATATCGTCGCGAAGCGAAAGAGTTTCATCAGCTATCGGCGAATAAAAATGAAATATTTCTTGTACGGAATAAATTAAAGTTCATAATCGAATTGTGGAAGCGTCGCTGCGAGAGCCGTTCATATTGGATCCTTAGAAGGAAACGGATAGATCGCGATCGGTCGCGGAGTGTGAATGAGAGCATTGCGATCAACGGGGAGAGAGGAGGGTGCGTTGAGAGAGGCTGTTGGATAATTCTTTATTCTTTATGAATATGTGAGCTCGTTATCTGCGGCTGACGTGGCTCGAGACTTGAGCTTGTGCCGGTGTGCGTCTGTGTGTACTCACTCTAGTGCCGGCACTAAATAATACATATCGACAGACCGTCGGCATAGAGCGGCGGGTACACGACCGGATCGACATACGGCATCGACGGCAGATTGAACGATAGTTCCCGAGGAACTGGTTATCGTTATGGGGCGACTGGCGGATGAAATTTATTGGCAGCGCGTTGGAGAAATGTAGCGAGCGGAAGGGGCTCGCGATTTTAATTAGGTAATGAATGTCGATGCAGATCTGCATATCGCTTTAACGGCTAGATTTATCCTTTCGTTCGCCATTTCAAACCTTAACTAAATTCCTAATTTAACGATTTTGCGCACGCATAGACTAGATTCCAAAAGCGATTCGATTCTAATATCAAAATCATGTTTATTTATGGTAATTAAGAGCGAGTTTGCATAAATTATGTGACTGATATCAAAATTGTATTTATTAATCTTTGTTGTAATCTTTTAGTAAATTATTGGAAAAGATAACTACTTACTTAAATGAGTGAAGAGATGCGGTTTGGTCGTGTATCACATCGATTGACTTTATTTTAAATTTTTAATTCCAACCAAATTGGATTTACTACACAAAATGTACGCAAAACCTAGTTCACCAATTATTTAATTAACAAAATTAAAAATCAATTGTCTCTTTAATTTGTTTAAAATGTTCTTCTTTTCGGAATATCTTTCTTATGTTCGGATATGTTTCCTCTTTTGGGGATAAAAAAAGTCTTATAAATATAAAAAATAAACTAAGTAACTACATAGAACGCCTATTTGTATTTGCCGTGTCATTTGTTACGGCAAAGCGGGTAACAATAACCATAAATAAGACAAAAGTATGAAATGGGATCTTTCGGACGGCACATTTCTCTTCGGAATTGACATTTTTCAGAAGCGGTCGGTTTTTAACGTTTTAATTAGGGGCGCACATTACGGCACGCCATCACGTTCGCCCCTCACATTTTTGTATATTTCTGTCTATTTGGGGAAAATTTTATTTTTCGACAAATGCGTGCTATTTTTGTCGGAGTCGCGTGCAGCCGGCGCGGGCTCGCCACCAAATCTCTGTGGGAAACTTGTCGAACCACCGGTCGTGTCTTGTTATACTTTGTTTACCTTACTTCCATTCCTTATTAATTGAGTTATGATTCTTTATTAAATATACATCAAGAGAGCAAAATATAAGCTACTATATATCATATAAAACTCTTTTAATATATTTGTTGATTAGGTAGTTCAACAAATAGTAGGTAGTTAAATGAAAAATATCAATATTTTTATGTAAGTTTCTTTTTATAATAAGATTATTTTAAAAGGAACGTTTTGTATAACTTTTTAATATAAGTGCAAGTAGATTTAGGTACCTAACCACAATCATGTAACTGTATGTATCATGTAACTCTATTATGAACGAGGTAAGTAAAAAAAGTGATGCTGACTTTGTTTCTATTAATTTGTTTCATATTTATTGTTCCACCTAGCAGAGTTGTAACCTCTGTTGAAACTGTTTCATCAAACATATATTTGTTCATATATCAAACATATAACATTGGTCTTCATGAAGAAGTTCCATGTCTAGGAAGCTTGTTAATCTTCTTGGACAGTAATAGTTAATATGAAAAAAAATGGGTCAGGCTCAATAATAAAATTTGGAGTTCGAACTTGAGTCTTTCATTTTTACTACTGAGTATTCTACCCAAATGCAACAACCATTGCAACTATAATATTTTATGAATAAGTAGGTAATAAAACATTATATTTTTATATTTTATTTTTACTCTGTTTTCCTTTGAAGTAAATAAAAAAGTGTATATATCAATAAGTCAATGTTTTTAGCTGCAATGTGTCACGACTCAACGGGAAACGAATAACTTGACGGATAGTGGCGATGACTGATACTTTCCTTCTGACAAATAAAAAAACACGCCACAGAATGACATGTCTATAATAGCTTTTGTCAGACGCTAAAGCAACTTTATGTTGAATCAATAGTTCGAATTACTTTTGCACTGCTTCAGTATAACTCTAACATTCACTGTTAATTAGATACAAACTGAATTCTACATAAAGTAGGTACTTAGTTGTTGCTACATTGTAAGTGTAAATGGAGCACTGTAAAGTACTAAACACTAGGTATACTTATGTAAGTTCTTAACAAAATTTAAAAAAAAACAAATTCCTAAAATCTATACTAATATTATAAAGCTGAAGAGTTTGTTTGTTTGTTTGTTTGTTTGTTTGTTTGTTTGTTTGTTTGAACACGCTAATCTCAGGAACTACTGGTTCGAATTGAAAAATTCTTTTTGTGTTGGATAAAT
The DNA here is from genome assembly GCA_947623395.1 of Synanthedon tipuliformis. NCBI lineage: Eukaryota > Metazoa > Arthropoda > Insecta > Lepidoptera > Sesiidae > Synanthedon > Synanthedon tipuliformis. The sequence goes on along the minus strand of OX392408.1, from coordinate 6,282,630 downwards.
CATTTATCGAGGAAGGCTTTAGGCAATATAACATCACGTTGCGACTAATAGGAGCGAAGAAACAGTCGAAAATGTGGAAAAAAACGGGGAAAATTATTCATCTTTGAGGGCTTCAGTTACGTGCGCTGCGAAAACCGTTCAAGTTACCCAAATTTTTCCCAAAAAAAACTATTCCACGCGTACCAAATACGTTGTAAAAATAGCGTCAAACGAGCTTGTTTCTAAATGTAAATAACTGAGTTATGTTACCATAAAATTATCATTATGGTATCGGTATACCGTGACACGTCAGTTGATACGTCACGTTACATCACGTCATTTGTCGTCGTTAGCGATGACGCATGGCGACGCTGACCTCTACCGTGACCTGCTCCATCGCTCTTCCATCACCACAAGTAATTTGTATATATATAAATACTAGTCTAGTCAATGGTAAAATTTAGTTCAAGAAAATGTTCAATTTATGTTTTAACTTTTAACAGTAGTTGTACTGTTGTGTCTCTGGTCTGCCCCATTGAGTTTTTACGGATTAATTTGTAGATTTAAAACAATTTAAGACACACGGCCAGTAAAAGTGACCAGAGATATGCTATTTCGTTGGACAAACCCTACTTTCTAATTGGGCAATATGTACAGACAAAATATATCAGTAGTCAATAACTAGGACATTTTTAATCTACTTAAGACATTTGGTTTAAATGTCCTAGACTCATAGTTACTAAAATAGTAGCATGGTATACTGTCATAAATGGTCAGCCCGACTGACGATGGCGGAAACGACAATGAAATAACAGCACAAATACCTACTGATAACTATACAGCACAAATCAAATTATAATATCATTGGCACAAAAACTAATAAGTGAGTGATCTATCAAATTAGGTAGCGCACTTGAAGGCGCTATAGCGTTGCTCGACTAACAGGCTACAAACAAAGTAGGTACGTATACTAAATAATATAAAGCGTAGTTACTTACTCTGGAAATCATTACGTACCTAAATATAATGAGACGACTTTAGAGTTAATATAAAGAGTACCTATTCCCATTTTTTTTTAAATGAGAATAATATTTTTAAATAAAAAATAAACTATATTTGACCTAACAAAAGCTACGTTTACCTTTTCCTAAACGGCCTTGTTCCATTTGTACTGAAAAAGCAATTAATCAAAAGCAGCTGACAAATTGTAGGCAGATGTCACAATTTTATATTTTGCTTTCTTTTCTTAGAAAACGAATATTAGCAAAATGAATCATGAACAACAAAATTCTTTCCTAAACCACCCACTATGACACTCAAATACGTGCACAAATGCGAAAAATCTATATTTGTGTAATGATCTCGTGTAGTGTAGTGTAGTGTAGTGTAAGAAACGCTTCCATTCAGACTACACTCCAAACAAAGAGTGTAAAAGCTGATTTATGACGATATGCAACTGAACAATTGTTACGTTTTGACTTATGACAACCATTTGGGCACTGTATTACCCTTTCAAAAAACCCTTTTAAATACAACTTCAAACATACCTATATTATTATATTTGCAAAAGTCCAAAGAAACAATATTCGTCCGCACCCTGTCGTTTAACGTTTTATGTTAGAGTAACGTCAATTAGTCATGAAAAAAATAGAATAGATATATATCTGTAAGAAATTGAAATAGAAAAAAATAACTCTTGGAAGTACAAAATTTACGACTTGGCCCAAGAACGGCTATTATAATTGTAACCACTTTTTTGCTATTGTTTAAAATGTTAATAAAATTTTAACACTTTTGAAGGTTCGAGAGTGCCTATTATCTTTGTGCGTAAAAAGGCTTCGAACGAGTTGTTAACTTTTTTTATTTTCTTAAAGCAGGTAGCAAAATGGAATGGACATTGTGCAATGTAAAATTGCAACAGATGCGAAGAAGATAAAATTGGACATTACATTTTATACTAGATATTGTGACGTCTTCGTAAGCGTAATAGTGCGATTTTTGAAAATCCCACAGGAACCTAACTTTTTTCCAGGATAAAAAGTATCCTATATGTTAATCCAGGTAATAAACTATATGTGTGAAAAATTTAATCCAAATCTGTTAAGCCGTTTCTGAGATTAGCTTGCACGAACGCATAGACAGACACAAAAATTCTAAAAATAATTTTTGATCAATGTAAATACATAAATACTAAAAGTCCTATCTAAAATTTTTGATTTGGTCCTGAAATTCTCAAAACAGATGGTTCCTGTAGTGTATTTGAAAATTCTTAAAAACCTAACACAGTATAAATATATTAATACATAAGTAAATTATACTTTTTAATAATCAATTCAGCTAGTTAAATCTTGTATTAGTACCTATATATAAAAATTTAATAAACGTATAAGTACCCAGGTATAGATTTACATAAAAAAATGCTATCTTTGATACTCTCATAACTTTGAAGTCTATCTATCATGGTTGATATGATATACGTGTTTAATGCAGGTTCAATGGTGATTTCTTCAATATACTTAATTTCTTTGATAATTTCAACTTTTAAAAAAATAACTCATTTTTCTTCGATTAATAAATTGAGGTGTCATTTAGTTAATATTAAGTTACTTAATATGACGATATACTATTTCTGTTGCATAAGATCGTCACGTGAAGCACAGGGATGCGCTCGAATACATGCAAATGGTGCGTACACATGCGTGAACTGGTAGTTTATACTTCACGGGTTTAGCAGTATGAGCCGAACATAAAGTGACATGGAGATGCCTTGAGATGAAAGTTTTAGCTAGAAGTTACGCACCAACTATTGTTACTTCTTTTATGAAATTATTTATGAGTCGTGCCCATTTCTATTCTAAAATTCAATTCAAACGTCATAAAAAAAAATTTAATTGTTACTAAATTTCTTGATGTTTTGTGACAATATAATAGCAACTTTTTATTTTTACGTATAGAGCTTTATGATCGCACAGAAAAATATGAAAACAAAATTTAAGTATTTGAGTTACTGTTATTTTTAGCATCCGAGAATTTGAAGTACGAGTAAATTGATAAGTATAATGCAGATATTTTTTCACATAAACAATAAGCTTCATGAAGCTCCCAATCGCAGTCACCAATGTGGTCGGTCAATCTAGCTAGTCGAAAAATACAAAGATTTAAATGAAAAATACATAGATGAAGAAAATTTAATTTTTTAAATAATATAATTATGTTGAAGTCTCAAACGACCGTTGTTCTAGCTACTTAACACAACCAAAAATTTCTTTTAATTTACCGCAATATGCAAACAGCAACATTCCTCTCATTATTCTCCGTTTGTCGATTTCATTTCCGAGAGAAATAAGTTTTAGTCTCGTCACGACACGCCTTGGTGGCTTCTGCCTTCGTTGCATTGTTTTCCCGCTGCGTGCGGTTTCCAACAATTACTATATCGGTTCACACACCAACTTCAAATAATATCTGCCATTTTTTTTTTGCCCAACTCAAATTTGTAATAAGTGAAAGTGTCGTAGTATGCGGACTGTGGCACTTTGTCATTCTAAATCACAATCATTGTTATGCTAATGTCGAACAATTTTACACAATTTCGGCAAAAGGGCTGCTATGAATTGCATTGTTACGTGATAAATAACTATGGACTATTTAGCATATTATGGGCTTCGGAGAACTGGGAATACTTTTATTTTTATTTCGATTCTTGGTATTTAAGTTTGGTATATGATGTAATATGGTCTGTTTGAATGTCACATTAAATATATATTTTTTAATTCTGACATCACACAATGTTTTAGCGGAAGCAAAGTCTTGACGCTAGAGTGCTACATTGTCATTAACAACTTTAGACTTTAACTTTAGATGACTTTAGATTTCTGTGTCAATTTATTTTTTCGTATGTCTAATATTCAGTCTATTTTGTAAATTACTTGTCTAGCAACATTTCTAGTAGGTAAATGCGGGTCTAATGTACGTTGTTTTTAAATCTAGTCATATTTCTCTGGACAAAGAGAAGCAGATGTGTACCGTGACTTCACAGATTGGTATCACACTAGCAACTCTAGTAGAAGCAAATTGAGGAATGAAGTGTGAGATGACGGAGTTCGCGAATTGGTTGCGGCAGCCGCGGGGAGTGGTGCAGGCGACCACAGCGGCGACAAGCCGGCGGTCGACGGGTCGCACCGGTAGCATCTAATGAGCGGGCGTGTTCTCGTGGATTGCACACAGCACATTTATTCAGCTGCAATTTATTTCATTTTTGTCTCTGATCGCGCCTTATTGAGCGCCTTTTAATCTTATTGGCTTCGTGGGTTCTCTACCTATAATACACGTCCTGTTACTTGCAAATGAGAGGCGCTGGTAAGGCGCCGTGTTTGCTCGGCTCATATTGTACTCTCGAATAATTAAAACTCTCTTGGAAATTTTTGTTAAAAATAAAACTAAAACAAAAGCAGAGAGGGAACGGCGACAGAGTATTATTATATATCGCTTGAGTGTACTGGTCATTTGACGTTTATGTGCTAACGAGTTATGGGTTATTGAAGATATGTAGACTTTTGCCAAGGCAAAGTGTTATGAGTTGAAGGCGTCATTATTATAATAACAATCTTTGATTCGTTGCCAAATGTCTGTCAGATACGACACGGTGTGGGCTGGACGTACAATATTTGTAGGTACCGAAAATATAAACAATAAATTTTTGTTACGATTGTTTTTTCTTGTAAATCATACAATATTAATAGCTTTGTGCCGGAGGGATCAAATATGTAAGTACCTACTTGAAAATATCCCAAAATACCATTCCAGAAAAAGCTAAGAAATAATGTTCTGTGTTATATTTCACATTTACAAATAGCCTGTAATAAATAGATTTTTGCAGGCCACACTATAGGTTTAGCGTTCATATCCGTAGGTATGTCATATCCGTACAGAAGATCTGCGTGTAATAGCAGCATGAGTGCTTTTGTGTTCCGGTGAATAAGTAAGGGATGCCAGTGTCCATTTTCTTATCTTATAAACGTCCTATCAGACGTTTACCATGTGAGTTAAAAAGTCGATGAGTTTACAGTGTGCGAGTGACAACGCTAAATGACTTAACTTAACAGCGTTGTCAAATACTAACAAAGAATGGTGAAATTGCGCCTTAATCTTTAATTTGAGTTAGAATTATCAATACTTTCCTGATATTTAGTAATTAAAAAACGTTTCTAAAAAAAAAAATCCGAGAAAACAAAATTCCCCAATATAGGTACCTAATCTTATATCTGAATTGATAATAATGAAACATTATTATCAATTTTTTAAAATAAGAAAATGAAATTTATCTTCTAATTATATAAAATATTTACAAACACGTATGGGAAACATCAGAGAAGTAACGCAACTCAACTATGTAATTTTTGCTTGTTTTTGTACCGCTTTATTGCATTCAGAATAGGAGGAGGGTTAGGCCATAAATTAAATGAAAGATCTGTCAGTTCGGGAAGAAGTAAATCAAGCCGGACGGATTGCCCCTAATAAAAATTATAAGACGCACAATGATTCGAATGTGAGCTGAGACCGTCAGGAGCTGTAAAATCTTGCTATGTTTGTTTATGGTGCACTAAAATATGTTATAAACTAGATAAGTATAATCTAAATAAACTAACATAGTATAATTAGTATCGTAATATTTGTGTTGGACGTCGACGCTCGGAGAATTTTTTTTATTATTACTAAAACATGCTTTTAAAAACGTTTTGAACCCCTTAATTTATTGTTTGTTAACGATGCGAATTTCGTACGAAATAAAGAGATTGAAAGTAAAATAAAGTTAATATGAATGGAGCAAAAAGTGGCCGAAAATCTCTTTGTCTGTGCGTCCAAACCAAGGCGTGCATCTCAGTCGAATGCCACTTCGACATGTCTTGCTGTGCCGTTCGTTGTGCTCTTATTATTTAAGGGTATTTTTGGGAAGATCTCATTTGTTGGTTTCATACCTGGTCATAAATCTGTTCAGGGGAATGCAGGTGCCCGAAGCCGTCAACCCTTCTTGGTGCAATGTTAATGTATTTTTATTGTAGCCATGTATGTAGGACGTAGGTATATGTTATATGTAACTCGCTACAGTGTTCAAAAAAAATTACTAATACAAAACATATGGCCAGTATGCCGAGCGAATGTTATTTCTATATTCGATTACCTACGTATTTCGTTGTAGGTACTGTGTAATTGTGTATCCTAAATCCTAATATATATCCTAATAATAATAATAATTATAAACTCTATTTATTGTATACTAATCCGTACTAATATTATAAATGCGAAAGTTTGTATGGATATATGGATGGATGGATGTATGGATGTTTGTAACTCTTTCACGCAAAAACTACTCAACCGATCACCATGAAATTTTCGATACACGTTGTCTGGGACACCAGAAAGGACATACTTAGGGTACCTTTCATCCAGAACGCGGACGAAGTCGCGGGCACCAGCTAGTATTTTATAAAGTTGCGCGGACGAAGTCACGTGCATCTACGGCAGTCCCCGTAGACACTGTTCAACCGTTGTTCAGCCTATCAACCAAGATTATGTCAAAATTTTTAAAACCTATACTTCTTTTTTGACATGAAACGTGCACTTTAGATATAATTATTATGGTGGATTTCTTAATGTAATTTTTTTTCACATAACTTTTTCAGGGAAGCGTGTTGTAATTGCATGTAGGAGATATTTAGACAGAGTGAGATGTTTCATTTATTACATTGACTAGTCGGTAATGTAAATGAACGCTTTCGAGGTACTCTCGTTTACGTGAGAATATTTGTAGCTATTTATTTTATTTATGGCGTGCGCAGCGCGAGGGAGATGTGTTTAAATATCTTTTAGATTTAAATACGAGTTCACTTGGAGTAACTCAGGAATCCATTAGGTTAATATTGGTTATCTTTTGTATGGAACTGGTCTTTCAATTTATTTTTACCGTAATTAATTTGTCGGAATTCCCGTTCTGAGAATTATCTTGTAATGCTATTGTCGAACGTTCAATTTAGAATAACCCATGATGACAATATCCAGTTCCATTATTTGTATAGGCTGTTGCCTATCTATTACTTATAGGAAAGGTAATTTCTGTGTAGTTGATTTGTTTAGTTTGAAGTTACGACTTTATTTACTTATATTAGAGACTGAAATAGATATGTAAAAGTAAGGGCAATACGAAATACAATTACAATCTGTTCACGAAATGCTTTTCTCTTGAAAGACTCGCATGTTTTTCAAGTGTCATCACCATTACAAATACTCATGTCGTAGGTATACATTGCTGCATGTGTTCGAACATGCCATGTCACATTTCTTGGAAGAACGTCATTCAAAACAAAAAAATAACACATTGAATTATATCCTATAACATGTTCTTTCTGATGTCAACTTTAAAATTTACGGCAGTGAGTTATTGGCCGCTACATTCGCGACGATTATAAGAGCGCTAACGAATTTATGCCTTCACTTGTCTTTCGCGTACTTTGCAAAGATTATAACTTCTGGAATCAGTATTTAAGGATGTTTATTACGTTCCAAAAGAACTGTGGAGGTGGGTTTTGATGAGGGTTATAAGCGCCTACTGCTTGAATTGAAACGGAACGACGAAGGAATTATCGCTATCGGTGTATGCCACGTGTATGCAAAATACCTAGTATTTTCTTTACATAAACTCTCAGATAAAATAAGAACTAAAGATGAAGCCGGTAAAGCTACGCCTCGCCTTCTAGGTACATACTTCACATGCACACAAATGCAATCAAACTAATGCTAAAAATATTAAAATTATTAAATTAAATTTTTATTTATTATTAAAATATTTACTAGTGTAATGAAAGGGTGTCAAAACCAAGGTTTCAAACAATAAAAAGCAGGATAAAATAACATTTCACATGTAAGTTAACTTGGAAACCAATGTTTTCATTAAAAATAAATAGAAATGAATTATTATGGCAACACCGGCCTGTGCACTAGATGTTTATAAAACCGGATTTACTATGTTGTCCCCAAAATTCTGACTATTTTTTTTTTATTGAGCATTTACGCACTAGATGTCTATTTAATTTGGTAATTAAAATATATTCTATTATCTAACATACCTACCATTGAATAAATGACTATTATTTATGACAACGGCATGTTAAATAATAGAAAATTTTATTTTATTTACTATTCTTTTCTTACTTACATCAGCACATCAACAGAACCCTAGTTACTTGTTACTAATCTATTCTCTGCCCTAGTGTATGTTACGCTGCCACTTTGTAAAACATAAATATTATTGTGTAGAAGACCGCTTTCGATCGGACTTATTTTTTCTACCGCCGACAGTTATTTCATATAAATTAATGGCGTGAGTCGTCACGGCGCAGACGCCGAGCTCTATTTATAAACTGACGAATGAGACGCGCCGAGCGCACGCGCACGCGTCTCGTCATATTCCAATTACAAATAGCTGTCATCGTTTCTACATGCCCAACATGTTCAGTTTCTCGACCCGTCTGTGTTACATTAATAAAATTCTTAATTCTAACAATTTCAATGAGCAATTGGAGCACATTATATGTTTACTTTTGAAAGCTTACGCGAATGAAACGAAAGCTTTCTGTTTATACTGAGCTGTTGCGCTTATACATGCTTATGCTAGTAAAGAAAGAAAATTATGAATTATGATATTTCGAGACGAAGCGTCCGTTCTCGTTCCGTCTCGAAGAGTCTGTACGGGAACGAACGAGATGCAAGCCGGTGCGTGGCGCCGCGCCGCCGTCAGAAGGGTTATTATGTATGAATTATGATGACGCCGCGACCCGTCGGCCGTAATAACGTTATGAATATGCCGTGTTCTGTTCGCCCATTGGCTGAGAGAACATCCGCCTTGGATGCGCGGGCAACGCCTCCGGTGGTCTTTTTTATTCCTTTATTGACATTCAGTTATGCACATTGCAAGTGGCAATGCACAAACTGTAATATTTCGTATGGAACAGAGATAAGTCGGGCAAACGAACGGGGCACCGAACATTTGAGATGCAAATACGGCAGACTGTCGTATGTAAACTAACTTATGTAACTCGAGCGGTATAGTATAGGCGTCCGCTATGAGTCCCACTCAGACGTTTCCTGCATTATATCAATTTGCATTTCAGCAGAGATATATAGGGCTACATCTATCTATAAACGCGTAAGAATATTGCAACTGCTAAACGACACAATGGACATGTTACAATGTTGACGCTGGAAATATTTTCACACGATCTTCACGTTAGATAAAACCACTAAGTAAGTTTCAAATGTAGAAAGTGAGTCAGTTTGGAACGTTTGCAGAGTTCTGTTGTTCGCAGATAACTACTAAAATTTATAATGATTATATGTATATATATATTTATACAAAATGGTGCCGGCGACTTTGTCCGAGTTGAAAAATAAAACTTATAACACCTGAGAACATATCGGACATGATGATATGACGGATATGACGACGGTGGCGCCTAATTTTATATATTTTTAGACCATTTCTCGAAAACTTAACATTTTAGGATAAAAATTATCCTATATGTTAATGAAGGTAATAAGCTATCTACGTGCCAAATTTTATCAAAATCTGTTGAGACGTTTTTGCGTTAAGGAGTAACAAATATCCATCCTCACAAAATTTTGCATTGTTAATATTAAAAGTAAGTATACCTGGTAGGATAAAAATAACTTCCGACTTCTTATTGGGGAATATTGCACTCCAATAAGAAAACAACTGTTTAAAAAGAACACTGCAGAAATTATTCAAACTTGGAACTTTTTGTTGTCTTTTTATTGAATAAACAGAACTTTTCGCTGGAACTTCCATACCTATAGACATTTACATGTCCATAAGAACAATCTATCTTTTATTTGATACGTAGGTACGTATAAGCTTGAGGCCTTGTTTTCACAATGTTAAATTTATTCAACATACTGTAAACTGAAATATCAGATCATGTCACAATAAGTAACAATATATTTAGATAGTTCATATTCCGAATGGCTTTGTGCCGGAAAGACACTCGTTTACATTTTGTTGTAGAACACTTTGATATAATATCTCATACGGCCGCCGAATAAATAAAAATTGGCGGACGTGGTATCATCAAAGAATGAGTGTCGCACCTAAAATACGTGAGCTCGCTATAGTATGCAAACGAGTACGTAGGTAGGTACTAGGCACATATATTTATGTGACTATGGATTGTAATTTAGTGCACATTAATACCCATGTATCACAGTAGCCATTTACTTAGTAGGTAAGTCTTTGGTTCAGTTATTTTTCAATCCTCTTCAGTAATTGTTTAGTGAAACTGTTTTCCATAATACCTATATTCTTTTAAAGAGCAGTTCTTTCCTATTTTGTATTTAAAAATGATAAGTAAACAATCTTATCTGACGAGCTCGTTGCTTGAGAGGTTAGGGTGTTTGCTTTTACGCTTCTAATCCTTTATCCTTAATCCTACTGTAGTTAGCAGCACCTGTGACGTTGCTTGTGTTTTTATAGGCGACGACACAGCCTACCATCAAAATGGACCGTCAACCTGTCTGCCGATCTTATCATTAAAAAAACAAAAAGGTATAATTTGGGTACGCTGTGCGGAGGAATGAATCAGATTTATTTTCTTGCTTTAACTAAATATATTACATTCAGTACCGTGTTGTTTCGGTGTACTAGCAGTACAAGGTAGGTATGTTTAACAGCGAAGTATTTGCAAAAGGTAGTATATTTCGTGGAGATAGTAAAGCGGACAATGTGTATCGCGGTATGGAGGGCACGTAATTCCATGTGTTTGGTAAAGTGGGTTGGTCGCGGCGTGATGCGTGGTAGTCGTGGCATTCACCTTGTTGGCGCGCGGCCAACATCCGCTATCGCGCCCGCGTCCGCCCCCGCTTCTTGTCAACTTACTTCTATTGCCACTCTACAGTCGAAGTGTATTTGCAATGGATTAGCTACTTCAAAACCACGCCGATAGAATCCAGATTTAATGAGTGAGCTGAGTGGTGATTATGTCAATAAATTGCGGTAATTTAACGGAAATAACCTCACACAGAACATAACATATCGAACAATTCGTTTCCATTCAACACATAAGTATATTTAGAATGTTTATAGCGTTTGTATTCATTTAAGATTTGTTGTGAAAAAAAAATTATTATCATCGACAAAATAGCTGTATAAGGGATGCAGAACCTTTTTGATTTTGTTCTTGGTGCCTGTCTATTTCATTTTTGATTCTTGACTGCATTATAGGGGCCATAGTAACAAAATGGTCTGTCTGCTTATCCGTCACATAAAACAAGAGCAAAGAAACTTTTTCGCTATGTGACACCATGCAACCCAATTGGCTATCCATGCTAGTGTTTATACCAGATGGAAATTTACAATAAACATATACAGTAGTATCACGTATCATCTATACAAAAATTAATTAATGGAATCCCAAAAGAATCGAATCCAGTAAACAGTCTAAATCTTTACATTTCAAAATACCGACAAGGGTAAAAGCAAGTTTGTTGAATAAAATTATGAGAAAAAGCAATATAACCATTTGTACGTCGCTTGCTTACTTCATAATGACTACATTGGCGGTAATTAACAGGACACGCCCACTCACTCGCGTATAAACATTACAAAAACTTTTATTACAGCTCACATATTCATTACGGAACAAGCTCGGAGCTCGGTCAAGTATAATAAAGCAATTTTCTTGTTAGCGAAATAAGAGAGATGCCTCGCTGGTTGTCGTCGCGGCACTCTTCTCAGAAAGTTGTGAATTTGTCAAAATTAAAATACAAAGGCCTTACAAGCTTGAAAGTAGGCAATTAATAAAAAGTATCGCCGCTAAATAATTACCCATTGTTAATTTGGAGTCTGCGGTGGGACTCAGGTGAGAGCTAAGACCACACTGGCTATAGTCTACTTACTCCTTTTGAGGGTAAGTAGACTTGGTTATTTCGACATTCAAATCTGAGTGTTGTTAACAAAATAAATTCTTTTGTTAAATAAATGTAACTAAATGTAGCTTATTTAAAGAAATGTTTTAATTGCGCAATTATGGTTATCAGTATATATGACCCGTCGGTCGTAAAATTCGTTGGCACCTCGAAAGAATGCAAGTAGATCAGTGAAAACTGCATTCAAATCGACAAAGCCGTTTTTGAGTTTAGCATGCACAAAAGCATAGACAAACATACAGTACCTACTTTATATTTTATAACCTCGGTAACATAAATATTTTATTATATGTATAGAAACAGATATGTAGGTAATATAGATTACCTACTTATAGATTTTCAATAATGTCCTAAATAAATACGCTAAAAAGTAACCTTCAATGTGTTTCGAGTTCAATGGTATATAACAGCAAGTGACAATTGAACAGGTTCGGACGTTGAGGCGGGCGGCCTTGCTAGATGCCGCTAAACTCGCAAATCTGTCGTGCGTGCGCGCCGTCCGCCGCCGGCCCGCACCTTCGCTACCATTATAACGACTCGCAGTATGCTAACTTTACTTATCTAACTTATATTTATATGCTAACTTTATATTTGATATGACTGTGTTCGTCATATCAAATACTAGCTGGTGCTCGCGACTTCGTCCGCGTGGAATAGTTATTTTGGGTATCATTTGGGTATCTCGAACGGTTTTCGCAGCGCACGCAACGGAAGCCCTCAATGATGAATAATTTTCCCCGTTTTTTCCACATTTTCGACTGTTTCTTCGCTCCTATTAGTCGCAACGTGATGTTATATAGCCTAAAGCTTTCCTCGATAAATGATCTATCCAACACAAAAATATTTTTTCAATTCGAACCAGTAGTTCCTGAGATTAGCGCGTTCAAACAAACAAACAAACAAACTCTTCAGCTTTATAATATTAGTATAGATTTGTTACAAAGAACTTAAATAAAACGTTAATGCCACTGTTTACTAATTTTTTTTCTGTAGATAAACTAAATGTGGTATCCTTTCATCAAAATAACGTATTTAAAATGCAACAAGTTTCTATACTGTTTAGTATAATGTATTGTAACTTTTCTCCATGTAACTTCTAACTTATAGCCTGCTTATGCGACGCTTAACACTAATCGAATTGTGGTATAGGATAGCAGTCATTTAAATTTATTGTGCAAATATAAGATATTCATATTTTAATGGCATAATTTAATAAAGCGGCATAAATCACTGCAGCTAGCTACAGTGCTTGAGTTCAAACTGATATAACTTACTTCTTCTTTCTTATTTTTCGTTATCACTCTTGACAGAGTGGTCGTGGTTATCATTTCAGGTGTTGGTGGCAAGCTTTACAACACGCCGCCATTCCTCTTTGATGGCCCCTCGTGCATTCTTGTAGTGATGATGAGCTATTCACTGCAGCTTTTATATAACTTACTAGCTACCTAATTATAACTTGAAACTTAGTAACCTTTACATACCTGAAAGTTTTACTTAGAAATGATTCACTCAATTATAGTAGTGACAGCATTTCACAGCCCGTCTCATTAAAAAATAAATAAAAAACTGGTATAAATTACACATCGAGTTTGAAGGGACATTTAAATTTCTTTGAAACTAAACATTTAATAGACATATTGTGTGATTATTGTTGTTTTCATCTCTTCGAAATACATAATTACAAGCAATGTCGTTCGTATGTTAAATGCGCTACCGATAGGATAGGATAGGATAAAAAATAAAGAACTTTTTTAAACTTAATCTGAATAGGATAATAAGGAATGTGTTTTAATACTCTGGAGCTGTTGGTCCAGCCGCGTATTGTCGTATGCAGATTGGAATTAAGATTTTATATTATTTTCCTCATAAAAGCCTGAAAACTATTCATCCTATTAACTTAGTGCTTTAAATTGAACAATATAAATGTGTTAACGACTAATTGTGTATTTTATTTTCACAAATACACATGTAGGTACATGTTTATTGTATAGATTATAATCGTGTAATTTACATACATACGTATTATATAAAGTAAGCTATCCTTTTCGAGTGAAGTAATTTTATGCGGCAAGTGTTCGGAACGATTCGACTAGGGCGATGTTTTGTCGGAAGTTAACAAATTATCACTGGCTCGTAAAATTAACGCTCCTTATCGTTGCAGAAATGATTTCAGAATTGAACTTCACATTTGAATTTGTACATTTCATTCAAACGTACAAAGATCAAATTCGTTTGACGCGAACACGAGGACAGGACGAAACTTATTTAAAAGGTAACAAAATGTTTTCAATTTTATAGCTGATTTTATGTTAAATTCTTTAACCAGGTACTGGGGTGCGTGTGTATTGCGCATATGTGTCCGCACTCACACCAGTTCCGCTCGAGTTACATCGAGCCATAATCGTCTTTGTGTCGAAAGCTTAACGATTCAAATTGCTTGCAAGTGAATGTATTGCCTGAAATTTGCCTGCTGGAAGTGGCAGTTTTAAGATAAGATCTGACGATGCCGCAATAAAAAGCGCTTGTACCTCGTCCGTTGTGTAATGTGCATTCAAATTGCATTGTGCGAGAACTAATTCGCCTTAGGCCGATTCGCATGTTACGATAAACACATGTTTCGATTAAGTGTTACGCTAATGTCCGCTCTGTGCTTAACTTTAATAGTTGAGCATCAAGTTAACAAAATTATGTGGACTTATAAGAAGGCTAACTCGAAATTTCTCAGATCGCCATGGTAAGAGCTAAGAGCTAGGTTTGGGGTTATCCCGTATGACAAAATCACTAATAAGAAAATCACCGACACAGCTCGTAGTATTAGCAAGCTGAAGTCATAAGGGACAGTCCAATAGTTCGAAAAACGGAGTACTAGTGCTCTAGTAGCTTTTCGACGTCATAATAAAAGTCACGATGAAAACAAGCAGTTAATGATGATCTAACAGAATTATGAGTTTTACATTTATCTAAAAGATGTATTCTGATGACCTATTTCCACTTGATGGATCCCGTACTTTAACCCATAGACAGTGAATATCCTAGGTATTTGTATAAAGCCGCTGCTCATGGTGTGGAAAGATAAAAAACCAAGATGTCCCTAGGACTTGGTTTTTGATATTACGTGATATATTACCTTTTTTTTTTTTTTTTTAACGAGGAGTAATCCGCTTACAGATTCCCTACCGCTGGCTAGACGGTAAGGATATGTGGGGGTCGCCCAGCACCTGATCATAGTGGCACTGGGAATACGCCACTAAAACTCCCCGGTGCCTCCTTGCCCACGATAGGGATGAACCGGGCTCTGCGGGGGGCATCTTACACCGGTCCACCCCCAGGGCAGCCCGGCCATTGCTGACCAGGCTAACTCCAACGTGAAGATTGTCCCGAGACACTAGTACAATCTCCATACGGAGGGACCTTGTGCAGGCACACACAGCTAGCCGACCATGTGCGCAAGGTCCCCCTAGACCATCTACAGAAGACGGGCCTACAGGCTCGCCTTCCCTAGACAGCCTCACCAAAAGTCCGCACTCAAAGAGTGCGGAAAACTCCACGGTGAGAGGTAGCCCGGCGAGGGTTTCCCTCTCGTGAGCGTTCGCTGCAGGCCCCCGCTCGGAAGCCCGCTTTGTAACGCTCACAACACCAACAGCGCTCTGCTACAGGCCCCCGCTCGGGAGCCCGTTTGGAACGCTCAGTCTCGCCTAAGAGGCGTGGGTGGTTTCCGATAACTCAAAGTTATTTTGAGCGTTCGCCCTCTGTTATTACAGTAACAGAGATTGAACATCATTCGGATAAACAATAACATGCCGTCGCTCCTACAGGCCACCGCTTGGCAGCCCGCTTGGAACTTCGGTTGAGCGCTCCTGCGGGACGCTCTTGGTAGCCCGCTCAGAACGCTCGTACGCCTTCTTGGTCCCCGAGGCGGCTCGCCAAGGGTAAGCCCCCCCACCTCGACAAGGTTATGGCGTACATAGGGGGGGACGTGATATATTACCTAACCTACTATCGTAAACTCATAGTTGAAAGTTCGCTGCAATAGTTGAGAGATGCTTTTGGTAATTTTGTATTTGCTTAAGAGCGTTTCCTGATAGTCTTTACTTTTCTTTACTTAACGTTGTTATTTGCTTAACAACGTTTCCTGATAGTCTCTACTTTTCTTAGGAAACGGTAATACCATTAAATGTATTATCAGGTTATGTACCCCAATTCATGTAAAATAATAGCCTCAAATAAGCTACATGTTATGGAAATAGCAATAAAAGTCTCTTCGTGCTGTAGGTCGAAATAAATTACCGCTAAATGAAGTCATGTGAATGTTATTGTAGTGTAGAGGGCGCTCTAAGAAAGACAAACGTGGTGTACGAGATAAGGGTATGACAAAAGGCATTGTTCTGTAGACCAATTACTCGCAGCCCGCGAATTACCTAAGCCTCATATATAAATTAACCGGCGGCAAACAGCGGAAAGATTTCTCTAGTTATACGCCAACACAACAATTATTCGTAAATCACTTTACTATATGTTGAAATTTACGAGAGCCCGCTTGCGGCCGCACCAGCCCGCACTTTAATGTTCCACTGTTTTCATGCCAATTTTGACCGAGCGCGTCAAAAGATAAAGTTCATTTTGCGATGGGTAGACATCAGCTGGTACGGAACACGAAATTCTGTAGCAAAAGAGAATATGCATAGCGATTTCGTGATGAATATTCATTTCCTACGGGGCATGAAATTTATTGTGTTTTACATTTATATTCAACTCAGCCGTCTTACGTAACGGTAGCGGTGGGATTAGCGAATTGCGAACGTTTGCTTGCTACGAGCCGCGGGGGCGGGCGGGGTGTTGTGTGTGTTCACGACTCCCTATTGTTAACAGTTAATTTTACCATTGCTAATAAATTAATGAAAACTGCTCGTGACTCTCTAATAACCCGTGACCCCGATCGACCGAGTGATATGAATGAGAATATCCTAAACGATGCCTGCCATCCGATCGGCGTGTTAATTAGGAATGCCCGTGTGTAACGAGAATTGTGCAATCCCTAGGTAAGTGGGCGCGGTGCAGGTGCTCAAATTATTTGACATTTGAAATAAAATTTGGGCCATCGTTAGTCATAGGCGGTCGAACTCGACTATCGACACACTTGGCACCTGTCGAATATTTAACGCATAAATCCATAGCAACCGCTCGATCAAGTCGTTCGCTTGATGGATTCTGAGCTATATTTAATCAACGCGGGCGCGACACGCCGCCGCATTGTTCTCTCGATTGGATTGTTGAAGCGCCTATTCAGACTTATTAAAGGGATTCAAATATATTAATAAGAGTTATTAATAAACATTCATGTTGGATATGGTTCATATGGAAGATGAAATACTAAAAAGTGTGGATAAAACAATAATTCATAATTCATCAAATTGAAAAAGGAAATCGAGGTGTCGAGTGGGTCGACAAAATTAAAGCTGCCGCTGGCGGCACATGACGGATGTCAGAAAGATATGAGTATACTGCTCCAATTTTGTTCTAAAAGACACTCTAGCAAGGTTTTTTAATTTTATTTAAGAGATGGGTTAGCTCTTGGCCAACAACCAGCCATGTAGCAAGGATGAGGCCTAAGATGGAGCGCGCTCACCCAGAAGATGCCTATTCACTCGAACCTTGAAAAGATTACTGTATAACACTAATCTTTTCTAACACTAACTATTAGTTAGTATAACACTAACTCGGAAATACAGAAGCCGGCAGGGAGTTCCAAACCCTGTTTATTTAAAGTTATTAAACATGCACCTACCTGATTTCTACAAATTAGTATTAGCTAATATGTAAATTGTTATTATTATTTGATTGCTGATGTATTTTAATGAGAGAGTGTATCGGTTGGCGGGCGAGGGCGGGTGGTGGCGCGTGATTGCAGTGGCCGCGTCAAACAATTGATTAGTCGCATAAACTCGGTTTGGCGCGCGCTAACGATGCATCATCCCGCTTGATAATTAAATTGTAAATTAGCTAAGCTCATGCTAGCTTGCAGCCATTGGCTCTATGTGGTCGCGGCGTCCGCGCCTGGTCGTCACGCCACCGACGAAGGTGGTTTTTTGACAACCCTAACCATTTATACACTATTGCTGGTGCCTGCGACTTGGTCCGCGTTGGTTGGAATATGAAAAATATAACGCCAGAGAAAATGAGTGAATGTTATACCTACTAACGCCATAACTGTGATGATAGTGGCGCCCGTTTTTATATTTTTAGATGATCACTGCCTCAGGAAACTAACATTTTTCAAAAATACGTTAATTCAGGTAATTATCTGTGTGCCAAATTTCATCCAAATTCGTTAAGCCGTTTTTGCGTGAAACAGTTAAGTAACAAATATCTATAAATCCATACATCCAACCCCACCTTCACAAACTTTCGCATTTATAATAATAGTAGAGGATTATAATTATTGCGAAAATAAATATTAAAATATTTTATGCTACAAATTTACGATAAGAATCTTACAAGAAATTTATTTAATTGAACTAGACACATTGTCATAACAGCTGATAATAGATCGATATAACGCTTACTTGCATACTGTTAGACTCCCGCTAGTTCGCCAAAATGAGCTACTTGTTGGGGTTTGGGCCAAACCGCAGCCCTAACCCATTGTTTTCTTACTACTACATTATATCGTAGTACTACTACTACTACTACTCTACTGCTACTTCCTACCAGCTTCCTACGAATAAATAATTACTACAACTACAAATTTATTTTGAATAGGTACGTAATTCGAGATAGAAGATTCAGAAAAATATTATATTTAAAAGTGACCCCTAGACCTGCCCAAATTGCCTGTAAACCTACGTCCGTAGCTCGACGCAAAAAAGGGTTATCATAAGTTCAACCTGTGTAGGGTGTAGCACGCTAACGATTGGATCGATTTTGATACGTTTATTTTTATTGAAAGATGACATGATTGTTAATCATAATTTATGAAGATCTGTTCGGACGTTTGAAGATCATCAGCTAATTTCCTAGTTGACGAAAGGATCTCACTCGGTTTCACAGGTTCGATTGATTTGAAATTTGATACTGTTACTTCAGTGGTATTTCTATGGCATGGTTTGGTTACCTTGGCCTGATATTGCAGCATCAAGTAGTCTGCGTGATACCCAACTCCTGAGCAAACATTCAATAGCTTTTAAATAATTAAATTTGTGATCACGAAATTAAGAAAGAAATTTTAATTGGATCATATCGAATGTTTTTGAAACATTAAAAAGAATTTTTAAAAATGCGTGCTTAAACAAAATGCAAATGCGAAGATAATTGAAACAATTGCGGTGGATATTGCAGTACATTAAGCGCGAGCGTGTCATCTAAAATTTACTCTTTTTTATAACATTACACGTCCATTCCGAGCAAGGTTCGTGCGCTGATTGGCAAAAATTCAATCTTGTTTCATGGAAATTTAATTTAACATACAAAATGAAAAGCTGCCCTCGTTCGATATGAATCGATGTCGGCTGTCTGACTGCTCGCCTGTGTTTGTGGACGCGATAGCGCTTTGTGTGCATATTGTAATCAATTGTCGAATTGTATCAATTTAAACTTGCAATTTGCAATTTTGACGTGAATTCATTAATTTGTTGGGAAAATGGTAACATTAAATAGGTGGATATGCAATTGAGGACGTTTACAGATTTGAGTGTGTCTCTAATATGCAAATTAGGCACGTGCATGTCTGTGTGAATAAAGTTGGTCATTGTTCCTATTTATACACAATCAACGTTATAAATTGAAGCGAAAATAGAACAATGTAGAAAATCACATTGCACCGAATGAAGTTTGAAATAATTAAAAAATTACTTCCGACTTTCTATTATGCACTAAACGTTAGAGACATTTGCTGTATCTAACTGAGGATTTGGGTGTTCCGTAGACTACTTGATGCTGCAGCATCAGCTTAAGGTGATACCAGTGAGATACCTTCATCAACTAGGAAAAACTAGGAAGTTCATAAATTAACGCCTGAACAGTTTTTCATAAATGAGGCATAGCTAAGAATCAGTTCATCCGTTTGGGAACGATGTTGCCATGGACAGACAGGAAGATACGTTATTTCTAAATCTTACATGGAATGATGAGTGTGATTCTAACCGATATCGCTCACTATCAGGCAAGCAACCTTACTGGGCTGTTTTTGTTACTTATTTTACACAATTAAAATATAGTGCATTGCAATGGCAAGAGTTAGACGAGTAGTTTCCCCGCCCGGACGGCACATACCTGCGTGCCAGTCTCATTGTATCGCACATAAAATATATTTATAGCAGTTCATCGCACCTATCGCGGGTACAATTCGCGTGCCGATGCCTTGTCAATAATCGCTAATAGATATTTCAGAAGACAATGCAATCGGCTAAGTATAGCGCGTCGTGACTAACGTCCCGTCCGTCACGGGCGGCGGCGACGCGCATGCTCATCTCCCTGTTAATCTTATTATGGCGGGAATATTTATTTGTAATGTATAGCAATCTCGACACGTCACGTCTTTAAAATGCAATTATATCTATGATCACTTATTGCTAAATTTATAATTTCAATACACTGTTGCATTAGAAAATATAATACACGAAGGCGGTATTTTATTTTTACACTAATTCGGCACTGCTAAGTAGTAGGCACTGCGTTTCGCAATCAGCCTGTCTGGCGACAATAACAACCCCCTTGCAGAAAACTACCGTGAAATAACAGTACGTATGCTGTTGTGTTTAGGTTGGCATCCCTAACTCTCTAAATGTCAAATGCCATCTCATCCAATTGCTATCTTTATTCCTAATATGGTCCGCCTTGCACCACCTGTGGCATTGTATGTGTCATAGGGGCGCAGTCACCTACCAACAACTGGACCTAGTCTGTCTGACGAAGTTGACATAAAAAAGACACAGAGAGAAACCAAGTTTTACTTGTTAGAATTTTAATCTGAATCCTTGGTGCCAGAGAGTTAACACTGTTCGACCATCAGGCTCGTCAAAAATAACCATACATTTTTCTGTTCTGTATATTCTATTTTATTTTAAGATGAGCATAATAGCTTAAAGTTAGAAAAAATTGCGCACAAAGACCATATGTTGGCAGGCGTCGGAAGTCGTAACTCACAGTTATGAAGCGAACGACACCATTTCATAAACATTGTTTTTCTTCATTTCGTCCCTAATATTTATATTTATCAATCCATCTACACATTTATTTATAGTCGAAAATAGCTCTCGAGGGTGCCCAGGGGGCGCGCTGTCATTACAATTTATTGTTTCTTTGGTCATGACTTTGGGTCCCTTCTTCCAGTAAGTAGGTATTTTCACTAGGATTTAATAATTGCAAACATTAATTAAAAAAAAATATTAGTGTAACTCGACTAAATCATGATTGATCAATTTGAAATAATTATAATAGGTATAACTGTAAATTTAATTAATGACTT
This sequence comes from Synanthedon tipuliformis, assembly GCA_947623395.1. NCBI lineage: Eukaryota > Metazoa > Arthropoda > Insecta > Lepidoptera > Sesiidae > Synanthedon > Synanthedon tipuliformis. Next base: position 6,261,197 of record OX392408.1, on the reverse strand, counting down.
AATATATTTTATAATTTTTATGAAGTGAGAAGTAAAATCAAATTCAATTAAACATTCTTGCATCAAATTTAATTTGTATGTGAGTTTCATTTATTGTACATTTTTGTTATTAAGATTAATTTTAAGTTGACATTCGTCTTCTTACTAACAGTATTTTAGTAGAAAATTCAATAGTTCAATGATTTAATTAATTTAATTGAATTTAATAATGGAAAGGAATTTTATGATAATTAAATGTTATAATTTATTAAAGAAGACAACTTTTGCGTGCGACGTCACTGGCTCGGCGACCTTTGGTTCAATGAACCGAGTGCCAAAAGTCATACGAATGCGAAATTAATTTTATTCTTTCAAGTTTTTTTTAAATATGAATATAGAGTGACATTTTACATTACTGATCGATTTATAACTTTATAATATCTTTGAGTATTTATTAAAAATATACTGTACCTACTTGCGCAATCTGTCGATAGTTTTAAGAACTTATTGTTAAATGGTCCCATACTTAAGACCTGGGTCCACAGCTCTACTACACCATTAAAATATATATGAGCAAAAATACCAAGTAACAAAACATTTTAAATAGATATTACGATAATTGTACGAAATAAATATTTTCTACTTACATTTTTAATGAACGTGTTATTTTTATCATTCCATAAACAAATTTCCGGAAACGCAAAATTTTAGGTGTCAAAAAATCTATTGAATTGCTCTACGCGTTTTTCTACTAGAACCCGACCATTTTGATACTTGATGCATAAATAAATATATTTTTTGATGACTAAGTATTAAAATACTATATTAAATTATATTAAAAGAATTTTGAGGAATGAGGTAATGGGAATGATGAGGGTATTATTATTTGCGTAGATTGGAATTGAAGAAGATTAATCTTTAGATGCATGAAAGAGTACATTATAAACTAAGACAGATCCTGTTAATATTGTCATAAACGGTTTTTAATTTATTTTTGTTCATTAGTCAAAGAATTCGAGTAAATTTGTAAATAAGATAGCACATTGGGTTCCGTAATCCCAAAAAGGGTAGTATTTATAGCAGCAGTCACCATCTGCTTAAAGAAGACAATTGTAAGTAAGGTATAGTCAATACCATAGCCATAGTCCCACACAGGCAATAAAATAACCACTTAGATAAATAAAGTGTTCAGTTCAAGACAAAATTTTTATAGGAATAAGTGGATTTTGAAAACCGTTCGTACATTATTGCTCAAGGATCAAGAGACACCCAGAATAGTAATGTAATGGCGCAGTTGTCTCAATACTTGACATATTTATGTACACAGTAGGTGCAACACACGAGGACATATGGCACGACAATTTATGAACCCGAAGGCCCATTACCATTTTAAATATTATTTTTAGGGAATTTCGTGTCAGATCTCACTCGTCGGCTGCCCGTATATTAAGAGATGTGATCCTCTGATTAAGTCACTCTGATATTTTGTGAGACGCAGCGTGTTAGAGAATTCTGTTAATTAAGGGAAACGGTGGGATCATTATGAATATTGACTCGTATATATTAATTTGTGATTTCATTTTTAATAGGTCTTAGATAATACCCCGACAACCATATTAATCGCTATACGTTACACATTGGTTTGTGTGGGTTCCTACTATACAAATTAGAAGTTACCCTGACCAAAAGGCTTGTAACAATAATTACAAGCCTTTATACTAAAATCATAATTTTAGTATAAATATATATTTTTTGTAATTATAATATAAGAAGTCCAATAGACTAATAAGCTCGTAATTATTACTTTAGTAAATTATTACTTACTACTAAATTAATTATTACTTTAGTAATAAATAAAATTACTAAACTTTAATTATTATTTGTCGTATAGCATGATGGAGCCATTCTGCTTTGAGTCCTATTGGAAAATATTGAGTCAGGCTACGAATATTCGTATGTGGCAGGAATACCTAGCGGGCCTATGTCCAGCAGTGGATGTTCTACGGTTTGAATGATGAAACATTTTATTAGTTTTTTTTTTATTATTTATTATTGATTTTACTGATCTTAAATAAACTTATTTATGTGTACCTACATGAAATGAAATATTAAACATAAATAAACTAACAAGTACCAACTTGATTTACAAGTTTGATCTATGATATTATCAGAAGGTTATATTAATGTCATTAACTGAATGGTAATGTTTGCTGTGGTCAAGTTACTTTTTCTACATAAAATTCAAAAATAACACAACTCTTGAATGAACCCTCCGAAGTCTGTATGTGTATTGTGATGATTGAGCCCTAACAATTAATAGTTCACCAGAACGCCAATCAATGGAGCAGTTGTGAAATGGCTCCAAACGCAAACAAAGCTGGGTCAACCACGCCATTAAATTTTATGAAACGGGAGCCGAGTCAACCAACATGTGCTGTGCACCGCCACCCCGCTCGCTCTTCGATCTGTCAATAACGATCGGCGCGTGCGCACCTCTACATATTAACTTCAACCATATTTAAAGTAATTCTACCTTTTCGATGTTGAACACAGGATTTTATTTCCAACATTATATAGCGTTTGTTGACATCTTTAGGGTTTGTTTTTTGACTTAATTAAACATTTACGTATTAAGTTATGTAGGTTTTTTTTGGAAGTGTTGCCAGGAATACTTCGGTTACGAAGTACCGAAAAAATATCAAAAGTTATTTTGATTGAAAAAAAGGATGTTTATCCAAGGATTAAACATATTAAAATATTTTTTGTAACAATATTTTTTATACTTTTAGGTTCTACAATCTTATTAGAGAGTGTCGCATGAGTCTTTATGAACACTTTACATTTCTTATTGGAATATGATCATGTTACTTATTGTGGAGAGATCGTTGCAATAATGAGTGTTGTAAGGAGTGGGTATGGATCCGTGACGGTGTGGCCGGACGCTGCGGTGAGTATACTGGCAATATCTCGTTCAACTTTATTTCATGTACAGCCACCGAGAAAATAATTAATATCTATTGATTTTAAAACATCGTTTAGGGTCAAAACCTAACAAGAATAGCATCCGTTTAAAATACTTATAATCTAATAAAAAATGTGAATGTGATCTGTTTGTTTGTTACGCATTCACGCAAAAACTACTGAACCGATCACCATGAAATGTTGTATACACGTTGTCTGGGACACCAGATAGAACATAGGGCACCTTTCATCCAGAACGCGGACGAAGTCGCGGGCACCAGCTAGTATTAAATAAATTAAAGTTTGTGAGGATGTATCGAAAAATATCGGATTCACCATAAAATATTAGAGAGAGGTAATATTATTTATGTGTTGTTGGAAGCGTGATTTTATACATTTACTTTGGAAGAGTAAATATAAAATATTGATGTAAATGATTGTACTCACATGCCTATTGAATAATAAACAGACACAATATCAAACGGAAATATCGAGTTCAGCGACGCCATTATATTCATAAAAAGGTCACATCACATTACCAACCTTAGGGATGGGTTGCACAAAAATATGTGTAGTTTAATTTTATTAAATATTATGTAAGGTCACCTTTTCATTTGCAACTGTTTAAATTTGAGGATATAATATCTTTAATAGCGACATACTTTTATTTCAAGACGCTAATGTTATAACTCATAATATGATAACTATTTATTACTCTTAGTTTTATTGTAACTTCTTAATCAGCATATGGTTTCTTTATAAAAATCATTTTAAAATATTTTTTATATTCATGCTTTATGCTTTTTATATTTTATATAATTACTAGCTACACGCTCCCGGCTTCTCCCGGCTTCAAAATACTGTCCTATCTTTTAAGTTAGTTCGGTTCAATAGTTTAAGAGTTCATTGGCGTCAAAAAAGGTGACACGAAATTTTTATATAAAGATAATTATTAAGCTCATTGGTCTCTCGATTGGTCAATTCTGCAAGTTATATGTAGTGATTTAGTTCCTTTATATATAATAAGAAAATGAGACAAATTTTCTAATAAAATGCAAAGCATTCGTCAAACCAAAGAAAATATAAATGCTGTCCAGAGGCGAATATGCGGCAATCCCTCACACAAGTGGGTAAGACGAGTTGAATTTTTAATGATACACTCAGACCGCCGCAAACCGTAACAGTTTTCTTGTCATTGGTGGAGATGTGCGATAAATTTTGCAGAGTGGCCCCATCTTTTCGTCTGTCATTAATCTTTAATGTGAACACGGGATATACTTCATACGTGGCGTGTCTAATGTTATTTGTGTACAAAGTATGAAGCTTTTACTTTGACGACGAAATAAAAAACAACCTCAGACTGACTTAGTCAAATTGCCTTCAATTAAAAATATAGGTATGACTATTACAATAGGGGTACTCGATGTTGCCTTCGCAAGTGTTTCGACTGTTGATAACTTTTATTTAGAGCATTTCAAGCATTAAAGTATAATTTAGCGATAAAAAGGCTGAAATTGCCTATTGTTCACCTTGAAACTGTGAATGAACTTCCTCATACCGCCGATAATACTGACAAACACTAAAACAATAGTTGTATTAGTTTTTATTTTTCGTGTCGGTCGAAGGCCATGTTAACAATACACAAAACAAAGTTGACGCGATTCGTTTCGCCATATAATTTCAGTTAATCAAACGCTACGTCACTACGAGGCGCGGTTCGGAATCGATTAAAGCGTTCCATTTCCGGTGTTTTTGTAGGGAATAATTATTGGAAAACTGATCAAACAATCAAGGACTCGTTTCCGTCATCCTAGTAAGATTTTATTGAGAAAGAAATCAACTCATAGCGCTATGGATAATCTGTACAGTCAACTGTAACCATTTCCTCGATCTTTATTTCTTCTTTGATAAAATTTGTTTTTACATTCGACGTGACGGAGTTTTTCTGTGTGGTTTGCGGACGTTGTGTCGTAGCGTCGTCGTCTTGCTCTTGTTGGCGCATGTTGACCGCACCTGTCCGGTCGTTGCCGATGAAAGCATCGTTCGCTTAATTATGAACGATCTTGTTTTTATCTATTAATATTGCAACTTTGGGAAGTAGATCACCTCTTTGATTACGAGAATCTATTTGTTATAGTTTTTAAGCATAACTCAGTCAAGCAGAACGTCATTTTTTCGATCCGTTATTTTATGCTTGCTCGTCATCGGTATGAAAGTGTTTTATAACTGTATTGTGAAATATGGATTAGTTTCAATAATACGGATTACCGTGTCGTCTACTGTTGCGGAGAAAAACTAACCTTTTTTTACTACAACTATAAACTTACAAAACAGCGAAGACTTAGTGAAGTCTTCTTTTACATCGTTACATATGAACGCACACCATCACCACAGCCTACCCACAGTCATTTTCCATCACATGTCGGCTGAATTGTTCTTATACACACTTATCATGTGGCCTTTCGTTTTATATATGTATTTTTGGAATAGGAGTTTAAGAAATATTGATCCATAGGTAAGTTATTTATTACTTGTGTTTATAATTATTAATTTTAGTGGTGCTCAATTTATCATCTTTTTTCTAACATACACTAACACGATTTGTCTTAATTTATCTTTCACAACAAATTGTAATTTAATGATTTTAAATCATTAAGACACAATTTATCTTAATGAATTAATGTTATAAAAGATAATAAATGTGTGGAAAAATGAGATTCGCAGAACAATAGAGTCGGAGAGGATCGGAATATCTAAAGCCTCTCCCCCAAACAGAAGCAATTTATCGCTCGATATTATAGAAGCGTGATATTACTGAATACGTTTTGTATGAGGCTGCTCTGCCACAATGATTAGGTATCGAACCAACAAGCAGTAGATTGATTTGCAATCCGATATTTCTGTGGCTGCGAGGGATGCAGTTACCTATTTGTTTTAATATATTTTTTTATGATAAGCTCGACAGACAGACAGAGATAGATTTGATATTAGGTTAGGTTAGGTTAGGTTAGGTTAGGTTAGGTTAGGTTAGGTTAGGTTAGACAGAGATAGATTTGATATTAGGTTGCTATAGTCGCTTATAACACAAGGAACCCCACAGATGCTGTAAGTGCCCGGCCAACCATAGTAGGATTAAGGGTAGGGATAGAGAAATAGGCTCTGTCAAACAACACACCTGCTATTATTTCTCGGTGGTCTCCTGTAAGTATGTGGTTACTGCCGCCAGACGGGCTTCCTAAATAACAGTAAAATTCAATGTAGGGCACATTGTTTTTTCTTATTTTATATGAATATGTATTTTTTTGTAGTTTTCTCTGTAAACCTATGTACCAATTTGTGGAAAATGTTGTTGATTGCACGATTACTTCTACTTATATATGTCTGTCTTTCTTTATATTTACTATATATTGTGTAATTGTTTATTTTCCTAAATAAAATAAAATAAAAAAATGCAAATTCACTGTTATTTAGGAAGCCACTTCTATAATACGTCTCATTTCAATATGGTGTTCTTGGAAGGTAAAACGTTATTATCGCTCGATGTTACCAACCAATAAAATTGAGCGACAAATCGCGCCTGTTTGAAGGAGCCTTAAGCCCCCAAATGTGACACCGTAAACAGATGACTGAGCATTCGGAACCGTATCTGCGAGACGCGTCACGGCACGAGACGTCACGCACGGTGTGGTGTAAATGAACACGTCCCTAATGGACTGTTAACCTCTCGCTACTAATTATTAATATTTTATCTTTATGACTCGCCTCTGTCCAAATTTAACGACCACTTTCCGGTTTTTGGGTTTATGGATCTGATATTTAAATGTTAATATTTGCTTTGCGTTGACTGAAAGGTCAACAGTTTTATCATGCGCTAACACATCTTATTAGTTTTGAATATAGAATCACATAATTGTCTCACATTCTGACCTAACTTGTTGTTTGGTATTCGTAGCGTGACATGATGAATATTTAGTTTCATTGTAGCTGTCTATTTTAACGTAACATCTAAATAATTTTCGTGAATGATCCTTCATACTTATCCAAAATGTCAAGGGTTGACAGAAGTTCGTGGCATACGCAGCGACCTCCGGATAAGCTATTCACAAATTGTTCGACCCCAACTTCAACAAACAAGAACGGCTCCTTTTACAAGGACTGTATGACGGAAATTTGTATATGTAAGCATAAGTTACATATCACTTTTCCAAATGTGAACCCTTCTACCATAATTGTATAAAAAGTCATATAGTCAAACTCAAAATATAGAAATTGTTATCTTACCAAGAACGCTTTAGGGTTTATTTCCCCTTGGTAAATCATCTCATAATTTTAACAACGGAAGGAATAGCTCAGTGTGTGGCTGTACGTTTGTGTTATTAAATGATTTATGGAGGAGGATTATATACACTGTACGCTGTTGAGCAATTTTGAAAGTTATTACTTCATGTATTAGACATTGTTTTGCTCGTTACGGTCCGATGTTAATCATGCACAGTAGCCGTGTGTTGATCTCACTGTAATTGAGTTAACTGACGTACTGATGACTTATTTGACAGAGTGAGTCGTCTGTTTTACCGTCGTGTTTGTTATTATTGTATACGATGGATTAGTTGAAACGCATTATGTTTGTCAAAGCGTTTAATATGATTATCATATTGGGATTTTGAAGTGTTAAATAGTTCCGTATCTTCATAGAAAGTGTGTTTTGTAATATATTCAACTTATAAAGAACTGGGCAATATCTTTACATAGTATAATAGAAGTAACTTACTTACTTAAGTTACGGCGTCTAAATCCTTCTAAGCCATTCAACGCATTTTGATGCGATTTTCTCCACCAGTTAGATAATATTTCACCGAATTTTTATATATAAACCAATTTTTTTTTTTTTTAATAAACGAGCGTTAACTTAGACTTCCAGTCTAATTAATTCTAGATCATATTAATATATTTCTACATTACCTAGATTTATGATGTTAATGTCTTGTCTTTGTCATTTAATCATAATGTATCTTTTGTAGATCTTTTATGACAATTTTATAAAATAATTCAAATAAATGCCTGATGAATCATATAAAGTAATATACAGATACATAAAATATGAAATCCATACGCAGCAGGTATAATACCGAAACAGTCGGATATTGCCGCAATATATCGTGTAAGCATTTTGTTGAACGACTTCAGTTACGCAGCATGAATAGATACATTGATGGCGGGCGCATTATTTTTCCAGATCGAGATATCAAATTGATAAGTGAGCCACATTCGCGGCAGGCGGGCGAGGCATTATGAAATTGGCCGTACGTTAGACGCCGTTACTTCCGATAAAATATAACCGGCTCGGACGCTCATATCTGTTCAACGAAACTATCTACTTGAGATGTGCGCCGATTAGCGTGGCGTGCGCGCCGACCATTTGTTTGTTGAATTATTGTTATAATTTGTGAGCTAGCAAAAAGTTTCTTTAATATTTTTTTGTTTTTTTTTAATGTTAAAGTCGACATATAAGATGACGGTCCACTTAAATGGAGGTGGTTATTGCCACCTATAACACAAACCAGTATAGGGAACTAGGAAGGGACAGGGAAATGGGCTGTGGAAAGTATTATAAAATCTTGGTATAATAATGTCTTAATTCTAAGGTTTTATATTATTATTAAATTTTGATTACAAGAATGAACTATTTAGTTTATAGCTTATAATAATACTCTTCATTTATATATGTAAAATAAAATATTTAAAATTGTAAGAGCTGGTATCAATACGAAACTATATAAATTGAAACAGGTCTTGACTTCCTGAAGAGAGAGACTCTTGACTTCACAAAGAAATTGTTAACAAAATATTCTAATAAATTAAAATTCGTATTCCTTCCAAAAAATAAGATTCAAAAACCATCGGCGCACATCTCTCATCGACTCTCCCAGTACCCGACTCACGTCGCTACTTACCCATCATTTTACCCATTAATCAATAATTCATCAATAGATTAAGTACTATTAGTACTACAGGTTTGATAAATAACCCGACGACACACGAATTGGTAACGGCTCGTTTTAACGATATACACTGGTGCTGGTGTAATAAAAATTAAATAAATGAAAAATGAATAGATAACGCTTATTAATTTTATTACTTGGCGTGTGAACGCCACTTTGAATAATTATTGAAATTATTTAAAAAAACTTCGAATTTCAAGTTTATAAGAGCTATTCTGACATCAATATTACCTACTGTATTATGAAAAAATATTTAGGGCCTCTTTCACCAACTACAAGTAAAGTGTTGATTATTATTTATTATTTGCTTTTTAGTGTTTGGGATGTTTACCGTACAAACAAAGGTATATCAGCTAAATTATTCTCGGTGACAGGTGACTTTAAATGATGGTTAGCCTACTTGACAGATGGTGAAAGGGGCCCTTAATGAATTAAACAATTTGTTAAATCATATAATATACTAATATACTATAATCATATTACTATTAGTAGCATTAAGGATACTGAAATGGGCTCTGGCATTACTCACTCACTTAGGTACCGAAACGCAACAACCACGCAACAACAGACATGCTGCTATTACAAGTTGGTGTTCTGTAAGGGGGCGGTTACTGCCGCCAGACGGGCTGCCCAAATGACTGCGATACGAACTACTTTCCTAATCCAGACTAAAGTTCATTTCCAAAGTTGACCTCGTCAAATGTCATAATTGTCATTACTGCATTTTTTTCCCAAGTATTCAACCTCAGCGTACATAACCAGAGAGGTCAAATATCATCAAGAAATATTCTTCTTAATTCAAGTAATAGTTACTTAGATATATTGAATAAACATGTCATACACGTACTGTAAAAATATCCAGCTGGATAAAATAAAGCAATAAGGTAATGAATAAGCCCCAATTCAGCGGCAATACCGTATCTTACACTATCTGATGTGTGCACTATTGGGAGTTCGTAACTTGAAAGCAACAGTATAAGAAATGGAAATAGTAGGGAAGCTACCTTTTGTATTTTCTAAATCATCAGTGGTCCACCACTGCGGATTGACATCGTTTCAACCTTTGATTTCAACATTCACTGTTGAAATCAAAGGTTGAATTTGATTCATTAATATTGGTCTTCTATTAAGAGGTGATTGCTGTCGCCAGGCATGCTGTCCAGTTTGTAGCTGCGTCTCCAGTGCCAGCATAATATGCTCGTACATAAAATATGCTGTTTATTCACAAGGATCTTCTTTAAACTACCATTTAGTTTAGCTTTTGGCTGTAGTCTATAAAACGAGAATCTCTTGATGTACAGTCGGGGTTTGTAACTTTAAAGTCGACATTTGGTTGCACCAGGGCAATAATCAATCATATCAAAATTTTATTTCTAACGCCAGGTCCATTGTCTGCTTAGTGTTTCAATTTCAAAAGGTACTAAGAGTCTATGACTTGATAAAGGAATAAATTAAATTTGAAAACTAACTAAAATTTTCGTACCGCGACTGTACTGAACCATGTCAGCAAGTATATGTTTATATAAATGCGTAAACATCTCTTCGGGAAGAAACGAGTGTTCTCTAATCAACATTCACAAATCCATGAATCTATCCATAATTCAAATTATTTTTAAATAGTTATAATAATATTTTAACCATATTTGGCTACTTAGTAGGTGCACTAGCTAGTTACTAGTTTGCATTGCATTAATCTCTTACTACTGTATTTTAGTATAATGTGTAAGCTAGGAAGACCGAAGTATCCGACGCGTAAGGTTTGAGATTTATGCTCTCATAACACGCTGTTCCCTGCTCTCTACTCAAACGTATTGATTTTATATCTTTTTAATTTTTAAAAATATTCTGTGGGTACTCTACAAACACATTTTATTTCATTAACTAGCTTTTACCCGCGACATCGTCCGCGCCTCTTTTTCTTAGGCGTTAAAACATTTATTCAGTCTTTATTGCTCATATATTTTTGTCTGTCATTGAATATTTGTAAATTTGTATTAATTTGTAGGGAAAACATGACACAAAAAATTTCATCAAAATCGGTTGAGCGGATTTGGGGTCCATAGAAGAATAGCTGGTGCTCGAGACTGCGTTCGCGTGGAAATATTTAGCCTAGTCCATATTGTCCATCCTGAGCTTCTATTTTAACTATTGGTCAAAGAGTTTTTTTCGAAAATTACCTCGTAAATACAAACTTTTTAAAATATTAGTATACATTTATATGTAACTATTTACTATAACTTTTAATTTTGTGTTTTTTTTTTTCTAATTAAATAAATGTTTAGCCTGCGGATGTGGACATTACCTATTTGTGTTACGATAGGTTACGACCAATCAAATCATTTGAATTCTTTGTGCTAATGATATGGCACGTATATTTTAGACCTCACAAGTAGAAATTAGTGGGAAACATTTTGTTCCTGTATACGCTTTTGTGTGCCACTATCGCAAGTAACTAAAAAGGTGTCGTTAGTAATGGTTTTTGAGACATCATAAAGATGTCAAGGCGGCTGTTATACGATTGTGGTTATCTGCTCGGCGTAATAGGGCGCGCGTAAACTTACCGGTCAGATACCATGCGGTCATTTCACTCTTTACACTTCATCTAAACACCAACATGTATTACGGACTGCTTCTCTAAACCATTAATTACAAGAGGAACGTAAGTAAACAAGCATAGTGTGAGTTATGAAATATTTTATTTTATTTTATTATAATATATAGAATAAAAATTAAAAGTAGTTTTTTTTTGTATTTAGTCATTAAAAAAATAGAATCCGTTATAGTAATATGCAGTGCAGTTATAACACAGATGCATGGTCGTATGCACCTCTTTTAATTTAAATTAAAATAATAATGTCATTCTATAAATATCAATGACTTTTTATTATTGTAATTCGATGATTAAATAAGTAATAAAAATATCTGTATCATTTATAAAAAATACACTATTTATTTATACTTGGAGTATTAAAAATGCAGTCTTTGCGCATGCTGACTGTACCAGGTTCTTTTTATCACTTCATAAGTCACCGGTGGGCATTGTCAAGGTTTATCTCGTAATTTTTGATAGCCACCAGTCACTTAACAGTTCAAATTGTTTCAGATAGCTGTTTATTTATTTTAATGGCACCTTGTCACCTAAAGAGCATTCGACTAATCAAACATTTTGTACTTACAAATGAATTTGAAGCCTTTCTAGTGGTGATAAATTCCAGATGGATGTGTTTTAAAGCTCGCTACCGAGATAGAAATCTTACAGTTTCAATACAATCAGTCGAACAATGTGACACATAAATTACGTTATTTTACATGATTACATGAATAATGGTTTGTAAGAATATCTAGTTAAGATTATTAAAAAAAAAACTCCACATTTTCATTGCAAGTTTTTGTTTAAATTATTGACTTTATAATGTGTATAGGTATTTAATTCAAATTTGATCAAAGTATCCTTACATTTTAATGAAAGACTGCTAAGTACTCATTCAGATTTTTATTTTTATTGCGAGATAGCAAACAAATAGAAAATTTACATATAAATTTTTTAATAGTTAGGGCGACTACTTTGGCACTTGCAGTACCTACCTGCAGTTTAAGTGACGGTATGAGGAGGACCGTCAACCTGTCTGATGACCTTGTCATAAAAAAAAAAACAATTTGTAATTATAAAAATGTTTGATTGTGTAAACAATGACAATGTAACAATTGAGTACTCTGACTTATTAATTACATAGCTATTTTCATTTAAAGTTTTTATTATAAAAATGCAAAACAAAAACTTAGCTTAAAAATCATGATTCTAAAATCTAAACAAAGGTTTTTTTAATGTTAAAGACTATAATTACAGAGAGGAGACATATATTTGCATAATAATATTTGTTATTTAACCATTGTCAATAACAACCAAAGGGCTTGTGGGAGCAAACCAGTCATTATCATCATCATAATTTCTGCCGGAGGACATCCAATATATTGGATATAATCCTCCATCATAATTTTACAATTCCAATCCAATAAGCTTTTTAAAATTGTTAAATGTAAGTCATATAAAAATTCAATCGAAAACATTTAAGACACTATTTTATTCTGCAGTGCGGTCGGCTATACCGTGGCCAAAAATACCATCGCCATAAACAAATATTGTATTATATGTTATAAACAATAATGTTCTAATGATAATATTGGTCTTAATGTTTTTCGCTTAGGACAGTTTTTCCGCAAGACCTGTCACAAGATTAGACTAAAGTTTTTTAGTGTTATCTCGATGAAATCATGCCCGAGTGTAACCAAGTCATTGATCTACGACAGGCGACGACAGGCGGACACTGATTGATAAACTAATAATTCCTTTTGATGCTGCAAGGTCGGGAAATAAATCATAAAGTATGAATAAAGAATAATTCAATGCTCCCTTTCGTAATAGAATCATTGATCGTCGGTGTTTCCATCGGTCCCCCTAGTCATATTCATGCTTGATTTGTCACCACCATCGGCAAGCGGAAATTTTAATTTATGCGCTAGAGATTGTTTGTTTTTATGAGATCGCTACTTTTTGTATAACAAAGAAAAAAAAACATTACTTCAATCGATCGCGGAAGTTACGAAAAATGTTATTCTGTTCAAATAATAGTCATCACGATTTGATACCGTGAAAATAAATGTATCACACAGTTTTTGTGCATAAAAAATTGCGATAACTTGACAAATTTAAACCGAGATCTTGTGTCAATTTTCAATGTGAAAAAGGAAATTAAAGCTTAAAAATATCTTACCTCACTAAATATTTCGCTAAGGTTTGTAATATGAATTTAAAAAAAAATCAATTTAACTTTTTTATACTTCTTCCCAGTCGTATTCTTTAGTGTTGAAGGTAGGTATTTTATGTTAAGGTAGGCAGACAGACTGGCGGCACAAGCAATTAACTCTACAGGTGCTGCAAGCGCGCTGCCGACTGTAGTAGGATTAAGGGTAAGAGATTTGGAAGGGATGGGGAAAGGGACTCTGGAACCATTACTTGCTCACCGAAACACAACAAACCATATTTCACAATGGTCTTCTGTAAGGAGGTTGTCTGTTTGATCCTTGGCTTCTCTCAGGGTAAGTGTTACGGAAAGAAGAGTGAGAGCAGTTACTTGATCACAACAACGGCTTGCCCATAATAAATATATCGAGGTCATCTGGCGGACGACGGGCAATGGGACATAAATTTTAAAAATTAAGGAGTTTTTTATATTAAAGGTATTAACAAGTGCTGATGGTATACTACGATGATCTTCTAATGCACCAGGTGGGCTGCTTTTTTTTTGACAAGGGGAAATTGATGTCGGCAGAATACTGTTTCGTTGACCTTTACATAAACTTTTCTAGTGATTTTTAATAAAATTGTACCTATTTGTCTGTTCATTGATTTGTATTTGGTATTAGGGATTTAAATTCAAGCTGAATTAAGTTGAAGACAATATGGTTAAGCAGTCGTTCAAATGCCAAATTTGAGGTACAGACATCTCACGGCTTCTATTAAAAATTGTATATACAAAATATAGACGTTTTGTTCAATATTGTTAATTGATTTAATCGAATCATTAAAAATAAGGTTATACAAGAATTTGTTACGGTTGAAATTTTAATCTACCAAAAGTGACTGAGCAAAAACCATAGAGCAGTTCGTAATGCGGATTTTTTCTTTCAATTACAAGTCTTTTATCTTCCGGATGATTTACGATATTCCTCATAGTTACTATTTTTTGAAGCGATCGATGCTTGCTTTTTTTTGTACAAAAAATTGAATAGCGCTTTAGTTGTTAGTTCCGACGACATTTTGTGAAATTACTAATTGGTTTTTATTTGACTTTTAATGAAGATTCAACGATAACAATATCGATTGTTCGTGAATCGAGCGGAAGTGGAAATTTGAGCCCTGCCATGGTGCGGCTCCGACCGTGACTGAACCCACAAATGTTGCATAGACATCGACCCTCACGTTTGGTTTTTACATTGTTCTTTGTCTTTCTACGGGATCAAGTGTACGGGTAAATAATACTTGACCTTTTAACATAAAGTAATTTAGGACGTCTATTCGTCGCGCCATTGAAATAATTTTACAGATAAAATAAGAACTAAAGAAAGAGCCCTGTAGACGACACAGTGAAGCCGGTAAAACTACGCCTTCGTCGTGCACATGATATTAAAATATTTACTAGTGATAATTTCGAATAGTAAAAGGGTGTGAAAACAAGTCTACAAAAAATAAAAAGCAGGATGGAATCACATCAACTGTGAATAACTCATTTATAAAACCGGCTTCACTATGTTGTGCTTAAATTTCTGTCTATAGTTCTTATTTAGTCTGAGGCCATGCAGAGAAACGCTGGACAGTAAAATGTCAATACATCTGGCGTAGCAAGTGAAATAAGCGGAGAGCAAGCGTGTCGTACAAGCACTTATCTAGATTCGAATGTTCCGAGAACGCGGGACTCTACCACCAAATATCATGACTGCCGTCTTACAAATGAGAAAATTTCGCTCTAATTATTTATGAATGTGTTATCGTCATATCTAAGGAGCTCACGACCCAACCTCCGTGCATTGCGCACGACACGAGCAAAGCCGCAATTAGCAAATGTGGCTTTCTTTGTTCTCGCTCGCACGTTCTGTGAGTTCGCTGCGCATCTATTACAAGAGATATAGTTGCGAGAAGAGCTGTCCGCGTATCGTTAATAAACCTCCATTACTTTCATTAAAGGCTATCTCGGACAGTGGTCGTATCGAGACGTCGCGTCGGCCGTCATGTCGACGCATAACGAAATGAAACACGATGACGCTATCGTCCAACGCGCATCGAACGTTCGCTGCTCACGCTCGTAGCACCGCATTCGCTTAATTGCAAAATACGAATGAATGTCGATAATATTTAATCACTACGCCGAGAACCGCGAACGACGTCTTCCCCTGTACTCCTAAATCTTGTTATGGAAATGACTGGAAAAGGCATCTATAATAAATTACGATGCAGATTATCGTATGATCCAATCGTAAATTAAGACAAGATACATAATTAAGGCGAATAAATAAAATGGTTGGCATTTCGACGGGAGCACGTTCGTTTCAGCTCATCGCTGGTTACATTTTATGCTATCGGTCCCTGTTAATAAAGTGTAGTTTGTTGTGGTGCGTTTAATTGCAATCCGATGGCCAATAATATTAAAGGACCTTTAGGAGTGCGGGGGCGGGACGAGGCACTCTGAATGTCACGACAAGATTTTTAATTACACCGCAGATATCATCTAAAAACCGTTCCCCATGCTATACGTGACACATCGTGAAATTACAAATTCGATGTGTTTTTGCTCAGAAGAGAATTCCATTGTCCGTGAATTTTCTACTGATTTATCTGGTGGTTGTTTACCAGATATCGATATGTCGACGTTTCATTTATCATCTTTAAAATCGAAATGCGTTTAATTTATTTATAAGTGAGTATCTTTTGTGCTATGAACGCGAACACATCGGCCGATGCGTGTGCGCAGCGCACAGCCGTGTGTCGAATATGATCTTAGTTTATTTTCGTTCTTCTAATGCGCCTCCGTTGTCGTCCGGAGGACAATTAAAAATACAAAAAAGTGAAACGTTTGTTTCAGACGTTCATTGTCTCCGTTATTAATAAATTCATTTTACTGAGTTGAAGTCGACGTGTATTTTATTCGCTTTAAGTGGTTTCACATTGTTTTATATTTATGTGCGGTTATTTTCGGCGGAGACATTATAATGCAGTTTGTGGGGGGAACATGTAAAACGGCTCACTCTTACTCCATTAGGGATATTTGAAACCTCGCAGAGTGCACTCATAAATTCACTCGTAATAATAACAGTGGCGCTGAGAATAACTATTGTTGTCTAAAACTTATTCATATGACAACAGGAAGCTGCAACACTCACTATATTTTTAAACTTGTCACACAGATAACACGTGCTATTCTGTTTCGATAGGTGAGATAGGGAAGCCAGAATCAATTCTCTTGGTGCTGCTTCTAAGAGACCATCATGCTATTAGTAGGTGTAAACGTATAGCTAAATTTAAATTAAAATAATAACTATGAAATCAATCACCAAGAAGCCAAATACAAATATTCCTTTTATTGATAAAAAAATTATGGTCAGCAGACAGGCTGACGGTCAACTTGATGTTAGGTGGCTTCCGTCGCCTATAACACATTACAAGCAACGCCACAGGTGTTGCAGTGCGCTGCCACTACGGTAGGATTAAATAGGTATATATATCACAGAGCACTAAGTCATTGATATATATGGTAGCCACTTATCATAAAAAAAAACATAAAAAAATATTAATTCATATTTATGGTGTTTATAAAAAATACAAAGATAAAGGAATTTACATTGATATTTGTATACATACTCTTCTTGGGTATAAAGGGAACGAACGACACAAGGCACGTCCACGCGGCTCGCTTCTCCTGCATTTACTTTATTACTCTGATATTTTACTGGTAGCGCTCTTAACTTCCATATGTTCCGTTTTTATAGTTTTCTCTACGCGTTATAGCCTAATGTCACGTGAACAGTTGATTTGCGACTCTGATATATACACTCTAGCGCAGCGGTCGTCATTATTTACTCTGTGATACTTGTGCTTCGTGGTATCAACTATTACATTTTGCAATTTTGATATTTGAACAAAACTACACGCACATTAACCGCACGAATTTCCGCTCTGTAAAAAGATAGGCTACGCTATAAACTGAAACAAGATCCACTCTACTAATCCGACAAAAGCGAGCCTTGTATCCCTTCAAATTTATTTATAAGAAAACTCTTGGACAAGCCGTTAATACCTATAAAGTAGGGGCGAGAGAGGCGCAGCGCGTTTATAACTCACGTACCGAACTTTACCAGCCGACACATAAAATAATAGGTGTAAAAACTAACACGGGAATGTACTCAGTGAGCCAGCGAGCCGCGAGATGGACGGCACTGCGCGGTGCGGCGATTCTTGACCACAGGATCCTTCGAGCTAGATTCAATAGGACCTACTCGTACAGTCAAGTGTAAAAATGTATCTACAAACTAAAGCATTATCGGTTCAGTAGTTTAAGAGTTCATTGGCGTCAAACAACGTGACACGTAATTTTTAATATTATTAGATATTCCATAGTGCAAATTACATATATATTATCATTACGTAACTAATTAATAATTATGAAACGATTCTTTGGATACATATTTATGCCCTTGACTCTACATAGCCAACCATACACAACACAAGTGAAATAATTTAATGAAGGGTTAATAGCTACAATAGGTAACGAACTTGAGAATTATTATCTCGCATAAATCATGATAATGAGCACCTTTCGAGCATTTCGTATCGCCATTAATTCAGATATCACTGCGGAAACAAACGTCGGTTTATCCTGCCATCTGTGGCGCAAGCGCACACCGGTAATCGTTAACCCCGAGGTGATATTATTTTGAATATCCATTTCCTTTAACATTTATTATTCAAATCGCCTTTAAGTGCTCGCCCTAAAGTTGACTTCGAGTTATTTCGTTTTAAACTAAGCGTAAAGATGTATGACACAAATTTGAATTCGTAAGAGATATAATGTTATAGAGCTGCGGGCGACGGGCACGTGCGCGGGCGCACCTTGCACACGATTCCATAAGAAACAAATTAAAGACTGCTTTATTTATTTCGTATTTTATATTGCTCTATTCATTTTTATTTATTATTTATACAATAAGTGGAAGCAATAACTTGACTTTATTTTACTTGACATTTGGACATAGAAATGAATGTATAATAGTATAAATTATTGTGATCTGGCGTTTATCGGTTTGACTGCTCTTCTTTTAAACTAAGCAACGACTTATTACTTAATCTAGTTTTAATCTTCATTTAGAGAATATCTTCAATCATTTTTTTACATAATACTGTATAGTTATTAATTAATTTGTAACGCGTCATTAAAACATATCAGGCGCGCGAATGGCTTTCCTTGGTTACTTTTTTCATATAAAGTAATGATAATTATAAATAACCTTTTGTAATAATGTGGATAATAGATCTTGAACACTTTTTGTTTGAATACCACAAATCTTTGAAAACCTGTGGATTTCTGAAAATATGGTAACATAATTTAACATTGTCCCATGTGAGATAAACACATTGAGGAAAGTCCTAAGTCATAGTCCTAAGTTCTAAGTTATAGTGTGTCATTAAGGCTGATTCAATGATAAAACTGTGATAACATAAAATATAAAAAGTTAAAAAACAATCACGCTAGATTTTGGCAATCGAAAAATAAAATACCAAAAAAAATTAATTCGTTCTAATATTATAAACATTTTCAAAGTTTTTTGAAAATGTATAAAAATATTAAAAAAAACTGAATTGAATAAAACTCGTCACATATTAGAAAATAATATCCAAAATTAACACACTCCTTGATTCTGTACTTAGATAATAATACTATATAAAACTCTTCTGTAGCAAGTACACAATCATACCTATTCAATAAATAGCAAGTGTGAAGCCGCAGGTATTAGCTTGTATATTAATAAAAAACAATTATACGTGACTGAAATATTTGCTTGTTATAATAGCTTTTAGACATGAATTTGTTTACGATGACGTGTGAGTCATAACATGTGAACAAGTCGTCCTTGCGGTGACCGAGGTCAATCAGCGACTATATCCAAACTATAAATTTCTTTTAATAAGACACAAATACAACTTACTGTTCGTTTTTGAGTCGCGAACAAGAAATTTAAATAAAACACTTTTATCAGATACGACAGGTGGAGCATTTTTTTCATCGTTTTAACTTCGCTGTAGGTTACGGATTAGCTGGTAAACTAATCGATTCTCGATACGGAAGGGGAAACACTGGTCTATAAAAAATAACTTATTATTTATATATATAGGAATATTGTTAAAGAATTCCTTGTTATATTGTAGTTATTAGTCTCTGTGATTTTATGCTTGATTGTGTAGACGATTGGGAAGACATGACGTGACGCACCAATGTTAATTGTCTTTTGGTCAGAGGTAGTCGTCTCGCACAAATTTGTTTCGTACGAAATGTGCGAAAAGCCAACTTTAATTTAAATATATTCTTAGTAGTCGTCTCGCACACATACTATTTTCTTAAAAAAAACTTGAAATAAAAATACTTACGAAATAAAATTGTGCGAGACGACTAGATAGGTACTAAACCATTTTATTAGTAGCATTATACCCAAACTAGATGTGAGTAGATATTTAGTACTTAGTTATTTATTAACTGTATGACCGTTAATCAATTTGAAATGACAAACAGAGCTAGAGCACGTTTTAATATTCATCAAGTCTTAATCAAGCGCTGGCAGCCCACCCACGTTTGTCAGTGATGCAAATGCTTACCATTTTCTCCACCATCAGTGTGGCCATCGTCATACTAATTTAGCAGGACCCCGGCCAGTAGACAGTGCGCAATAAATATTTAAGATTAATCTGATTGGGGACTAGGTACGGCTCGTTTGAATACTAACGATCGCTAAAGACCGTTCGGTTATAGCGATTACTATTGTGGGCATGTCCTCGTGTTTCTGTTTTAGTTTCGCATAATAAATGTGCACTTTCGAATTGTAAAACCGTGTGATTTACCGAATCGATGTCGATTCCCGGGAAAACCTAATACGAGATTCATACATTTATATTTCTTATCTATTGAACAAGAAGAGTACCCTATAGAGATATATTTTAATGTTAAAAGATTATCTAATGTGAACTGTCCATTTTTTTTTTCATTATATAGAAAGATGTTTATTTCTATATAAACATCTTTCTATATACGACTTCGTTCGTATTGAAAAAATTAAAGATACAACGCATGCAAAAACATATAAAGTACCTAATCTAATAAAGACTAAAATAAAGTAATTTAATAAGCGTTAAATTAACATTAACTCATGACATTACTTATACTCTTGCCAAGGGTTGGATCTTTATTTCTAGATAGCTCGTGGCTTCGCCGGTGTTGAATATTTAGGATTAGGTCTACACTAGAATGGCTAACATTTGAATTTCTCCATATTTTTTCATCAAGTCTTTTCAGAAAATTAAGCCTTAATTATGTGCGGTTCAATCTTCCCTTTTTTTATTTTTAAAATATATATTTTAAAACATTTATAAATTAACATGTGATAGGTATTAATGGTTCTTAATATCGCATATATATATTCTTACTAGTGGCCCGCTCACAGCTTCGCTCGGATTCAAAATAAGAACTAGGTATCCTATATTTTAAGTTAGACCAAATTACACATAGTTACGAAGTTTTATCAAAATCGGTTCAGAAGTTTCGGAGTTCATCGACAACAAACATATGACACGTAATATATAGAGATACCTAGATTGAAGCAAGAAATTATTTTTCACTTTGATGGGATTATCACAATAGCCAGCTATCGCAGTGAACTGATTCGTTAGATTCCAGTACCTATCGAGTTACAAATTGTATATCTAAGATCGATACCGACGTAATGAAGAGGACTCAGCATTTAAATACATTTGCATATTAGAATGCGCCCGGCGGCGGTGACCGTTCCTATAGATTGAGCGCAGCGTATTGTGGCCGTAGGTACTGCACGCTGACCACTGCTACTGACGAGACGAGATCACTTAGTTACAATTTGTTATTCTATACCTATCCTTCTAGATACTACAGATATTATGGTTAGGTACATAATACGACACAGTTCCAAGCTTCTATTAGTTCTCTAAATTCTGCTCCAACCAACCCTTGTAGAATTGTTATTTTAAATAATTCAATTCTGACATAGTCTCATTAATTGGAACTCTTCATTCCCAACAATTAGTTCAGTGTTGACTGAAAGTTTTGAATTGAGAATTGAAAATTAGAGCTCAGAATTGCCGCCTTCGAGCAATGCTTTGTATTAGCAACAGACTACACTTAGTCTACTGAAGGAAATTATAATATTTGTATAAGTAGATAGAAGAAAACTGAGGTGACGCACACATATTTAAACTATCTTTGTGTGTGTTATGTGGAAGCTAGGTCGTAGCCGATGCGCGGCTCGATACCGACACCAATTAATATGCAATGTCGTAGCACTCGTAAACTAGTCACGAACATATGCCAATATGTTGGTACTAGTTAGGCAGCAGCTATTTGTATAATTTGGTCGGATTACTACGTTAGTTGGCGCCGTCTTGCTTTTATTTAGTGTGTTGGCGGAAATTAGTCTCAGCTCATTCAGTTCATTCCGTTGGCCCCCCGCTTGATTGTGTTCAAATTCCCATAAAGCGATTGCTCCTTAATCCAGCCGCCATATTTATATACTTTAAAAAATCAAACAATAACAACTCCGTTAATATTTATATCATAGGGAAAAATGACATTTAAAATAACAACAAATTAAAATCTATTTATGATATCATAAATCGTAAAAATTACTAAAGTATTCACACAAAAGCCATGTCATTTCTAGGAAGGTCTGAAGAAACTTTATATATTAGGTGAAGTCGAAGAATCTGTATAGTTTTTTTCAGACCTTCCTAGGAATGCCAATTTTTGACAAGTATCCAATTATAAGCCAGTAAAAACAAATATACAATACTGCTAAACAAATAATTCAGATATCGAGTAAGTAGTAAATATAACAACGTGACTCAACTAAGGTTTCTATGTAACAACAAGTACTTCAGTTTCATTTATTTGTAGTAGGTATACTTAGTTTCCAAGTAGTTTGACACATTTGACAAACCACTTGGTTTACAGATTTGACGAATACCTAAAGATAATTTGTTAAATGACTTTCAATATACTAAAATTTCTATTAAAGTGAAAACCTTCAGGTATTGAATTATAATCCTGGTTTGCTTCAACTATTGTTCAGATATATCTATTAAGTATGTGGGCAGTATTGTAATGCTGTATCGTACATCGAAGCACGTAGCAAGTGCCCTCTATCGCGATCATCGCGAACTATGGCGCCACATGTCGCGACAACTTATCCACGGTTATTTACTATGCATAATGAAAATAGTTACACGATTTCATTTGCATTATTAACTTACTTCTTAATAACAATAACACGCGCTTAAAGAAATTATAATTCAGTGAATATTATATAACATTTTTGTTACGAAGTCTTTAACCAATGAGCCGACCACATGCTCACCTAAAAATGTCATTCAATTCTTCAGTAAACCCTTGTGAGTGATGGGGGAAGTTTAAAATCACAAGAAATTAATACCATTATTCATAGATTTTTCAATAACATATATTATAATAACTTAGGAATCGAACAGGGTTATTCTGCGTTAAGAATTTATTTTATTAGATAACTAGCAAACCGCCCCTTCGCTCGGCTTCGCACGGATGTCCAATTTTTTCAATTTTTCTCTTCATAAGAACATCCCACGGACCTTTATGAATATTTAAAAATAATTAGCAGGCGATCCAGTCGTTCTTGCGTTTTGTGTTTACCAATACCTTCATTTAGCAATAGGTTTTGCTTAGGCCACAGTAGCCAACTATTATCAAGTGGACGGTTTACATTAAAAATATAACCCCATTTGATTATAGGTAAAAAAAAAAAAAACCAAATGAAGCGATAAGAATAATTACAGACGGATATACGCGTATATAGATGGATGACCTGCCAACTCGGGGCAAGTATAAGCAGGTAGGCTGACGTTAAAGCTCGCAACGCACAGCATAATAATTAGTCATTAGAAAGTAGGCAGCTAGGGAGAAGGGAGGCGATGGGAGGGGTGTTACCGGGCGGGGGGCGGAGCTCGTCTGTTTCAGCTTATCTGAAATTACATCTTTTATGGGTATCCGCGATTATTCCGCGCTGCAGCGACTTGCGGCGCGTTAGTACCGCCTGGAAAACAACTCGACATTACCATCGGTGTTCTACATAATCCCTACTATTGCTTTTTATGAGATTGCTTCTACTTTCGCTTCTCACTTGTCCTTTTTGCTACCCATTAAGTATTCCCATTAGATTTGACGATACTACACGCCGGCCGCTTAAGGCCACTGTGTCACCTGGCTTATCGTTTCTGCTGACTGACGCTCGAATTAGCACCCTATACTACGAGTAGCTATATTATTGTACCCTAAACAACGCTATTGTTAAGTTATCACACGTAAATAAAAATTATTTATAAATGAAAAAATATTTCATGCCAAGCAATCACCTCGAATTTATGGCATAAATTGGCGCATTTATGCGCCAAACATAAATTTGCGAATATTTGGCTAAGAAAATAAGCAATCAATTGTTGCAGTTAACTACAACACACGAAGAAAATATAACAAATCGGAAAATCTGAATCGATCAGAGCTCATAGCTACCTATCTGCCACAAAAATAACGCTATATGAGAACGCGCCTTTAGATGCTCAAGCGAGTTTCAGTTTTTGCGGAACATTCAGTCCTCTCATTTTCCACACACAGCGAGCCACCATAAAGGTAAGCATTCCCACACAAATTTATTCATGGACGCAATAGATCTCGAGAAGACGGAGTTAGGTTAAATCTAATATCCTTGTTTGTTACACAGAAGCGAGGCTTATACAACAACAGGCAAACAATTCAGTGGAGTTAACTCGAATTCATAATCAAGTAATTTATGTGCACGGCGAATAAATTAGCCGCCTTAGCTAGCGCGCCGCCCATAACTTACCCCAATAAATTGCCTAAAGCGGGCCAACTTCATTTTATCTCCAAATACTAATAAGTACTCACTCAACCTACCTAACTACACAGTAAACATTGTTTTTATGTTCGTTTTATTTTTCATACATATCGTTCTCCACCCCAATATGGCCCTTTACGCGATTATTACGAGATAAGGACACCGCGGCTGCAAAAAGGCTTAAGTGTCAAATCAAAGTCTTGTAAAATTAACACTTTTATTAAAACACTTTCATTAAATGGCTCACATTTGAATATTGTCAGTGGGAAATTAACAAAACAAAAATAAAACAGTATATAGAACGCGACAGTGGTTTATTGGGGTAAATTTGTATAAGCAAGCGAGTTGGCATATAATGCATTTCGTGTTGCACTAAAGCTTGACGTACCAGGTAGCACCTGTTTTGCATAAGGCGTCATGTTGAGAATGGAGAACCCCACAGTTTTAAGTGTAAATTTTGCGATAAATATATTAAATTGCGCACAGACGGGGTAACGAAACGGGTTTAGATAAGAACAATAAGTGAATATACATAATATTTGTCGCCGCAGGAAGGTTACCTCAAGGTTAGCCTGTTGCGTTGACTCAACCTGCTGAAACTGATAAGGAAGCCGAATTTCCGTTTACAAATTCTGTATAGAAATATTGAAATATACAAAACAATAGGGAAATTGATATCAAGTAATATAAAATAGTCATTTATTTTATAATAAATTATTTATTTTCATATTGGCTGACAATACACTCGAAGGAGACTAATAAAATAATACAAAATAAATAATAACTTTAATACCTTTTAGACTTACTTTTGTCAAGCGTTGGCATTTATTTTGATATAGCTGGTGCCCGCGGCTTAGCCTGTGTGGAATATCCATCCTGGTATTCTAACTATTGGTGTAATTTTTTTTTTAAATCGGATGAGTACTTTCAAAGATTACCTCCTACAAACAAACAAATATACAACTTTACCACTTTTTAATATTAGTATAGATTAAATCGAGTTACACCCCCTCAAAGTTGTCACGCTGCCCAAATTGTTCAATAGAGGTAACAATAAAATTAACATACGCCATAGTGAGGTGTCACGGTGCAGGAAGTATAGTGTAATTTGTAAGCTTTGTGATTAATAAAGTGTACTAAGTGTGACCCGAATAGGACAGATTAGCGGCCACTTTATCACTTCTATTCCGAGTTAACGTCGCGTGACGGATCTCGTTTCGAACTCATAAAGAGTCCAAAGCAAATAGATAACGCTTACTTTACGTTGGGGCCTTTTCCACTTGCCAACTTTGGCCTGAGGAGCCCCGAAGGGTCAACCGTTGAGCTTATTCAAGTTACCTATCATTTTTAAATTGTTTTATTTTAAGATTATTATCATTTGCATTTTAAAGTGAAATGACAAAAATGAGGTAGGTATATTAATGATAAGAAAATTAGTTAACTGTTTTGGTTACTCAATACGTACCTATAAAATTTATGTGTGTATATCCGGATGTCTGGCTGCCATTCAAAGATAGTTTTTACATTTTGTAATTCACTGACGTTATTGCTTTGATAAGAGCAACTATGAAGGTTTTTCGGCTTTTATTCGTTACTTCCTCGTGAAACAATATTCAGAATCAGTCAGCTGTATATAAAATTTCATAAAGTTTTTTGATGATTTGTAAACTTAGTCGTGAAATCATTCATGACACTAATGAATTTGAGATATGAAATTTATTGTCACCAAATTGTCACATATACTTTTTTTTACAAAATACCAAAATTTCACACTAACGTCATTAGAAATAGTAAACTCGACAAATAAAGTGCTTTTTATCACCCTAAGATTGAACATTCTTTGTATGTTGTAGAATGATCTGTTTTCCT
Organism: Synanthedon tipuliformis; assembly: GCA_947623395.1. NCBI lineage: Eukaryota > Metazoa > Arthropoda > Insecta > Lepidoptera > Sesiidae > Synanthedon > Synanthedon tipuliformis. The sequence goes on along the minus strand of OX392408.1, from coordinate 6,234,657 downwards.
TTGAAAATTCAAAGTAACAATTTCTATTGCTAGGTATCTTTATAAGTGATGACAAATTATGTCAATCAGTAATCAGTACCTATTTCAAATCTAAACCTTAAACAATTTTGAAATAAATGGAATTTGTAATCTTCTTTGCACTTTTCTTGTCTGCTTTACATTTCATTGTCGAAAACAATGGAAAACGCAACCTGCCTAGTTCACATTCGGACAGATTGATGGAATTACTACGGGCCGTATACGACGTATTTTTAATGCTTATAAAATAGCTTTAATCAGATATCCTCTAGAGGTGTCAGTTTTAATTAAGAATAAAAATTAGGTAGGTAAATAATGGTTAAGTTTGAAAACAATTTAACTGTTATTTTTAAGTACTTAAAACATCCTACTATAATGAGTAAGGGATGCCAGAATCCAATTCCCCATTTCTTCCTGACCTCATTTCTTATGCATACGTAGGTACTATCGTCAACAGCGTTTTGCAACTCCTGCTAGTCTTTTATAAATTAAAATCATTAAATTAAATTTAAGTACGTTTGTCCTCTATAGACTCCAAACCGCTAAGCCAATTTCAATTTTGTTTTTACTTATGAAAAAAGGGATAAACGAAGAAGGTTTGTGTGTATACAAATTGAATCCCGGGCGAAGCCGGGATCGGGTTAAAAATAAAAAAAATCGTTGAGGAAATGTTGAAAATATTGTTTAAAACAAACTTGATGAGGAAAACAGTGCTGAATTAAATCACAAAATAAATATGACAAGTTTTACCTCCGTTCCGGTCTATGGGTTAAACGTTCTCCGTTAAGAAGGTATTGTAAAGAGAGAGAGGGCTTCACTCACTGCGGATGAGTGGTCACTGTTACAAATAAAAATAAATCACTTTTGGTTCTAAGTGTACCTACTACCTTCTCTTTTCAATGACATAAGCTGTTTTACCTATCAAAACAATTTGAATATTATACGTGAAATTTTTTACTAATATTTTTTTTATTGTTAACTTACCTATTTAGCATAGGTACTTCACATAGACACAATAAACCTGAAAGCAATTTTAGTCTAAGTTAAACAATCAAGATAGCTTCAGCGTTAAAAGCAAGATTCTATACCTTGTATAGATTCTAAGATTCTAATGCTGCAAATAACTACGAAAATTAAACTTTTCTAATTACCTACGCTGTTTTTAAACGGCCAAACTTTAAAGTATAATACATAATTTTCTACTGCGCATGATTTGACGCACACTAATTTAGAACACTTAATTTTAATAAAAAAAATCTAAGGACTTAGCAGAAAAGCGTTATTTTCGTCATATAGTTTGCGTCTCTGGTTATGCTGATTTTGGAAAAAGTTGTGTTCGGTCTGAGGTAATTTCTTAATTAATAAAGCCAGTAAAAACTTTTAACAGAACAACTTCAGTTTGTAAAATAGAGTATACAAGTAACAAACACTGGCAACATCGTCTCGGTATTATCATAAAAACATAATTCGTTATTTAGACAAAAGCATTACCTTATCTGCAAGAATAACTCACGCTCCTACCATTATCCCCCCACAAGCTCACATTATGGAGGTGTTTACTTAGTATTATAGTTGCTTTAAATTTACATACAACATGTTCTGTCATTTGCTTATCGTTCCCATGACAAGTCTCGCGCATTATGCAAGAATATATTTGACAAATTTTATTAGAAATGGTGGTGTGAAATATTCAGGAATTGCAATGTTAAAGCTCGCTTTAAGCCGAAGCGCGCGAGCGATGTACCACGATGAGCATTTGAATAATCGCGCTCTGCTCCGAGCCTAGGTACGAGTATTATGGGTCTAGGATAATTCGCCGCCGCCAATTCGCCGCCGCCCTTTCGCCGCCGCCATTTCGCCGCAGGCCGTTTCGACGCCAGCCGATTCGACGCAGGCCATTTCATCGCCATTTAATTTAGTTTCAGTTATCCACCTATCCTGAACATAAATTGAGCGAATACGGGTCGCATTCGTGCAATATCCGAGTTGGTATAATTCCATATACCAACTACATGTACCCTAGTTGGTAATATTTTTTATGCATTTCGTCTAAGTAATTGAAGTAATTGAATTGTCGAAGTAAGTAAGTATAATAAACAATTTTGGCCAAATTGAGTTATATATGCCATTTTTCTCAGAATAAAATTCTCTATCGATCTCTATATACGATATATAGAAATTTGCAAAAAAATGTTGGAATTTTCTGGGAAAAAATCCCAAAAATTTTTGGTCATAGAGTTTTACAAAAGATATTTATCAATGTAAAAGCCGGATGTTTTTTTTTGTAGTTTTGTTATGATGTAACGACCATAATTAATTTATTATAATTGTAAATGGTTTATGCTCTCCTGAAAAGTTGGGTTTCGGTTTATCCACCAATTGAACCCAAAGGAATCGATACACATTGATGTAATATTATTGATTGATAAGTTGATTTAATATAAAAATAATTTTATTATTAACTAAATCACTCTTATCTAAATCCTTACTAATATTATAAATGTGAATGTGAGTTTGTTTGTTTGTTACGCTTTCACGCAAAAACTACTGAACCGATCATCATGAAATTTTACAATACCCGTTGTCTGGGACACCAAAAATAAAATAGGGTTTCAACCAGAAGGCGGACGAAGTCGCGGGCACCAGCTAGTATGTTTCATTGTAGTCAAAAAATGATTGTTATGACAGGTTTTATGACCATACTTTTAGAGCGCTTATTATTTCTTTCAAGGCTTTCTGATTCTTCGCTCAATAAAGACACAGCAGTTATAATTTGATTCTTTGATGGTTCCGTCCATATCGAATTCTTGCTATATAGTTTAGTGTGTGAAGTTGAAAATATTATAATAATAATAATAAATCATTTATTAGATGTAAGTTTTAACAAAACATTTATCCTCGTCAACATTACTTAATTTACAATTACAAACTACCACCGGTTCGGAAAGCTGCTTCTAGGGGGAAGAACTCGGCAAGAAACCCCCTAGTTGCTCTTTTTATAAATCCGTCAATCAGTTTATAATACATAACATCGATATAACACAAATATACAACTATTCAACTCCAAGGACATTCATCATTTATATAATCTAATATCCTATAATAACCCTTTTTGCACAGGGTTTTCTTTATATAAACTTTAAATTTATTCGTAGATAATTGTTGTATATTAGCAGGAAGCTTGTTGTAGAAGCGTACACATTGTCCCATAAAAGAGTTGCTAACCCTAAGATATTGATAAGAAAAACGTATTTCTTCAATATTAAAACCGAATTTTTAATTTTTTTTATAACGCGCCGCGCTTTTTAAAAAAATAATAATAATTCGGTTACAAATTTAAGTTTATAGATTCTACAGGGTAAATTTATAGACAAAGGAAGTGTTGTCGGTGCAAAAACGACCTTTTTTTATGTTATTATGCAATGAATTATGGCCCAACACGTGTCAGAAGTGAACTTTTTAGTACAAAGCACAATAATAGTTTGTTTAGTAGGAAAAAATACAAGGGTTGTAATTTAACCACCTCGAGAACAATGACACACATGTTTTTTAAAACTTTTAACATTTCTCTTTACGATACCTACTATTTTATGATGAGAGTTTAAAGCAATAGACCGGGAGTTAACGACTTAAAATTAAATAATTAAAACTCTGATGAGTTTTATTTATGCAAAGCTAAATTCCGTTTAACAGTACTAATAGAAAATTTAAGTAAGTATTTAAAAAATATGTAATTTAATCGACTGAGGTCAAAAATGTAAATTAATTTTAGGTTTATCACTATTATAAATTTACCTAGCAAATAAAAACAGGAAAAAGATATTTTAAGGGAGTAATACTAACTAACACTTACAATAACTAGACTGATGTCCGTAGAGTGACCAAACAAAATAAAGTAAAAATAATAAATTAGACCAAACAAACAAGTATTTTTCAACGGTGTATAATTTCTTTTTACATCTCTCCTAGTCTAGGCCATGGTGCCAAGCCATGGGCGATGAGTAGCTTGTCCATGTACCAAACCTTAGTAGTAAAAGTGACTACCCAAACTGTACCACACTAGCAGTCAAGACGTGGTCAACAACTTTTTTTGATTTGTCCTGTTTTGTCAACCAGCTCCCGAACTAAATCATTGTCTCCCTGTTTTTAAAACTCTGTTAACCAATCTCATTTATGTTGTAACTTTGTACAAAAATGGACGTAAAAATTTCAAGTTCAAGAGGGAAAGAGAAATATTCTTATGATGGATATCTCTACAATCTAGATAAACGTAGTAAACGTGACGTAAATGTTATTTTTTGGAGGTGTGAGCAAATAGGTCGCTGCAAAGCAAGATTACACACTAGAGACGGTGAAGTGATTAAGACTTTAAATAATCATTCACATGATTCATCTGCAGCTAATGTAGAAGCAGCACTTGTTGTGACAAACATCAAAAGACGAGCGGTAACAAGTGTGGAACATACTGCTCAAGTAATAAACGAGTGTGTTACTGATTTGTCACAAGCTACACAAGCTGCAATACCAAATTGCCAAGCTTTGCGGAAACTTATTCGTCGAAAGCGTAAAGAAATTAATGCTGCGCCAGTGGATCCCAGTGTAATTAACGATTTAGTTATACCAGATGAATTTAGAATTTATATACCACGACCAGGTATATCTGAAAAGTTTTTACTATTTGATAGTGGACCAAATAACGGAAACAGGTTTTTAATTTTTGGAAAAGAAAGTTGGCTTCAGCATTTAAGTAATTGCATCTAGTTCTGCGATGGTACATTTTCAATAACACCTAAATTTTTTTCACAAGTTTATGTTATTTTAGTAAAACGGTTAGGTGGAGTTCATCCGGTGCTCTATGTGCTATTACCCAATAAACAAAATCGAGTATATGTGCAAATGTTTGAAGCCATAAAGAGTTTAGTTCCTAATATTAATCCGGTAGCTGTGAACTGTGACTTTGAACAAGCTGCGATAAGTGCAATTAAAGAGTGTTTTCCCGGTGTCCCCATAAATGGTTGCTTTTTTCATTTGGCAAAAAATATGAAAAAACAAGTAGCTGAAATGGGATTTACATCGCGCTATAATAATGACCCTGATTTTGCTTTATATGCTAAGATGGTCATTGCTTTGGCATTTGTTCCTATAGCCGATCTAGATGAATGTATAGAAGTCCTAGGAGAAGTATTACCAAATGAACTACAACGGTTGCTTAATTGGTTGGAAGACAATTACATCGGACGTCAAAATCGGCGTGGCAATGGCAGGCGACCAGCTTTATTTCCTGCTGAAATATGGAATTTGCATACTCGAGTCCTTAACCAAGATGATCGGACCAATAATCATGCTGAAGCTGCACATAGACGTCTGCAGTCAGAGTTAGGAGTGGCGCATCCAACTATCTGGGCTCTAATAATGGGATTAAGAAAAGTTCAAAAAAGTCGCGATCTCTATTATGAACAGTTAGTTGCGGGTAACTTGCCACCAGTAAAGTTAAAAAAATACCGTCAGGCTGATGAACGTATTTTTAGAATTGTAAGTGATTATAGAAATAGAACTAAATTAGACTATTTGCGAGGCTTAGCCTACAATTATCAATTTTAATATATAGAGTGAAATAAATAAACTGTATTTGAAAACTATTCCAATTAATGTACATAAAACATTTTTATTACCTAATTAAAATATTCTCTATTAATTAACGACTAAAATTATTCAAGGCTTTCATTTATTATTTTATTTACTTGTAGTTCACAAAATAACTTGTGCAAAAGGATTTGACCTTTGTGATTGACCCAATCGATTGGTTCTTTATTAAAAGTAACAATCGATGATCTAAAAAAACGGTAATGTTTAAAAAAATATATACCTGTATAATATACAGATACAGGTACAGTACAGGTGTCTTTTAGATTTTAGCAGGATTGGTTGTTTTAAATATGTTGTATTATATGTGCCTAATTACTTTTTTGTAGTATATATTTCTTAGGAAAAGTCTTTAAATATAATAATTGATTTGAATAAGAATTAAGATTTGTTTCTAAAGTGTTGATATTAATGCTATCAGCAAGCTGCAGCATATAACTTGTTTTATTTAAAGTCGTTTCATTGTTTTATTATGAGTTATTACCTATTTGCTTAGCACTTAATTTTTTCTTCTTGTATATAAGGTGTTATTTCTTATAAGTAGAATGCAAAATCTTTTTATAATCATTGTTACTGTAGTTGAGTAATTAAATTCATAAAATAAAGGTGTACCTTCAATCGCAAATTATAGTTTGTATCATAAAAAAGTGACGAAAATACTTGAGACCCTACTACAAATATAACAATAAGTCCGTAGATAAAAAAAATCAACACAATTTCGAAATTTTTTTGGCGGTCGTTTTCTCAAGATTACTCGAAGAAAAATTAAAAATAATAATTTTGTAGTTCAGATCCAAAAACTAGACACTTGGTGCTACAATTGGATTTTTAAAATTTACTCTACAACAATTCATCTTCAAGTTACAGCCCGTTGAAAATAACCTAAAAATTTCGATATTTTTTTGCTCCTTTATTTTTTGTGGGGAGTATATGTTAGGCACTACAAGTGATCTTTATACTTTCTAATATTTTCTAGATTTACCAAACTACCAAACTAAATAATCTAGGTATCAAAACCTTTCCTCGAATCTTCAGAAATGTCAAATTATGATAACAATGGTATTAAACAATATAATGTATACCTATTGGGTAGGCATTCAGGTAGGAAATAATCTAACCTTTTGTTTGTTTATAGCACCCTGTTGAAGTGTTTTCGTCACTTATTTTGTGGCACATACTATACTTACTTGTCCTAAAATAGAACTAATCCTTCAATTCCTGAAGAATTACTATACTATACATCTGAGTATAAGCATTTTTTATTACTTTGTAATAAAAAAAATTGTAATATTTTTTATTACTTTGTAAGGAACTGTTATTATTATTTTACTAATAATAAAATGAATTAAATTAAATTATGTAGTTTTAATTCAATTTATGTTAAGTTGAAACATACTAATTATAAACTGTAGCATAAAAAAACTCTGGTCGTAAAAAAATATGTGTTCGTACCTCATAATGTTTAAATTTGTGTGTTAAAAATAAATGTTTAAAATAAAATGTTAAAACAATTTACGATTCTACCTACTAATTTGACACTATCATACAAAGAATTTATAAACGAAGTTCTATTCATGAAATTTGCTGGTATAAAAAGAAACCTATATTAATTTCTAGCCTCCCTAACTATTCCTTGACAAAAAAAATAGACCAACTCGTTTTTTTTTCTCCGACCGTGTGGGCTAGACAAACTCACAAACACATTTATTACACTCAAATACATTTACAACACTCACCTTTTACATTTATTATATTAGTAGGGAACTATCCCTACTAAATTTAGGCAAGGTCATCTTAAATCTTAATCACGTTTTTGTATCAACAACAAGATCAACAAACTTTATTTTTATAACTTTTTAAACTTAACTTATATAATAGAGAATATAATGTTATTTAATTCCTATATTATTTTAAGTCCAACAAGGTGTAGCATTGAACGCAATACCATCTCTAGGGTCTGCCTCCATTTATTTACTCGATAGATAAGACTTGTCAATATGTAAAAAAACTTTAATAACTGATAGTCAGGTTGTAAACATAAAAAAAGTCCTTAGTATCTTCATTTTAACTTAAACCTATATATTTTGTTGTCTTTCGTTTTAACAAGTATTCGATAGCTTAAAAAAAACAATAAACCCTTAAATATGGATATTATTTTTGAGATAGACATCTATTTTAGTAGTAATTATTTTGCTTTCTACAATCTGCGTATAATAAACAAAAGACTACAACGAATGGCGATGAAACGGCCCGCGTCGAATCGGCCCGCGATGAATTGGCTTGGCGCTGAATCGGCGGCGGCGAATCGGCGGCGGCGAATTGGCGGCGACGAATCGTCCCATCCCGGAGTATTATATGATAATAATTTCACGCGCGAGCGCCTCGCGACGGGTGTTAGCTGTTAGCTCCCACCCCACACTCTATCTGCCGCATCGCCTCCTAGGAATGTGTGAAAAAATTCAACCAGACCAACATGCATATTAATAATGTGGCTAACTATTTCTTTTTCATTTTACTACTTTGTGACATACGCAAGTACAGTTGGGGTACGAAAATTTGGATCAGTTTTCAAATTCAATTCCGTTATTTCCTTTAGTTAGACTCTTGGTACCTTTTGAACCTGAAGTGACCACATTTGTGGAATACCACGCCAGCAGTTTGTCCATTTTACCAATGGATCTTTGATGTCTTATCTATTGAATGATCCATTCCATACGAATGGTGGAAATGACGAGTCAAGGAAGTCATTTAAATTAAAAAAAAATAGGATATCTGAAATGGCATGTCAAGCAAAGCTGCCTTATGCCTTAAGTCTGCATTTAATACGTAAAATAATCGGTGGAACTCGTAGTTAATTAAACTAAAATAACTATATGAATTGAATACAGATGAACTATATGAAAAATAAAAATTGTTTTATTTTAGGTTGTATTTTGTTATATTATAAAAAAAGTCATTTAAATTGAAAAGTGATATTATTGGTATAATTTTTATCATATTTCATTAAAATAAGAACGTATCAAAGTCCGTCAGTACAATCCATTATCCTTGCTATATCTATAATAATAAATATACAAATTTTATTATAATTTAATGTTTAATCTTGACAAATTCTACGCCGATATAGATTGCATTCATTGCCCAAGTTATCAAGCAACCTGTTTGATAGGCCTCCCCTATCATATTTTAATTAATTGATACTACAAACGTTAAAAATCATTGAAGTGTTAAAACACGCTATGGAGGGTTGTCTGTGAGGGAAAGTACCTACGTGAAATTAGTTCGGGATTGCGTGTACATTGCCTGTATTAAGAATCCTTAGGCATACTCGAAGCACGCATTTTTTCAATAATTTTAGTATAACTTAAGTAACTGACCTACAAGCACAAATGAGTTACTTAAGCCACCTGTACTCAGTTAATGTGTTAAGTTGTAAAGTTAACGTATCGTAAAATTATAGTGTATAATTATGCGATAAAGGGAATGTCGTAAAATTAGTTACATTTCATAATAATTGTGTTGTATTTAGTTGCGTTATCAGCGAATGGTACTGTAATTATGTAAGTTTATGTACAGACAACTTAAAAATATATATAAATTGGAATCGATATATAAACATTTACTTTACTTACTAAATACAATCTACATTATATTTATTAACATTCAGCGTTTGCAAATTATAATTTTTTTGCAGCACACACATAGTGTTTTGTTTTAAGGAGTCATTAATTGAGAATCACGTTTAGCGAAAATTAGCGAGTTCATAGAGTACTTATTCAATAATAAGAAGGCCTATTCAATAATTGACGACCTATTCAAACTTTTGACGAGCCTGTAGACAGAGTTGGGGCGTTTGCCTTAACGCTCTGTAGAACTCTAGAAGAGTTTCCAGGTTCGATTTCCGACAGGGCCATTTTTGGAAATGATCTTTTCAAAGTGGGCTCTGGTCTAGATCTAGAAAGTAGTAGCATGGCACACTGCATTTCGCAGTCCTTTAGGCAGCCAGTGTGGCGGCCTAAACCACGGTTTAGGCCTTATTGACCCGAGCGAATTCATTAATTTTCCACTCCCTTACAGAACAACAAAGTGAAATACAAGCGAACAACAAGTCAATTATTATCATTTGGATCGTTAAAATGTCTGCCAATTTAATATATTGCATATGTATAAGGTGGATGGATGGATAATGCGTTTAATGTTTATGAATACTTCTTAAGAACTTTCTGAGCTTGACTGTACTTACTTCTTCAAGTATTATTTTATTCGTAGGTAAGTATTAAACTGCTAATAAAATAAATTGAAGCTACACTGAATGAACATACTTTAATTAGTATTACAAGGCACTAGTCTTTATTAACAGTTAAATAATAAATGCTTTAGTATAAGAAGTGAGAAGAGTCGTACATTTAAGTATAAGCCTACCTTATTCTAGAAGGAAGGCTTCTATTAAATAATTAGAATAATTTACTTGGCGCCTACTTGTAAATGATTAATGTTCCGAACGCGTCGCGATAAACTTAATACAAAATAATTTATACACTTCCTTTTGAAACGATAATGCTTAGTCTTTGTTATACTAATACACACTTAAAAAGCGAGTAAATATAAAGCTATAATTAACTACAAACTTCATGCACCAGTAAATGTAGACATTAATTTCCACACTAGTATATCTATTTGGGCGCACCAACCGCCTTTATCTGTCATCGTTCTCAACGTGCACAGTATTAAACGAATGTATGATTTAAATATATTAGTTTAGAAAATGAACTGCAATCTATGAGCACAAAGTCTATTTTGCTTTAGCGTTTTATTGCCGCTTAGAGCGTTTCGGAAAGCAATGAGCGGTGGGTGGAAGGCGACTTTACGTATTGCGTTTACACGAAATTATTTTAATATGCAAATAAGAAAATGTGAAGGAGAATTGTGTTTCGACGATGTTGGGTAAAGTCTGTTACGCGGACTTATTCTTTAAATTAATGGCAGTGCAAGATTAGAGTACCTACTGCTAACTGCTTTACATGGAAGCGAGCTTACACGCGGCGGGCCTCGCTCAGAAACAGACAAATGAAAGTATATACTTAATTACTAGGCTAGACCGCCCCTTTCTAAATGCAAGAGGGATTAGAATTAGCATTTGCGCGTTAACAAGGCACGCGTATGGCATTTATGACTTTCAATATTTAAATAATGCAAGTCCAACAGGATACTCCACTCATACTTGCATAAACAGCGATTGATTAATTTTATGCAAAAGAAATAACGACTCGAAAGTGATTAAGATTAAGACTAGAATTAACCTCAAACCAAACACAATTTTTAATTTCCCGAAAATATATTCTAACCATTGATTAGATAAAGAATTTTTTAATCAGAAGTTTCGAAGATTACCACCTACATACATACAAACAAACATATAAAGCATTTATAAAAGACGCAGACTTATAGGAATTACAGGCTCATCTGTGATTCGAACCTACATCGGCCGTTTCGACAGCCTACTGTACTTCCAGAGACTATTCGTCCAAATGATCTATTATAGACTACTATAGACTATGAGCCAGTATGTCTTAAATAATTGGTTTCATTATGATAATGAAGTTAAACATATTTTTTTATGTTGATCCCAATTAGCGTGTGTAAGGGCAGTAGGGCGGCACGGGCCATTCCAAATGCCGACGGTAACCTGCGAATATGAAGTGATGGATGAACTCCACAGCTGTTTTGCATACAATGGTAAAAAATATGTGAAACAAAAACTCTGGTAACGGACACGTCCCTATGAAAGCTAATTAAAATCGTATTTTTATAGCGTTTTGTTTCACTTTTTTGATCTGGTATTCTGTCCGTTCTGACATCCGTGCGACGCGGAGTTATTTATGTAATGCATACATGTGTTTCTATTTTACACATTACACATTCGTGTTAATAATCTATTATTTTTATGGTTGGACTATACGAATTGGATCACAAATAGTATGAGCTTCTTAAATTAATGAAGGTAGTAAACATTTTAAAATAATGACATTTCTGAAAATTCCACTGTCAATTGTTTTAAAGATCATACACATCTCTTAGATAGATATATAGAACTATATAACTTTATATCTCGAGCACAAAAAATAAAAGGAACATATAAATAAAACTTATGTGAAAAATTTCTTTACCTTTTCTTTCTTTTTTGCATTTAAAATTTTTTTAACATTTGGTGAAAAACTTGTAATGGGCCCCTGTGTTATCATCGTAACTAGGTAAGTAGGTATTCATATATACGTATTCAAGGTTATGCTATCGTTAACAAAAAAGAAATAACATTACATTGGTCTAGTTTTGTCTAGCTAAAATGTATGACATTAAATTGTATTAGAAAATGCCTGTTTTTCCAAATAAGAAAGGCTAATATTTAATACTACATGTGCCCGCGACCTCATACGCACTGGAGTTCATTTTTTGAAAATCCCACAAAAACTTTTTGGGATAAAATTATTAATCCATTTAATATATGTGTGCCCATCCAAATCCGTCCAGCCATTTTTGCGTGAAAGAGTAACAAACATCCATACGACCATCCTCGCAAAATTTCGTTTAATATTAGTGGGAACGCTATACTTGCTTTTTGCTTTACGTAGCTTGTGCTAAAGGTTATGGGTAGCCACCAAAATTAAGTGGATCGTAAACCGACTCACATAAAAAGTATCGCTGATTTCGACTTTAACTATATTACTGTAGATATCTGACTGTAAACACAGTGACTGTATCAGACTGTATTCGCACAGCATAATTATTTCATACAGTAGGCCGACGGAGATGTCTAGACAGGGCAATCGTGCGGGGCGTGAGGGGTGAGGCGCGAGTGGGACGTGCCCAAGCTGCATACTTCGTCGTTCTTAGTAGCTTGGGATAAATATTCTAGGCGTCTTTCAGATTTTAATTTATTATATAAATCAAAATGGTGCATACGGCATGTGCTGTAAGTGCGTGCAAATCTTTATCTCGCATAAATAAAGAACTAAGCTTTCATCAAATTCCGCAAGATGAAGAAAGGTACAGCACATTTTATATTACTTAATTTGTGTCAACTCTTCCGTAATTTTTAAATACCTACACAGGCGGCGGTATCGCCTAACATCGAAGGAGTCAGCCTACTGTAGGAAATAAGTATGCTGTGGTATTGGTATGTATGGAGTGAATAGACATGTATATATGTACATCTAAATCGAATACGTATAGTAGCAAATGATTACAATTGGTATCGTTACAATAAATCGGTGCTATCAATGTGTTCTCGGGATAGAAGCGCGCGTTAGTGTTTTTCTCGTCAGAAATCGATGCGTAATTATAGTCAGAGGAACGATTAACATCTGTCGACTATTAAATAAACTCGGATTATAAGGGTTCAATCATTGTAATTATTCCTATCCGTCGGATGCACTCAAAGTGTGTTGCTTCACTCGGCTAATTTTCTCGTGGTTCGCAAGGAAATCAAACCTACCCTTTTATTAGTCAGTCACAGTGATGGCTCGCGTAATACAAAATATATTTTCTGACATATTCCATCCAGAAACTTTGCTTTTGTTGGCTTCAAATTATTTACAAAGTCGATATTAAAAGAAAAAGAGACGTATCAGTTTCGTTGGATTTTACTCAGTTTTTTTACAGCATTAAATATATTATGTCCCACAGTTGGGCACAGCATTATCTTTTGTCCGAGAAGGCATTGCTCAGAATGAACGTCTTTGTTGCTAATTTTTCTATAACCCCAATATTTTCCTTTAAGGTTACACCAAATGTTGCATTTCTGCATTACAAATGAAACCTCTTCAAATCCTTTCATATAAATTCGTACCTGTATCTACATTATCTTCCAACTGTTTTTACACATTGCCTCTTAAATCTTACACGATCAAAGTACTTATAGATTTAAAGAGATGTTCCAGATTACACAGTACAATTATCGTGGCTAATAGATTGAACTATTCCAAGAAGACTCCCAATCTCGCTCGTTGAGCGTAATCGGGTGTTACAGCAGAGAACTGTGTGAACGCTGGCAGATAAAGTCGCGGCGGCGGCTTCAGTGCTTTTACAAAAACCATTGTAGCTAACTGGGCGATTATAATATATTAGTAAGTCTTTAATTGCGCCGATATAATTACGTCGGTGAGCCGCGCATACGTGACAATATCCCGATCACCGCCGCCGCACACCGCCTCACACTCGCACCGCCCAGTGAGATATTAAGAGGGAATAGCTTGAAGAGCCGATCAAAGGTTTCGCGATAATGAGCGGCAGCTCTGATCGGAGTGCCATTAGGAAGTCGTAATTCGCAACTATAATGTTCGTCCTCTTGTAATGTATTTCTACTTCGCCATGGAGATCTGTGAGCGTATTAACATTTAAAACTTTAGTGTTGCACTCAAATAATTACAACCTTAGTGTTGCCATGAAAATAATGAGACGCATAATACATCCACCCAAATTGAATACTGACCTTCTGAATCAAACATAAATAATATATAGCACCATAGGTATCTCACGACTCGACTGTGAAGACAAAGTTACGTTAAACAGCGGTTTTGCACAGGGTAATCTTCAATTGTCGAATATGTCAAATAGTTCTAAAATGTTCAGTGTAGTTTTCTTATATTTATAAAATTGTTTGTGTTAACTGAATTTTTATCAACGCACAGCCAAAACTACTAAGTCTAGAAATCTGAAATTTTATAATTATTATTATAATTTATTTTGCAACGTAAGCATCCTCTAAGAAAGCATTTTTGAAAATTTCAACTCCGTGCAAAGCCGGGGTCAGGTCGCTAGTAATGTATAATAATCTACATGTCTAAAGACTTTAATGTATTCAAATGTGCCAAGTACCTACTTTGTTGATATACGAGTGAATTGTTTACATCAGCTGTTATAATAAACTAACATTATTTTTAATAATTTTTTTTTTTAAATACTTTAAGATTTTTGGAATTTTCCCATTTAAATTTTCAGTGCCACTTTCGAGATGCATTTTTCATACTTATATTGAAATATCACATTTCTATTTTTGTTGTCTTGTAAATATTTTATGGACAATGTATGTGAACGTGTCTTAAATCGGTTGTGGTTCAATCGAGTGACATTAGGAGCGATCGAATAGTGACGGCGCAAGGAAACGGGGTAATTTTCTAATGGTTCAACGAGGTGATAGTTACCTACCGTGAGAATCGAACCAATACTTGTTATACTCAGATACAAACATTTCCTTTTGTAGATAGTTAAGTTAACAGTAAATAAAGGTTAAGGTATTTTGTCAGCAGTTTATTTACTACCGCTGTGAACGTTCGGTATCTACGCTGTTAAAAGACCGTGGAGTAGCAGTAGCCGTCTGCTGATGACGATGATTAATTTTTTTTCGTATTAGTTTGTTTATATTTTAGCCTGGTTACTTAACTTAGCAATATTTATAAATACTCATAATTTTTCATAATTTTATTTTGTTTAATGACAGTATTAGTTAATTAATCTCTTCCACTGTGAAGACTTTTCATATTTACCTAAAGTTTTATACTCATTAGGACATCGCCCCAAACCTCAATCATAGTTAGTGTAAACTGATTAAATAATTCGCAAAAAAAGAAATTTTCCTAATTAATTATTCATAATGCTATCCTTAAATAGGTATTAAAATAATAGGTCAAGAAAAAAATATGAGTCAGAGATAATTGCACGTAAATAGGTACCTATCGACAATCAAGACCGAGTTAAAAATTTTGCAAAAAATTGTTCAGAACCAAATAGGTATTGTATACTCAATAATCTGTATGACTATATCTGTGTGACAATTAAAAAGTTAAATGCATTCAGCATGTTAACAAGGATAAAATTATGAATTAGTACTGATAGGGCGGCACCTCTCAGTCGCGCAACATACTCCGTTCTGATAAGAGAAAAGCGTCGCTCGATTTATAAATGACTCTTTATTAAACGTGAAAGAAGCGATGTCGACTAATGGGCCGATCATGCGCTCCCATTAACGATTATTTAATATTCAAAAGCGGCCGACGATAAATCACGATCGCCCGCCATGGTTCCCTTTGACTACACTCTGCACTTTTGTCCAGACGAATGTTTTCTTTCTTTGTTTCTCCTCCTGTAAGTTCAAATTGGAATTATTAATCTTAAACCGTTACTAGAGATCGCAAACACGATGCATCTCTGTATACAATGAACAATAAATATAATTAGGTGCTAAAATGTCAGAGATCCAACTTAAATTGGTATCAACACCTGTTATGAGCAAGACTGTGTCGCAAATTGGTAACTGATGTTGAATTTAGTTGACACTTGAAGCTTGTTGAGGTGCCGCATGTTGAGACTGATAAGTATCAATATTTCTCAGTGAACGTACTCGCACTCTGTATAAGGAGGAGGACGATGCCATAACACTTGTCCTATAAGATGCTGGAATCGATAGCACTCGAATAATGGCTTCACACTTTGGCGGGACGTTTGTTAGGAGTATCGTGGCAAATCTATTCAATCGTCTAGCTCCTTTTATTGCTTCAGTTTTTATTATTGTTTCTGAGGAACAAAGGTACACACACATGAGTAATATCAAACACAGTTCGACATATAAGTAAGTATTAAATCTGTTTCTCATCAAGTTGCTCGGGTATACTATCCTATTTTTTCGAACAAATGGCAAAACAATAATTCGTACCCTCGCGACAGAGCTAATAACAATAAAACAGAAAGGCGAACACGAATGCGGGGTGTTGACTGGTTCAATCAACGCAAGTCAGATTTATTTTTATGAAAATTGGCATAAAATCGGGCGGGTCAGCGGGGCGCAGTGGCCCCGCGAGACCGCATGCCCGACCATTTACTGCATATCGTTTCCTTCGACGAGGTCTCGGCCGCCTCTCGGAAATATTGCCAGTGGTCATAACTTTTTATATACGTCGATGACATTGCAGAAAGTGGTGGATTACTTTTTTAGAGTTGTAGACACCGACCCGATGCAAAATATTTTTTTACCATTATTTTTATTTTTTATAAGTAATGCTGTAAAAGAATGATAAGTTAGTAGTAAATGTAAAAGTATTAGTAGTAAATAGTAACACTGCAATTCTCATAAATAAAATAAAGGAGGAAGGTTTGTGTCTATAATATTCTGCAGAAGAAATACAACCGTTCAAAGCCGGGACGGTCGCTAGTCCGTACCTACTAATATTATAAATGCGAAAGTTTGTATTGCGAAAACTATTGAACCGATCACCATGTAATTTTGCATACACGTTGTCTGGGACACCAGAAAGGACATAGGTTAACCTTATACCTTTCATCCAGAACGCGGACGAAGTCGCGGGCACCAGACAAGCGACAATTCAAAGCGATTGACACATCGATAATGTTACTGGCACACTGTAGCTACAACTCTAGTAAGCGCCGAATGTGCATGCCGATGTTGTGTTGATGTGCCGCACTCGGATGTTGCGCTCGTAAAGACTTACCTCTATTATACTCCACTTGCTAGCCTTGCGGTGGTTTCACCTTTGGGATCATTGTATTTTTTCACCACTCTATATTTCAAATCTGACAACATTATGAGGATAGTGGAAATATTCAAAGCTACTAAAGTCTACAATAAAACAATTTCATATAAACTATTAGTATAATTATAATCATAATTAGTACCTACTAGCAGAGCACACTGCATCCCCGTCCCCGCCTCCATGGATAGGACTTGGAGCACGGTGGCCAAAGGGGGCAAGCACAAGGAGTCGACTCCGACTCCCAAAACGAGACGGCCCCAGCGGCTTACCCCAAAGATGATGAAGCAACCTAAGACAGCGGCCGTTGTCCTAACCCTGCAACCAGGGGCTGCCGAGGAGGGGTCGACCTACGGCGATTTGGGCAGACCGTCTGACGGCAGTAACCACCCATTTACAAAAGACCACCGTGAACTCCTTACCCTTTTCCAATCCCTTATCCTTAATAATAATATTGCCGTCAACGCACTTGCAAAATCTGTGGTGTTGCAGCATCTGCAACAATCAATGCTAAGCTTTTTCGAATGCGGATATGGAGCTAGTTCTAAATCTGGGAGATTTCCCCAGAAATAATTATAATATAATATATATAATTTTTAATTAAATTGTTTCAACTTTTAAATAAAAAAGAATGAAAACTTATCAAATAATGAAAATTTATTAAATTGATCAATTTCAGTCACTTGTTTCTGAAATAAAAATTTAACCTATTAAAAAACTTGATATCCGAATCCGCATCCGCAGATGATAAAAGTTCTGCACCCGCGACTACCCTGCTGGACGTAACACCTAAATTTATTTATTGAGAGTCATATAATTATTGAGGGCGAAATTGTTACAGCTATCGAATGGTTATATCACTGAATAAAACTGATTTTACAATATAACGGTATGGTCATACGTTGCATGTAGGGAAACAAAGGCACGACATAAAGTTTTACGTGTGACATAAATCCTAAAGTTATTCTCGCGGGATGATAAGGGGTCGGTGCGCAATCCGATTCCGCGACCTTTGACCAACAACAGTAAAAGGCAGGTCTCGCCCCGTTTCTTTCTCATGCATTTCAGCCGATATAACTTAATATCTATTTAAAAGAGCAATTAGAAATTACTAGTTTCCGGGTTCGATTCCCGACTGGGACATTTCAAATGACTGGGTTATGGTCTGGTTGTGCAAATATTTACCCCCTGTATGGTTATTACATAATAAAAAAATATATTATACATTAATTATTCTATCTAGCTAGACAGTTCCGTATTAAAACATATAAGTAAAATAAAAACATTTTTTTAATATACGCCTAATAGTGCTTATTTCTGGGGCCATACAATCGATGTGTTTATTATAGACAATTTACTTATTTATTTATAATAAAAAATATAGTTTTCCGAGCTTACAAGATAATCTTAAGACGTTTTCTCTCTGCGCTATTCAATAAACCACTATTTCCTATCCCGCGGCTAATCCAAATTTTCAATCTTGACGGTTATCATTTTACCAAAGCAAACCTCGCATAATATTTGCTCGTCTGAGGCGAACGTCTTCGAATTTCATATTTATTCGCGGGAGCAAACAGCAACCCGCACCCACGCCGCCGGAACTGATATTATTGTGCATTCCGTATAATATTGTTTGCTATTTGGCACATTCCCTGTTTGTTTTCGTCTTTCATATGAAAGGGGAGCTATAGACGAGTAAACAGATGGGTGTGAAACTGCGCGTTTGCGAGCTCTTGTATCGGATATATTTCTATGAAATGTAAATTTTATTTCAGCGAGAGTTCATATTATGTTTCAACTCTTCAAAGACTGCAATGCGCTCGAGGCATAAGAGTAGTGCGGAACTACAAAGCCTTAAATCACAATACGTGATCATATGAGCGCAAACATTGTGTACGTTTCGGAATATGAAAGCGAGCAATCCATTAAATCGAATCGGGACATGAATGGCGAACGGAGTCTCGGAGACGCGACTCTGCCTCTGATAACCCATAATACGCTGATATTTTTTCGTTGCTCATATGTCGGAAGTAATGGCTCGTGCAAGCTAACATCATATGGATACGAATGACGAATTTTTATTGCATTTTAAATGCAAAATCTTCATCTGTTATATTTCTTCCAAAAAACTTTTGTTCTAGAAATTTTGCTAAATCCATTTTTTTAATATTTGTAATTTTAATTGAATTCTTTGTGAAAGCAAGGAAGGAATTCTTTGTTAGGCATTTGCACCATTCTTTTTATTAAATATTTAGTACAATTTTATTGAATTCGTTATGAGTTATTGAATTCCTTATGGAAAGTATCATTTTATTAAACCATGAAGATTTGTCACACAATCATAATTACTCAATCATAATTGACACAACAGCGGAATATTAATATTATAGCTGAGGTAAAAGTACCATCACGCTTATAAACCGATTCCGCCCATTTTCACCCAGAGTCTTATCTATGTTATGCTTTAGCAAAAATTGTAAACCATAATATATTATATTTGGCATATAAAAGGCACGCTTATCTAAGGGGTTTGACTGGAAACGAACATAAAGGGTGATCCTCTGTGACAAATACTGTGATATACAGAGCGACAGTCGTAAAGGAAATATTTTTATAAGATGAAACATTATTATTTTTGGGGGCGCTGGATCAGGAGTAACGTCAATAGATTTGGCTACGACTTATTTTCAATCCGTAGTGGTTTGTTTGAGGAGATTATGCGGGATGTATGATAGACTTTAAACTTATTTTATAGCTGTGCTGTTTGCTAAACTGTTAAACATTTGTTTAACTCAAATAACAGACAATTGGAATGAGGCGAAGCAGAACACTGCTTGTACAGGAAACAGTTAAACGGTAAAATGCTGTTAATAAAACAAATTAATGCGCGTTAACCCTAAAATTGGACAAGTTCAATGTAGAGGTCGTTAGCACTATAGGAAATTTATCCTCGACTGTTATAACTCTGAAATCTGTTCGTTGTATTCGGTGTCATTAAAATTGTCTATTATCGCCGAGGGAAAATGTGTCATAAACGTTCCCCGTGACGGATGGATTTGGATTGTAAGGCGGGGCGCGAGCCAATCAAAACATACAAGGAGCATATTGATTCCGAGAAGTGTCGCTGTTAACGTGGAGGCTGAAGCTGAATACATTAGCCAGCGGCGTAATGAAGTCTCGTTGCTTGTAAACAAACAAAGCGGGTGCTGAACGGGTGGCGAACGGCGATTCGCCGCGTGGATGTGCCCGGGGCGCGCGCGCACCCCGCTTACTCTCTCGCTTTACAGGAATTCTATTTCCACTACAAGGCGTCACGTGTTAATTAACTGTTCGCACCTACGATATTGAGATATTGCCGGAGATCCGACTGTTGTTATTAGCTGACAAGGAGCCTTATTGCTACAACTCCTCTCTAAGCGCCACTATATTAGACACTGAGTTTGATATTGCTGTTGAATTTACATATTATATTTGATTCAGTTTCCTTATTGTGTATATTAAAAGTGTGCGAATTGATAAATAAAATAGCACATTAATATTATTTAGATTCAGAACTTCTTCTACATTATCTTGTATATATTAGTGAAAAAAAAAAAAAAAGAAATAGCTGATATTATAACTTTACATAGGTATATTTAAAGTTTATTAATATATTTTTAATAAAAAAATCCTATGTTTTCAAATTTCTGTAGGTATTTACTGTTAGAGTTTTGGCCCAATAGAAGAATATCTGTGATAGAAGACACAAAAAATATGTGAACAGGTTTTATATCTGATTCAGTAATTTGAGTAGCTATAGGCTTATATATTCCTAATATTTTAATATTATGTGCTGTAAAAACTGAATATAACTATTTTACTTAATATTTATTATTTATTTGTGAACACGTCTGCTAAGAGCCTTCCCAGTCTTGCAAATCGTGCGATCTTTCCCTGCTTCAGAAGCCAAATGTTGTTCCATATCTTACTGCGTAATTCTTTTGGTGCGGCCATATAAAAATTGATTTTAAAATAAACTACTTGAGCTAGGACGTCGGCTTCATAGATACGCTTTCACACTGTGTGTTCTAGTTAACAAAAATAAACAGAGGATTATTAAAGAGGAGCCGTTGTAAAACCACATTAAGTGAAAACGCCAGCTGCTGTTCACCGCGCGTTTATGATTAAAGAGGTAATCCTTAAAACCCGCCGGCCACTGTATCACGTTTCCTGTTATGACTCCACATTTTAATGAGCCTTTGTTGAGAGCATTTTTATTATGAAGACGAGCTAACAGCTCTAAATGCGTCCGAAACGTTTTGTGATGCACCGCCTCCTTTGGTTGACGTAATTTCTACGCTTTATTATCCCCCAGAGTTGCTATTACTGTGGCCCCTTAAATTAGTAATTTGCTCCAAGTTTATTGTCTTTTCAATTTATAAATATATGTTTATATTCAGATTATATTTGTGTAGTTACTTGTGATATTAAGCTTAGTGTGGAAGTCTCAAATATATTTTCTGCAATATTATGACTGAAAAGGAGGCTGATGTTTTAGAATTTCATCTCTGATTAATCCAACTTCGACGTTTATTTGTAGATATAAAAATTTAGGATTACTTAAACTAATAGCAATCGGGGAAATTATAATTTATCACGTATGGATACAGGCGGAAAAATTACCACATTGTCTCATAGATGTTATTATATATATGACGATATAGACAATCTTAGTTTGTAAGTATGAGATCCTATGACAAGCAGAAGAAAATTTCTTATCTGGTTACCTACTAGGTTTCCATTTACAAAATTTACGTAGTAACAAAATATACATGGCCAAAATTAGCACAGATTTTTTTTTACCTGAGAATTTGTTGTTCGGTCTGAGTTTTCCTTGTCTTAATAAGTAATTTGCCCAAATAATAAGATTGATCGAGTTCTTTTCCTATAATTTTCCTAAAAATCCTATAAATCCTGAACAAAACAACTCTTTCATAGGACTTGTTAGTATATTACAATTTCAGTGTAAGTCAAATTGCCATTATGTCGTATTGCTATTGTACATTTTAATAATACATATAGCTATAATAATAGCATTTTGGATCAATACACAGTTTTATACGTAGTAATAATTAAGTAATAACACGTTGTGTCGTTTCACTACGACATACTTATACGAGTTTCATGCAAATGGAAAAGCACGACGAATGGCTCGTAAACTTTCCTATTTGTTCTGTTTATGATAAGCGTGGTTTTATACAATTTTATAGCGTATCAGTGGTAGGTATCTCACCTGCGAGTAGGTATTTCAGTTTTCTTAGTAAAAATAGAATAAAAAATAAAAAAAATGTGTATCAGTTTTCATAGAGAAAAAGTGGTGCAATGGAGTGCAATGAAAAAAAAACTTTAATTTTTTTTCTACATTGACAATTGCTTAGAAGCGCTAACTTAGAAACATATGATTTGAAGTAATTTTTTTGGTATGAATAAAAATTTATACAACGCGGCGACAAAATATTGAGTTATTACAATTGGGGTGAAACTGCCCAAGTCAAATGGCATGGAAAAGATGGGCCCAAACTTCCGACGCGTGCCTTTAATATTACTTATACAACAATATGTATGAATAATTTTATAGTTTGTCATGTTTGTCATATATTGGTTATTTTTAACTTTATTGCGGAAGTGAATTTAAATAATCGTATTAATATCTCATTTAAAATAAGTATATAATATAGTCTGACCTGATAAATCTAGGTCCGTCCGCGCGCCTTTTTCGTCGATAAAACATTTATTCAATCTTTATTGCTTTAGTTAGAATTCGATAATACATAATAATAAATTCGACATTTTTCATTTTCGATTTGTTTAGTTTTTTTTGTGAATTTACAGCGCATTAAACACAAATTGTACTTATTCATCCGTACTAATATAAATGCGAAAGTTTGTATGGATGTCAGGATGTTTGTAACACTTTCACGCCAAAACTACTGAACCGATCACCATGAAATTTTGCATACACGTTGTCTGGGACACCAGAAAGAACATAAGGGTACCTTTCATCCAGAATGCGGATGAAGTCACGAGCACCAGCTAGTAATATAATAGATAAATTGTACTATTCATGATAGGTAAATCAGAGCCTATTCCCATATTTTATGACTTTTACTTTATCTCTGAGCATAGACAGAGACTGCACGCACTTGCATTCCTTTTGTTTTACTTTGTGTATATTTGGAACATTAAGCATCTAGAAGCAAGTGGAACGTCAGTCTGCTTGTTTGTTATTCTAAAAGTTGTGATAAAGTCCTACTTTACACTTACCTACCCTTATTTCACGGTGGTCGTTTGAGATTTGATGGTTACAATATTGTTATTAAAATAGTGTACTTATTCTAAAATTACTTTACAATAGTTGTGAATTTATTGCTACAACACGAGCACTGCGATACATGAACGCTAGAGAGAGAATTAGTCATTCTGGCAGCGAGTCAAAGCGATACCCATTAAATTATAGCCGTGTCTTAAGATTTCAGCTATTGTTCTGGAACAGTTGTCAAAAATGCGTATGTGCCGTGAATTTTTATTGTGAGGCAACACATCCGCGACATTGAGTGCGCGACTTTATGTATTTTAATTTTCAGCAATTTATTGAGATTAAGATCACGTTGAAAAATATTGTGTTGTTAACATTCCGGCAGGGGTGTCGGGATGATGTTAATTTTTGGCACACGAAAAAATTTAATGTGAGGCAATTTTATAGTCGTCAACAGTCATATGACGGCATGTAATTGATTGGTGGGACAGCTGTCGTGGGCATCTCTACCACTTAGCATACTTCCACAAATATTTTTTAATTGTTTAATTTATTACCACAGCACTGTTACATGATGAAGTGATTACTCGTTGTTCGAGCGTCTTCGTTGAAATATGCAAATAGGTACATAATAGATACAATCTATAACAGATAATATTCCCCCCCCCTCATTTTCATATGATTTTCAAAAAATGTCGTAAACTCTGTAGGATGCCCAATCGAAGTTTATATAGTAGTGGTCAAACCAAAATCTATTTTATGTGCACTTTTTTGAGATTCCAAAATTTTGACTTTAGTATTATAAATAGTTTACTGCCTTATCTGTATAAAAAATTGCTAAGCGCTTATGAGCATTAGTTGTTGAACGTTTTATTAAATTGTTAACGGTTTAATAAAAATGTCTTGTTTAAAATACAAAAAAAATTACGAATAACAATTAACAACCCCAAGTTTCAAATTAAACACTTCTTTCTTTTTAAATAAATCTCATATACTTTTTTTCAGGAACACTTTTTGTCAATATCTCAAAAGTGTACTTTTTGCACATAGCAAATTTGGGTTTGACCAACTACGATATGCAAAAATAAAGAATATATACCAATAAAATTGTTCCTAACTAAAAAATATTATCTTTTTTTATTTTCATGTTATGAAATTTATTGCATTATTGATAACTAGCCTTCACGAGGCTTCACTCTCGTTTAAATCATAAAATAGCCGCATGAATGTTTCCATACCAACTTAGTGAAAGTTTAAAATACTATACCATCGCAAAATGATGGGATATTTATGAGTCTAGCTAGTTCAGTCTAGTTCAATAATCCCAAATCCTACCAGATCTACCTGGCTAAATATTTAAATATGATTGATTGATTAATAATGATTAAATATTTAATCCAGATCTACCTGACTATGTTCTAACAATAAGTTTCATGCGAATCCATTGAGCTATTTAACGTGATTGAGTATTTTCAAAATATTTCGCATTTTTAATAATAGAATTATAAATTAATTTCCCAGATTAACATTTTAATTGTTTTTTCAATGTATTTTTTAATTTTTACACAATAACAAAAACTGAAACAAAATCAAATAGGTACCTACTAAAATTAATCAGAAAAAACGATCATAAATTATTTAAA
Organism: Synanthedon tipuliformis; assembly: GCA_947623395.1. Taxonomy (NCBI): domain Eukaryota; kingdom Metazoa; phylum Arthropoda; class Insecta; order Lepidoptera; family Sesiidae; genus Synanthedon; species Synanthedon tipuliformis. The sequence goes on along the minus strand of OX392408.1, from coordinate 6,209,518 downwards.
ATAAAGAAAAGTAACATAATATATTATATATTTTTTTGAAGATCATATAATTTATATTATACAAATAAAACATTATAAAAAAAACTTAACATTAAACCTAAAATACCAAGCAATTATAAAAAGAATACCCCATAATATATTATATTTTAATTTATTGAACAAATATTTTATATCAATAATGAAATCCGCTAGGGCAGTTCTTGGTACAGTTAATAGTTTATGTTGTGAGTTAAGTTGAATACAGATTTATGATAGCGACGAGTCGAGTAACTCATGAAGGAAAGACTTGTTGTATTACGAGCGCTCAGCTAATAAACACGTCTTAATTTCTCGTTGAATAGTGGGCTATTAAAATAAAGTTTTAAAATATGGAACGCCAGATTTTATTTACGTTGCAACAAATTTATAGGGTTTGTGTGAGTGACGTCGCGTCGACTATCCGGGAGCTTTCGGATGCGAGCGAAGCGCATCTGCCGACATGCATATGACAGGGCGCTGACTGGTATATTTTCCAGACGATTTATTACATTATAAGAGTGGGTGCGTGCCGTTAATACGCTCCCAAAACACATAAATAGTAGCGATTTTATTTTGATGTCTTACAAGACAAGCGACGACATCTCTAATTGTTGAGACATGCCTCACTATAGTCGCTTTCTTAGGGAGGCTGCACATTGGCTACTATAGTTAAGTTAGTACTATACTGATATTCATAGAATGAGAAATTACTACTACTACTGTGTTATTAGTACTTCTATGGTTATACTACTAAGTTGATTTTTTTTTCGAGAGGGTAAATCTTCAAAAGATACCCGTGGAGGAATTTGGACTTGAGTATTTGGGACTCTTACTTAATTTTGTCATAGCATCAGGTCTAAGTTCGTAGTTGCTTAAGACAACTTACAGACGCTTAAGCGATCGTCTTCTCGCTTCAGAAACCGATTTTACGAGGGAAATTGATCGCTCTAGCGACAGTTCTATCTTATACTTACGACAATATAGTGTCTGTGCGGATATAGTCACTTCAGCAACTATCGCTGAGATACTATCGCTTAAGCGACAACAGCCAATGTATAGCCTCCCTTAATCAAACCAAAAAATATTTTAATTTTTTTTAATATTTTTTTTATATTTAAAATGAAAAGTAAATTCGGCGCGTGAACATTAAGGACACATCGTACGCTTGATTGGCCGTTATTTTCTCAACTCAATGTCGACACCTCATTGTTTTGAGTTTTTCCGACACAGCTAAATCAGGAACTTAATTGAAATAATATCGCTTTTGCGGACGCGCGCGATCATTATTATAGTGATTCAAGAACAAAAGTGAATTTCGTGTTGAAATCTCGAAATATTGTAATGAGAGATACAATGCTATCATTTCTCGTCGTGGAGACTTAAATTCGATTTTATTTACATAAGAATCTCCTCGCCAAAATGTTGTTTATAATTATTACACTTTGTCACGCAAATAGAAATAATGTTGTCATTGTCCCCCAATTCAGAAAGGGCATCGAGTGATAGATCAGAAATCATATCGATGGGTCGTAAACGGCGAGCAGTCCAGGGCGGTGGCAACGCGGCATATTTCATATCGCGTAATGGAGAATTTACAGGCTGTCGGAGCGGAATGACTCCCAGAGGTGGCCGCGACTCCTTGCCACGAATCCAATACGTTCTAACTCCAAAAGGGCGCTACTGAAAAACACATTTTCGTGTTTATACTTGATGTCTGTTATAGAAAAATAATAATACCTTTTTACCTTGTATTAATATTGAAAAAAATAATTAAACTTGTTTTTACAATATACAATATATTCATATTTTAAATTTAAAAGAATATAATCAGGTTTAGATGTTACTACTAATTAAATATGATTTATGACGAAATCTTATTTATTAAAAAAAAATATTTTCTATATGATACATTCGTAAAATAGCAAATCCTATAATCCTATTAAGCATATAATAATAGCGGAAGTATATTGACAAAACAAACATTTATCTATACGTTAATTTGCACTAACCAAATAGATATGGGATTAGGCCCAGGTTTATGAGTATTTTTATGCCTATAGATTAAAACGATTATTGTACCGTTAGACGCTAAGTCGCTTACAGCATATCGAAAACACTAATTTAATGAAAAATCTAACATGTAATGTGTGCTAAGATAGGAACAGACAAAATTTTCAGTTGCGTAGTTCTGATTGAGAAGCATCCAACAGATACGAAGTATCTACCCCGGACGTCCAGTGGCCGCGTAGCCAACATTATTATTTATGCCCTCCAGAAAACTACATTTATAACAATATTACGCCGGACCGAGCCCGCCCTCGGAAAATGATTTTCTCATTTTCCGAAGATTGCAGGTGTATTATATTTCATGATCGTTATTTATGGCGAGACTTTTATTACAAATGCGTGCAATGTCTTTTTTATATTTGCGAGTGAAGTATTTGATGGATTTCACATCTTTTTCACATATTTCATTCATATAGATGATTACTTTTTTTTTACAATTTTGTTGTGTATTGTAAGTTAATTATTACCTATTTTCTTATAGATCAGCTTATAGATAAACTTACTAATATACTATACTTAATTACTATAATTATAATTACTATAATATTTGATAGACGTTCATAATAAATGTTGCTTAGATGTTAATGAGAACTTTTAAGTACGACAATTACGTAAAAGTCGTTGAAAAACAGTAGTTGCAGACTACAAATTAGTTGAGTCCTTTCTTAATATAAATAAATGTTAAATAGTATATTTATTTCAGAAAAAAATACATTATAATATAGGTACACTGGCTGGAGCTTCGGTTAGGTACTTAAGTTTGTCTAATGTATGTTGTAATTATGCGAGTAGGTGTATAGATACTAAGTGTGTAGACGAGCATTATTGTGATTCATATTTCTTCTTTCGTTTTGCGAAAGAGTTAAGATGAGAAAGCATTAAAAGAATTTACGTGTCTATTCTATTTTAGATAAGTTTGGTTATTTCAAGACAATCCAAGTTTAGCGATTCATAATTTGGTAAACGAGCAAAGTATTCCCCGAAGAAGGATATATTCGTCAGCTGTGCGGCGCCCTCACCGATCGCGAGTCAAGTCCGAGTTGTTACGAGACTCGCGGGAGTCACCGTCGCTACCGACGCTGTCCATAACCAATAATCGTAAATAAATGTTGTTCATAGTTAGAACCAAACACAATAAAATTCTGTTCAGTAAAAATATACATATTATAGGAGTCGTATCATTCCTATAATATTATGTATTTATCATTTACTAGCTGATGCTCGCGACTTCGTCCGCGTTCTGGATGAAAGGTACCCTATGTTCTTTCTGGTGTCCCTCCCAGACAACGTGTATACAAAATTTCATGGTGATCGGTTCAGTAGTTTTTGCGTGAAAGAGTTACAAACATCCATACATCCATACATCCATCCATCCATTCATCCATCCATCCATACAACCATCCATCCATACATCCATACGTCCATACATCCTACAAACTTTCGCATTTATAATATTAGTACGGATTACAATACTCATCAGAAATCACAAAGTATTGAATTTTTTTTAAAAAGTTATCTACTTTTTAGAGGAGTAAAGGAGTTATTAAAGGTCTTACAGATATATTTTTTAAGATAAATCGCAACAGACAGCTTGACACTCCACTTTGATATTAGGTGGTTATCATCGTCATAATCAGGTAATCATTTGAACTTTGTTACCGAAACTTCTTTCGTCAACATTTATAACACAAAAGTTGTTCATAGAGTTTAGTGAAAATATATAATTGCCAAAAAAATATGTACCGAGTGAGTGAGTCAGAAGAATACTTTCTTATAAATCGAAATAACTCTCAACGATCGCGCGACTCTTGTTTATTTTTACCTGAAGCCCGCGATCCCGTGCATCTCTCCCTATTAAATTTTGTTTGCATTTATTTTAAAGGTGCGACGCTCGAGAAGACGTGGTATGTGAAAAATTACACCTCAGTCCAATATTTATGGGTGATATTCGGCAGCGGTTCCTTTGTCGGGTGAGGGTGTATAAATAACACTTCTTATCGCGTGGGAGCTTACCCTTAAATAGGATTTATTTTAATTATTTATTGATTTCTCCTGTACAAATTCAGATTCATTAATTACTCTCACGTGTCCCATACACACATATTACACATACACGAAACAACTTTCGTGTATTCTTTGAGTGGCAAAAAACGCGTCCGTAAGAAGTGCTCAGAATCGCGTTGTAGTGCTAAACATAGCCTTGTATTTATGGAAATGAATAAATAATGAGGGACGTAGTATATGGTATGTGTTATCTATAATCGCGGGTATGGACATAAATTATTTCTATATTTAGCAAACCGTTGTTTTGCATACAGAGACAAGCCGTCTGCACATGCGTGCGACATCAATCTCAATTCTGAAATATTTTTCCGTCTGCGCTGCGACGCGGCGCGTCTCTGCGGCATTCGTGTTGCGATACTTTCCCGTGCATTCGCATATTATTTTATAAGAAATTCTCGTTAATTTGGGGGAAGGATTAAGGTAATTAAGCTCGCGGTTGTAAATATATAAGGTGCCAAATCGTTTTTATACGCACACCTGTAAAAGCTACTGTTTTTTAACTTGTAAAAGTTAAATTAAATTATAAGAGTAGGTATTAGCCTTCTAAGATTAGGCAGCTCGTCTGGTTGTATTAATTATTCTCTTACTGAGATATGTGTTAAAGAATACTAGGATGTGGATCCTCATATTCTTTATCTTGTTTCCTCTTTACTCTTTACCATTTTTGCGTGAATATTAACATAAAAATCAATTTAATAATAGTCAACTAAAAGTCTTTTGGTCAATTTCCAGTAATTTAGTTCAAAGGTTTAGGGGCGATTGAGTAACAAAATCCAAAATAGTTTTTTCTTATTCTCTCGCCGAGATAACTCAATCAAACGGACACTGTGCTGCCGAAACGACAATCGCAGGTTCGAATCTAAGTTGGGCCTGCACATCTCAATGTTTTTAGAATTTTATTGTGAGCTATAATATTATAGTATAATCATTTGCTATAACGGTGAAGGACATTTATATAAGCAAAATTACAAAAACAAATGAACTCAAAGAAAAATCCATAATAAAAAACCTTTATGATGCAACATTATGGAAATATAGTTTATACAACAAAATAACACATTGTTCATACATAAATAACAAAGATATACGTTATTACATACGTTACAAGATTACAAAAAAGCGAGTATGGCATACAAAAAATATGTGTTGTTTTGCCACACAAGGGGTAAATTTGATGGCCCCAAAATATCCCAAATGGGACTTTCTTGTGGGACATAATGGAAATATGTAAGGTCTTTTTCACTGTGTGTTCTGTAAGGGAGTGGTAACTGTCGCCAGATACGGGCTGCCCAATTTATGTTGTTGCATATTTAGCGAAAACTTCTCTACACTGTGGAAACTAACATTGTTCTTCGCACAATATACCTTCATTACTTTCCATAAACGCTAATAGCTTGTCGCTTGTGCCGCGGAATCACGAGTAGATAGTAAATCTTGCGGAGGGGAAAATGATTGACGGCAACGAGAAATTTCATTTTGTGGCTTGTTGACGACTCGTTGATAACGCATCGAGGCTCACGGGGTCACATGATTGCCTCCTCGAGTACTCTTTCAGTTATTGCACTCAGATCACACTTCATTTCATTCATTTTGGTAAGTTGTGTTCGTTCGAACGATAATTTAAGTGGCACAGTTGGAACTAACTATGTTTAACTTGTTCATCTACTAGTACCGTAGCTTTGGAAACATTTTGCATTCAACACAAAATCTTATTTTGTTCAAAGAAAAGCTCGTTCGTTAAATATTCTAAGACTGGGTATATTTAAAAATAATAAGTATCCTAGGTACTATTTGTAGTTTAAATTAATATTCCTAACAAAATACATTGTAACCTTTTGAATATCAAAATTTTACAATGGTTAGGTACCATTAATATTATTTTAATTAAGCGATGTCTTAATTTGTATTCAACAAATTTCAAAATATTGTAAGATGGTTATAGCGTTTATCGTTTACAATATTGGAAAAGGTATTCACTAGTACTAACAGTAATTACACAAATAGAGCACTAACCCTTCAAGTGATCTTTCTAGAAATAATGTATACAAATTTCTTTGCGACCTTCTTACGTTCATTCAAATGTCATATAATTTTGCATACAATATTTGTTTGGAGAAATGAGAACAAGCTCGGACAGGAGAATTTAATAATGACAAAATAATACAATATAACTTTAAGGGCAGCCCTTTCTGCTGTCTGTCATACGGAACGCTATTCATGCACATAATATTTCTGAGTTACGTATATTTGCCGACCGCCTATCATGAGACTAATTCAATGTCATGCGGAATAAAATTATGTTTTATTAAACTTTTATTTATCAGGACAGGACGACCTGATAAGGGCAGCGGGTCAACAATGGACTCAGGCTGCTTTTCACCAGTCTTATTGGAAATTATATGGGGCGGCCTAAGTACAGCAGCGGATGTTCTGCGACTGAGATGATGGAAAATTTTCTTTCATAAAACCTTTTAATCAAAAACTTTTATTCTTGATCACACATGTTACCTGTGATCACACTAAGTATATAATCAGATATAATTTACGTGTTTTTAATGTTAAAGCAGTTTAATAATTGAAAAAAAAAAAATTGAAGTAGTAGTATCGCAGTAACTACTCAATGAAATTATATATTTCGTCACATAAGATTTGAAATAAGAGAACCAATGTACAAAAAAATATCATTCAAATCATCGCCAGGTTAAAAATAAAGTAATCTCAATCAACAATCTTCTATTCAATCTTTCAATATTTAAGTAAATAAGGAAACCTATACTCGATCTATTCCAAAAATAACGTATTGATTGTTTATTTTATTTTTATCATTTTTACCTATAATGGAGAATGAAATGTATTTATTTATTGATAACTAGCGACCAGCTCCCGGCTTCATCCCGGGCATATACACAAACCTTCCTCGTTCATCCCTCTTTTAATATCTATTAGACAGTATTGCTATGTTTGAAAGTTAGAAGTATTGCTTCATATGCCTAAGTGTATAATACGTTGTATATTAATTCAATTGACACCACGCAATAAAAAGCGTTTCTCCGAGTTAATCGCAGACACAATGACAAATGCATATCACTTCATCTCGAGCGTCGAGATTAATGTGCGAGAGAGTCAGAGCGCGCTAGACAAAACCCGCCGCCTGCGCGTACGCAACCAACAATTCACTAATTCGACCCGCGGACTCGTAAGCGTAAATGTACACGCGACATCCATACACCGTCCTTTAAGCAATGCCGCTTATTATTTATCCGTCCACAATGCGAACATTATCAAACATAAGTGTTTGCTTTGTCTGCAGCATTTATAAATCTAATGCCCATTAGTTTAAAGTCTATTTTGCCGACCGATATCTATTGTTATATGACAATGTTACATTGGCCATCATCGTCAACAGAGACAATAATGACATGATCTAAATGTTGGACTATAGTTTGATCTAAAATTAAGCGAGATGAAAGAGAATTTCTGTGTGATACAAAAAATATTAATAAAATATTAAGCATTGTTTGAGTGCATTGCTTTATTGGAGACGCGAGCAAGTTAACACGAGAGCTATCCGCTCGATTAACCTCATAAATGAGAGAAATGTCGGATCAAAAGAATAGCAGGTGTTCCCTATTATTATAATTTGTCATTTGTTCCACTTATCTTTGAATTCCTTTTGTCCACATATAAGAGCATACATTGTAATAATATTCATTGTCTTCGCTTTTTGTTGACTGATTTAAATGAATCCTCTTATGGATGTGACATTCAGAATTAACTTTTTTATTATAGACATTTGCCTGAGTCTGTATATATAGAGGTCCATATGTATGTTATTTAGAGTAACAGCTACCTAAATTTTATTAAAATCGGTTCAATGGTCAAGCCGAAAAGTTACTGACAGACAGACAGAGTTACATCTGCATTTATTATCAGTATGGATGACATTGACATACGCCACATATTTTTATTCCTATTTCATTTTGTTTCTCTGAATTATTCATACCCAGTGTCGGATATTGTTGATTATTTTTGTAATTTTAAAACAAATTAATATAGGTATGTAATGAAATTTTCTTGCTAATATCCTGATTTCTTAGTACACAAGCTTATATCTTATGATTCTCATTTGTACACAATCTACTTGAGAACTGTATTTTTTATTAGGTTCATTTCTACTTGTCTTCTTTTCTTTATTTATTTGTGGGTTCTAAGAAGGTTCTGTTAACTGGTTACTCATATTACTGATACTTGCTCAAAATAAAAATAAAATAGTTTTCTTCAAACAAAGGCAAAGCTATGAAAAAAATAACTCGAATGAAATCCAGCGCTTTTTATATATCATGTATGAGTAAATTGAGTTTATCCTCTCACAATTTTTTAATTGTATACCCACATCAGCAAATTAGAATCACTTAAGAGCTGTCTGACATTTACAGGCAAAGTAAAATGTAAGACATTCGACGTTTATTGATTTATAAGTTGGTTCTCAATTGTAACTCAAAGAAACAAATAGTTTAAGGCGTCGGTTGAATGTCAATTACCAAATATAATCCAAATCTAAACGCAACCACATAGCTGACAGAATTTAAATGTGTGGCCTGATCCTGGTGGCCTGTGAACCGTGGACGTGATACGTCGTACTTATTAACAAAAGCTCGCATTAATGAACAAATAAATACTTGTACTTAACATAAAAATAAACTTTCACATTCTCGACTGACCCGTGACAGTGGCATTGGGATTAGGGAACCGCTAGTCTCTTTTAAAACGATCACGTATTCGCATAATGAGAATATTTCGAGTCGATAATTCTTTGAGAACTCTTACATTTTTATGGACACAACGTAGAAGAATTCACGATGGTCACAGCGGTGGTTATGCCTTATTAGTGGCGTTTTATCGTTTAAAATTATACAATTTTCATCTGTATAGCGTATGTTTTATTAAAGTCGAGATAATTAATCGACAATTACGATGCTGGACGTAATAACGCGAGGTATACCGCTGTGCGGGCCGGCCTCTGAGTTTCTGTTTAGGAACGTGTATGTTACTTATAAATTGTGCGGCGCGCTCCCAACAATCCACAGTGGTCGCTCACCGGGTCAATATTGACATTTATTCACAATATTGCTCCATATACGTATTTTATTATCGTAAAATATTAAGCTAGGGCGCCACATTGATTTGTCTTTTTAGATCGATACGTACCATAAACGGAGGTACAATTAACATAATTTGTTGTAATTCCGAATTATTTTATTGTTATTGTACCTGTTCCAATTGTTTGTGACAACTTAAGAGTCCATATTACAGTATGTTTGTTTAAACTTAAATTATTGTGGTTTTTTTACTATTGCATATAGAGTAAGTGTTATGGACTATTCCATTATATCGTGATAGAAAGGCAGGCAGTCTGACTCTGAACTAGAGACACATAAAAGATATTATGTGAATCCTCACATAATTATTTCGCTGTTTTTGGGAGACGGTGGACACTGTCTCCAGACTCATCACAACAATATGCAACGCACAAGCTAGTAACAAATATGATATTTTTGTTAAACTTACTTGAATCTTTACTTGAAAATGTGGTACCAAATTAAATTTTAATAAAATTTAAATCTACGAAAAGCTATGTGCTCCTTCATTTAATTACCTAAATGCAATAGCACCGCTGTTTGCAGGTTTTTTCCTACAAACATTATCGTTGCCTTAAGTCCTTATCATTCAGAAAATCAATGTGTGGGATGTGTAATGATCGGTCCGTGCCTTGGTATTATTGATATGTAGAATGTTTCCCTATAGAAGCGAAGGTTCCCACGTGGTGGGCGACATCTGGCGGCGGCGACACGTCGATCTTGATAACTACCATCTAGACAACATCCAGCTGTTTTATCTGCAAATGCGAAATCAATTGCGTTTGCGGAATTATCGCATTTAGTACGTCTAAATGTTGCTCGTATGATGTAGGTAGGGTACCTATGCTTTGCTGAAGAGTTGGTTATTCCGTAGACTACTAAATGCCATATCATGGAAATACCACCGAAGTAACAGTTTACTAGAAAACGGGTAGACTGATCTTCATAAATTATAATTATCTAAGAACCATCCCGGTCATCGTTAAAAAAAAGAGGAATCAAAATAGGTCCATCCGTTTTGGAGCTAGTATTATACACACAGACACACACGTCAAACTTATAACGCCCCGTTTTTTCGTCGGGCGTCTAGGCTTAAAAAATAAATATTTTTAAAGAATGCTCTCATATTAGACATTATGAAATCATTCAAGTGACATGTTTTTAAATGTTCCGACACAAAAATATATAGATTTTATTGTATAATTAATCACCACTTTAATGAAACTGAAAAAAAAAAATGTTATTGTTTCATTCAAAATGTGAACCAATGTCGAAGCAGATAAGGTTGCATATTCCACTACGAAACTATTTATGAGTATCTGATAGCAGGAAATGCCGCAGAGCTGTCGGCCGGACGGCGACGACGAAAAAATCCAAAAGCACACATTATGTTGTTAACTGCGATTAAACACATTTCATATTTAAAATGACTTTCGTTGTCTGACGCCACTTAAATTTAGCGTAGGTATATATAATTCATGAGATCAGATTAACTCATAGAATATTTACGATATTTCTCCGTTGAAACAATAAAGTGTACTTTTTTTTAAGAGTATCCTCTTTTGGGTATCTGTTGATACTTTATTATAGAATCACTAGCTTGTGCCCGCGACTTGAAAAATGAAAAATATAACACGTAATAAGTAACCTTTACCACCTTGACGACAGTGGCGCCGTATTTTTTATATTTTTAGACAATCCCTCGCGAACTTTTCTCTTATTTTATTTACATGATAAAAATAAAAGAAAGCGCATTAACGAAAGTCAATAGTACCTACATTATTTCTAACTTACTTTACTGTTTAGCTATAATAACATTAAACCATGTTAGGTATTTACAAAGAGCTATAGATCACGTATCCAATTATGGTTTGTTTAAGGCAATGATGAAGTTATTAAAGCACCACAAGATACACAGTCATATCTAACTAGCACTCAACCTTGTAGGTATTGTATGCAAAATATTACTTACTTGTATTTTATTGAGTGTAATTTCATAAATTATGTAATACATATCTATATTTTAAATAGCTGGTGCCCGCGTTCTAAATTAAAAAATAAATCAGCAATTTAACACTCGACATCTTGTTGCTATAAAAATTTGCCAGGCGTTAGTTTTTTATTTTAGATGGTCCCTTGGGAACAGTTCTTTTTTTCTGGATGAAAGGTGTCCTATGTAGGTACTTTCTTATATCCCTGACGACGTCGGTTGAGTAGTTAAGATGAAAATGAAAAGATAATAGACAGACAGACTAATTGTAAATAAACAACATTAATATAAGTAAGTTTCATATATAGGATATTGCTTGTAAGTCTGTCAGAGTATACAGAGACTTGACTACTTTGGTTTAGTGATTGTCAGTAGCAATATATTACTGTCACTAATTATGATAAATTATTGTTTAAAATGTAGCCATTCAAGGTGTCTCTATAAATTAATCTGCCGACTGTCAGACGACAGTGAAACGGCAATTAAGTGGCCGGCTGAAATTACCACACAATGTGTTGGTTGTTGTATATCAAGAGATGACGGCCGCCGCACAGAGCGACGGCAACTCATCATACCAAACTCATTAAGGCCCTTCATATATAGAGGTAGTTTCAAATGAATCACTGAGATTTCTCGTACTTGTGTGTTAAGGAAAATTAACTAAGTATGGGCAATGTTGAATTTACATTAACCCATACAAAAGATGAAATTTATTTTCTACAAACAAATTTTAGAGCTAGTACTAAGTATGTATATACTCAGTATACTTACTAAGTACATTTCGCTGTTTTAACAAAAGAAATAGTTACTGTAAGTCAACCGTTTCTTTAGGATTTTAGAAAAACTACAATTCTATTTTATGTAGGTATCTCTTAAGGTTAAGCCTAAGAATTAATTAGGTTAAAACTTAATAAACTTAGTTATAAAAACACCTATAAACATTCCGTGAAAATTATATTTAACGGATGGTGAAAACAGCATTATAACCCATTGCGTGGCTTAAGAGGAGTTAGTGGATATACAGACAGACAGAGAGGTGCAAAAAAGCTTCGTTTTATAGTAGAGATCCAGATTCATACAAGCAAGTAGATACGTGTGTGTGCACACCAGCTATTAATTATTAATCAATAATTTTTCGGGTTATGCTGATCTGAGAGTGAGACAAATTAACGTAAGGAAAGAACATTTTTATTGCTTCTCCGAAACAGTATAATAAATAATATATATTTTAATATAAATTTTATTAACACGTAGACGCAACGCAGTGTCGGTTCGTGGTCGGTTCCCTAAACGTCCCTACCACGACACCTATCAAGCCATCAAAGGAATGCATTTAATGAGCATCGCAATAACTTATACACAACAACATTACTCGCACTTTTTGGAATTTCATTCCTCCTCGACTCCCCTGTTTGTTGGAAAAAGAAGGCTCTAAATTAATTAGCGCTAGAATGTATGGAGAATGATCTACGACTACCGGTAAATTTATGGAGCAGGTCGAAGCACCTAAATTAATTGTGACTATGTTGTAAAATATTGTAGATGTAAAGATAGGTCATTAAAATATTGTTAATTCTCATGTGCAACGAAAGAATTATAACTCAAACTAATAGTACTTACAGTAATTTGGTAGTTATACCTGGAAAGGTAGTTATGAAAATTGTTGTTTTTATAGATTTCGATGTGCTCTTACCGAATTTCTACTTGGCCACCTCGTCTTTGCCACTCGCGCAGCCATATTGAAAAAAAAGGCGCCCATAAACAGTTTTTGACAATATCTCCTTTTCGACTCATTTCACGATAAAAATAAGTATAGAATAAATTAAACTTGAGAAAATTTCCTTACTTTTTTTGTAACATTAGTAGTTAGATCTTAAATATTACCAGTACAATACTACATTGATTATATTTTGGGTAAAACGAAAAATAAACACCTTTATACAATAAAAGTTAAACTAAAAAATATTAAAGTAGGCATATCCGATAAAGTGAATAATTTAATATTGATTTGATAGCAAATCTGATTTAAAAATAGACGTGAAATGTCCCTGAAAATGCAAATGTCTATGATAATGCCTAATATCACTCCTCATATTGATTCATAAACAATAAAGTCCATAAATTTGTAACAAAATGGAAAAATATTATTTTCCACATTTCACGTGTCTGTCAGTGTGACATAAACAACGATAAAAAATTCTTGTGACACCTATTTCACTTTCATTACTAGATTCATATCATATTCATGACATGCGTTATAAATAACAGATTTAAAATTCACTCATGTCACGAATAAATGGACGTAATATTTAACGTCGCAATACTATTTAACCTTCGAAGGTTTTTTTGTACAACTTCTTAGAACTGACGCATTATAAAAGGGATTTTTGTAAAGATTGGTCCAGGACTGAAGCGGATAATCGCATCCGCATCCGCAAATGCAAAAAAATAATTTTTAATGCAGAAATAAATGATTTTATTAAGTAATCAAACTATTTAAATAAAAAACGGGAAAATATTAAATAAAGAATTGAAATAATTTAATTAAAAAAACAACTGAAATAGTTTAATAATTTATCCTGTAGAAATCTGCCAGATTTAGGACTACATTAGTTCCATATCCGCATCCGCAAAAGTTTCGCTTTGAAAACGTTAGTGTGCACAAATTATTGAAATCGTTTACTAGAATTAACACATCCTTCAGATCTAAAATTACCCAGGACAAGATTTTTATCATGAATTAAGTTTATATAAAATAAAATCAAAACAAAACTATAATACAATAAGTAATCATGTTGTATATTAAAGAGATTTTATATTTGTTTAATTTGCTTTTCATTTTATGAATATTAATTAGAGAATCAATACTGTACAGAAATAGTCTTTTACAACTGCGTACACTTTTACATTTGTGAATTAATAATTTCACACGTCGGTGCTGAAAATGCGATGGAAATTGAACCTTTTATGCTTTTTTGATATTTAATGAAATCGCTGCATATTTTTAGCACGGATTTACAATATTGAGTTTACCAACCGTCTGTTAATGTTGCTATTAAGTATTGAAGTCGCATTTATTTTGCTCCAACTCATTTCGTATAAATTAACATTTTCAATTTTTATTTTTATTTTTAAAAAACAATATGAGAAGTTAAAGCCTATTGAAGATATTTACATTAATCTTTTTATTTATTATACTCTTTATTGTCTTGTGAGTGGCAATTAGTAACTAGTAAGAAAGTCTCTTAGCTACCCTTGATGATAGAAGGTATAGAAACACAAGCAGTGAAGACGCTATGAAGACGGCAGCACCGACCACCAGTGGGACAGTGGCGCCCAATTTTTATATTTTTATGCTATTCCTCGGAACCCTAACATTTTTTCATGATAAAATGTATCCTATATGTTAATCCAGATTTTAAACTGTCTGTGTGACAAATTTCATTCAAATCCGTTGAGCCGTTTTTGCGTCAAGTGTAACAAACATTCAATAGATCCTTAGTAGGACATTGCTTACTTTCGTTTATGTTGTCTAGCGAATTATGAAACAAAATTATTTCTATTATAAGGATAAAAGTAGCAAGCGGACATTCAACGCAGTACATTATTATGAATATGAACAGCCCGTAGCATTGCTCGTCCGTGTGTTCAGAATGATAATGTGTCATTGTTATGTTTTGTCCATCGATGACATAAAACAAATATAACGTGACCTTTTCTGCAAAGGACCGAAAGTGTTGCGGGAAAAGGAAGAGTTAGAGGTCTGAGTAAAATGGTGGGTAAGGTTATTTGTGCGCCTTCGGCCGAGTTTACACGACACGCACTAGTTTTATTACCCTCATGTTTCTAAATGGCCCTCATTTCGTTTCAAACAAATTATTTATATTTTACTACATGGACAGATCGTTTCCCAATCGACTGTTGACCTAAAAAGCATTTGTGTAACGCACTCAAGCGTTGACAAATAATGTCGATGTTATCGATGCGACGCGAATTGTCATACAAACGCTTAAACTATTACTTTCTCATGTTATTACGATTTCATTTAAATTAATGTATGATCCATTTAAATAATTTAAATAAATTATACCGTATAAAATAAAACTTTTAAATTAGTCTCATTACGAATTCCTATTCGTTACTATCAAATTCTATTTTTTTGACAAAGTCCAATTTTATTGTTTTGATTTAAATGTTAAAGTTCAAATTAATACGCAGTTGCCATACGGAAAGACTAATTTACGAATATAAATTATTCCTATTGGTATAATATTTGTGTTGTGGTCGTCGGATACTTAGTAATCTAATAAAAATTTTATGAACCCGGGTTGGTGGGTTTCATGATAGATTCCTCTTGTAAAAAAAAAAGGTTAGCTTTGCAAGTGCAACTCCTTACTGACTGACGGTATTGATACACATTGTGTTCTTGGATTATAGTGACTATCTAAATCAAGCGTACCGTCAGTCTGTTCACCGCACTTTTTAATATAAATAAAATTACAAGTAGCTATAGGTATTCCGTTTTAAATAAAAAGAAAATATTTTATCCCTCAATATTTGGGTCCATGTTTAACTATGTACATATTTACATATCTTGTAGGTAGTCGAATGTTAAAAACATACATAATGTACCTATTACATACATATAAGTAACAAAATACATCACAACCCACACACACCGTTTCCAGTGGACCTCATCCATGTCAATTATATACTTGAGCAAAACGGTTATAAAATGCTTCAATGACAATAAATATCCACTATTAACCGCGGTGCTGTAATTTAAGCGTAATTGATTGTACTTCAAATCGATCCAAAACTTAAAACAATAAGTGAATCATACAATGTTAGGGTGTCCATGAATATTATAAGTTTAATATATTTGTTTTTTGGTGTGGACACAATGTTTTTTCTTACTTTATCCTAATTTCAATAATTTTCACCTCTCTTTTATGTTTTATTGCATTTTTTTATAACAATCTTCCTGTTTTCAGCACGGGATGATAGAAGCGTACAGTCATCTTTATTGACTATATCCGGCTCGAAGGACCATGTAGAAATGTGCCCAAAAAACACAGTGTTTGCTATTTTGTTTATGGAAATTAAAACGAAAATCGACATTTTATATATACCTACGTATTATGACAAATTATGAAAACTCGGAAATTTCATGCCGCCCTAATATGCCATTAAGTTGTTGATTTAGGCGAGTATAGAGCGCAACCAATTATCTTATTAGTGGCCATTTGGCCAATTCATCGCTCGTCACATTATCATATGGTCGATTGATGTTAGAAAGAACCACGTCATTCAAAATGTCTAAAGTATGGAAATTACTAACTGTAGAAAAATTATATTCTATGCATACCAAGCCAACGGATTTTGACACAGTTTTCACTAATGTAAAGAATGTAAGACTAAGGTTTGTGTAATATAAATAGGAAAAAACACTGAATCCGTGCAAAGCCGGGAATTGTAATCTATTTATAAAACTTTATTTTTATTTTTATTTTAATAAAACTTTACTTTAACTTTATATTAAAAACTACTTCTGTAAATATTAAAATTTACAGAATTAAATTAAGAAAGATTTAAAAAATGTATGTCAGAATAAATATTATAAATTTGAAATGTGTATAATACAATTAAATGTAGGAAAAAAGGAAGATGGTTCTGTTTGTGATAGAACATTCTCGATAATTCGTTTATTCCACTATCTGCGGGTCAATATTTTCTCATGAAATCCGACATTTTGTCACACAAAATAACGTGTTTTATCGCTGAACGCTGCCCGCTAAATGTTTTACGGCAATAACAATAAAGAAAAACATAAGCATATTGTCTTCTGTTCCCGTGCGTGTTTTCTTACGAAAAAGAAAGACAATCGCGTCGTTTTTATTAATATTTATCTCTCGTGCGCAAAATATTTCGGCGACCTGGAGTATTTACCAATTACCAAATTAACGAGACACCGGTGAACGTACCGCTACAGCGTTCTGTATTCGCGATGACTCTTATAATGTTTACATTTAAAAATTTCTCTTGTGGATTTCACATTTATTTAAAACTAGCTGACCCGGCGAACTTCGTACTGCCTCAGAGTAAAAACCCGTTCCATGTAAAATGTATGAGAAAATTTTATTTTTATTCACAATTTTTTTTCGTGTATATTTCAGATGTTTTAATAGACTGCTATTCGGGGCGGAGACATTTTAACAAATTAAAGATCATCAAAATAGGTCCAGTCGTTGGTGACTTTCTTTTTTGTAAGTAGGTATATGCAATGATAGTATGTAAGTATATGCAATGATAGTTAGTTAGAACAGAACAAACCATTATATGTAGAAATAAATAGCGACCCGGCTTCGCACAGTGTTGTTGTTGTTTGGATTATCGAGGAAGGCTTTAGGCTATATAACATTTTGAACGCGGACTAAGTCTCGGGCAACAGCTAGTAAATTGTATATAATGTTCATAATTCATGTTCATATTGGAATGGAGTTAGAAATAATAATAACAAGAAAAAAAGCCCAAAAGTTAAAACTGGTAAAAGTTGTCAATGAAGCTTTTTATAGTTAGATGAGCCAGTTGTATTGAGTTTGGTCGATTCACACGAACCATGTGTTTCTGATAATATTTTCATAACGTGCATCGGACGCGGCGCTCACTGACCGTAATGAGTCGAACAAATGCTCCTCTGTTCTCTTCTGTGAATGTTCCGATTGCCATCGCGCCAAACAAAACGGCACGGTCGGTTCTCTCGTGGCCATATTTATATGAATAAAATATTTTTGTGTTACCCTTCTCTCTGAAAATATTTCAATGAAAGCCCTTACAATTTTTATTATAATAGCTAATCTGTATAGTTACATACGAAATTTTGTTTTTATATATATTATTTATAAACCTAAAAAGCAATTTGATGACCCGTTGGATGAGTGGTTGGTTGCTTGCCTTAGCTCTCTGTCTCGGAGTCCCGAGTTCTATTCCTGCCAGGGTCAATATGCCCGTCTGGCGGTAGTAACCCTCTCCTTACAGAAGACCACTTTGAAATAAAAACATGTTTGCGGTAATGTGTTTTGATAAGTTCTGTGATATTACTATGGTCGTTAGCACACTTGCAGGCTTCTTCACAGCGATAAAGATGTTAATATTTTTAAAGATGTTATATTTTTCATTTTTCAAGGCACGAGCTAGTTCTGCATAAATATTGTAAAAAGTAACTCTAAAGATCTCTTTTGCATAGGTGGGGACACATTTGAAGTCCATAGGTAAACCTAAAGAAGTCTATAGGTACTGTCACCCCTTAATTATTTGAAATTTTGCTTTGACCTAATTAGGCAATCGTACTGCTGCATTAACATACAATACTTAGCTTATTTTCTTAATTTATTCATAATCTGTTTATCGAACGATAGAATAGAATACGTATAAAATTGTTAAAGTCAATGCCTGATTTCAATACAAATATTTAAATGTTTGGTTTTTATTCAAATGCTAAACAGTAATAGCGCGCGTCGGGCTCCAATTTAGAAGAACTTTGACCCTCTGTATATTAACATATTTCTTTCCGTATTGAATACACGTACTATAAAACGTGAAGGAAGAATATCATAACTGTTCTAATGAAATATGACCGAAATATGTTTGATATTCAAATGGCAGAGGGGACTTCCGCTGGGAACGAATGAAACGCAGTGAGCTCGCAAGCGAGACGAAGATTCGACGCTCCGAATCTCAATCTCACACACAAATTCATTCGTATTTTACTGCTACAACCGATTCTGTATAATAACACGCTACATTAGTTTCCCATTATGATTCAAGACAATAAAATTTGCTCAATTTTACGATCGCATTAATATTTTTATAAATGGAAGAAATTTCATTGCAATGTGAAATCAGCTAATGTCCATTTGGAGTTAGCAAAAGCCTTTCGCATACAATTATCAGTGCGTATTGCGTGTACTTATCAGTCCTATAGAACGTAAAGGGAGGGGAAACAACTTGCAGCGGAAGACCGCCCGTTCCCAGGGTATCGCTTGCACAAACACCGACCGGACGATGGATAATACCACTTCGATTCCACCGCATAATGCTTGCCCGATCGATATATTTATCGTGTTTTAAACCATTACTTAATCCTAGCTTAGTACCTACTTTCATCTTGAATTACATAAACTGTATAGCAACAATGTTATTAAACGTAAATTTGCCGGCGTCTGTGTTTCCGAGCTCTTATAACCCAAATCTTTCCAAAGTTCGAGTGAATATCTTCTGGGTGAGCTCGCTCCATCATAGGCCTCATTTTCGCTACACGGCTGGATGCTGGCCAAAAGCAAAAAAAATAGCGAAAGATAACTGTTGAGCTGTTGTATAATGGCTTTTCTATAAGATCTGAAAAGTCGCCCGGGCGACTTAGGTGGTATAGCTATCTATTACAAAAGTTAAAGTGTGATTACAAGTTAAGAAGTGATCCACAATTTGAAATCCAGATCTTCACTATGAAGATGAGGACAGTATAGATACTAGATATTATCACTTATTGTTATTACCTACTTAGCATTTAAAAATTATAGATTACATTTACGGTTTATTAATTGAATTTAATATTAAAACTAATAAATACATTATTGATAATACAAATTGAATTTAATATTAAAATTAATAAATACATTATTAAAATATATAAGGAAATCTACAAAACCACAAAATAGATTGAAGGACCCATACTAATAAGTATGTATTATCCCGAAATCCTTATTATTATGGGGAAAATAATGAGTTACTAAATGCAATAAAAATAATAAAGTGGATAATAGTATCGACTGTGCTCATCACTGGGCTTGTTGAATCAGAGTATTTAACAAGGATGTACGAGCTCGTGTCTATCAAGTTACGCGAAATGAAACCACAAAATCAGCGTCAGCCACAAAACAACGGAAGCCACTACCGAGGGTCCCTTTAAGCTCTCACGTATACCTATCTGATGCTTATTAACAAGTGCAATTTAACCGACCGACCTGATTGTTTTTTAGTTTCCTTCCTTTGCTTCTTCTACATTTGTCATTTCATATTCCAACAATTTATCTATATACCTAAATAAAAATAAATCGTCAAATGTTTCGCTAAGCGAAAAACTCGAGAACGGCTAAACTAATTCGGCATACTTTTTTTTTTCAAATATTCATTGTAGTCAGAGGAAAGTTAAATAAAGAGAAAAATTGGAAAAACTAGACATGCGTGCGAAGCCAGGGGTTGCTAGTAGGTAATAAAAAGACCTAAATGTAATTGTACAAATGAAAAAAAAGCTTATATAGGTAGACTAGCTACACGCTCCCGGCTTCGCCCGGGTTCAATATAAGAACTATCATATATTTTAAGTTGGACCAAAATACACGTTAGTTACGAAGTTTTATAATAAAGTAATTTTTATATATGTATACCTGTAGAGATAGTTCATCTGTCCTAGAATCAAACTATGGATAGTCCAACTGGGAATGGGAATTTATATTGCAAACTAAACTATTTTTAAATTAATTCGTAAGAGCGGTGAACTTCAAGTATTTCCTAAATTTAGATAGACTAAGACAAAATACAAAATAATTTAAATAAAATAACATTATCGCACGAATTGTTCATAGAGTAACCACTCAATTGTAAGTTAATCTACATTATAATCAAGAGTGGTTCTTCTATTAAGTTATTTATTTACTTAAAAATAAATTGTCTATAACATATAATTTCCACCCTTTTAGGTAAATATTAAAAAAGACCTCACTTCTGTAGAAAATTGTAAGCCATTATTAATTCTATATTCGTTTTTTTATGACTTCAAATTTGTTACAGTAAAATCTATTAAAAGTATTCGTGCATAAAACAAAATATTCATGGTTCTTAGTTAAAGTGTGGTCGTAAAAGTGGAGATCATTTATGGCATATTTCGGAGGCGAATCGAAACTGGCGCTTTGTATATTGAGGTACACTTCAGTGCAAACAAAATTAAAAAATATTTTTTATTTATTAAGAATTAAGAATATTAATTTTGTATTAGTATTCATTTTGTGATATAAAAAAACACTAAGGTCGGTGTATTTTTTTATAAATTTTACCAGACATTTTTAACGGCCCGACTATATGTATAGCTACCCTTAATAAAATATAAATATCTCAAAAGTATGCTTTTTGCATATACTTAGCAGACTTTTAAAAGTATGTATTAAAATATACTTATGAATATTCAAACGTGTCAATCTTGCAGTGAGACCTGTGTTATTTAACAAATACCTATAATAATTAGGATGATTAATAAATAAATTATTTGTGTTGAAATTAATTTGGCTCAAAGTGTATGTAACGAGTTATAGGTTTCATTTGCGGACGATAGACGACAATTTTCAATTTTCTTGCGCGTGCGTCCCATTTGAATATTTTAATTTGGGGGGCGGCGCGACTATTTCAATTTATTTTATGAGTCTGGCCCCAGAAGGGGTTCGTGCGACGCTCTCACCGCTCCAGATTAGTAAATATTTGATAGCTTTATTACTTACCGTGATATATTTATACACGCTTTTAAATGCTGCCATCGACATTGAGGGATTTATTTGTTTTCAGGGCATCATATTTTCACATCGCACCAACATTACTATTAATGATTATGGAATATCGTTGGTAATTATTCGTCGCGATGAACGTAAATTTTTATTGCTAACACCTTTAAACAGTGTTTTATTGTTTTAGTGTCAACGGTTTTCAACTTTATTAACTAATATTAGTGTTTTTATTGTTTTTGGAAATAAGGAATTCATTCGTGAATGCATGCATTTTACTGTAAAAATAGTAGGTTAGGGAAAACTAAGTTTATTGGAATATTAATGGAAGCTCCTTCGAGCTAGTCTTTTTATTATTCCAGTACAAATGAATACTAATTTTGTTTATCGCTTATTATAAATCTTTGAAGACATAACTACGAGTATAAGTAGATATTTTTTGTAAACTCAAATAAAATTATTAATGTTTTGAGACGTCATTGAAGATAGCTAAGCTAAGTAAGTCATTAAATTTTATCATTCTAAAAGCTTCAATCTAATATCAATCTAGAGATAAACTTGATACTTTTTTTTAATTATGTAGGGGGCTTCGTAAGGCAATGTTCATATTTATAGAACTTGTTGTGATTAGATATTACAATTTTATTTAGTGACAAATAGTGTTATGAAATAAAGTGTATGTATTTTGACTTTGTAGTCTTTGATTTATAAATAGAATGAGTTAATACGTATGCTAATAATTACATTTGAAATATAAATGCACCAACGCTTATAGAGGAGAGGATTGTATCAGAGGTCGAATGAGCGAAGCGCACCGATGCAGAGGGGCGGCTCTGACTGTGTTTAACCTCACACAGCTATGTTTCATCTAATAGAATCGCGAGCTCGTTATCTGCTCAGATTAAAATATTCAGTATTTGAGTGATTTCACGAGCGAATGAGTGGCAAAGGGTTGACTAGTCGCTTCGTCCGCTTTGAACACTTGTGGGGAGAGGCGTACACACGGTCCTATCTATTTTAGGTACAATATATAAGGTAGTTTGATGTCGCCTTGAATTATCTATTTCAATATTATTATTATTTATTATTTTATGCCTATTTCTTTAATTAGTCTTTTTATTTTTAGCAAATCAATACAAATGAGTATTTGTTTTAAAACCACGCAGTTCTAACCACTATAATTTAGTATAAAATATTATAGGTAAGTAAGTAATGAAATGTCATCGTAGAACAATCGTAAACAAATGAATTGTCAATTTTCCCTGGCTTTTTCCGGGGTCTGCCTCCATGAATAATTCCATTTATAGAATGACGTCGACCGCATCAAATATTTCATTCCATGTTTGCATATTTTAAAGTGACACGAATAATGTCCGAATGTATTTTAAAATAGATTCAGTGTTACTTTTTTACATATAGTTTTTAAATTAAATTCCTAGTAACTCAATGATTTGTTTAAAATATAATTAAATGTTTAAAATATAAAGTAAATTTGGAATAAAACAGAAAGTCCGGTTACGGTTTCAAAGTTCTAGGACTAAAAGCTATAAGCAAACTGAGAGGGGTTTTATTGAGGTAAGAGTCGCCACATACAACCCTGTAAAAATAAGCAGTTCAAATTGCTGTGTTTATCCCTTCACAGGTATCTTTTGAAAATTTCCTCTCTAGTAAAAAAAATTGAATAATTGAAAATTAAATAACAAGAGTTTTCAATAGTTCAAAATAATCCTTTTTTAATAGTGGCATAAACATGCAGTCTATCTTAACAGCGATAAAAATCACACATTATGACAATATAGTATTTTTATCGATTTATTCATATGATATGGTGACGGTTTTTGTCATAAGAAGTTCTAAAAATTCTAAACAAAACTTAACAAATCAGACTATCAAACTCATTACATTAACCATTACCATATTTGACCTTACCAGGAATTGAATCTGGCATTGTAAGTTTGTAAGGAATAGAACACTTTAACCGCTCGACCATAGGCTCGTCGAAACGAAAATGTACTTACTTAATGCTTTCCTACACAAATGTATAAGTACAAACAGTATAGGTAATGTGACACAATATGCGGATGCGAGCAGATAAATATTTCACTCCACCCATGCGGAGCTATTTATGAGAGAAATTAGTAATTCACCTGTTGTTGCCATTTATTATAGAGAGCACAATGTGACCAACAACCGAGGCAGCGTCCAGCCGCACCCACCATCATTTGCGCACACCTCACAACTCAATTGTACATTTAAATCATATTGATGTTTGAATACAGTTCCTATAGATTTTTTTTTATTTTATTTTTTTATTTTTTATTAATTTATTCAATAACCTCCGGCACATGCCGCAGCCTGTATTTGCCTTTCATTAATCACTAACATTACATTAATTAACCAACTAACACTATTTTTTATCTATCACTTTTTTTGCTATACTTAAACAATATTCCAAAAATTCTTTCCTATTTCCTATATCTGCGACCCAATTTTACATTTAGGAACCTTCGATAGAAACTATTTTAGTAAAAACCTTGTATGACCTTACCTATTAGTCTTTTGCCTTCAAGGGATATTTGTGTTTTAGGCGAAGGATGTCACAGTACCTAAAGATATTAAATCCCCGCTGTCTCTTCTCAATCTGTGATAGTTTGTGCTTTAGTCCACCAAGCTAGCAAACTGCTTAGCAGTTTCTTACGAAGGCTTTTCTTCGCGGTATGGAAGAAGTAATAATGACTAGGTAAGCCATACATGAAATTGAAAAGATTCTAAGGTTCAGGCCTGATGGTATTTCATAAGCGTTCATCATACTTTTTGTATCTAACCAGAACATAATCAGCTGTAAACGATTTTTAAAACTGATTAACTTGATTAGTTTGTGCACTATTGCCGCGTCATGCTATCCAAATTTGACTAACTACAGTAGCCACAGAGCGTGATTAATTCTGACATTCTCTATCTTATAAAATAAGAAGTCATCTCACGTTTACGCTTAAATATTCGTTTAGACAAGATGAGCTAGTTTTTACAATTTTTATAGTGATCGTTTAGTTCAGTTCGCCCATATAATTCGTGGGAGACGTGACTTAAATTTTTTTTGCTGTCAAAGAGTGCGCGAGAGAAGCGTTCTAGCTGCGTGATTATATTCCGATCAAACAGGTACATTATTGAAATCGGTTTGAGACAGCGTCACGTGCGGCTCTTTTGGACAAAGCATTAATACCAAATTGTCGTCTCGCAACGAAAACGATGACCGATGAAGCAAAAAATGTATCAAAAATAAAATGCGACACGATGCGTCGCGAAATTATTCTTTGCATGGATAATTGAAAGACTAGAGCTATTGTCGGTGGACAGCGGGGCGACAGCGGAACTGCGGAAGCGATACGCACTTCCAATATAATATTTTGTTTGAACTATTTTAAGTGGGCAGCGGAAAACGCGGCGGAAGAAGCGGGTGTCATGAGCGTATCGTGAAACCTGTTTGCGTTTATCGCTCGGAACTCGGAACGAGCGGATATTTTTTTTATTTTCGTCTTGTAGTAGATACTACAAGAAGATAATATTATGTCTCGAAAATTTAATTTCTGCCGTTTTGGAACTAAATAGTTCTTTTATTTACTAACCTTAATGTGGTTAAAAGATTTTTCTTTTGTGAAATTAAATCATTCTTAAAAATAGTTTTTATTTTGGTCACGTCATTCTTAATAAAGTCCAAAGTATAATGAAAAGTATTAATACTCACCTGAGTGTACTCGTAAAACTCTGACGGACACTCTCTTAAATCTTCATAAATATTATTAAATCCTGCGTAAGATATACGGTCTTCAAAAAATTCGAGTGTTTTCGTCCGGCGTGCTCCGCCCTCCACCACAAAAAACAACATTCCGCTGCTTACTTTATTCCGCTCCCGCTTGCCACTCTGCTCACCGAAAATGCAGCCTAAGTAGACTTTTTCAATCCAAAGTAAATATTCCATTTAAGAACTCTTTTGAACGTACAAATACAGTGAAGTCAATTACAGCAATTAAATTTTTATATGTTTAAATGTCATAAATACTTTTATTATTAAGTACAATTTATTGTTGAGGTTAAAATTTAAAAAGAAATAGATACATCAAGAGAAATTTTGTAGAGGCGGGATCCAGTACACATGAGCGAGCCGCGATATCGGCCCGTGTCTAATCGATTACGCTACCGGACATAGCATCCTCTCCACATAAACCATCGGCATGAACACGTGCCAACAAAATTTAACTTTATTACCAAAGCAATAAGGGCCATCGAACATCAGTGAAATCCCCACAGCAAGAGTAGACAATAATGACTTTGCCTTTTTCTCGGATTACTGATACTTAAAAATTTAATTATATTTCTTGGGATATAACATTATCACACGCGTTGGAATCTTTCAATTATAAAATTTAACATCCCTTATCTTAATTAAATTGTTAATAATAAAATTAAATACATTATTTTGCCCATTGAACCCGCGATATTTTAATGGTAGTAAAACAAATCTTCCAAAAAATTGCACCATGCATGTGTGCTGTAAAATTACAACAATAATGCATATATTCCAAATTGAATGCAAAATTAGGTAAGAGTGAATATATTGGCGTAAAGATAAATCCTTATCCTAATAATATTAGTATAAATGCAAAAGCTTCTATTTTTATATGTTTGGATGTGTGTTCTCATAACGCAAAAACGGTTGAACAACTTTAGATGAAATTTGGAACTCAGAGAGTTTATTAAATACCTGGATTAACATATAGGATACTTTTTAAAGCAACGACTTTATAAGTCTTTATAAGTCTCTGAAAAACTGTATGACAATAGTGATAGAGCCTTGTTAATAACCTAAATAGTATGTATCCAATATGTGCATTTAACATCGTGTTAATTAAAAAAAACTACCAACCAAGTAGTTCAAAATGGTGTGGTTTGATAGACAGGTTTAAAGAAGTCAATAACATTATAGAAAAATGTGACTAAATATTGAACTGACTCGCTTTACGAAGAAACGTATGATCCTTCCGAACAATCTTGATACTTAATTTTTAACTTTCAAGGTCATTAAATATTGCTCTTAAGACATATAAATTTGATACATTATAAAATTGATTTACAGTTTCTAATTGATTAGAAACTTTTTTCTTATTAAGATTTGGCAAGCAGGAAGACGATCCACTTGATAGTAGACGGCTACTGTCGCCTATTATTTTAAGCAACTCCTTGCTCAATCATATTAAAATTACAACACAAAACAAATTTGACATTTTTTTATTGTTATTGCAATCGCAGTTTACACTGCATTTACTAAGTTCCACTTTAGTTTTATGTATAGTTTCGTAGTATTCGTAGTATTATTGACAATGAAAAATTGGAGATCAACATCAACATTTATATTTATAAATAAAATATATGTAATAATTATATAATAATTATGTCATTTTGTTGATTTGCATCGCGGGTGTACAGTTTTTTGGAATCAAGTTATCGAATCAAACAAACATGTTTAAGTTAAAATTTTATTTGTATTCCTAATTTGAAAGAAAGAAACAAAATATACTTTAACTAAAAAGGATTCTTTCACATTTTCAGTTTTTCTAAATACATAGGTTATATATATCATAATAAAGCTCAAAATAAAGTGTTTAATTACGTTTATAATTTAAATTTTTTTTAGTAAACAAAAGGATCAAAACTTATCGGTTTATATTGTGTTATTATTAGCTGTTTCAAGTGTTATTATTTTCTGAACTATGGTCATTAAAATTTTTGATTAACATCGTTTGATCCGTGTCGATGAGATGACTGTGCAACTCCCACTTGCATTGTCCTTTTCCTTTGAGCCGTAACTAAATGTTTTGTAACATATTTTTTATCATTCCATACAGATATTAAAATATTATCATGGAAATATCTGGAATGCGTCCAGCTCCTTTAATAACTTCGCTCCGAGTTCATTTTTTGCTTCGGTTTTTATCGCTGTTCACGCTAAATGTCATTATAAATGTTATTATAGCAGTAATTAAAGTGCGAAAACGCCTGTGAACTTGCATTTTTTTGTCAACTTAAATATGAGCGTACTTTGTAGGTGAATATATTATTTTTTGGACCTTGTTTTACTGGAATCACAGTACTCATTAGTTATAGATAGATCATAGTTGACACAGACTATTTCAATATAAATAAAATACAATCTAAAAAAATATATACCTACACAGCAAAAACTACTAAAGCTGAAATTGGTAACATAAGTTTATTTTAAAACGTAAACCTTTGTTACGTGTAATTTCCCCAGCAATAATTTTTCTCCTAATTCTGCTAATCCAAATGATGTTAATATTTTGGTAAATAAAGAATGAACTCAATTGAACCATAATTCGAAAAATACACTTACAAAGCCTGAAACGCTAAGTACCTATAGTAGAATAAAATAGAAGGTAGTATCAGTTTGTTATCGTGTGCGCTCGCGCTTGAAGCAGAGCAGTCACAATCAAAGCCCCACCTCGATAGCACGAGCCGAGTATTGAAACTAGCCATTCGTCATCCATTATTCACGGCCTAAATTGCACAACTTTAGAGCGCCATTTCTAAATGACATCTAAATCTGTTACTGTATTAACATTGTGAATAAAATTCATACAATCAATCTACATAAATGTCCGTGAGCGTCCGTCCATTAGTCAGCTGGAGCACAAAGGGCACACGCTAGCCTCGTAAATCAGGCGCATGTATTGAGACGGCTTGCCCAAATCGCACTCAATAAACCGCCGTGTGCGTCTCGCAGCTCGATCGTGTTATGCCCATACATACAGAACTTTCCACCCATTAACGACCCCTTACGACTGGCATTCATCATTAGACGGAGTCATGATACAGCCTTCAGTCGAAACTATTCATTCGATTGCTCCTAAGTATCATGTTGAAGCCTAAAGTTACAAAAAAAGGAGCCAATTTTTATTCATGTAAAGACATCGATGTTTATCGATGGACCTTTCAAACAAAAAAAATCACTCCCTCAAAATTAATCT
This sequence comes from Synanthedon tipuliformis, assembly GCA_947623395.1. Taxonomy (NCBI): domain Eukaryota; kingdom Metazoa; phylum Arthropoda; class Insecta; order Lepidoptera; family Sesiidae; genus Synanthedon; species Synanthedon tipuliformis. Next base: position 6,180,648 of record OX392408.1, on the reverse strand, counting down.
GATTCGCAAAAATCAGATTGATTTATGTACACGTCAAAATCGGCCGTCATGTTAGGTAGGACTCGTTGGTTGGTCGTGTTGCTTGGCTAGATTAACGAAATTAGTAGAGTCGGTTGTTTACTATTGTAATTTAATGCTTTTGGTTGCTACTTTCGGACAAAATGAAACCAATGTACTCAAGTACACGTGTAATTTTGCGTGGTGTTCTGCCAGGGTTATTTACTATGGAAAAGGCCCACCCATAAACATCGATGTGTAAAGGTCATTAGACAGGTTGACTATCCACTATAGTAAGTGGCTACCTTCGCCTATAATACAAACAACGCCTCATGTGCTGCTAGTGCGCTGCCAATCATAGTAGGACGGTAGGGAAATGGGTAACTGGTATCCCTAACTCAATCTTAGAAACACAATAGCATAGGTACATGCTATTTTTTACGGTGGACTTCTGTAAGGGACTGGAGACTGCCGCCCGACAGGTTGCTCGAATGATTGTGAAACGCAGAGTGCCAGAATACTGTTACTGTTTACTAATAATGGGACACCAGAAAAGACGTAGGGTACCTTTCATCGAGAACGCGGACGAAGTCGCGGGCACCAGCTAGTGAAATATATTCAGTTAATAATACTAATCCAAAAACTTGCAAAGTTAGAAATAACAAATAAAACCTATAAATAAACAAATAATTTTGCTAGCGTCAACATCTAACACTTTGTTAACAGCTTAAATTAGATAATGTGTGCGTACGAATTAGATAATGACTTGGAGTGTGTACGAAGCACACCCTAATGTGTTATTAAGTTATTAAATAATATTACAAGTGAGAGAGTAGAGTCGGCTAGGAGCCCGAGTCGCGGCGCGTGTCGCGGCGGGGGGCTCAGCGGGCGGCGCGCTACTGGGATGCACCGGGCGACCATATCGTGGCGACTAATTGTCCTTGTAGAACCCCTGCCACCGTCTGTGACACCTTACAACGCAATGAAAAATGTGTGCACACAGACCGTTACATTTTAGATAACCTAGCTGACAAATAAACTCTTAGATAACAACTTCCTCCTTGCCACTTTCTGCTCAATGATTTCCGTTTTCAATAATGAAATGAGTTATAGCAACATTAAAAGAGATGTTGAAAAAAAAAACATTTTTCAAAAAGTAAATAAAACTAACCTAACTAACCCTTGCTGAAAAGTACCTATTTGTTAAGAGAATTAAGAGCTTCAATATATCTCATGGAATCTAACAGGTATGTACCTATTAGGTAATGTAGGATTACCTAGCGAACTTGAATACAAGATAATAATATTTCAATGGGTTATCCAGTATCCATGAAACAAAGTTCTGAATTTGAATTTCGCATTCCGATTTCGAGATGCTTTATACCTACCACAGCAACATAAAAAGCTTCTAGGTATATAATAGAACATTTTTAAAGTGAACTTTATGAACACTAAAACATGAAAAACCATGATAATTATCCTTTGTATTAGTGTCGACTGACTGACAGTTATTAATCGACTATAAATGACAGCTATTAATCGACAGCTAAATTATACCATAATATGTTACAATCTGTTACAATATTATGGTATAATTTATTTCAAAATTCCCGTCAAATATTAGTCAAAAATTAATTATTTCCCTAAGCTCTTATGGCTAGACAAAACCAACATAAATCTATAGGGATTATTTCAAGTAAAGTCACGGGTAAAAGCCTAGTAAAATATAAAATAATAAAGTATCGAGTTACATCTCCGTTTAAAAGAGATCTTATCTCATTATCTGTAATATATTGTCGCTGCATCTAAAGCGGGCAGGACTAGATGTGACGATGTTCACTTAAAATCTGAACATATTAAACTAACGACGAAAATAAAATAAAACTGTGTTTATTTACGCATAATAATGGTTTTGGTGAATAAAAATGAGAGGTTTGTACGGATATCGAAATAAAAGAGTAGTATCATAAAGTGGACGGGCCCGGGCCGGGGTTAGATGCCGCTCGGAGATTGTGCCGAGCCCGCTGCGCTCACTATCATTTATATCATTTCATTGCGGCCGTTTACATTTCATTCATAAACCCAATACTACCTTCAGACAAAAAGTTACAATGGATAATATCTGTTACACCTTTGCCCTTCAGACTCTTTAATTAGAACGCATTAGTTACCTACTCTTTAAGTTTTTGCGTGGTGTAATTTTAAATTGCAAAAGGGGTTTGACGTTTTTTGTGAACTGAATTACCGAAAAAAAAGAATCAGCCGAATATTGCAAAATAGTCACATTTTCTCTTTTTTACATATTTAGGTCTGTAGACTGACTGACACTTGATGGTACGTGGCTATCGTCGCCTATAACACAAGCACCGCCACAGGACGATGCAGAATATAGATGAATTAAGGATTCGGGAATTGAGCAGAGATAGAGAAAGCGAAACACAACAGCACCTGTGCAGTTATTTCATGATGTTTTTCTGTAAGGGGTTGGTTACTGCCGCCGGACGGGTTGCTTAATTTATAAATACAAAACGCAATGTGACTATATAACTATTTTATTGATTAAAATAAAATGTAATTAGATTTAAATAAAATGAAATCATTCATTACCAGACAAACCCTCTGGTCTTCGTAGTCTCAACTAAAGGGTAGGTACCTATAAATTTAATAGGGTGTCAGAGTCGGGCTAACACTTACTCACCTTAAAGATACCTGTGTTCCTAAGCATCGAGAGCCACTTATTTGATTAATGCTTGATTGATTGATTGATTGCTTGCCATTCTTTATTATAGATATATTTTTTGACATAATTTCTAATACACTTCGGCGTCTCAAGAACATTGCGACCAATAAAGGCTCAAACGATTGCATTGTATTTTTACTTAGCATATAACTTTGAAGTATCATACAGTATACTAACATAAATAATAATGTAAGCTTAAGGTAATTGTTATTGTACATCAAATAAGCATTTCTTAGTAAAAATATCTAAAAATAGGTAAATACCCGGTATAACTGTGTGACCTTTAGCATATAATGAGTCAAATTGAAAATGAAAATATGAACAAAACGCGCTGTAGATATTGTGAGCAGCCATCGCATTCGTTTAAATATTTCCTTTTCTTATTTTAATAAACCCTTGCCGTGTATGTGTCGCCGAAGCTCGCACGTTGCTCTTTATTTATTGACCTATTAGAGATAACATTAAGATCAAGATGCACGGCCAAGGACCTTTGTTATAAAAATGTCCGCTTCATTATTTAAAAAAAATTAAGGCTAGTCATAGTATGGATACCCTTTAGTAATATTGATTTAAAAATAAAGGTAAAAATCATCTTTCTTGGCAAAATATTATTCAATAGCTTACCTAATATATTGTTCTGTCTGACTTATATTATATGTTTTATGGATAAACAATAATTTTTCCTTTGTACAAAATCATTGTCGAAGGTGGACCTTCCTATACTACAGGTTTACTATTCTACTACCTTACTATTCTCTAATAGTAAGATTTTTATATTTAAAATTACATAATGTAGGCCTAATGTAGAGAAACCATATAGTTTGCTTTTATGTGGAACTAACTATAAAATATTAGCACATTCACCTCGTACCTATATTAATAAAAAACACAATAATATAATATTTATTGGGAGCGCTACTCCTACCAAATTTGTGCCAATATTAACTTGTTATCAGTCTATGTATAGACCATTTCAAACTAATTCTAAAATATGTAAATCAAATCACATTAGATATACTTCGAACTTGTCTTAATATGATTCGAGTTGTCAAACGTTATGCGAAATACCTACGTAGATTTTTAAGTCAAAAAAATATTTACTGAAAACTGAAATAAAGGGTGAAAAATAACGGTGAATACTAAAACTCAAACAAAAATAATTATTTTGGTGAAGAATGTCCACTATTCTTAACTGAATAAACTCTTATACTAATTCGTATCCACATTATTGATGTGGCTGTTCACAGATGGCGGCATCCTCTCGTTATAATTTTTCCCAGATTTTTTAATCCAAGCAGTTTAAATCAATACTCATTATAGCTTTTCAAAGGACCGTCATCACGGGTTTTAATACGAGAACAAAGAACTTGTTTTATGATCTGATATTAAAGGTATTTTAAGTTTATGACTTTGTTGGTTTGACGTATAAAATGAAATGTTTTGTGCAGGTAAAAAAACTTTATTATGTATAAGAACAAACACGGAACATTTCCTGTCTTTGATCATTGTTATCTTTACAAGTCTCATCTCATCTTTACATTTGGGAAGTTTCCTTGAACTGAAAATTCTGCACTTCATGCATCTGTTAGACAACAGCTAGGATTCTTTTGATTGAAAGAATCAATAAAATCGTCACTGTATTCTGAGTCAATTCATAATTTATTTGCGGAATAATCTTCTTTTGTATGAAGAGCAATCAGTGAATCAAACAATCAATATCAAGGAAATTTTTGTGGATTTTCTATTAAAGTTTAATTTTTAAAATAATTTTTAAACTCAATGAATTATGATTAAATCAGGGTTAAGCATCCTTTTATTTTCAAAAATATCTAATTAAAATAAAATTGCTATTAATTAAATTATACTTTTGCTTGTTCATTTGGTAACCCTTAGGTAACACAGTCATATTGAATACTATACTACCCTAATACTAGTAACTAACACTAATACTACCCTAAGAATATATAATAAAATATGTAACATTATAGGTTTTTTTATTTTTATTTTAACCACTTCTAATATTTAAAAATTTAAATAATTCTACAATACCAATGCAAAATATCGATGAAGATAAACGAAATGATTCAAGTAATGAAATTTAATGAGTTAGGAGGGTAAATACCACAGATACGATAGACAAGTTTCTCGCTGTGATTCGTGACTAGTCACCGAAGAGTCGTGCTACGAGCTACAACCTATAGGCAGGATTAAACCAACCAACGGAAGTTAATAACACACTAGGCCTCAACATTAACACCCGTTTATTGCCTGAAATAACCATAAATATGGTAATAAGATATTATGAATAATTTCAACGCAAACATGATGATCGCGATAAGAAACTTGCGCGGCCTCGATCCTTATAACATTACCTGACATATACAATGTGGGGGGTCCTAAAATCGCTATTTTATTGGCGTGACATCCCCGTTGATAAGCTTTCATTTCCCTTCATCATTAGATCGTTATCAACAACTTGATGGCGGAGGTTCTTCCATACGAATGTGAATAAGTAATGTAGCTGTAGGTGTACGAGTACGATGAGAATCACAAACTTTGTTGCTACCGAATTTAAGTGATTTTTACCGAGGAATACGTGAATTAAACCGACACTTTATATTTATTATACATATTATATGAAATATCTTGTCAGTCATACACGAACAGGTACGAATTAGTAGATATAAGAAAGGATTATTTAGTTGCCTAAATAAATATGTAATAAGTACATGTTACATGTTATTTAGGTTAAATAAATACCTAAATAATATTAGTTGTATAAAAAAAATTTTGGGCTATATTAGGTTTACTTACTTATACATGATTTTAAACACTTTTCCGAAAATAGTCAACATCCCTATGTAAAGCAGACAAGAAAATTGCTTTATCAGTTTCGATTACAAATTCCATTCATTTCAAAATTCGAAATGGCTTAGATTTGAAATAGGCATTGATTACTGATTGACATAATTTGTCATCGCTAATAAAGATAGCAGTAGAAATTGTCATTTTGAATTTTCAAAGAAAAACATACCTTATCATTCTAAAACATACAAATAATGTTCAATCTTAGGGTGATAAAACATTTTATTTGTCGAGTATACCACCATATAAAAATTATTTAAACAACCTTTGGATAAACAAATGAAATTGGCATGCAAAATATAATACGCGCTGAATAAAAAGGCATTTCATTTGCAATTCTCCAGCAACATAATGGAGCATTGCCGTAATTACTATTAATTAACTTTAGATTCATGCAGTAGCTCGAAGGCGCTTTATTTTGCATGTTTTTGTAATATTGATTAACTAGAAGTCTTAGTATGGAATTGCAACAAATTAAAAAATAACACATTAATGCACACGAAATGTCTGTAAGATTCTTCGATGCGAATAAAAACAAAATTAAATAAGTTCAAGTTTATAGAAGGGTATGCTAATTAATGTACCTCCTACAATGTAAATGTAGTGCATTTTTTGCGCGCCGATAATACGACGCCCTTATTTATAAATTATAAATTTTAGAATTTATAACATTATCAATAAAATGGGTATACTTCATTGTACATAGAACAAAGATAAAGAGAATTTTAATTAATGATTAAACAGAGTAGCTCTTAAATTAAATTCATTTTTACTCGATACTATCCGTACTAATTATAAATGCGAAAGTTTGTATTGATGTAGGTATAGATGGATGTATTGATGCTTGAAACTCTTTCACGCAAAAACTACTGAACCGATCACTATGAAATTTTGCATACACATTGTCTGGGACACCAGAAAGGACATAGGGTATCTTTCATCCAGTACGCGGACGAAGACGCGGACACCAGCTAGTTATTAAATACACATATAACTAGCGATCCGCCATCGGCTTATTTTATTATTGTCTGTGGGTTTTTAGTGGGTAGAAGTTCCGAACTGCCCATAGTCGGTGGTCTGGTTCGCAGATTTTCCCACTCAAAAAAGCACACTGCGTCTCGCAGTCATTTTGGGCAGCCCATCTGGCGGCAGTAACCACACCCTTACCTTACCCTTACCCTTACCACCGTGAAAGAACAGCATGTGTGCCTTTGTGTTTCAGTAAGTGAGTAAGGGATGTCAGAACCCTTTCCCTATCCCTTACCAATCCCTTATCCTTATCTATAGTCGACAGCGCATTTGCGGACTGTGAAGACAGCGTTTGTGGCGTTGCTTATGTAGGCCTTACCTTAACATAAAAAGAAACTATAGTATGCCCATAGTAAGTAGGTAGGCAGCTATTGATATTAATTCTTGGGGTGATAAAGCAACGGTTCTCCCTCGAATCGTTAATCAGAAACAGCCCCCTACTTTTATTTAAATTCACTGTTTCCAAGCACAATAAGAGCTAATAAAAGTAACGCAATAAATATCCAAGAAAGTTGTTTTAATTTCTCCTTTACACGGAGTAGATTGGCGCAATCGGTAAAACTTCCTTGTTTTTAATTTTCTTTAAAACATTCGTTTGTTTTATATACTTTATTTTCAATGAATGGATAGAAAGAAGCCTTTCTTAACTTCAAAACACTTATCTTTCTCCAAGGATGTAAAGAGTTATTCGTGTAATGTTATTCTGAACCCTAAGTCCAATCGGTGAAGATCCATTATTTTGTAACAATGAAATCATTATCAACTTTTTTAATTGCTAAGTAGAAGGCTAACTTTACCGGGCGCTACGATTGTTTTTTTTTTCTTTTTCGTATTCCATTTTACTCGTAATTCTCTTTTTCCTCATTCAAAGCGAAATGACGGTAATTGTATACCGATTTTGTATCACATTGTTCCACAATACAAATTATGTACTTAAGTATCTACTTTTTCTTCTATATCGTACCATGTCATAAAAATACCAATGATGTAACAGTATACAAAATTTCATATCTGTGAATTTGTGAAATCCTTTCGACAGCTAAGAAATGGGGTGTTAGTCTGGAAACGCTTGAACAGGTCTTTGTAAATTATAGCTAAGAACGATCCCAATCATGTCAGCATTGTTGAAGACACATAGACAGACACAAAGATACGCGGACACACACGTAAAAACTTATAACATCCAGTTTTTGCGTTGGGCGTTAAGAAATAAATCTCATTTTAATTATATACACATTAATCAAATTTAATTCGTTTTAATTATATCACTACACTACCCCGGCTTCGTACGTATGCAATTTTTTATAAATTATATACACAAATCTTCCTAGTTTATAGGTGTTTCCATGAGGGAAAACCGTATTAAAATCCGTTAGGTGGTTGAGAAAAAATTAGCGGAAAAACAGACAGAGGAGATCCAGGAGTAAATGGCCTTTTTTGGCGGTTTCCATTACAATTTATATTTTTAACCTAAAATTATAAGCAAACCCAATACAAATTATTTTTTTATGAAGTAACAAATAATGCTGCTATGTTCTTATCGCTAAATAATCACAAAGTTTTGACTGAGAAGAGGTCGGCAAAGCTAAAAGCTTATCATATTTCCACTAAAACGTAACGGCTCTGCGAAACAATAATCCATGAAAATATATTTCTAAGCAACAACTGTTGATAAAATTGAATGATCGTCCCTCGGGCTGAGACAATGTAATGGCATATCGGAGTCTTAGCTTCGCGATCATGGGAAAATTACCGATCGTCCGACAATCGCGGTGAAGGGTCGGGCGCTGCGCGGATCCAACCTTATCAACGGCGGCCTGCAGCCAAGCCGACCCATTGTGCGGACCCACGGCATATTCTAGCCGTTTTGCAATATTCTATGTCATTCGGCAATCCGCTGCAGATCATAGGAACATGATTTTACATTTCCATTCGTCCCTTAAACTACAGTTATTGTCTTTACCGTTTCAAAAGTTGTTTACAGGTCATTTGTCACTCTTAAAATAGTACATTAGAGACAGTCGGTGAACATAATTTGCCGGCTGCACAAAGCGTATGTCGGCGAATAAATAAAATTATCGATACGACGGCGGTCCATCTCACGTCGCGAGGTATTATGACGCAAAAAATAAAGAATATGAATGATTGCTGTTTAAATTCTTCAAAGCCCTTCTTCGTCTTTGGGTATGCCATAAAAACTGATTCTGTTATGGTTTGCAAAAGCAATTAAGTTATAAAAGTTAGCTGATCTCCACTGTCTCAATAAAATATTCCACTTTTATATTATCATAATGTTTATTGCGGTGTGTACTATTAAATAATTAAAATCAATTTAATTTGTTTACAAAACCAATAAACGTTGATTACTAATTGCCATTTTTTTACAATGATTTTGCGTTGAGTTACTTACCTGTTTTTGTTAGTAATATTAAGCAAGAATTAAGACGAGGATTTACTTTATTTTTTTCGCCTAAAATAAAATTAAAACCAATACAGTGCATAATAGACTATATTTTAAAAAAGTTTGAGTCAGACGATTTAAGAAAAAAATCTGAGAAAAAAATAGCAAATTACTGACCGAAAATAAAAGTTTCGGACAGTAATAAAAGTTTTCAGCTTTATTTTTATCTTAGTTAATTAATTTTTATCTTTAACTTAAGTTCTGGACAAAATTTTTTTTCAGCTACTTTTATTTATATTTTAATTTATTACATAATAATTTAATAAAAACCTTCTCGGTTATCTCCAAGAAGCTACAAGTTTTTTTGTGAGGGTTAGTCCTGAACTACCGAAGAGCTAACATTTATATCTAAGTTAGCTGTTAGGGACTCATACTCATAGTAGAAATGCTCATAAAGCCGCTCTTTTCAACTATTCGTTATCAATCCAAAGCAGTAATCATTCCAATAATCTCAATAACTATAATGTATAAGGTCTTATATACACGATATATAAGACACGTTCCGATCCAAGCAAATAAATCTTCATGGACGGATTACTCAAAGCAGATAACTAAGAGGACGATGTTATGTAAGCATGTTTTATGTATGATTATCGTTCGCAACATGTCCCAAGGGCTAATTAATGTAAGCAGTGCGCACGAGTTAATTAATTGTCGGCAACTCGGGTAGCTCGCATGAAAGATTCATAAAATTCATAACAGAACTAACTAATTATAAAACATGTCCGCGCCTGCGCCACCCGTGGGGAGTCGTTTCACCGTCTACGACGCGGAAAAAACTGAATTTCTTGCAGTTATACCACTCTTTGTAACCGCATTCATAACATATATGATGTGGTTTTTGTCGAAGCTAAATGCGGAATCTATACTTACACATTTCTCTACTTAACGTGATTTAAGTGCGCAGTCGTCATGCAACTTTCAAGCGATAAGTCTTAAAACAATTTATACGAATAATATAAAATGTAACGATAATGTTTAATATGAAAAACTAGCTTTGCTCGCGACTTCGTACGCACTTAGTTCGGATTTTTTTTTTTTAGAAATCCCAAGAAAATTCAAATGCCTTCACTGTAACAAGGTCATTTTTTTATCATGTTCAGGCGGTAGAAAATGATTTCATTTTTTTCATGGTGACTTCATGGTGTCTTTAAACTTCTGTATAGATTATGGAGATATGCGAAAAAAATAATAATAATTTCTGATTCGATATAAATTCGTAAAGAATAAAAATTAAAGACATACAAGCTACGAATAATAATACTCATACAAGTTACTATTTTCAACACTATGCCAGAATATCAAACGAAACAAGAACTTATATTTATATTTATATATCTACATATTATATAAAAATGTTAAGTCGCTTTAAAAACTCGAGAATGGGTAAACCGATTTTAATTTGGTTTTCACACATGGAAAGAGGAATAAACTGGTAAGGTTTGTATATAAAAATTGCACCCCAGGCGAAGCAGGGGTCGCTAGTTATAAGTAAATAAATAATGTTTTCATGGCCTCGTATGCGCAGAAGTTGGTATTGTCTTTGTCTCCTAATTAAATCAATCTCCGGACACCTGAACCAATACTCAAGAGTGCAGTGGTTTTTTCGAGTTAGCTTAAAAGCATAAACAAACATTGATCATCACAACATTCTTATGCATGTGGACATCAGCAGCACCGTCACGTATAAGGAGTTCGTTCAATATTTATAATTAAATTAGTATGCCTAAATTAACGAAATCAATTATTGTTTTTGTTAAGACAAGTTACTTTTGAAGTTGTCCCAGAATTTTGTATTGATGCTCGAGACTTGATTGTGTCGAGTTGTAAACTCGACATTATATATTTAAAATAAATTAAAAATCCGAGTATTAATATACATAAAATAGTTTATATTATATTATATACTATTTATATTATTTAATTTAAAACTATAATCAAATTCGTTCAGTGGTTTATGAGAAGTCAGCGAAGAAACAGACAATTTTTTTTTTACTTATAATTTTTCTCTACATTATTGTTACTCCTATCACAGTGACATAACAGAAAAAAAAGTATTTAAATAGTGTAGGTACATAGCAAAACAATATACCTATGTAAGTAGGTATAGATGAGATAATGTCATTGCTTACTCGGAGGTACAAAAACACGGTTAATTTTCATTTGCATTCAATAAAGGTATGTTTGCTAACCACGTAGACACTATGCTCTTATATATCACAACATGTTGCGTATTTACAACGGTTAAATGTGATGACACCGAAATAATGGAAAGCGATAAGATTGGGCTCAACAGGCAACCGGAATTTTAAGTTTTTAATAGTTTTGAAAACTAAGGTTTTTACTAAAAGTCTCCTATTTATTTTATTATATTACCGCTAGGTTGCATCACTAGCGCTGTCTGTATGTCCCTATGTATGCTTAGATCTTTAAACATAGAGTAAGAATATATTTGATTTCTATCTATTGAGCAGAAAAATTAATAAAATTGTGAATAAAGTTGAATTTCCCATACATTTTGTATGGAACGAGTTTTTATTCTGGGCGAAACGCAGTTCGCCGGGACAGCTAGTAGGTACCTATTTATATAAAAATAACAGGACTGCACTATATATATTTTGTATGTTACTTCGTCAAGAAAGTTGTGTACCAGAACTTTCGATATACTTTCGTTTTATATTTATCGTATTTGCATGAAACGCCGAAGTGTGATCACCAAGATAATCTTTATTGCGTATAGCACAAATTGCTTGCCCTTGTTTCGACGCTTCTCGCCGAAACGACTTAGTGCTTAACCTATCTATGTGAAATAGTACCCACCACAAAAGCATCCGATATCAGATTTCGCATAAATGTATTTATATAAAAATTTTATTAGGTATAATTTGTATAATTTTATACTCATAATTTGTATAGGTACTATAGTTATACTAAGAGCTTGATAGATATAAGAGGATGAATCAAAAAGTTCTATAACGATACCTACCCGATAGGGTAGGTTGAACTTTGAAAATTGGCTTTGGTCTGGATTTGGAAACTAGTGGAAGGTCACACTACGTTTTGCAGTCATTTGGGCAGCCCACCTGGCGGCAGCTATTGTCAGCAGCGCACTTGTAACACCTGCTTGCTTGTGTTATAAGCGACGGTAGCCACCTACAGCCTGCCTGTCGACCTTAAATTAATAAATAAATGAATTAATGTGTATTATATTATTATTACTTTCTTTTTTTAACCATAATATCAATTAACAGTCCAATGACCTTTTTGTCAAAGTTCATGTAAAAAGTCATCAGATATACTTTACCTTATCTGTAATAAGAAGACAAGAAGAACAGCTACGACAACTGCGCCGATGGATTTGAATGACACGGCAGTCACGTACAGCGTCGCAACGCCAATCGGATATGTGTCGAAGCCTTCAGTTTGCAGGCGACGGTGGACGCCGTATATGAAAACTAGTGATGTCGTAGGAGCAAGGGGGAGGGGTGCGGGTGAGTGGTGGCGGCGGGCGTGGGGGCGGGTCGAAGGCGTGCAGTTGCAGGCTGCACCGGGCCCGCCGCTGCACCGCGCGCCGCACGTCACCTCCCGCCGTCGCTTAGATGCACTACGGCTACGTAAACGCCAAATATAACGATTCTTCCAGCATCAACTAACTGCCTCAACAACTACCAATATAGTTGACCAGAACCAACGATAGTCTAATAGCAATGTCTAATATCAATAAATCAAATGTTACAATTTTTACAGAATCTTATTTCATTTAACAAGACAAATGTAAACTCTAATATATTTTATTTTATAAAAAAAAAATTAAAATAATAATAATATTGTTTTATAGCTTACAATAAAAATTGTAATGTGTCATACACGTGGCGCCATCTTCTAGCAGGTAGCGGAACCATGGCTTATACTGATGAATTCGAAAGTTTTTGCAAGATGTGCTTTTCAACTTTTTTTGCTTGTATTTAGTGTATTTTCCTTAAATGACATTTTATTGAAAAAAAAACTACTTAATTTTATTGGAGTGTAACACTTTTTAAATTTTATAGCACTGAAGTACGATTATTAATACAATTTATATAGAAGTTAATGTTAACATCCACGGATATGAAAATAATTTACATGCAAATCGACATTATTACTAAAATGAACATCCTGTCGCAGCGCGATCGATTTGCATATTTTTTTTATAATATCAGGGAATACAACAATAGCGGCTTTTATAGAGCGAACAGAAGGCAATTGTTAGGATTTCCGGTACAAATTTAAATTTATTATTCAAAAATTTAATCAGCACGTCCTCATAATCAACGCTGTATGGAAATTATACGTTTGGGAGACAAAAACATCACATTATCATAACTTGATTGCCATTTTATATTAATTCCGAAATAATTTAGTTACATTACTATGTGTGTAGGTACTGCAGTAAGTCATTATTTCATTATCATCGTAAATACTGCTCCTATTTTGTAAAATATGAATATTTTTTTATAAAAATGTCAAATAATCTGATTGTACACTTAATTCAAAATTCAAATTCAAATTCGAATTCATTTATTTTCAGGTAACTAGACCCATATTTTACATTTTTATACATACCTAGTTATTACAGTACCTACTAAGATATAATATATCTTATTTTTTTGTTAAATAATTTTAATAATAGATGGCTATACTCTTCGTTTCCATAAACCTTAAAGAACTCCTAGCTTTTGCGTAACAGCATAAAAAATTAGGACAAGGGACTTATTTAGCAACTCTTAAATAGGTGAATAATTTGTTACTAACCTAAACACAATAGATTTATTGTTATTTCATATCGTCATTATTCTTTCTTAAAGTTTGCTTAAGATTGAGTCAATCTCGCAACTAATTATGCATTCTATCAATTCGTTTATTGTTTTCACATCTCAAAAATTTTTAATAGCATGTAGGTCGAAGATAGGAGGATCAGTAGATAGGTACCAGTTTTCATTGTAAATGTAAATAGTTCCATAGATATAGTTTACTTTTACCATTTAAAATGTGCTCCGGCGTCACCGACCCGAGTGTGACGGTTAACTTACGTTCAATCCTCAGCAAAAACGCGCCTAAAGAAGTTTTCACCTTAAATTTAATATATGGTGTCTAATAAATAATACAAAAAGCGCTACCACGATTCTAATAATGTAGCTAAACATTGCTTATCTATTTATGGTATATTAATTTTAAAAGATGCGGGACACACTCAATTTGTGTATATTTTTCGTTTTGAATTTTACATTACACATGTTACAAACAGTGTGTTCGTAGAAACGTCATCACGATATTATCGCGGAGCGTCACCTGAGCGGAAATTAGTTGAATAAAACACAAAAACCACATTATCGTTGTCAAATTATAATGGCTTCCTAACAACATGCTACTAGGTGAGGAACTTAATCTATGGCCGTGTGTTTCTATGTTTAACTCAAAAGACTAACAAACTTAGAGGTACTTGAAATTTTTTTACACTAAGCTGTTTTAACTGTTTTATATGTGTTTTTTTATACTATTTTTCATAAACCTTAAAAAAAATCCGTAAAACTACTCTAAATAATGTGAGCAGACTTACAGATATACACAATTTGTATGTAAATTAACTTGTAAATAATAGAATAGGTCATACTATTTATACATAACATTTAATCTGACAATATTTTAAAAAAAACTATTTACAAATATTTTGTAATTGAGTAATAATACAAGTAAGTACATAAAATCATAATAGTATTTTTTAATCCACTTAAAACAATTTCAGTGCGTAGGCTAGAAGCTTAGACACGTGCGTTAATAATGATGGAACGCAGAAAAATGCTCACCAGAAGTCCAGATGTTTCAAAGCGAAATAATTTTTCAAACTAAAAAATAAGTTTATTTGAAATACAGTAATCACGTAATATATAAACAAACGAGTCTGAATAAACATACATGCAGGTAAATCAGAATGGTAAATGACTAACTGTAATATAAATATCTAAAATAGCAAAACTAGGAACAGATACCAGCATGAAACAATCTTTCATTTGCTTCCACAAAGCTCAACATTTTAAAATGAATCCAGCGGAGATCGTAAAATATTCGATAAACAGGGCGGGTGTGTTTGCTTTCGCCGTGTTTAACATTGCTATTAAACAGTCGTGAAATGGACAGAAATAATCGTTGTCGGCTCGATCCGTTATATAGCGTCATTCGTATGACGCTTGCGTCCTCGTAACACGCCCTCCATTGTCGTGCAACAGTTTTTGCATTTTCTTAGCGCAACATCCTTAATTCCCACAAAACGGCTTCATTACAACCGCGCAAACTGTATATTTGTATAAAATTAATTACTTTGTAAATGGCTATTGTGGAATCACTTGTTTATTCCGCATGCAGAATTGGGAATGTCGCGGCAAGGATCGCAAGGCAGAGTGCGGTGTGACGGGCTGTACGCGTGCGATTCGCTTGCGCACCAGACGGCTTTGTTTTTGCGAGTCGCGGCGCGCGACTGCGCCTCGACCGGACTCTTGTACTCCGTCCTTTATAAGAACTAGATCGGGACTAACTTCAACTAATGTCACCCATTTTGAGATATTATTGATATGTTGTTACTCATAATAATGCTGATATTTCTCGGTGGTGGTCTTCTGTAAGAGTGTGGTTTTACTGCCGCCAGACGGACTGCCCAGTTTTTGAGGACACGCTGTACGAGCGAGTGAAGTCAGTAGGTAGTATTTGGAAGAATTTGTTTTCTCAACTTACTATAATGGTAATAACGCAAGACATTCGTGACACTTAATGAACTCGCCAAAATAATAAAACATACGCCAGCAATTCCAATATTTTAGAAAAACCTTTATAGATAGTTGCTTTTGACAACCCAATTTTAAATGTAGGTACATTTACATGTACAATAAATGTGTTAGGTTTCATTAATTTAAAAGTATTTTATTTGAATTTTACTACATTTTGGATTATTATAAAAGCACTTTATTTGATACTGGCAAACCTGAACCGGATATTTCCGCTTGTCTATGGAGAAAAAGAAAACACACGTGCTCGGCGGGAAGTGTGCAATCGGGGAGCGGCATTCTGGTTTAGGCTGTCAACGTGGAAGCTTATGGCTTCTGGAAAAGATGCTTAAGGCAGTCAGAGTTTATATATGTATTGCTGCTCTTGTATTTTATATATATAGTTCCTGTGAAGTATAATAATAAACTATATGGAAGATACACGCCTACCTTCATTGCCAACACCCACCTGCTGAGTAGTAATCCAACATTTCAGAAGTGGAAAAACAATTAAAACGTAAGTACTCGCCCAAAATTATATGTAACCTGCAGATATATTGTTGCCGATGTTATAAAGTTCTTGGTTTAAAATTTAACTTTATATATAGCTCGTAAATTTCTATTTTTACCAATGTGTGTTGCTCATATCGTTGGTTTATTAATAATTTAATATACAAGCAAATGCCAAACGAGTTTAACGCGATTGACGCGGACAGTTCGACAAATCGAACAAGTTTATTGTAATATCAAGATAATGCAATAATTAATTATACTAGTAAGTGTTGTATTGTAACGATTACAGTATCTTTCTAGTTGTATAACTACCCGTCTAGTTTCTCTTTCTTTAATTGTTTTATTTTATTACTATTGTGGCATAATAACAACGAAATGTGTAAAAAAAAAAGAACGCTACATCAATCACATACTTAATGTTAATATTCTGATAGCATCAAGAATATTTATCAAATGATATTCAAAAATGCAAATATTTACTTTTTCCTTTAAGCGGTTTGTGCTGTAGTGGGTATCTATCGAAATCGCAAAACGATCCGCTGGAATGAGAGTTGTTTTAGGATAAAAAGAAGGTTGTCAAACTACCTCTTTTAAAAATATCCGTACTAATATTATAAATGCGTGGATGTGTGGATGTTTGTGAGTTTCACGCAAAAACTTCTGAATAGATTTCAAGAATGGATTTCAATGAAATTTTGCGTACACTTTGTCTGGGACACCAGAAAGGACATAGGGGCATATTTCATAAAGTTACGTGGGCGAATTCGCATGCAGCAGCTAGTACATGTATATATATGAAGAACTAAAATAATGAACACATCCTCGACGATTTTAAGTAACTGTTATTCAAATATAAATAATTTCAGAGATAATCTTATACTTAATCATAGATACTTGTCAAAGTTAATTAATTGTACTTTGTAGACCGTTGAGTTCACTAAAGATTCTATCCATGCTTTATTCCTTTCAATAAAATAAAAAAAAAACTATTTCAAGATTCTAAAGTCTTTTCCTTTTTCGTGAGATTTTCAGACAATGGCTCTGTCGACGGTGCGACGAAGGCTTGCGACTCAGAGGCGGAGAGAGCGACTATGATTGCTGGAGGAAGGAGTACCACGGGACCGGTAGCGCGACGGAAGGCGTCAGCAGCGTGCTGGGGAACACCTCCGTGGCTCGGCGTGACTCTTAGCAAGCGCCGGCGCCGGCGCACATCATGGTGGCAGCCGCGAGTCAGGCCCCACCACAAGACATAACACAGAAGGAAGGGACTCCGCGAGTGTCGATCGACGTTCTAAGAGAGGTCATGTACTCCTTACCTTTCTTTTAAAGATACCGTTGCAATAATTAAGTCTATTAAAAACGTCTTACCGTCTAAACCGCTAACCTAGAATTTTTAGTAATAGATCATAAAAACATTATCCCAGAATTGAATCCATCTAGAAAACATCACCTTATAGAAGGCCTTAATACTGCTTTATTCACATGGGATGGGTGACAAGCTAAATTTGTTAATGCGTTACCTATAGAATAATAGCAATGCCGCCAGCATTTTGGGCACCTTTCCGTCTACCGAAGGCTTATTAGATTTAAATTACTTTTTGAAAATAGTTAGTTAATTTTTAAAGTTTTTATATTATTATAGTGATTAAATTTATTGTAGTTCTTAGATAAGTAGTTATATATAATAAACTTTTGTTCTGTAAATAATTTAAATACTTGTAAACTAAATGTTTTCTATATGTCTATGTATATTTCTATTCTAAATGTAGATATATATACAAATTAATGATTATTAATGGTAATCAGAATGATTAAATTAAATATAGCTGTATAGTTTTCAAGAGTACAAACATTAAAGTTGTAACGTAGAATAATATTATGGACAATTATTGGAAGGGATGCTGTAGCGTAAAAGTAAGCTCTAGGGATCTATTGTAATCTACACTTTAAAAAATAAGTAGATAAACATTAGCGCTATCCACGAAATTGCATAAACCGAGGGATCGTAGTTAGGACAAAGCGGTCAAGTACATTAATGTTGCTTGAGAACTCTATATGTTAGGTTGTGTTCCGTTAATAAGGTATAACAAAGAATCCTCCGACAATTCTCATGGCCTAGAGATAGGAACGTAAGTTTAAGTAAACGTAAATGATTAAAATTAGTTTGACGGTAAATTCTACAGGGAGGAAGGACACATATTTTCTCGGTGTCCTGTGCTTGTAGTAATTGTCAGTAGGTAGGACCAGAATTGTGGAAGTATGTAAGGGTCAGACACTGGATCGGCAAATGCTAGTACTGAGCCTGGCCTATCTTTAAACAGGTGTCAAATTCATAAAACCTAGTAAAAAAAAAAAAAAAAGAGTCAAATCAAAATATTTAATTATCACGAAAGTTTTTCTAAGAAACTCTTATGTTATAATATCTTATGATTCTTTATATGTTATAATATAAAGAAAGCTTATAATGCCTACAAAAAAAAAAAAAAAAAAAACATAACCTTTAATTTACTCAGGACACTATTCTTTTTGTCATCTTGAGAATAATAGAAATTACAACTGCTCCAATTCAAAGTTCAAAGTTTATACAATAAACATAGTATGACCTCAGAATCCCTTTAAATCCAGGCATCATTATTGCTTGAATAATCAAGGATTTTATAATAGTTTTTAAAAGGAATTTGGTGGTGCATTACTTCTAAATTTATTTATAGGTGAAGCTGTGATTATCTCGGGTAGTTAATTATAAAACTACTACACATACAAAAGAGTTAGTTAGTTACTTATCTTCTGGAGACGAATTTTATTGATGTTGAGTATGTTACTATAAATTATAAATTGACTATATTTTATGCGTATAAAGGAAGTTTTCTAAAAATATATTGCCAAGTCACAGTTAAAATCTATATCTGGTCGATAGATGGCTTTGATGATCCTTTATGTAGAACGGAATGTCCTCAGCATTATACTAAGAAGAGGAAAGCTATAACATGTTATATTGTGATCGACCAATGGCATACTGCCCTTACAGATCCTATCATGAACGAGAGAATGTCCGTACCATGATAGAGGGGATATTACAAGCCGGTATCATTAGGGAATTTATTTATAACTACGCCGAACCGAATTATATTTATAAGAGAGAATGACAGCGGAATTAGACTTTGTGTTCAACGTCGTGTTAAGGAATTCAATAACTATAAAGAATATATGTATCTGTTAGGAAAGCGACAATCTTAGATCCTTTGTAAAGTCAAAGACAGGTCATACATACTCACATACTGACTACTCTGACTACCGTGGACTCGTTTACGAAGTCTCTGTATATTAGGCTTCTCGTACGAACACTCAGAATGTAATAAAAGTATTACAAAATATATTTGATATGTTTCGGTTAGCCGAACGAATCATTAGTAACCGGGGCTTAAACTTTTTTTTCTCATGTTTTTCGAAGGTTCTCTTTGGATCGAGGCATTAAACATGATTATTTTATATACAGTGGCCAATACGAAATTCCATTGGCAAGTAAGATATGATAGAATGATCCTCGACTAACTGACAGCGCAGAGCCCTGGAAATTATGACAAGGAATTGGATCGGGAAATAAGCAAATCGATCGATTGGATCGGTAGTCGGGTCGATAAGACTCAAGACGAACAGAAACGTTACGATCAAGGCAGGGTTACGCCATAAAAATGGCGACTTGGTTATATAATTAAAGTAGTGTTCCAAAATATTTGCCTGATCACTAAACTCATGCATTAATACGAGAGACTATTTAGAGTAGCGAATGTTTTGGGTAACGACCGTTATTTAAAGTTACCCCAATCGCCGGGCATGTAGGGATGAAGAACACTACCGTGTCACACCGATCTACCGTATCTTAGGATACATGAAGTACGCGTAACAAAGCTTGGTCGAATTATTGGGGTCCTTATTATATAGTATACTATCATTTATATCTTCATTTATGTTTTTTCTTATTAATTATTAATATGGCACTTGCACGTATCTATAATACGTAAATCATATTTTGAGAGTTTTGTAATTGCCCAATGTTTATCCTAACGTGAAAGAGATCGACATTACAAGCCATTACTTTCTGAAGGAAAACTAACAGTCCTTTATAGAAGACTGCAAATCATAGTAATACATTACTTTTACACTTATAATCGACTATTTCGTAGTAAATAGTTTTTTTTTTCCAATCACAAACTAATAAAACCTGTTTCCCGTACTTATTAAAATAAAATACAAGTGATAGCCGAACAAAGACAAATTCGGCGCGTTACACGATTTGTATGGGATTCTATGTTGCTTCAAAACTAAAACAGGTTAAATGAAGAGATACATGCAGTATTACATTTAGAAAAAAAAAGGAAAAAAAAAAGAAAGAAGCCTTTTGTAATGATAGCAGAGACCCATTCACCTAAAAAGTTAACTTCTCCAGATATGAGGGAAACAAGGAAATTTCCTTCTAAGTAGTTTTTCTCAAATTTGTATTTTTGAATTGCGTGAGAATGGTATGACTCGGCAGAACAGGCGGAAGGTCACTGTTGTTACGGACAGAAAGCGTCAGTAGATTCACATAAAATTTTATAGCGTGGGGTCCCAGCGCTCGCCAACTTTTCAAAGAGCTTTCAAAAAGGCTTATCGACACCACTGGTGACCGACAAGCTGATAATTGTCCATAAAAATTATTATGAATTGTATATTTATGTTATATGATATCGATATGGGTCTATGATATTACCGAGTGATGATAGTGTTGTTGATGACAGATCCTATTATGCAAACAACGTTGATGGTTATGAAAATTAGTTACTACAAATGTATTTAAGGAAAGATTTATTTATTTATGTGAAAAAGCTTACCAACTAAAGACATAGTTGATCACAACATACACCATTCACAGGAGGGAACATCACTAGTATGAATTTAAACTATAGGAAAGCACAAAGAAATTTAAATTATTTGAGATTAATTAAATTATAAATGAAAGAATCATCAATGTTAATGAGATCAAAAATACCTAGAACAGCTTACATGTTATTATCTATGATCAATCAATGATTAAAATATACAAATGACACAAATTTGGATATTTTGAAATAATTTTATCTGTTTATTTTTATATATATTAGAAAGCCATCACAGTATACAACAATTCATACACTTACACACATTCAAAACACTATTTTATAATATCGTATACTCCACTTATAGGCTAACTCAGCATGCATAAAAAAAAAACAAGCACAAAAGACATTTTCTGTTTCCTTAACAAAATAAAAGTAATGGAAAGGAAACTAATAAATCAAACTATACAAAAGAATAATAGTAAGAATAATAATAATATAATAGTAATATATACACTTTAAAAACGACTATCAAGCAGTACTCGAATAATGATTATATGGATGAGTATATCTATGAGAAGGAAGGGGTTCATAGATAGCTCATATTTTCGGATAGGATTGTTGGTGAGGAGGAATAGTTCAGCAACGATCTTATATATTCTGGATGAGTATATATCTATGAGAAGGAAGGGTTCATAGATAGCTCATATTTTCGGATGAGTATATATCTATGAGAAGGAAGGGTTCATAGATAGCTCATATTTTCGGATGAGTATATCCATGGGAAGGATAGCTCATATTTTCGGATAGGGTTGTTGGTGAGAAGGAATAGTTCAGCAACGATCTTATATATTCTGGATGAGTATATATCTATGAGAAGGAAGGGTTCATAGATAGCTCATATTTTCGGATGAGTATATATCTATGAGAAGGAAGGGTTCATAGATAGCTCATATTTTCGGATGAGTATATCCATGGGAAGGATAGCTCATATTTTCGGATAGGGTTGTTGGTGAGAAGGAATAGTTCACCAACGATCTTATATATTCTGGATGAGTATATCCATGGGAAGGATAGCTCATATTTTTGGATAGGGTTGTTGGTGAGAAGGAATAGTTCACCAACGATCTTATATAATCTGGATGAGTATATCCATGGGAAGGATAGCTCATATTTTTGGATACACGGATACACACACACAACCATACTCATGTTAACTAACTAGCTATGTTCTGTAAGCTAAGCTTAGTGATTGCAATTAAAATGTTTTCAAACTGTTAGTTAATAGTTTATTTGAAATATTCATGCAATAAATATTTTTCATTTCCATTTTTATATATTCTGGATGAGTATATCTATGAGAAGGAAGGGTTCATAGATAGCTCGTACTTTTGAATGGGATTGTTGGTGAAAAGGAATGGTTCAACGACGATCCTATATATTTTGGATGAGTAGATATATCTGTGAGAAGGAAGGGTTCATAGATAGCTCATATTAAGTATTGGTTATTCTGCGAGAAACTAACTATAACTCTCAAGACATAATAATGTTATAAATTATAACTGTCTGTATGTAATTCATGTATGAATAGAAATTTACAATTAAGTATAGTATTGACGAATTTCTGCATTTTAAATGACATTTAAACAGTTCTGTTTTTGTTTTCGGGTGTAAATTTTTATCTTTTCATAACAGTGTAGCTATGTAATGGGTTAACAAGTAATGTAGTGGCAAATAATTATTATTGGCATCCCACTATTCTTAATATTGTAATCACGTTGTTAATGTTTTTGTATGCCTTGATATATAGGCGTAACATGATGTTCATTTTAACTTCTTTGAAACACCTTAACTGGCATGTTTTAGGCAAACAAAGTGGATTATTATTTACTCTTAGGCAATAATTTCCTACCTTTGTGAAATAGGTACTTGATACAAACGTCTCTTTGTTATTGTTATTTTTTTTGTCTTTATGATGTATTCTTTTTGGTTATGTATAAAATGGTTATTAATCGCCTCTGTACAGAATTAGTTTACCAATTCGGGGAAAAAAATGTTGTCTGCACTGTTACCGTGACTTATGTATGCTAATCATTTTTTTTTTTTAAATTTTACTAAATATGGTCTAATTATTTGTTACCCATTGACGTAATTGACAAGTTAAGTCAGAGTGCACCCGCAAATTTCTGTCACGACTCGAGCACGAGTGTTAGGTTATGTATTAGGGACATTCTAACTGCGTGCATGGGGACATGCACGGAGTCAGGATGGTCGAGTGTTAGGTTTCATTAATTTAAAAGTATTTTATTTGAATTTTACTACATTTTGGATTATTATAAAAGCACTTTATTTGATACTGGCAAACCTGAACCGGATATTTCCGCTTGTCTATGGAGAAAAAGAAAACACACGTGCTCGGCGGGAAGTGTGCAATCGGGGAGCGGCATTCTGGTTTAGGCTGTCAACGTGGAAGCTTATGGCTTCTGGAAAAGATGCTTAAGGCAGTCAGAGTTTATATATGTATTGCTGCTCTTGTATTTTATATATATAGTTCCTGTGAAGTATAATAATAAACTATATGGAAGATACACGCCTACCTTCATTGCCAACACCCACCTGCTGAGTAGTAATCCAACAAATGTACCAGGATATTTACATGGAAAAACGTTTGTGTCTTTAAGTCAGTAATTACAAGAATTCAACCAGAAAAATGTCACAATTATGTCAAGTCTGCACATTTATGACAAGTTGACGGTCCACTTTCAACGATATCCCACGATTGGGATTCAATCGTGGGATATCGTTGAGAGTGGTCGTGTTCGTGTGCTCTGATATTTCTCTGATGTGTTTTTGCAATTGTCTTATCTCTTTAAAGTTCGTTTATCGCTTTACTCGCGTGCAGTTTGAATGAGTGGAGCGGTCCCCGAATGGGACAGCTGCGTATTTCTAAATAAAAAAAGTTAGCAAATTCAAGTTGGGGGCGGAGCCGGCGAGTCCGGATTGGATCTCGGGTTGTTTGGAGCTCGAGCCGCCGTAGCGGGCAATCAGCCACGGTGTATCTGAAAGCGCTTAGTGAAACTAGCTATATTATTGATCAAGTTGTTGTGCAGGAAATTTCTTTCTTTCTTTTGGTAATAATATAAAAAATTTCCATCAAGATTGACATAATAGTTTCATAATTTACTACTTATTTTAAGAATGCCAAAATTAAGGCGCACACCTCCGCGGACTTCTGTCTACGATCTCGACAAATCGCAATCTGATCCAGAAGTTTCAATGGAGTCCAGGGACCAAGAAGAAAGAAACGTAAATACTCTTCCACGATATAAGAAATCGAACTACTCGGCGGAAACGCAGTTTCAAAATTTTAGAAAGGAGATGTTGGCGGTCTTGGCGGACATGAAAGCTAGCCAAGAAACTTTATTTGATAGAATAGCGGCAGATCATAAGTCAGTATCTTCAAAATTAATGACTGAAATTGCGGACTTAAAGACTCAGAATCGTTTAATACAGAACACTAACACGGAAATAGAAAGGTCTATGGCGTTTCTTAGTAAACAATTTGAAGACACCAAAAATGAACTAGCGGCACTGAAAAAAGATCGTGAGGTCCATAAGGAAATTATTCAAGGTCTGGAAAGGAAAGTTCAAGATCTACAGCAAGGATCCCGTTCATCTGTCATTGAGATGCGCAATGTTCCACCATTGGACAAGGAAACCACAGCCGACTTGACACGAATTGTGAGCCATATGTGCAAAGAAATAAATACTATTGATATATCAGAAAACCAAATCCGCGATATTTACCGTCTCCCGGGTAAACCCAACGTAAATCGCACTATTATTGTAGAATTTAGCTCAGTATCTGCTAAAAACTCCGTGCTGTCATCTGTACGAGCCTACCAAAATAAAAAACCCAAAGAGGAAAGGTTGAACACCAAACATGTAGGAATACCAGGAGAACCACGCCCTATTTATATAGCGGAACATTTGACAGGCACTACGAGAAAACTTTACTACCTTGCTCGTGAATTCACAAAACAGCACACATACAAATTTTGCTGGGTAACAAATGGAAATATCTTTCTACGCAAGGCCGAGGGAGCGAAACATATTTTGGTTAAGTCCGAGCGCACCTTAGTGGATCTAGAACGAGAACAGTGACTAACTTGCCAATGCGAAAAATATCACGTTTTTATTTTATCTTTGTTCTTTGTAGACTTTTTTACTTACTTTTTTGAAAAAAATACTATTTTTTGTTTTGTTGATAACACATTCATCATCGCAATAATAATTTTTTTCTACCTCTGTGTAACACATGCCGTACATACCACACATATACATATACCCACCTTAATAAATTATTGCAGAACCATGTTATCTATTATACTAAATCACGTTATACATTTTAATATACCCACATTGATAAATTATTACTGCTTTAGGGTGGTGTTAATTATATTATCACATGTCTTATTATTACATTGTCTTTCTAATATACCTACATTTATAAAGTATCAAAGTATTATTCGTTTTACAGTATTATCTATCATAGTGCACACACATATAATATATTTTAATATATCTACATTGGTGAATTATTGCAGTAATAAGTTATTAATATCTTATATATTAAAACCGGACATACATTCTAATATATCTATATATACAGTAGTAAAACATTATAGTATTATTAGGATTAAAATATTAACTATTATTATATTAACACACGTTATACATTTTAATATACCTACCTTAATAAATTATTACAGATTTGTTTTAAGTTTTAGACTAACAGACGCCATACATTTTAATATACCCACGTTAACTAAATATTACAGTACTATGTTATTTATTATAATAATAATATTATATGATACTAGCTGTGAGCCCAACAAAGAATACTATTTACTTATAAAATTCCTAAATTCCCCTTATGAAATACTTTTTAATATTCTACCATTTTATACTCAAATTAATTTAATGGTGTTCATTTTTTCTGGTTATTTTATATTTTACCAATGGCTTCTATCAATTCCATAAGTTCGGAAATTGATGCTGTCAATGTTGGTCCTTCACAGCTTTGTGCACCTGAAGAATCAAAGAAATTTATAAGTATTAACAAGAATTCAATCCGGATTCTCCACATGAATATTCGCAGTGTCAATAAGAACTTTGATGGCCTCTGTACTCTTATGTCTCAGATAGATCTAGGTTGCGATGTCATTGTTCTCACAGAATGTTGGTTGAGTAAGGTGCAGAGCCTTCCAGTCCTCGATGGTTTTCACTCTTTTGCCACGAGGGATTTTTCGAATCAGAACGATGGTATTATTGTTTATTTTAAGTCAAACTTAGATTTTAAAATCCAGGAACCTTCATTCTGCTGTGGAAATTGTTTAACCTGTTTTGTGGGTGGTAGTTTAGCAATAGTGACCGTTTATCGCTCTCCATCCTACTCCAGCAAGGAACACATGGACAAATTCCTTAATAGCCTCGACACAGTTTTCAATTCTCTCTCCAATTGTCCTAACATTCTTCTCATCGGAGATTTAAATATTGATATTAAGGAAGGTAATAACGATAATCGTTCTAATGAATATCTCATAATGAATGCCTCTCACGGGCTCCTACCGGCACATCTTATTCCCACCAGAGAAAATAACTGCTTGGATCATGTCTTAATTAAAACCAAATTCAAAGTAACTACTTTAGTTCTTAATTCTCATTTTACTGATCATATGCCATTATTGGTTTCGCTTGAACTGAGAGGTTGTTCTTTTAATGCCCAAAACAAGGTTTCCCGAATTAATTTAAAACAAATTGCTAATGAAATAAACGACACGGACTTTTCCCAAATTTTGAGTCAAACTGATCCTAACCTTGCTACTGATGATTTCGTGGAAGTACTGTCTACAATTATCTCCAAACACACACAATTGGCTGCATTATCTAGAAGAAAAAGGAACTTAAAGCCTTGGATTACGCCTGGCCTCCTTAGATGTATCCGTAACCGAGACCGACTTCATTTAAAATCTAAATTAATCACTAGTACCCCTGTTGACATTATTACATATACTCGCTATCGAAATTTTTGTAACAATCTACTTCGGAAATTGAAAAGACAATATGAAAAGAACGAGCTACTCAAGGCCAGGGGTAATTCCAGAGCAACATGGAATGTAATAAAAAACATAATTAATTTCAATAAACCTGAAGCTCCTCCCACTGAATTACTTAAATTTCACAATGATCCCAAAACTTCTCTTAATGCAGTAAATAAGTATTTTGTGGAGATTGGAAGGAAGTTAGTGTCCAACATTACACCTTGTCAAGTACCGATGTTTACTAATTTCAGTAAACTAAGTAGTTCGCCTAATTCTATGGCTCTTTTGGAGGTAGAGGTCGGAGAAGTTGAGGCTCTTATTATGAATATAAAATCGGATTGTGCTGTGGGCTGGGATGGTATATCGGGTAATGTCCTAAAGTTATGTCGTCAGAAGTTAAGTCCTGTCATTAGTCATATTTGTAATAGATCTATCCAAACTGGAATCTTTCCTCGGGCTATGAAAAAAGCTATCGTCCATCCTATTCACAAGGGAGGGGATAGGGAGAATCTCAGTAACTACCGGCCTATCTCCATTCTGCCACATATTTCCAAAATTCTAGAGAGGGTTCTGAATAATTCTTTGACCACCTTTTTGAACCAATATGATCTCCTCTCTAAGAATCAATACGGGTTTAGAGCGGGTTCGTCAACAGAAGATTCTGTCGCGGATCTTGTAGAGTCGGCAGTTCGGAATTTGGATAGGGGGGAGAAATGTCTAGCTATATTTCTCGATTTATCTAAGGCCTTCGATACTGTTCATATTCCCACTCTCATTTCAAAGTTACAATTTGTGGGCGTCAGGGGTATTGTTTTAGATATTTTTAAAAGTTACCTGTCTGAAAGATGTCAGAGCGTAAAAGTAAATAACTTGCTCAGTGATACTGAAATTATATCTTACGGTGTTCCACAAGGATCTATACTTGGCCCGACATTGTTCCTCATTTATATTAATGAATTATGCACTTTGGACATCCCTTTTTGTGAAATCTTTACCTACGCAGACGATACAGCACTTTTGATCCATGGGTCTAGTTGGGATATTGCAAAAGTAAATGCTGAGGGGGCAATGAGGATCGTGAGAAGTTGGCTATCTGCGAACCTCTTGAGTGTAAATGTGGATAAGACAAAATTCATTCCTTTCAGTATTAGATCCACCACGAGGCCGCAGTCTGATTACACTGTTGATACTCAGATTGGTGACACAACTATAAATACACATGGATCTTCGTTGCAGTCCTTGACAAGAGCTTCCAGCTTACGATATCTGGGAATCATAATAGACGAACACCTAAATTGGCACTCCCAAATAGAAGCTCTCACCTCACGAGTCAGACGCCTCATCTTCATTTTTAAAAGTCTTCGTGGTTCTGCAGACATTGGCTCTCTAAAAATGGTCTACACCTCACTTTGCCAGTCTGTAGTGACCTATTGTATACCCATTTGGGGTGGGGCAGACAAGACTTCGCTTCTGAGGCTGGAGAGGGCTCAGAGGGCTGTTTTAAAGGTCATGCTTCGCAAACCCATTAGATTCCCTACTAGCGAATTATACAGTGTTGTAGAACTTCTAGCCGTCAGACAGCTTTTTGTGCTGCGTTCCTTGTTACGAAAACACCCGACTGTTCTACCCATAAATGTACCAGACAATACTAGAAGACCGAAGGCAATCTGCACGAAGGTGGTCTGCAAGACTTTCTTTGCCTCCCGGCATCACAATGCCCTGAGCTCTGAACTATATAATTATATTGATAAAATTTTAAAAATTAGTAAATATACTAAATTTGAACTAAAGGTTAAGATTACTAATTGGCTGCTAACTCTAAATTATGAAGATACGGAGCAGTTGATGAATTGTCAATGTATGCATTAATAGAATCAATTTAGGTTAGGTGAAATGTATTTGGGTATTTATTTATATATATTATTTATATTACATATTTATATATTTATTTACATTACATATTTATATATTTATTTACATTACATAATTATATATTTAATTACATTACATATTTATATATTTATTTACTTTTATACATTTATGTAGTGGTTACCTACACTTTCATATAGTTCATATGATTTCATATGATTATAAAATTGGATTTTTTGAATCTCCACGATTGTTTGCACTAACCCCCGAGATACAGGCGCCCAGCCTAGTTCGGGGGTTAGAGAATTATGTTAAACTATGTTAAAATAAAATATATATGTGTAATTAAGTTAGTGTAAAGGTGTTTTTGTACAAATAAAGATTATTATTATTATATTATTATTATTATCACTTGATGGTAGGTGGCTACGGTTGCTTATAACACAAGTAACGCCATAGGTACCTACTGCAAGTGCGCTGCCGTCCATAGAAGGATTAAGGATAAGGGATAAGGAAGGGATGGGGTAATGGGTTTTGGTATTCCCTACTCAACTCCCATTAGTGAAAACCGCATTGAAATCCGTTAGGAAGTTTAAAAGACCTAAGCTTACATACTCATACTACTACAAAGGGATAGACGGCGGGAAGCGACTTTATTTTATACTACGTAAAGAAGACATGCATTTAGCAATATTTTGACATTACAAACAGACACTTCAATTTTATTTATTATCTATATAATTATAGATAATATAAATCTGTACTAATATTATAAATTCGAAAGTTTGTATGGATGTATTGATGTTTGTAACTCTTTCACGCAAAAACTACTGAACACTGAACCGATCACCATTACATTTTGTATACACGTTGTCTGGGACACCAGAAAGGACATAGGGTACCTTTCATCCAGAACGCGGACGAAGTCGCGGGCACCAGCTAGTAGTCCATAAAATTATGCAAAAAGGACGGAGTTTAGCAACCCGGGCGGACGATATTACGTTTTAATCGAGTGATTCAGTTGCGCACACATAAGCTGTGCGCGGGCGCAGGCGGTAGCGCGTCGCCTCCCGCAGCGTTGGGCCCGGCTCCGCAACTTTTTATCTACGCATGCTCGGCTCGTGTCTTTTCGCTCTTCCCGATTGGAATTCGTTGAGGGATCGCCGCTGCCGGTGGCAGACGTCTTGTGACATGTCAGAGTCGGTACGTGCGTTGCGTGCGCGCCAATTAACAAGTCGCCTCGCATCAAATCACCTCACCGCATGAGCGGAATCTTCTCACTTAGCCGAAACATTTCGTGAAGTCTCGTGTCTCTTATTGAAGGAGCAACCGTGAAATTGTTTGACACTAAACATTACATATTTTAACGCCTTCATCAATCTCGCACATCATAAATCACGTCTTAATCATATATAAATCCTCAATTTCATAGTATTCTCTGAATATCTGATTGCAGCCTGTGATTAGTCAGGAAAACGGTTGAAATTATAAGAAAAAGAACTAAATAATGATGGACTAAAATATATTTTATTGTCACGTGGGGAATAAACCCAAAAGAATTCTTGCAACATTTTTAATATTCATTTCGAAGATGCAGCAAAATTTTAGCCATACTATAGAAAACATGTACGTATGTAGTATGTAGGTACATAACTCATAATATATTATTATATTTAAAAAAAAATCCACAAGCCATTGAAATCTTATCCAAGTTTATCTTTGTATTGTCTTAATTACCCAATTTAACTCTAATTAAATATTTTTTTTAAAAAACAAGTTAGTTTATTTATTTTTTAGCAAAATGATTTTTTATTTTTTAAATAGACTTAGTTTCTTTGTACAAAATCAATATTATATTATATAAATAAACATTAAATGCTAATTATATCGCAATAAAACCGTGATGAATCACCAGTCACAATAAATAAGGTTTATTAGAAGTTAAAATATTTTTTATCATTTAAATGGTCCTTTCAACATAACATTGACCATTTTTAGCAGGCAACTTACTAAATGCAAAGTGCAACATTATTTGTAACTTTGGAACGTGATGTCCCTACGAAACGCACCGAACATTGATTCTAAAAGCCTTTTTGCCGACTCGAGGCGAGAACTGTTTTGAAAAATATTCGGTGTCGCGTCGAGAAGGTGGCATAACAATGACAGCTCGTACAATAGAAACTTATGTTTGACAAAAGGAAAGGGTAAACGGCGACGAACCGTGTGAATGAAAATAAAAGAGAAATAATGGAGATAAATCCCACTTACTTTGTAGACAAAAACAGTATCAGATTGTTAATGTTACTAAAACTTTGTTGTCTATTAACACCGACGCATTTATAAAACTTGTTTTTTTTTTATTTGTATTTATTACGTCTCAAGTGTGGTGTGATAATATCTCATTATACCGAATATTCTGTAATTTTAGGAGAGAGCATAGAAATTGATGTAATTAAATGGACGATTATGGCATTTTTATAAAAGTTGGCATTGAGGACGTTTCAATTGTTTTAATTGATAGGTATTAGAGTGTTCAGAATCAGAATCTGAATTTATAAGATCAGAATTATCGGAATTATATTATCTTTAGTTCACCGAGCTATTTCTCGGATGTCGGATGTCGGAGATGTCTGAGCTCTCCTACGACTCCACCGAAAAACTACTAACTAACAAAAAACACTAAAATACACTCATAAATACATAAAAATACATAACATACTTCATACGCACGCACACTGGCACAAAAGACACAAAAAGCACTTTACGATCCAGATACTGTTGCATAGTTGAGTTCCATATTTCAAATTGTAATTCAAAGTACGGGACCCCACGATACAGGCTTGCCTAGTGTGGGGACCGGGGTTTTGTTACATAAAAATTGTAAAATCTTTGAAAATAAATAAATTATTAAATTAAAAATATTAAATTTCAGTTCAGCTTAATATTAAAAGTTAAATAAATAAATTTTATTTAGATATTTTTAAAATGACCCTAATTAGTTTTGAATAATACGTTCCCCTAGTAAATTTAGGACAACACAATCTATTTTGCTAAATATTAATGACTATTTCAATCATTAATATAATTCAAAAGCAGGCCAATAACAAATGGGTGTAAATTATGTGTAGGTGTTTTCTGTCGAGATTCCATTTCAATTCTTAAATAGCGTCCTGAAAGTGCATTGTAAACAGTAAATATCTATAATGGGGTGACAATTATGGAAAAGGCAGGTAAAGGTGTCGCGGGTAGTGCGGGAGCCGACTACACGTGTTACCGACCACTTGCATAATGGATGATCCAGGGCTACGTACTCGCCCGGCCTCTGCACTGATACAAATTACTTAGCATT
Organism: Synanthedon tipuliformis; assembly: GCA_947623395.1. Classification (NCBI taxonomy): domain Eukaryota; kingdom Metazoa; phylum Arthropoda; class Insecta; order Lepidoptera; family Sesiidae; genus Synanthedon; species Synanthedon tipuliformis. The sequence continues at coordinate 6,148,071 of OX392408.1, read as the reverse complement.
TTCTTTTATCTAAAACGAATATCAACAGCTTCCCTGAATAGAATTACCAGCTTGAAATGGACACAATCCCTTATCTAAAACTTATTGCAAAAACATTATGGAGAAAATACTAACTGATACTACGCTGTAGGCACACTTTAAAAGGAAACTCTGTATTTTTTTTGATAAATACGAAAAGGTGACTAATAGTTCATTTAATGTTATGAGGATAGAATAGATAGTACGGCATATAGTACGGAGGCCGGAAGGTTCTCGAGTGGAGGCCACGGACCAGCAAGCGCAGCGTAGAACGTCCAGTACAAGGTGGACAGACGAACTAATAAAGGCCGCGGGTCAGCAGTGGATCCAGGCTGCTTCTGACTGGTCCTATTGGAAGATTATGGGGGAGGCCTATGTCCAGCAGTGGACGTCCTGAGATGATGACGAAGACGACAAAATGACACACAATAAGTCATTCTGGCTGTAATTTAGCTGTAATAGCACAATGTTATTAAAAAAAACTACTGTCCACTTATAAGGACTTAATCAGTAATTGTCTCTGATGTACTACTGGACTGGTCGAACTGGTCGAAACGCTTCCCTCCAAAATATGAAAGCATCAAAATGAATACGTATTGCACATTTTACGGATGACGGTGCCGACTGTTGTTATAGGTAATGATTTCGAATAAGGCTTAAAACATTATGACATCCTAATTTGCCTCCTTTAAAAAAATTCTGATTGATTTTGTTGTGTACACATTCATTGTTTTTGTCATTTTCATGTGCCAGGTGGAAATATAAAAACGAGCATAAATAAAAAGTATGTCATATAAGTTCAGTTCATCCGAACCCAATTAACCATACCAATAAGGAAATATATTATATCTATATATTATATCTGTCATCGTCATCAGCCTGTGTCTCTCCACTGTTGGATATATAGTTCGCCATCACAGAAGATATTTACATATAATAATATATATATATGCCCTAAACAATTTTTATATTTTCTATTTATTTTAAATAACAATTTAAATATTACAAAGCCAAACACATCAATATTTAAGTATGAGTTTTTGTCTTAAAGGAAAAATATGATGGAATATTTTGGCCGGCTCCGTATAATGTGGCCGTTTATAATATTAAAAATAAAAAATATGGCAAACGAATGCCCCGGTGGCAGCCCTTTGGAATAACAGAAAGAGAAGCCGCTTACCTTTCCATTGAATCAAATTCATATATTTTGAGATTCAGTCTCCAATTTTATTTGTACGGTTAGTAAAACAAGTCTATAAGATAGGTTCTACTAGTTACTTTGTCGTCAAAACACATTTAGATTTATTAGTAAAAATAGTATAATTATATGAATACGATTTTTGATTGTGTATCAAAGTCTGTGATGATTTGAAACTCTGACGATAAGGGACAAAATCTATAAAACTAAGCTTATGAAATAAGTTATTTTATTTAAATATTTATCTTTTTAATATATATTTTTAATTAATCATATTTAACTATTCAAGACGAATCTATAGGCAGGCATATAGAATCTAAACGAACCATGTAGGTTTGACAATTTGTTTACCTAATATAAAGCCTTTTTATAACCTGTCAAAATAATTTAATTTTAAATTTCAATTTGAGTAGGATATTTTTTTTACTCTGTCGATATTATGATTATATAGCCCGCAACCAGCCCGCAACCTGGACCGTGCATCTTTACGAAATGTGTTATTCTTACATATATAATTGTTATACGTCGTGTGTATTAGGTGTTGCAATACGAGTGCTGTTGTAAAGTTTCATTAAAATCCTTTATAATGGTGTATTGAAACTTACTGAAATATTTGATAAAACATGAATAGTCACATTAAATCACAAATGTAACACAGTCAAGTAGCAATATTTCATGCTGACTGTACATTCCATGGATTGTTTTATTGGATTATGCGGCGAGGCCGAGAAGCAGCTATAACTATTCAGTGTTGTCTTTTGTGTTATGGAAAAACTTGTTCTTGAACCCATGTAGTGTGAAAGCATCTTTTATTTTTGCAGTTTAATGTTACATATGTACACATATTATCACCTTCGCTGCTGTCATCGCACCACACGGCACGACACAGCTCGTTCGAGCTCTAGGTCCGTAAACAAAGTCTCTTTTACCTGTAGGTACCTGCTATTCCCTAATAGCTAAAATGATCATTATAATTTTTCATCATTCATAGTCACGATGTTTCTGTTGATATACAAAAAAAAATTTTAGCAATTGGCAAATTTCGCTAATAAAAATTTGGCTCTAATGAATAAACGCTCGGCTGCAGACTTGGCAGTTATAAATTCGATTCCTGTTCCAGATAGCACCGAATCTTCAATTTTATGTAAGGATTTCATATGACGATATATTAACTCTAACGGTAAAGGAAAACGTTGCTAGGAAATTAGCATGTGAGAAGACTACATAATATCTTCGAAGATATTGCCTTGTGCCTATAGTAGCCTAGCCTATAATTCTTGTATTTTAACTTTTTATCTATTATACACGTGTTCTGAATTACTTAGTTGCGAGTGTACTTGAACGTTCAACAAATCTTATTAAAGTTTAATTGTTAAATGTGTATTGGCAATAAAATGTCGCGAAACGTTATTCAGTCACCGTCGACTAATGTTTATTTGGACATATTTATGGCTATAGTTCCGCTTTTTGTGCGGATGGAAATATGTGTGGCGGATCGCACGTCTGCGTGAGATTTCGGACACCTCTCCCCTTACTAAATTTAATATCACCGGCTTTTACGGCGAGGACGAACCAAAAAAACTATGAAATCGCCATTGTGTCGGAGATACGAACGGCAGTTCGCGCCTACTGGCCACTCATGAAAATTATTTTGTTTTTATAACAAAATGTATGTTTATGATAACACCTGTTTCTCTGATGCCTACGCGATCTGTGTCAGCCGAGACTTGTCTCCATTTTTTGCCAATTTAAACACTATAAAGACGCCCGCATCGCCCGCTAATTTAACCACTGTTCCCTGAATTACGCATTCGTTTCTTCTTGTTTACGAACAGAGTCCCTTTATCCCTATATTGTTAGGACAATTTTCATTTTCAAAGATTTTATGATTTTTTTTGCAGACGAGATAAACGTGTGAAGACTTTTATCTACAGATAATCTCTGTTTGGAGTAATTTACAATACATGATGAAACCAAATTAAATTTTCAAATGACAATGGCCATAAAGCATATGTTAGACTGAGACGACTTTAAGACGTCATATCTCGGAAAGTACTTACATTTGATCTTAGGTTTATTAATAACTCACGTTCCGCTTAAAAAGCCCTATTTAACGGTATATCACATGTTACTATTGAGACTCCATACATTTGTTTTCCATTGTCCTATTGCCCCAGTCTTTTTGGTGACTAATTTAATAAGAGAAATTAGTGTCCTAAATAAAAATTTATAAACACAATTTTAAAAGTTAAATAAAAAATTTAAATTTTAGTTTAAAAGTAAGAAAATATAGTAATTTTAGTGTTAAGTTACATCAAAATATTTTCTTCCTATTATTTGGTTTTAATGACATAGCTCCTACGAATAAATATATTTACATAATTTAGTATTGCATATAACAGTATTATCTTACCAGTATGTCTTATTAATTACTCTAACTCCTTACACAATTTCGATTTTAATAATACTCAGGTAACATACCTACATTTATTGAAATTATTTTTATTGAAATGGGCATATAAGTGCCAAATCATCTTTTAAGTCTTTACACATGAGATGCTAAAGAATGATTAATTTTTATGATTAGAAAATGTAGGTCAATAGAGGAACCCCCCCTATGTACGCCATAACCTTGTCGAGGTGGGGGGGCTTACCCTTGGCGAGCCGCCTCGGGGACCAAGAAGGCGTACGAGCGTTCTGAGCGGGCTACCAAGAGCGTCCCGCAGGAGCGCTCAACCGAAGTTCCAAGCGGGCTGCCAAGCGGTGGCCTGTAGGAGCGACGGCATGTTATTGTTTATCCGAATGATGTTCAATCTCTGTTACTGTAATAACAGAGGGCGAACGCTCAAAATAACTTTGAGTTATCGGAAACCACCCACGCCTCTTAGGCGAGACTGAGCGTTCCAAACGGGCTCCCGAGCGGGGGCCTGTAGCAGAGCGCTGTTGGTGTTGTGAGCGTTACAAAGCGGGCTTCCGAGCGGGGGCCTGCAGCGAACGCTCACGAGAGGGAAACCCTCGCCGGGCTACCTCTCACCGTGGAGTTTTCCGCACTCTTTGAGTGCGGACTTTTGGTGAGGCTGTCTAGGGAAGGCGAGCCTGTAGGCCCGTCTTCTGTAGATGGTCTAGGGGGACCTTGCGCACATGGTCGGCTAGCTGTGTGTGCCTGCACAAGGTCCCTCCGTATGGAGATTGTACTAGTGTCTCGGGACAATCTTCACGTTGGAGTTAGCCTGGTCAGCAATGGCCGGGCTGCCCTGGGGGTGGACCGGTGTAAGATGCCCCCGCAGAGCCCGGTTCATCCCTATCATGGGCAAGGAGGCACCGGGGAGTTTTAGTGGCGTATTCCCAGTGCCACTATGATCAGGTGCTGGGCGACCCCCACATATCCTTACCGTCTAGCCAGCGGTAGGGAATCTGTAAGCGGATTACTCCTCGTTAAAAAAAAAAAAAAGGTCAATAGAGGAAAAGTGCACTTGCACTAAGTAATCGCCATGAAGTCAACTAAGTAGTGAGCATTTGAATGGGGTCACTGTCGTGTGAGCAGCGTTTATTTACAGTTAGTTGCTTCGATATAACTGTCATATTTGTACATAAATCAATGGTGCAAAACGTTTACGATGAGTATAATGACGTGGCTGTCAAAGGGTAGCCGCCGCGGCCACTGTCCTGCTTTTTGCATAATTACGCGAACGGAATGTCGGCCCTTTAATATAATAACAAAGGAAAGATGACCGACTATGTATGATTTTAGAATATTTATAGCTCTCTGTCTCATAACGAGTAATCGGTAGAAACCGTGAGAACGACAGACATTCGTCGAATTAATCTAGTCTAGGGAGGTATACCTATATATTTAAATAAAAAAGAAATAAGTTACAATATTATTTATAAATTAAATTAGTGACGCTAAATTCCTTGGAGGTAACCCTTTTGGCAACAGTAACTACCCACATATGGAAATGTCATGTGCTCTTATGAGAGAAGCAACAGGTCATTGCTAAGAATTAATTATTTTAATAAAGGTAATGTCGCTTGGAAATGCAACTTTTAATATGCAGCACTACAAAGTAGGCATAGGATTACCTAACACCATTAAATGGTTTCGCTAGATCTCTTTGAGGTTTATTATTCATCTGTATGTAAAGTGAGTGAAGGTAATCGCGGTATATCTGGTAAACAGCGCAGGCGCAGATTACAAGAGAACAAATATGTCTATTGGTCTGTTGAAATTGATAAACCACATTGAAATAGCAGATAGTGGTACCGTCCTTAACGTTGCCACGAGTTATATATTTTCGTAACACAATCCATAAGAAAACACTACAATAATCGTACATTTCTCTTGACAATGTTCCTTTGAATAAAGAGAGTTAAGGCGAACAGATACAATGTCGAAGATTTGTTTACTGAGCGCTAAGAGGCCAGCGTTGCGTGATTACCTTCGCGGTATGGTACGCTTCAAAAATAGACTTTCCTACAAGGATTTATAAGAAGAAATTCGCTAGAATCGAGCATTTATATTATATCTATTTAGATTGCGAGCAGACCCGCTCTTGTAGTTTAAATTAGTACCTACTAATGTCATCGTTTACTATGATATCGCAATCAAAATTGACGTGGGAAATATGCTCATTTGTAAGTAAGGGCATGCAGTTTGCGTCTATAAATTTTACAATGAATTATAGAACTGGTGTAGTTGGTAGGTAACAGATGTTGCATAATTCAATCATATTATGCGAAATGCATGCAGCACACAACCATGACATGACGAGCTATTATAAATATGGCATGTTTGAATATCAACTTAAAAGAGATCAGACGCATATTAGTATAAGTTATAACTAGTTAGATAACCCAAATATAGCATTTTTCACATTGCATGGGTATTTTTTAAACATTGTACAACGGACAATAAGTGTCCGAATATTTTGTGTCCGAATCGTCAGTAAGCCATATTTTTATATATATTTTAGTTCAGTCAAGTCTCAAGTAACTTCAATACAAAAACGTCACCGCTATGTGATAATGGTATAACGGCAAACTTAGAAAATATAAGCGACCGATACTCGTTTTGTTATCCAAAAATAAAGAAACACATATAACTTAAAATATTTTAACTTATCTTCAAATTGTAAAACCAGTTTGCTAAACATCATACAGTACAGCAAACATTAAAATAAAATTTGAGTCTTATTATTTTTTCCCAATCTTTGTTTACGTTTCATGCAATATTTTATATGAAAATGTGTATTTATTTATATAAAAGCGAAGAAAGCCTTTGTTAGTTAAATGTTTTAAAATACAAAACACTGAGTCCTACATTATTAACCGTATTCGGATGAATTCAATTCCAAAATTTGCATCTCCCTCTCTGAAATAGTATGAGGGAAAAGCCATCATTTTTAATAAGACAAAATGATGAACAAATAAATCTTCTTTGTTTCGTTAACGATTGAATCTGGCCAGAAAAACAATAAGGCGATTTTGTATCGTACGCAAACGGATATACGCCTCAATGTTAATATATTCCTTCATATGCGTCGAGAATGGAATATACATATAAAGTCGAAGAAAACATGCTTTTATTCTTTTATAAAGAACCTGAACTTTGCTTACGAAATTGACATCCAAATCAGATTAATCCAATCATTGGAAATTTATGACGCTCCCGAGAGCGAGCGAACGCCGGCCTTTGAGAGATCTGACTTCGCTAATCATGTTTGGGAACAGAATGCAGTCAACCCGCCTACTGACACGCTGTTAATTTAAATCTGTTAATATCTATTGGACCTAATAAATGGCTGACAAAAGATAAGCGAACCTTTGAGAAGAGCAGTTAATATCTTAAAAATACATAACAATACTTGTATAATATTTGGCTTCATATTAAGGGCACACGTCAACATATTTCTTCTTTCTTCTGTACCTGTTTTCCGCAAGTGCCTGTTATTTCTATTTCCTGCATTAATTATTTTTGAGTTTTCGACCTCCATAGGTGACTGTAAATAGATTATAGGCGGATTACCATGTAATGAACATTGTTGATATCAGTTGTGCAAAAACTAGCTGGTGCCCGCAATTTCGTGCGTGTACGAAGTTATAGTTCGTTTTTTGAAAATCCCACAGAAACATAACATTTTTCCAAGATAAAATGTATCCTATAGGTTAAAAACTATCTAGGTAATCATGAATATCAGTGAATACCGCATTTCAATCGGTTTAGCCGTTTCTGAGCACAAACGCACAGACAAATAGACAAAAATTCTAAAACTATTTTTTGATCTTTGCAACGTGTAAAATGGTTATTTTTAAAATTTTTAATGTACAGTCACGGCTCGTTTACGATTTTATTATGTGTATGGATTATAAGATTATTTAGTTTCAACCCGACAATTGCAATTCAATCCAATAATTTGATCTGCGTTCTGCTATTTCTTGGGATTACAGTCTTTAGTAGACTAAAAAATATAAACATAAACAAAATATCATAAATACCCTACCTACTGCAATAGTACCTCCAGAAATTATACTGAAATTTGCCAACGTCCTCAAAAATCGCACAAGGCGTGTTTTTGCAGCAATTACAGAAACGTGCGGAGCGGCCGCCGTCTCCCAAAGATGCCTTTGATTTATATGTCTGCTTTCGTCTCACTGGATGAGAGTAAAATATGAATAAAGTCATCAAATATTCAAGCCTTTTGGGCCGCGGAGCAACTCTTCATGCTCATTATAATAAAAATACGATAGCTCATACTCAACTTATACGTTTCAACGTTCAAAGATACGTCAGTCATCGGGTTACAGGTACAGGAGACCTAATAATCTTAATAATTTACTTTAAATAAATAGCTTCTATGGTTTCTATTGAAACCTACAAAAAAATAATAGTTATATTTAAACTTCAGAGTTTAAATATAACTATTATTCAAATTTAAATATAAATATAACAACTATTCAATTACTGAATTAATCATAAAACAATGGATATTTTGTCATTTATAAAAATAGCACCTGATAAATATTTGAATGGTGTAGGTTGTTTATTATTATTATTATAATATTCTGAATTAAAATATACTTAATATTCAGGTTAATTTATTATTTTTCTACATATAAATTACTATACTTACGTATTTTTATCCAAGTCTACTAATATTATAAATGTGTAAGTAACTACTCATCAAAATGAAATTTTGCATATACATTGTCATCGATAAAGAAAAAGACATGGGATTCATCCAGGAAAAGTACCTAGCCTTCCCGAGGGATCAAATAAAAATAAAAATCTAACGCCTGGCAAAACTATTACAGCTATTATATATACGAGTATCTATTAAAACTACCATAAGCATATTTAAAAAAATAACTTATTTTTCAACGCTACCAACGCTATCAACAAGCTAGTGTTGATATAAGGTATAAGGTAAGTATCGAAACTATAAGGTAAGTATCGAAACGTTTCAGTTGAACTACTCATATATGGTCAGGTTTTGTTTTGCATGCCACTTGATCTGCGCCTGAGATTCGTCTTTAATTGGGTGAATCCAGAGTTAGTATTTATAATATTTACTGTTAATAGGTTATATATCAAGTTAGTCCGTGATCACAGGTCTGATAGTAGCAGTCATAAATTGGGTAGTCTGTTTGATGGCAATAACTTGAACGTGTCTTGAAGTTCTGTCATTCTTTTTCCTCATTTTGCCCCTCGCTAGCGAAGATGAGGCCTATGATGGACCCCAATATTCATTCAAAATGAAAATGAAAATTGAAGCAAAGCAGTTTTTTTAATATGAATTTTCTTCTCGGTTTAGATATTATAAAAGTATACTTAATAATTTCTACTTTCATTTTTATGCTTATTTATGTTAGAGGTGAATTACATTCACTCCACATTTGTATTGACAGTCAAGAGATTGACTACATGGAAAACCGTTTTAATTTTATATTATTACGGTATTCTATCTAGCACTTACCACCTACTAAATATGGGTAGGACAACAATTTAATATAGAGAAAAAGCCGTTGTAATCGGGACGCGTGAGCCGTGAACACATGCCATATTATGTGTTAAATCATGATAAACATCCACATGTAAGGTGTAGGATAGGCACACTTAAAAAACTTCTACAATTTACCTTTAACTACTGCTACTAGAGGAAATAAATTAGCATCGCACTTAAGCACTTGTAAATCGGATCTGATCCGCCAATCACCCAAAAAACGCATCTTTTTTAATTTCAAAAGGATTACATCATATAAAACCATAATTCATTTAAAGTGTTCCTTATTTATTTATTCCTTAAACAGCGTAGATAGAAGCAATTAAAGTGAGGCGAAGCCATCGCCCTGAGCTTTCGAAGAGAATGTAGCGGTGTGTGGGGATCCGAAAATAGGGCCTCGGCTGTCATCTCGGACCCACACATCACTGCTGATGGTGGAATCAAGCCGGAGGGGTATTCCCGGTGATAAGTCACTTCACCGGGCAAGTCCCACACTCTCCCTCGTCGACTGTCCCCGTCAACGAGGGAGTGCGTAAATGTCATTTCTTCTCCTCAAAAAAAAAAAAACAACAAAAAAAAGGAGCAAAAAAGCAAAAAAAGTCGCCCTACTGCCAGCAATAAATAAAATACAGAAAACCACCCTGAAATAAGAGCATGTGTGCTGTTGTGTTTCGATGAGTGAGAAGTGATGCCAGAGCCTGTGTGAAGATTGTGTTATAGGCGACAGTCGCCACTTACCATTAAGTGACCGTCAGTGTGTCTGCCACCTTAACATAATGAAAAAAATCTCTTCCTACTTTAATCGAGTCCTCGTTTTATCATATTATAGAAGAGATTTACTTACGATTTTTTTCGTTATCAGTTTCAGATGGTATTCAAATGGTCTTTTATCGATAAATTGTGTGCACAAGGGCTTACAAGTAATATCTTTCGAAGAAATGTTTACCCATTAACAGATACGAATGAGGAAAGTTACGCTAGGAAGTCAGTTATCATTAATAGTATAAAATATGTGAAAAATTAATTGCTACCATATCGAGTGATGCATAAACATGCGTTTAGATCCAATACATTTTAAATTGAAAAGTACATTGATAAATAACCATACACCGTCCTGATTAAAAGTTTTTTTTTATTGTAACATCATCATATTCAGATTATTCAGAAATCAATAAAATTATGATTAATTATCATCATAAATAGCTATCGTAGTCTATACCTAAACACTTAAACACGAGCAACTGAAGGAACGAGTGATCTCCTTCATCCTTGATAAGATAAAGAATAATGGAATTGAGGGTTGGGTTCGTTCTTTGCAAGCATCAGCGTCGAGCGTCAAAAATTTCGGTGCAATTTGCAGCGCGCCGTGTAGTTCTTACATTATTTTTGACGCTCGACATCGACACTGACTCTTGTAGGAATTTGCTTCGAGCCACGGTTTCGAGCGTTGGTTTCGTGGCCCAAGAATTAGACGGGCTTTCTGTAGAATACCCTTCTTAGGCAATGTAATCGAATATTGCCTCTATACTCTTTAAAAAATCAAATCTGTTGTCAAAAATGTAGTATCAAATTAAAATCTTCATCAGTAGATATATATCAAAAAAAATTAGGGTAACATAAATTATTTTTTTTTTGTGTTGAAAAAAGGAGATAAAATTATTAAATACATATTATACGACCCATAGGAAACATCAAAGATTCTTAACTAGAACGCCTTAAACGTATGACGGTTGTAAATTTCACGTCGCTTATTCAATTAAGAGTCGTGGATTGAATGACATAAAACTTCTGAGATTGTGCAATAAAATACTTGGTAATTACGGGTCAGGTACGAGTAAGTGGAGGTACACTATCTATAGCCAGCGGCGTGCTTTCCGATCACATTTATATTAAAAAATGCATTTATTTGTAATGATTTAAGACCTTTGCAATGATACAACGGATTGCACTCGATTAAATTCAATTAAATATACTCATGACAATAACGTACACGTTATCAATTGCATATCCTACTTAAATTTACTTTTTGAAGTGAATACGTCTTTTATTTAAACTTGTTTCCAATAGGCAATTCAGTAAAGTGATCATAACAAAATCAGGACGATTGTTAAGGCGTGGAAGCGTTACGAACAAACAAACTCACTTTCGTATTAATTAACTTAGAATTATTATGGCGTTATGTTTCAGTTTGTGAGTAAGTGAACCCTAGTTCAGATTCCCTGTCCAATCTTGTCAGGTCAGGGACCAATTCAGAGCAGTGAACGAAAAAGTTTAAAGGTAAAGGTAATAAAAGTCGGCTTGAACCACTTTCCCAGTCGTCCTGGCGGCAATTATAAAACAATGCAATACAAATGACTATTGTAAACAAGTGTACCTACATCTACTTATTCGCTACTAATTATAGCGCAGGCATGATGTTGTATGTCAGTTTGACATTAAGTTATGAGGATTCTCTGTATCAGTATAAAACATCGACGAAGGCTCATTATTATCTTTAATTATGACAGTTTGCCATATATGATTGCTTTACCTGGCCTCGTCTGCGGTCAGCGGGCTCAAAAAACAAGCAGCCGCCCAGTAAGAGATCTTCTATACACAGCAACTGGATACTCGATAAAAAAGTTGACGGAGTCCTATCTAACATAAAGCAATGTTAACTGCAAACAATAATGTAATAAAATTATGATTTGCTTCGGCAAATTTCTTTGGGAAACGATGAAAGTGATTTATATATGTATTTATAATACGAATAAATTAATATATTAAACGGAATATTTCTCTCGGAAATACATTAATGTAGGTACATTCTTTATGAGAATGTGTGATGGACAGAAATTGACCATCTATTTTATTGTGATGTCGCCAATAGACCAGGGGAGATAAGATATGGTTTAAGTACAGATTTAAATTTGATCTTTAAATAACATTTCACAGATAGGTTTAATACGCAAATATAGACAATTTAAGTTTATAAACAAAAAAGACTACAATCAGGAGCACATTATAACATTAGAGTTTTGTAAAGTGTAACATTGTAACAGAGCGTCTTAGTAATGTTATTAGTATCTTTTATAATTATTTTTAATAAATATTATGATTATTGAGTTTTCAATGTATGATTTAGCATGTGTTTTAACAACTTGAAAAGTAGCTAGGTATACCGTCATCTTTAATGCCTTCATAAAGGTTAATTCTTTACCTTTAAATTGAGACCATAAATTCATATTCTTAAGCTTTTGTTTTAACTTGTTAGTGTTTATGTGATTTTTGCCGTTAAACCGAGCATATCGATTCTTAAAGCCAAATAGCTAGCAAAGAGGACCTAAACCGACACTCGGACGACCATGTTTAATTGTAGCCATTAGAACAGATGGCTTATTCATTTGTAGAGCAGTCGGTCGTTGCGCTCATGTCGTAAACTGGCGATTCGTTCCCGTTCTGATGTTATTGTAGCGTTTTGTCTATGCTCCGCTATTTTATTGGCACGGTTTATTGTCTCTGCGACTACGCCGTACTCATTCTAAGGTACATCTCTGTTTATCTATTTGTCAAATACTCTGACTGTTGACCAATTAGACTATTAGACGTTTGCTGCTTTTACACTTTACCCAAATCCACGCTGAATACATTAACGGAGCTGAGTGTTCTTTCCGTATAAATAAGACATAAAATATAAAACGTTTGCAGTACCTTGAGAATCACATTATTGTGGACCGTTCTGGTACATATTAACACTAGTTTGGTTTGTGTAAACAATAACAATGATGATGATCATCATCATCACTCGAGAACCTTCCGGTCCCAGCATTTTTATCTGATGCCTCGGGAATAGTCTTTTTTCTGGATGAAAGGTACCCTATGTCCTTTCTGGTGTCCCAGACAACGTGTATGCAAAATTTCTTGTCATTTCAGTTTATTAGTTTTTAAGTGAAAGCGTAAAAAACAAACAAACAAACTGACATTCACATTTATAATGTTAGTAAGGATATTGATTAATAAGTTTCCTAGTCATGCCTAGTCCAATAACAATTATTTGGTACCCCCATAAAATAATATCCTCTGGGACAATACCAAGTGAGTGCACATAAAATACCTCGATTAACATTTTCATCACAGTTGATTGTAAGTGATGATAAGGGCGTTTTAACACATTGTCACGCCTTGTCGTTTATGTAAACATAAAAAAACTGATTAGGACAGTATTATTATATGTAGATAAACTTTATACTAGAGAACATTACATAATCATCGTTTCATTATACTATTAATTTTAAAAACGTTACCTATGTGGCATGAAAAAATGAAATTTGGGAGATGTGAGCTTTTCTAAGAATGACAGTCTTCACATAGTTTCGATGGCTATTCGTAACTTAATTTAGTTGCAATTTGTAATCATATAAAAAATAATAATAAGAAGAATTTTTCTTTGCACGTTATGAAGGACGCTTGGTCCAAAAAAGAGGGATTTAGACAATATGAGACCAGTCTCAATGTCCGATGGAATAAAGGGGAAGACAGTATGAGCTCATGCAGCTCCTGAGCACACTCTCCGAAGTACATCTTATAAAAGACACATAGACAGGCTGTTTGTTCTAGAATCAGCAAGTGAGCCTTTCTCTAATAAACAAATAGTGATGTCATCGTCTGTTATTTGTGCTATATGAAGTGAACAATTGCTTATTTGAATTGTATTTTGCTTACGTGAGTGGTAAAAATAAATAAAAGTGAATGGAGCTATGATACGAGGCGGGTTGCGAGTTATTGGTCCCCGTGCGCCGCGGCGGCCGCTCAATTTCTCTAATTAATTAACGATCCCTTAGATAAGAGACACTGACAACCTTATTTGTGGCGAACAAATCTTTGAAGCATAAATTTTAGCGTACACGCTCTAAACTTGTAAACTCTATGCACGTCTACATGTATGCGGGACCGTAAACGATAAATATAATCCTCCGGATAACTACACTCACCGATATATTCGCCAAAGAAAATACATCTCACGCACATGTATACAGTTTCAACATTACACTCGTGCATGAACCGTGTCTATGACATGTTTATTGTCTTGGCGACTTAGAAAAATGTGTAATTGAAAATTCACCCGACGTGTATGGTTGAGAGTCCAAAACACTAAATATTCGCGAAAGATTCGCTACAAACAAACTTAAGGCCCAACAATTTACATTTGTCACATAAATAAAAGAAGCAAGCGGCCTCATTAGGCGACAACACGAGGCACCACACCGCCACCGCTCTGCCTCTGCGTCTCGTGTTCTTACTCATTGCCACCAACATAATTTCTATTGCCTACTAGAGAAATTCTCTCTTATAATTGTTTTGCTCTTTCGGTATACTCGCTGTCCCAAGCTCACGATGTACAATTAAAAGTTGAAACATACTAATATTATAAACTATATATGGTTTTTTTTTATAAAGATGACTTTAATTCTTTTACTCTTGTCCGAGACGTGACAAAGGGCAGAATGTTTTTAAAACTATTAAAATATGTTGGTAATTTATTAAAGGTTGCGTTATCTCTATGAAGAGAACAGTCGGCGCAGGATTGCGCTATCGGCTCGTATGTAAGCATTACCCAATTTGTCTACCTTCTCCCTTCGTCTGTCCTTTATTATATTTTTTTGTCAACGCATTTTTCAACGAAGGATGTTATAAGGTTTTAGAGAGTATACTTTTATTGCAGCAATTAAGATATGAAGTTACATTTAAGCTTTTAACGTAAAATGGATAGGCCATTATTAAGGCGCTTTTTCGGGTTATGAGAAATTATGTCTTTCAATATTTTCAAAAAGATAGATAAGATAGTTTGTTATTAATATTACTTATTATTTCCCGAAGTCGTTCCAAAACGTCGTCTATTCCTAACCGACAAACCACGCATTTGTTTCACAATATTCTTTGTGCTCTTCAGTAGGTATATACTTTGTAATTGAATCGGAACTTTCAAATTTATTGGTAGGTACTGAGTAAAGACTAAGTAATATCTCTAATTTTATCTAATAGAATCTTTTTTTTCTATAGATACAATAGATGTTTTACTAAATGTGTAAAGTTTCATTCCAATCCTTTCAACAGTGTATACATATTTGAATAATATACATTCAAGAATTTTTACTTATTTAATCATTTACATAAATTAGTAGACAAATAGAGATTATTTTATAACAATCACTTTAAATGTGTGCGTTTTAAACACTGTTTAAATTTCTAATTGTTTCGTGAGGCCAATCGAATCAGAATGCAAATGATGAAATCATTATTATCGTCGCTGCTGCTGTGCCTACAAATCCGGCACATGCTTTCCATATTACATATCACAATTTGTTTTATGACCCTGGGAACAGTTGATTGCGGACATACCTCAACAAAGGGGAACCTGTGTCCAAACGGTCCAATGATTTCTGAATAGCAATGAAGCACTGTTTACACACATTTATTTATATTTCACGTAACGGCATCGTTTGCTCGTCTGCTTGCTTAATGCTACCGATTGTTGGCTTACAAAATCTTCGTGACATCATTCGTGTACTGTTTCCACTTAATCTGTTTAATGGTCTAATAAATATGATTCGTACGTTTAAATTAGAATATAGTTTTTACGAAACAATCATGACTTTCCACTGATGTATAATAGCAGTTATATTTTAATAGATATTGATACTGTTAGTCACATGGCTTGACCTTATTAGTATAAAATAAAAACACATACTTAGGTAAAAATTAACTAAGTTTTGAATAATAACAACCACAGAGTTGGTAAGGCACATGCATTATTTCAATATTTCACCAAGATATTCAAGTATTGAACAGTCTGTAGGCTATCTTTTCTAAAATAATTTATTTTTAAAATAATCGTCAGTAAAGTCGCCAAAAGTTAACATGTAAAAGGTTTTAATTCGTTTCATAGACGGTTAGTACGATTTTGGAGAAACATTCTAGAGCCACTACAATTTTATTACTTGATGGGTTGAATTTTCAATCTATCAATCTAACGAGAGTGTTCAGAATCAGAATTTAATCCGGAAATAACTTATATATTTGATTGTAAAGTTGCTGGTTAGAATCATATTGGAGTTGAGATGTCATAAAAATTCAGTAGTAACGTTGTAATTCACAGTTATAAACTGACAGCCCATCTGACAGTAGTAACCACACCCTTCCAGGAGACCACCACGAAGTAAAAACGCATTGTGCCCTGCCATTACTAAATGAATTTTGACTTACAAGCAAATGTTACAAAACCGAGATCAGATGCTTTGAGATGAGATTGCATTCATTGAGAAATAAATACAGAATAAGAATTTACCTAAATCTATACTTATATTATAAAGCTGAAGAGTTTGTTTGTTTGTTTGAACACGCTAATCTCAGGTGGTTCGAATTGAAAAAATCTTTTTGTGTTGGATAGATCATTTATCGAGGAAGGCTATAGGCTATATAACATCACGTTGCGACTAATAGGAGCGAAGAAACAGTCGAAAATGTGGAAAAAAAACGGGGAGAATTATTCATCTTTGAGGGCTTCCGTTGCGTGCGCTGTGAAAACCGTTCAAGATACCCAAATGATTCCCAAAATAACTATTCCACGCGGACGAAGTCGCGAGCACCAGCTAGTAATAAATGAACCAAAAGTGTGTAATCGATTCATCTTGCACCACCTTGGAAAGTGCTTGAATGTTTGTTTATGGGACATTATCAGGCTACAACTTTTTCGGTAAACTCTAAAACACACAATACAAATTGTTCTTCAATCTATTTATATATAGAACAAGTTTAAACAATGATAACATATGACAGGTTATTGTAGAAAGAATGAACAAGCTAATAAGATATTCTAACAAAGCGTTGGTGGCGTAACACAGACGCCGGTGGACGATTCTGTGAAGTCGTTTGGAAAGCAGGCTGTGATTTGCAAGGTCACGCGTATAACACGGATGTTCCCGATATTGAAATGTACAGACGTGCTTTATTCACCTACATATTAACACATGCAATTTGAAAGGTGCCTCGTCAAGTAGACGCGGCTACTAACAAAATAAACCTTGCGCGTCGGACTGAAGCCATCGTTTCATTTGATGTGCGCGCATTGTTCATATGTTGCCTCGGGCGACAGCAGTATGAGAATCGAATACTCATATTGAATACGAAGCAGAGGAACGGTACGACACTTCGTATGGTAAATTCCGTATTGCGAATTATTAAATTATTTATGCCGCATATCGCGGTGTGCCGACAGCCGATCGCTGAACCACAATATCGGGAATCCCTGTTCACTACTAATGCAATAATTTGGCGTATTTTGCAATCGCGTATTGAATATTGAATAGTCAGTAAATAGTTTATGTTTTCGACGTGGATTTCAGTTGAGAGTACGTGATCCGGCGCGGTGAGTCGTTGTGAAATTGTTCGGCACAAACGGATAACAAATTATGTACGTACGTTAACAAGTGGTCGTTTCGAATAAAATTTTATGTTCTCGTTTTGTTTAGATTTATAACAGATACGCGATGGATCACTCGATCTATTTCTTACTCACTTAATAATCCGCTCCTACTTACCATTACAACATTACGTACAATAGCACTGTGATTCTCCTGGATATACAAGGAACTGTTAGATACATTTCTTTCTATAGAAATAACTATAGAAATACTGAAACTTTATTGCAAACTGACACGAAAACTACACGTATTCCTATAAATCATGCCATTGACACTTTAATTTGAAATATGCTGTATTTTGATGCTGTAGAATTGATTGGATAAGAATGTGCTATTTCCTCAGTCACACGATTCTCGTTTCTTTATCGAAGCTCATTACAGTTATGTCAGAATAAATACGCAAACTTCTTATTCCCTTATTCTTAATCCTATCATCAAGTGGACAGTCAACCTGTCTGACGATAAACAAATGTAATTAATTTCTTAACTCTTTTTTGGCTCGCTATTATTTCTTTCACTCTGCATTAACTGCATAACTAAAGGTCACCCCGTAAGCCAGGTGGTACTTGCTTAGTTTATCAATGTCAGGTTTTTTTTATTTTTTATTTAGTTTAAAACAGTGATTTAATTGACTACAGGGTTCGTCAGATCAGATCGAAAACCATGATATCTGTCTTATATTGACTGTTTTATAGTCTTATGATTCTAAAATGATTTTGCTCGAAATTTTAATATTTGTAAATTAAATATCTTAACAAACTTTGGAAGACAAAATCGGCGTGCATTGTACAGTAAAAAATACTAGTTATGTAATATTTTTTACCTAAAAAAATCAGCAATGTGTACATCAATTTTAAGTTAGCGTTTATATAATGAAATAAATAAATAATAAGCCCGACTGAGTCAATATCATCAATGACACGGTCAATATAGCTAAGGATAGTCATGTAACTGGTACCTACTTAAAAACTTGGCGTCTAGATCCTTAGTTTTAACTGTTAGTCAGCTAAGAATAGTAATAATTATTACTAATAAATTATTATTATTTCGGATCCACTGTTTGATAACGTTCATATCGCGTGGTTACAATCACTGACGAAATAGAAATGATTTAATTTGACCGGTGAGTGGTACCGAGGGAGTCGATTATTACCCACGGTTTATAGTTTCAACGTTGTTTGTCATCAGCACATCGCGTGACAAAACATATGCATGAGGTGTTAACTTAATGGAGTGCTGTTGTACAACCAGCTTGTTATGGCTCACTCAAAACTACAATTAGATATACCTAATAAGTAATTTAAAGTTTTGCTCGTGAAATCAGAAATACTCGTAGATGTCTCTATTCGGTAAAAAAAGACACTCATCTGTTGCAGCTCAATGTAATTTCATTTGTAAATTGATACTGAAAACTATAGGTAATTGAAATTATAAAATATTATAATCACACATACATAATAAATTGTAGACAGCATTTGTTGAGAATTTATTCAGAAAAGTTTTCATCTAAAGAGAATTACTCAAATAAATAAATCAACGAAAATATAAAAACCAACTCTAGCAAAGTTCACCGTAGCCGTAGCTCCTGCCTCGGGGCCGGAGGGGGTCGTAATTGAAAAATAAAAGACCGTAATAATAGAATTTACATTACGTGCTTTCCAATGACAAAATTTGCCGTTCGTCTGCTTTTGTCAGGAGAGCGACATTGACTTACATGTTGGTACATTTTTATTATTTCGCCCTCTTTATTTATTTGTTCATCGCCCCTTAACTAATGAATATAAAATTAGACGTCTATTCATTTACTTTAAGATTATATATTTTTTTTAAATTTCGAATAAAAAATCAATTTGTATACACAGGTACACTCGCCTCCATTTAATTTAATTAGTTATATAGTCCAATAAATAGATAATAATATTTAATCACCTGATAAAATAAATAAATAAAAAATAAATATATATATAATATATCATTGAGATTATCGCAACGGTTGCGGCCACGGAATTATTTCTGGAGATTAGGAGTCCAAAACCCAAAAACTTTGGAGTATAATAAAATTGTACAATAAACCAGTTTACTGTATAAGAAACTTAAGTTTACTTGTTCACTAGTTAATTCATAAATGACTCCACAAAAAAAAAAAACAATTTTAGAGCATCAAAAGTAAAGCAATCGATGAGAGAATACTGATAAAGTGAACTATTCACACGCGGAGTAAATATGGTGTAAGTCCTCGGTCACATACCCACACATACCGAAACGAAGTTCCCAAACATTTGTATGCAGATATTACGGTAAATGGTAGAATTGTTTCGTGCGCCGGCCGACATTTCCTTAGAATAGATTGGTCGAGGCGTGGCGCAGCTAGTTAGCCACAAGTGAGATGTAAATATGCGACGCTGGCGCAGGGGTCGCCACGAGCAGCCTGGCCCATTGTACTGCAAAAATCTAATCGCATACGTGCCTCTAAAGGAATTATTGTTAGCATAAAATTCGTAGTACGACTGTACTAAGAAAATATAATAAAACATATATATATTTAAACATTGTATTTTTTTTTTGGTACTCGAAATACATTCTTTAAGTTTATTATAACACACTACATATTTCCTCTACATACAATAATCTGTCTTAAATTATATTGTTACATACCTATATATAAGAAAAGATCTTTGTGTGCCAATGCTGTTGTTCAAAAATATAGTTAGCAATTTTAATTAATTTTAGGTACTGATGCTGAAGAAATTGTGTTTCTTTTCTTTATTGTGTATTCTTAATTTATGATTATTACCTGGATCTATAGTAACTCTATATCCAGCTCATATGTAAATCCTTAATATTATTTTTTCTTTCTATCATAAGCTCGTTAAATAGGCTAATTTTGATATTTTTGTGCAAAATATAAAAACTTTGTACATGACTGTATTCAGACTGTTGAATCTCAATGTAATCCAGAGAACAATATTTCAATTTAAAATTACTCTCGGAATTCGACACACACCAGTAAGCGTCCGATTACGACTCGAGATTTTACAATTGTTTAAATGCCAAATGCTATTATTCCTTAGATTGAAGGTATTGTATATGTGCACAACGTGCTCTTAACTTATAATTGTGGCCACATTGGCAAAGTAACATTTATAAATGTTATCAATTGTGAATCAATCAAAGGTGATCCGAAGTGTCTCGTCCCAAGAATTTATTGCAGCTTTTCCTTCAAGTATTTGCATATTATCTTAATGATGAGCCACTGGCTTCTCGCAAGTCGCAACTTATCACCATGTACCAATTAATGTTATAAATATGCGCTCGTCGCGGCGTCCTACTTTATTAACCTTTCATAATATAAACCCTTAATCGCAGCTATTAAATCACCTTTAATGTGTAACAGTTATTAGTTGAAATTTATAAGTAGCCAGCAATCACTAAGACGCCGCCGACCAGTGATATCAAAAAGCAATAATCATTATGCTTTATTTTTAGTTTATTCAAATTTTGTGGGTAATATTTAGGAAATTAGTCTATGAATTAAAAAAAATGTTATTACAAAAGACGTACCTCTAGTAAAGTTTTTATTTACATTTTGTTTACATGTTTACATCTTTACATTTTTTCATTTGAGGTGAACTTATATACAATGATTTTGTTTTTGTATATTTATCCCAAAACAGGCACATCACTGACTCACCTTTACGTACTTACAGACTGACTCTGCTCAAAATTTTTTTTTAAATGATTAATCTCTATAGATAAAAAATAGGGTAAAAAGTTTGGAGTAAAAAAACTATTATATATTTAAAAAGTAAACCTATCATATATTTTGGAGCATTCTGTGTACAACTTGACAGCAACTTTATAACTGAACAGCAGCATAATGTAATAATTGCATTATTATGATAATAATTACTTGTTTTATTAATTTATAAAATTTGTTTGTTTAATAAAATAAATTTGTTTTTGTAGTGCTAAAGTGGTAAAAAGTACCTGAGATGAGCAATTTTACTTGTCACATATTTACGAAATTTATTAAGGCAGTATTGACGTTTTTCAAATTTTAAGAAGGGTAATTTGTTAGTTAATGCGTGAAAAGCTGCGGGCAGATAGCTAATAGTAAACACACCGCCATTTTAAAATAGTTAAGAGAAAATGTAAATTCATTCACGTGTGCAGACGTGTAAATAATGGTGCAAATAATAGGGTGCGCGGGAGCACGCCTTGCTCCCCGTTTGCTCCCGCGCCATACCTAATTAACCCGAGACGTGACATAGCCGCGTTATAAATTTTAAATCTCTTACCAGAGCCACGTTTGTAAAGAAAAATAAAAAGAATCCCGAGAGA
Source organism: Synanthedon tipuliformis (assembly GCA_947623395.1). Classification (NCBI taxonomy): domain Eukaryota; kingdom Metazoa; phylum Arthropoda; class Insecta; order Lepidoptera; family Sesiidae; genus Synanthedon; species Synanthedon tipuliformis. Next base: position 6,126,055 of record OX392408.1, on the reverse strand, counting down.
AGTGGAAACAAAACCAGATAAATAAATCGACTCACTTAACCTTACTTACCCTGCGTTGAATATACGTAGGTACCACTGATAAATCGATACCTATAATATGGGATCTAAGGCGTTTTTTTTTAAATTTATCTTTCAGATAGAGTAATTTATTAAAATGGTTTATAATAATGTGTATAAATCCCATGTAAATTGTAAGAACTATATAAAAAATAGTTTCATTCATACCGTCAGTCAATCATTCAACTTTATGCGACGAATCACGAGTAAGTTTTATGTTGAATGACCGATTTTGCAATCTTTTAGGCTGATACAGGTTGTTATGTAAGTTGGAATATTTTATTGAAAAATAAAATTTATTAAATTGGTGAAGTATGTGCGTAAATTTTGTATTTTTCGTCATTATCAACTACTAGCTGCTGCCCGCGACTTCGCCCGCGTAACTTAGGTACTTATAAACCTTCCTCGAGAACCACTCTACCCATTAGTGAAAACCGCATTAAAATCCGTTGCGTAGTTTTAAAGATCTAAGCATACAAAGGGACATAGGGACAGAAAAAGCGACTTTGTTTTATACTATGTAAAGAAGAAGAAGAAGATACTATAATATATTTTTATTATTATTTGTCTATGTTCATACAGGTTATTTAATCTAGATATAGGTCATAGTGATTTTTAAATAAGATATACTAAACAGATTTGTTCATTTTAAAAAAAAACCTGCTCGTGTATAGAGTGAGCCTGTCAAAAGTTCTTTGGCGATCAAAGTAAGCGGTAGATAGATGTCATGCAGAAACGTTACAAGAAGCGTCACGTGATCATTACACTGAAGCGTCATACAATATTTGGCGTTAGTATCACTTCAAAAATTTAGGGAAATATTTGATGGTTGGCATAGCAAACGTCCTGTATAAGCAGACACGCACGTCTGGCAGTTGTATGGCGAGCGAAGTAGCAGCTACCGATCATCGAGTGAAATATATAAATCGGAGCGTTATCATCTTCGGCGATCACCACAGACGACTATGGCGGACTGTGGACGTGAAATAAATATCCATTTCCATACGCAAACATAGTAAAAGGAGTGGAGCAAGAAGGCGCTCAGTGTATGCGCGTCAGCCCTCGCCTGCCATCGCTTCTCTCAGCTGACAGCCCCCTACAGTTGATCTATAACTCCTTATTATTATTTGAATGAGATCTATTGATCCGCGAGGTGTGGAACCAGCGCACCGATCCAACGAAGATCATTTTGTTCGACTGGAACGACCGCTTTTGAACTAACTTGACGTTACAATGGCGGCCGGTGACGGCAATGATTTAAAATCTGTTAACAGGACGGTTCTCTTTTTAACGATTGGTATACAATTTCCATAAATGGATTTTTCCAGGTGATCACAGTATACGAAATACATTCCAAATACATATAAATACAATGAGGTATAACAAACTCGTTAGCACTTAAATAAGCTAAGATAAACTGGTTTCTTCGTCGGTCATTTGTTAACATTGTTTGACGAATTCCTGACGACATCAAAGTTTCTGATTGTGCTCCTGATGGTAGATGGCAATGGCCTAACGACACTTAGTATTGATGCATGTGCCCTGATTCATTTCAAGCTTCTTCAAGTTTCATTTTTGATGTTGAGTATGGAAACATTTTGAAATTATTTTGAAATTTACACAAATTTTAATTTGTGTAAGCATTTGAATTCACGTAAGCAGGATGAATATTCTAGGTCGCAGTAATCGAAACACTTGGCAATTTTCAGTTTATAGGCAATACATATAAAATCTTTGAAATACTATAATGTTACAGAGTGTACGTATCAAGTCGTCTATCATTCCATCACATTGGAACCAACTGATATTCTAGTATGCAAAGACAACCCCAGTAGTGGTAATTAAGGTTGTAATGTAGATTTTATTTAAAAATAACGGCTCCGGTCAAATACTACTCAGACCTTTTCAGAGTTTAGTTTTATTGTAATGTTTAGTCTCACTTTCTTTGTTATTTAAGGTAAGGTAAGGTTTTTGACACGTGAAAAACTACAATACCTACCGTATAATTTAAGAAGTGTTTTTTTTTTTTTCAGTTACTGTTGATCTCTGTAGCGAGAAGGTTATACGGTGGTTCTACGGTAATCATAACTAACTATACAATGTTAATTGTTTTATTTAGGAAAACAGACACGACATTCTATCAATTTATAATAGACAGACCTTTCTTGAAGTGGGTTGATTAGTTCCGAATTCGAACTTCCACAAACAAAATTGTTAAGTTTTGTCTCAAACGTATTATTTAGCATAAGCTACTTTGTTGTTGTAAGGTATAATGCCAAAAGCGAAAATAGAACTGCTAATGAAGTCCGAGTACATTCCACCCCATATCTTTATCTCGTGCAATTATCTGCTAGTCTCACACGTGCAGTGGTGAACAATAGTTTATCAGGCACCAATCAAATATCGTTGAACTTACTGCGTCTTATCCAAAGCTCAAGCTTATGACAAAAGAGTAGCCTTTGTCGGAAGTTTTAGCTACATGAATGAAATAAATATAAATATTATAATTTTAAATTAAATTAATTAATTGTCTGTATTTTCGAGCACATATAACCCTAATCTTTTCTCGAACCTTGTCGAGTGAATAGGCATCTTCTGGGTGAGCTCGCTCCATCTTAGGCCTCATCCTTGCCACATGGCTGGTTGTTGGCCAAGAGCTAACCCATCTCTTATATAAAAAAAAGTCAAACTTTATATTATTTTATTTTTAATTGGACTACCTACTTAGGATAGTTGCTATGTTGGAACTTTGTTCATACATGTATGCTGTGCAAAGAATCATTTTATAGCTTCATTACGTGATAGGAGAATAGTGAATAGTGATAGAGAATTCATACCTGAAGTGTGATAGAAGGATTTAGGAAATTGTGCACATTCTTTTATTTTAAGTGTAATTACTATAGGTACAATGTTAATGTTTAACATATTTCATCATTGTGAAATATTTGAAGTTCAGGATTTATTTTTAAGCTAGTTAAGTTATGTGATACACATGAACATTTTACCTACTTTGGAAATAAGTCCAGACTAGAACCAAATATGGAAAGTTCATTTCCTAAGTTGACCCGCCGGGAATCAAACCCGGGATCCTTGAGACAGTGATTAGGCTAGCACCCTAACCACTCATCTAACGGGCTCGTCTATTTAACTTTTGTCATCGGATCGTGGCCTTGAGCTAACAGTTTGTTGGTGTGCTGGTAGGAGCGGGAAGATCGGCGCATCGCAGAGGGCACTCGAGTTGAGTGACGAGCCGGTGCCAATCATCGGTGATAAAATAATGGTTCGAATGCAGGAAGCGCAGTTATTCGCAATGTACGCGCCACCCGCCCGCCGTGCGTATGGGGGCTTTTAATCAACACTTTATTGTTTAATGACCCCTCGTCCAACTCTAAATTAAAAGGGTGACGGCTCAAACCCTATTGACGAATGCGTAATATGTATGTGAGCGGATTTAGTCTGAATATTTGATGATAGATAAATACCTAGTGATTTCGCCGAGTAAGCACGCATCCGTCTAGGCACCGCAAACAGATTGCTATTCTTTGCAAAAATCCAATGTCATAGTAAGTATTATTTAAAACTACATAAAGGTACACAACAAACAATTAATACATTTACGTAAAATATTTTAAGTAGGAAACATCGCATTCATCATTTCTCTTATCCATGTTTCCGTCCTAATCCGAGTAGCCACAGTCTGGCGGTCAACCGCTGACAGATCAAAATTTAAATTTAAGTGAATGTTATCTTTCAGAGCACTAGTATTCAATAATACCATTTATCCTCTATTATCGCCGTACATTTTTTAACAACTTTTCTAATGATGCACAGATTGATGATGCACAACATGACATGACTTCCAATTGAGCTTTTCCAACACACTTGTCCAATAGTCCAATAATCATATAAATTCTTGTCCAATAGTTCGATTGTTAAGACCGCCTTGATTTTTATACATGTGTATTTTTTTATGTAAATATATGTTTTAAAATTGAGTACCTATAGTCAAATATTTTTATAACAAATAAAAAGTGAATGAATATACCTGTGCAATATTAGAATTGTTAAACAAAACTAGTGTAATTAGCGAATATGACCGGAGATTAAAAAGTGAACAGGGAATGGCGTAACAATAGGTAAGCCGGCGCGTCGCGTGCGCCCGTCCGTTTATGCCTTCGACATATCCCATCAAAAAACAATGGAGTCTCCATAAGTTATATATAATTTATATTTTAACTATCTCTAATGTTCCTAAATCTCACACGTGAAGCGTGGAGTTGCAGTAAAAATAACATATCTTTGATCTATACTAATCTATACTAATATTATAAAGAGGAAAGATTTGATTATTTGTTTGTTTGTTTGCATTGAATAGGCTCCGAAACTACTGGACCGATTTGAAAAATTATTTCACTGCTAAGAAGCTATATTATCAGCTAAGCTACATTTTATAAAGATACGCGGACGAAGTCGCGTGCAACAGCTAGTTGTTAATACTTTCGAACGAACGAAAGTTACCGACATAACCCAGCGGATTAGTAACTTGAAGTGGCAGTGGGCAGGACTGCCGATAGTATGGAGAGCCGACGGCCACTGGGGCTGGAAGGTTATCGAGTGAAGGCCACGGACCGGCAAGCGCAGCGTAGGGCGTCCACCCACACGGTGGATAGACGGTGGATCCAGACTGTTTCTGCTGACCGGTATTTTTTGGAACATTTATGGAAGGCCCATGTCCATCAGTGGGCTATAATGTTAATTAAGTGTTTAACAAAAATAAAATAAAAAGTGACTCCATAGTTTTCTCGTGTAGAATTAAAGGTATTTGATCCCTGACTTTTAATGCTTCACCCCCGGCATTAAAATTATGTGTATATTTGTATCACGCTCGCGATTGTAGGGCCTCAACAACGACTCTTACACTGTCGGCCAGCGAAATATACACCGCTCGTCAAGGTCTTCACAATTGTTCACAACTTGCGCCTATTTGTCGGTTAAATCATCCGTTAAAGAAACGTATTCTTATATCACATTACTTGCTATTTGTAATTGTAACTGTCTTTGAAAGCCAGTCAAGTGCGTAATAGAGATCATAGGGTGATCACATTTTTCTTTTTTTTTAACTGTTTTTTGTGAATTGTTTTTTGAGATTTATATTTTTTGTTATTTGTAAAGTGATAATTTTTAATATTTAGTTAGCATAAAATTAGAAGGCATTTGTTTTGTTTAGACCAATGCGTTCGACAAACATAAACTTCAGTCTGGCAGTAACCACCTAGCGTCAAATGGACCGTCAGCGTGTCTGCCGACCATTTACATAATAAATAGTAAGCGACAGTCATACAGTTCTCATTGTGAACATTTGCGTTAATACTTCTTGATTAAGTAAAAGTTTTAGAGACAAATTTTAATTTTTTATAAGATTATTGTGAAAATAAAAGATTCTTCATTTTCCAAAAAGAAAAAGGTAAAAGTTACAGGCAAAAATGCCATTGTCATATTTTGAATTAAAAAAATATGGACACCTGGACTGCAGGAATAAAGAACTGATTGAAGCCAATGCAACAATGGACCTAAAGTTTCTTGCCCTCTTACTATGAATTACATAAAAGTGTAATTTATATTAAGAGTTTTAGTCTGGGAATCTCGTAATATTATTTTTTAATATTTTTAGTATTTATTTATTTCTATTTTTCATATTTTATTTTTTCTAATTTTTCATATCAAATTGTAATCGTTCCGTTGCATTCTAATTTTATTTTATTTTTTATTTATCTTTAACTAGCAACTCGCTCTGGGCTTCACTTGGGTGTGATTATTTTCTGTAAATTATATACATAAAATTTTGTCGTTTATCGCACTTTCTATTAGTGAAAACCTTATCAAATTGACAGCGGCGGTCGGTCACTTTATTTTATAATATTTTTAAACTTATATTTAGACTGTAAGTGAAATATAAATACCTCATTATATTATACCAACTTGTTCAGGTAAATGAACTTATCCCTTTTCTACTCAATTACTGAGTTCCTGCAGAGTCGAAACAAACAACATTATATAATTCATAACAAAAATAAATGTTATTTCCCTTAAGGCATTAATTACTTGATACCTGATATCATTCATTAGCAGATCCCTAAATTATTGCGCTGCAAAATTCTTAATTATATCTCTTAAATTTCTAAGTAAAATTTGGCCGTAAGCGCCGACAGGGCAGCAAAATGATATGTTTATAAACAACTAAAATTTTACTGTCAAGTATTAATTAGAACCTTCCTTTATATAAACTGATCGAGGAATACAAAAACAAGTTTTGCTAATCTATATTTGTCACACAAATTTTGTTTAGAAAGTTTACCAAAAAATATGGTACTTACCGTCACACTTTTTAATGCCAAAATGCGAAGGCAACTATTCCCGCCTTATTTGTTTGATACGTTTTCATGGTTAAATCACTGGTTAATCAATTTTGAGCTAATTTGATCCTGATATTAACTTAACCTTGGAACAGAACCAACTTTAATTTTTCATGTTATTGCATGAATGTACATACAAACATAAAAATGATAATTTCATTCCGTTTTAATGTTCAAGTGTCGTTGTAATCGTAAAATTAAATTAAGTTTTATTTTTTAATGTAACTCGTAAACATTCCCCTGTTGGAACAAACACATGACATAAAAAAGATAGTAATATTTAAAAGGCGTGACGGCCCTAACACATTCTAAATCATTCTTCTTGAAACATAACACGTAAGAAATATTAATTAAACAGTTCATAAAGCTCCCGTTAAACGCGAAGGTAATGTGTTAAAAGAGGAACTCATCGCCCCTCCAATTAGACACATAATGACGGCGTTATTAATTTAATAAGTAGGGGAGGTTAGTGACGGTGTCACGTGACAGGTGTCATTCGTATACCGTGACGGACTTGAAGCATGTCGCACACATTTGGATGGTCGTCGTATAAAAAAACTAGCTGGTGCTCGCGACTTCGTCCGCGTGGAATAGTTATTTTGGGAATCATTTGGGTATCTCGAACGGTTTTCGCAGCGCACGCAACGGAAGCCCTCAAAGATGAATAATTTTCCCCGTTTTTTCCACATTTTCGACTCTTTCTTCGCTCCTATTAGTCGCAACGTGATGTTATATCGCCTAAAGCCTTCCTCGATAAATGATCTATCCAACATAAAAAGAATTTTTCAATTCGAACAAGTAGTTCCTGAGATTAGCGCGTTCAAACAAACAAACAAACTCTTCAGCTTTATAATATTAGTATAGATATGTAGATAATGAATAACATAACTGTTACATGGATAACCAAAACTACAAAATATTTTATTTTAACCCCATAACAAAACAATAGAATTGTTCTTTTTTATATACTTAACCATGAAAAAATATAAAATATTATTATTATCATCATCATAAATGGATCATGATAAATGGATGATACGATATTCCCTGTTCCTTTTAAACTTTACTGTCATAGTTTTTGCAGCCTTTTACAGCGCTACTAGGCATTTTTATAATAATTTAATTAAGAAGTTCTCTCAACCACAATCTTGCGCGGACGAGGGACGAAGACTGCCGTTAGTTGGCCCTAAATTGAGATTTTAGGGCCAATGAACTGGTGCCAAAAAATCCTTACGCTAGTAATATATATAAGTCAATGGTCGAAAGGAATTTTAAGTAATATTTAAACCAAAGAAAACTGCAGTTATTATACCCGTGGATATTTTTGAAAATTTTAGGTAGGACCTGAATTTATTTTTTGGTAGAGTATTTTATATAAAGATATTCACATTTTTACGTTAAACCTAAATTAAAAGTTATCCACAGTCATTTCCTAATCAATCCCTATTTTGTTCTCTCCCGATAAATACAATAGTATGTAGAATTTTTTTTTTATTTTCGCTGCTAATTTTCCTCTCTAAATGATTTAACACATTGAATCGTTCAAAGGGTTGATCAACAAAGCGACCAAAAGGTTTTTCATACACAGCTAACTATAACAGAGTTTACAAGAAAAAACCAAGACTTCTTTCATGAAATTTTAATTTTCTAATTCACCCCACGTCAGGAACTCGGAGAGCAAGTAATTACCGTAAAAGGTCTTAAGCATGAATGTTATGACGGCGTTTATGAAAAGTATTTCACTGTATAACGAACCATCCGCATTCCCTTTTCTCGCCGACTGAATGGTTACCACACAATAAATTGTAATTCGGAGAGACTTGCGAATTTCCTGCTCCGTCTTTGTATAAAATTATACAACTCTTAATCAATGTCGAAAATTATGAACACGTGTATCCACGTAGACCCATATACCTACTGTATACGTATGGATATACGTGGATACGTATACGTATAGAGAGAACGAAGGGCGCTGTCCGTAAGGGCGAATTATGCTAGATCGCAGGTTTACGCGACGTTCCAAAAAAATGTAAAGCTGACATTATTTAAAGTATTGTGCTCTGTGGGCAAACTATACACAAAAATATTACAGCCCCTTTCGAGTCTAATTTAACAATAGCGATGTCAAAACTGCCCCGCTTCTGTAGTGCTACGGGGATGTTAACAAAGGCGAGCACTGATTGTTTCTTTGCTAACATGTGTAAAAACAGCCAAGGTTATGGCCTGATGAAAAACCCCGAAATAAAGTCAGGATACCATTCTTTTTGTTATGTCTATATTACTAATATTATAAAGAGGAAAGATTTGTTTGTTTGCATTCAATAGGCTCCGTAACTACTGGACCGATTTGAAAAATTCTTTACTGTTGGGAAGCTATATTATCAGCGAGTCTAATGTTCAGACATTACAGATGTCTGCTTTATTTAATCACGATGGGTAAGGACGAAGGGAAGATATGCACTGGGCAAAGGTTCAAGAAGTTGATGACTAACCTTCAGAACTGAAGAGCAATTAAAAGAGAAAAAGAATAAGACTAACATGTATAAGGCCCAAGCAAGATTCGACCGTACGTTTGGCTTTTTCTGTATACAAATGTACAGGTATAAATACAATCTTTACATTTGACATGATAATAATTCGAAGGGAAGAAGTCGAATTTAATAGCGAGTTAAATGATACGTGCCCTGATTGGAAAATGTATGCTTATTCAGGTCGAGCGAGGCTCTCATCCCTCCCCGGCCCTCCTCAACACGGCTGATTTGAAATGAATGGTAATAATGCCCGCGCGGCCCGCTCGCAACGTTTTGTATGATTATTCCAGATTAATTATTTGTCGGAATTTTGTTGGCTAATTTTTCGGAACGGAGTTTTTCCGCACTGACTGACATTTCAATTTCTTACCCGCCATTACGTCGTTGGGGTAAAATTCAGTACCTACATCAAAATGTAATATAATTAATTTTAATACTTTTAAAAGAAAGTTTCAATACTTGTTGGATATTGTTTTTCCGCGTCTTTCTGTATGGTCGCTAACTCCTCCTAAGTCATGCAACGGTTTTTGATGCGGGTTTTCACCATCAGTTAGGTAATTTTTCACGCAATTTATAGTAATAAAACCCAATTAAGCTTTTTTCTCGACGAAGTCGGGACCGTGTCGCTAGTAGTTACATAATTGTGCTCTTGTATGGATCTGGTCGGGATATATATCTCTAGTGTTCTCTAGTAGTCTTTAGTACCTAGATAGTAATATTTTTCATGTTAAACTCGACGGAATATCCGCCGCCTTCCACCCTGACCGGGACCTGGGCGGTGGTGCCGCCGGTTCACCCCGCTCACAGGACAAGGAGGCACCGGGGACTTTTAGTGGATATTCCCAATGCCGCTATGATCAAGTGCTGGGCGACCCCCACATATCCCTACCGTCTAGCCAGCGGTAGGGACATCTGTAAGCGGATTACTCCTCGTCAAAAAAAAAGGCCGGCGTCTGACGGGGAGCACAGGCCTCCCCGCGTGGGATAGCCGTCGCGGGGCACTGAAGTCGTGTAATAACGACCCCACGACCCCGCCCGTCAACGGCCGCGGTAGAAAGAAAGTCGTTGGGCTTTAGCCGGTAGGAATCCGGCATAACCCCGCAGTGTCCCGTTCACTGACGGGTATCCAAGAGCATTTCCCAACGTTACAAAAAAGGCTGACGGTAGGTGGCTTTTTTTCACGCTGGTCTTTTGAAAGGGTGTACTGTTGTCAGACGGGCTGCCTAAATGACTGTCAAATGCAGTCCTCCCACGATTTTCCAAATCCATACCTGACAATATTAAATTTGTTTAAATAACTCTCAGTTATTAATAACTCTAAGATTTTAATTGAACTCAAGTGGCTAAATAATATACTAAAAATACATATATTGACCATCGTATTAACGATTTCTGTAGAATAACAAGTTCTTTACTTCTAAACTTATTCAGCAGTCTGTGCAAGCAACTGTTTTATTTAAAAATAAATAAAAAGAAATCTCATAGTTTAGAAAACTCAAACAAACAATATATCAGAATACTTATCCCGCATATGAATGTCTATGAAATGTCGATTGTGTCATTCAATCACGTCACGGTGGTCCCGAGGGCCGTCTGATGGGAATATCAAATCGCTGCCACCCCTTGACTTCATAATTTTTATCCATTAGGCGAACACGAAAGAGAGAGATCGACAAATATGTGTTCTTCACGTGAGTACACTAACCGAATCTGTCAGAGCTCAAAAGCAACGGCAAAGCGAAAATAACTCATTAACAATATTAGTATCTTCGTTAAGAGTTTACATTGTTTTGCAAATGTGAAACTAATAGCAAGTGAAAAGGAGTTTTAAGTTAATGCACAAGGTGTGAATTTCGCGTGGCAATTGACCTGTGTTTGTGCTCGCTACTGGACTCTCCCAAGGGGCCTGAGCTGGCACATTCTGACGACTGAACTAAGTAGAAAGATAGAACAGAATTAAGCTGGCCAATTATCCCGTATTGGATTTATTGGTAATCTCTGCACGAATGGGCGAGAGGGTGCGAAACAACTTTTGATGATGCCTCCATGGGCATTATGAACAAAGTTGTTGCAATTTTTATGTAGGAGGATTTATTGTTTGCCTTCCTCTCTTGTTTCGCCGTCGATTGTGTGTAGACAGATAAAAGAAAGCCCGCCAGCGTTTTATTAGAAATAAATTAATCTTTAATCAAAGATCCATTCTTTTCGGATTAGCGGATTCTTACTTATTACGTACAAAGAAATGAATTCGAAGTTTTATAAAAGAAACAAACATATTTTTACTGATTTATATCGGTATTTAATAAGTGGATTCAATAGTTCCAGCTTTTACCAAAAGCATGTATTTACAAGAAGTGTTTTATAAAAATATTTTTGCCTAAGACTTATGATTTTGAGAGCTACATTTTTCGTGACACAATATTTTATAAACGACAGGGGTCAATCTTCAATTAATATCGACAATCCAAATTTTATTGTGTCCATTCCCATCTGGCCCACTATCTTGTGTATCTCATTGCTTTCGATGGGGAGGGTCATCGGAAGATTTATAAGTTTAACCCCTAGTGACAAACTGTCTCAACTATGAATCGCGACGGTTCACTAGATATCATATTACCTATGAATAGAAATGTTTCTGTAATTGTTTGGTTTTTTAAGTAATTTATCCTTTATTTTATTTTTTCGCTCGCTGGAGTGATTATTATCTCAAGAGAGGTGCTGACAGTGTATGGCTGAGGAGCGATTGTTGAAGACAGTGGACGCTTGCAAACTGGTGATTATTGTTTTTCTTTTATCTTCCTAGCTACCTAGTTTCTGGCTCCAAACTAGCTGTCTGTCTGTTATACAAAAATATATAGTAACAAACTATATAATATTTAGAATATTATTTCTTTTTGATATAAAGCAAGCACACAACTCCTAAAGAGTAGGTAAATACAGCATTATATGATAATAAGCATAATTTACTTATACAATAACATAAGTCATAGTACTATTTTTAATATATATTACTATTTGAAATATATACGATAAATGCTCAATATAAACTCCATCTTGTAATTTTCATGGTAAAATAATTACTAAAAAGTCTTTCATTTTCATTAGGTTGAAAGTCTTATCCATAATAATGTTCGTTTATCCCTAAATCTACACACGTACATAATCGGTCATTTCAGACATAAAAGCTCTTTACTAACAGTGAATCTGATACACTGTAGCACTTGCAAGTTTTGGCAAAAATGTCAAAATGGATAAAAAGAAGTTGATATATTGGTATAAGAGCAAAAATATGTTCATTGTATGAGTACTGATAAAAAAATCTTTATAATACGTCATAGCTGTCAAGCCTCGCCTATGGCCTCTGGGGCATTGCATAAAAGTTTCCGATTGGACTCTTACAGACTATGTAAAACTCATATTATATCGTCACAAAAATGGCAATTTCAGAAGTTTATGACACTGTTACAAATAGACTTACAATTACAAAAAACTTTGTGTTATTTACGGAATAGGGCACAAAGACATATTGGATCCCTTCGCACGACTAATTTCCAAAAAACAAAACACTAAAAGTGCAATAATCAATTATGGTCCAATCATTAATTCTGTATAGGCTTTTATTTAATAAATTAAATATTATGTTCCAATTTATCCTAATCTTAATATAATAATATGATAAATGCAAAAGTTTGTATGATTAGACATTGATTACTCAATTTAATTTCTGAAAGGAGTGGGATGAAATTTAGCATATAGAATTTCGCTTGGAAAAATGTTAGATGCTGGCCAAGAGCAAACCCATCTTTAATAGAAAAAAAAAAGTTTAACAGTAGCAGTAACTTGCGGTCAAAAAATTTTTGTCTAAATGAATTATTTTAGTAATGTTCCCTGTTATATTTTACAGCTTATTATATTTTTGGTATTTTTTTAATTTCATGAAAACAATCTTTAAACAGCAGTCGTCGTAGTGTGTACGATAACTAAGTGTTCGATCACTTAAGTGAAATATCGCGGGAAATATGAATATCGACAGGTTGTCGCGCACTTCCCGCGGGACCCTTGCTGGACAAACCACCTTAAACCCTTGAATAAAAAAAGTCGATGCAAAATATATAACATTATTGAAGTCTAATTAAAATCTGAAATATAAATTACTTACAAAATCTCATTATATTAGGAATTTTCTGGTAAAAATAGTTATTTTTGCGATGGACTTTTTAAATTATTTTATACCAGTTTTAAGTTTTTTCGGCTTAATTTTAAGAAACAGGAGGATATTGCTATTTTGACGAGTTGATGCAGCCGGGGTGAGGGTACCACACCACGTCTGCGATCGCACCGGTACTGAAGGAATGGGTAAGCAGGCGGGCAGGCTCGCTCTCCTTCCGGCTTGTGCAAGTGCATACGGGGCATGGATGCTTCGGAAAGTACCTGTGCGACATCGCGAGGCGGGAGCTAACCACTGCTTGCCATGAATGTGGGGCGCCGATTGATACGGCCGACCATACGCTGGCGGAGTGCCCAGATTGGGTAAATGAGAGGATGGCTCTGACGGCAGTCGTCAGAGCAATGCTTAGTAGCCTTGACGGCTGGAATGCCGTCAAGATCTTTTGCGAAGCGGCCCTGGTTGTAAGTCACTTCACCGGGCGAGATGGGGGCGACTGTCCCCGTCGACGAGGGATAGCGCGTAAATGTAGGATGGATAATTGACATTGGAAAAAAGCTACAATTTGTTTTTCCAAGTACCAATAATTTGTATCCAATATACCTTCTATAATTTGTAATTTCTACGCTTAGTCGTGTCTCTACTCTATATTCAGATATAATTCTCGAATAAACACCAATAAAAATGTATCGCACACAGAACACCTATCACAATTAATATTATATGAGATGGTGCAAAATATTTCCCTAACGCGGCCGTTAACTGTAATATATTGATATAATTATTCGGTTAGCCTTCGTAAATATTCCGCTAGCGTTATTGGTATGTTGCCCGAAGATAAACAAATTTGCGATTCAGTAAACTTGTAATTGTGGTTAAGATACTATGTTATCAAAGATTAAACTATCAGAAATTGCCTTAATTTTATATTTATTTTATGCAGAACCTGACACATATACGAAAAACCGCATTAGCGTTGCTTGTGTTATATGCGACGATATACTATCAAGTGGACCATCAGCCTGCTTGTCGAGTTTAATATTAAAAAAATTATTCGTTTATATTTTACATTTATTTCCACTTAACGCTTATCCTATTATCATCGTTTCGCATTTAATAAATAGAGTATCACGTTTCATACGAGTATAAGAAAGTTGTAATACTCTCCGTCGCCAAGTTTGGTTTTTCATCGTTGTTAGTGTCATATGTTAATATGTCAACTTCAGTTGTACTTTCCTGAACTGTCATTGAATAATCTGGTGTTGTGATACTTATTTCTTTTATTATGTTAGTTGTACTATCTTTTTTATTTTCATCACTTATATCTGAATTTGACTCATTGTTATCATCAAGGTTCAACAGATATGAAGGTGATGTTTTTTTCCATCCTTTAGTAGTTGGTACTGCAGACATCGGGTTAATTTTGGGTCTGTATTTTTCTTTGTCTTTCTTATGAAAACATTTGCAGTTGCAGTTTCTATCAGAATGCGCCACATCGGCTTTCAAGTCTAAGCATTTTTTCACGCAAAGGAATGCCTTTTCAAAACTCTTACATTCATGCGTTCTTTGAAATCCATAACGAAGAATAGGCTCACTAGTATCTTCATCACCTGCAAAAATTGAATGTATACAAGAAAAAAAGGAACGGTAGTCGCATTTGTGCCTCTTAGTGCTCGAGAACTTTCTGTTTTTTTTTTAGGAGAGATGGGTTTGCTCTTGGCCAACATCCAGCTGTGAAGCGAAGATGAGGTCTATGTTGCACTGTACACACTTTCGCACGAAATGTACTCCCGCAAAATTTGAGAATGCGTGAGGAAAAATAATACATATAAAAAATACCTGTTACAGTTACATAGCAACATTATGATCTTACATTTTCCTAAAAAGTGCGACAGGGAAATGCAACATAAAGTTAAATATACATTCATTGTTACTTTCAATTACAATTTAAAGTAAAATCGTTACTCTCCAATGTAATTCAATTAATTTAAACTATTTTACGATGCAGAAACAATAATCATAAAATCATAAATACAGAAATTAGATGCGATTATAATTTTTAAATACAAGTAATAATTAATTACATGCTTATTGTAACTAACAAAAGTCTCGTGAATTTTTTTGAGTTTTTAAATTAAAGGATTATATAAAAACTAGCGACCCGGCTTTGCATAGGTTTATTACTAAAAATTATATACACAAACCTTGCTCGTTAATCGCGCATTCCATTAACGCCTATCAAAATCCATTACGTAGTTTAGGAGGAGTTAGTGAATATACAGACATACTATTTATACTATGTAAACATGACATATTTTGATTTTTACAAAAATATGCCAATTTTGTATAATTGATCGTTCACTTCATAGAAGTTGGCTATGATCCTAACTAAATATTATTAATGCTAAAGCGAGTTTGTTTGTTTGTTATGTTTTCTCGCCTTAACTACTCATCGTTGTTAGGGATGCAGAAAAGGGCATAGGGTACCTTTTATCCACAAAAGTGTTTTGTTCCCGAGGGATCATATAAAATTCAACGTATGACAAAAATATAGGTAATATGAGCAATAAAGATTGAATTAATGTTTTGACACCTATGAAAAAGAGGCGCGGACAAGTCGTGAGTAAAAGCACTGGCTTATAAACACAATCACAACACACCAGGGCCCTAAACCACTTGGCGATTCCTAACTTCGAAACCGATAGGTATCTACTAATCGATAATCTTCGTAAATTGTTACAATATCTACTAGATTCTGCTAAAAAGTTATTCTCTTACATATATATAAATGGAATGATAAGACTAGGATAAGACATTGATGTGTTTTGGCAAGGTCACAAAAGCGTGAAATCATAATTTGCCATACAGAATCAGGGCCCAGGGGGGTGCATGTGCGCTACCGACCTAATATATAAAATGTTAAGGAATAGGTTATGGGTACCTAATCTGCTCGGGCGTCTACAACATACTTATCTGGTTTCATTTCACTGTGATCTGTTTTAAGAGGTTCTATTTTATGACTGCAGCAAGCAGTGCCCCGAGCCACATAGCACTAAAATTTGTTTCCGGTCCATTTTTTAAAATTCATTTTATTCCTGACATAAATAGTTAGGAATCATACTTATATAATAAACCTTGTAAAATCGTATGTACTGTACCTTGTGGGCCTACTATATGTGGGCCTTACCTATTTGACTTTAAACATATAGAATATTTTAAAAATATCTAATAATAATAAACAGAAAATTTGTTATGTATTTGACAGTCTATTAGAAGCAATAGTCTATTAGGTTGGAACCTCGATGAGGAAGGATAAGAAATAAGGAATAACTAACGAACAAAAAAATTATGTGAAGCTAATATATTATCTAAATTATACATTATTATTACTAATTTATATTGTACTATATTAGTTTCGTCACACTAAAACGGCATATTAAAGACCAAAAACAAATTTTACCGAAATCTAAAATTCTAAATTTTAATCAAAATTAATAATGTTAGTTATTTACCATTTTTATTATTTCAAAATATGGTTAATATCTTAGTTAATATTTTTATATGCCCTTATGGTGTATAAGATTCAGCCGGGGTTGTAAATTTATATTATTATTTGCATATCTAATCTTCTACGTTCATTCGAGATATAGACCAACATGGTATTTAGGAATCAACAGCAGCCTTAGTACCCTCAGCACCCTCTGTACCATCAGCAGCATTTGTTTTAGACGTAACGCTGGTGTCTGTACTATCAGTAACGCCACCTGTACCACTTGTATTAGTGCTATCAGTAACGGTAACGTTTGAATCAGACGTCGTCTTATTTCCTGCAGTCTCTGTGCCGTTGTCGCATTTCTTGTCACCCCTTTTTTCAAGTTCACTACAACATTTAGATTCCTTGCTTTCATCATCCACCGTTGATGTTTTAGTAGGCGGCGGAGACAGAGTGCCAGCAATATGGTACAATTGCGGACTGTACGTCTTTGGCATTTTCCTTGTTACCCTAGTAGTGCTCCACTTGAAGAACGGCAAAAACTTCGTTGTTTTTATGTTATGACATGTGCACTTGCATTTTAAGTCCATTTCAAATATTTGATAGCCCATGCTCTTGCATAAGTCCATGCACTTAAAAGTTTTTGTGTACTCAGTACACTTGTGGTGAAAACTTAGGCCATAGTGTCTTCTAAAGTCTGTATCTGTGGGATAAATTAATACTTACTATTCACATGTATTGATTTCATGTGTTTTACAATATATATGTCTAAAAACAATAGATATTATAAAAAACTTAAAATTAGCTTCCCAATTGGGGCTTCTTGACAATATGTGCCGTCAAGAAGTACCGCCTTCACTTAGACGTACGGGTCTAGCCACTTATTCATTGATAATTAACACATCTAATTAATTTAAAAAAGTAACGTAAAAGTATACTGACCATTTATTGAAACAATGATTGTAAGGTTTATAATCATTAAAAATATTCTCATCTCGACGATTTTGATCTCGAGGTTTTAAACAGCAGCCATCAGTGTACGAGTAGCGTTTAGTAGCTGTTAATTCTAATGAACAATTTTATCAAAGCATTAATTATAAATGGTTTATTGAGGAACAAGATCGTAAAGTGGAAATATTATTAAAATTTTTATAACACACTATATTAAAACAGTTTTTGTTCACAATATTGCTAAAAACAGATTATTAAAAAAACTTTTTTTTTTTACTTTTTTTCATTTCTCTCAATGAAAAGTATCCCATATGTTAATGCAGGTAATTACACTGTCTATGTGACAAATAACTTCTAAATCCGTTGAGCTGGTTTTGCGTGAAAAAGTAACAAACATGCAAAAACAATGCAAAGTTTGTGAGGATTTATGTTTGTTACTCTTTCGCGTAAGAACTACTGAACGAATTTGGATGCAACAAGGCACGTAGGTATTACCTGGATTCACATATAGGATACATTATATTCTGAAAAATTTTAGGTTACCGATGGATCGCGTAAAAATAAAAACGATGGGGCGTTACTGTCATGATATGTGAGATATTTTCCCAGATATTACATTTTTCATTCATCAGATGTTATATTTTTGAATTTCAACGCGGACGAAGTCGCGGTCACCAGCTAATATTAAATATTATTAAATGAAATTGTAACATATTTTTATATTTGTTTGTTATCATACATTCTAACTATCAAATTTATTTAGACAAATATATGAAAATAAATCCTAGTACCTAAATGTCCTATGAAATAGTCTTTAAATTGCAAATAAATATTCATATTTTTTTAAAATCACTCTTGTTGAACTGTTTATAGTTATGGATTGGTTTGGTGCTGTCCTCGTCTAATGGCTAATTAATAAAACAGGAATGTGATAATGACGTCGGTTCAGATCGGAGCCGGACCATGAGACGAATTTCTCGGAACCAGGCCTTTCTATGGCCACCCAAATGATGATTTCATTATCAGTATGATTTTGATTGATGTAACAAAAGAAATTTGCCGGTAGCCGAATTCTTGGCGTAGCGGACATATTTGCTTTGTTTATTACTTGGAACTAATTGATCTGCGGCGCCACGGTTTTTGATGCAATCCGAATCTTTCGAATTTAATAGACTGTCCAATCCACAATTTGAGTACATTTTTCCAAATAAAAATGACATACTTTTAGTTGAAGAATTTCAGTGTTTGAATGGCATGTTTCGATGGCTAATTTATGTTGTAATGTTAATTTATTTTTTCTTTTTTATCTATCTGTATCTGTTTAATGTATCGTTACTTAATTGAGTTTTTAACTTCTCTATTAAGTATTGGAATATTTGATGAGAATAAAGAAGTAGCCTCAAATTTGCAGACATTTTGTGATGACGGACGGTAGCGCCGCCACTGTTGACTAATACAGTGGCACCAATTTCTCATATTTTTAGACGATCTCTCAGGACACTGACATTTTATAAAAAGTATCGTATATATTAATTCAGATAATAAAGTATCTATGTACCAAATTTCTTTAAAATTCGTTAAGCCATTATGTACCTTAAGCCAATGAGCTTGGTGAGTGACTAAGGGACGCCAGAGTCCATTACCCCATCCATTTCCCCTTATCCCTTATTCCTTCTATCATCGGCATAGTACTTGCAGCACCTGTGGCGTTGCTTGTGTTATAGGCGACGGTAGCCACCTACCATCAAGGGGAACGTCAGCCTGTCGACCGTATTATAAAAAAGCCGTTTTTGCGTGAAAGAGTAACAAAATTCTATACATCCATCCTCACTTTCGCATTTATAATATTAGTAGGATGTGTTATTAGTTAAGATTTTAAAGTTAAATTTTTAAGTTGAAGTTATTATTTATTAAGTTAACATTTTAAAATATCAATAAAACCTAAACTGTTATTATACCCAGAGATGAGTCGATCGCGATGCGGGACAGACGATCTTCATGAAAAAACCAACCAATACGGATGCCATGCATTCCTGAATGAAGAATATAATTTAGAAGGGACATAATTTTGTTGCTGGAGATCATTGCTCACATTAAATCCGACTAAGCATGGATTCTATATTATTTTTGGTAACGTAGAGAAAATATTCATTTTAGGTGTAGACAATGGGACATAAATAATCGCAACACTCAGAAGTAATAGGTATTGACCTATTACTTCTAATAGGTATTCTTCTGAGAGAATTCAGAAATTTACATATATTTGTATAAAACTACAGGTAAACTACATTACTTACTCAAAACAGTTAATAAGTTCACAATAAACTTATTTTCTTCGCTTGTGTCTCATAAAAATGAATAAAAGTTAAAGATCCGTGTCAATTCACTTTATATTCAATTTCAAAAAATGAAATGGGAATAAAATAAAAAAGAGCGTAGGTACATCCAAAAGTAAAGGTGACAAGTCCACGTCCCCCCTCCCGGCTTACGCCAACTACAGTACAAATTGCGATATTGAGCACAAGGCGTGATGAAAAAACACTAGCTGAATATAAATAAGGCAGGAGAAGCGCTATAATCAATATAAACGATGCTAAAGAAGATTAGAAAAAAATCCGGCCAAGAAAACAAATTTCGCGTGACAGAAAGGTGAAAAAGTGTTACTTCACTGGTATTACTTGTTCTATAATATGTATGTTAATGGTCAAATGATATATACATATTTTGTAACCACAAGACACCTTAATATAACAGTCAATGTATTTTCATTATTGTTACAAACTGAATTAAAAGTTATCGTTTCTGAACTATGGAATATACTTATTAATAACATTTATATATAAGTTATCAAAATATTATTAATATTTTTATATTCGTTTCTAAAAATTATATATTATTATTATTTTATTTAGAATTTAGAAGTATATATTTCTCGTAATCAGCTAATATTGTTTTAAGCATAATAAAATTTGTTCACTACATATTAACAATAGAAAAAATAGTGTATATTTAGAAAAATATTTATAATTAGTGCCCTGGTGGATTCTTTTCGATGTAAAAAGTTCATTGCTGATGGAGTATCGCTTACTCATGCACTAAAACGCAACACAAGAGCACATGTGCTGTTATAGCACTGTTAGTACCTCCGGATGGATATCCATTTTGTTACTCTGGAACGCAGTGTGCGTTACCACTTTCATCGAATATCCAGACATTTTCATATTTCAACTTGATTTTAGCAATGGTATGTCCATACTATTCCATTGTGTTGAATGGTTAATGTAAAGCGGTCCTAAAAATCGAGTAAAAAATGCAAAGACGAAATTGAATTTGATTCCGATACATAAATTTTACTTAGCCAATTTGTCTTTCTTGGATCAAGCGGGAAAATAAGCCAATGTTAATTAAATTTGTTTGTCCGAAACAGTCACCAACTGTTTTTAATTGCTTCTTTTTTTCATTTGTTTAGGTGTCCGGAAGGTTTTATACGGCGTGCTTTGAATATGCAATAAAATGTTATTAGAGGAACAAACAGTTGTATATGATGATACAAATAGGAGCAACGCTTCTGAGCAAATGACTTTCGAAATGAGTTAAGACAACAGATATAACGCTTTTAACGTTTGCTATGTTTACATAAAGATTCTTTGTGTGGGGAATTTTATGGTTTTCTGTTCAACCGATTTGTATACAATTGAAAATAGATTATGGCCAGTTTTTCTTGTTATTAGAGGCTATAAATCAATAGCACATCCGTAGACACACCCTTGAAGTATTTTATCCAAATGGAGGTTGAAAAAAATATTACATGTTAATAATTTTGACCAATCAGCTACGAGTACAACAAAAGAATAGTAATAATTTTTATTTATTATTTATGAAAAAATTTAAAATAAAATGACTTTATTTTTAGTCGTTACTACAAAATCTTACTCACTAAAACTGTCATAATTACGTACTACCACTAACTAGCCCACAACTTCGTTTGGATCTCTTTAAAATGAGTTATGATGTTATGTTGTAGGTAATAATTTATAATATATATTAATGAATTTTACAGCTTAAGTATATGTTTATTCTGATGTGTATGATCTATATTACTGCCAAAGTAATTAACAACCGTATACTTATGCCTTTATACCATTGAAAAGATAAATGATTTTGTATATTTTGTACTCGACAGTCTGAACCCAAATTCAAAATATTGTAGTGATTCAAAATATTATATAAAATCTAATAATTTGGATCCATCGCTTCAATCGGTTTAACTGGATACAAGATTTCAACCAAACCGAGCCTGATAGAATAAATATAAAGACCAAGATGAGAGGCTTCGCATCGAAATTCAACAATACAGGTGCTGTTATTTCACGATGTCTTCTGTAATGAGAGTGGAAGCAATTTAGTGCCATCAGGCTAGCTGTCCAATTTACAGAAATTAACTCTATGCAAGTGCTTTTCTCAGTCTGATCACTGCGACCTATTAAGATCTCCATTAGGTACAAGAGGAATCCATGATCGGCCTGGGGACAGACCGGTGGGTTATGTCGGACTCCTGCCCCGAGATGGTATTGGGGAAGACCTACCGACTAAACTTCTTGGCGTCCTCCGCGTCCGCTATGAGGCAAAGTTGCGAGATCGGACGAACACTCTTTTTAAAGCACCTACGTCTTTTTACGCACCTACGTCTTTTTAAATGATCTAATTATGTAATAAGAATTCGTTTACATATGGATGTTGGTCGATATAACTCCAATAAGTTCCCCCAACGTCGTAGCAGAATGTACCAATCCAAGTTAATGCTCCGAATTCAAATCTTCCGTATCGCATTAATCCGACCGGGCGGGGGTCGCGCCGTAATAAATTCCGTATTATACGCACGACACGCGTATTAAAATAAACATATAAACATGTTACACCCTCGCGATGTACCCGCTGATGATGAAGGTAGCATCTGCAAAAAAAAAAACATTATTTCCGCTTAAACAGGTTTTTTAACTGGTATTTTTGGTTTTACGAAAAGAAATCTTCCTATTTTAATGTTAAATTACAAAATACACAATTTATTAACTAAGAATTTACAGTAATTTACATTAATTGAGATTATTAAGAATTTACTGTAAGCATAATTATGAATTATTTTATGTTATACCTTATCATTTATCAATATGAAGCCATAGCTGGATGAGACTCAAAGCCATTCGCTGAGATTTCAAACAACAGCACCTATTGCTACAAAATGGCTATCTATCTATTGCTACAAAAACTAGGGATACTCCGAAAAATTAATCCAAATAATAAAAACCCACGTGAATTATATATAGAAACACTTCATGTCCGAAAATTGACATTGGTTAAATAATGCCTCAATACTTTTTTGTCAGTTCTTTACGTCTATACTTTTCGTAGGCTGAGATGGCATTTCATTATAACAATATATCTAAATCCCTGAGGAGACCAGCTCGCTATAGACTAGGGTTGGAGGGTGCAACTGTATAATTTACATGACACATTGTCGCCAATCGCACTCAATCTCGTTCGCTACATTAATTATATTGAATGTTTGAAATTCAATTATTGTTGCAAATTAAAAAAACATATAAACAAATTGCTTTACATGTCTCTTTTAATTAAAAATTAGTACTAAAGTAATGACTACAATTTTTTTCTACCTTTTTTATTATACCTTTTGCTCCATTTATTTCTTATTTTAAACCTAATAGAAAAGTTGAATACTTATTTCTGTTTCTTCATTATAAACATAAGAATAAAAGCTGTGTTTTTAATAGAAAGATTTTAACTTAATAATTAGTATAAAGCAGGCCATATTACACTGAAATGAAACTCCTATCTTCCGTACTCTAACGTAATCATCCTATATTGGACTTACGATCTTCTTCTGAAATGCTATCTTAACACAACCAAACCGCAGTATAAATAACACAATTTTTCTTTGAACGAATATCGATTATAAAATAAGACCTTGAAATATTTTCCTAGAAGGTAACTTAGTAAATGATATTGAAAGGGTAAATTTTGAATGATTTTTGAATATGACGTACATAAGTAAAATTCGGCTGTATATTCATGTAGAGATTCAAACTTTTTCGAACCTTTGCATTTGAGTTCTTATTACTAAGACATGCGTCGGGTAAAAGTAGAATATATTGGCTAATATAATAAATAATTGCTCATAATTGCGTTGATCATTTGCATAATTTTTACAAGAACCTGTGCAGTCAGACAGGCTGGTGATTTAAACTCTTTTAAAAGTCTAAACAAAAGGTAATTATCTCCGCCCATTTCTCCGAGAACCGTTTAATTCCAGAGAATTCCCAAATCGCGCTTATAATTTATAATAACAGGGAGGTCCCTTAACGAAGAGACCGTTTTGTAGATAGGTATCTATCAAATTACGGCACCTTCCCCTTTGTGAGGGGCCATTGTTGTCTAACACGGCAAATATTCATTTGAATATTTACTTAACATGGATAATATTTTAATCTTCCCCTTTGAAATATACATTTTCCAAGCTAGACAATTTCACGCCCAGTTCATGGAAACGATCTAACTCCAACGTTTTGTACATTCAATTATTTATACGAAGACGCAAACAATAAAGTTGAAATTTGCCTGTAGTCTTGCGCAATATCAATTTAACAAGATATTCCTTTTGTTAATATTCGCACACGCTTTATCAAATTCTCTAGCGGGGGTAACAATAAGCCGTTGTAAGTACTCTCAGTGACATATGGATAAAAGCTTTCATTTCACTAGAGCTTTTGAGTGTTGTAGCTATTTAGGTACG
The DNA here is from genome assembly GCA_947623395.1 of Synanthedon tipuliformis. NCBI lineage: Eukaryota > Metazoa > Arthropoda > Insecta > Lepidoptera > Sesiidae > Synanthedon > Synanthedon tipuliformis. Next base: position 6,101,637 of record OX392408.1, on the reverse strand, counting down.
TACCCGCGTATTTACTTCTTATAATACATAAGGAAGAAAATGTAATTTTTTCAATTTCTATTTTATCGGTTTTGCATGAGTTAATGATATATTCTAATGTTTGCTTGTTTTTTTTTTCACACATTCCACACATGTTAATATTAATATCTAAAAAAGAAACATGATAGCTACTTGGTGTATAAAAATCAGAACTTCAATATTAAACCCATTTTTCTTCAATATTACAGAAACTATTGTGGCATTTTAAATTTATTATAATATTATAGTATCCAGGCTGCTGCTGACCTGTCTTATTAGAAAATTGTGGGGAGTCCAGCAGTTGACTTCCAGTGGCTGAGATGATGATGATGATGAAGATGATGACGACGATTCATCGAGAAAAAAGATTGTAAAAAGTACTGAAAAAAATTGTCACTAGTATTTAATTGTTTTATCACAGACTATAGGAACGCAGCACTTAGAAGTAATCCGATTTTATATTTCGCAGACTTCACTGCCTCAACTCTATTGTAATGTCAAATTATGTCATAATTCTATTGTGAAAACTGTTAACTGTCTTCTCGACGCCCTTCCGACAAAAAAATAACTCGTACGGGGTCGCGCCCTCCTCTGTTTAATAACATAATAGCACAATTCCCTCGCCACATGATTCAATTTGGATTTCCTCCAGCCTCCCCCGTGCAGCCTAAAAAATGACAACTTCATTATATTGTTCGCGCTCCCGAGGGCGACTTGTTTGCTAGAAGGATTATAATGATTAATTCTGTAAAATATTAATACCATCGCACGCGGCACACTTGCCAACGTTTAGAAATCTGAACGCAAGTGCACTTTTGTTTGACACCCGAGGCTTTTGTTTAACTCGTAGTCTGTAGTCAAAAGGTTAATGGAGAAATAAATTTAAAATTCGAAATATTCTTCTTCATTTCAGTCACTAACAGTCGACATATTTTATTATTTATGTAAATGATTGACTTTTGTATAGGGAAAGAAAACATTATAGGTGCTTTTTCCAGTTGATACCAATTATTGAACAACTAGCAACCAGCCTCTGGGTAAAAAATTATACACACTCTCTGTTTTAAATCTTTTTTGAAGAAATCAACTGAATCAACTGAGAAACAGAAAGTATGTATTGTATATGGATTTATGATTTATAGTCAATTAGTGATCAAATCTGTACCATAAACTACTAATTGAATAAATTAGTACCTACCAGTTACCATGTTACTACTTAGAACTAATTAGAATTGGATATATTTTTTAGAATTATAAACATTTCAAGTAACTGAGTTTTTAGTGTTGAATTATCCTTAAAACACGTATAAAAATTTTCTTCCGCGCCTTTGTCTGCACTGAATAAAAACTTCATTTCTCTCTCCGAGGAATTTAATTTGGAGTAATGGAAGTGTTATATTGACTTAACAGGCCAGAAGCTCCCCTAGCGAACAGTTACAGTTATTAAAATGGAGAAATTTATTATTAGCATTTCGCCGTTTCACTATTTACATTTTAATTTTATTTGTTCTGTGATTCCATTAGTCACAGCCTAATGCATTAATTCAATAAAGTAAGCCATAAAGTGATCGCGAATCTCCAAAAGCGTCGGTTACATTCAAATGTAATCTGAGATTCTCATTAATCAACTGAGCTTTTGAAATGTTCAGTTCTCATATAAGGAAATGCTATATATAAACCTAACCTAATATTTGTAAAGAAAATCATTATGAATTTTTTTCCTTGCCGATTCGAAAAATTTTTATGGGCACAGAATCTCATTATTGTCATCTCAGCCGTAGGACGTCAACTGATGGACATAGGCCTCCCCCATAATTTTCTATAAAGACAGGTCAGAAGCAGCCTGAACACCTTGTTGGGCAGACATCCTACGGCTCCGCTTGCAAGTATAACCCCGAGCGCTCGCCATAGATAGTTGATCTTCAGTGTATCTTTCTCTTATTACCTCTTTACATCTATGGGCATGATAAAGCAAGCCATAGCTTCTCCCAGATGTTACACAGTACACAGGTCTACACTGGACATCCAATCCAATGGACAGTAAATATTCCGATATGTCATAAAAAAATTTAATCTTATGACTACGTAGAATGTTAAAATATTTCTAAACAATGATAAAATGTTTAGGTGGATCTAAATATATTCCGAGATAATGCAAAGGAATTAATAGACAGTACCCTCAAAATATCCTCTGACGTTATAGAATGAGGGGATAATTTTTAAAATGCGCGTGTAACAAGAAGCGTGACGCACACTTGCACCGTGCGACCCTGAGCATATCATTTATAGTCCTTTTGTCGTCGAAATTATATTTACAGAAGTGAGCAGACAATTTCACGCTCTCTTCCTCGCATCCCGACACCCCACACCGTGGACTCTAATCAGAAGTACGGCTAACTTTATATGGACCTACCGAACTGTATTGTTGTATGGGGTGACATAATTATAATTAAAACTTAATAAATTAATAAAAATAGTATGGAACATACACTCGGTTCAGAGTATAAACATAGCAACGTGTCTTTCGACAGTTAATACCTTAGAATACCACCGTGAAGTATACCCAGGTGTATTTGTGATTTGTGGCGTAATACCAGAGCATATGGCCTTATATCCAACATGTCTTCAAAGCTTTATTCTATCACTGTCAGGAGCGCATTTGTATTTCATCATATATTACTCGTGTTTATAGGTAGAGCAACCTACCACCAAGACCCGAACTTAAAAATGTATAAAAGTATTATAAATTGATATTTTGTTTTTAATTAAAAATTAATAAAATATTATTGATATAATGAAAAAATGTCTCGAAAGTTAATTAAATGTGGTCATATTACAATAAAGTGTATGTTACATTATTACATAATTTAATTTAATAAACTATAGATGTATTTTTTTTAACTTCTCATTTTAAGAACTAAAAATTAAAACTAAAAATGTATGCGTCAGTCCAAAACTAACAGCGTCAAAAGTGAAACTTTTTATGTAATTCAAAAACTGTCAATAAGTGTACAAAAAAATACATTGCAGCAAAGAAAAATTGACTGGAAATTATAATAAAAATGATTTATAATAAAAATCAAGAAAAATCTACAGACTATCCCGAATTAATTACTATGGAAGTTTCACTTGTACGTATATGTATATAGTTTTATGTATATGTAAATAATAGTACGTACGAGTGAAACTTCCGTAGTAATTAATTCGGGATAGTCTGTAGATTTTTCTTGATTTTTATTATAAATCATTTTTATTATAATTTCCAGTCAATTTTTCTTTGCTGCAATGTATTTTTTTGTACACTTATTGACAGTTTTTGAATTACATAAAAAGTTTCACTTTTGACGCTGTTAGTTTTGGACTGACGCATACATTTTTTGTATCTTCATTGACAATAACTGAGAATAAAAACAATATTAAAATTTTTTTAATATGAAATAATTTAATAGACATATACATATATATATATATATATATATATATATATATATATATTACATATACATAAACATTCTACATTAAGAAAAGAACTATATAAGTAATTAATATGACTTATGTTAACGAGTTAACTCTCATGACAAAACGCTAGTGTCCCATAAAAAGTTTCACTTCAATAAACTCACCAATGTCATGATATCATTTGCCAAATCTCTTGCTAGATCATGAGATATGAAACAACTCAGTCCACTGAGTGCTAATCCTGCTTCATATTGATTCTGAGCATTTAAATCTTTCCTTATCATATTTGTAGTGAGCATAAGTAACTCTGAGTCTGCATGGAATGATTGACTAGCTGCTAAGTACCCGATTCTTTTGTAAGTGAATTTGTTTGAACTCATCACCTCAATAATATTGAATATAGCCCATGATATGTCATATCCTAACATTTGAAGCTAAAATAAATGTCAATTTAATTAATAATTACAACAGTTACACTTACAAATTCGATCTACTTAAGACCTAAGTACTTACGTATGTCAGCTTAGCGACAGCGTTAGCTTTCTTATGTTATGTTATCTTGTCGTAGTTCCACTTTAATTTCTTCCATACATTGTGCTATGTACTTGGCCTAAAATCGAATATTATATAAAAAAATATAACATTCAAAACTTATTTACATGTTTATTAAGTAAATAGTAACAATTTCTGATGTGTACCTACCTCGTTATCTTTATTATTCCTTATACCACGCACTAAATCGGTGAGATTTTTATCGAACATTCTTTCGAAGTTCCCCTTTACTTTCTTTAGTGCCATTTTATTGAATTATTTTCCATAAACATATAATTAAAAAATAAGGACGTTGAACACTTGAAGCATGACTGTATTATCTTAAAGAAGATAAGTTTTACACAACACTAAATTAAAAATAAAATTCAGGATTCGCCAGGCAGTCATAAAACCAAACTTTGTCATTTGTGATTTGTTAGTTAAACGTCAGACAGATGGATGACAGTAATGTCATCCATCTGTATATAGTATGATAAGATCATACTCTATAATCCGTAGCATATAGAGAATGAACTATGTCTGTGTAGTACTCATTTTTTCCATAATATTAATTAGTTGTTCTGTATTTATCCAATTTATCCGACACAGACTGTCAATGTCAACAGTGTCACTGTCAGTCAACATCAACAATTTTCTTTCCGCCTCTCTCACTCTGCTAGAGTGAGAGAGGCGGTAATAAGAAAGAGACAAGGAGTTTAACATCTGTGAGTTTAACAGTTTAACACTTAACAGTTTGTTAGCTCGACGAGTTCACTCTCATGACAAAAAGTTTCACTTCAATAGTGTCCCATAAAAAGTTTCACTTCAAAAAATATTTTAAACTTGAATCGAAATCATAATAAAACTAATTTAAATCCATATAATTCTAGCAGTTTACCCTCGTAGTAATAAAGGGTGATCGCACATATGAGCGTGAAAGATTGTCCACATGTTGAACTGGACACCCCATCGCGCTATCACCGCGATCTGTCCTTCGTTTCTTCTCCTCCGCTAGTGATCAACTTATCGGTAAAGTGCATCAATAATAATTGTCCTCCAATCCGTCTTTGTTTAATTCACCCTGATTCCCGTCATTCTATACCAGCATTTGGTCTTTTTTGTATTGTTAAATTTCATCTCAACTTTCACATTTCTATTTAGCTCTCAAAGTTAATAAGATTACTAACATAATTATCTCTCTGTTCAAAACGAAATATTGTGAAAAGAAAACTTGAATCAAGATTCCAGTCACCCAAGGGTATGGACGTAAAACGTTATAAATTTTTTGAGCTAGCTAGCTGTTTTAATATTATTTAAATTAAACAAAAAATAAATATTAATTTATCAATAATAATATATTAATTATATATTAGTATAGTAATTATTAAGAAGTAATTTTAGATGTGTAAAAGTTTTTTATATTGCTAAAACACTTAAAATAAACACATCCAAAACTAAACATTCAACGAATATTTTCAGCCATTTTTTTAAGTTTCCTTCTCATTCCAATTTATTAAGTAAATTATAATAAAAGGTACGTGGTCTTTTTAAGAAATTTATCGTCCCTAACAGTGTGTAAGTCGCGTGGCCTCTTCCTGAAGCTGACAAGCAAATAAATGGGTAAATAAACGAATAGCTTTGATCAATATGTATTGAGTTTATAGAAAAATTTATAGCAAAATTGGTCACATTGGCCGTCTATATAGATACAGAATCGTTCGGAAACGGAAGTGACGACAGTCGATAAGAGGAAACGATGCATGACGCCGGATGTGCCCACTTCCTGTGTGCGTACTGCCTTCACTTATCACAGCAGGGTGTGCAAAATTACCCTCGACGCTGTCATATTTTGGTTCATAGAGTTATTGTAAAAAGCTCCATCCGTTTCGAAGCCTTTTTTTTATAAGAGATGGGTTAGCTCTTGGCCAACAACCAGCCATGTGGCAAGGATGAGGCCTAAGATGGAGCGAGCTCACCCAGAAGATGCCTATTCACTCGAACCTTGAAAAGATTAGGGTTATATGTACTCGGAAATACAGACAGTTATTTAATTTTCTGCTATTTTACGGTGGTATTCTATACCTAAGAAGGTAGTGACAGCCGTCATACATGCAGCCTAGTTTACAAATGCAGTGTTTACTGCCTCACAATTGTTTTAACTTTTCTCATGTATTACTCATATTCTGGCACAAAGGCTAGTAGCAATAACCAATTTACCAAGATATCAATCTTAACAAGCTAAACAGAAATATAATAATAGAAACCGTCATGAAACCGCAAAACAATGCGATATAGGAAGTGAAGTTATCAAGAAATCCAACTCATTTCAAAACTAATCTGCGGTTACATCGCGTGTTTGAAAAATTAATTTATGTTCAAGTTGTTTTTCGTTGATGGTTCGGGGAGCGTCAAGCGAGAACTGAGTGCGGACTTGTGTTAGTATAAACGACTTTTGTAATGAGTTCCGCTAACTGCCAGCGACATAACCAATTTTCAAACTAGTTCGTTGCTTACAAATTGATAAGATCAACAAAATTCAGGAAAGAGTTTTAAACAAATTCCTAATTTTCTTATAACACGGACTAAGTATTTGTTAAATCCAATTTTTGTTTAATAACACTAGCGGCCCGCCCCCAGCTTCGTATGGATTTTTTTCTCCAAAATTTCTCCAATTTTGAAAATCTCATCAAAATCCGTTGCATGGTTTAAGAGGAGTTAGAAGATATACAGATAGACGCGAAAAGCGACATCAATTACTATGTAATTGACATAAATTACTATTCGCGTACTATGCTTATCAAGTACTATGTAAGGAAGCTATGTACAATACTTTTTTCTTATGGTAAAACAAACAAAGCTAACAATTTTAAAATTTTATATTTAAAATACATTTTAAAAAGTGGTTAAGAATCGCAGAATACACCTTGAAAATAATCACCAAATATTTCTTTAGCCATTTCGCACATATATTTGAAATCAAATCCATAGCTTTCAAAGATTGCCTTGAATTCTTTAAATTTTGGATTCTGAGCCATTTTGTGGAGAATATTCAAAAATTCTTTAGAGTTAATTGTTTCAAATAATTTGGCTATTTCGGGACTGCTCTCTAATTTACTTTCAAAAAGTTTCTTCATATCTTCCAATGGTAAAGCCGCAATCAAAGCGTCCATAAAATCAGACATGCTTCTTTTGCTTCGCAATGACTTCGGTCTTTCAAATGGGGGTAATTTCAAAGCGGAATTTATATAATCAATTATAAAATCTACATCGTATCCTTTCGATGCCAAATAAGCGAAGGCCTGAAAAAATAAATAATAATTAATTTGTTTCATTGAACAGTTTAATGTTGCTTCGACTAAGATGGAACATGAACAGTTTGATTTAGCACTAGATTAAGAGACAAACATTCGTTATTAGAACAAAATAATTATTATAATGTAAGTATACCTTATCAAAATTGTATAAAAAATATATATAAATAGAATATATTTTTTTAAGAAAATTCTTCAATAAATAAATAATCGATAAGTAATACTTCTTATAAACTTACCTCTTTAAATTCCGGCATAGATTCAAATTCCCATATTAATTCTCCGAATTTTGGACTCATCACGAAACCGAGAAAATTTAAAATTTCAGGATCATTCAAATGACCCACAAGGACTGTCATTACTTTGTCTATATCAATAAGCTCTAAAAACTCCATGATGTGAGTACCCCATTGTCCCCAGAGTTCTTCTTTATCCCTTAGCAGGGGAGAGCCTATTTGTAGAAAATCTTCATGGACTGCTTTAGGTGATATGTCAATATAAACTCCTTCAGTAAGAGCAGCGACACAAAATAACCCAATAGTGATAACCTTATACATTTTCACTGCGTTTCTGTATTAAGTACTATTAATTAATAAAATGATAATTTTGAAATACTCCTTTTTATACACCTATTACCACTTATCGTGGCTTACGTATTAGTTTTGAAATAGTTATTTTGTAATTCTTACTCATTCATTGTTGACCTATTTTTATATCAAAATATATTACTGCTGTATGGTATTGCGTAAAATAATCTCATAATTATATTAAATTTTATTCATCCTTTTGTTTATTTATCTTATCTTTATCCACTGTAGAAATATTTTCTTTATCAAATGTATCTAATAACGTTTCAATATTACAAATAGCTGTTCTTACGAATTGGTTCATTTTATCTTATTTATCTATAAAATTATGTTATTCTTTTATTTGATTATTCTTGACTTTATTAATATAATGGTAAAGATATCTACAAGGATTTTAGTGCGAATTTCTGATTACACTTATATTTCTTCATTCTTGTATTCATTTAAGCTATGCCAATTAGTAACAGCAGCTTGGTTTAAAGTAAGAAGAGCCGGTAAGAGTGTAGCAGAATGGAATCACACTTCACACGACTGTAACACAAAATCTTAATACAGTACTAAACCGCCTACGCACTCACGTTTATAAAACCGGCTTCACTATGTCCGTAAAATTCTACATATAGTTCTTATTTGGTCTTAGATCGTGAAAAGGAAATAAAGGAAACCTGCGTCTCTGACAGTATGAAGTTTAGCTAGTTGCTAAACACGGACACGAAGAAGGCATATAACTTTTGAACTACCTATATTCTCCTTCCACATGCTTTCCACAGTGAAGATATAGGTCTATGCAATAGGAATTTATATATATTGATTCAGACACAAGTTATAGAAAAGTAGAACCATCTATGTAGGTATAATTGACAAAGTCTCACTTGAGCAGAACTAAATTGCACAATAAGAAGTGACAACCGTGCGATGCCATGGTCGAACGCAATCCATCCAAACATTGACGTTCGCCGGCGGGCTTACTTCCATTGTGTTAGAAAATACAGAGTAGGCATTGGGACAGGCTGTGTCTCAAACAATTTCATTTCATTTACTCTAACAATCAGCTATACGTGGTCGCAATTTCCATGGAATAATTGAAACATTATAATTCCAATATCTTTCAAAAACTATCACTGAGAAAAAACTGTCTGCATTAATTTACTCTACAATCTGTCTAACGGTTGTCTATGGCAGGCCACCATGAAATAACAATATCTGTTGGAATATCTGTTGGTTATTTTAAAACTAACAAACTGAAAAGTTAAACTGTAGCATTCGTTTCCACTTTACAATTTCTTTTCCTAAATGAGCTTCACTAACATTAACGTTAAGCTATGCATTAACTAAGTAGTTATTTCAAATTTCAATCTACCTAGTTGAAAGATGTTGTCCAAAATACATTATGCAAGAATTCAATAAAAATGTGATATCAATGTTGTTCAACGCTAGAATAGTTTATAAAGTAAATGCAACACGGACGTTGAGGTTTTCTCTTCGGATAATATCAGTCGGTGCGCGCGCGCGTCACGACTATACGAGATAGATAAAATTAGAGGAAACATTATTACGGGCCACTATCATTATTGTTTTATTTTGCGAAATTGCTCGCTTCAGTTAATGCTGGGGTTCGCTATTCACACGGTGCCGGAGCCATTGGCGTGTACCTTAAACAACGCCTCTTTGAATGACAAGCCCCACTTCTAATGTAGTAATTGTTAAGTCCATTGTAAAAGTTACAAACGCAACATACGCGTTTTAGTAAAACATTTTGTAATAAAGCATTCCTTCGCTTCACGTGTACTTGAACGTGTTTATTGCTTTTTATTTGATCAGTTTATTAGTTGTTCTTTATTTATAGAGTACGTAAGACAGAAAACTTAATTTAGATATGTGTTTTGTCATCGTCACTACTATTATTAGCCGAGGAAGGACCACTGCCCTTCCTATGACATTTCCTAAGTCATTGGAGAACCTAACAGGGGTCCGGTATTTTGTCAGCGTCTTCTAATTTTCCGCTACTTCATAATAATATAATGAAATCATGACACCATTATTCATTGTAGGTACTATAATTAGTGATATTGTGCAATGCAAAGTATAAACTTAGATATATAGCTCGCTTTGTGTCCATTAAAAATAACTCTTGAAATAATTGAAAAAACATTGTCATTTAATCTACTTTACTGGCACTAATAATAAAATACTGAAATGTCTTAAGCTTAGTTAAATTGTAGTACTACAAACTACTAAACAATATTACTTTAAACAATTTAGTTTAATATTTAGAAAAAGTAAAATGAATTTAAAATATATGAAATAAAAGTATAATTATATCAAAGGATGGTTAAAGTATTTACCGGAACGATCACAACAGGGCTACTGCGATGTATAGAGTTGAAATTGGCTTTTTATATTCAATGTAATGGAATTTAAATTGCTGCAAAGGATAGCTTCCTTTAAACCATTTCCAGACTCGTTTACTGTGAACTCTTTCTGTAGTCACGACTGTTAATTATATTTATATATTATTCGTGGCTGTTTAGAACCATTTCGAATACTCTTTCTCTATTTATTATTAAATTACTTAATGTGTTCCGTTATTGTCTTTTACCTAAGTGTTAATTTAAATATTCTAAACAATATAAATACCTAAGTAAAATTATACAAATGAAATTTTGTATAAAGTTATATAAATGACCTGAGAGGCTACGCAGGTACCCGGGTTCGATTCCCGGCAGAATCAAATTTGGACTTTTTAAAGTTGACTCCGCGTTTGCAGTTATATGGGCAGCTTGACGTCTGCAAGCACCACCTTACAGAATACTATCGTGAAATAACAGCATTTGTGCTTTTGTGTTTCAGTGGGTAAGTAAGGGATGAGTAATCCCTAAACCTTAACCTGTGGCGTTGCTTGTGTTATAGGCGACGGTAGCCACCTACCATCAAGTGAACCGTCGGCCTATCTGCTGACCTTAACATAAAAAAATAAAAGCAAATACTTCTTCTTAGAATAAGTTTCAACGTTGTTAAACCTTCTTTTTGCATATTCTAAGATACTCATTTAGAAATAGGGAATTGTATTTAAAATATGTGAGAAAATAATAAGCGCACAACTTTAATAAAGTGATGTGATGATGTTTTCAATGGCGATTATGTAAATAGAGCCACTGAAGCCGACATGAGAAGATGGCGGTGGAAAGGTGGTAAAATGGTGGAGGTAAATGCGTCGCACGCGCCACGCAAGCCAATGAGTTCAGGAACGGGCGAAACATTCAAATTGGAAACCGCCCGCGCCAGCCCGTATCAAATGTTGTTTTATAGCTAATTCCGAAATTCGGTTATGGCCTATAAACGATCCGCCGGAATAATTTAAATGCGAACCCGCCTGTATAATGTTCGTACTTTACATCGAAATTAGTTATTTGTATGTGAAATGCGTTTTGAAATAGAATTCGACTGACAACTTTTATTTCTTGTGCGCGGAAATTCGGCAAGTCTATAATTCGTTCCATTATTCAGTCTTTGTTGGTAATAACACCAGGAACCATTCGGTTTATATGTTCCGTTAGGTTAATTGATGATTTTACTACTTATTTACTACTTTTTTGTAAAAAATTGTAATATTTTTCACAGTTCTAAATTTAAAACGGAATCTTAATGTAAAAGAAATTAAATCTACAACATTATTCCAGAGTACGCTGCATGCATGCAATGTCCCTTTCACAACTTTTAATATGTATATTAAACGTTTTGCTTTTACGCTAAAGGTTTTCTCTTGTTTCCGAGCTAATTTCCAGACTGACATTTCCGTTCATTCATTACTTATGACCGATTGTTTATTGGCAGACACCGTCGGGAAAACAATTGAACAAAATTACTTAGTTTAACGGGTCTTCTTGTCTTTTCAATACTACCCATACATTGACACAAGTATTCAATTTGCAAGAATTATTTACTTAACTTTTACGTGCTTGGATATTACAATAAGAAAATTTTGAGCAAACAAAAGTTTCCTAACAAACACAAGGTTAACGAAAATAGATAAATCATTTAAAGGACAGTGTACGTTTCTATAATAATAAAGTAAAACAGTTTTTAACATTTGTAAAATGGATACTTGTTGAAAAAGCGTGTTGTACAAATAAATATTATTTAGCAGATAATGAGTGCCTCCTGCCAGTGATGATGTATGGTGCTGAAACGTGGCATCTCACGGCAGGACTGATCCACAAGTATTGTCGGCTATGGATCTCTAGCTATGCGCAGTTTCTTTAGTGGAAAGGGACAGAAATTCTAAAATTCGCCGAAGAGCAAAGGTTGCCAATTAGCAAGTTGAGGTGGCAAAGGGTTGGACACATCTGTCGCAGAGAGGATAACCGATGAGGTAGAAAAGTTCTCGATTGGAGGCCACAAATTGGAAAGCGCAACGTGGGACGCCCTGCGGCTAGGTGGACAGACGACCTGGAAGGCTACGTCGGACGCAGCTGGAGGCGAAGTAAAGAAAACCGTGCGTGGTAGCGAGCCTTGGGAATAGCCTATATGGTCAATGGGATAGGCTGATAAGATAAAACACATGGGATTAAAATGAGCAATGGCTGGAGAGTTTCTTTCGCTGTTTCTTCTCATCCAGAACGCCATTTTATCACCGAAACGGTAGTAGTTTTATCGACCTCAAAAAAGTGACTTTGTTATAGGCTACTACTTTTGAGAAATAAACGATTTGATTTCATGAAACTAACTGGGTGCCTAGAAATAAATACACATTTCACGCAATAAAATAACATAATACTAATCAGATTAATGGTTTTATTAACCTCATAAATTGTAACGCGTGTACATTATCAGATAGTAAAGAATGATACGGCTCTTCTAATTCTATTTGCCCGATTTATTAAACATATTATCCGATCGGCATACGGCATAACGGTGTCCTAATGGACGAAATTTAATCACGACAAATCGAATGCCACCTATTTATGAAGGCGAATGACTAAACACCTTTTTAATACGATTCACACGTTAACGGTTATATCTATAACGGTTATATCTATATAGTTGAGTTTTTGTGTCGATACATTTCACGGTGCGATGTATTGAACTCTTATTATATGATTGTTATGCCACATACCGAACACTGATGGGATCTATTATTGTTGATCCACAGATCAATATTCAATCATGATGCAACTACTGCTTGATGGATTCCATACAGTTATAAAAAAGCATACTGTTTAATGGTTGTAAAAAATAAGATGTATCTAGATATATCCTATACCTACAAGCTGATCCGGTGAACTTCATACCGCCTCAAAAAGCCGTTTCATACAAAACGTATGAGAAAATACGTAGACGAGGATACAAATTCAAAAAAACAAAAATTATAAACATTAAACAATTATTGTTAATTATTATTATTATTATTCCCGAGTGACAAACACTACTTTGTTTCATATATATAGATAGATAAGGTCGGTTTAAGGCCATGGAAGACGATAATTAGCCATGCTTAAAGTTGACTACACAAACTGATTAAATACATAGTTAAATAAAAATGTTAGCAGGAGAGAAAGCTTTAATTATAAGGCGCCTTTGACTAATCTAAATACCGAACAGAGAAAATCAGTGTCCGGTAGAGTAGCTACTTCCCACCTTTCCTGGGATCAAATGAGTGCAAAGTGCATACAAAATCGTGATGTGGCCTTTTAATCGGTTTCACGTTCGTTCCCTCGATACTTTTTGTATTCGAATTTCGCTCGGACTGCCAATCTACAGGTTAACCGGCGCTCGGGACTCCTCGCTGCGGAGTCGAATGAATATGTGCCATGAACCATTAACATAGAACTTCTTTCTTGAATGCAAATTGCGCAAATAGGAGTGCATAAGCAACACTGAAGTAATAAGATAAAAGGGCGGACGCATTTTATTTGCAACGGAGTAAGTCCAATTTACGCGGTGCCGTGGCCATTAGCATAAGTCCGGAGCGGGCGAAGCGTGATGTGCGCGCGATTCGCTTGTGCTCGCGGCGTGACGATGCGGTGCGCGGTCGAAGCGGCGCCCGCGCACCTGCCAACGGTGTAATTGCGTCCGCGCGACACATTTGTTTACTATTGTAAGCCGTGAAGATGCCATCGCACGACACCCGGACCGACTCCTTCAAATTAGCACTGTAAACGATCCAACTCGTACACAACGCCATTACAATTTCTTTGTATTTGTTACATAAAACTGTTGCTGTAGCATTTGTACATATTGCTGTACATATTTCTTTCACTGATACAATAGCTACGGCGTAAAAGAATTAGGCAAGTGCAACATGACTCATGAATATGTTGCAAGAAAATAAATTTGCAGAAATAGTTTCTTTTTTTTATTATCGAAAGAAGATGAAAGTAATTGTACATTTTGTGGTAACCTTCAATACGAAATATGCAAAATGTTGAATAAAGAAAAGGTACTCTTTATAAAAGCCTAAAACCATCATATGATATCAGGTCTTCTAAAGATAAAATGAGTACCTACATAGCTAGGTGCACTCGCCATACATTTATAGGTTATTTCATCACACCTATTTCTCGCTTTTGGGAAGTTCTAAGTAATCTAGGATTCTCAAATGTTATCGATTTGGGATTACTCTTATTGAAACTGAACCGGTGAGTACCTATTATCATTGACACCATTTTAATGCTGAAATCTCTACTGACCGACTTAGTAGAGTTAATTAATTTTTTTGATAATTGGAGCACACTGAGAAGTAAAAATCCTGTTTTTTAAGTTATGTCTACAAGGTCTTACGATTTACAATCACTTCATAAGTGTGTATAGTGTTAGTCTGCTATTTTATTACCTATACCTACTATTAGTAATAAATAGATAAGCTATAAATAATACTGTTTAACATAAATAAAATTCGCTTAGATTTTGATCACATTTGTGGAATAAATGGTCAACCACAATGATATCAATTGTTTGTTACGTTCAAACTCCATTACATGTATTGCGACATTTGGGTGTGGTAAAATCAATGTTAATATACCTTGTACCTACTTCGTACAAATTCTGTGATATATGAAGGCGCAAAGTATGGACACCTCGTCGCATTAATATTGATTGATACCTCTGCCTACTTAATATATATCTGTTATATATCTTTAAGGCGTGGTGATGTGACTTAGGGCTGTACATTGAAATAATAATTATATTACACTGTTTTAGTGTACATCGTTATATTATTTTTATGTAATAAAATGCTTATAACTTCGGCATAAGCATTTTAAAAAACAACGAACAAGTACACAACTACATCTTTTAAAAAAAAATATCTAAAAATGTAGTATTTTTAGAATCTATTGGTTATTCAATCAAAGTAGGGACTATCTGACCGCGATTTTATTGGAAAATTATGATGGGGGTCTATCTCTAGCAGTGGACTTGCTATGGCTGAGATGATGATGATTTTGAATATCTTATCAAAGCGAGAACTTGTCAAAAGATGCTTTATGTTATACAACTCTATGATACTTCATTATTTCTATGGTAGCATACACTTGGATGGATTATAAATATTAATAAACAAATTAAATCACACAAAACAGATTTAGGTGGCAACCCTCGTGTGTATATGAAGTACCGGCGCACGCGCAAGCAAGCCATCATTAGAATGCAGCATCTCAAACGATTTTCCTACTTTAGATACGGTAATGGCCATAAAAACCACCTGCTAAGTAAAAACGTACCACATAAAAATATTGTATCCTTAGTGCTTATAAGCCGTTCCCATTTCTGAAAATCATACGGAGCGAATAGCAAAAGCGAGTTGGTACACATATTTTGCCATACGCGTTGTGCTTAACGAATGCAAGGAGGATGTTAATGGTCTAATGTAATTCTCGCAATACTACATTAATGTATCGCGCTCATACTCGGCTTATACAAATAACCATTGCAATCAGTCAGTATGCTGACTGACTTACAAGACTATGTTTTGGGGTCTAGGATATATATTTAGCTGTCTGATATCTATAACCAATACCTTGACCTTGATAAGCGATTACATGATTAATTTAGTTTATGTTAATTTAATCAATTTAATAGTTTTCTAAGACCATTAATTCCCTAATGTTGAAATTTTTAGCATTGATATAAAAGCAAAGATTGATGTGATAGTCCTAACAAATGTTTAGCTGTCGGCACAACTACGGCGAATTCGAATCCCAGTTCGACCTGCACTTTTCAGTTTTTTTTTTTTTTGTATTATTAAGATTGTACACTCGCTGTAATGATGAAGAATAAATTAGAGAGGAAAAGTAGGTACATCTATCCAACGAATATATACACCAGTGGAGAGATACAAGTCTTTCTAGTCTGGAGCACAGACATAGCTAGCAATAAAGTGTCTATTATTTTTTTTCTAAATGAATGATTAGTGAATTATTCTCAGTTAATTTCACTGTCCTAAACTATCTATGGAATATACAAAAAGCGGTTAGAAATACTTGTTATATGCTTCGCTTCCTAAAACAACTAAACCAGATCCGTTTTGTTATGCGAGTGGACACGTATGAAAACTATATTTAGGATCTGCCTATGTACATATAAATCATATGAAATTCTGTTCCTGTTTTAGCCGTTATATGTCCCGTTTGTTCACAACTGGCAGCGGAGCGGACGCAAGAAAAATTATAAAAAGTCGTATCTTAAACTGTTTCCAAACGGGGAATGATCATTAGATCCGTACCATAATCGATACATCCTGAATAGGCAGGTGGTGAAGTGTGCCCGCACCTTGTTGTGTATAAGCGACGGTGCCTACAATTTTTGTTCATTCATACTTAGAATTGTAACAGTATAGGAATATTTTTTATCAGCGTTTCTTAAAAGGTGACCGCACTTTGTTGGACTGTCTTGTGCGCTTCAAGTCCACTCTCCCGAAGAAATGTACATGCGAAAATTTCTTGTGAATAGATGATAATAGTCTATAACGACGTGTCGGAACGGCTATTTACCTTATACGCAGTAAACGTTTACATTTTTGCTACCATTTGGCGTAAATCTTTTTATATGTCAGTTAGCCATTTTTATTTCTAGACTTTAATTTATTTTACTAAACTTTTTATGGGTGCGTAATGCACTCAGCATTCCATAAACGAACTTTGCTGGAATGAACGAATTTCAATTAGAATTTATTACGTAAAGTGTACGTGTGTCTCAGTCACGACTTGTTTGACGTCAGCCGAATATGATGTCGAACATTAGAAAATTAAAAATAGGTAATACGTTTACGGACGCCCGTGAGAACTTGGAGGGTGGCCGACGCGATGCTGAGCGGCATACAAATCCGAACTGTCACATCGGCTGATCGGCGTTCGACTCTCTCACGGAAGCTATTACCTTAAAACAATGGTTAAGTCCTGCAACGATACACATAACTAATTAGTTACTCCACTGCCTTATCGCGTCAATCACTTAATACTGAATGCAACGTCTTTTTTTAATGTTAAGGGACAGACAGGCTCACGCCTATAACATAAACAACGCCACGGGTGCTGCAAGAACGCTGCTGATTGAGGATAAGCGATTGGGATGAAGTTGGCTGTGGCATACCTTACTTACTCACCGAAACAAAAACTTAAACTTATTTTTTACTTTTCGTGTTGAGTTCTCTACAAAAGTGTTTGAAGCGGAAAGCAGGCAGATTTCGACAAATACAAGCACAGTTAGTTAGCCATCAAAACACTACAGCAAAGTGATGTGAAAATAAAAATTTCCATTTATACAAAAAATGCATTCAATTGCTGTTGCCTACTGCTTGCGCCATCTACTGATATATTTATAAATTATACTTATGCAAAAATATAATATTTTTTACAAGCATATGAGCAATGAATCATTACAAGGCTATCTTGAACATGCTAGATTGAAATGGCTAAGTGGGGGACTCTTAAAAAAGATTACTTGTATAGGTATATAGTTATATACCTATACGTATAACATATTCATTTAATTTCTCATACATTAGTTATATATGGTTTTAATTTACATTACGTTCATTTGATTAAGACTAGAATTCAGTAAGCATTGCTGTCATGTAGGTAATCGATATCTAATATGCATACCTAGATATGTATCAACTATGCAAGCCTTATTAACATTACGTGCGACTTACTAACTTAGTCATTACCTTCTAAAGTATGTAGATAGGATTCGATTATTTATTTTATATTTCGCAAAGAATGAAAAAAAAATACGAACTGATGGAGATTTATTTAGAGGTAGTTATTTCAAAGACCAAAGGTAAGCACCTACCTACTTCTTAGTCTATTTGTAGGTAATCCTAGCCCCTCGGTTTCGTATTCAGCATCTACATAGTTTTTAGTTCATGTTATGATTAGTATTAAATTTAAGAGTAAATTAATTTTTTCTTAAAATATTATTTAAATTATTAATTAATCATTTAAAACTGACAGACTAATGCAGTACTACAGTCCGAAAGAACTTAATGCATTTCAAAAATATAATGTCAACATTGCACTGAGCCCACTATTAAAACATCATTTGATATTCTGTCAACAATAAGTGCAATAAGTCGACGCAACGCGAGGCGACGGCGGCGCTGTGTTGGTGAGATGGTGAGGGCGCTCGAGACAACAAATGACGTACATCGAAATGTACTCGCGCGCCCCTACGCCTCCCGTGCTAAGCCCTATGCAAAATAAAACACTCGATTGACATCTCTTTGAAATTTATTAAAAATTCAAATGGCTTAAACTTTAAATGGCGGAGGGTTAAACGCTCAAGCGAAAGGATTACCTAATGTCGAATAACTTTGTGTCTTTATTTAAATTATTTCAAATAGCTTTAGAATATCGACAATTATTTTATACAAATATTGTATAAAGACGTTGAAATAAATGTATAAAATATTTGAGTTATAAAACGCCTAGTGTATCAATCTTACTAGTTAAATTTATAACTCGAATGCACTGGTATAACAAGGAAGACGTTTGAAATCTCTTTAGAAATCCTACATCAAGTTATAACTTATAATGCATATATAACATTTATAACTTTATGGATTGGACATTCTTAAATAAACACAAATAGTACCTAACTTAATCACAGTTGGTTTAGAATTGCTCAAGTTGGAAGATTAACTTGTAGCACATAGACAGACTGGACATCTGGTTATGATGATTAGGTGGCGGGTGGTTGCTTAGCAACGGGGTGGCAGTGGTCAGCGGAAGGGAGAAGGTCGGGGTCAGCCGTTCCTCATACTCGTGTCATTCGTACCCTCCCTACCCTGATAATTATACTGGGTGTACTAAAGCCGTGTTACTTTATCTTTCTTACTTAATACTCTACATAGAGATGTATGCTGAAACTGAATTACATCACATTTGAAACAATAAGACAGTAGGTATATAATAATAACTTTTATATACAATTTATTGAGTTTTGACGCAATAACATAAGTATATTGATACAATCGAAATTCCAAAGAATATACTTAATGACAAAATTAATATATGTGTTGTTTTTTTGACTAATTTGACAATATAGAGAAAGTATAAAAAAGTAAAAACAGATATTCAGATATATAGGCCCCGATAAACATCTCTGATCATACTTATTACTACCTATATTATTATTAGCGGCTTTCAATCTTTCCATGCAAAATAAACATAATACTTAATATAATTATGTATAAACAATCTAGCTTACAATATCACAATTCAATATCACAATAAATTTTAGATAGAAGAAAATTTTTCAGAGTTTGTACAAACAGCATTTTGTTTATAATATTAAGTTATTATACAAACATTGTTCTTCTCGTAGTGCCATCTCCTTTCGGAGGTCGGCTAAAACAATAAAAGTTATTATATAAACAAATAAAATATTTCCAAATAAAAAAAGAGTAAGGTAGGGCTAGGGGTAAATAAACAGTGTGGATGAGAGCACTTTACGGCCGCCTCCACCCTTTCGGGGAAGATTTTTCGCAGATTCCGACTTATTTTGCGCTTTAAATGAACGAATTTACTGAGCAGATCCTAATCGTACGCCACGGTCAAGGGGCCTCATCCGATTCCATCCAAAAGCTAAATAGTCAAGGTTTACTTTGTGGCTGGGAGCTCTTTAAAAATGGGAAACAATTCTCGTTGGCAGTTTTTCTTAACAAGACATAGCACTACTTTTCTCCTATCATTATACATAAAAAGTGTGACATAAAAAGTATTTCTGTATTTTCTATTTACAGAACAATTATAGTAACGGACATAAAGCAGGCTGATCGACTACTCTATAATAGGCTACTAGCGTCACGTAGTATGGTCCTTACTAGGTAGTACTGTTAGTGTTAGTGTGTTGTTTATTTGAAACACTTTGAAAATGTAAATTATTTTTCGAATAATACCTAATTTTTTCATAAAATAGTAAACAATTTTTTTTTATTTGAAACAAAAACTTATAATTTCAATTTATTTATGTTTTTTTTTTTTTTTTTTTTTCAATTTATTTAAGAAAACATGAATATAAGTTTAGATTTATCAAACAAAGATAAAAATACATTAATAAGTTTATATTATCTAATTACTAATAATTAATTAACATTCATAATTACTTAGATGTAGGTACTTACTTACAATAATTTCTGCCAAAAAAAAAAGCTAATTTCATTTACAAATACCTAACACCTAACACATTGCGCGATTTGCTTGAAATAAAATAAATAAATGAATAATAATAATCCTATTAACAAAATAATAATAGTAATAATATTATTTTACATCCATGTAGGTTGAATTATAATATATATTTACAATTAAAACAAAGATGTTGTTGCAGCTATAAAATAGGTATATAAACGAGCTTCCGCCGTAACTCTATCAGTGATAAAACAAGAAATGATTTCTGAGATATGGCAAGAAGACCGACTCATTAGAGGACTTCTCCATAATATAGAGTATAATTATTAAATACAAACATTACAGTGCAATAAAGTATCGCACTATCAAGAGTGCATTCAACTCAAAAGCGATACTATTATTAAACGGAATTCGATTTAAAGCCGAACCCTCCTCGTCGTTTGTGAAATTGACATTTATTCTTCGTTTTTCATTGTTGCTGCAGTCGGGTTCGATCTATTGTTAATTAGCTTAAACGGCCCATACGCTATGCCGCGCCGGAGAACAACTGCGGCGACCAATCGTGATACTACTCACAAACCCACCTATCTACCGCCCGACCATCTTTTTCTGCATTAACTAACGTTTGTTGTGACTTATTAAGTCGGGATACCTACCTACGTTTCACTGAATAAAAAATATTACAAGAATCTCTAGTAAGTACCTACTTATACTAATTTTATAAGGAGATCTGTATGTTTGTAATGTAAACTCAAAAACTACTGGACCGATTTTGAAAATTCTTTCACCTATAGAAAGCTATAGACATTATCAGCGAGTTACATAGACTATATTTATAGTTAAGCGGGCGAAGTCGCGTGCAACAGCTAGTAGGCTAAGTTACAATTATACACTTACAACTTTTTTAATTCGACTAGACGGACTCCCTCTGGTAAAATTATGAAAGTTAAATATATATAATTTCTGAAATAATCTACTTTCAAAATTATAATAGATTTTTTTAAATATCTGCAGTAAGTAGTTTCTTTTAGTAATAAAGGATCATCCAAGTTTCAAAGATAATAATTACTTAAAAAGTATACTTAGGTATAATTAATACACCATTATAGTATTTTTTGAAGCAATAAATATTATTTTTTATTGATCAACAATAATTATTCCATTATATTGCTTGTGCTCTTCACAGAAATCTTTCCTCGAAATGATTGGCGCTGTAATCGCGCGTCAAATAGACGAACTAATATATATTATCACAACACACAGCCAGCGACATCTGTTGTTGAATAGAATGAATTTATATATTTTTTGCAGTTTAGCTACAATTTAATTTAGGAAGTATAATCCCACAAATTGAATATAAAATATAAAAATCTTATTAGATAGATTAGATTCTTCTTAAATATATAACTGAAGGGGTGCTCTATTGAATGTTTTAGGGTCTACATTCAACAGCTTCCTCTTCGATTAGATTAAAAATAAGAAAACACTTTATTTACGTCCCACTATGTATTTATTTATACATCAATTATATAATTGTTACTATTATATAAAAATCTACGTGTATATGGACTCCAAAACCGCTGAACTGATTTTGATGAAATTTTCAAACATTCTTCAAATTAGTCAGTGAGTGATCCTGTGAAGGGTTGCGAAGTAATCCCGCAGACGAAGGCGCGGGCATAAGCTAGTAAATCATAAAACCACCCCTGAGTTTGAATTGAAAACTGTTTAAAAGTATCGCACCGAATTGATGTGAAACAAGGCAACATTGTATCGACACATGTATTTAGTGTGCGACGTTATTACAAACGCGAGTTATTCGCTCCCCATCAGCCGGAGTGCCTCGATTAAAGCCGTAAATACTTTGAGATTAATTATCTCGTAAACAGTCGTAGCGCGGCGCCATCACCACCCCGCGACGACTCGAATCTCTCACCTACGCCCGTGAGCGCGATACAAATTCAACTTTTCCAATTAAATTTCCTCAGGCATTAATAATTATTTGGGTACATCAATTTGTTTCGTAGCGGAGTCGGAGCGTCGCCGCCGACTTGCCTGCTTCTACCGAATTCATGATGTACCTACACGGAACACCAGCGAGCGACGTCTCCCAAGATAAATCCGCTTTGTACTTATAATGAAAACGTTTAACTGTGCCATTCAATATAACTCTACCTAATATCTACTCCAGCACCAACATAATTTACTACTGAACTGCATACAATGTTCATTAAATTGTTTTTGAAATTAGATGAGCTACTGTATTTTATTGTTCTAGACTAGACTGCATAAATTTCTGTAATCTAGAATCTATCCGAGAGTGTCAGGTCTAGACAATATCCCATTGACTAACATTCTCAATGGAAAAATCATTTTTTTTAAACTAACAATATTTAGCAGTCATCCTACAGTATTCATTAAATATTCAAATTCTTTTCAATATTTATTAGCGATCAGCAAAGTTAATTATGTTGCTGTTGGATCTTCAAACATCAAACTTCGATTGAAGTAGTGAAACTTTGGAATTGATTCAATTAAACCCTAAAAATGAAATATTAATACTTCGAGTATAAAATTTAATACGTTAAAGTTGTAACGTGATTATTCAACTCCACGGTAATTTCCAAAAACATCTAGAAAATTAAATTCGCTAAGCGGAGGCTAGAGCTTCCGCCTTTGTACGGAGTTCGGAGGCGCGAGCGAGGCGAAGGCTCGCCACTTCGCACTGTGAAATTAATTTTCCTCGTCTTTATGTAATTTAATTATAAACATTTCAATATGGCGCTCGGGGAATTTCCGCTTCGGAGAGAACTTAAATAGAAACGTTTGATACTTATCTCGTAATACACTTCTGGAATGATCGTGCCATTTGCAAGGAATTAATTTTATTTTATTAAAATTTTATAATAAAACTAGCGATCCGCTCCAGGCTTCACTCGGGTGCGATTTTTTCTTAAAATTATGTATACAAATCGCTCTTACTCAAAGAAAACCATATCAAAATTCGCCGAGGAACAGACAGAGTCGTACAGCGATGATAGTGGCAGGATAGACTGCATTTCTACCCATACAATACAGTCAAAATTAAATATATTAATAAGTAGTTCGCGGGCAGTCCGTCTGGTGGCACTGGTGGCAGTAACCACCCCCTAACAGAAGATCACCGTAAAATAATAGCATGTGTGCTGTTGTGTTTCGATGAGTAAGTAAGGGATGCCAAAGCCCATTTTCTAATCCCTATCCTTGATCCTACTATGGCCAGAAGCGCACTTGCAGTACCTGTGGCGTTGCTTGTGTTATAGGCGATGGTAGCCACCTACCATCAAGTGGACCGTCAGCTTGTCTGTCAAGCTTAACTTAAAAAAATCGACTTTAATTCGTAATATGTATAGAATAATAAATACAAACAAGTTATTGTTCGAATAATTTCGGTAGGAAATACATTAGCGAGTTCCATCTAGTGAAGTGGCATCGTTGAATAACATTCCATCTGCAAAATTAAAAGTATCTATTTGTGGAGAGTGCACAGTTAACAGATGCCACTAACGTTCGTGCAATTTTGCTCTTAAACCGTTTACGCTTCGGCGACGAGAGGCGACATCAAACATACGCGCTGTCTGCAAACCTTTTGCCAGCTTATCTCCCATTCACTATCTGAATCTTCACAAAAATATCTACAACCCTCTCCATTGTTCAATGTTTATTAAATTTCATTTTACGTTTATACAACAACACTTTTGTCGGCCGCTTTTTTGTTGAGATTTGAGACATTTTACGGATGGATTAGTCCATGACGTGTACTTCTCTAAAAGGCCGGCAGCGACGTCTTTTTGTGTGCATCCGTATTATGGTTTGGTATTGCGCGTATTATGTCATAACAGTGAGCCACTCGAGGCATTCACTCGAGAGCTTTTTGTCGTACCATTTTGTTCCAAATTGAATTTTACGTTGACAATGTCATCGCTGTAAACATCCTGCCTTTTGCTTGACATACAAGTTTTAATAAGTAGGCAATTTCACGCTTGTACTCAATGTTACTTACGTATATAAAGCATACGAACAGTCTTTTTATTAGTATCTAGACAAAAAAAAATATTTCATAACAAATTTATTAACAGTTACGTTCATTTCTTTACTACCTATATAGACACTAGTAGTGTTATATATATAGCCAGCATGGGTGTAATTTTTTCTGAAATTTTTTTATATATTAGAAACCTTCCTCGTTTAACGCTCTTTTAATTATTGAAAACCACATCAAATCCCGTTTAGTAGTTTTTGAGACTATCGCGAACATAATCTCACATAATATGTCACAGACAGACGCGGCTAGCGGGAGACTTTTTATATTATGTAAGTACCTACCTAAGGATTTTCTTTACCTATTAATGCTCAACGGATCTTTTAGAAAGTTTTTGATACTACCTATTATTGTAATTGTAAAAGGTAATAAATTAAATTATAAACTTTAAATTATTTTTAATGCCAATATTTTTTTTTATTAAAATGTTCGGTAGCGCCAGAAATATATTTCAAAAATATCCACCACCATATATCAATTATACTTAAAATCTCTTACTAATATCAATTTAATGGCCTTAATAATAACAAATGAGATTAGGTTGCACCTCAGATTAAACATTGAAGCCCTATTCCGGTAGTAAAAGCAATAAGACTTACAACTCCGCCCTACCAAAACAATCCTGTATCTCGGTGTCTTCGCTAATGGCGCAAGTTCGACAGTCGAAGTTAGTTCGAGTGTTCTACGGCTGCAATAAAGATAAATCCAGCAATAATATGTTCGGTTGGCCTTACGTGTGGGATTGCTTGGGCACGAAATTGAATTTGCATGGAGTCTTAAGTCGACACCGATTGAGACGCGCTGCGCACTCAGCTGTCTCATTCAGCGGACAATTACGAGTTCGCCAACAGTTAGGATACGATTACGCAGTTGAGCCTGTTGAGCCTCGCTACGGACCGATCACCATTCAAAGAGGACATGTAACTCTGCGCTTTCCTTGTAACAGTATTCAATGTCTCTTGTCTGGCAGCTGTATCCAAGCTCTTACAAATTTCTATCACTTTTAGAGCGCATTTTCCTCTATATCTACTCATATTGCAAATATTTTTCTTTTTTATGAAGTATATGGAACACTGTGTTTTACACTCATTTGGACAGCCCGTTTGGTGGCACCCTGTTTTTGGGTGAGTGACTAAAGTTAATAAGATGGTCACAGATTAAGATATTTAAAAAACTGAGATAAGTCTATATTTTGTTTAAATATATTTAGGTATTCATTTGTTTCGTGTTGTTTCGTGTAATGAATGTAACGGAATACAGTGGTTGCCATTAAAGGCTATTTACGAGATAAAAAAGCGTCCCTCTCCCCCATACAAATTCGTTAAAAAATCACAGTATATTTATCGAATATACTGTTATAAGGAATCTATAACGAAAACGTGTATCTATAGAAAGTAGGACGTGAACAATCTTCCTCGTAGGAAGACGGACTAATCCAGCCGCCCGAGGGCCAGTGCCGTATGAAAGGATGCGTCTTATCCCTTGATCCCGTTGTTTACCAGACATTAAACAGATAACAAGTCCGCGCCCTGATATCGTCGAAGCAGATTAAAGCTCCCGGTGGCTGTCGTAATCCAAACTTCGATTAATTTCATCCAATACGTATCCGTAATGAGAATGAATCGGTCCGCAATTATTTCCGTTCGTAGTAAATATCAATGAACATTATAACCCGCAAATGTGTTTTTAATTAATGAAAAACCTATTTTAAAAAATAAACATTAACTTATGTCTTTTTCGATGGAAGAATAAAGTAATTTTATCTTCACATAAATTGTTCTACTTTGTATGTGTTTTGGAAAAACCCATATCTTCATTATTTTATTTCATGTCGCCCATTATTTACAAAAACTCGCGGCAGTAGTTAAGGATGTTAAATACTAAATATAATATTAAATAGGCGACATATACTTAAGAAAATTCGTTTTGTATGGAACGGACTTTTATTATGAGACGATACTGCCTTCGCCTCAGCTAGTTAAAGATAAAATAAAATAATCAAAAAATATATAATCTGACACTCTCATATTGTTCCCTATTAGAGGCACATAGAGTCACCGTGTATACTCTGCAGTGTTAGATGTTGTCACGTACAAAGGGTGAGCGTGACGTCAGCCTTGTGGCGGCGGTATCAGAAGTGGTGGCGCGGGTGTCTCGCGCTTTGAACAAACAAACGCTCGTGCACGAAACAACATTGCAAATGATATCCTCGCACCCCAAATATAAACTTAAAACAAATTACAGACATACAACAATATCGAAAGTTCACACTAGAATACACTACACTATTTTTATTTCAAGGTTCGCCGCTATCACTGTGAGCAGCATGTATATTATGAAGCGGTGCCCGCGACTTCGTCCACGTTCTGGATGAAAGGTCCTATGTCCTTTCTGGTGTCCCAGACAACGTGTATGCAAAATTTCATGGTGATCGGTTTAGTAGTTTTTGCGTGAAAGAGTTACAAACATCCATACATCCGTCCATACATACATCAATACAAACCTCCGCATTTATAATATTAGTACGGATTAATTTTTAAATACAATTTAAATTATTTAGGTTATTATTAATATTTTGAAGAAGAATTTTAAAATATCACATTTTTTTATTAACAGACTACTATTTTACTTAAATATTTTTAAAGAGCTATAAAAGCTATATATATGTGATATTAATTGTATAAATTTAAAATGTCTTAGGTCAGATCTATCCATTTATTTGGTCTATTGCAAGGAGAATTTGTCGACCACCACACGCACCGGTGGCGACGAATCGGCATATGATACTGCCGAAGCGTTTCCGTCTCTGAACAAACAAAACCACAACTTTATTATCTCTCGCTTGTAAAATAAAACGAGATACATGAAGGGGTGACATAGTAGGCAGTCATAACTTGCATTTCTACATCCCCTTTGTGTATAAACTATTTGATTTTCTGTCATTGTTGTTTACTTCCTTATCTCACAGTCTTTTACAAACAAGTATGCTCTTTGGCATTCTAATAACTTAATGACTCATTTAGTAAGCATTAGAATAAAGTTAATAAATTTGTATTAACAATTAAATATTAAAAGGAAAATCACTAAACTAATTGAATATAACATAAACTCAATTATGTTTTATTTTGCTTACATAAGCAATTTGTTGATACACTACACGTATGGGACCGTGATACGGTCGTATTAGCGGTACCTACCGTATGCGCCAGTACACCGCATGAATCCTTCCTACAGTTCATTATTATTCAGTTTGTGCATAGTCCGAGCCTACAAATCTAATTAGATGCTCCGACTGAACCAACAAGACGTATTCAAATGTTTGTGTTGGGCGTCTTAAATCACATTTGCTTACGTCTGTAACAAACGGACAGGTGTACTTGTCGACTGATAAAATTTAGTTTGATCTCATCGAATTCAAGTCATGCGCCTCCGGGGCTCCGACAACGGTAAACACAAGCGACAGTTTATCTGCTTCCAAAATACAAATGTTACCATTTTTAAACGATTTTCAATTTAGGACGTATGTTTTTTTATTAAAATTGAAACTTTGTTACGTTGTCGAAATTTCGACAGACGGGCTGACGGTATGTGGCTGCAGTCGTCTTAAACACAGGCAACGTCACAGAATATGCTGCAAGTGCGCTGCCGACCACAACTACTAATCCGTACCTACTAATATAATAAATGCGAATGTTTGTATGGATGTTTGTAACTCTTTCACGCAAAAACTACTGAACCGATCACTATGAAATTTTGCATACACTTTGTCTGGAA
The DNA here is from genome assembly GCA_947623395.1 of Synanthedon tipuliformis. Classification (NCBI taxonomy): domain Eukaryota; kingdom Metazoa; phylum Arthropoda; class Insecta; order Lepidoptera; family Sesiidae; genus Synanthedon; species Synanthedon tipuliformis. Next base: position 6,073,247 of record OX392408.1, on the reverse strand, counting down.
ACCCAGAAATGACATATGACCTTTCATCCGGAACACGGACAAACGGGAATATTCCAGTGTAATTGATGATAAGGTAATATCATCAATTACACAGTCCAGTGAACCCAAATCCGGACAAGAGGAATCTTGAAATTGCCAGGAATCGAACCCGGGACCCCTGGAGCAGAGCTTTAACTACAAGTTTTTGAGGAATAAGCTACCGTCTTCACAGCGATAAATATGATAGATATGTTCTCAGTCAACTGTTTTTCATTTTTCAACGCGGACAAGAAATTTCAAACTACTTTATTAAATTATTAGCAGACATGTGGCGTGTGTGGCTTTTGTGTGTCGTGTCTTCTTTACATAGTGTAAAATAAAGTCGCTTCACGCCGTCCGTCCTTATGTAGGTACCTACGCTCATCGAAATAATATATTTCTAGTTCGCTGCCTACGCTTAGATCTTTTAAACTACGCAACTATATCACGGGAAGATTCACCTTAATGCTAGTACATAATAAAAACAATCTACAATAGTTTTGTAAAGTGTGTCTGACATAGCAATTAAAGACACAAAATAAGCTGATAAAAATGATAGACTTGAAACAGTCACAATGTTGTATAATTCCGTAATGGATACTGCTGGCGTTTTCTTAATTAAATATTTACAGTAGATTTATCAAGACGCTTGACGGCATTATTAATAATATAACTTCTCAGCCACAGTCACCCGAATGACAAACTGAGGCGTAAAGTCTCAATCTGCAAACACAAATATAAAGCTAATTAAAAAGTTTCAAACTAAATTATGAGAGGGGTTGCGTCGATGGTCTCCGTACCAAGATTGCGTTTAAGATTTAATCCGAGCGATGTAGTCGCTCCCAATGTGTTGAGCCCCAATCTCGCTAAACTATGTCAATCTACAGTGACAGAGTTTCGTGGTACCATGGCGAATGTTTGTTCGAGACAGTTGTGGCAACAAACATTGGTCTCACACTCAGAGAATTCCAAATTTAGATTACATATTCATAACAGGCGCTGAGGATCTGCTCATTTCGTAAATCCCAACGGAATAACCGTTACGAATTTAACGCAATAAGGACAGTTTCAAATATTCATGTTACGATCATTTTAAGTTATTTTAAGAACGATTTTCCTTAACGTTCTCTACTATCCGAATGACCTTGGGCAACTGGGCTCTCTTCACCCCACACACTTGCCCACTCCCCTGCACTTCTAGCGCTAGCGTTTCTAGCGTCTGCCGGGCGACACGTACGAACTAAAATATAGTCCAAGAGCCAGTAGCTTTTTTACTTATGATAAAATGTAAGGTAATAAAATAAATGTATGAGTATTGTTTACTATCGATTTATTAACTATACACGTGCAACAACAGCAATAATATTCTAATAAAGGGAATTTGATGACACTTTAGTGAACGCAAACATGTTTTATTATAATATTTTATTATTATTTTTTAATCATATTTATAAATCCACAGCCTAAAATCATAAACAATTTGAAATATGAAACATCATCAATCAATACTAATAATAAATCGTTTCTCTCCTGTCAATATGATGTCGCTAGCTGAGCAGCCTAATGGTCCGTGATTACATAAATCCAGTAATTGTTTCACAAAGTATGAGATGTCTACAATTCTCCTCCCAATTTTCTTATTTGTCATCTCTTTACTTTCAGTTGAAATGCAAAACTGAAAAAAAAAACAAATAAATACTACTACTATTTTCGAAAAAAGAAATAAAAAAATACTAAGTAACGTGGTGTAAGTACAGTAGTAAGAAAATAGAACAAAATACCGTAAATAAAGTACTGTACCACTTTCTATAGTTTTTATGTATGTATTTAAATTTTCTTAAAGATTTTTTTCATAGAATTTATCATTATAATATTATTATTCAAACATGTAAGTAACGGCTGAATTTAGCAGGTAAAGTTTTCTACATTGGCACAAACGAACTTACTAAAGTGATGTTTGCTATTTGCCCAAAAATGACTTTCCTCCCAAATAACAACCCTGTCTTATCTTTGAAACCTTATTTGTGAAATTTTCTATTTTCATCCACTTTTTTACGCCTACAGGAGTAGAATTTCCAAAAAGGCCCCAAATCTCAACGAAATACAAACTATTTCATTATTATTTTTAATTTATGAAAAAAGCCGCATTGGACTCCCGGTCTATTATGTACCGATACTTTTATGTGTACCTAATCTTATGGCTACTGACGAATATTTTCAATGTTGTTTTACACTACATTTTATTATATACTAATAAAATGTACAAAAATATACTTACTCTGGCTTTGGTAGTGTCTTATTATAAAAAAGTCAGTTAACTCTTATCACTCTCACACATCATAATAGTTTATTTTTTTTTTCTTTACGTAAGTGCGATGCGCTGCGCAGCAATACGTGTTCCCCGTACGAAGGCTGTCAGCCGTCTGCCGCCCGGCCCTCGCTAGGGCACCCGCTACTCGAAAATACCAAAAAATCTTTGTTTTTCTAAAACTATTGTTTCATTTACACTAATTGTTAGTGTCATTTATAGTTTAAATGAAACTCTATCGTTTTATTATAGGCACATTGCAAACGCTTCTTGAAACAACAAGTTGAATCTATTTTTGTTACAAAGCAAGACATTCAAATTTTATTTATTTTCCCGTAAACTATTATACTTAAAACAAAAATAACTTGCTAGAAATATAGACCAAGAAGTTATGTATCACATATATATTTTTTTGTTACATTGGATTTATGTTTGAACGAGCTGAATAGGAAATAAACAGTGCCTTTTCTTATCGATGGCGGGGAGGAGCCTCTTAAACAGTTTCTTTTTGCACGTTTCTCTCTAAGTACCTGCACAAAAACAAGAATTTGACAAGAATAAACAAGTACAACTCATTCTTTTAATTTAAATTTATTTATGCCACTACTTTGTGCATAGATTATTTTAGTGTTATTCTTTTGTAAATTGTAATTATATATTTATTAAAATATGTCAAAATGAAATACTATCTAGTACCTACTACTTCTAAGCAGATTTTATAACAGTAATTACAAATGACCAAATTTTCTTTCATGGACTTTGAATGCCTATATATATCAGAACGTGAGAAATGGTCATTTTTGTTTTTTTATACTGACTCAATAATGCTCTGAATGAGAAAATAAGAATCAGGTGGTAGTTATTGCCCAATTACTTGATCTAAATTAGTCTACTTTAGCTGTTACGTTTTCAGAATAATGAAGACAACAAATCTTTCTAGTACTTAGGTATAAGAAGATATATAAACGGCTATAATAAAAAGAAAATGTAAATGTGACTCGAGTGAGCCAGCTTATAAAATTTATAGGCGATCGAGTGAGATAATATGGTAGACGTTAAGAGCAGCTTAGACAGTTTGGAAATTTAAATGTGAAGTAAGTTTTGCGAGATTGCCCGGTATAAATCAGCGCGGGCGCCTCATCAGCCCGCCGCCCGCCCGCCGTAGTGCCACTGCGGCGATAAATCCGCTACTCCCTCGGGCTTCTTAACCGTTCTCCATCTTCACGTAGACACCATCTCGGCGTTCACACTGCCGCACACCCGCGAGCCGGACCATCGTGCATCACTGCTGAGAGCGTCGGGCGTTTCTCCGAACAAACACCGTCTTCATTTATCTAAGTACACACATAGCGTCCGGCTAACTTACATACGAAATTTATCTCACAGTTACCTACTAAGATAATGAGCCTCAAGTTCTGCAATTGCTTCTAACATTTATATTAAGCGTACCGTTGAATTAATTACTTAGACAATACGTTTTCAACATTTCCTCGAGTCCTCGCTGTCAGCTCGCGGCGTTCGGAGCGTTTTACGCGGACTTGGCCCCAATTCTTTTTCACGCTACATTTCAAGAATCTTATTTTTGTAATTACAAAAATGTCTAGTACGCCGACATTATCCTTAATTGCTGGACATAAAAATTCCATTTAAATTTCCCTTTTAACGATCAGGGAGAAGTGTCTAATTGTATAATACACTCGTTTGCGTATTTTTATTGTTCCTACAATAATTAGAACATAACGCGATTTTGCTGTTTAAGCGAGAGCGTAATTAAACTTTTCTTAGGAGTTGTAAAAGAATATTGTGCGATACAGGGTACCTTTTTATAGGGAGTTCCTCGTCGAGGGGAGGGAGTGGGTTGCTTATTTAATAAATGGGAAGAAAAGCAATTTACTGCTTATCAACAAGAGTGCGACCCGCGGGTCACTTCAAATAAAAAAGTACAGTTGTCTCAGCTAAAACAACTTTTCTAACTGCCCAATGACCATTACTCTCTTTTGGGTACATATGTATAATGTTTTAAAAACACTTTTGTTATATTTTTATATTGCAATAAAAGCTGTCGATTCACTTGATTGATGTATGTGATTGCCGTCGCCTTTGCAAATGCGATGTCCACCAAACAGGAACGATAAAGTTGGGATGTGAAAATATATTCTAGCAAGGAAAGGAAGTGATTCTTACTGATTACTGAATTCATTACTGATTCTATTGAATCATTCTTAGGACATAAGAATGATTCCTCAGAAATTCATTTAAGTCATTGTGTTTCAGAGTAGCTCATACATATGAACCACATCATAGGTGTATGTGTGTTTTATTTACATAATTTTATTCTTTAGGTACATAAAATACAGTAAAAAAAATTATCATATTTCAGCGAATTTTATTTTAATGAAATATTATTAAGTATTTTAAAAAATAAGTTTAACATAAGGTAAATTTAATATTTATAATTTGGATTGTTTTATATTGTCTTATTTTAAGTGAAGTGTAAATTCATTGAACAAATTCAATTATCAGCATGTTTAGACCGTTAGTCTCAGGTGTTATTCAGCCAAAAATAGATTAATCTACAAAGTTACTCTATTATAAGTTATTTGCGAGAAGAGTTAAACTGAAATTGGTTTAAGTCGACAAATTCCGCTCGTAGTTCGACAACTCACGCTCCCACTAACTTCTGAGAGACAGTTTTCCATGACACCTCTGTAAATACCTAATTCAGTGTTATGTATTTACTTTTCCAAATTATCTTTTTACTTACAGTTTTAAATTGGCCTTTAACTTATATTAAGTCACCAAGACTTTTAAAATAGAAGTAGTGCGAACGATGTAACTGAAAATTAAAAGTGACTGGAATTTATAAACAATTGTTTAACAAATAAACTTTAAACAAATCCTTTAAAGAAAATGAAACACGTCACGTAGGTTAACAACAAGGATTATTGCTATCGATTTTTACTGATAATGATAAAATCATACCATAGAATATCGATAAGACATATATTTTAAAATATAGTTAGTACGCTTCCGGATCAATATAACCTAATCCCAAATTGTCTGTTTCTCATATGGACTGAAATGCAATACAAAGTCTTACTAGTTACTACCAAAACGCAATCATAGAAAAAACACTGATGTTAATTTAATGCAGTATGTTGTTTTCTATTGTAGCATCATTTTTGCTCTGTGACGCGCCTGTAGCCATTTTGTTTATTTCTTTGCATAGCGAGTGTCACTTTAAATATGAGTGCTTATTTTTAGGCAATACCTTTCTTGTATGTTTAATCTACCTACTTATACATGTATATTATATAATTATATTAATTATTATTAAATAATTTAAAAAATGTAGAAAAATGAAAAAGTATTAATTTTATGGCTGACCTTTGATATGCACCACTATTAATGAGTAGACTTGTAAAAATGCGTGACAAATAGTTACTATGATTACTTTTGGGGTGAATTTTTGTATTGTTATTGGGGTGCGCAGGATACCAGACTGGGTCATGACCCCGCACTAAATATCCTAATGTCAATACACACACCAAATACAATGCGCAGATGCTACGGATAATTACTTATCTGTTACTACCGTACGTAGATGCTGCCTGCGACTATGACCTTTGGACCTTTTGTACCTTCAAAATACAATATAGAATAAACCTCTATGGTCAAACTCATTAACCGTAGGCTCGAGTAACCGCAGTTGATCAGTGATCATCTCAGTAAAAAGTGACAAATTTGAAATTGTCACTTTTTATATTTATCATTTTAGCATAATTTGTATAAATATGTATGTATAAAACACAAAATTTAGATAATAACTTTTAACAAAGTTTAGTTTACAATTTTTTTATTTTAAAAATATAAAAAAAATAACTATGCTGTAAGAAATTGTATGTTTAATATATATTATGTACCTACAGCTAATAATCGAGAGAAAAAAAAGGCTATTAAATTCCTGTTACATTAATATTAATACATGTTAAAAAATTGATATTTTTTTCAATGAAGTTTTTGTAATTGAGCAGGGTGTGATCCCTCCGCTACAGTGAACAGTTTATTAACTGAATAAATTATTTAAAAAAAAAACACTAAATTCACGCTCAATCACTTATAGCTAATATAAATTCCGAGCATGTTCCTTGAAACGCTGTGTCAACCTATCAATCAGTATAAAAATACCCAGTTCATCCCCTTAATTTAATCAAAAGATCGCTTTAGCTGGTCATGGACAAGAAAAAAACGGGATGACGCAACGACACGGTAATATAAAATTTTCATTGAACGGAGGTTGTTGTTGAAGGGAGGGGGTAGCAGGGGGTGCGGGGGGGAGGCGGGGCACCCGATGTAATATCCAAGTCGAGTCGAGCAACCAATAAATTACAATTTGACATAAACAAAACCCCACTCTGCTACACGTAGCTACAAATTATTTATTGCTAACACAATTCTGTAGGTAACTTTACAATAAATAAACACGTAAAATCACAATTCTTTTTTTACGCTACTTGGTTATTTTCTGATAAAAACAAAATATTGTCAATGGATAATCGTTTTTTTATATACTGTTAGAATTCCTCTAGGCCATGGTGAATAATACTCCACATAGTAGGACACTTATTTATTTGTTCTTGCTACATAATGATTATTATTTACTTATTATAGAATACCGACTAGGTAAAGCAAACGTCCTCACAATTCGACAACCCAGCGCAGAATGGCTGTCGCTTGTGTTGCCAATTTCTACCAATTGGTAGTGGTAAGTGCTACCACTACCGAAGTAGTGTTACCAATTGTTTTTTCAAATAAGTATTTTAAATGCCCTGCTCGTTTAGTTTTCTAACAGACGGCCATTCTGTTCTAGGAATGTCCTCATTCCGGAGCCAAGCTCGGTCATCCGAAATAAGTAAGTAGGTCCTCATACTTAGTTCGGAGTAAGAGTAAAAATACATCAGTTTGAAATACATGACTATCTAACATAATAACAATGAATAATAACAGCTATTTACATAATCTTCTGATATACGTCAGTTTTAAATACATCCCTATCTATCTAAAATAATGACACTGAATGATAACAGATATGTACATAATTTTCAGATACCCTTATCTAAGTCAGTTTGAAATACATCACTATGCAATATAATAACAATGAACAATAAAATTATGTAGGTACATAATTTTCAGATAACATCAGTTTGAAATACATCACGATGTAACATAATAACAGATATGTACATAATTTTCAGGTGTACTTGAGTCAGTTTGAAATACATCACTATGCAATATAATAACAATGAATAAAACTTATGTAGGTACATAATTTTCAGATAACATCAGTTTGAAATACCTCACTATGTAACATAATAACAGATATGTACATAGTTTTCAGGTATACTTGAGTCAATTTGAAATACATCACTATGCAACATGATAGCAGATATTATGTAGGACATAATTTCCAGATATACTTACATTAGTTTGAAATACAGCGAATAATGCTGCATATATTTTTGTATAAATAAGTGACTAAATTATTATTGGGTTTACAATGCACATAAACTTTATAAAGTGTATATTAATAGCACTATTATATAGATTCTAGCTAAGTTAAAATTACACAAAACACGATTTTGATCATAATTATTATAGCAAATATTTTGAATGCAGAGCTTATCTTAATTAATTAATCTGTTACTACTACAGTAATTAATTTTTATTTTTATTACACTAGTCTGTAGTTATTAGTCACATTATATCAAACTGTATTTAATTAATCACATACGAGGTAATTCAGCCAGCATGCTTGAGACCCTGCACCAAAGGGACCGATGCTTTTTATTATAATTATTGTGTAAATTTATTGTGATTTATAAGTTTAGTTTATTGTATAACTATTAGGATTAGATTTTATTTTCAACAAGCCTTAGCAGTTTAACATCTACATAGTACTACAATACTTAAATCGTACTTAGGTACTTTTACAAAATCATTAATCACATTATATCAATTCAATTAGTTTCTTTTACTTGATTACATAAAATACCTCACAGTATAATTATTGTATAATACAGTATAATCATAGTAAAATTAAGTGCTAAACGTCTTAATTCTTTAATGAAAACCTTCTCTGGTTAGGTACATTATAACTACTTAAACTTAATTTTCTTGCATATTTCTAGATTTAACACGCTTACACATTTCACCACTATTTGACACATTTGACACTCCACTATTACACACAATAAAAAGCTCAGCTCAGCTCAGCCTAGCTCAGCTCAGCCCAGCCTAGCTCAGCTCAGCCCATCTCAGCTCAGCTCTCTTCCCAATTCAATAGCCTGCTCATTATCCAGCTATAGCCACTTAGCCACCATTTTTCCACCCGAGGGAGTATGGTCCGCTCTACACTGACTCTGCTCGCCATCGTTGCCCACCCGAGGGGCTCTCTTTTCAATTGTATTATAGCTACCGTTTGCCACCCGAGGGACACGGCCTGCCATTACCAATAGTCGTAGCTGCCCGAGACCGATGTTGTCATGTCTCCTTTTCAAGCAGCTGGTGCCCGTCCCGATCAACATCAGACTGCACTCACTTCGTAACCAAACTGCGAATTTAGGGATAGAAAAGTAGATTTTAGAATTTAGGACTAACAGTCCAACCCTGCATTTCATTATTACTCGTGTCATGTCCTTGACCCAAACGTTCCAGGACCCATTGCTTCCGCTTACTACTAGTCTCGTTATCACCTCTCAGTGGTGTCACCCACGCCTTGAGTCTATCATTGGAAACATAATTTTATTTTGTATTGCCTACGGGATGACCTTCAATATTAGACACTATTGGTGTCTGTCTTTATCTAAAATTATAATTAGTTTGTAGGGACCATTATTTTACGACACCGATTCAAGACTGCAGCGAAATTGCTTGGGTTTGACAATGGAGCCGCTATTCCAAGCTACTATTTTTTTTTTAATCCTATTTATACTATACATAGATAAACTTTATACCTTCTTTTCGTATACACTTTAGATATTAGTTTGTAAATACTGTACAATTCTTTTTGTTATCTTTATAATAAAAATGTATAAATGTATATATTTATTTTGTAGACCATCTAAAATCGTAGTAGAATAGAAAACATTTACTTGCATACACATGACATACAGAACACATCCAAACATAACAAGACAAAATAAAATACATACAAATCTTTCCCACTGAGAATACACAACCAAAATTCCTTTGAGTGTGCGCCATTGCATAGGCCAATGCAAAGCACAGCGCCGATCCCACGCCAGTCCCACTTGACAGACGGTCACGCCAGTCGCCACTGCAGTACGGTTACTTGTAGGAGTTTAAAGCCATGACTGTTTAGGCTGCAACTAATCATATTTTTAAGATAACAGTACACCACCTCTTATTAGGTTGTCTTTAGTTATTGTTTATACTATTACTCTTTTATTGCTCAAAATTAATCACTTGGCTCAAGATCTCATTTACCCTTCTGTCCCTTAATTAGTAATGAAGTATATTTGTTTTCGAAAGCAGATTTAGACCAACAGGAGAAATATAATTCCAACACTTAAAGGCCAAGTATCGGAAGCTACCACAGAATGCGGCTGTTGAGCAATAGGTAACATTCACTGCATTTACCAGCCGTCTCCAAGTAAAGGGAGGATCACGGCAATTCAATTTTTGGACAAATACTCCGGTCATCTAGTACCAATCATTTTAAAGATTAGCGTTGCATAACAAAGTTATTGCCTGGCATTCATATGCAAAATAATACATTTATTTAGGAAAGGCGTTATGTGCGATCTAGGAGGCACTTCCAAACAGAAACGCATTTTGCACTCGTTGAATCAATTTGTGTGTTTTCTTAAATAAAAGTTACCATATAAATCCTAAAGAATAATTCACCTTAGATAAAATAATCGTTTCGCAAAGTTTAAGTTTAACCTTAAATAAACACTTAAGACATCTTATAATTTTGTACAAGACCTTTAAGCGGCAAAAGCCGCTTTCAAAATTCAAAAATTTCAAAATTATTCATTCCCGCATAGACTCACCTTATCTTTTGTCGCTTATTAATTTCAATATAAAACTTAGAAAGCGAAATCCTTTTGTCAATACCTTTTCTTTACAGGTACACACTAATAATACCTCTTTTTACAACCCCCTCGTTAGGATGTGTCGACAATACAATGACCTCCTGCTTAACCATGGTGATAAAGTTGACATATTCCAAAATAGTATAACTAAATTTAAGAAGCATATCGCGGCCATTGTGGCTGCGAGTGTACTTAAATAACTTAAATAAATATATGTATATGTTTGTGTGTGTATGTGTATGTATATGTGTGTATATACGTATATGTGCACACATGTATCTTGTTTTTTTTTCTTATGTTTCGTCTTGGAATCTTGTATGATACACTGTTTTGATCATGCTGTGTACACATAGTTTAGGCCGCTGTCTAGCTCACTTCTTTGTAATTGTATATATTTAATGTATTTATTGTCAGTGTCCTGTTTTGTGTATCTTTGTAAACAATAAGTCTTACAGTACCTACTTGTGAAACAATTTGAATGTAAACCATCACTAATCTAAGTAATTTAGCAGGTAGGTTCGTATTGTAATGTTTACAATACGATGTTATATAATTAGGTATCATTCGAGTCTTTCATAGATATTATAAATATATCTATATACAATTATACATACAGAAATTCGTGAACAGAAAAGTTACAAGTACATACCTCAAGGGCCCGCTTATCCCACTTCTGAAATTGTTAGAATTCCTCTAGGCCATGGTGAATAATACTCCACATAGTAGGACACTTATTTATTTGTTCTTGCTACATAATGATTATTATTTACTTATTATAGAATACCGACTAGGTAAAGCAAACGTCCTCACAATTCGACAACCCAGCGCAGAATGGCTGTCGCTTGTGTTGCCAATTTCTACCAATTGGTAGTGGTAAGTGCTACCACTACCGAAGTAGTGTTACCAATTGTTTTTTCAAATAAGTATTTTAAATGCCCTGCTCGTTTAGTTTTCTAACAATACTTACTACAAATTAAAAAAACATTTCTTGTCATTGTTCAGTTTATTACTTTAGTTGTTTTTATCCTGTAGACAGGAAAAAATGCAATAAGATCGATATATAAATAATTTCGATAAATTTACTTTTTTAAAAAATACTTCAACTGAAAGAAATATCTTCGTAATAAATGTGACTTATTTGTTCTTTATATTATTTGTTAAATACTTTATTGTAATGGCCTTAATTTTCCTTCCATAATTTTTCAAAAGTACCGATCATCCGGTTACAAGCAAAGTCGACTCGCGCTCTTATCTAGTCATCTGATCACCTTTTTGGTGGACGTCTTTCGCTGGGCTTGCCGGTCCATGGCCTCAACTCGAGAACCTTCCGGCCCGAGCGGCACGGCGGTCACTCTCCGTACTATGTGTCCTGCCCACTACTGCCTCTTCAACTACTTATGCGCCGGGTTGTGTCGGTAACTTTGGTTCGTCTATGGATCTCCTCATACCTGATTCGATCTCGCAGTGTAACCCTAGAGCATAGCCTTTCCATAGCTCGTTGAGCGACGTTAAGCTTTCTTACGAGGGCCATAGTTAGAGACCACATTTCAGCGCCATATGTCATCACCTAAACACAATAAATTATTACTTATGTATATGAAATTTGTTGCATCCCAAGAAATAGGATATAACTGAAAAATGTTTATAATTACGTAAAGGTTGTTTAGATTTACAATAAATTGTTGGTTTACAATAAACCAAGAATGGGTTTTTCGAGAAGTTACAAGATTATTAAGAAATTATTAAGACATCAAATATTATATATTATATATCTGTCACAAAAGAACATTATGTGCAGATATCAAAGTTAAAATGAGAGGTGAAATGTGATCGTGAATCGAAGTTACGAGGCAGCGGTCACCCCGCACCCTCTCGCCCCGCCACGCCTCGCCTCTCCCCGCATCCCGTACCATGTAATAAAATTTGCATACTTTTAATCAAGGGCCGTGTCGCGGAGAAGTTTGCCAATAACGAAACGCCGTGATCGATTTGATGCTTCGACTTGTTTTCTTAATATTAACCTATTTGTTTTATATGCCGACAGACATTATAGGGGATAAACTTTTTTTTCCGCTACTAACTAGCTAAATACCTAAATAACCTAAAATAAATAATGCATAATACCTGTGTTAATTACAACTATTGTACACTTAAACCTTAATCTTATGGAGCTAAACTCCAAACAATATAAGAATTTAATCCATGTATTGAAAAGTATCAGTTATTAGAAAATTAAGTTCAATTCTTCTAAACGTAGTTTCAATTATGGACTTCACAAAAAAAACAAGCCATTCCCGTAGTCAAAATAAAAAATTAATATAAAATTTTTCATTAAAAAAATATATTTAATGAGAAATAAAATAATTTTTCCAAAATATTTTTCAAAATAAATTTTATTTGTGCTATTTCAGGTCTACAGTCGTCTAAACATAAAAGAATGCGATGAAAACCCGACGATATCGCACGGTACGTCCGCCCGCCTCCGCCGTACTCCGCCGCCTGTCCATCTCCGCTCCGCATTAATCGTGTTTAGTTAGCGGATATTGGCTGTGGAAATTCAAATGCAATCAAATGAAAATAGAATTGGTAAAAAAGCAAAGAAAACAAGCCGACAGGCGTCAGTCTAGCGAGATCGGAACGCTTCCCGCCCCCGGCCCGCTGCCGACACTCGCCGCGCCGCATGCTGACCGTACTTACACGATTTTAAATTGTACATATCTGAAATTCCGATCTGTCGCGCACCCACCCTACGCTATGAAATGAACGAAATAAAACTAGGACGACGCGGTGCGGCCCGGAAAAAATCAAAATCGAAATTAAAAATAAAAGCGTTTCCGAACGGGGGAGGCGGATGCAATGTTTGCGGCCGTCATTCGATGCAGGCCGCAATAAAAACACTCTCGCGTCTACATATAAATATGTGGCGGTAGGATTGATTGGAATTGAATATATGTGGGAGGTGGGCGGCGAGTTGCAGGAATCGAAGGTGAGCTCCGCTAAGACTGTAATCGGTTTTGCCCGGGGCCGCACACCATTCACAATTAAACTTTGTTTCTACCTACACGTGTCGCTAGAGATTAACCACAATGCTCTTTTTAAGTACACCAACTGCAGTCCCGCATGCAATTTAAGAATTCAGAAACCAACTTTAACATCCACACTGCCACACATACAGGTTTACTTAGTTTAGATCTATTTCCTGAGACAACTTTGATAATAATAGTTATACATACTTTTTAATCCATTTTTGCGAGACAAAAATGGACCTTTGAGATATATTTTAAAGTGGGATACAGTGGTTCTAAGATATGACATATTGTGTACGGTAATCAAGTAAAATCAACATTTTCCCTTTTTGGTAAAACAATATCAGGTATAAAATATACAATTAATTACGCTTCAATATTGAGTCACTGTAACAATGTCGTAACTAATAATGTTAATATTTAAGGTAAGTACCTAGTTTACTCATAAAAATTAAAAATTTATTTGAAAATTATTTTTGCACTTTCTAAAAATTCAACGACAACGGCAGCTATTTGGAAAATCGACTCTAATGAGGAAAAACCTCATTACCACCAAAAGTTTCTGTTAAAAAAAATCAGCTCATGTCAACTTATTTTAAGTAGGCTTTAATTTCAATGTACATTATAAACTTAAAGTCGTGATGTCTTAACATTTTCAGAAGTTTTTAAGCCTACAGCTCTGGATCTGAAGGAAGTTTCACATACAACCAAAACTGGATTATAGATGAATTTTTAATTTTGTGTAAATATATTTTATATGATTAATGTTCGTTGTGGTCATAGAATAGTTAACTTAAATGAATTGAAGCACTAATACTTCATATGTCTTAATGGATATGCAAGTTGAGAATATTTGCAGTCATAGCATTAGTGGTAAATGTTCAAAAGATGTAAATACGGAACGAGCAGAACGAGCGGCGGGCGGCATTCGCAGTCTCCTCATAAATCATCGGCTGTAGGGCGCTGATTGCCTTCTATTATGGCATTAGCTTTCATGGCTAATTTTCCTTAACTAACTGTATGTAACCTTCCCCCCTTTGTTCATGTGTGCTCAGAAATACTCAGAAGAACTATTATTATGTGTATACACGAATTTCTATATATCATTATAATATTATATATTTGTTTTTTCATTTTTCTAAACAAAAGCAGTGAGTTTACTGTTTTGTTTGTAGATTTTATTGGAATAATATTTAACGAAATATATGTAGAAAATATTACTTTGTGTCAAACGAGTACATAAGATTTACGAAAGATAAAAAAAAAAACAAAAAATATACCTATTTTTCTTCAATTGAAAGGGATTATTGATAAATTATAATCATAATTACATAAGTATGTATAATTAATTGGTACAGTAGTATTTGTGAGCTATTCCATTTTTTATTTAATTTTTATTATTATTAAATTATTACTCAAATTAAAATTTTGTTGAAATTTATTTTTGGTTTATTTATTACGTCAACCATAATAATTATGGTTAGCAGTATCAACGAATTTCCATTTAGTCACAAAAAATAGATTTGGCACCCAGTATTCTCAGAACAAGGCTGTCCAGTCCTTTGCGGCTTTTGCTTTAACTTTTCTTTATATTTTTTACAAATAGAAAAGTATTTATTTATATGACATAGCAAACTTTTTATCAATACAGTAGGTGAACTCTAAGTTATGAAGAGAAAGCTTCACGGTTGTCGAATAGGAACTTTATAAGCCTATATACTTATATAAAGTTGTGACGCTTAAAGGTAGATTCAATCAATCACTCCAACCGACATAAAAGTTAGAGCCGTGAAATCTTCAGGGGCAAGACATAGATAATACCCGTTTAACTTCCGTTTCCAACTTATCGAATAATTTAACTGAACATTTATTTTTGCGCGCTCATCAATCAAGCGAGCTCGCGCTCCGCCGATAAGCCTCGCCTCGACGCCGAGAAATGACTAGGCATTACATAAATCCCCTCGGATGATGAAAAGTGAAGTCTAACAGATAAGAACCGACAAAAAGTTACGATGAGAAATGAAACGCGATTTATATCCGCCGTTCTCAATTCCCGCACTCGCGACTGTGGCGGTGGCTGGCAGGCATTTGGGCGGCGCGTAGACGACCCGACAGGAGAGCGGCGTTCTAGACTCGTATAATAAAAAAAATAATATATAAAAACTAGCTGTTGCACGCGACTTCGTCCGCATATATTTTTAAAATATAGCCTATGTTACTCGCTAATAATGTAGTTTTCTATACGTGAACGAATTTTAAAAATCGAAACTTTTTGAGTTTATTCATTACAAACAAAAATATAGATATTTTCTCTTTATAATATTTGTAAAGATAAATACTTCCATTGTTGCTATTACTCTAACAGCTTATAAAGTATGTTATATGAAGAACTAGCTGGTGCTCGCGACTTCGTCCGCGTTCTGGATGAAAGGTACCCTATGTCCTTTCTGGTGTCCCAGACAACGTGTATGCAAAATTTCATGCTGATCGGTTCAGTAGTTTTTGGGTGAAAGAGTTACAAACATCCATACATACATCCATACATCCAAACAAACTTTCGCATTTATAATATTAATAATAGGAATAGGATGTATAAATATTAGAAAGTGGCCGCTGATTTTTTATAAAAACGAGATTACACTGACTAGGTAAACCATACTTCAAAATAAAATGAACCTTAATATAAGCTCTTAATATAATCAATTATACCCAAGCAAACCAGGAACGTATCTCTAGTCAATAATAATCTGATAAGACAGTATTGGTTAAAAAAGTAAAAACGAAATAGCCATCCGCGTGAAAAAAGAATTTAATAGAAAGTTTTCTCCAGGCGGCCATTATTAAGATAAACTGTACAATACATAAGCCTATCTCGACATTTATTTTATCACGGGTTCACATCACGCTCCGCTATTCCCTGTTATGATACGGCCCGTACCTGAGAGTGAAGCTGAAAGAAAAGCTATAAACCTGTTCGGGAAGCGTTTCTTCCGGTGTTCGTTGGCGGCCGCGACTGTAGTAGCTCGCCTCGCCGTAGCGTCGCGTACGCGCGCCGAATGGCAAGCATCCCCCTGCCCCCGCCTCACATCCCCCACCCCGCAACACCCCCCTACATCTGCCGACCATATTTTCCACTTTATGTGTGACAGTTGAGGTAATATCGAGACTCTCGCCGCTCTCTGATTGGACGAAAAATACACATTAAAGGAACCTGCCGCGTGCGAGCGAGCGATTCGGAGCTGTATTCCCGTGGAAAATGTCGGAAAATATTGTATTATGGGGGGTGGAAAATTGCCACCCTCCTCCGCCCCGCGCTCGACTCCAGCAAAAACTGTCGAGTATTTGTTTTTGATGAAAACGATTTATTATTCTACGTGGGTTGGAGGCAATAAAGATAAGCCAGCGAGGTGGCGGAGCCTTATTACGACTAACCCTCGCCTTTGTTTCCTTATAAAGAATAATAAATGAGGCAGCCACGCTTATTTACCAACTTCCTTAATTATTTATTTATATTAAAACATTGTTAAAAACAGTGAATACATGATTTGAGTGATGGCTAAGTATTAGTTGTGTGCCTTCTCCATAGAATATTTAACCAGAAATCCGGACCGAACCAACGATAAAATCAGAGTATGATATTATGCAGGAAGTAAATCATGGTTGGCAAATCCCGTTTGGCGATGTGTAAGCAGATAGTGCTCGTAGAGGGCATAACATTAATGCTACAATTTGCATTAACACCCCTGCAGCCGCCGCCGTTGATGTCAGGGCATAGCCGGCAATGTGGGGGGCTATGACGTTGGTGCTGCGGTCACTACTTACACGTATGCGTAAATGTGTATTAAATTAACGGGTATTAAACAAGTTTTTAAAGGAAACATATAAGATGAACTAAATAAATACTTGATTTGCAAAATACACCATTGTTATTAAAACTACAGACGGTGTCATTGTCATGTGTCTCAGGACCAACTGAAATATGCCAGTGTTTTAGTACCTACCTACACTAAACAATCAAGAAAAACGAACTTTAAGGGATATATTAACTAAACTGTGTTCTTAGGCAGCAATATAGAAATTATTAATAGAAACCTGTTTCCGAATTAACTCTTAGATACCTTCCACTTAGATAAACTTTATTAATAAAATTTTGTCAAAATTGTCAAGATAATAAGAGAAGAGAACGAGTAAGTAGTGAGAAAAACAGACAGACAAGTTTATATAATAAATTGAAGAAACCAAAAGAAGAACGTGCATAAAGCAGAATTAAAATGTAATGTTAATATTTCACTAAACAAAGTAACCCCAAATCTGTTACGAAGGGAACCCCTGTGCGCACGCGCTACTAAACACACCGTTTTGTTCATTTTTATTACATTTAATAGCAATGCAAATAATGACAAGTTTTCCACATGTCAAATATATGTATTGGTGTTAATTAACCGCATGGTTAGTTTGGTACCAATTTTAAACATTTTTATTGAACATGTATACATCATTGCGTCATAGTTTATTGCCTATATTGTTTGTTAAGTTTATTGTACATAAACTTACAGAACGAAGTATCAATGTGTTTATTATATATGTATATATAATGTAAATATATGTTAGACTTAATTGTTTAATAAATGTTACTTTTTATCTATAAAAAAAAGGTATGGTATACAGCTCTGAACAATTATAATTATATTCTCTTTGAAATTAATCTTTTTTTGTACCTATTATTGTTTTGTGTAACAAGTTAACTGTGATATTCTATATTTATCTATATATCTCTACATATCATAATATAAATTGAAGACGCTGTCCGCGTGTCTGTTTCTCTGCTAACTTCTTCTAAACCACCCAACGAATGCGGTTTTCACTATTGGAAAGATAAAAACACGAGGAAGGTTGGTCTATATAATTTGCAGAAAAAAATTGCATCCGTGCGAAATGTTGTTTTGTTCTATATTACCCACGCAAATTGTCTTAACATTAAATATTTATTGAGAAAAACACTTATTCGGTAAAAATAGGGAGTTAGGGAATGCAATCTCGTTCTCGCGAGATTAACGAGATTGCCCTCGAGCATATAAACGTCATATTCGAAGGACATTTTGTGCTTCTTAAGGAGCTTCTTTCAAAATAATTCGTAATAATAGAGTGTGAGTGTGATGAACTAAACAAGCCTTTCATTTCATTTGTATAATTAATTTCTAATAGATCTCTGAGTAGGTATAGTTTTCCTTAATTGATAATAATATCTCACTTTAATAGTCAACTCAACTTAGTTAATGAGTTTCATTTTAGTTTTTGACTTCTTGTTGTTGCGTTATAAAAGAACTGTTTTATTATTAAAATACTTTTGTTTGATATTAGAAGAGAAGACTGGTTGTTTATTTCATTTCTTATTTGATTAGATACGTCAAAGTTTACGTAAAAAGTGAACAGATCACGTAACTGTACGTATACTTCGAGACAAGAAGGATGAAGGATGACGTCATGGCAGGGGACCAACGGTAACCGCAAATTGGCTACAAGTGACGCAAAATTGAGACAAATGTGTGTGTCTCTTTGGAGGAAGTCTTCGTCTACGGAGGGGTCTTGCAGTTACATAGGCATATATATATATATGTATTTTAAATAACTACTATTATCTAGTAATTACTAATAATAAGTAACTAATTAAAATAGTTCAGATAAACTATGATTAATTTGGTAACTTTTTTATTTTTACATGATTTTTTTTTATTAAAACGCTTTTATTTGATTTGAATTTTTAAACATTTTTTAATAAAATTTAATATTCTGATGAACTTTGTCACACGTCTGGTAAGTGTGTATATGTATAACTACTGCATGTACTGATAATGTTAATGATAGAAACATGAACATAAAAAAAAACATTGTAATAATGCAATTAGTAGGTACACGTTAAAAATATATAATTATGATATTGTCTTAAATCACATAATTAATGGTAAAACATAAAAAAGTAAGTAAAATGCTAATGAACGACTCAAAGCTGACTGGTTTGTTTATGGGAATTAAAAAATACATGTGTGTGTGTGTGTGTGCGTGTGTGTGAAAAAAGATGCGCGTACGACGCAGTTGTACGGTTTTTGCACGCTGCAAGTTTTTTATTATTATTTTGAAGAATCTCTTTTTTATAAATATTTTACATATTTATAAAAAAAGCATGACTTATTTGGTTTAAAAAATATTCTCACCAAGATGAAGGGAACACAACAATTTAAACAATCGCTCGAATTCAACTTTGTCAGTACAAATTTGTTCAACCGTATTTGTTTGGTCTCTTCCTCTCGTATTGCTGTTTAGGCGTCTCTCAAAAATTTAAATATCGAGAGACCAACCCCACCTAAATTAAATAAGCGAATAGCTGGAAATGGCTCCCTCGCCTCGGCTTTAAATTTAAAAATGCTTTTAACACAAACTCATTGCATTACTCTTAAGACTTTTCTTTACCGAGATATATGACTGCTGGATGAGTTTATGCAAAATGTAAACATTAAGTACAAAATAAAAATATTAATTTAAGGGCTTTTTCTGAGAGATTTTACAGCAGTTTTGTTTATTTTTTACTTTTTTTGAGAAATATATATTATTTTTTTATTTTTTGCAAGTAGGTAGGAGTTCTTTCCAATTTTATTATAATTATGATATAAATGAGAAAATATGTGAAAATGTATGTTTGATAGACAATGGTTAAACATATCCGGATAACTAAAACTCTTTTATCTACCGTAATAAGTTTAGAGAAAATAGTTCCGCAATTTGACAATAGATGTCGCCAACGAAGATGCGCTTAAAACTTAATTTCTAATAAAATAACAAATAAATGGTCCTAGTCAGATACCCACTCGAAAATTTATTTTTGTACCTTAAAAAGTATGCGAATACTTGGCGAATACTGTATCGAGTAGCCACTATTGTTTTAAAATATGATTATGTAAAAAATGATATTATTATTTTATATATTTTTTCTTTTATGTTCAAATTTACGAACGTTCTCATGGTTTCTGCTGGTTAAACATTTTTTTTGTTTAACTATCGCTTGTATTCAAATTATCATCGTGGATATTTTTTTATGTTGAGTTATTGCTTAAACCCATCCACAACACCCCTAAATGACGCGCAGCGGATGCGGTGTAAGTTAACTCGTACTATTTAACCATCCTTTCATACTGCGATGAACCCTCGGTACGAGTGACAGAGAAAAAACATGGCATTAATAATATAAGAAAAGGATGGTATGACACTCAACAGGGCATAACTCATAAATAAAATACAATATGGTGAGCAAAACATTGAATTATGCCGGTATTATGTCACATTTGGCTTTTGTGAATTAGTCAGTACATTCACTGGGGGAATAGATTGGGTGTTTGCGACTGATGTTAGCGAGCCATGTCGATGTGCAGATTTATTGCTCATGTTTAATTCAAATAATGACACATTCACCTTTTTATTCATTTACAATAATTAAACTTATAAGCCATAATAAAACACACATGTTGATTTGGACTTTTTTAAAATTTATGTACGACAGATAAGCAAAAAATCCACTCGATAGAAAGTTGCCTATTCGACCTGCAAAGAATAGGATGAAAGAGGTGGAGGTGGAGGAAAACGCCAGAGGTGCTCCAAGTGTGCTGCCGACCATAATAGGATTAAGGATAAGGGATTAGGAAATAGGCTCTAGCATCCCTTACTCGTTCACCTAAACACGGGGATCTTCTGTAAAGGAGAGGTTACTCACGCCTGACGGACTACCCAAATCACTGCCACTACTTTCGAAACCCAAAGCCAAAAAGGAAAAATTTATTTCCAAAGTTTTTCCAAAGATGAATAATTTTTAACAACACGTTTGGTCTGTGGCTACCCTAGAGCTCGAACGCTCACGAGAGGGAAACCCTCGCCGGGCTACCTCTCACCGTGGAGTTTTCCGCACTCTTTGAGTGCGGACTTTTGGTGAGGCTGTCTAGAGAAGGCGAGCCTGTAGGCCCGTCTTCTGTAGATGGTCTAGGGGGACCTTGCGCACATGGTCGGCTAGCTGTGTGTGCCTGCACAAGGTCCCTCCGTATGGAGATTGTACTAGTGTCTCGGGACAATCTTCACGTTGGAGTTAGCCTGGTCAGCAATGGCCGGGCTGCCCTGGGGGTGGACCGGTGTAAGATGCCCCCGCAGAGCCCGGTTCATCCCTATCATGGGCAAGGAGGCACCGGCGAGTTTTAGTGGCGTATTCCCAGTGCCACTATGATCAGGTGCTGGGCGACCCCCACATATCCTTACCGTCTAGCCAGCGGTAGGGAATCTGTAAGCGGATTACTCCTCGTCAAAAAAAAAAAAAAGGTATATCAACTGTCTGGTATCCATAATACAAGCATTAGTTGCTTACTGTAGAACTGGATGGCGCTGTGTGGAATGTGTAGATATTTATTTATTTATTTATTTATAAAGTGGATCCTTCCGGGAAACGAATCTGGGACCTCTGAGACACAGATTTCCTTTATTTGGCTTTTTTATATTTGCCTACGAATCTATAAATCGGAAACAAAGTGAAAAAGCTCAATCTTTTGTTATCGTTCTTAAGTTAAGTTATCGTTCTACTTTTGAAACGATACATGCATAGAAAACACTTGAATTTATAAAGAAAATGCTCACGGAGCTAAGCCATAAAGGGGAAAACGGAGCGCTCGATTCAGCGAAATCATAGTAAAGCACATAAATTGACGCGCATTAACATTTCCTTTATCTACGTGTCGGCGTATGACGGGGGCGCCGCGCGGGAGCCGCCCAAGACAATAAATTTACATATTTCACCCCTCAGAACAGACCTTTTTTGCCATTCCGTAGAATTACGCGCATATGGGAATATTCCGTTGAATATATCAGCCATAAGTAGAGATACTCTCCGAATAAAATTATCTTCAACGTCGCCACATTTGCAGATAAAGGACGTCTGACGCCCCTCTTTCAAATTTTATTACTCAACAATATTTACTGTCATTTTTTATACCTTCCTAATCTATCTCATTTAATGTTTCCTCTCAATGACACTGTCATTTCTAACTTAACCAATAGGTTAACTAACATAATTATGTTAAGATTTTATATTTTTGCCCACGACTTAGCCCGGCTGAAAAGTTAAAATATCTTATGTCCTTTCTCAAGGTGGAAGCTATCTCCATGCCTAATTTTATCAAAATCTATTTATCGGTTTGTCTGTCAAAACGAAATAGAATTTTATTCGTAATAATAATCTCCCGCCTTTTTTCCGCATCTCACTGGAAAAGTACTTTTTCTGAAGGAAAGTACCCTTTGTCCTTTTCTAAACCTCTGACTACGTGTGTGCAAAATTTCATCATTATAAGTCGAGTAGTTAATACATGAAAGCATAACGAATAAATAAACCCACTTTATAATATTAGTTAGGATAAGTATACGGATGGGTAGGGATGAAGAACCTACTAATAGCAAAAGGTATACGTCACTTTACGGAATGAAACACATTCAGAGATGGAAATGTAATTTTGTGGTACAGACACCTTTGAAAGGGTCAAATCAAAATCATTTTCACACTCCAGTGAAGCGACATACAGTCGGCGGCGTTGGTTGTTTCTGCATACGTTTGCCTAAATATTCTCGTTGTTTAAATTACATCTAGGTACTAACAGGACACGACTTATTTTAACTGGGAGTTTTTGCTTTAATTAATATTCATACGTTTTTTCATATACAATATCTCATAAAAAAAATCTCAATGAGAGATTCAAATTTCACTAGAAAAGGCGCAGAGACTTAAAGTGATGATTGGAACGTGCTCTGGCTGTATTTAAGATTTAATAAATTTTCTACAAAATTCTTGCTTTGAAAGTTCCAATAACGTTATAAATGACAATTTTAAACACCTAGAAAGCGTAATTAAGTGTTTTTTTAAATAAATATTTTTTCAAAAAAACAATTCGTACATCGGGTCAAGAAATTGTTTTTGGAATTTTTGTCTGTTTGTCTGCCTATTTGTGCACATTAACTAGCTGTGGATTTTGTAATAAATAAATAAACACGTCCAGATGTGCAAGTGTAGTTACATATATGGGTATCGAATACAGTTGATTTCCATAAAGACTATACGACCGCTGGGTTCATTCACTGGTGCACGTCTGAGTAACAAAATAGGAGGCCGTTTTGTAGAATGTACAGCGTAACATCGGGGTGGACGAGACTAGACGGACGACACTAATACTCATTAGAATTACATGGCGGAACGGAGCGGGCGCACCACACCGCCGAATGCCTGCCCGCTGCTTCCCCGACGTGAGTGCAAAACCAACCAGCACAAGGATTCTCTCTCCACTACAATGCCACGTCTTTATTGCTTATGCAGTGTCAACATTATTACAACTTTTACAAGTAAAAATTTGTAAATATAAAGGGGGTAAAGTAAAGTCTCTTTTGACTGTAAAATTAGCTCCACCATTTAATTAAAAATGTCTCGATACTGACGGGTTTCGATAGAAAATCAAAAATAATTTTCTGTTAAACAATCAACGTCCATTAATTTTCATTGATATTATTAAGGCCAATGAAATTAGTAATCCAGCCAAGTACTATTAAATCTGAGGGCTAAACATCGTAATTACTCAACCAATAGCTTATCCTTTAAAATCTCGTATTTTCTCATACCGATTATCCCTACACTATCCTGAAATAGTCTGTAGCGCACTTGCATCTCAATTGATCTGGATATCTATAATCTTGAGATGATCTACCTATCGCCATACATTTAAATTGAAACAAAAACATGTTGGTACATGTTACTTATAAATAAAATATGTATTTATCTTAAATCTGATTTTCTATTATTAAGTTTAATTTAGCGTCAATTATAATATCATAAATGGTTTTCCTTTTACCTCTCATCATAATATATCTCTATACTTTCCTTGACTACCATAAACGCCTGATATTTATGTGTATTTGTAAGAGAGAAATAAACTAACGGAGCTATTCTTTCAGGCGCTAATATAACGGTGAGCTATTGTACCAAGATTTTCTGTTTTTCCTTCAATTGTATCTTAGATTGTATAGCATTCGCTGGGAAATATCGCATTCGGTGCACGAATTCCACCACAATCGATAAGAGAGATGACCGCTGGCCGCGAGGCGGAGCGGTGAGGCGGGCGCGGGACGAGTCGATGCTATGGGGAGACTGTTATTTGATTAGTCTTACCGAGAATGAGTTCGTTTCTACTTAATAGGGTGAGGGCTTGTAACCGGACCATATATAATTTTGACTAGTTTCTATAAAACTACATTGAACATCATAGAAAACATGATAGCGAATCCAAATCCGTTTACCTACTCAGAAACAATTAAACGAATCCCAGCCCGCGTAAGAGTAGATGCGTTCATCCCATCATCGCTTAATAGACACGCATTTCAACATAAATGAGTTTCGCTTTAAATTAATTAGTAGCACATTTTCCATTATAAGGACAAATGTAAAAGCGACCGCTTAATAGCGCGGTGGAAAACTCGCTAGTTTTCGCTCGCGAGAATAGTGCCGGGGAGAAATTGCGGATAGACATAATCAGTCTTCTGGCTTTGAGGCCGACTGAGCCCCTAATGTGCCACACACCTCTTCACCTGATAAATACATACGCATTACTCCTTTGATGGCATTTAATATACACCCCCTTAATCAAAACAAACCGTTCATCAAGAAACACCCATTCGTCCCACGTTTCGTTTCTAAAATCAAATATTCAATTGTCATTGTGCTGTGTAATTATTTTTTCTCATTACGATATGTAGGGATATACTCAATATATACATCAATGTTAATAAAATCATAAACGAGCCTTATCTGTACATATATTTATTTACAAATATTATAACATTTTTAATTTGATGAAATACATTCAAAAACCTTATAACATAACATTATAACATATTCTGATTAAATTTACTATATATTTTGTAATAAGTAACTGAACTATATATTAAAACAAACTGCAATCGAAAATTTTCAGCAAGGTTATATTATGAAAATCGTAGGTATACCTATCTTGTGTATCTTGTGTGATATATGAATAGCAAAGTTTTGCGAAACGGTAGTTGTGCCTGCGAGAACGGACCGTAATGACCGGGTCCCGATCTTACAAAAGGCAATTACAATAAAGTTCCATTCGCACATGCTCGTTAACTGGGCGATATATCTTGGATTCCCTCAGTCAAGTCGTCGTTTACACTCGCTTCGTCTTGCCGCCTCAATACATAATCACAATAACAAATCTCTATTGTGCGTGTTTAAAGGAGTCTTTATTATGATTTTTTTTCCTTTTTAGGCTGCTTTTAGTACTAGCTTGACTTGTTGAACGCAGTAAGCTTGAGGTAGTTATAGCCTATTTATTGGTATCCCATGCCTCTACCTATATATACCAAAATCTTAAATTGCTTTTAGAATATTAGTA
Organism: Synanthedon tipuliformis; assembly: GCA_947623395.1. Classification (NCBI taxonomy): domain Eukaryota; kingdom Metazoa; phylum Arthropoda; class Insecta; order Lepidoptera; family Sesiidae; genus Synanthedon; species Synanthedon tipuliformis. The sequence goes on along the minus strand of OX392408.1, from coordinate 6,047,299 downwards.
AATATATTAATTAATTAAAAGGAATTTAAATTGAAATTGAATTGAATGAAGAAGTTTTTCGCTTCTTCAGTTATGACTTTCTGACAGCACTAAACCAAACCCTGGCATAAACTCTGACCAGTGCTATTACTCTGGTGTAACACGGGTGTTTAGAAGCCGTCTTACATAATTAGCCCTCTCTACTCGTCCGTCACTTATTTTCATTAATAATCTCCAAAAGTGAATGTTCAGTTTATCTGTAGGCATTTAGAAACTACCCCGAAAACTTTTTGCGAGTTTTTGGAGTATGCGACCCAGTACCAAATAGCGTACATATGTACACTTGAGTCGAAAAGAAAATAATTTAAGCGAGCATAAAAGCGACCGCGTCAATATAAGGATGTATGCGAGCTGAGCATGAAGGAGAGAAAGGTGTGTGGCCCCGCCGTCCGCCTTCTGCCGTCGCGTACCTTAACTGCCTCCGAGCACACTTTACGACCTGGGGATTAACCCGTGTAACGAGATTCATTAATTCTTGTCGTTAAAATTTGTCGTTCTCGATTAATAAGGAAGTCCCAGGCGGTGGGACGTTATTATCACTCGACCGCAGCGGGTGTCGCCAGGGGCTGCCTCGCCGCGAAACTTCCCACTCCGCCCGCTTTATTTACACTATCGAGTAAATTAAACTCGCGCTCGAGTGTCGGAGAAAACTTTAACAGAACTTTGTGTGTAATAAGTGGTGCAACAACACGAGTGGAAGAGCAAACGTCGGACGCGGTCTCCGCTCCGCACTTCTCTACCACTTAACTCTTTGGGACATATTTATTCGACCCTCGGGCGACCACTGCTACGCTCACCCGCCCCTAGACACTTCAAAATTAACCTAACGAATCAAAGGACACATTAAATAGTAAACGTAATGTTCTTGCGTACAGTACAACCTGCACCGATTACTTTATGAATGCTCGCCGCAACCTCAATCGATCCGACGCCACATACATTTTTGATCGCCTTCGGAAACGAATCCGAACAAAGAAAGTACCTCACGGCACTGTTATTAGCGTCCATTTCCTCTATCTGTTTGTATGTAATTTTTAATGCGGGGTCAATCAGGGAGCTATATCGTAGATCTCCGTCTGGCCGAGACCGTAACAATAATTAATCGAAGCTGTTAGTGAACCGGACCGTACCGGCTAATTATTAACAATCCTATTGTTTTTATATTGCAGACCTCTTCTTTGTACAACTGTTTAGATGAAATTTATACTCTGCCCACTTAAATAGGGAGCGGTGGTCAGTGTTTACATAATTCTGTTTCAATTAGACGTCATTACTAATGCATAAAGAACATCTTGCGGTGTACACACCGGCCGGATTCTGTCCTCTTAAGATGGCCCTCCCTCCGTGGAGGCGTCGGGTCTTGTCCACTGTTTGTTTTATCTACCTGCGACCCTCGTACAATTGTCCACTAAGTGTTGATTGCTTGTAAACAACCTTTCTGTTTAGATTCAACAAATTAATTGCGTAATACAATTACATCCAACGCTCCACACTTGATGCTATGAATGACATAAAAAATCATATCAATAAGTGTAGGTATATGTCGAAATTTGTTATATATTTCAAGAGCCATATACATAGAGGGAATTGATAAGGCACGCTTGAACCTTTGCGTCTATTGCTCTAAATTTATTGCTGTTTTGGGTTTTTATTGTTCCGTTTTACGGCCTTCTCGTATATAAATCGTACAGATAGAAGATGAATTCAACGCTAAAGCGACCGCTATCGAATGGATACGATAACATTATTGTAATCTTTAACTTAGTACGAATTGTTATTTACATAACATCAAACTGAATACAGCAAAACTAAGCATGTTCTGGGCTTAACAGCCTAAAAAATGTATTTACTTCTATTAATCGTAAAAAAAATGAAAATTATTTTTCTTCGAGTATTTTGGCAGAATCCATCCCTAATTCATTGCAACATTAGAAATATCTAAGTACTGATACTCTTGAAGGACATCTTTACGTGTCGTACATATTTCTATTTTCAAAAGTGTAATTTATTATTACATTAGTTTTTTCTTCACTACAATATCGGTTAAAGCCTGCTTATACTTCAAACCAAAATGTTGAAGCTCCTCTTTTAAATGAGGCTTTTCTAAAACAGTATATTACGGTACAACTTATGCGGAGAAAGATAATTTCCATTGAGACCCGACACAATAAGCAAGGCTTCTGCGGTATATCACCCAAAATTATAGTTGGGCAGTGTTCCAGTGTCGGGCGCGACAGAGATGGCATGTACTGACCCTCGGCTCATAATGTACGGTCCGGTTAGGTATACGACTTACGGGAAATAGGTACGTAACCTCCGAACCCCGCTCCCGCACCCCGTGCATGAAATGCTTATTATACGCGGCACGTACCGCCGTCCCGCGTCCCGCACCTCCCTAGCCGACAACCTGCTCACTCGCGCAAGCCCTCCGCCCGCCCAGACAGAGACGCAGCACCGATATTATAGCAAATCGAGGATTGTTATGTCCGGTCCGGCAGAGGTCGGCGTAATATATGGCCACGGTATTCCGGGCACATATATTAAAAGAGAACTCGCCTCATACGAAAAGATCTTGCGCGATGGAAACAAATGGCAAGGAAAATTTTGGCGGTGAAATTCATTGAGATGGAAGAAGTAAAAACGGTACGAAAAATTACACCTATTTTTCTAAATGATCTTGCTATTGTTACCGAGAGAGACTGTTATACAGCCGGTACTTTTAGCGGACGAGCCTCTTCATTAGCAAATAAGCTGTGTGATTATGTACCTACGCAAAGAAAATGTATCGATTCTATGCATAAACAAATACATAGGCAATGTAATACGCTCAACACATTAATGGTCAAGACTTCTCGTCTACCGAATAGGTAGGTATTACGAATGAAGAATGATCACCGCGGAGCAGTGAGTATACAAGAGGGGAAACGAATACAGTTGGGCGCACGGAGGGATGCAACGTATGACGCGTCGACTACCTAAGTGAATGATGATGCTACAAATTTCTTTTGTCAAGTAGGTACGTATATGCTTCTCTCAAATTTGATAATGGATTGATGCCTTATGTCATCCTAGTGACCTGAGCCTGCTTTGCCTGGATGCAATTTTTCTACATTTTATACCCACACAGTTTGCCAGAAAATTATTTATCAACATTTTTATTCATTTCAACTTTTATTTATTTTTATTTTGTAATATTTGAACTTGCTACAAAATATAACATAATTTTACAGGAGAAAACTATAATAATTATTTGTAGTTTTCCCAATTAGAGGGTCGATAATGACATAAAAATTAGTTGATGTTCACCTACAATTTAAAACATAACGAAAGTTTTGAGGGTATATTGTGAGAAAAAAAAATGAAACCTGCCACCGTATAAGAGAGACATTATACGCAAGATTTATAATGTTTGGACACATTATATTCGACGAATTCTAGTTATCCTGCTACTAAATTTTTTACGAAATCTGTAAGTAAGTACAAGCCTTCGATTATCATGCATCACTTACTAAGATTGATGACATGAAAGTACACGCAGTTTTCCCCATCATGAGGGGATATCTATTTCAAATCACAGGAGTTCCTTAGAAAAAATACAAAATATGTTCCTGTCTATACGTCGACCTATCTTTAGGAACATGATTGAATTGAGTGTGAAATTCTTCCACTTATAAATACAATCACGCCCTCGCGATAAACGTCTGGGGGCGCAGTCACTCGTACCGCCTAAACGAATTTAAATAAAATCGGTATTAAAATCTCCAGGCGATCTCGCAAAATATAGGTACGTCAGGAGAGATTTGAACAGAATAAGAATTCCTCTGGCTCGTCGCATTATCAAGGGGCGGGCCTTCTGTTTTCTTTTATGCTTGTCGCAAGGTATAATCTTCAAGAAAAATGCGATATTTAAATGAAGTAAATTCCACGAAGGGGATTTTCTTGATACCCAAATTTTTCAGTTGCAATTTCATTTATTAATTCACCGGTCTCTTTGTACAGCGTGTTGGGGTGTCGACTCTCGTAAAACATCTGTTGCCGTTGAATGAATTTGTTAATAATAATTGCTTTAAATCGTTTTGAGGGTCAATATACCTAACACAGTTTTTATAGAAATTTTGTTTAGACCTATAAGAAATATACAAATTTTTTGCCAATAAATATTTCAACTTTAAGTCCTTCTGCTCGGCACGAGCTAATTTGCTCTATGAGTTTTGGATTAGGTACATACTTCCACACTGATGTACTGAAACAGAACTTCACTAACTACAAAGACTGCTATTCATACCAGACTCAAGAAAAAACTCATAGGCCCTATGAGGTTCTTAATATTTTATTTTCTCAAATTGTTTCGAAAATATCCGTTTTGTAACCCACGTCAGTTTATTTAATACATTATATAAAGAGGGTGTAGCATGACGCGTGCGATTTTAGTCGCCTCCTGTCGCCCGCGCACCTAAAACATATACAACAAGGATCTAGTGACACGCGACCGCCACGTGTGACACATCTCTAATTGCCCTTCTATGGGGCTTGTGACAATATTGGACAATCTAGTGAAAATAACACCAGACCGTTTTGTGCAACGCTTGAGCTGACTGTAATCTCTCATTTTAATAGATAAGTGGAGGCGGAGTCGTGTGATTTGTCGGCTTATAAGCGCATGAATACTTTAATAAATGTTGTTTTGGTTTTGTTTATTTTTTCAAAATGTAATTCTTACATATTCTTTTTGAAATACACTTAAACTTAAAGAGCTCATTAGTCTTAGCAAAACATTAAAAAAACATGACATTTCTGAGATATAAATGAAGGTTTGGATAGAAACAAAAAAACAAGTTAATTTCATATCTAGTACAATTAATTTATACATTATACAGAATTTGTGACATTTTCGCGGGTTAAATTCTTCTAATTACTGACTAAAAGCCAAAAATGTTTTCCATGAAAACATAGCTTATAGCTATGTGCTGGCGTATTATTTTCGCGAGTTCAATAAGTACCTACCGCGAATGTCTTGCGTCGCATTCTGTCTTCGGTTATTCGCATTATAATAAGTTGACATAACATATTCTCCCAAATACCTATTACTGACTTCACTCGCGCGTACATCATGTCCTTAACTGGCTCGTCATTTGTTGGTTTTGTTTCAACAATTCCGATAAATCTAAATAAGTTAATTGGTGACACAAGACAAACAGCCGTCTGGAGAAATAAAGAGAGAAAAGTAAATGAAAGGAACTCATTTGGGCTGCCGCTAAATTGAGTTCGAGAGGATAATAAAAAGGGAAACCATCAGTGACACGCACAATAAGCATCAACCTCAAGAATATCATAGATAACGGCGCGGAGCCACCGCCGCAGGGACCTCATTAGGAGGCCGCAGGGAAATTAAAAAGAAAGCAAGATCTCGGACTCGATTGCGGCCGGAGGAAACGAGCGCCCTTCCTCTCATAACATTACATACAGCCTCCGACGATTTTCCGGACAATTATTATTTTGTGGCGCGTAAGACAGACCCCGGAAGAGTAGTTAATGGCGGAATAGACTTTGGAGACGGACAACTTACTGCATAAATCAGTCTTGAACAAAGATTAATGTTATTGCTGACTGGACGCTTCTTGTGCAGCATTGTTTGTCGGTCCGACATTACACCAATCTTACGTACAAACATTTCGGCATGTCATTAATTAAATTAATGATCTTTCTAATAAATAAAACGTATACATTGTAAGTATTATTTCATCCTTATACACGTACTATACATTTTTATAGTGAAACTAGTTGTTGTCCACTACTTCGTCTGCGATGAAAATTACATTTTCGTCTGACATAAGTGTTGAATTTTTATTTTTAGATAGCTGGTGCCCGCGTGGAATATATAAATTCTGAAATTCTATTCAATTTTTTTTAATCCGATGAGTAGTTTCGATTCCTACATGCATACAAAAAACAAACATACCTACAACTTTACATAGTATTAGTATAGATGAATCGATATCTTCAAGAACGAATTTAAAGTATTCAAAGTTGCTTAATTCGCTAGAAAGAAACCTATAGAAATCTTGCATTTATGCAAAACAAAGGCAATCAAGGCTCCGACGAACAGAAGAAATGAGCTTCATTAAGCGACGGAATGAAAACTTTAATAATGTAAGATGCAAAAAAGTCGACAAAAAATACTCAAGAAAATCTGACGACATAAAGGCTGTTGTAACCGGGGACTCGCCGTAAAATCATTAAGATGCTAATAAAAACTTCCTTTTGTAGCACAGGGACGGACTCGGCGGAGGAAAAATATTCAAATAAAAACTCAATTGAGAGATTGGAATGGGAAACGGCGCCCATGATTATTCCTCAAAACATAATGAAGAGAATTAATGTAAATATTCTTTTTGCTCGAAACTTTCCGCCCTCCGGAAAGTTTTATTTTACGGCGCGTCGTTTAACAACCGTCCCCCCTACTTATTAACATTCAATTCGGGGGGAAATTGATTTATGAAGATTGTTGCTTTAATTGGAAAAAGATTTTTTTGTCACACAAAGTTTAATTGTACCACAGTCCACTTACGGAAGGAATATTTTCACTTTCCTCGTCATGTTATTCCGTGTAAAAAAAAGAGAGAATTTTGTTCTGTGTTGTTTTATGTTTTGTGGTACACGTATTGCAATCTAGTACCTACTTAAATTGGAGCCATATACGTTTGGTATTTCTCTTTAGTTTTATTTTTATTTTTTACAGTATCTCCATTTTTTAATTATTTTTCTTTATGTTTAAAACATAAACTTAAAAATAATTGATTTATGTGCATTATAGATATAATGTGCAACTTTCTCAGTTGCGTTTAGTTATGTACCTACATGTATTAGTAGTTACGTCACATTTCTAGCTAAGGTGATCAGAGCAGAGATAATTAATGGTACCTCTGCCGCTAATACGTCAGACGCAGGTTAGAATCCCAGTAAGACCAGTGCCTCTGTTTTTATTGTTTCTTTGTGTAGAAATAATGATCATTAGCTGTAATAGTAGAAGAAAGCAGTGTGAGGCGCATCTGAGAAGACTACAATCTTCCAAGAAATTTTAACATCTTCAAATTCTTACTGTAAGGTATACACACAGTGTAGGTTTGTGAGATTGAGTTAATTTTATACATACGAATATAGGCTTATTGTCGTTTTGCCATATTTGTTCATTTGCCACACTTATATTTACATACATTGAAAGTTGTTTTTTCACAATCGTTAAAAAAATATGTAAATTCACAACAGGTAGTTGTTTATTCGCTACGAGTCTCAATATTTCAAAAAGTAGTGTTAGCAAACAACATTCTACGTATTTGCATCTGAAAATAATAATATATTGTTTTATATTATTTCTAGTGGCTTATATTTCTATATATTTTGATTTTGATTTGATTGTATTATAACAAATTATTGTTGCGTAATAGGACACTTAAATTAATACTTAGATTATCTTATTTATATTTTTATGGTTAAATTATTGTTTTTTAGATTGTGATTTTCAAATAAGAGATAAATATTACTTTAAAAAAATTAAAACTACTTAAAAAAATGATTAATGTGATTATTGCTGTGATTATTAGAATAATATATTTATAGAACTATCTGTCAGCTTTTAATGATGATGATTGACAGTAACTGTAAAAACTTATCATAAAAAAATTTACTTAAATTGACAGTACATACGTGAAATGCAAGAAGTATGACGGCACACGCATTGTTGCATTATTGAGGACATCACGACTTACTCGCACAGAGGGTGATGGCAGCTGCAGCGCATGATTACCCTGTCAGTGATCGCGCTCAATACAGCTACGACAGGCGGAACAAATGGCTGCAATTTTATTCATTACCTAATAAAGTAACAAGCGCACATTATGTCATTAAAAATTAAATCTTATTACGAACATTTTGGGGAGACGACACGGTAGCCGTACATATTTTTAATATTGCTTTCTGATTGGAAATAGGGATTTGAATTTTAAAAATATGTAATAGTAATTTTAAAAATATGTAATGTTATGTTAGCTGGACTAAGTAATAATTGTATTTCTTAAATATGATATGCCGAAATGGTCAATTGAATGATTTAAGTTTATTACATTTTTTAATGAAATATCTGAGGTAAACATTACATATAGCGGCAAAAGATTCAAAATAACTATGGTAACAAGGTATACTTGCGTATCTTTTGAGAACATACAAATTTTTTGATCCACCATTTACCTTTTGATGGAAATCTTGAAAAATTGTCGCTCAGCAGAATACTTAGTCATTAATTTAAATAATACATAAAAATAATACACGCACCTTTACCGTATGCCTATGCATTTTTTCCATAAACAATGGTCACTGCTACTTCATAGGGAATTGAAATTGTGTATACCTACATAAGCATCACACAGACCAATATAATGTGTATCCATTGTCGGTAAGCCTTTAATAAATACATAAACCTCGCTTTCCCATGTATATATAAGTTTTCTTGAGTCCAGTATTTTTTCAGGATTTAGAACAAAATATCCGTAAATAATTGGAATCACTCGAGACGAGTATTCGTGAAAGGGTCTGCACGAGGTCCGGCACCTTTTTACGGTCGATAAAAATAATAAGTCGTTTTGCTCCCTCCACACGACGCGACGCCCTCCTTTTTCTGACTACACCGATTGGACTAGGTATGTACGAACATGACACAAGTACCTCGTACAGTATTTTTAAGTTTAATGCTAAAAAATGCAACTCAAATGTTCAATAGGAACAGGGCTTACTGCTTTCCGCAGTCATAAACTGAACAGCCTGTCTTGGCGGCAGTAACTACTCCCTTACAGAAGATCACGTGCTTGTTGTGTTTGGATTTTTGGTTTGGATGTTGGTTGGTGTTTAGTTTGGATGCTTGAGACAATTTTTATGCATTCTAACATAAAAATTGTCTCATTATTAAACACTAGCTGGTGCCCGCGACTTCGTCCGCGTTGAAAAAGCAATATATCGCCTGACATCGTTATTGCTATTATATTAGCCAGGAGTTAGTATCCTTAATTTTAGATAATCCCTCGGGAGCAGTACTTTTTTTCTGGATGAAAGGTACCCTATGTCCTTTCTGGTGTCCCAGACAACGTGTATGCAAAATTTCATGGTGATCGGTTCAGTAGTTTTTGCGTGTAAGAATTACAAACATCCATACATACATCCATAGTACGGATTAATATTATTATACATTAGCTGGTCCCCGCGACTTCGTCAGCGTTGAAAAATGAAAAATATAACGTCTGACATCTTTATTTCTGTGACAACGCTGGCGACGCTACTTGTTTGTATAAAAAATTCTAATATAAAAAAATGTATAGATTACAAGGCGCCCATTTTTTTAAATTTTTAGATGATCTCTCGGGTTCCTAACATTTTTCCAAAATAAAAGAATGCTATATGTTAAAACAGGTAAAACTAGTGTGCCAAATATCCAAATCCGTGAATCCGTTTTTGCTTAAAAGAATAACATACGTACAACGTACATCCTCACAAACTTTTGCATTTATACAATGTTTGTACAGGTTAAGGATTTTTGTAAGAAGAACAAACCACTAAATGACACCACATTAACTATCATTACCGCTATTGTTGCCTATATGCTTTAGGTAACTCCTATACTTATTTCGGGAATAATCCCAAGAGTCCAAGAATCTAGTAATTACAAACATTAGCTTAAGTTACACACATTACAAGTTCCGAATTGACTCCTAATATGCAATCACATACTTTATAGAAAATTTATGGTACCTATTACAAGATTCGCATTAAACTACCCAGAAAATCTTTAACCTAAGCTTTAAGCTTATAAAAGCTTGGCGCTAATGGCCGGATACCGGAAATTGCGCTCTCATATATCTCCCAACAGATTTATGAAAGTACCCACACATGAATCGGTGTCTCTGCGAGCACACACACAAGCCACATGTATATGCACGTGGATTTACTCACACTTGCATCTGCGGACAGCCGACGCTAAACTTTGACACTTATTAATTTACGGGATCATTAATTTTAGAACGCTTCCGCGGATTCAATTATTTTAATCGAACGTAGGTTTTTGTAATTTTACAGGACTATTACCTAATTAAAAGAATTGTCAATTACTCGTCGCAACTTTTTACATGTATATTTTATTAAATCTTAATAAAATTAAATACATTAAATATCAAATTAATAAAATATTTCAAGGGAGGAATTTATTTTGGGGTTAAAACAACATAGGAATATTGTTAAGGAAATAACATTTGAAAAATCTGTTTTCCATGCATAATGTAATCCTATAATATTTAGATTACAATCTTTAGTTAGATGCGTGCTAATACCACACGCGTAGCCGACTTTGCAGGGGCTACGTCGTAGCCGCGTAGCAGATAATCCTCGTCCAGTGGCGAACTCTCACGCTTCGCGTCTCGTAGCCGCTCTCTGATATGAGTGTTGATGCTCTTTCCCTGTCATGTTTAATGCATCATTGTTGTTACATAATAATGACATATCCATTAAAAGCACTAAGCTGACGTCTTAATAAAACATGTGTTTTGGATAATAAATCTCACTTAAAACCCTTTTTATTTGAATATGGAACTCGAGATTTTTCTCTATTTCTTTTGGTTATATCTAAAACTACTGAAAGCGTTCTATAATAATTTATTTTTCGAAATTTGTGATTTTCCTGTCCGAGTAAACCCTGTTTTGTTTACAAATTTATTTGCATTTATGAAATTATCAACAGTCCAATGAAGAATGATTGACATAGTTGTTACATTTAAGTCACTCTAATTCAATAGTGACCTAAATAATGTTATTTCATGATTATGTTAAATCATGGTTGAAGTTAATCACCTCCTTTAAGAAACCAACATGATTGAAGTTACATTTACATAAGGTGAAATTTCAAACCTCTCCGAAACGTTAAGTCAATTGGAGAAAGAATATTATATCCGCCACTGGACGCTGTTTTTTTAGGATCGTAATCTCTTTTAGCGTTTCCCGTCTTAGTCCGGCCGACACGTACCGGCCATTGTGACGTCGAATACGTCTTCCGTGGCGCTTCTTATATGAGCGTTACAAGTGCTTTCTAAATAATCTAAGTCCAGCCGAAGAGAGCGTATTGTATTGACACAGTGGAGTGGTGGCCGGCCGTATAATGCCTCGCGGGTGTGTGCGAGTGTAGGCGAACGCGCGCGCGTGTGTGCCACCGCGCTTGATAGAATAAGCAAGTTGTCCGGCGCCGTAGGGTGGCGGACCGGCGGGTGGTTCACCCTCTTAAGTATCTCCAAGACTGGACCTCTGTCGCCCCCAGCCCACTACATATCTTCTCTAGAACATCCGGTGGTCGCGATTCTTTTTTCAATTAAAATTATTCACGATAAGTATATTTTTATGAAACAATTTAATAAACACTGTTATGACCTTTGACATCACATAGTCCATACTTATTTACAATATTTATATATACTCTATATTCATGAAGGAAGGAGTCTATAGTCCAATTACTTACTAGATATCCGTAACACTAAATAGGTACAGATGGATTATAATAAAAAATTGGAATTTAAGGAAATAATAATTAATGTAAGTATTGGTAATTTTCAATTTTCATCACAAAAAAATCAATTTATTCAAATTTATTCCAATATTTGTTGTTAAAATCTATCATTATATTCTCAAAAACAATACTAAAAACTAAGAGACTCATCCTGAAGTCTAATAATATAAAAGCGAGTACCCATAGGGAGCGGTCTGCTACCATGAACCACTACCTACTTGAAGTTAAAGGAGAAAGACGTCAATTTACAAGAATCCGAAGCAAACAAACTTGTGCGCAGCAGCTATTATATTTATTGTTATAACATTGGTATAAAATACTATATACATTGCTACATTACCACTGTTTCACCCACCTCCTTCTCTCACACTAACCGCGGCCGCCTCCACCACCGCGCTGCCTGTGCAAGCAAATCATATTAACGAACAAGGAGAACCATCGCTTCGTTCCTATTTCATCTTTTTCGCCAGTACTCTACAGAAAAAAATAGTTTAAAGTAAACTGAATATATCAAGCGAATGTTTTATTCACTAACTCACATATTACTAACTTTTGCCCACTACTTTGTCCGCATCCCTCGGGAATAGTGCTTTTTTAGACGAAAGGTACCCTATGCCCTGCTCTATGTACCTGACAATGTGTATGCAAATTTTCATGATGATCCAGTGCGAAAACAAAACACAAAAAAATACCTTTTTTTGAGACTCAGAATCAGACTTTTCTGACTCTGAAATAAAGGTTAGACATATTATTATATGACGAAATGGACACTATGGACACAGCCCTTCTCCTCTGTGTGCCTACGGAGGTGCTACATGTTTAGCTTACCTCCTTTTGGGAGGATATTAAATGCCTTTGAAGATTGCTAAGTCTTCGTACACAGATATAGCAAGTTACCATGTATTACTTAATTTATAAAAGTAAAATAAAGGGAACAACTAGATTGTAGGATTGAAAACCTACACATGCTGTGGCAGCAGCGTGCAATAACAATTTGCTATTAACTAGGTCCTAATATCTTTTTTTATTGAAAGAGATATTCAATAAAAAATATATTGTGCTGTAAATTATCAAATAGTGATGAACATTCTAAGAAAGAATTCTAAATGTAATGTAAGTCTAAATCATAACCTCAGTAATTCTAGAATGTGTCCTAAATGCTCGTGTTTTTTTAAGTTCCAGTACGTTCGTTGTAAATTTAAGAATTTATAGCATTCAGAAACATGTTTTTAAAATGGTAAATAAAATGCTCGAGCCAAAAGTTATGTGGAAATACTTTTACAGTCGGGCGGTCGGTATGAGTAGATTTACAATAAATACACCAAACAAAGAAAAAGGAATCTCGCTGCGGGGAAAACTTCGCCTTTTGTGTTTCAGTACACTGTTGCAGGAGAGTAGTGGCCTATACACGCGTTTCTTATATTTATTGGTACTTATACTTATTTTTTTAGAAGGCATTGTTGTCGATTATCATTTTAATTCTACAGTAACAATTAAAATAATAAAAATGAAAATAAAATCATTTCTCAGTAGAAAGATGAAATAAAACGTTAATGCAAGTGAAATAGTCTAATATTGAATTTTGAAGCAGTATCAATAGTTACCAAAAAAAAAAAAATTACTTTATGACATTTGTGACGTCATATTTCAATTAGGTAGGTACTTAATACCAGCTTAACCATTATGGATATAAGCATGTTAGTAGGTTTTTCAGGAAATGAGCAATCACTATAAGGTATCTAAGTATTGTTCTATGAAAAAAGTTTTAATCTGACGAATTTTAAAACAGGTGTAGCCATAGTAGGTATAGTCTAGTCTAGACTCTATACTAGTCTCATATAAAGTTTTCCTTTTGAGGTTTAATAACAATATTTACTGCTACTTCATACACTTATATACAATATTTTTACGAAAACAATTAGGAAATAAGTATATACGGGAGCAGAAAATCGTGATGATATATAAGTGGTATATGTCTACGGCAGCAATGGAGTATGCTTGCCCCGGGCCTCACCTGCGATATAATTGGACTTCAAAACTGCGCGCTCCAGGCAGATCCCCAATACTTCCGCCTCGTCGGCTCGCCGCACAATACTACCACACCGCAGTATAAAATAAGGAAGTATACAGTCTGTTTTTTCTTTGTGGAAAATAAAAGTGTAATTAAAAAAAATAGTCTGTACACCTCTAGGTATTATGCTTCCTTGGCGTCAAAAAAAATATTTTTTCAAATAAATCGATTGATAGATAGTCAACGTTAAATATCACAAATAAAGGATTAAATAAATAACACACAAATATTAAACTAAATAATATTAATTTTATATAGTTTAATAGCAATGTGCAATACATAACACTATAATATACTCTAATTTGAAACTAGGTACTTCTTGGTGTCTACGCGACGCAACGCAAATCGCAACAAACTAAAAATTCACTCGGAATCACTCCAAAAGAAGTATAATTTAAAAATATCAATGTAACTTTATGAAATCACATTAAGCTTATTTTTACATTATTTCTTAACTAATATTCCTTAACTTGAAAAAAAAAACCTTGAAAAATATTTCTTAACTAATTTGTTTTATTCATGTATTTATTACATCAATGTAATAAGTATTCATAATTCATTTTGGATAATATTACTTTATAATGACGATCATAAGAGTTTCTTGTAGAAACCTAATTGATAAATAAATATTTTGATTTGATTTTGACTTACTGTATACGAGTAGGTACACTGTGGCACTGAACTCCTATTTATTTTGTCTGCGTTGTCTTTGCCGCTGTCAGGATCTGCCTTTTGAACGCTATTTTTATCCGATGCATTATATTGACGATATCAATTCCGTTTTGTTACTATTTGTTTTTCAAAAGCTTAGACGAGTCCTCCACGTGAAAGATTTATAATAGGTAGGTACAGGTTTTATGTTGATTATAATGAAAAATTTTTTTTTAAATTCTTTTTGAGTTCTTTTTCTTTTGAAATTCATAGTAAACAATGGTTGATTAAATTCCAGTATCACATTCAAAATTAAAGGAAGTAAATTATGTTATAAAAGATAGTTATGTAACATGTTTCACGTGTGTGGACATAGACGTTAGTAAAACAAAGTTACATAAAATGTTATTTAGGTAAATGTTACATGGGTATTATGTAACAAGAGCAAAGTCATCTCATCACGTGTATTTTACTCTTAAAGCGACCAGTGCTGCCAATTACCTCAAATTCTTGTTTCATGTTTCAATGTTATACAGCAATGTTAAATAAAATGGACGTGTTATCCAACAAAACTTATCTAACATCTTACATAATCCGGACGAATCCTTACAATTTACTGAGGTGTGGACCGGAGATCTCTAATTTAACATCAACTATTAATATGTATGTGTGCTGTGTGGCAATGGCGTAGCATTCCTATCTAGACTCCTTCTGGACTTATCTATCTACTCTTTACCATCTAGACTTATACATAGATGTTAGTAGTCCTACCTCCTTTTCAAGTAACTTAAAAAACACACATAGTTGAATCTCTTCTATTTAAAGTTAACGCTTTTAAAGTCTAAATTAAAGTCTAAAGCATACAACACACGAATGAATTTATTCTGTCAAAATTTTGAGTTTGTTATTATAGGAATTAATCCCCACCTTACAGAAGACAACAGTTAAATAACAGCATGCATGCTGTTGTGTTTTGATGAGTTAGTAAGGTATGCCAGAGCCCATAGGGCCTAGTGCGAGTTTTAATCTACCAAACGTGTCGAACGCGTAAATGTCAATTTGTATGGGAATGAAGCAGTGATGTGTGTGAACACTAATGTGTAGCACTGCTTCAAAATGCTACAAAATCAAACGGATGGGGCGTGCTCAGATCATGTCTGAACAGATTTGCTTATAAGAATGCTAGTATGGCTAGTACGTTTATTTAGGAGCATCCTTAAAACTAGCATGCTTATTATTAGCAAATGTGAACGGTTGCATGAGCATGCTATTTTTAAGCATGTTAATGAGCATAATAGTAATGAGCATGTCTGTCAGTACCTTAAGGTGTAAGTCACCTTTCAAGCATGCTCATTTGCCCAATACATACCAATGACAAACAAGTCTCGAATTGAAGTTCTTACGTCGTTATCTGTAAGAGCACATTCCAATAGTGAAGCACTTTCTTGTGGTGAAAGCAGTAAGTACGTCACATAAGGAACGTAACCCTCAAAATCAGCTCATGCAAATAGAAGCGTCGTTTTCGGCCACTCGAGTAGTAAATCAAGAAAGAAACCCCGGACGGCGCGGCGGTCGAGCGTCGTTCACGCCTCAATCAACCCACGAGCCTTTGTACGTTCAATGCCCTCTTCTATCGCTTCGTCAATACTCTTCTCGGCTAAATCATTTACGTGTCTTGTAATATTAGCAATGTCACGTGCGCTGCCGACTATAGTAAGTATAGGATTAACAAAGCCAACTTTAAAAAGTTCACCCTACCGGGAATAGAACCCGGGTACCCTTTTTTTTTTTTTTTTTTTTTAACGTTGGGAAATCCTCTTGGATACCCGGCAGTGTAGGGGGTACTGCCGAGTTATGCCGAATTTCTACCGGCTAAAACCCAACGACTTTCTATCAACGCGGCCATTAGTGGGCGGGGTCGCGGGGACGTTGGTACACGACTTCGGTGCCCCGCCACACAGCTATCCAGCACGGGGAGACCTGTGCTCCCTCTCAGAACCTCGGCGTACCCGAATGTGGAGGTACGCCGGCCTTCTCGGGGGGAACCCGGGTACCCTGGGACAGAGTGTTAAGGCAAACACCCTAACCACTCATCGAACTAAGTCTAAGTATTTTTCTAGCTCTATTAAACTTAAGTATCTGTGAAGATTACAATCTCCCAAAACATGTACTTGCCTGCCAAGTGGACTATCATGGTAGCTGATGGACTCCACACGCAGAATAAAATTTAGATCATAATATATGTAAGTGCAAAGATTTCAATCTTTGTGTAAGTGTACATAATATACAGGCTCACGTAGACACTGATGTCATATAATGCAATGCAATATAAGTTGCTTGCCCGTTATGTATTAAAACATCGAGTGCCCAAAATCCGCCCCAGTGCAAGCGACTTAAGATTGACTATCCAAATATGAAAATAAAGAAAATAAATTCTCTCTGACCGCTCCTCCAATCGCGTACCTCGCTTTTATTACATCCATAAATTCATCATATCGCAGAGTCAGCGGCCCTCGCTATTGGCCGCGAGAGCGAGACAACCTCGACCTCTCGCTCGCACCTCCTTCATATTAATATTGAATTTTTCTCGACTCCCTCCCGCCACCCTCGCGGGAGGCTCTACACTCACTCGCCCCCGTATTGTTGTTATCTTTAATGTTGTGGAAAACGCGTTTTCTTGTGTCGTTAACTTTTATATTGCACGAGTGATACTTTTACGATTTTGATACATAACTTATGCCTAAAGCTTTTAAAGTAAATAGAGCTTTCTTTAGTAAATGAAACCCAATTTTTTTAATGACTAGCTAGTGTCCGCGACTTCGTCTGCTTTATAAAATAAAAGATATAACGCCTGACATACATTGACGCCTGAAATTATACTTTTTCCAAGCGTTGGATGTTTCTTTTTAGATAGCTATGTAGACACATTCTGAAATTGTATAAGTACTATTGGTAAAATAGTTTTTAATCCTACATTACAAAGAAACATTTATTTAATCCCACATTACAAACAAACATACAAACTTTACCTCTTTATAATATTTTTATAGATTACTTCACATTTACATATATATATTTTTTCATTTATATCATAAAAAATCACCCAAAGCGCCTACAGTAATTTACATATTTCAGTTCTAACAATTAATCATTGTACAAGAAATAATGCGTATTTCGTGGTTTGACTTCAAATCAAATAGGAAACAAAGAACATAATAAATTAATCACTTCGGAAAGGGGTCGGTTTTCTCCCCTTTAATGTTTTCCTTTAGTGCATTGTCTGCCTGCCAAAATTAAAAAAGAGGAAACGACCCGTCTCCGTTCTTAAACGACAACGACCTTTCCATTTTAGTGTTTCTAATACTAAAAAAGTACAATTATTTAACCAGTGCTTTTATTTTTATTTGTAGTAAAACGCCTCATTTTTAGTTTACACCTTTAACAATTGCCTTCTTAACTTTACTTATAAAATACCACCGTTAACACAACAGCACATGTGCTGTTATTTAACTTTACTTATAAAAGACCACCGTTCAACAGCACAAGTGCTGTTGTGTAAGGCGTGCCACAGCCCATTTCCCTATACTTTCCCAATCCTACTGTAGTCGGTAGCGCACTTTCAGCATCTGTGGCGTGTGTTATAGACGACTGTAGCCACCTACCATCAAGTGGGTCGCCAGCCTTGTCTGTCAACATTAAAAAAAAAATTTAGAGTTTATTTGATTTTATACGAGGTCTAGTTCTTGAAATCAAGATGTTAAAATGTTGATTGACTTCAACTATTGTATAAGGCTTGCATGATATGCCTGAATATCATTATATTGTATTTTAAACAACTCGTGACATTTAAAGGAGGTATATACGCAATAAAATTACCTACTTTTATATCTAACAAAATACAAATATATCCATAGAAATCTCTTTATATTCTCTCCCTTATATTTCAGAGCTCAGAAGAAATCGCTAGCAATATCTGTCTGAAAAATATATCGGATTGCTTTGTCGCAGCTTTGGAAATCGAAATCTATTTTCCTTCAAATCTAAGTGAATCCCGTGCGGATTGGAAATGTACCCTTTACCTACCGCCGGGCGAGCCAATTGATATTCTAACAATACAATGTATGAATAAAATATAAACTGAACTCGTATCAGACCTGTTCGTTTCTACGTATCGCTCGGAAGTTTTGTGGGGTCCTTTTTAAATCACAATTATTACCAAAATAACCCTTGGGCTTCAATAAGTTTGCGTTTTTTTGCGTTTTATTGAAAAAAAATACATATGCATAATTGTACTGACCTTATAATTAATTGTAAACCACTATCTGCCCCGGCTTCACATGGAGGCAATGTAAAATTAACTGAACGTCATTAAAATATGTAAGGTTAGCCATTGAAAGCGGGGTTATATTTTTCACTCTCATGCTCTGAAATTAAGTCGTAGAAAAGTGGAAATACGGAATGTGAACTGGATTTACAGTCCGTAAGTAGATAAGTAAATTTGAAAATTAGATAAAATTTTCACAATAAATCATGCGTCAGTCTAATTGGATTTTTTTGCCTTTATTTTATTAATAAAATATCAATATTATTTCAAACAGACGAATCATCATCATCATCATCATCATCATCATCTTAGCCGCATGACGACATAGGCCTCTTCTCTAATTTTCCAATTCAGAAGCAGCTTGGATCCACCGCTGACACGCGGCCTTTATCAGGTCATCTGTCCACCTTGTGGGTGGACATCCACTTGAGAACCTTCCGGCGCCAGCGTCCGTCGGCTCTCCGTACTATGTGTTCTGCCCACTTATTTACCTCCTGCGGGGAAAGGGTAAATTTGAGTACCGTGGTTGGGACGGGTCCATAGCAAGATCGCTCATAAGCTGCGCTATTAATTAGCAATTAATGACTTTTGGTAGTTGTGTTTTAGAAAAAAGTCATATTTTTACCAATAATACAATATTGATATACGAGTATGTATTCCACCAGTCTTGCACTAAACTTTATATTATTATACTTAACTATTTGAAGAATAGTGACTTTCATTTAGAATTAGGATGTCATCAAACATCGTTTTAAAAGCTGTGGCATAATTTTAAGTAATGCCGACAAACACACATCCAGACTTTGCTTAATTTATGCTATATAAGATTGGTAGAAGGAGATATAGTAATGTAATTTTCTTTATTGTCCCTTAACATAAGCAGACGCAGTAACAAATCCAGGACGTATTTCGTATCCCCTACTCATTTAGCTGTCAGAGAGTTATTTAATACCGCGAATGACCCCTGACTAGACTCAGAATACGGTACAGACATCTGTAGTTATATGAGACTCAATCTGTTCGTAACGAATTTTTCGTATGTGAAATTGCTACTATAAAAATCAGCTTAGGTTTTTTCAGATATTTTTTATCAACAAACAGTTTAAGGCTAAAGAGAAATTTTTTGAGCACAATACTTAGTACATTTTACTTGGCACTGTGATTTATCATTCAGTTAATGTTAAAGTTGATATAAGTTATGTGAACCTATAAGCTAAGTATACCGATGTAGCTCAAATTTGAACATACTCAAATTAGCTTGAAATACTTTATGAAATTTTTTCTTCCAACTGCATTATTATACAGTATGTATGTTATTATATTTTTAACTGAATATAGATACGATATGATTATTGTAACATAACATTACTGTGTTAAATCTAGCATGTTCACGAGACGTCATTAAAAACTTATGATGCCGAATAGTGATAATGTGTGTATCCTTAAAGTAGGAATGGTTCATTTATATTTTATCAATTTTATATTATTCCTACACAATATCAAAGCCGTATCAAAGAGTATCAAATCTTTATGGGCAGCTGGCATCGGTCTTTCTACATCTTAAATAAAATAGTCCGGCGTAGTGGTATATGGCCGGTATCTTATGAATTAAATATGAGCGCTTTATTCGATTCCCGAGTCCCTCGATATCTGATAATAAAAGAGAAATTTATCGCACACATACGTGCAAAGAGTGGAGGCCCAGTTCCATCGGCAGCTATTTTTTACTGTGTCCTTCCGTCGACAATCACTTCATAGCGACCCCTGTCCGAGCGTTCGATGACAGAATTATTTATCAGTTTGAAAAATGACGGGAAATTGAATGTAGTCGCAATGTTTACAACGCATTTTCTGTTCGCCGTCCTCGGGGGCGCCTTCCCCCGCGTTCCGATGTCCACTTTTCAAAGAGGCCGCTCGGACGAGGGTCGAAAAAGTGTCCCTAGAGTAAAAAATAAAAAAATATATTGTATCTTCGTTCACCGAATGTTACACATGTAACGTGGATGACAAAGAAAAAGTCGCCTCACATGAAACGGACACAGAATAAGGAGGAACCTATCGATATTTTATTCATTTCGTGTATGTAATTGCGAGTCCTGTGGGAACACAGCATCACTTTCAATATGATGCAATCTCTTTAAGTGATCTCTCACTATAAAGATTTCACTGGCACGTAACTGAGCTTTATTATTTTATTTCAATTCACAAAAACACTAGATACTAGATAATATTTTATTTTACTACTTATACTATAAGTAAATAATATTCTGTCTGCTGATTATGGCAATCCTACTGCTATGGAGCTTTCCATAGTATATTTTTTTCCTTAAGGCATAAAAAAGCTATCCATATTAGTTGCAATTGCTGGCAAACTTTCATTCGAGCTAGTCATAATCAATGGTTTTTTATTGTTTATTTTAACGTGTCAAAAACGTTATTTATACATCACTAACTGCTATTTTTCAAAGATGTGTCCACAACTTTTGTTTATAACCTCACAATTGTAAATTATTCAGCGCCATCTGTTTTTGTATTAGAGAAACAGTTTTAATAATGTATTATTTCTATCAAGTAATTAGAGGTTAGTGATGGCTCTATCATTGACGTGTTTAGTCCTGTTTATTATTATAAATATTTATTGTACGAACTTCTTAGAACCTAAACTAGTTAGTAAGGGTATGACACTACATTAATCCGCATTACCAACTAATTTATTAAAAATTATCTAAACCTGTGTCGACGGCAATGCATATTTAATTTTAAAAATGGTCCAGATTCCTTATATAAAAACAATTTAATATGTTATTACCTGTCGTTTTAGGTAGTTAGGTATGTATATAGTGGCCATGGCCGCTCGTAAAAAGGTTTTATTCACCCCATACGGCGTCGTAAAAGGCGTAATAACGCGAGGAGGTATCGTGGAAGCAATTACTGATCTGTTACAGTTTGTTACAAACGCGCTTGTTTATTATCGTTTTATTATTAAACTCATTTGCTGAACAAAGACGCCTTTATACCATTAATTTCCAGAACACATCAAGAATTAATTTATTTTCTACTTACCAGCACTATAAAATGTTTTAAATTAACTTTACGGAGTGATCAAAACTTATTTTAGAAAAGGTTTTAATGTTTTCGAATTTGATTTTTATCAAATGATTGGTGATTTCGTTTGATTTGATGGTTCAAATAGAATTTAAACAAATAATGTGAATCAACTAAGAGATCAATAATCAATAAAGAAAAAGAGTTCAGATAAATGAATTAAAGGAACATTTATTATGTCATTTGAATTTATAAAAATATTAATGAAATATAATGGATAACTTAGTTAACTACATTTTTATACATATATAAAATATCCAAAAAAGATATACACTGAAATAAACAATGTTTAAGTGTACACACGTCTTGAACAAAATGTATAAAAAAAACTGAAACACTTACCACGTTACATTTTTCATTTAGTAATATACCTCCCCTATGTAGTGTTCAACCGTAAATTTCATAACTAAATATAATAATCCGCCCGCCCAACAAGAAAAACCGCCCGCCTACAATTTCATAACGCGCCCTCATTGGCCTAAATGAGTTGATATAATATCATAACAGTCCGCTATTGGCGGAGGGTGTAGGGCGCCCTGGTGGTGTCCCCTCGCGTTTCTCATTAGAGTTTAGTGCATCGTACAAAGTGGCCTCACTCGTCGTTACGTAGGTATAACATGTTTTACGTCGGTGTGTTACCGTGATGGCCTTTCCGCGCTTCAATAAATATGTCGGGTGTCTGCCCGCTCCGCTTCCCTCCCGCCCGAGTATGAGCGGTAGGAAATGCCGACCGCCGCCCAAGCCGGATCAATAATAATACTCGCCCATATCTGCAGTGGACTGAATCTGCTTGAGAAAGCCCGCTTGCCTCTCCCCCCACCTCCTGCCCACGACCGACCACCGCTACACAAACAATATAAATCATTTTCCCGGCGCTGTTACCGCCGCGGCCGCACGCTACCCACATCCGATACGCGCGGCCCGTTCACTCACCGGACGACGCTTCAATCACAACAATCTACTCTGTTTATAATTCTATATTATGCTGTTTAAGTTATATGAACATATACTTAATTAAACAACATATAACAATTTAAACGGCTTATTATTATACATTCTTTAAATTTTAGAAGCTTAACTAAAAAATATTGTAAAAAAATAATAATCTTCCAATACACTCACTTCTAACTTTAATATTTTCTACGAATTTTTGGAACTTGTAATTTTTGTTTTAAGTTTTTAAGTTTTTTGTAAATTTGTAAATTGTTAATACAATTAATAAAATTAAAAAAAAAATTCAATCTTTTAAGCTACTTCTATATCTTAACTAGCAACCCACCCCCGACTGCGTATGGAGTGAAAATTTTCAAAAATATTTTGATAGTGCTAGCTTACTTTATTACGTTATAAGATAAACCTACGTTCTAAATTTGAACTCTCTACAATTAGTAGGTTCGTCAATCAGGGCAGTAAGTTTCCTATATGTTAATCCAGATAATAAACTATCTATATGCCAAATTTCATCCAAAACTGTTCAGTAGATTTTACGTGAAAGAGTAACAAACATACATTCATCCTCACAAACTTTCTCATTTATAATATTAATAGGAATATTGTAAGTATGATTTGACGACAATAGTGACCCTCAATTCTAATATCTGCATAAATGGAAGGTCGGGAGTGAATTCGATACCGGTTCGTATAAAGTGTCATTCAGAGCAACTCGTATCTCGCGGTGATGCAGATCGTGGTGGTGAACAAGCGTACTTTGTACAATTTATCAAATTGAGTTACCGAGGGGCAATATCGCAGAGCGAACGCAATATTGCAGCGCGTGACCGCGTCTGCAATACACGCTCAATACATCGGGCAGCGGCGCCGCCGGGCCCGGCACGTCCGCCGCCCCCGCCCGTCTTCTAGCCGACCGTCCCCGCCCGCCCAACTGACCACCTACATATTTAGCTAACAATGCCTCGCCGTCCTTCTCCCGCCTACGCAAACCTCAAACACAAGACAAGGACGGCTGCGCTCGCCTCCGGTCATTGCTATATTTATTGGCGACGCTCATAAGTACGGGGGTCAGGTTATAAGTTTCTACGAAATGAATGGCCGAGGCACGTAGGAGGCGAGCGCCCGTCGCGTTTAACAAGAAAGCACCTCCACCAGAAACTTGGCGAAGGGGGTGCGCCACCCCACAGCCTCTGCCGTTATAATTAAAAAACAAAAGAATACAGAGGCACTCGCAGCCTCCACGCCGCTGTACAACGTTCGACTTTATGCGAAAAATGCAACCAGCTACTGACAGTAGCCATTACTTTAACAACCGCGCACATAAAAATACGGTTTATTGAATTTCCTATCACAGTAACCTGATTTACATTAAAACAATTTTTTTTTTTTCAAAAATGTTTAGAAACCAGTTGAAACATTACATTTTTATTATTCTTTCAATATGAAAACTGAGGAAAACTTATGAATTAGTTATAGTTTTTCAAATATTACAAACATTTTATATAAAACTAACGTCTACCTGTGGCTTCGAACTCTTGAAAAATAAAACAGTGGTTTATATTACTTGAACGCCATACTAATTTCCATTGAAAACTGTTCAGATATTTATTGACAGTTACACATGATGTATAGATATAATTTTTTTAATTTTTGTTTTTATTTCATTTATAATAATTGTATAGAAAACTACATATTTAGTTGAAGCTAACTTCTATATAGCCCTTAAGAGACTATAGTCTAGTTAACAAAGTTTCGTGTGGCATGAATATTACTATGTTAAAAAATCCCGCTTGTCTCATCACCCAGACCACAGAGTAGGTACAAGCATAGAATAGGTAAAATAATAGTATAAGTACCCAGACTAATAATTACCACTAGATACCTAGGTATACTATTTAAAAAGTACTAAAAGTCTTCACACAGCTTTAGAAAATATCTGTGTAATGTATTTATTTGGTGTAAGGAAACGGCTAACTGAACTGAAACGTTCCAGAGGCGTCCGGTCCGGTGCGGTCTAAATTAATCTTATAAATAAATCATCAGACCCATGTGCTCGCCGGGGTCGTCACAATTCATGCGGTCCGTTCCTATTACAAATACCATTACGGAGTTCGCAGATGACCGCACGGTTTTATAATGCGAAGGCAAAGTCGTCCGGCACCCTTCCCCCTGCGCAGCCCCCACCTCTAGCCCCTCGCCCGCTCCCTTGACCATCGACCGACAATTGTAAATGGCACATAAAATAAATGAATGTGCAGCGGGACTCGCCTCTGCAGCAGACAATATAAATTACGACCGGACGATTATATTCCGGCGGGAATGAAGCGTTCCTCCTTCAAATACACTTTACATTGCTCGCCAGGAAGCCTCTTCCGTAAATTCATCGCTGCACACCGTCCGCTTAAGTTTAGCTGTGCGTGTAATTGCTTTATTCTGACTGTGCCGTTATAATAAGATACGCCTAATGATGTCTACTTATCTATTACAGTGGACAACTAAAATGTTGATTGAACTTTAATTTTGGAAAGAGACAATAAACATTTAGGCCAAGGTCACATTGCAAAGAGCCTCGCTTAGTGCTAAGATCCAAGCTAGCTGCTTAATGACTGATCGTAGTGAACAGATGTAAAGTTCCAAGGCCTAGGTAGTAGGTAGTCGTCAAGAGAGCCGCGTAGCGAACACAACGGGTCGGTTAAAGTCACCTAGTGACTTTACAATTCACAATGGAAGAAGTTCTAATTGTTGCTGTTTAGAAAATAAATCGATTTTGAATTATATTCAATTTAACCATTAATTTTTTAATCAACGGCATTTCCTAGAGAGTGACATATTGGTGACATAGTTGTTCTGTTCTCATCATAAGATGGCGCGAAAATGAATTGTGTGTCACCAGGCTTGTCTGGTAGATTTTTAGAAATACTAAAATTACGTGTATTTGACAAATAATTGTTAGGTATGGAGCTAACTTAAATGACATTTTCCTACCCCTCTCATTTTAGTAATGTTAAGAGGGGAGCTAACTTTAATGGCGAATTTCCAATAACATCTCATTGATCTTGCTAAGTGAAATTTATGGTATAATTAGAACGGTAGATAGCTTTAGCTGAGCACACACAAGCGCATGTCACTGACCTCACTACATCTACATGTGAATAATATTTATATAAAAAAATCGTGTGGGTATTTTGTATGTTCCTTATGGACTCCAAACCCGCTCAACAGATTTTGATGAAATTTATCAAACAACATTTTGATTATCACAACGGGTGATCCTGTGAAGTTTAATAGCGATTGAATAAACAGTTTTTGTTTGGTTTTTTTTTAATTTTGTGTCCCTACAAATTAATACCTATATAATTTGATTTTTTTTTCTATTTGAAAATAAAATGCATAGCTGATTTTATATAAAATTCGAAATCAAATTCTTATCGGGGTTACACGAGCCTTTTTTTTTTTAAATTCATTTTGCCTAGCTTCATTTTATAATTTATCGTAATCTTTTTTGCGTAGGTATATTTTTTACATGAAAATTAAAGTAAAAATTTTTTCGTAATAAAAAGTATTTAATATTTTATTATTTATTTAAAACACACATTATATTAACAATTCTAAATTATTTTTTATTTATAGTTAGCGTAAATTTTAAGTTTGTTATAGCGCCATCTATGAGAAATGCAAGAAACTAACACTTCTACAAGTTAACTCAAGGAGTCTGTGCTCGACAGAGAAAACGTATTTGCGTGATTACAATAAAATCAAACAATAACAAGTCTTTTAAGTAAAGTTATATTGTCAGTTTGTTTAAATAGACCTACAATCTACATAATAATATATTTGTTCAATTCTAATTAAATATAGGTAATTTGATTATATTATTTTTGTCTCTAGTGATTACATATTTCAATGATACTTTGCTGCTTGACAATTTTTGTAGGAGGTAATATTTTTGAATCATAATAAATTATGACTCGGGGGACGGTATCTATATTTACTGGTACCTCAAAACTGACCTAAGTTTTAAACAAATACAAGTTCATTTTTAATTATTTTGGTAAATTATAATAAGATCCAATTCAATAACTTTTCCAATAGAATCATACCAAAATATTTGTTTCCGTTATATAAATAACAGTAACTAATATTATTTTTAACCTAAGTCTGTGAGAAAACTAGAGGGAGACTAATTACGAGTCATTCGATATCACAGAGCAGTCATTTGGTCAGTGTCGCAAAACTAATGACACATAATGACGGCCGGGCAGCCAGGAAGGGGGTGAACAGCTTCACCGAATCATTACTTATGCATTGGCGAACAAATATAGACTCTATTGTCATACATCTTAAGGTTCATGAATGAGCAGAATGGACATCTAGTCAAGGTCTGTTAGTTAGCCTCCCTAGGAGGTCTTGTTCGCTCGAGTACAGTCGCGGCCCTCGACGACCACCTGACCACCCCAGCCGCAGTTAATTGAAGCTCCCGTCGGCACACAACATAATATTGGTAGTTTTTGAATAAAATATTATTAATCAACAGTGATAACTAAAACAAAAACAGACGATTAATTGGTATTTTTTAAACAAATTTCACCACACTAAAACAAAAAAACTGTAATAGGTCGGACAAGTTCATCGGTGAATAAGAATTTTTTTTTTTAATGTTAAAGTCGACAGACAGGCTGACGATGCACTTGATGGTAGGTGGCTTCCGACGCTTATAACACAAGCAATGTCATAGGTGATGCAAGTACGCAGCCAGCCTAGACGCACTGCGGCATTAGGAAGGGATAATATGGAAAATGGGCTCTGGCCCAAATACCGAAACACAGATGCTGTCATTTCATGATGGTCATGATGCATGTGGTTACTACCGCCAGGCTGCCCAAACAACTGAGAAACGCAGTGTGCCCTGCAACTGCTTTCAGGTCCAGACTAGCGCCAACTTTGCAATGTTCATTTCAAAAGTTGATCCTGCCGGGAATCACTCATCCAACAGGCTGTATTATTCAAAAATAATGACAATATTTTTGAAGATTGGAGATTGGAAAACTCTTGGAGATTTCATTTTATTTTAAAATTAAGACTTCTAACTATGAATATAAATTTATGTATATAGGTAATTTAAAACTTTTTAACAAACTTAAAAACTAAAGAAAGACTATGAACAGGATGCTGTTGAAAATTAGACCAAAGCAATCTTCCTACGTGTGAATTATTGATGTGGAACGTTTGATTCGATATCTCCACCTTGCACGCTCTAATCACGTTGAAGATAGCGTAAAGATTTGATATTCATTATTAATGAGGGCTCTACTCTACCTACTTATAAAAACGTATGCGAACCTCTAGGATGCGCATGCGATGGTGTTCTACGTCACACCGCAACTACACCGTGTCGAACCTCCGTCCCACTGATCCACTTACCTATGTGTGGCCGAACAACTGGAAAATAACACATAATGTTAGGTTTTATTCTGTAATGCCTAGCCATTAAATAGTTAAGATGCAATGCCCGCTAACCATTTATGAACCGCAGCATAATTTCCTATTTTCATCTCAAATGTTTATTATGATTGAGCGTTTAGACAAAGTTTTATAGAAACAATAATAATGGAAACATGATATTTTATTGTTATCATGATTATTATAATAATCATAATTTTTAAATTTAAAAATAGAAAATAAAGAATTTGAAAATAAAAACAAATGTTAGGAATTTTACGGTGGTTTTCTGCCGACGGGCTGCCCAAATGACTACGAAACTCAGTGTGCCCTTGTCACTGCTAAAAATTCATATTTACATGAAAATATTGCAAAAGTATTTCAATGACTGCGTGTTCGTAAGTCATTGGTGGACGTCATAGTTGTAACATTGACCGTTCCGTTGCAGTGGGTCGAAAGGGTCAATGTTGGGTAGGTGGGTGTTGCGTTTCTCGATAGAAATGCAAGTGGGTGTCGAATTTCCGAATAGTGAAATCGGAAAGTGAAGTGTCGCTTATAATTCGATTTGAAATGCGCAAGTGATTGCAATAATTCTATCCAGCTAAGCGCGTGCGCATGCATTTACTTTCACTCGGTTGCACTTTTCCAACTCGTGTAAAACTCAACAAATTGCATGTTTTTCATCTAACGGAAATTAATAAATCATTCACGTTATAAGTATACGAGATTAGTGCATCGTTTCTTTCCTATAGAACGCCTTCCAAGCGCTAACGGACTACAAGAATTAATTTTCTATTAAATTTGCTTCAAGAGAAATTTATTCCTGTAATTTCTGGCTCGTCTAAATAACATTTGTATAATTAGTTACCTGTGATTAAATAAGATGATTTGTAACAATTCGATAGCTATACCCGCGACTTAGTAGGTACCTATGCGTTGAAAAATGAAAATATATGAGTTACCGACTTTTCAAGGATAAAAAGTATCCTATATTTAAATCCTATCCTATCCTATATTTAAAATAAACTATATGTGTGCCAAATTTCATCAAAATCCTTTAAGCCGTTTTTGCGTTATTGAGAAACAAACATCGAAACATACAAACATACAAGCTTTCGCATTTACATATATAATACCTATATTAGGATTACCTACTTATATCATCAGCGAAACGAATCAAAATTATTTTAACCATGGTTTAGTTAGAGTAATGCACATATCTTAGTTTAATAACAGAACACAATAAAAGTACTTACAGTTAGTTTGTTCTAAGTAAGTAAGTATATATTATTATTAACTTATAATGGTTGTCCGATGATGTATATGCAAAAACTATGCGGTCTGTGAGGCAGCCACAAATAGTGAACTAAAATACACTAAAACTTGAATGCCACGCTTACGCTACGTTTAATGTTAAGTTTATTTTCTTTGCGCAAATTAATTAAAATTTAAAAGTACCTACATCACGGATCAACTGATTTTTTCATCGAAAACAATGAGCTCATATTACTACGTAAAGGCGATTTTTATATTTCAACCCACTTATTTTCATACGTTAGTACATATTACTTCAATGTTATTTTCCATGTTTTATAGTAAATTAACGAAATAATTAATTAATTAAGTACTGTCAAACACGAAGAAAATCAATCAAAACAAATATGAAAAAAATAGCGACAAAACGCTTTGACTCTTTGACCGCTTTGTAATAAGTAGGAACAAAATTGTCTTTATTGTCGGACTAAAACAAGTCGACCGCCTACAATCAACAATTAGGCTACGCTTTGTCTGCTATTCAATTCGGACGGGTTACATCCATAAGCTGTGCCTCTAAAATTCGTCAAAAGTTAAACACACGCATACATTTTCACGCACACATACACACATTTACTGTGTACTACACGTGATGTATTGTATGAAAAATAAGCACGACGTAGTACAGCTTATGGCCGCTAAATGCAAGGGGCGCCACGGTTGCGTCGATAGGCGATAACTCAACAAGTTCCTCAATCATAACAAGAGATGGCGCGCGATGTGAAACGCGAACGAGTTAGATTAATTATTATTGTTATTACCATGATTTTTAACGAATTTATAGTTATCATTTAGGGGCATGTATGTGTGGGACTCCAGGGTATGCAGAGCTTATTTGCATGTATGGAACGCACGCCCCTGCTACGAGTACACGCTTCACTTGAAAATAACTGTAAATATAAATACTAAAATAGTTAACAAGTATTTATTAAAAAAATATATTGTAATGAGATTTAAAAGACACAATTAAAATATAGATCAGAAAACGTGAAAGAGGGTAGAATTCGAACTTAACATAAAAAAATGGATAAACAACATCCATTAATTTTTTTGTGTTAAGTTTGACAGACAGGCTGGCGGTCCACTTGATGGTAGGGCGGTACATGGGGACTCTACCGCCCGCTTCATCCTGAGGGGCACGGCGCACTTTGGCAGTTCGGGTGCGCCGTCCCAATGAACAGTGTCCGGTTACGGACCCCCGCAGCGGAGTTGCGGAAGAGTGTTCGTCCGACGAGGAGGAGGACGCCAAGAGGTTTAGTCGGTAGGTCTACCCCACTACCATGATGATTCCTCTTGTAAAAAAAAGGTGGCAACCGTCTATAACACAAGCCACGCCACATGTGCCGACCGCAGTAGGATTAAGGATAAGGGATTAGGAAGGGATATGGGAAATGGACTCTGGCATCCCTTACTCACTCACCAAAACAACAGTATACACATGCTGTTATTCCGTGGTCTTCTGAAAGGCGGTGGTGCCATCAGATATGCTGCCCAAATGACTCGGAATGCAGTATGCCTGCCATTTCTTTGAAATTTGAAAGTTCCTGCCAGGTATCAAACCCGGTACTCTGAGACAAAACGTTAAGGCAAGCACCATAACCACTCATTCAATAGACTTGTCTTGAATCATGTATGGTGAGTCCGCAATATAATAATGTAATCGCTGATTGAATAAAATAAGTAGGTAAATATATTTTCGTAATCAGAGGATAACGGTTTCCCATCGCGTATGTGAGGAAAGCGCGGATGGAACGTGCGCGGGGCGAGAAATGAAATTGATGAACTTTTCTCGCAGCAATAATGGCTTTGGCACGTACCAACATAATTCCCGGCAAAACTTCCACACACAGCTTCGTCCGGCTTCAGGGGTGTACATCACTACATTAATATTTTTCCCCTTGGGTAAATAAGTATAAGATATACCTATATTAACATAACATGAAACATATAATATATGATCAGAACTAGTTAGGGCAAAAAGGAAAATTAAATGTTTTAGTTAGTGTCTTAAAACTAACCTTGGCACTTACGGGAACTTTTCTTTATATTTTTTTATTATGAGACAGGCTGACGATCCACTTGGTGGTAGGTGCTGGCATTGGGAAGGCATAACGAAATGGGCTCTGGCATCCCTTACTCACTTATCGAAACACAACAGTACTTTATTTCATGGTGGTTTTCTGTACCAGACCAGACCAGACCCGTACCGGTAGCTCGGTAGGCAAGCCGCTAATAAATAAAACTGCCTGCCTAACTTTAACAACAATTATGTACCATCTTAATGATTAAGTGGCTTTTTGAGAAAGGGCTGTGATATGGAAAATGCTCTGATTAACTCTAACAAGATTTGTAACGAAAAAATCAATAGGGAAAACAAAACTATATTAGCAAGCAGAATTCCCAAATCTTTTATGGTAGTAAGCACTGGACAGCTTTCACGTTGGTTCAGAGTCCTATAGTGCATGGCCGATAGGTACATCAGGAAGTCCAAAATCAAGAAATAAATATCTCGCATTCCAATAATGGAGGCAAAGGCGATGTCGTATTGCATATACGACCTACGACAGAAGAACTAATACTTACTTTGACTAATGCCAGTTCCAAACTTATATTCACACTATGTAATCTAAACGGGACTAACTAGATTTTTTTTATCTAGAACAGGTTACTGGACAGGCCAGTAACATCTACATATAGAATATGGAATTCACTCTAAACCGAATGGCTTACCTTTTATCATCAAATAAATAATACATATAGGTGTATAGGTCATAATAAATATAATTATTTATATTAAACTAACCACCTGCACCCGACTTAACACAGTTGAAGTTAACATTAAGTAGTTTAATCCAGCCGTTCTCGAATTTTGCGCTTAGCTGCACATTTAGCGATTCATTTAAATTTATATAAATATGCATTTAGAAATATTATCAATTCTAATAGTCGTATACACAGGCGCTCAAGAAATATATTTCTTCTAATATTTATTGAAACTTGAATTTTATATTAAACCATAAATCTATGCTTAATATAATAAAGAGAGATTTTGTTAGTTTGTTTATATATTGAGTATAATTTCCAGAACAGGCAGTGTCTTTTTCAGGTTTGTACAGCCCTAGTTCAAAGGACATTGGACGGCGGCGGCGAGGTGCGGGCGAAGAAGGGAGCGTACATCCAATATAAGAAGAGAACAAAATAGGTTTATGTCGGATACTTTGACCATTCGACCGTAAAGTAACTTCGCTCTTCGACTGACGCCCTCTGCCTCATATCCTTTATATTCATGTTGAAAATGTTAAAAATAACTTTGGGATACGAAGTCTGTACCTATACACCTAAATATATAATAAAATTATTTTAGGTGTTCGTTTCGTTTCGTTTGAATCAGCTGACAAATATTCATTTATTTTTATATTATAGCAATCTATACTTAAATTTAAAATTATGTAAACAAAAATTTAAAACAGGTTTATTTCATCAAATAAAAATATATTTTTGAAAATATCAAATCCGTGCGAAGCCGGGCCGGGTCGCTTATTGTCATATATATGTATTATTCGTTCTTAAGTATTACAAATAGACACTGCACAGAGAACTAAAGCAGTCGATACTAATAGCGACTAAATCAGTAATCTATCGAGACATTAGCTCGACGTGTGGCCTAATTTGAGACGTGGACAGCCATCAAGTATTGAAGGCCTTGCAATAGGCTGCGGACATCTGAACTAGCTGGTATTATTAACTGACGCGTCGGACGACTACGCCTTGCCCGCTGGGAATTAACGAGGTCTGTCACCTGTGACCATTACGGTTATATTAGACAAGTATATGGAACATTAATAAACAAAGAGTTTGCGAAATAACGAGAAGTAGGTATCGTAAAACCCGAAGCAGAAATGAAGCCGATGTCACCGCCAGCGCACCGCTTAATCAGCGTCGGACCTCCCGCCCTATATTTGCGTATGCAAAGAGACGCCAGCCGCATTAACGATGCCATATAGCCAGCGTAGCATGCACCGATTGGGCAAACACATATCTGCATTATAAACAGCGCCAGAGCACACAAACGCGCTCTGTGGTCGGCCTTTACCGGCACACGGCTAATCAACGAGCTGACCTTCCGCAGCCGAACAAACGCTAAACCCGCACCACGCTCGCTGCTCTCCTTGATGGAAAATTGTACCGTATTTGTTTATCTAAAACTATCCAAACGTACATTTGCTACCAAGTAATCGACCTAAGAACGTAAACTACATTTAACGACACAGGAGTTATGTAAATCCAAGTAGGGTAATCAACCTTTGCTTTTGTCGGGATCATCGATCAATTAACTACTTCATGTTTATTACTATTAGTAATAATAACAAGGCAGAAACGATCATAACAAGTTGTATGTTCAAAAAGTATGCGTGCATGTGCAGTGAGTCGATTAAAAACTTTCTACTTTCCACGTTCGTTGTCAGTGCACCTGCATTAACGGAAAATCTCGACAC
Organism: Synanthedon tipuliformis; assembly: GCA_947623395.1. Taxonomy (NCBI): domain Eukaryota; kingdom Metazoa; phylum Arthropoda; class Insecta; order Lepidoptera; family Sesiidae; genus Synanthedon; species Synanthedon tipuliformis. The sequence continues at coordinate 6,013,316 of OX392408.1, read as the reverse complement.
ATTTCTCGGACTCCTCTCCACTAGAGCGAAGAAAGAAAGCGGGTTAAGCGCAATTAAAGGCTGTAGGACTATTTAAGACTATTTTTGATTTAAAAAACGTGCTCAGATTTTGTTGTATTGTAAATTTTATTGTTTTAATACCTACTAAAATAGCGTCAATAAAAACTACAATCGGGCGTATAAATAAATCTCGTTAATATGAGCAATTAAATACATTACAATTTCTTTTATGAGAAAATAACGAGCTCTCAATATGCTTCAGAGGTTATTACTCCTGCCAGGAATACTTTTTTTTCTTACTTATTCAATATAATCACAGTCTAGATAAGGCGACTTTGTCACTCAAAATGTAATGGAAAATGAAACCAAATTCAATATAACATTTTTTATTATCTCTTACATCACTTTAGTAATTACATTTAAACATACAACCATAGTCATAAATAAATAAATTACAATAAATAATTTACTGACATAGATCTGAGAACGAGAGCGGATGACCGATTCGTTTAAGTAGGATGTCCACAGAATGGACAGTACTTTGGTTTAAGGTTGTGGGTTTTGGCGCGAGCGTGGTGTCCATTGGGCAATGGCGGGTTGAAGCGTGGACGCACGTAGGGCTGGGGCAGAGACGACGCGATGGCGACGCCAGGGCGCTACGCACTAATGGTGGTTTGCTCCGCGTAGTACCGGTAAGGATCCACCGCGCTTGCCTTTGCTGGCCTCACCACGTATAGATTCCGCCTTCGAATTAAAGACTAGAATTAAAACATTTTGAATTAAGACGTGCAAATAAAAAAAACTCTATGCGGTTCGAATCTTTAATGGAAATAATGCTATACTAAACTCGTTTTTACTATTTACGATGCAAAGTTTCTTGGGCGACTCACCTATGATGTCCATCTGCGTGTACTTGGAAAGTGGTTTCTCCAGTAGCTCCGTCGTGACTGAACAACTTTTTGAGGGCAATGATACCAGCGATAGTCAAAGCGACCTTGCTAGCGATGAGTGCTTTTCCTGCTATAGCAGCCAGGGTCTTCAATGCGATGCCTCCGACCACGCTCACAGTAGTAAAGATACCGAGCAATAAATAGGGTAGCACTTTTTTCCCTGCAGAACACATAAGCTAACTTTAGTACGGATAAATGACGGATTTATGACAGTACACTCTTCAACTGTACTGTCATAAAAATACAACAAAATATGACTTGCACATCAGATTAAGCTAACTTTTTTGAAAGTCTTACCTCTTCCTCGTCCTTCCGATGCCAGATCCATGGATATGGTGTGTGTGTTCATTAATTGTTCAAACTTAGTTCGCAGCATAGTGTCAAGCTTGTCTTCCGTGGACATGCCGGGGAAGAACCGCGGTTCCGCGACAGCGGCGGGCGCGTCAGCTTGCTTCATCAGCGTCAGCCCATCGGCGAGCTGGACGCTTTCCTGTTTAACACAAGTAAATATTAAATTACTTAACTACACTGTCACTTAATAGAACATCCTTCATGACACTATCATAGAGTGTGCCTAACCTGTTCCACAGCCCTCGTCAAAGCTGTGAGAGCTTTTCCTTTCAAACACATCGTTAAGTGCTTTTGCGCACTACAGTCATCGTAGACCTTCTGTAAGACGGCGAACTCCGCTGAAGGCCACCATGAACTCTCGTCAGCCCTTCCACTGTCGATTTCGTTTTGTGCATAATCTTCGACATCCATTCTGCGGGATCTTCGAGGACCGTGAACGTGACCGGATGCGATGACCACACCGATAACTGATAAAAACGCTATCCGGAAGGTGGCGCACATTTTAACAAATTTTCACACACTGCACTAAAAACTAAAAAAATCGACGTACACAAGGGTGTTCTGGCGGCGACTGACGGTTGGTGGTGCGGGTGCGGACTTATAACCGCGCGCCACTTCGCCGTTGAGCACCACCAAACACCCGCTATTCCGCACCAATTCTCCCGCACGCGCACTTACGTAACTGAACTTAAAACTGATCGAGAACCATTTTCCAAGTGAATTTCTCCGATAAAATGCACTGCAAAAAGCGAGACACATATCTATTACCGATTACACTATGTGTGGTACGGTACGCTCGCCAGTGTGCGAATCGGTGTACGTAATTACAAACTACTTCGCGTGTTAGAGTGAAGACCATTCAATTGTGCATTTCACTCGCGACCGGCCAATTTCAGCGGCAGTAAAGTTGATTGCTGAAACATTTATAGGTCTGTATGAACGCGTGCGCAGAGTTTAAGGTCGCTGTACAATCGCATTGGCATCGGCGTCTATGCGTGTATTGTGGTTGCGTCGCATGACGTGCCTAAGGATATAAGCCGGTGGCAAACCCACATGCACTAGGAAATATTACTATAAATGTTTAAAAGAAAGTAAAAGCATTACCGAACTAATGATAATAAATGGTTAATGAACCAATTAAGAACTTAATAACGGTACCGTATAACACCGATGTTGTATATGCATAAAAATAAAGGCACCTACAGAGATTTTAAAATCAAAATTAAAATATTTATTTATCAATTGGGTTTCTACAAGAAACTCTTATGATCGTCATTATAACTTTAAATTTTCTTGTAGAAACCCAATTGATAAATATATATTTTGATTTTTTTGAAACTCAAGATACTAGAGACAACAAGACCTTTGTGTCATCTTTAAAATATAAAATAACAATTACCTACACTTAATTTTAAAGTTGGATTATCTAGATTTATGTTTCAACAATTTGTTTTGAAAAAACAACGTACCTACTTACCACATCTTTGTTCTATGCCATCAATATCAATAAGTAAGGCAACTCTTTGAAGACCAGAAAGAGACTCATGGAATAACAAAAGTGCAATTTTAAAATTAAACCTTCTGTATGTACTTAAATATGTACACATTTAATAATTTTTACCGCTGCTAATAATAATCAGACTTATTCGTTTGTTTTTAATAAAACGGCCTTCTAAGTATCTTGTTTTTGGGTGTGATAATGCTATAAACAAAATATGTTCAATTATAAAATTAACGGTGATTATTTAATTTAATGCATTTAAGTAGGCGAGATTTTATAATATAGTTCATGATTTCTACCAGTCAATTATTACATATTATACTTACTCAATATTGTAATATTTTTAAGTTTTATTTTATAATCTGCTCAGATAAACAAACTTTTAAATAGTAGAAAACAAAGCTTTTGTCCACGTCTGTCTTTTCTGTCCCTTCTTAGGTATTCACCTGAGCAACGAATTTTGATGCATTTTTCATTATCATTTTGAAATTTATCGTTTACTATGTTGGCTGTAATGAAAATTGATATATTTTAAAAAATATATTCGGAGACTCACGAACTAACTTTGCTTCTGTTCTCTACCCATTTAATGTATACCTACCTACCTACATTAAAATGTTATCACATGTTATTAACCTTCATTACTACCTATTTGTAAACCTATTCTGTACCATTAGTCTATTTCTAGGAATGATCCAGAGCGAGTCGCTAGTCGCAAAATATATGTAAGAAGGACACAGTAGATACGACACTACTAGTGATGTGCCGGATGTCCGTATCCGTATCCGTTACTTTGTGGCGGATCTTTTACCTTATTAATTTTTAATTCATTGCTGAAATTCTAGGTGACTAATGATAATGAAAAACTATTAAATTCATTCGATTATTTTTTACGCATCATTTCAAGGTCACGCACACCGACACCGATCGAGTGAGAAAGTTAAGATCCGTATCCGTAACGGTATCCGCGCATCTTGACACCAAATATCCGTATCCGTATCGTATCCGCGGATCTACATTTTTATCGATCCGGCACATCACTAGACACTTACCATCTATTCATAGTAGGTATAACCAATTATTTTAACTACTGAATCACACGTTTGGCCACACGGGTTCTGTCCACTTTCATAAATGTGTTTTATAATTAGCAATATGCAGATGAAATCTGCGGTTGTTTTAGCACCCCTTAATGTTTTTCTATTTATCTAAATTATTAAGTGTATTTAAAGTGTGAAGGTGATAATGGCAATTTATATTTAAAATAATTAATTTATATAAAAACTTAGATAAATCTGTAGGATTGACTATATTTTTACATTACAATTTTAAGTGTTATTTAAAAACTAAGGTTAATGAAAACCTAACTATACAAAGTTTATTTTTTCTAAGAATATACCTACCTACTATTAAAAAATGCGCAGACTATCTAACAAAACAATTTACAAGCAAAGACTATATAAGTATATTATGTTTACAAGTTATTAAAAATACTGTTTGATTCAATACATAAAAAATATAAAATCTCTTTATCTACCTGTACTTACCAGCTTTTAACTGCGTATTTTAAGGTATTCTTAGGTGTTAAAACATTTAAGCGGTCTTAATTGCTCGTAAGTACCTATATATTTTTGTCAGGCACTGAACATTTCATTTTAATTTTTATGAAATATCACACATGCAGATATCTAAATTTGACGAGCCCGTTAGACGTGTGGTAAGGGTAGGTACATACCTAACGTTTCAGGAGACAGGATTCGAATCCCGTCGGGGTCAACTTTGGAAATGGACTTTCAAAGTTGGCTCTGGTCTGGATTTAGAAAGTAGTGGCAGGGCACACTGCGTTTCGTAGTCATTTAGGTACCTTGTCTGGCGGCAGTAACCAAATGTTGAATTTGCTTAGGAAAATGTTGAAATTGATCGAAAAATGGTATACATGGTAAGTATGTATCTACTCATATCTTTTGTCTAGTGCTATAATTTCATTTTCCAACGCGGTCGAAATCGCGGGGACCAGCCATTGATCTCAACTATAGATGCGGCGTAGCAAGCAAAAAGCCCCGAAATCTGTGGTAGTATTAAAATCATACTTACGAACTTACTGAGAGATTGACACGCAATTCCAAATGAATATTGCTATTGTAAAAAGAAACTAGTTAAAAGTCTTCTGTACTAAGGCATCAATGTATACTACACAACGATATTGACTAGCTTACGACTAGCGAGCGACTATGTACGAATTCGTCCACTTCGGCTCGAGTGGACGAATTTTACTACTACCATTTTTTGTGGGCTACGCCGTGTCTATACTTCCAATTATACTTATATAGTCTTTGGGACCAGCTAGATTTTTAATAAAATTTAGTACGTTCAGGTTTAGCAAATTGAGGGAAACTAATCTTTTAAGAAAGAGGAAATGAGTGCTCATACCAAACGATAGGTACTCTTAAATTATTCATCCGTGATGTCTTTTCTTTTCTTCACAATATGCTTTTTACAGTGCCACCCTGGCTGTGGCTTAATTTATCTCTGTTCGCTTTTTCAGCTATCCTTTATGGAAACTTTTTTAATGAATCGTGATTTAGATGAGCGTTTCACTTGCAGCGAACTTGAATGCAGATATATTATTTCCTGTAATTATTTCGATGTTCCATGATATTGGCAATTTTTTTACGATTGCCATAAATAAATAAAAGGTTATAACCACGTTATGGTTATAAAGGGTTATAACTTGTTTGACAATCACTGACATGCTGACTTGCCAACAAATGATTTGACAGTGACAATCTCAAAAATGTATGTATTGTTGGATTTGTTGGATTTGTTTGTTGGATTTGTTTGTTGGAGTTGTTTGGAGTTGGAGGATTTGTTTGTTTCGTATCGTATTCAATTTGAACTATTTGATTTGAAGATTAGAGGATTGATCTCTTTTTTTTTAATTACATGAGAGAACTTTTATAAAGATTTTTTTAAGCCACGTTAGTAGTGACTTCAAAGAACTTCAAAATGAAAACAGAGGAACTTAATTTCATTGGTAATGATCCAGGAGCAGTTAAACATGGAAATTTCATAAATTACTACTCATTTCACAGTGCTAAGGAAAGAATAAATATGCTAAACAACGAGATGTTTCCAGCGCCACCATGCTCTAATGAACCACTTTTATGTATGGACGTAGGATGTAATACAGGTGAACTTACGAAAGAGATTTATGAATATTTAAAATTTGTATATCCAGACCGCAGCATACATATCTTAGGTTTAGATATAGATCAGATTTTAATAAAAAGAGCTATCGAGACATTTAGTGAGACCAAGTACATCACATTTAAGGCTTTAGATGTAATGACTGCAGAGGATCAAGAAACCATTTATCAATTTCTAAATAAATTTGAAAAACGAACATTTGACTTGACATTCTGTTTCTCTGTGACCATGTGGATACATTTAAACAATGGTGATGAAGGACTGCTCAAATTCCTGACGTTTATTTCAAATATTTCAAGAGCAATCATTATTGAACCGCAACCTTGGAACTGTTACAGAAGTGCTCAACGTAGACTAAAAAAATCTGGTTCAACATTTGTTTTATATGACAAATTGAAAATAAGGAATGACATTGAATATGTAATAGAAAGTACAATACAAAAGAACAATCACACTAAAATATATGAAACAGGAAGTTCAACTTGGAAAAGAAAAATAACAAGTTATCAACTAAAATAGTTTATTTACTTAATTTTTTTATTCATTTCAACTGTATATTTTTATTGTACAATAACATAAGTGAATGTGATATGTACTATTTTTTTACTCATTACAAGGATAGAAACAAATATAAAAATCCACAATTAAGCTGGCTTTTAAATGTGTATTATATCCTAAAAAGTAAATTATCTTCCACAATCGGACTTCACAGTCTACAAAATCTTAAATTTATAAAAAATAGGAGAATTCATATTATATTATATTATACAAACTCATTACAATATAATTTAATAATTTACTTTTAAAAATTAATGAAAATTTCTTTTCTATATTTGCCTGTAACAGTATTGATTGTAGTTTATGCAAGCTTAGATACAAAATGAAAATTTGTAATTGAAAACAGTGTACTTTTATGACATGAAAGTTTTTGTTTTCTTGAAACAAAATCTTTAATATAGTCATAATAAAATGCCTAATCTAAATTTCATAGCTTAGCAGGTATCTAGCTAATTATTTACCATACAAACTTCACTTATTCTTACTAAAATTACACTCTCAATAATTACTATACTATAATAGTTTGACAATAAAATGTTTTGGACACACATTTGCTTGAAATTCCATTTGGATGTTATTGTAAGAAACATTAAACTTTGAATAAATACAAGTCTAAAAATATTAGAAAATTGTGATGCAGTGAAGTTTGAATGGATATATAAAACTCTATTTCTAATGACTTCACGTTTTCACCTCTTCAGTACTTGATTCAAATTCCAATTTTACATCATTGTTGATTCTTTCCACATCCATTTCAGTTTCTTGAGCATTCAACATGTTTAATGTTACCTGAAAAAAAAAAAACAATTTGACGCTATTAACAAACAAAAATGGGTGGAGCTGGAGATGCTCTAGCTAGGCCATGAAGTCCCATGGAATACAAGCTAAAATTAAAAATTATTAACTATTCCCAACTTTCTATTATGCCCAAACACGCTATATTATAAGTTGCTGAGGAGTTGGGTTTCTTGCAGATTACTTGATGCTGCAGCACCCTGGTCAATTTAACAACAATCGAACCAGTGAAAGTTTGTGAAAAGGCCGAACAGATCTAGATAAATTAAAACTAAGAACCATCCTGATCCTGTGATCCTGTGATCTGTACAGACAGGATATTTTAAAACAAAATTCAAGCAAATACGAACCTGTTGTGAAATTGGTGCATTTAAAGTATGTTGTGTCGCTTGCAATTGTCCAGCAGGTGTACTGTTTGGAGTAGCTACAGCACGCTCCTCTACAGTCTTTCTTTTAACCGGTGTTTTCGTTTGCGAGCTGAAATCGAATAGGGAAATATTTAATTTATTAATATTACACAACACTTTCATGGTTCTCTCAAATTACACAAAAGATATAAAATCAAATAAAAAAAGTGTGTGCGTCAGCTCCGATACACAACTGGAGTTTACTCCTTACGAACGATAAATATGATTTAAAAAAATTATATCATATTCTATTATTAATTAAAGCATATTGTAGCCTGTAAGGCGCAACATGTGACAATTTTGATTTTATACCCATAAATTTTCATACCCGTGGCTATAATATGAAAATCTATTCCTAAGGAATAAACTCCAATAAGCCTTTTTTATTTCTATCGACAGTATTGAAATTACAAAAGTTTCAAAGAGAAACAATTCAGAGATATTAATTTCTAAACCAACTGAATTGTCAGCTTTGTTTAAAACTTTGCAATCATTTATCTGAGTATTTATCTTACTGCTTCTATCTGTGGTATTTTGGTTTGCTTTTCTGGTGTTTTTTTTTTGTTACTTGACATATAAGTTTTTGTACAATTCAGTTGCTATTGCTATGGTCTACTACGGTAATAACCTCTTTGCGGTTGCTTAATTTTAGTCTGTCTATCCATGTTTTATTTTCTTAGCTCCTTTTCTGTACTTCCTGATTGAATTAAATTCTTTTCTGTGGTGTTATATCCATGTTTATTGTAGTCTTTTTTTATATATTTACGAACAAGCTTGTAAAGGGCGGACATTTCGTTTTTTCTTATTCTTTGTATTTTGCAGTTCTTGGTCGTAGCTTGAAGAGTCTTAATGTGCATTCTGGCAAACTGGTATAAAATATCATTAGATTTAGATACCTGGGTATAGATTCAGCCAAAGGATGCAAAAGCATAGTCATATCGGCAAGTTTATTAAACGCAGCTCCAGCTTCTGTGAATATTTCGCCAACCTAAAATTCAGTAATAATAATATTTTATGAAGCGTTCAAAATCGCACATGGTTACTTTTAAAATTAACACATTTGTTACCTTTGCAGCTGAATTACTCATCTTAGTTAAATAGTTTTTTGAATTGAATGTTGTTGTATGTTTTCTTTAAGTTCGAAATTGTGAACTTGTGAAGTGAAATTTGTGAATCAAAACAACAAAACAAAAACATCACGATCAAGACCACACAGATAGACCACAGAGCACATTAGTTTAATAAATTACCAAATTTCAGTTTCAGCGTAATGAATGCAGCGTGGCTTACTAAAAACTTCAAAAAAAATCCTTTTAAAAAATTATCTGTATTACCAATATGTAGTTAAAGTATATTTTTCATTGCGCTTTACACAGGGGAGAAATTTTCCGAGAAGAGAGAGATAGCCAAACTGAGGCCTTGTGTCCCTTTCTTTCATCTTGCCAGACTACAAAAATGTATTTAATTAAAAACTTAGATTCAAAAATCTTAGATCAAACACTGTGTTTATTAAACTGTACTTCAATTATTTTTATAATTTTTAAATCAACTTATTATAATCACATTAATTTCGTGATATATTCCTAAATTACAAAAAGATATTTTTTATAGTTTCATTATTATTTTTTATTTTATTTTCTACTGGTATCCCTTTAAAGTGACATTACGGAAAATGTCCATAAATTTGTAGCGTTAGTGGATATGATTATGTACAATTAGTGCAAAACTATTACAAGCAATAAAATGAACAATGCGAAAATTACAATTAGTAAAAATGTTGGTTAATTCATATTTCAATTTTTAAAAATATTTGTAAGAAACTACTACTATATGCAAGTATATTACAACTTTTAAATGACATAACGTATTCACATAACAAAAATCTTATTGTCACCTTATTAGAAAGGGACACACGGCTTATCTACTACATATCCTGCTCGGCTCGCTTTTTAGATTCAAGTAATAAATCCTTTTATAATAGATCCATGGATAGAACTAGATTGAACCACTATAAACCGTGTTTTTATGTCCTGTGTTCTGTTCACAGATCAGGGCCCGTACTATCACCTCTTAAAGCGATGCAAAGACGATTGAGTGAGGGAGATGTCGCCATTCTTTTTTATAAATAATACTTATGTACGTTTGATAAAACAAGATAAATTAAATAGGTATAACTCAATATCGTTCTTTGTTTGCCTGTGTAGGTATAACTCAATATCGATCTTTGTTTGCCTGTGTTCTGTAAATGTGACTAGTTTTGTGTTTTCTTTTGCAATTCTGTTTCGTTTTCTCAATATCATCACTGGACGCAAATAAATATTAAGCAAAAATATGTACAGACAATCGCAGAACTTTTATCAACAAAATGGATTCGGAAGAAACAATTGGCGCCCAAATTTTGATCAACGTGGTGATTTCTATCCCTATCCTCAAGCTGATTTTTATGAAATAAAAGCAGAACAGTCTCACAACAATCAAGAATACTGGTGTGAAACATGTGATAAAGGGTTTCGGAACCAAACTCTTTTAGAAAATCATAAATCAGAGCATCAGGTAAACAATATATCTTATGTAATTATTTTCTAAGACATATTAACCACCATATCTGATGTGAAACCACCATATCTCACAGCAAACAAAGGCATAACTTTATGGATAGCCATCAAATTACTACCCACTTCCATAAGAGGAGTTGTTGAAAGGACTGTAGTCCTTGCTGTAGAGTGTTATCTTCATTATAGGTGCTCTTTAGTATATGAGTAAAGTTTACTCAGATACTAAAACAATCACATGCTCAATTACCTCAACCGAGTTTCTCAAAGGATAGGTCTTAAGATGAATATGGACAAGACGAAAATTATGTTTAATGTCATGGAGTTGAATTCCCAACTGTTACTTGGACCCACCTAAGTAACAGTTGGGAATTCAACTCTCGAAATTGTCTATCTTCTCATCCAAAATTCCTCAGTGGCTTAAAACAATAGTGTTTGACCAAAGTTTGTTCTCAGTAATGATATATGACACTGAAATGTGATCTAACTATAGGTCTCATGAGGCCTATATGCTCAAGACTCAACGACGCTCAACAAGCTATGGAGAGGGTTGTGCTTGGGGTTACACTGCGAGATTGAATTGGGAATAGTAAATCCGTAAGATGAAAACAATCATATACAGTAATGTACGGCAGAACCTTTTAATATATCATAGGTTGTTAGAAGTATTCAATAATCTATAGACAAGTATAACATCTCATCACTTAGCCAAGGCCTCAATTTAAAGAAATATGGCATAGAATCTCATTGCTGTATTGCAGGATGTCATGAATCTTCAAAAATTTACAGTCCAATTATATTATTTAACTTGTTGGTCTGTTTTCATTTCAGAAATGTAACATTGATGGTTGTCAGCTTGTGGCACATCCAAATGTTATAACAAAACACATTCAAATGCAACATTCATCAGGATTATACAAGAAAATATCAAAGCTCAGCAACCCTGAAGAAGTAGAAAAATGGAGAAATGAAAGGCGCAAAAAGTATCCCACCAAACAAAATATAGAAAAAAAGGAGGCAGAAATAAATGAAAGAGTCAATAGAGGAGAAAGATTAGGCCTCAAACAAAGTGAAACGAAAGTATGTCGTAAAAGCTGGAGCTTTAAACCAGGTCTGTACCAACACCTTCATTTTATTATTATCATTTGATGTTCGCCATTTTCTAGACATTTTCATGATTGTTAAACAAACTATTTGTTATAAAATTTTCCTAATTTCAACCAGATGGGGGTGTGCCTTGTCTGTTAACCATTTAGTCAATGAAAACAAGCAAACATATTTGTGTGGCTGACAGTCAAAAGGAAAACAGGAAAATAATCTTAAATACCGACTGTAATATTTTTTGTTGCAGACATCTATTATTTCTTGGGTTCAAAACTATTTTTGATTTGCACGTGTCTGTATATATTAATAGGATAAATATCTGACATTTTATAAGGCCTGTTCTACTGTGATGTGGTTTTTTTTCTTCATAAACTAACTTAAATGACCTTGTTTAAGCAACAAGGAATTCATTTTATTGAAATGAAATTTTTTTCCATCAGTTTGTTACAATTTTAAAAATATATAACAGATTTAAAATTATAAAATCTTAAATTGCAGACATGTTCTTTAACCAATAGAAATATGGTCATATACTTGTATTAATGCTTATAATTTTTTTTTTCAACAGGAAATAAAAGAAAACATGCCTTTGGAAGTGACAATAATGATACATCAAGCTTTAGTAAAAATTCAAAGTTAAGACGAAACAATAAAAAACCTCCCCAAAAAACATTTAAGGAAATATTGTCTTCTTCAGAAGATAACGTCCCACTGAAGCCATTTGCTGGAATTCTAGGATTGTTAATAGATAATGAGGAGAAAGATAATGAAGAAGAAAGTGACTGCCTGATAGAAGACATGGAAAATGAAGAACCAACAAAGAAGCCGCAAGAAGATAAAATAGCTGTTTGTGGTGCTTTATCATCTCTAATATGTAATTATGACTCTGATGAAGAAATTGAACAAAACAACGAAATCATTAATAAAAATGAACAGTCTCTACCTAAAAATACAAGTAGCAATGAGCAAAGTGACGTAAAAACTGAAATAATGAATAGAAATCAAACAATTACTAATGAAACTGGTGGAGCTAGTGATGATGACAGTGGTCCTGAAGAAGTTAAAACGGCTAACACAGAAGATATTACTACGGAACTTCCAGAAAATCAAAAAATAATAAATAAAAGAGTTTTCAAAAATGCACATAACACTGGAAAACCTCAAAGACACATTCATCGAAATGCAAAACCCAAACTGCCATCTACACTTCTTGAAAAACTTTTATATAAAGAAATAAGACAAGAACGTAATATTGTTTTACAATGTATTAGACACATTGTTGCGAATAACTATTTTGAAAAAAAGTGATGATAAAATGTTATCTTTATTTTGTTTATTTTTTACTTAGAACTAAATATTTTTTTCTTTGCAAATGGACAGATCTTTAAAATAATGGTCAGTCAATATGAAGTGGTAGCTTAACTGACAGACAGGCCGACGGTCCATTTGATGGTATGTGGTCTTCGCCGCTTACGCAAGCAACGCCACAAGGTGTTGCGAGTGCTTTGACAACCATAGTAGGCGGGATGCATAGGTAAGCGCTAGTTCAGACACGACGGGAACCGCGCGATTTCCATGCGATTCCGAAATCGCGCGGGTCTTATATGAGTTGTTTTGTAATCGTTCAGACATACATAACCGCGCGGTTCCCGCCGTGTCTGAACTAGCGCTAAAAGGGCACTGCCATTCCTCATTCGCTCACCGAAACCAATGATTGTAAGAAGGTGGTTACTGCCCAGACGGGCTGCCAAAATGCTCTGCTGCTTGCACTGCTGATTCAAATAGCTGACGATTGATTTAGGTTACCTATTTTATAGTGACCTGCTCCATATTCTCACAGGTGCAAATATCTCCTAGGATCCTATGGGAGCCAAGTGGAGGGAGGCCAATTTTATATGCATTAACCTTCTATTGGTGGTGTAACCGAGTGAATGCGTGGATCAAAAAGCATAGAGGCCAAATCTGAACATTTTAGGCCTAAAAGTTATGATCATTTACCTATTACTTTTCACTGTAATCACAATGGCGAACTTCTGAACATAGAATTATGCCCTAATTATACTTTTACAGTGACATACTCTGACCTATAGTTAAAATTCGGGGACAAGTCCCTCTGCCAGGAACAAGCATAAAGGATGCTAGGTTGGTTTGTTGGTGTTTGCCAAGAGCAAATAAAATAAGTTAGTATACATAGTTAAGCATTTATTCAAATGTCTTTTGACAAGTTAGGACTGTGCAGGAGCAGCCGTAGTGGTGGTAGCGGCAGCTTCTTCACGGATGCGGTCCTTCTTGAGAGTGCCCATGAAGGCGGCCTTATCAGCCGGCGTCTGGAATCGACCATGACCGAATTTCGAAGAAGTGTCAATGAACTTCAAGTTGATCTTCTCCAGAGCAGCCCTCTTAGTGTGAACGCGCAATGACTAAAACAAGTAATATTTCATTTAGCTTCTTAGTCTGGAAAATTCTTCGATAGAAATATAATATATTAAATTATATTTAAGATGTCATGTGTAAGTCTGAAAATGATTTCCCACGTTTCAGAATGAAACTGACTTAGGATTGTGTCAAAATGGCACTAAACCATAAACAAAGAGAACACAAATTTAAAATTTGGTGGTCAGACTCCTCCACTCAGGACCTTGCAGCCCCAGTAGCCATTGGCTCTCCTGCCACTGCCACTGCCCACTAACTTACAGAATACCAGTCACAAATCTGCTGCAATCTCAGAGTAAGGGTTAGAATGCACTAACCCATTCTCTCTTATCCTCACCCTTTGTCCTATGAAAGCTCTTAAAAACCTTACTTATAAAAATATGAAAATACAAATAATTACTTTTCTCAAAGTGATGACCCTCTTCTTAGGTCCCATGCAGCAACCTTTGAGCATGACAAAGTCATTATTGACTTCACCATAATGAGGGAAACCTCCCATGGGAGTGATGGACTTTTCAGTCAAGTCATATTCAGTGGAAGCATTGTTTTTGATTACCTTGCCGTCCTTCGTGTGAATACCTACAGGCAAAAAAATCTAGATAAATACAGTTTATAATGGAATCATTATTCAAGTGAGTGTAGTAATGTTCCGAGTCAACATAAGTCACAGCATACAGTAAATAAACAGACAGAAATCTATACACAATGTTTTAAAGCGAATTTTAATTTTAATAAATTTAAATTTCATTCTTAAGTTTACATTCTTTCATATTTTGAAATATTTTTTTAGATATTTACCTTGTCCAAGACGGTAGATCTTCTTGTTCATCTCTGTGCGATGATGGTAGCCCTTCTGACCAGCACGGGCAACAGTGAAGGACACACGGGAAGGATGCCAGGCGCCAATACAAGCAACCTTACGCAGACCCTTGTGCGTCTTGCGTGGCAATTTCTTTGTGTGCCAACGAGAGGTCACACCTGAAAAATACACATATTATTGAATTAATTAACAGTATTCATATTTATCCATCTTTTAAGTAGACAATTTGCTAATAGGTGGCTTCAAACCAAACGCAACACCTGTGCAGGATAGAGAGTAAAGAACAAAGTAATGAATCAAATAAATATGAATTTTGTATATATGCATAAAAGTTATAGTAACTTGACTTTGTAGAGTGAAAAAAAAAAAAAAAAAAAAAACTAAAATAAAAGTTGACTTGGTAGATTTTTGTATATAGAATAAATAAGTGGATAATAAATAAAATAGAAATAAAGATCACCTTTGTATCCTTTGCCCTTGGTGACACCGATGCAATCGATCATTTCATCCTGAGCAAATACAGAGTCAATGGGAATGGGCTTCTCAAAGTGTTCTCGAGCCCAATTGACCTTATCCTCGATAGTGCCGCCATTGAGTTGGATCTCCATGATGTGAGCCTTCTTCTGGCGTTGCTTCAACAACTTCATCTGGGTGTGTGCAATGATCCTCACAACTGTGCAATAACGGATCATCTTCTTGAAGTCCCTCTCAATTGATTTACGGCCAAGCTCATCCTGCCATTTCTTGCTGGCTTTAGTGAAAGCCTTCTTCTTGCATTTGTACCTAATTGGATCATAAAACATGTCCAGCTGAAAGAAATACCAAGATGCCTCATCGTTGAGCGGAGACTTGCTTGGTTCCAATGTGCTCAAGCACACACAACATTTAACCCTCGTCCAGTGAGAGGAGAGCTGATTTAAGGATTAATATAAATGTATTATAAACCAGTTTCATACTTTACAAAATCCAAAAAACTTCATATCAATGGCATAAAACACAATTGTAGTAAGTGCATTTTTTTTTAGATAAGTTTTGTAACATAAATTTTGGTGTTCTCATTTTCTACTCACATCTGGTTAAGGTTAACTAAATAGCTCAATGGTAGTAACTTTACTAAATGGCTTAGCTAGATAATACAACTTTACAATCTCTATAGTGTAAAATTTACTTTTATGCATATACATGTGTTGCATGCCATCAATATTTGAATTTAAGAAAAAACTACTTCAAAATAAGTATAAATATATTAAAATTTGCTTGTTAAAGAAATAATTTCTGTTTAAAATATTGAGTGATAAAAATTAAAAATATATATTTTTTAACTATTAAACTGAAAGTACTTTTACAATTGTATAAAATTTTTATTAATGAATAAACTTACCAGTTCTTGTAGAAGCGACGACGGCAGTCTTCAGACATGTGTTCCGCCCACACGGTGAGCAGAGCACGAAGGCCATGAGGAGTCTCAATGTAACCAACTGCACCCACACACACCATCGGCGGAGTCTCAATTATTGTCACTGCTTCCACAATCTCCTTCTTGTTGATCTCTGCAAAAAACATTAATTAAAAATTCGGTAAAATTATAATATATTTATGCACATACTAGCGACCCCCTTAATTTATCTCTCTTTTCATAAGAACCTAATTGAAATCCGTTGGGTGGTTTAAAAGTAGTTAGCGACATATTGTAAACATTATAGTATGCAGTTAGCAGTTATACAGACACGGAAATTATACTATGTAAAGATGTATAAAAGATGCCTAGTTGGTTTGAGAAAGTATACGAACCTCTCCATTCGCTCTAAACAAACTTGTTTCATTATTTATAGGCATTCATTATTATGAAATGTTAATAGAATTCAAGTACATATTCACAATTCAAACACATGACAATGCCTATGAATATCGATATTTAATCAGCTTTTTTCTATTCAGCCTATTCTATAGATCTATTTTAGACTCGTGTACAAATGTAATTAACCACACAATTACATTACTTAAATAGTACGAAAACCTAAGAAATACTACTTACTTGATCCAGGACGGTCAGGTTCACGGACCACGTGGGTCATTCCAGCCTTGTAGCCAATGAAGGCCGTAAGATGTACGGGCTTGCTGGGATCATCTTTGGGGAACGCCTTAACCTTGCCACGATGACGACGGGATCTCTTCTTTGGGTAGAATCCCATAGAACCATGACGAGGCGCCGAAAACTTTCTGTGCGACTTAAAAGAAATGGATATGTTAGATTGAATTTATGCAAACATATGGTAAGAAAGAATAATTTGATAGCATCAGTCCGCCCTAGTAAAATCTTCACATGGATTCAGGTTCTAACCATTTATTTTTAGCGTTTAATCATCATATGCATAAATTTAAAAATAAACACAAATCTTAATATATTAATATGTAGTCTCTATTATAAAGAAGTTAAAATAATATTAAATAGAAAGCAACACTTGATGGAAAAAGATTATTTCATATTTTCAACATACCATGTTTGATGACAGTCGCAACGAAAATGACCGAAACAAATTTACTCACTTTGACAACTGGAAACGGAAAGGAAGGGAAGGAAGGTTGTCAAATTTAGGGTTGCCGTAACTAAATTAGCCGATTGATAATATTACATAATAATATTTATTTTTAACTGATTTAGTACAAAAATTAAGAAAAAAAGTTGTTTGTTTATTATTCTGAAATAAAATAAATAAATTCCCAGTCAGCTTACTGTGAGATGTCAACGTGCAGCGTCTGCTAGCAGTTACCTGTAAATACAAAATTTTCTGTCAAGTACTGGTACTAATGCTTAATAAATAATAACTAATCATTCTTAATAAATGTTAAATCAATAAATAATAATATAGTTATGTAGCTCAATCATTAACAATATGATATAAATATTTTCTTTCCGATTTCATAGCGGCCTCTACACTCTTATTTCCCTCAAAATGCTTACATATGGACATATGGCAACATTTTTTACACATAATGACGTTCAATTACGACAGACGACGTCATTCGTTTGACAAAGATGTCACAGAGTAGAGTGGAGTAGAGTATAATTTACAATACAAGTATCTACTATTTAGTTTGTGATATTGACGTCCTTGATTGCCACTTATTAGCCAAGCTTTTGCCAAGCCAAGAATTTTGACCTCTAGGCGACCGCTAGTTTTTATATTATACTTGTTGTAGGTGAACTTCCTTTTAATCAATGCACACAAAACGGTTCATAAGCAGCTCACTCAGTTCATGAGTACTTATTGCTTATTCTGCTCATAATATCTAATCTACTCGATAAAGAATATTGTTTATAACAACTTAATTTTTATTTAAAATATTTGTTCTTTTGATATGTACAGTTTTACTAAAAATATAAACACCAAATATATGTCTCCATAACAAAAATTTATTGCTGTGGAATAAACAGAATGATCTTAACATTTATACATAATATACACCTATAAAGGTTGATTGATAACTTGTAGTAAATTAGTAATAATTTATTAGCAAATGAAGCATCCAGACATTTTAAAATTCATACTGACATTTAACTTTATAAATAAAATATTTATATTTTAAGACAATATGTGACATAACATCCACTTTTTACAATTTCATTCCATGTTCATATAAATATTGTAATGTAAGCATAATTATTATTTTCAGTAAATAATATTACAATATATATTTATATAAGCACAGTATATATATTACGCAAACAATATTATAATTATGCTACTACATTACATAAATTATCTGATAGCACTCATAACACAAAATATTGTTTTTGTCATAGTTCAAAGAAATCATAACAGGTACATGCATATGTCACTCCTCTTTTCAGCTTCCGTGATTGGGATTGCCCTTTGTGAACTTTTCAATATCATCCAGAGATTTCTTCGCTTTTAATGAAATGTCATCCATAGATCTCCTCGCTGTAGATGTTATGTCATCAATTGATTTCTTAGTTTGAGACAATAGCTCATCTGTACTTTTACAAGCTGAATTTGCTAGTTCTTTTATTTCAGAATCCAACTTTCCTATAACCCATTCTATAGCCTGTCGTCCTTTTCCTGCATTGAGTGATATTTTATTGGTTAATAAATCTTCCATTACACTGCTAAGCGGTACTCCCTGTAAATAAAAAAAAAACAAGTTTCAAAATTAAATAATTATAAAACACAATATCTATCTTAACACCTTGGTGTGGGCCATTTAAAGATTCTGTAACTGTAATATCCATAGAAAAACAAAAAGTTATGTGTTAAAAAATTCTTCTGTTTTTTTCACAACTTAGTCTGGTTTCTGTAATTGGGAACAGTCCTATGTTTCTCAACATAGAATTACCCTATGTACTTTTCTGTATTCCTGACAAATGTGTATGCAAAAATTCATGATGATTTGAGTAGTTAAAGTGTGAAAGTGTAAAAAATTCAATCCACTCTCTCATTTATAAGATTAGGATATTATTATCACAGTGCACTGATAACCGTTTGAGATAATGTCCATGACATAAACTCCATTTTAAATGAATAAGGGATTTCCTAAGCATATTGTTAGGGTGCTATTTTAATTTGTTGTTACAAAATATTACAAAAAAGGCCTAGAAACTCATTAAAAAATATGAAATCATTTTATAAAAACTCGTTTGAAATTTGCCTTATTGCAAAGACACAAGGCTCGAAATGGCTTCGCTTTATGTATAATGCCCAGGTCACGTAGACCAGCTAACATATACTTAAATGTTGTCACTAGCTATACTAATACATAAATTACTGTACTCTGTATACATGTATTTACGAAAAAACATTTTTGTACATGTAACAGAACAGCAGGTCAGATTTATAAGTACAGGTGGGGTAAGAAAAGGATATTTACTTGCACCAGGGCAAAAATTTCATACTAAACGCCTATCAGTTGTCTGCTTAGTGATTTAGTTTCAAAAGGAACTTCTTGTCTTGTCTTGATAAAGGAATGAATTGAAAATTGATGAGTTTTCGTACCGACTGTACAACTTAATAAGACACCCTTGACCAAACATAACTATTAGTAGGTAGCTAACATATTCATTACTTACTTGCACAGTAACAACAGCCTCTTGTGTTAGTAATGTTTTAGCAGGATCTGATGGGTGTGGTGTATATGTCACTGTTTCATCAAAGGCTATGTATCGACAAAAAGTTAAATTACTCGTTTTCAGTGTCATTTGCCGTTCATTCGGGTTGACTTCGGACTGTTCTCTGGCATAGCATATTTTGGCAGTTCCAATAAGCTAAAAAATACATGTAATTAATTTACGAATATATAGTACCAAATTATATGATTATATAACATGCACTTTCTGTACTCACTGCTTGTGCCCATCTAGGGAAAAACCACTTTGAACTGACGAGCCTATTTGTGTACAATACACCATTTACTACTTTTCTTTCCACTACATCTGTTCCAATGACTGCTGTATTGATGGGATTAGGATACTTCCGCCATGCTGCTTGTGCCACGGTTTCCCATGGATGGCTATAACAATTCAAAAAATAAACAAAGGAGTTCCAAAAATCTCGAGAGTTGCGTTATACCAACTAAGAACTTACTTAAATGTGTATTCTGACGTCCAGATCTTCATCGTTAGAATTTCATTTAGGTACCTACCTACTTTAATAAAAAATGAAATTCTAATTATCTCATTTGATTCTCCTATCTACTTATATTGTCTCGCTTCATTCATGTTACGATTACGAATACGAATAAAAGAAATACAAAATATCAAAAAGGAAAAAACCACACCGCGACAACGATAATGAAATTTTAATGTATGTAATGAATCAATCGAATGATGAAATTGAAATCAAAGACAAAGAGATTGAAATGAAATGATAAGATGAATGAATGAATGAATGAATAGGGAATCTTCCATTCCATCATACCTTTTTTTGGAGTTTTATGGCCTGGTAATTTGAACTTTAAGCCATAACTATATATGGTATGTATGTACTACATACCTATCTATTATAAATCAGAGTATTGTTGGAATTATGTATATCTAGAGTTGGTCATTATAACGATAGATTATGTAATGCATTATTTTGGTATAACTGACAACACATTATAGAATATTGCTGTTATACTGTTATCAGTGTTATCAGTGTCATTATCAGTGTCTGTCAGACAACAGCAGTCTAGTCCAGCCAGTCAGCACTTTAGCCATAGCAGTGTGACAGTGTGTGTTGTGTGCACAGATTATTATACTCTCTAGCGAGAGATTATCACTTTTATTGTACAGGTTGTGTGATTATGTGTAGCACAGATTATAAAGTTATATGTCTAAAGACAGATACGACAGCTTAGCGGTTTTCGTGACTCGTAAGGAGTTTAGTATGCAGACGAGATTCACCGCAAGGTGCCACTATGTTCGCACTAGCATAGAGTAATGTTCTGTTTATAAAATATCGGTATCGATAGTCTAATAAAAAGGGATCTCAAAAAAAAAACAAAAAATAATTTCAATTTTTATTTTTATTACTGATAGTTTGCTCGTAGCTGGATCCTTATTCTTCGGCATTTCCTTCCCCATTTCTTTAGCAATTTCCATGAAGTTAGTATTTCTTGTTCTGAAATTATAGAAAAATACCATTAAGAATTTATGTACAATACTATAGTTGTTGATAGTATTTTTCTTTTCAGTTTCACAATTTTGGCACAAACATTGTAGTATAATGGTACTTGAATCTCATTATATTCTGACTAGTAATATGCTAACTATTCATTACTGTCCAGTTATGGGTACTTTTTTCTTACCCCTCAATACACTAATGCATTCTTTATTTGGTAAACATCCTTCCAATAGGTGGTTAAATCTAACAAGGCAAATAATCTCTCAAAACAACTGGCTTATGGTCAAAGGGCCAATCGTACGCGAGTAGATATTGTATATATTAAAAAAATATTTAAAAATTTTGCTTACTGTTTGAGCTGCCTGAAGAAGGTCGGTTTAGGTCAGGTTCATTGTTTTTCCATTTTTTGGCAGTTACAAATGTTGGGCATTACACAAGTTCTTTTACAATAGTTATGGTCTGACGGTATAAATGTTGGATCTGAAAATAAATAATTTGTATTAAGTAATTTATCATTGCAGGACCATGACCTGTATCTTTGCCACGGTATAATAATACTGTAACGGGCAACTTGATAAGTTGCATGCAGACTCACTATGAATAATGACCATCTGTATTCACCAATCTTTTGAGAAGAAACTAATGCCTGGTTTCTCAGATATTTGACAATAGATTAACAGCTGTTAAATGACATAACTCTGTAAAATCTAATGAGCAGTTTATCTAATTAGCATAATGTCCATGTAGCAAATTGTCAACTTCTCAAAATGACTAGACACTAAGGTACAATTGCAGT
The DNA here is from genome assembly GCA_947623395.1 of Synanthedon tipuliformis. NCBI lineage: Eukaryota > Metazoa > Arthropoda > Insecta > Lepidoptera > Sesiidae > Synanthedon > Synanthedon tipuliformis. The sequence goes on along the minus strand of OX392408.1, from coordinate 5,991,222 downwards.
GCAAATCTTACATCTACAGCAATTGTAATCTTGACCGATCATTCAAGCAAGTCAAGTGAGTGGACCTCGGGCCATTTGGTTAATTTTTTTGTTTCTCAGTTGTGGGCATCTAACCAGGAGGGTTCATCTATTGTCAAGTCTCAGAAACCGGACCTAATATTGGTTAAATAGAATAAAGAATACTCTAAGAACGTTTGTGCTAGGGTATAATAATTATTACTGACCTTTAATTTCAACATCGGAAGCAGGTGTTCCAGAGAAGAATTCTTCTGTGCTGAACAACGTAGGAAAAGCGTTATAACGTCGGTTTCTGTTCACCAAGAACTTTGCTTGGAATACAAATTTTCCCTTGTATTAGTTGATATGGTGACAACTGTCGAAGTTCTGGACAATGTGGAGCGGTTTGCTCAATCCAAAGATCTCTTAGCGTATCATTTCGAGAAAACTTAAATAGTTTTGTATCGTTTTTCGAGTGGCAAGAAACACAACATACGATGAAAACCATTGTGTAATATCCAAAACACAGCAGCTTAATCACAACTTAATCGGAATCCAGATAAGTAGAGCCAGGTCACATAAAAGAATCCACGTCGAAGTCCAAGTGTGATAAGAGAATGAGCTTGTACAATTTCTGTACTTAATATTGTTTTCTTGCAATTTTTACATTTTATTATTTTTAATAAACATCTAATCACATAGCCGACTGTATAAGCTCTAGCATTAACTCTAACTTTTTCTTGCAGCACCTTGGAAAGCATGCTTGTTTTATTCAATGTGTCGTAGGATGGATATAATTCAGAATCTTTATCATGATCTAAATATTCTAAATTATTATCATGCGGATCATCATCAGATGGGACTGTTGTTGGAGCAATTAAATTACTTAGTTCCAAAATAGTTTCCCCAATGTCTTCCTCACAGTTTGCGTACTTTGAGTGTAGGCTTATCATGTTTGTCACTAAAATAGATTTAAAACTATTTTCAAATGTAAATGCATCGGGATTAGTGAACCGACAATTATAAGCCCGAATTTTCCCGAAGAAATTTTCCAAGGGGTCCTGGTTTAAGTTTCTGGTGTAAAAAAATTTTATACCTTCCTTTGATAAAATCAGCTGGGTTAACCTTATTAGGCTTTGCAAGGTTGTAACCCAATTCTTTAAAGTAGGCACACTTTTTACAGTCTTTTCGTCGCTTTTGGAGGCAAACTTTGCATGTTTTAACACCTGTATGCTATCATACCAAAATTGTATATGTTCCGACGATTCTTTCACAGGTCCTCTTAGTTTTCCATTGCACCTGCCACTTCTTGACCCATTGCAAGAATCAAATAATTTGTCAAAAAACTGCACAGCAGCAGCAGTGTTCTTGACAGTGGGACTGACAGCAGTGCCATCTTCTCGTATAGCTGGAAAAAGATATAAAAGTTCAAAATACATTGAAACTTTGATTATCATGATTTATGACTGAAGTAGGTACTATGCAGTACAGGGGTGCTCAAACTTAAACTGCTGCTGACTTATAAGCTTTTTTACAAAGTAACGAAGTATACACGCACATCTACAATTGTCCGTATGTACGTCGTACAATTTCGCAGGTATCAGTCACATAACCACTTTTGTCACGAAGTGGTTGACTTTTTTTGAGCTGCCTTATTTATTTATTCTTACAACGTCAGTATATATATTTTATCTACATTTTGATGAATCTAATACAGATGAATGGAATAATGATTTAAACAATAATAAATCTATTAATAATTAGAACGTCCTACGTAGAAGCGACTATATGGCAGTTGACTCGGTTAGTTGTTTTATTTTTAAAAAGTAGAAAAGGCCATCTGCCGTATTCCGAAAATAAAATAAAAATCTGTTAAATATATCTTTACTATTTTGTTCAGAATGCCATATTAATTAACGGTTTTAAATTTGAAGAAGCTAGCTTAATTCTTGTAAAAGTTATCAAACTTTCGCGTTAAAAACGCTCTCCTGAAAACTAGTGATTATGTAGATAGCCGTTTTTTTGCAGCCGTCGATATTATAAATACAAACATCCATGACTCAGGTACAAAGGTAAATGTTAACACATAAACATTTTGCCCCTAGCGGGATTCGAACCCGTGACCGCTTGGTTAACAGCTACGGTTACTAGCCACTAGACCAAACGTGTCGTCAAAATATACTTATACATTTGTTAATTTTTAGTACCTAACAATAGCATTTGCTAATTGCGAAGGAAAGCATCGAGTTGAGTGCCCACGAAGGTTGGTGCTCTACAAAAAATAGGTACCTTTGGGAATCATATAACAATGTAAGACAGTAATAATTACTGTAGCAGGTACTTACGGAATGTCGATTTGAATCTTAGTACAGATGCTACACATGCGCTCAATACTTGAGCGCAATTTCTGACTTTCATTTTTCTGATCTTTTCAGGGACAACATGTTCATCAGTCAATTTTGGTAGCATTCTTATATCACCTACCCCACAATCGTAATAATAGAGGTCTAGGATATCATCCCATCTCGTTACATTTCCTTTGAATAACAAGTTTTTCGTTAGCATGTTATTTCTGATTCCTTTCAGGAGATGTGGGGGGTCATAAATGACGCTTATGTTGTAGCCATCTATGAGAATAGTATCATCTGAAAAAAAAAATCAAGATTATTACAATATTCTTTTCATAGCTATACTAGATTTTTCCCTAATAACTACAGCTTACTACGTACCACATTCAACATTGTTTCTCAGCTGAAGCGCTTTAGTATCATCTTGTAACTTTTTCAGAGCGCTTTGGTTTGTGACACCCTGGTCACAAATATAAGCCAGAGGGTAAAGTCCTGCAGCAATCATAAATATTTTTTGTAGTATGGAATATCCTTTAGGACTCTGCTTGAGCAATGCAAGGCTTAATAATTTGTCTTCCAATGTGTACCTTCTTGCCATCTTCTTTTTTTGACTAGTTATTAATTGCATTTCAATGAATTTTCTTTGAACAAAATTCATTTTGTCTAAAAGCATTTGGAAGGAAGTTGTTTCATTCAGCTCTGCAGCATCTTTTATTCGTTTTGTGGTGTTTCCTCCAAACAGTCTCCTTCCTCTAATAATTTTTTTGCATTTGTTATAAAGTTGCCTGCATTTTGGTGTTAAAACTTTTGTACTAGTTACAAGCCGTGCTCTTCTAACTTTCCCGTACATAGGATGTACATCTGAAAAACGAAAAACTATTAGTTAAACTATTAGTTTCCTTGAATACAATGAATATTATAATTTTTATAAAGCAAATTACGGCGATATATCTCAAAGCAACTGCTTATGGTCCAAGGACCAATCGTATGTGAAAAGATAAGATACCTGTATTAAAAAAATATTTAAAGATTTTTGCTTACCATTTGAGCTGCTTGAAGAAGGTCGGTTTAGGTCAGGTTGGGTCGGTTCATTATTTTTCCATTTTTTGGGAGTAACAGATGTTAGGCATTCCACAGGATGTCTCTTATAATAGTTGTGCTCTGTCAGTATTTCAAGTGCTGGATCTGAAAATAAATAATTTGTATTAAGTACTTCATCATTGAACTGGTTGATATATTTGGACTGTGACCTGTATCTTTGCCACAGTACTATTGGAAATAAATAAGTAGTGGCCATATAATCCGATATTACATACATGCGTTACCATAGCAATAACATAATAACAATATATATAGAGAGAAAAGTTTGTGTTTTGTATAGTTCATTTTGTAATTTGCTAATAAATTAGACTCTGCTAAATAAGTGTGTTTATATTATAACTATAACATCATTAAGTACATATAATAAGGGTAGTATTTAAACGCATATCAAAATACTGATTACACAGCAAAATACTCCATTCAAAATATTACTAAATGCACTACAATTTATATTCATAGCATACCGCTATTTATCTTAAAGTAAAGCTTTTTAATTAATACACAGCTAATAATGACTAACGCACATTATACCTATTAACTCATTTTTTTTAAATGTAGATTCTATTTTTATATAACATACAGCAGTTTACCTAAATAAAACAGCATTTTATTTGACACATCATCTATTATTTATTAAGTACAACCACAGCTACAACATAATGAGATCAGCAATAAAATATAAAATCAGATACAAATAGTTACCTACTTCAAAATTTTTATTGAATTATTAAGGTGGGTCTGCATTTTTTTATTTTTTATTCAAGTATTTTTACACTTCCTGGGTTACATGTTTTTGACCATAAAAAAATAGAGATGTCACCTAATTGAACTTTTTAGAATAGAATAGAATAATTTTTTATTTGTAGCAAGTTTGTCAAAGGACATTCAAGAACATAGTACATAAGGAACATAAAATAATAATAGTTTTTGAGTATATCGGGAACACACAGACAGACAAACAGACGCGGCGGAGGACTTTATTTTATAATATGTAGTGATTCATTACTTTAGAATTAATATTAATTATTACTTAATTGTTTTAATTATATTTTCTCCCTTGTCCCCACTCCGACTCCGAGGTATGTACACCTATTTAATAAACCATGTCCAAATAATAATATACACCTTTTGCCTAAAATTGTTACCCGGGTAACGCTTTTTCATTTACATTCCTAGAACCTAACCTAAGTAACTCTTTTCTAATAAAAATAAGTATTTTCTGGTATAAAAGTAATATTACTTGTTATACTCGTAACCTTCTCCCAAAAAATCGCGGTCAGCCCACTCGACAGTCCATAATCTAAATTTTAGCCTTCTTTTCGATTATTATAATTTTTATGATGAGAATATTTTCATAGGTGACATAAAATTATCACAAAATAATAGCTATGTAGGCACAGTTTTCATTTAATTTGTTCTGCTTTTAGAAATTATGCAATAAAAAAAGAATGTAGCTATAATAATTATTAAATTTGCTCAGCATGTGTTCTTAAAAATTAAGACAAATATGATGAGCAAGTTTTGAGGTGCTTATTAGGATATCTGCTACTCGGATAGTTATTTTGCTATGAGAATGAATATTATCTATGGACGCTCGGGTTAATTTGCTGTGCAATCAGTATTTATGTTAAGATTGTAGTATTTTTGTACCTAAAGGGATTTATTTGTCTCGCATTATAGGAAAATAAGCAATGTAGTGTTGATGTATATTTACGAATTATCTGCAGTACTAGTTTTGTTTAACATTTAGTTTATTTGTGATGAAATAAGTTATTTGATGTAAAAAGTATATAAATGATGAAAATAAATTGATAGGCGATTATTTTATTTGATGTGCAATTAATAATATCTCCTATGATAATACTGTTACAGGCAACTTGATCAGTTGCATGTTGCATGCTAACTCACTATGAATAATGACCGGTCTATATTCACCAATCTTTTGATAAGAAACTAATGCCTGGTTTCTGATATTTGATAATAGATTAACAGCTGCTACATTACATAATGTATGTATGAGTGTATCTAATGAGCAGTTTGTCTAATTATGTAGCATAATGTCTATGTAGAAATTGTCAACTTCTCAAAATGACTAGACACTAAGGTTATTTTTTTGTTTCTCAGTTGGGGACAGTAGCCTCTACCAGGAGGGTTAAATCTATTGTCGGACCGGACAATAAAAACCGGACCTAATATTGGTTAGATAGAATAAAGAATACTCAAAGAAGTTTGTTCTAGGGTATAATAATTAATACTGACCTTTAATTTTAACGTCGGAAGCAGGTATTCCAGAGATTTCTTCGGTGCTGAACAACGTAGGAAAAGCGATATTATAACGTCGGGTTCTGTTCACCAAGAACTTTGCTTGGAAATGTTTGATACAAATTTTCCTTTGTATTAGTTGTTGGGTTGACAACTTTCGAAGTTCTGCACAATGAGGAGCGATTCGCTGTGGATTTGCTCAATCCAAACATTTCTTAGCGCATAATTTCGAGGAAAGTTAAATAGTTTTGTATTTCTAATCGTCGATTGGCAAGAGGAAACACAACATACGGTGTAAACCATTGCGTAAAACTAAAATCACAGGAGCTTAAATCAAAATCCACATTAGAGCCAGGTCACATAAAAGAATACACGTAAAGTCCATTAAAACAATCCAAATTCGCAATAAAACAATATAACTAATAAATAAAACCGAAAACGCACGCACGGCTGGCTTGGCATGGCATGTCAATCAAAACAAAACATTCAAAATGGCTGCCCCGATCACCCACGTGACCTCTGAAGCGCGCCTGGTGCGACATATAACTTTATAATCTGTGGCCTGGTGGCAATTTTGCGTGTATACTAAATCTCTTAAGTATGACCCACTTTGTTCGAGCTGTCGATGCCGTGATGTGTAGTGTAGTGAACTCACGCTATCTATAGAGAGTATAAGATTATTATGTTCCTTAGTAGTGAAATAAGCAACTAAAATAAAATAAACCGTGATTATTAGCTTTTATATTTATCATTACCAACTCAATTACCCAATTGTCAGCCACTATCTCAGTCATCGATGTTCTCAGTGAATGTACATAATTGTAATGAAATGAATTTTGCAGTTTCCTTAGAGCCGGGTTGTTGATATTTGGTTATGTTGATACTTGTTTCGTTTTTTAAATTATTGCTAAATTGCTGATAAGATTAAATACATTACTCAACAACATTATCAATTGGATAAGTACTTACTTGGATCAAGTAGTTAAGTAATTGGAGTTTATAATAAACGAGCAAAATGACCACGCACGAAGTGGAAGAGAAGGATCTTCGCTTGAGAAGGGCACAAAGTGTAACTAGAGCCGAAGAAATATCAGAAAATGAAAAGAAAGCGAGAAAACGTCAATATGATAAACCGTAAGTTTACTAACAATCAAGTACCATAGAAATATGTAATTAAATGGGTTGTAGCATATCTACAGTGACCTACAGTGTTTATATATTATTTGCATTAAAGTAGTTAATAAGTCGTAATAGTTTTGTCTAATAATAATATTAATTCTTTCCCAATGTCGGTAGTTGCATTTTACGTTAAATAAAATCTACCCACCTATTTTTATTCTAATTTTTTTTTCCTATATTTTAGTGTTTTTATTTTTTACAAACAGCTTGACAAGTTGACAACCTTAATATAGGAAAAATAGTTGAAAAAATAAATTGTAGTTCATTTAAAAAGTCATTAATTTGGTTAATGAGAACAATTTGACTACAACCTGAACATTTTTAACTTAAAATTTATATAATATATATAAATTTTAAGTTCGTATATTATATATTTATAACATTTTTGTATCTATTTTTCAGAATCCACACACCAAGAGATTCGTTATTTTCATGGAGTTCACAGTTTACAAACTTTACAGGATTAGTAAATTGGGGTTTTCTTATGCTAACAATAGGTGGACTCCGATTATTCCTTGAAAATTTTTTAAAGTAAGTCTTATATTTATTTTATTATTAATTTTATATTGCATTTTTTAATTTTTTGTAACTATCTTATAGATAGAAAGACATGGTAACTACTTAGTTTTCTCTATCGATTAAAATTTCTTTTCATTACTAAACATGGTGTCATCCTCTTCAAAATAGTTATTTAAAAACCTGTTGACCATACCTAATTTCAATGATAATTTAGTGAGGTCTATGTAATTTATTTTTATTGGTCATTTAAATTAACATATTTTGAACCTATTCCTACCCAAGAGTGTTTCAGTTGTTTGTTTAATATTTTTAGATATGGAATTCTTGTAAATCCAGTTGAGTGGCTTGTGGTTCTAACTGGCTACAACGAGGGGCATAGTCACCAATACCCTTCTGTCGTTTTGTTAACATGTAAGCTCATGTTATTTTATTACTTACTTTCTCTCTACATTGTTGATCATTCCTAAAAAATAATTACAATGAAATTGCTTGTTCAATATGTGTTTGTAAAGCAAAGAAAGAACGGAAATTCCCATGATTTTTATATCATATTTTCATTGTGTTTTATTTTTTATTTTTTTTAGTTTCTGTTGTTCCGGTTGTGGTTGCTCTATTAATTGAAAAAGCTATAGCAGCTGTAAGTTTTGACTTTTTTTTATATCTAGCATTTTGTATATATGTTGGTTTTTGTTTTGTTTCCTAATAATAATATATAATTTTATATTTTACACATTAATTTTTTGTAATCGTTTTTGATGAAACACCATCTATGTTGCCCAACCTGCTATCCAACATAAATAAACAAGATATTTTAAATGTTGTGTTAATAAAATAAACTAACGCACACCGCCATCTGTTAGAAATTTGTGGAACTTTACACCCTTTGTTCTATAAAAAAAATGTAACTTGCAATATAATCGAAATAAAAATCAAAATAAGTTACGAAATTTGATCGAAATCAGTTCAGTAATTTCGAAGTTTATCCTGAACATACATCACGACATGAGATTTTTAAATTTTATAGGTGTTGTTAATAACTTTTGATTCAATAACCCTTCATTTAATATTTCAGCATTTGTTATCAGAGAAGGTTGGAATATCCCTGCATATATCTAACATTATGTTTGTGATAAGTTTACCGGTTGCTGTGTTGCATATTAAGGGTGAAGATTTCAGTTTTGGTGGGTACAACATTAAATTTTACATAAGAGTGTTTAATGATAACTTTCATGTACTATGCGGTATAATTTTTGTAGTATCGAAGCGATTTAGATATCAGTGTACCAAAATTTGTTAGATTATTTATCTAGCTAGATTATATGTAGGTCCTGAAACTTTATGTACAAAGTTCAATAGAAAAAAATGTGTGATTGCACACTGTCCTGCATAATCTTTGTATTTATATTTATAGTCATATCTTTATAACTTGATATCTTGGATTTGTTTTTCATTTATAAGATAAGGAATTTAGTAATTTTTTTTTACAAATTGTCATGCTATCGAAAGTAAATAAATGCCAATTTAATTTAGACTGTTATGTTTGTTACTCATTTCATTATGTGTTTAGGATGAAAATAATTAGGTAAATGTTTAATGAATGTTTATTTATTTATTTATTGACATGACATAACTATAACTTCATAATAAATTTTAAAGTAAGTAGTATAGATTTGTTATGTAAGCCAATTGCAAGATTCTATTTGTATTCACTATTAACTTTTTTAACAGAGCCGTGGTGCCCAATATCTATACTTTTAGAAAGTATGTAACTCAAAATTCAACCTTCCTTTCGAAATCAGATTGGCTGGGTATTTAAAATCTACATTATAAAAATCAATACATTGGACTATATTTTTATTTACCATTTGACCGTAATAGCGAATATGACGTTCATAGAGACAGGATATAGATTATGATATCTTTGGACTTGTATTATCTGATTGTGTGCAATTAATCAATGAAATTTAGTTGAAGTATATTTTTAAAAATATTATTATCATTAACAATCGGTATTCTTGTATTCCCCTCTTTCGTATGGACCATCAAAGTTTTGATTAGTTACAGCCAGTATGTTTTCCAGCCAATTTAAGCTTGTCAGACCACCTACATAGTGGTTCTGTCCAATGTAGCATCTCTTGGTTAGTGGCCGCTATTAGAAAACTTTAATTGCCAACAACAACAACCTACATTTGTTGGTTAAAAGAGTCGGCTTTAAGAGCAATGTTGCCAGCAGTAGTGTTATACAACTGCAGCACATCAATATACTGTTTGGCAAACAGTATATTGATGTGCTGCAGTTGGTGTGCCCGGAGTACCAACCAAGTTTTGACCGATGGCAAAACCATAGTCCATAAACGTATGCATTCATGTAGTTTGCACGTGAGTCGAATCGTAATGACTTAAACTTTTATTACCTACGGATATTACAAACACTCAGAAAAAACCATTATGATATTGTCTACTCTAATGAACTGGTAATTAGGTCTAACATATAAAGTCCCGTATATCATTGATAAAGTGTTCGGTTAATATAGCTTTAAATAACTTCGGGTTTAAAATATGTCAATAGTACAAAATTTTTAAAATTTATTTTGATGCTCAATAAACAAAATAGCTTTTCAATTTACCTTAGATTTATTCAATTGAACGTTAACAGATAATAAAAATGTACAGAATTTATGTACTTTCAGTTGGAATAACAACTGTGTGCATGATATATTTGGTGCTGTTCTTGAAGCTTTGGAGTTATTCTCAAACAAACTACTGGTGCCGTAATGGTGTCAGAAACAAACAAATTGCAAATTCATTGAGACGACAGAGTTTATCGGCACCAAACTGGAGTAAGTATATCTTTAAATATTTTTTACTAAACTTACTAGGGTCACACCATACCAAATGGACCTTAAATATATCACTTCACATAATTATTAAGAAATAAACATACACTACACTTCTATACTAAAGTATAAGAAATTACTATTTTTAAAACTAATGTTATTCATGAATAACTTTACACTCATAATATTTTTTTATATTAGGTATAGAATGATTGAATTATTTTGTGAAAATTACTTTGGATTTAAAAGTTTTCTTTAGCAACAACAAATATATAACAATTGTTAGATTTTATTAACAGTTTACAATGACTTCACTTTACAGATTTATTAAATAACACGGAACAAGAGCGTAAGTGTAACAAAAATTATACTAATGATGGCACTTGTTTGTACTGCTTGAGCACTCTTTTTATTTGGAAGTTGGTTTTCTCTGTTTCTTCTCTCTATCTTTTTTTTCATCGAGTTTTAAGACTGCTAGCTTAACAATAATTCTATCCTTTCTTCTACCTGGAGTTCCTACTCTGTTAGCTCTGGAATGGATATACTGCTGTTTGATTTATTAATATTCTTTTCTGCCTTGCTTTTGCTAGTGTCCAATGTTCAATGTTGCTACTGTTCGTAAAAAGGATGCATACTTATTTGTGTGCTTACTTACAGGCGTTGATGACCTTAAAATATTTAGCAAGTACCCGTTTCTTAATTAAGTACAAATTAACTGCGTACAATTTAAGTTCATGTGAACCTTGTACTATAGTAGTATTATGTGCCGCATTTATGTTTTGCTTGTTTTATGATTTGATGCTTCTATTCGTGCCCTATTATTTGGACTTCCGCTGTTACCTGTCTCTACCTGCTTGCTTAGCCTATGTCTATACCTGGATACCAGACATGTTTTTTTAGTGTTTTAGCTGTTTCTGTTGTGTTCTTTTAAAGCTTTTTGCCTTTCTTGATGCATTGCTAGTATCTACCTATACCATAAATATGTTGCATATTAATATACCGACAATTTTTTTACTGTGATTTTTTTTTATACATTAAAGAAAATTCCATTTCGTTATTGGTTATTTTAACGTTCACAATACGATGCCACTCATATCTGCACTTTGTGTTAACATTGCACTCACATTGTATTAAAAGTTTATTCTTTTTCTCTTTTATATCATTGACATATTACTACAGATGATAGCAAAGTTTAACTGATATAGGTAATGGATATAATAGCTAACGTTATCTATGGCATAAATTAGTTAGGGATCTGGTATACTAGCAAGGACAAATAATGGTAAATAAATAGTGAAATATGTGTTAATGTGTCTAGAACACGCCGAAGAGGAGAGGAAAGAACAAGAGGCGGCCGCCGGTATCGTCAGGTATCCGGACAATTTGAACCTCAAGGACCTATTCTATTTCTTACTGGCGCCAACACTCTGCTACGAACTCAACTTTCCACGCACAACAAGGTCAGTTCTGAATACTTAATGCTAAAATCAAAATAGGTAAGTATATCGGTTGATAAATTGTCGAGTGGTTAAAGTGCTTGTTTTAGTACTCTGACTCTGAATCGAACTCTGGATTCTCGGCAGGGTCAACTTTGGAAATGGACTTTTCAAAGTGCACTTTGCAAGGTTTCTCTCTATCAGTTTCTCATAATTTATGTTATAATAGTTTAAATTGTAAAACATAAATTCTTAATAGTTTTATGTTTATTATCATCGTAATAATTTATTTGTCTTATAATTTCTGTTAATATATTCAGATCATTGTATGTTATTTAAATCAAATTAAATCAAATCGTTTATTTCTCAAAAATAGAACAAGAAGATCACTTTTTCGAAGTCAAAAATAAAAACATAAAATGCTCCTTTTATAGATGAAATAGAGTTCAATTTACCTTCTTTGAGTTTATGATACCAGATTGTATGTATGAATATCTGAACACGTAAGAGATATATATATTTAATATAACGTCATAATAATTAATTTAATGGTGAATATTTTTCAGAATACGAAAAAGATTCCTCGTGAAGAGACTTCTCGAAGTAATATTCGGTTTGAACCTCATCTTGGCCTTATTCCAGCAATGGATGATTCCCTCTGTCACCAATTCGGTGGACACGTTCTCTCAGATGGACTACGTAAGGCTTACCGAGCGATTGCTTAAACTGGCTGTGAGTACTTTTTATATTGCTACATACTTACATACTAAAAAGACTTTTATTTCTAACATCTGCCGCAAAAACGGCTTCTTATAAGTTTAGTAGTGGCAGAGCAAATTGTGTTTAGTAGTCACTTGGGCAGCCCGTCTGGCGGCACTCGGCGGCGGTAACCACCTTCTTAGATCACCGTGAAATTGACCAATCCCTTATCCTCAATTCCAGTATTGCCGGCATTTGTATAATAATTTGTAGAAATAGCACAAAATAAAATAAATATAAATATAAAGCACAAAATGCAACATTGCATTAAACTTATAAAAATCGATTTTTTCAAACACCAAAAGTTACTTGATAGTAAAATGTAGAAAAATGCGAACAGAATAGTCCTATCCTGTTTCATTTTTGTTTTGTTTGTATTATTCTCAAATAATCCTTATACAGAAAATATATGGTCGTCTCTGCCAGGTGCCGAACCACCTGATCTGGCTGTGCTTCTTCTACCTGTCGTTCCACTCGTTCCTGAACCTGATGGGAGAGGTGCTGCAGTTCGCGGACCGCGGCTTCTACGGCGACTGGTGGAACGCCAACAACGTGGGCGTGTTCTGGCGCACGTGGAACCTGCCCGTGCACCGCTGGGCCGTGCGACACGTCTACGTCCCAGTCACGCAGCGCGGCTACGGCAAGACCGCCGCCAGCGCCCTCGTCTTCTTCATCTCGGCCTTCTTCCACGAGTACCTGGTCAGTTCTATTTAAAACCAATTAAAACTAAAATGTCTGGCAAAAAAAATTAACTACTCAAACGATCGTCATAAAATTTCCCATACATGTCAGTGGCATAGAAAATTAAAGCAGACAAGAAAAGTGCTTTATCAGTTTCGATTACAAATTCCATTCATTTCAAAAGTCGCTAAGGCTTAGATTTTAAATAGGTATTGATTACTGATAATAAAGATAGCAATGGAAATTGTCACTTTGAATTTTCAAAGGAAAACAGACCTTATCATTCTACAACATACAACATACAATCTTGGGGTGATGAAGCACTTTATTTGTCGAGTTTACATAAAGTACCTTTCACATAGAAAAAAAGTTCTCTTACCGAGGGACTGGGGTGGATTCGCGTACAAAAACTAGTCATTAATAATAAGTAGATTTTGCTTCTGACCGGTATTTCTGGAAAATTATGGGACAAGCCTATGCCAGTCCTCCGTCACTTGCGCCACGGAGCCTAAGTAGTTCGCCGGCGAACCGAACGATAGTAGGTTGCCGACCGCAACCTACTAGATACCGCCAAGTATCTACCAAGTACGATACTTGTCAAATGCGACAACAAATACTACGCCGAATTCGGCGTACCCGAGCCAGTCACACTGCAAGCTGTCTCTGATGTTTACATGCCGAATGTCTTAATAAAATTTTGGGCATAATAAAATGCCAGTTTGCGTAGTGAAACTGTGTAAAAAGTGATAAAAAGTGACTATGTTTTACACACACTACAATAAAAAGTTGTCGCATTCACGGAGCTATTGTTTTTAGATAGCGCGGTATCTAGTAGTCGAGCCCAGCGAGGCCAACCAATCATTAATCAAAGGCTGAACACATAACTGCACATAGTGTTGCGATTGAAGATGTGTGTTCGATGTGTGTTAGGTGAGCGTGCCGCTGCAGATGTTCCGCGTGTGGGCGTTCCTGGGCATGATGGCGCAACCGCCGCTGTCGGTGATGTCGCGCGTGGCCGAGGTGCGTCTCGGCGCGCGATGGGGCAACATCATCGTGTGGGCCGGCCTCATCCTCGGACAACCGCTCGCCATCATGATGTACTATCACGATTACGCGCTCGCCCACTTCACGCACAACCGACGCTGATACCCCACTCAAATAAAGCCCGTCACACATGTATGATAAAAATTAAAGCAAGGCATATTACAATATATTTTCTATACAAATATTGGAGTGACAAATATTGGAGTAGTTATATATAAATATATTATAGCTGCATGTGTGCAACTATAATATATTTATATTTAACTATGACGTCACCAACGTATACAGTAATTTATATTACAGCACGGTATATTAAAATATATAAAAGCTGCGTTTGTGACGGGCTTAAAGAGTTAGTAAGGTTTAAATCAGGTATACCTTGTTGCAGTAATAAGAAACATTCTAATAATAAGTATCTACTCAAGAGAAAACGTAAAGAAATCAAAATGCACAAACAACCGTCGTTGATATCCATTAAATATTTTAAGCTAACGACCAATAAAGTGTTAGTAATATTTTTAAAACAGTATACCTTCTTGCAGTAATAAGTAACATATTAATAAATACTTAAAAGAAAACTTAAATAAATCAAAAAGTTCGATATATTTTTTGAGGCCGTTAGCTCAGATAATATCTTTTCGATACTACTTAATAATTAGTAAAACCATTTTTTTATAGAAAATTTGGTCCATTTATTATTTTAACACGTCAGTAACACAATCTACGTTTTAGTTGGCGTTTGTTAAAGATATATATTGATGATTATTTATCGACTTAACTTGACCTGTTTGTCAGGTAGTTTTGTTGAAAGTTAAGTGTGCAATTATGGGTATGAGTTAACTTTGAAAACTTACTTGGTAACTTTAAAATTACTAGGTTTTGCTTGCAGTCAGTTTAATGGTTTCAAAAATACAAGCCCAGTACTTAGTTTGGAGCGAAATGTTTGTACAGTGTTTAAATAATAAATGGCCTTTTGACATGTCATTTTATAATATTTATTTCTAATGAGATTTAATAGTTTTTGATGTATTTTGAGTATTCTGTCGTAACCATACTAAGAGGATTGTTCGCGATACTTATGTCAGTATAATTTCAATTGTTCAAATTAGATCTAAGAACAAATTAGAGTCTTAAGTGGAAAGCAAATTATATAATAATATATGGAATTATAATTATATATTACGATATTAATATATTATCGTGTATAGTAAGTTAATTATTATTTACAAAATTTATATTCCATTGTATAGGTGCCAAGAATAATAGTCAAATACAAGGCGAAACAAATGTATAAAAACACGGCATATATATAAAAATCAAATATCACAAAAAATGCTTTATATCTTTTTACAACTATTTGTAAGTTTTAAAACAATTTGCCAAAAAAAAAACGGATTAGTACCTAGATTTAATTATTTGTGATTGTGAAAGGGTACAAAAGTGTTTTCGAGGGTTAGTACAATAAGCGTATTTTTTATGTTTTGTAATGATTTTTTATTATAATTATAAGAGAATTTTTTTAAGAGTCGCATTTTTAGTCACTTGAACTTTCTATGTACATACAGAGTCATTTTGTAGTCATTATCAAAATTTTTACATTGCCTACATATTTTATATAATATATCTGTTCATATTTATGTGTTTCTTTATTAACACACGACACCAAAGTAAGAATTACACTACAAAATCTAGGCCATCTAGGTGTCCTAGAAAACACCAAGATTGCACTTGTTTTGTCATTTGACGATCAATTTTTTTTCGTAAATATGACCGGTTGTATTATAATTTATAATACAGATTCTTAGGTGATACCACAGAACTAAGAATCTCTGCGCCTCGTCCCCTACTAGAAACGGCATGGTCGACTCTTTCCATACTAATACAACGTGTCAGGGGACTTGTGTACAAAGACAATCTTGTCTCGCATTTCTTAAGAGCTAAAAATTGCAAAAAATTAATTGCAGAATTTTGCTTATTCACGTTTTTTTTTACTATGATTATTACACAAAATCACTCGTGGCATTTCTATCGCTTTTTTGGATAATGTTTACTCCACAACGTGCAAATGCAAATGGAAACTGGCCGCCAAATGCACTCTGAGTTGCGCTCAGCGCAATTGCGCATCACGAATATTGTTATTGCTGCCATCTCTAGTAGAGAGCGGCGCGGCGATTCATTGCTCTGTGGGTGATACTAATTGTCTAAACAAAAACATTGGATAGTGACTACAAATTTACCTTGTATATCAACCTATAGTGCTAAGACTGAATGATACAACTATTGCCTTCAATGAAATATGTGATAATTTTATATGTACAATTATTCATGTATATCGATAGAATTTTTTAAAATGAATGTTGTATTTTGATAGCAAATTATATAAAAGTTATCTATATGTTATATAAGTATAAAAAGTCATTATATAATTATATTAATATATTTTTTTAATCGCATGATATAATCGCTTTATTTTGAAGTCAATGTAAAGTGCAATAAACAGTGTTGAATTATTTAATGAAAATGTATGGATTACATATATTCACAGATTATCTTTAATTTTTAGTATAAAATTAACAAATTAAATGAATTTATTTTTTATTTTTTATATTTTATATCAATCAAACAATTTTTACACGTAGAGCAACGCGGACGTCACGTGACGTGATGTTTTTATAAAATGGTGTCAAAAAAATTATAATGTTTCTAAATTATCAATATATTGAATTTTAAGTGATGCCTTTGCATATTTTGTGTGGTTTTATATAATATTTGATTGTTAAGTTTTTATTTGCATTTATTGTATTTATTCCAAAATTTTATGTAATTCGACGGAGTGATTGGATGATAATTTCTGTATGTCCTGTGAATTTTGTAAATGTAAATTTGTTGGGATAAGGGAAATCGATAAAATGAATTATTTTATTTTATTTTATTTTAATTCATTAGTTTTATTAATTAATTAAACATTCTGATGTTTTTTTTTTATACATTTTTTTTAAATAAATAAATTATACAAAAAAATGTAGAATAAAATTTTATTAATAATAATACTTAGAATTAATTATACTAAGAATGACGTCGTTTATGTTAATAAAATATTATCCATTTTTATAAATAGCATATTTTAATAGTAATTACGTCAAATCATCAGATCAGATCGAATTAAAAGCTGGAATATTTTATAAGTGCATGCTTTCTGGTAATGATTTTTTTGTTTTAAATGTTTTTATAATTTATACAATGAATTTTTAAATCCAAAGTTTATAATATTTTTCTAATTTTTTTATACTTATTTTTGTAATAAATTACGTGAAACATTAATTTTTGTTTGTATTCCCCGATGCCCCTGGTTACTACTTTTTTAAAATAAAAAACAATTTAATAGCTGCTTATAATAGAAAATTAACTAGAAATCGCCACAATAATAGCAAATAACTACCAATGTTCATGAAATTTGCATGAAAGCCTAGATAGGGAAGAGTTATGAGTTTTTCTTTGATATTTGTAACTATTTTTGAAACTTTGTATAAATTTTTTATTCAAAGGAAGTAAATTTGATCAGTTTATAAACGCTAAACAGGTTTTAAAACCGCTAGGTTGTACATTTAAATAAATGTTAAATTAAAATATATTTTATTATGTCTATACGACATTTTACTTTGAAGCGTGCAAATTTTGACTTGCTGAGTTGCGTTTTAATACGGGTTAACGAACGTATTACCCGATTGCTTAACAAAGGTCAATAATATTTGACTCAAGCGACGCTATCGCCATGTTGCATAATCTACGAATAAATAATATTCGTAGTGAATAATATTCAAAACTAATATATTTCTGAAAAAGTTTTATAGGTAAACACATAGATGATTGGTCTCGCTGCACTCGACTAGATACCGACGTCGAACTTGTGAAATGCGGCATAAAATAGTACGCCGAATTCGGCGTACCCGAGCCAGTCATACTGCAAACTGTCTATGAGTGCGTGCCGAATGTTTTATTAAATTTTAGGCATAATAAAATACCAGTTGGCGTATTGAAACTGTGTAAAAAAATAATAAAACTAGATAAAAAGTGACGATTTTTTACACACACTACAATAAAAAGTTGCCACATTTTCGGAGCTATTGCTTTTGTATAGCGCTCTATCTAGTCGAGCGCAGCGAGAACAATCAATTATCTTTGGGTAAACATAATAATATAAAGTTGAGGCGACCTTTGAAAAATACGTGGAGATGAGATCGACGGCCGCACAAGGAGGTCGAGCGCCGAATCAATTGATGAAGAGACTTGATAGGGGGCGCGAACGTGTTCTGCCTCTGGGAGTTGGGCACTCACTGCTAGTCTTCAATATCTCTATTGTTTACGGCATTAAAAAAAAAATCAAACTTACGTTTTCCGTTTTCAAAAATAGATATTTAGACGAAATAACCGAGTGAGTTAACTTTATATACCTAACCAAGTAAAAAGTTAATTTCCATTATTCCATAGACCTTTTAGCAGTTAGCTAAAACTAAGTTAGCAATAACAAGTTTGAACAGCTGTAGGTATCTCAGGAACTATAGACCTAATTTATCTCATTTTATTGGAAATTTAGAGCACTTTAATAACTTATAAGGTAACCTTTGCCATAAAATAATTTCTGAGGGGTTAAACCAAAAACAACAGTAAAATAATCCGTTTTTTTTTTAGAAATTATGCAAAGCTTTGAATAGCTGTATCTTAAAAAATATTTAGCCTACCTCTAGGTACTAAGTAAAGTAGAGTAAGTATGTACTAAGTAGTACTAAGGAGTAGGTACTCTTAGTCTACTAAGACTAAGAGTACCTACTTATTTTTATTATAAGTATTTATATTTTTTTTATCAATTGAAAATTTAATTTAATTAAAAAGTGTGCATAAGTAGTAACTTTTGCCGTAACGCAGGTTCTTGGAAGTAAAAAATGATCAAAAACTGAAAAAAAGTCCTAAAATTTAATGGATATAACAATGATCCGAAGAGCTTTCGAAGTGGAAAACTTGGATTTGTCATTACTATTTTATCATTACCAACACTAAAAAAATCAGCACTACCTCATTTGATATAAGGTAAAATGTACTACAAATTCCAAGGGCTACTTGACATACATTAACGCCTGACACCTATATTTTGCCAGCTTTAGATCTTTATTTTTATATTTTTTTATAGGCTATGTCCATCTTGAAATTCTATTTCCTTTTCACCAAAAGGAAATGACCTTTTCCAATCAAAAGTTAAATTACCTTAAATATTTTATTCTTAAAACATGATACGGCATTGTACCCATTTAATCATTTGTATTCATACAAAATTTATCCTCCCTTTAATTTAAACGAACTTCCAAAATGAGCAATTAACAAAGTTCGGTGGTTTAAACAGAAGTCGTATACGTGTCGGCGATGGGTTAATAATGTAATAACATTGGGTGAGGCGCCGAGTGCTGCTAACAATGTTGACCGTGGTTCGCAAACAGAGCTGGCTGCGTCAGCCCACGGGCCGTCGCATCTCCCGTACACCCCTCACCGCACCGAACCTCCTCTATCTAACCCTTTCATACAGATAGTATAACAACTCAAATGTCTACCCTAAACAGTGAAACAGTTCTTCATTAAATAGGTTTCATAGAAACACTTTTAAATGTTAGTAATGGCAGGGCATACTGCCTTCCGCAGTCATTTGGGCAACCTGTCTAGCGGCAGTAACCAACCCCTATAAAGAAGATCACCGTGAAATAATGAGCATGTAAGCAGAGCTCTTGCAGTAGGTATCTGTGGCGTTGCTTGTTTTATAGGCAATTTATATCTTAAACTAGCTGGTGCTCGCGACTTCGTCGGCGTGGAATAGTTATTTTGGGAATAATTTGGGTATCTCGAACGGTTTTCGCAGCGCACGCAACGGAAGCCCTCAAAGATGAATAATTTCCCCCGTTTTTTTCCACATTTTCGACTGTTTCTTCGCTCCTATTAGTCGCAACGTGATGTTATATAGCCTTCCTCGATAAATGATCTATCCAACACAAAAAGAATTTTTCAATTCGAACCAGTAGTTCCTGAGATTAGCGCGTTCAAACAAACAAACAAACAAACTCTTCAGCTTTATAATATTAGTATAGATTTGTATATAAAATACGAAAAATCTTTTGTATTAAAATACAAAAAAAAAGTTAATTAATTTAACTATGTTAATATAACTATTAATATTCATTATTATTATTTGCGAGCAAGTGTTTTATTTATATTATTAATAAGGGAATCAATTCAAATATTATTCGTGTATATAATAATTAAGGGGTTAAATGTTTAGATGGCGGCCTCTGCTTGCAGGTCGGTGATTAAATGTAAGTAATTTCGGATTACGGATTGTGTTAACCCCTCGGTAATCGGCGACGCGTGAAATCACTTTGTTCTACAAGTTAGCTTCCACGCTCTCCTAACTATCGTTTATTTTTAACAAGGAAATTGTATATATACAACTCATATAACATAAAATTCTATAATTCATATAATTAAATAAAAATTCCAACAATGGCATACGACAATTTATTTGGCAACTAATTTACCTACTTTTCTTTTAATATTTATTCAGGAATCTTTAAGCGAGTCATAACAAAATGATACGTAATAATAATATATAACAAAGAATGTAATAATAAAATCAATCCTACTAATATTATAAATGCGAAAGTTTGTATGGATGTATGTAGGTACCTATGAATGTTTGTATCTAACTCTTTCACGCAAAAACTACTGAACCGATCACCATGAAATTTTGCATACACGTTGTCAGAGACACCAGAAAGGACATAGGGTATCTTTAATCCAGAAAAAAAGTACTGCTCCCGGGGGATTATTTAAAATTAAGGAAACTAACTCCTGGCTAAGTATAATAGCAATGACGGTGTCAGGCGATATATCAATAATTTACATGAAATTTATTTCATATTTACTTAGCTGGTGTCTGCGTTTAAAAATATAAAATATAACAACCCCTGATATGATAATATAATGATATGATATGATGATATGATATGACATATAAGGCAATACAACGCCTGACATCTTTATTTATTGATGTCAGCAGGCGTTGATATTTTATTTTTATACAATCCCTCGGGAACATTACTTGTTTTTTCTGGATGAAAGGCATTCTATGTACTTTCCTGTATCCCTGATAGCAAAATGTCATGATGATCGGTTGAATAGTTTAAAGGCATGAAAAGGTAACAGGTAGACAGAGTTAATTTCCCATTTTTAATTAAAATTTGAAATTTTTGATTTCAACTTTTTGTCTATAGGTAGATACATGTATCAAACCATTTATCAAAATGAGCAGTAAAAATCTAATTGGATTTGGGTGAAAGTTAAAGTGCATTTTTTATAAACGTTTCGAATGACTTGCTTATCCAAAAACCATAAAGTTTTTTTTTAGTATATAAAGATTATTTCTTGTTTTGGAAAAACCCTTGTTTTCAATTTTAAATAAGATTTATATTATCTAATATTAAATATATAAAAAATATAGCTTATTTTCACTGTCGCCTCAATGTTTAACTTAGGTAGGTACTATCGTTTTTATGTTAATTATTATTTACGAATAATAAAATAATTAAATTACCTACCTATTTTAAATTGTGTACAGTTTCAAAATCCAAATAGTAAATGTTAAAAAAATATATATTGTGGCTATACAACTTATGAACGTAAAATTAAAGACTGCGTTTTATGCGCGCGTCGCAAAATTTCATTGGGCAGGAGGGCGGGGTTACGTGCCGCCCTGTAAACTGTAAAGAGCGCGGCAGTTCATTCTCAGTCGATGCGCGCTCCGCACGGACCATGGTCGAGCACGCGCTAGTGGAGCATTGCACCCAGGCGGGGGCAATGCAAACCTTACCGCCGCAACCTCACCGTCAACAAGTTGAACAACTTGCAAATGTTTACGTTCAGAATTTCGAGCTGGGTCATCTCGGCGACAACAATCTAGTGAAACGGGAACCCCTGCGTTCGAATTGGATGGAACCAATGGAAGTTCCGTCGGCTTGTGCGCGTTCGTCTCGGTGGCCCGACGCAGGGCCTTACCCGCAGCCACTCGCTGCCATCGCCGTGGACCCCAGCACTCCGCCCGAGACCCCACCAGGGCTGTTAGCCGAGAGTCCGTATCACGGGGGACTCGTAGATGACGTTAATATGTGGATGCCTCAAATGCGGGAGCCTCTAGACATGCGCAGAGTTCCGTCTGATTGGGATCACGAACATCAAATGCAGCAAATGACGTTACGTCCAGACAGTTCTTGCTCGTTTTCTCCCCACAACGGGCTCAATTCTTCGTACCTGACTTCTCCTTCCGGGGACGACCTCATAAGCGACGATTTGCTTATGACGTTGAGTGTTCGCGAACTCAACAAAAGGCTGCACGGATTTCCGCGTGAGGATGTCACGCGGCTGAAACAAAAGCGTCGCACTCTGAAGAACCGTGGTTACGCACAGAACTGCCGCAGCAAGAGACTTCAGCAACGCCAAGAACTGGAATTGACGAATCGGTCTCTGCAGGATGATTTGCACATGCTTCAGGTACAGGTGGCACGGCTGACGCAAGAACGTGATATGCTAAAGCAGCGTCTGGCTTTGATAGGCAGAGACCATCCGATCTCGTCGCATGCGCCGCCCACACCACACTCTTCGCCGGAATTCTTCTCGGATCTGTGACGTCAGGGTACGGCGCCGCGGGCCGGCGGCGGCGCCATCAACGCCTCCTCCGCCTGCGCTTGGCAACGTTACTGAGGGATCCTCGTGTAACACCATTTCCTAGTGTAACACCATTCCGAGTGAAACACCAGTCCTAGTGTAACACCACTCGTGTTATTGTTAAGTTTCAAATCAATTATCTCAGTTTCCAGTTTTATAGCTTTTTTTTATTAATGGTGGAACTATGAGGCTGTTCTGAAAGCTTTTCAAACACCGTGTTAAATGTATGGTTGTGTCGTAAAATAAGCATAAGTTTCGGTATTCATTACTATAAGTAATATAATACATTATTTTATGAGTAATTACTTTTGTAACTTGAACAACTCATATTACTTATAAGTAATATTACAAAAACCATTATATTGTAAAATAATTATTAAAAACAACTGATTATTCAAAATTGTAAATAAAAAAAATATCGATTATTCTCTAGGATTTGTGTTTTCCTAATAAAACATTTTTCAAAATACTGTTTTATTTCAGAGCTCATTCAACTCAAGTTATCACACAATTTCATATGCATACCCAGTTAGATATTTATAATATATTAAAGAATAAACATATATAACATTTGTAAATCTAGAACTTTTTTACTAAATCTTAATAGGTAAACGAGTTTGCTTAAAAATAATATGATTAATTTTCATTACATTATAGACTAGCTATTGCACGCGACTTCGTCCGCGTAACTTTTTAAAATAAAGTTTACATTATACTCTCTAATAATGTTGTTTTTATAGGTGTAATAATTTTTAAAATCGGTCCAGTAGTATTTGAATTAATTCATTACAAACAAAGACAAAAATACAAATCTTATCTCTTTATAATATTACTAGATGTTGCACGCGACTTCGTCCGCGTAACTTTTTAAATTAAAGCTTATAAATTACTCTCCAATAATGTAGCTTTCCATAGGTGTAATAATTTTTGAAATCGGTCCAGTAGTATTTGAGTTCATTCATTACAAACAAAAATACAAATCTTATCACTTTATAATATTACTAGCTGTTGCGCGCGACTTCCTCCGCGTAACTTCATGTGTTACTCGCTGATAATATATAGCTTTCTATAGGTGAAAAAAATTTTAAAATCTGTCTAGTAGTTTTTGAGTTTAATCATTACAAACATACAAAGTTCAAATTTTATAATATTAGTATGGATTAGTGGAGATTCCACACCCTAAATACTTCAATAAACAACAAATATTTAAAATTAAATTGAAAAATATATTCTCTCTATATAATATTTGTACTATAGATAGTTATAATAAAATTCTTGGCGTTTATTTTCTACAAATGATGTAATATACCTACTATTATATAAACTTGTTATATTTGTACTGGTTATTATTTTACATTTCATGTAAAGATGCCTAATTGCAAATTAAAATACTGAATATAATAAATACTTATATTTTAATTCGATACAATGACTTTGGCGAACTCGATTTTTGCAACGTTTCAATTCATTAACATCAATAATGCTGTTGCTCAACACTTCGAAAGAAAAGAGGTCGAGTCATTTCATATTATATTGTAACCTACTCATAATAATAATAACTTTTATTAATTTTAGTCTGTTTGAAGAATCACAAAACTATACCTAAATGTTAGGTTTCTATTTGCGGTAGGTACTCAAAGATATAATACTGTAATAGTTTTTGAGTAGACAGTAGTATATTGTATAGTATAGTCAAAGTATAAAAGATTGTCTTATACAGCCTATCTATAGTACCTAATAAGTTTACGGACTAACTACTGGACACTGTACTGACAGTCAGAATAAACAATTTTATAATTCTTTATAGATATAGTATGTTGTTATAGGGTGAAATTTTCAATGCTATATTATATCTGAAAAACTGAGAGAATTTATGTATATAAATTTATGTATGTATTTATGTATACCTATAAAGGTATATGTAGGTTCTGAACAAGAAATTCTTTAAAAAGAGACTATACTAAAAAAAATAAGTTTGTTAGGTTCATATTCTCTTGACTACTGACAATGTTTTGTCCCATTATATCAGTTACGTAATTTCAAATTCATATTGTTATTTTAATTTTTTTTTAATAAAATAATTTTTTAATAATCCTTGACACTTCCTTAACGCTCAACATGTTAACAAAATAACAGCATGTTTGCTGTTGCGTCTCAAAAGATAAGTGAATAGGAATTGCGAAATGTCAGAGCCCAATCCTTCCGAATCCCTTAATATTACTGTGGTTGGCATCGGTAGTCACCTATCATCAATTGGACCATCAGCCTGTCTGACGATCTATACATAAAAAATAATACCTAAGTACATCTTTTTATTGTCATTCTACTTTTATTTTCTTAAATATACATGCTTTTAAAGTTGCTAATTAAATTTAAATTTGATATATTAAAAATTTAATGGATATTTTTTTCTATTAATGAAATGCTTATTATGAAAGTAAGCAGGAACCGTAAGTACCTTCCCACATTTTCGCTAACATTTCGAAACATTATATATGATAATCGAATATCGCTAACAATACGAGTTATAAACGGATGTAATTTTATATCAGTGGTCATCAATTATACTTAAGTTTCCTGTTAATTAATGTTGTAAAGTTAAGCAATTATGCAATAATCCAAATATTGTTTATAATGTCTTATCGTCCGACTTTTTATACTAATAGTAGGTAATATTAATAATTACATAATCAAAAATTTATTTTCTCTAATAATAAACATTCAGAAGTCAGTTATTTAGGTTTAGGTTTAGGGAAGAAAGCTTTACTAGATTAGTATATTTCTTATTATTATTTTATTTTTGACAAGTAGATTGTATTACTTTAGACGCAATATAACAATCTGGCGTAGTGGGAACCTTGTCAAAGAAAACTTACTTCAGTCTTACCTACTAAGACTCAAAAGTAAAGTGTTTTAAATGCGCAAGATCTTGTAGTTTTCGAATTATAATTACCTAAGCAAAAATTTTACAAATTACGATTTTATAAGCAATCACAGACGGGGTAATAAACCGGTATTTTTACCGCCGGTCCGGGAGGTCCGGTGGCTGTACAATTTATATGAAGCTGTTCATATTAATTCGGATCCGGCAAAAACGCCAAGCTTGCCGGGCGTTTCGTCATTGCGGAGCGCCATTAAAACGCCCGGACTGGAATAAGGTGAATGAGCTCGCATCGGTATCCCTGTTCCCTGTTCGCCCGACGCTTGAAATTAGCAGCATGGCGTGAAGTATGTTTTATACTGAAACCAAACTTTGATTATGTGGCATCCGGTTTATTGTGAAAACCTACATCCGGTCGCCGGTTTCCAGCAAATCTGCCGATCGGCGTAGTGGGAACCTAGCCAAAGAAAATTTGCTTCAATCTTCCTGAGACTCAAAAATAAAGTGTTTTAAATGCGTAAGATCTTGTAGTTTCCAAATTATATACCATTTTTCGGTCAATTTCAACATTTTCTCAAGCATTTTCAACATTTTCCTTAGGAATTTGCTTAGTAAAATGTTGAATTTTCTTAGGAAATTGTTGAAATAGACAGGGAAAATGTTGAAAATGCTTGGAAAAATGTTGAAATTGACCGAAAACGGTAGATTTTACACGTAGGAATCCCGGTCGGGCCTGAAGCTAAAAGATAGCAGGTGACTTAAGACTTTATGTGTGGATTAGAAATGGCTTGTTTTAATATCACAAGGAAGAAAACATCATGACGAAAGCTGCACTTCCTTTGGGCTATAGCATGTCGAGTGGAAGCCATGGATCGGCAAGCGCCGCGTAGGAAGTCCAACCCACAAGGTGGACAGCCGACCGGATAAGGGCCGCGAGTCGACGGTGGATCCTGATGCCTCTGAAAATTATGGGGGAGGCCTATGTCCAGCAGTGGACGTCCTGCGGTTGACGTGAAGATGGTGATGATGATGATAATGATAGCTTGTCAAAGCGTGGTGCACAAATTAGCCTATAACTTCTTACATAAAGAAGATTCACTCTTGCGCACATAAGAAGATTCTCGCTGCTTTGATTAACTCAGCACTTAATAGATAGCAGGTGTCTAAATAATTAAAATCTGACGAATAACAATAAACAACAGACAGGTTTATATTTGTTTGGAGCCTGATTTGTAATATGGAATATACTAGCTGATTCCCGCGACTTCGACCGTGTTGAAAAGTAAAATATATAATACCTGAGATATGTAATATTATAACGCCTGACATGTGTTTATTGCTGTGTTTATTTATGGCCTCACTACATTTTTTTATATTTTTAGATGATCTCTGGGGAACAATGCTTTTTTGTAGATGAAAGTATTAAGTCCTTTTTGATATCTCTGACAACATGTATGCAAAATTTCACGATGATCGTTTGTGTAGTTAAGGCGTGAAAAGGTAACAGACAGACAGACAGAGTTACTTTCATATTTATAATATTAAGTATGCAAGTATGAATAGTCTTTATGTAAAGAGCCCCTAAAATCCTTGAACTCTACAAAATATGTCTATTCGTTGGTTTGTTTCATGTTCTACTTTTAGGATTGGTGATGTGGCAGTTATCTATTATTAGGTATGTATATGGAAATTGTTTCTAACATAGCATAGTCACGGCGAAGCACAGTTTTATTGATTTTTCTAGGTTTCTAGAATATTCTAGATTAGTAAAGGCCTAATTATATTATGAATGCTCCCATTGAAAAAACGCTTACAATTACAATTTTTTTTCTTGTTGTACAGAAATTAAATATATATATTTTTTCTAATATAAAAAATACAGCTGTAAGTATTTAAGTTATTATTTTTATTATTTACTATTTTAACTTTACAAACCTAGTTCTATATAAAATTGGGTTTAAATTTACAAAGATGGCAAATTAATTTCATCAATTTATTTTTAATTAAAATTTACAAAGGTTTACTTGCAATTAGCGTATTTTATAGTGACATTCCGACGGTCGGCACGAGGTCGGCGTACTTGGAGCTGGGGTACGGCGGGAGGGGAGGGAGTGAAAACTGAGGGCGTATCCCTCCCTGCCACGCCTCGCCAGAGTGAGACACTGTGAGCTACACCCACTCATCTTTACAATTTACATTTGCTGCTTGGTGAATGCATGCAGCCCTTTTCCCCAAATACACAAGGATCAAATTACAAAGGTGCAAAATGTCTAGCAACTGTACTATAAGTACGTGCCTCGAGTTGTGTCGCTACCACCTCTATATTCTCAACAATAGGACGCTTATGACCTATGGCTGTACATAGGTTCAAGCTGTCATGCAAATGGAGGCCTGTTAATGAAGTCGACAAGAATTATAGCCATTGTTACTGCGGCCCCGGCATCGTAATGGGCCATTTTGTACGTACATCATATTAATATATGGCACAATTACTCCTATTGGACTGCGTTTGTGACAGAAGATAAATGGATTTTCTAAGTTGATTCTATTTTATTTTTTATAAATTTTACATCCGTTCAATTATAAAATTATTATGTAAACAAGCTAAAGTGCGAGATTGTATATATGTATATATATAAGAAATACTTTTACAATGAATTTGCTTATATCTACGTTAACGTGACACCGGTCGATATTAGATCCAAATGCTGCAGATGTTCTCCGACAGTAGTATTTAAGGCGGCCCTTGGGGAAAGTGTGCGGGTGCGGTGATTCATACTGATTCATCAGTCCAAATATCATGTGAAATTAATTTCGTAAGTTTGCAATGTTTCAGGGAATCGCATCTCGATGTGTCGTAATATACCCATGTAGATGACGTTCTTTCCGTGGCTCTTGCATGATGAAATCGTAACATGTGTATAACTTACCTATACGTTTGTGTGTATAAATTTGTATAATAATAAATAAATTTAGTAAAATAAATATACCCTTTTGGAATTAAGACGTGAAAATGGACGGTTAGTCGTGCAATCACTAGACTTGACTAAACATTAAATTGGTATAAGCACCTAAACAAGCTCGTAGAACCGATAAACTTTGGGAAAAAAGTTTTCTTCGTAACTGGAGTGTTATGTCTGCGAAGGACAGCTTTTGTAGTGCCTCAAGAGGACAGATATATTAAAGTCAGTGCCATTAGTCGGATTGGTGTTAGTCAATGTCAGTCAGTGGTCAGTGGAGGAGCCCTATTAGCAGCAATTTGATCTGTTAATGATGTTGATGATAAAAGAGCACAAATGTAGAAAATTTTTTAATTTCTCTGTTACTGAGCAAAATTAATTATTCCCAACAGAAAAAATATAGGTATATCAAATTATAAAATATGTCCAATTCTACGATCTGCTCCCCACGACATCCATATCATGTCCATACGCATTATTTAGGTATAAGGACGCGTAGCATCGCCGTAGCACTTCGTGTCTACGAATTTTACGCACTTGCTACGCGGATTCTACGTGGCTACAGCTGTGTATGTTTTTGTTTAGGTTACTACTGAATTGTGATACGTATAATATTGGCCGCGATCTCACTTGATTTTAGGTGCAGATGCGGCCGAAGGTGGACCACGCTTACCTAGTAGATGCCCATTTACCCTACGTTTGAAGACCCCGAGGTTGTAATTTTGGGGAAACACAGACGCAGGCAGTGAGTTCCACTCCTTAGCAGTTCGGACAAGGAAGGTGGAACTGTTAAAAAAAAATTCTTTAACTTTGTATAGTCAATCTATACATTTTTTAATATAGATGGGATTAATAGAAAAATAGTTTTAAAGTAAATTATGTCCATCTATTGATTAAATTCAGCATTAAATTGTTGAATTCGTATAAAAAAAAAGTATTACACTTTTAATCCAAGACTATCTATTAGGTATCTATTGTCTTATTGATGGTGAAAACCACATCAAAATCCGTTGCGTGGTTTAGAAGGATTTAGCAGCCTAGCGTGGTGTAAATTATATTATGTAAAGATAATATATATTAGCACTAATCCTCCTAATTATATAAGAAAATCTTTGTATGTATGTATGTTGAACGGTTTTGGCACACAGATAATTTATTACCTGAATTGACATATTGGGTACATTTTATCTTAGTTTTCTTTTTTTATAAAAACGAATTACAGGTCACGGGCAGCTAGTTATGTTAGTAAAAATATTATATGGTTTATTTAAACAGTGGAAGGAGACGTAATAATAAAAGTAAGTAGGTCTGCAAAGTAGACAAAATGTATTTTATTCCCTGTTTGGATGTGGCAAGGCGAGGGTGCGATGGCCGGCATCGTACGGGTGGCGTTGGCGACGTTGTGATGAGCTAGCAGAGCGCCGCTTTGGGCGACGCGGCACATTTTTCTAGTGGCAAGGTCGGGCTGCTAGCTGTGACGTCACCATTCAACTCTACTTTCCATTTTCCGAGGTTACCTTGCTTATATAATTCTAATAATTACAAAAGCACATATTTCAATTGAGAATTACTTAATGAAAGGTGCTAAAATAGGAAAGGTCATTATTTGATTTAAAAAAATTAGAAGATTCCAATTTAATTGGATTGGATTGGAAAGTTTATTTATACTTGTGATCAGAACAAAATTTAGTCAAATTTGTACCCTTGGTAGTAAAGAACTTGCACTGATACCTTCTTACATATTGATTCTTGATACTGACCTCTTCTTTACCTTTACATGGTAAGAATAAAATTAGTACTGCATTATATTATGTACTATCTTTATGTATCACATTTATTCATAAAGGTTTTATTAAAACTGAAAATGTATGTTTTCAACTTTTTTATTATTATACCCAAGATATAACAATAAAAATCAAAATATTTATTTATCAATTAGGTTTCTATAAGAAACTCATGATCGTCATATAATAAATATTTATACCCAAGGTAAACAATTCGGTCCGAAATAAATGTGGCTTTATTAAATACTAGCTGGCGCTCGCGACTTCGTCCGCGTGAAAAAAGTAGCCTATCCTGTGTCCCGTACGTCTAAATTTATCTACCAAGTGTCATGAAAATCAGTTAATTCGTTTAAGAGTTATGGAGGAAAATACATACAGATTTATTATTATTAGTATTGATTTTGCTTGTTTCATTGTATTAATGCTACGAAGAAATAAATATATTTTTTTAGTAAATTTATTAATGCATAGTTCTTTACATAAAATCCTATCAATTTATGTCCCAGCATTTATATAGGTAAATGCACCACGTTAATAAATTCTTAAGGCTCGAAAGCCAACTGAGAATATAGCACAGATAATGCATAGAATTACCTATATGAAAAATGAATTAACTACATACAGGATTTTTATTTTACATACAAAAATTGTAGGCTGTATTTTTTTTTTCTAAATATTCAAAATATCTAATTTGACTTGACACGGTTCTACGTTCGTACAGTAGAACAGGTGTTAGTAAGTGTGCAAAAAGGGCTGATGGAGTAGAAGTTGGAGCGCTTACGTGGGGCTGAGACAGCAGGATGCTGGCGCGGCAGGGTCGCCTCGGTCGATACTCCCGCACTCGGTCGACAGCCACTTGTCAACATTTTCTACGTATACGCAATCGCTTTTACGAATAATTTCACGAAATTTCATACATTACCGATTGGCTGGCTCAATGATATTAAAAAAAATAAGTAATCCTAACAAATATAGCAAATGTAAAAGTGAGTTTGACCTTAACTATACTTAACCGGCTATCATGAAATTTTGTCATACACATTGTCAGGGATATAGAAAAGGATAAAGGGGACTTTTTATCCCGAAAATAAAAATTCTTTTCCCGAGGGATCATCTAAAAATATAAATGGAAAATTCAACAACAGAAAAAAGTATGTGAGCAATAAGTACTAATTAAATGTTGTCACACCTTAGAAAAAGGGTTGCGGACAAAGTAGTGGGCAAAAGCTAACAAAATCTAGCAGCAGTAGTTTAGGCGGCTTATCAATACTAATAATAAATCTGTAAGTGTAGGTATTTTCTGTATGTATGGTCCTCCATAACTCTTAAACGAATTAATAGATTTTCATGAAACTTGGTAGATAAACATTTAGACGTACGGGACACAGGATAGGCTACTTTTTTTCACACGGACGAAGTCGCGGGCGCCAGCTAGTATATTATATATAGAAACCTTCCTCGTTTATCGCTCTTCTCATTAGTGAAAACCGCATTAAAATCCGTTCCGTAGATTTAAGCGTTCATACAGAGGTGTCCCTCTGTATGTCCCGTGGTTATATGGTTAATGTGGTTAATGTTTGTATCTTACTATTAACCATATTAACCAATAGTTATTCAATATTGGTTGTTTAGTTTGTAAAAAGCCCAAGGAAGACCTTATTTTCGCTTATTTTGTATGAAAACTAAACAGCTGTTGGATGAATACAGAGACAGTACCTGCTAAGTTGCTGACGAAAGCTGAGAGCGCACCGCGCGCCCGACTCCGATACTGTCGGCTCGACACGCCATACTTTTTGCTAGCGCTGCAGGGTCGCTACTTCTCTCCATTCAAGAGCAGACTGTATTCGATATTTCATACATAGCTTTGGAAAACGCAGCCTTATTCACATATGTTTAGTTAAATAATAATAAACAGAGTCCTTATGATTTCAGAGTTTGACAAAGTTTTAGGTGTAGTAGCTGTAATTTTCAATCAGAGTTGTTGGGTACTGTTCGGGTACGCTTACGCAACCGTTTAGATGACCGTGTAAACATTAGCATCTCTCAAGGTTCTTATATAACTGTTAAAGTAGTTATTACTTTATATACTAAGAAAAAGTTTTTTAATGCTTGTTTTCTCTATAATCATATTCTATACATGAGAGTTATGTATGGTATTACTTAATTGCACATATACAATTATTGTATACGAAAAAAATTGAAATAAAATTATTTTTCTTTTCACATTTATCTACTTAGTTATACAGAGAATTCTAGGACTTCTAGGTATAAACTAAGTTTGCAAAATTTTTTGGGTGATCTTGATTTTTTTAATATTTATAATTTTTTACCATTTGCATTTTATATTGACTTAATTTATTAATATTATTATTAGGGTAAAATATATTTATGTACGTTATAATAAGACAAGAATACATTAAAGAAACCAAGGTGTAACTTATTGCTACAAATGCAGCGCTTTATATATAATAGGCCATATACACATACACAATTTTATTTGTAATCTACTTAATATATGTTTTAACTAAAGTTTGAACCATTTTTCCCTTATTATTTTTTTGTTGATGTCCGTTTTAAATTCATTTTATTATGCAAAATAATAAAATGAACTCTCAGTGTTATGCAAAATTTAGCTAAGAGACCTATATCGTCTAAATGCTATATCGAGTGTATGACATACTCATATGTTACTAAAAATGAAGTTTTACAGCAGGCTCTTGGTGTGATTTTGCCAAGCTGTAAAAAGGCTGTGAGAGACGAGTCGAATGCGTTGAGTAGGTATCATTTAATTAGTGTCATTAGAGAATGCGAATTATTCTCTAGGGTTAAAGATAGGCAAAAAATAGAATGTCTCGGTGCAGAGAGCGGGTGGGACGGGGTGCGGTGTGAGGGGCGAGGCTCGGATCGCTAACTAGGCACTATTGCCAATCGATAGGTCGTTTAGGAAGGAGGCGAGCCGAGCCCTCTACCGCGTGCCGATCCGCCGAACGCTCGCTGCGCTGCCCACGCGCGACTCATCACTTTAGATGTGCTACGTCAGGTCACTCTCCTTTTCTCGATGTCCTTCAAATTAGCTTTGTAGGTCAGGTTTTCGCTAGATTTCAACTTTGTACCACGTGCTCTTGTTGACATAAGATACGGACCGCAATTTGAGGATATTACATCTATCTGACAACTATCATCCAATGTTGATGTTTATGACAGGATTGGTTTAGCTTTTCATAGATTTTTGATGGGAAAAATCTTTTGCGGCGAGTTAATAGACAAATCGCCCGCGTTTATCTCGCCCGTCGGGTAATTGTCATGTTTTATTTTACCTATTATATCTATAGACAATTTGCCCGCAAGGTGATTCTGTACAAAACTTAAACAAGTTGTTGTATAAATTACTGTATTAAAAATCAATAACATTTACAATAATTAACAAAAATGGAAGCGGGTGAAAAAGGTTGGCGTGGCGACTCTCACATTTGACACCAACATATATACTTTGGCTAAATTTTTACCGACACTGGTGAAACTGATATGAATTTTTTAAATAAATAATTTTTTAAACAATTTTTTTTAGCTTTTTCAACTTCTTTTAGAATTAATCGAGCATCATTTTGATAACTGAACTGACACTTAGTAACTTGAAACGCAGTGTGCCCAGCCAATACTTTCTAGATTATAAAAAAGCCAACTTCGAAAAGTTCATTTCAAAAGTTGACCCAGCCGGGAATCGTACCCCGGGACCCCATAGACAGACTAATCACTCATCCAGTAATTTCATTTCATTCTCAACAATAAGAAACAATATGTAACATTAATAAATTGTGCACAAAAGCGTTCAATCTATTCTAGGAATCAATGGGACTGGCGACTACCGAAGAAGCTAATCGTCGGGTAGCGGATGTTATGACTAGGAACTGAATATTCGTATAGGTACAAATGCATAACGATTTATAAGTAATGTTTATTTTAAGGTGATCAGCGCCTTGCGATTCTAGGTATTAATTTTATATCGTCCAACTGGTAATTTAATAGGGTCGACTAAATCTGCATTATAGATTATTAGAATGAAATAAGCCTGAATGGTTCTTTGAAATAATGTTTTGCTAATTTTACTTTGCATATTTAATTTACATTAAGGTCACATTGAGATACTGTCGTATTTACGCTAAATATATGTTAGTAATATCTCTGGTTAGTAATAATACGTAATATTGCAATCTTCTTTTTTCATATTTATTTAAAAATATTACTTAAGTTGATTTGTGTATGCTTTAAAAGCTCTTGAATGGGTAGACCGATTTAATTCGGTTTTTATATATGGTAACGGGGGAAAATTTTTATATGTAAAAATTCCATCCCGGACGAAGTCTTGAGCGCGTCGCTAGTTACCTATGCAAACTGGGAGGCCCATT
Organism: Synanthedon tipuliformis; assembly: GCA_947623395.1. Taxonomy (NCBI): domain Eukaryota; kingdom Metazoa; phylum Arthropoda; class Insecta; order Lepidoptera; family Sesiidae; genus Synanthedon; species Synanthedon tipuliformis. The sequence continues at coordinate 5,956,271 of OX392408.1, read as the reverse complement.
AAATTTGGCGTTTTGGCGGCTGTAATCATTCCATTCATTCTAAATCACCGTAAAATTACGAGATGTGTTGTTTTTCCATTACTTTGTCTCCGCTTGATCCTAAGACCCGAAATCCATTTAACATTAACACCGATTTGCCATTTAACATTTTGTAGACCATCGTTAAAAAATATATTTAAAAACCAATAAGTAAATAACTAAGCAACAAAATGAGTAAAAGAAGAAAAAAAATCGGATACAATACTTAGATACAACTTTGTTGTCTGATGTTCATACCTATTATGGTTAGCAAAGCGTACGGGAACATCTCATTTTCAGTGAAAGGGTGGGCCTACCTCCTACTGCCTGTGCCTACTGTTTGCCTATGCAAAATCTTAGAGAGTACATTTTGCATTCGTCATCCCGCATGTGTTTTATATTCGTTTACTTCGGTCGGTCGAATTCGTAATCGGCGCCGTGTTTGCGAGGGGAGCTCTGCTGACTGAGCCCCACAAATATATGTCGTAAGATTTAATAGAGATGTAATGGATATCTGGATGACGTTTTAAGGATTTGTGCAAACCGAATATGTCATTTCGTTCATATGAATTGGAATTTTATTTGCCGGATTTTTAGATTATGTGGGTTGGATTGTCCTTGGCTTTTGTCGTTTAATAAGATACTGCTGATACTGTAACAATGAAAATCTGTTGTAATTTCATAATTGATTTTTTTTATAAGTAGGTACGTAATAGGTACTAATAATCGAGACATGTTGAATATTATATTATCTCTCAAATAATTGGTGTCATAAAACCAATCGTAGGGTTTTTAACCATACGGTTCAAAAACCAGTTTCTACCAAGTTTCTACTCATCAAGACTATGCGCAGCAGCACCTTATTGGAGTAACCTTAACCTTAACCTCGCCTGTATGACGCGCAGTACCGTGGTAAAAACTTAGTATAGACATTAATTGGAACAACCCACCGGAGCAATCACCAATCTATACTTAATATTATAAAGCTGAAGAATTTGTTTGTTTATTTGTTCGTTTGTTTGAACGCGCTAATCTCAGGAACTACTGGTTCGAATTGAAACATTCTTTTTGTGTTGGATAGATCATTTATCGACGAAGGCTTTAGGCTATATAACATCACGTTGCGGCTAATAGAAGCGAATAAACAGTCGAAAATGTGGAAAAAAACGGGGAAAATTATTCATCTTTGAGGGCTTCCGTTGCTTGCGCTGCGAAAACCGTTCGAGATACCCAAATGATTCCCAAAATAACTATTCCACGCGGATGAAGTCGCAAGCACCAGCTAGTATAATATATAACCATATATTATACTAGCAAAACATACAAACAGAGGCTACATCTCTTCCGAAACGAAGTCCAAGTTATTTTATTTAAGTTATATTTTATCAGCCTTGTTAAAAATTAACGTAACGTAACAGCTAGTTTTGGATTTAGTTGATGGTAAATACCGAATCAAGCGACGTTAGCGCTCATTGTGGAGGACATTATGGTGGATTATCTAATCTAGTTAAGAAATTATAATATACCTACACTATATAGGAGAAGCAATCGAAAGTCGTTTTTGATATAACCGTAAATGACATTTTTTGAATATTCTTAATGTTTGATTTAGTAAGATTTAAGTGAGTTAGGCTGCCGACGTCGGTCGGTGGCGCCGCCCCAGGCTTGGGTGACACCCCGATCCTCGAGTCTTGTTTAACGCGTCGCGGGAGCCGCATCAAAGATATTACTTGATGAATACATTATATGGAGAACATTTTGTGATACTTAGTCTAAGTTTTTACAATATACAGTAGAAACTAGATATAACGACTTCGGTTATTACAACATACAGATTACAACTACGAATAAATAAAGTTACAACAGCAATGGCCCTGCCGAATCCCTACAACGAATTAATAACCGATTTTCACTGATTTTTATCTTTTTATGTGGTTATCTACAATGGAAAGAGCTATATGTAAATGAGGAAAAGCTTATTATTCTTTTATTACCTCTTTGTCCCTTACCCTAACAGCTAACTGTACCGTCAGCGCACTTGCATCGCCCTGGTTATGCTCGTGTGTATAGGCCACTATACCTTGGTATAATTATTTGGACTTTCAGATTGTCTGACAGACAGACTAGCAAATTACAGACTGGACAGTTAAAGAAATTAAGATAATATTTATTATTCTAAAGTGCTTTCTGATATTTCTTTACATGCATTAGTACAACTGAAGTGTGCATTTTTAGGTACAAAAAAGCCCTTACAATTAGACCGACTAATTAGTTTCTTTTTAAGTATTTTGAATGAATTCTAATAAATTTATTTTTTAATTAATTAAAATCCGCCTCCATGCTTTCTTATCTTTGGTACGCAAGTGAAGCGAACGGTGTGAAACCACTATGCGCCGCGGGGGACCCACCATTCGCCGTCGCGCCGCCACAATGCGATTGTCGTCAAACGAACCGGCACACGCTGTTATCGCGCCACCTGCCTCCGAAGTATGCTCTGAAAGATTCATGCATTTGTGCACTACGAGTATACTTGTGCATACACTTTATGCTCTTTTTAGGCTACACGTTTCTCCTTCATTTAGACAGAATTCAATCAAATCATACGTCATATAAAGTGATTATCAAAAATCTTCGGTCTTCTACAGCAAGTCCAAAATTATTTACACTAGCGGCTCGCATGGATGTATAATATTTTATTTCTGCAAATTATACACAAAAACCTTCCTCGTTGATTGCTCTTTCTATTAGTGAAAACCGAATCAAAATCCGTTGCGCAGTTTAGGAGGAGTTATTCGCTAACAGACGCGGAAAGCAACTTCCATTTAGGTATACTATGTAAGGACTGTGCACAACTTTACTCGTGTATATTTTCACACGAGTAAAGTTGTGCACAGTCCTTACATAGTATACCTAAATGGAAGTTGCTTTCCGCGTCTGTTAGCGAATAACTCCTCCTAAACTCTAAGGTGACCCTTACAGTAATGAGGATAGAGAAATGGGCTCAGGCTTCTCTTGCTCACGCATCGAAGTGCAGAAGCTCACGTGCCATTCTAGAGATACATTATTTATTACCTACACTATTAACTGTTTTATAGAATAAAATATAACTGTAACGTATGGGGGCTATTATTAAATTAGAGTTGTAGGTATGCCTAACAAAAAAGAAAATAAATCCGTACTAATATTATAAATGCGAAAGTTTGTATGGATGTATGGATGTACGTATGGATGTTTGTAACTCTTTCACGCAAAAACTACTGAACCGATCACCATGAAATTTTGCATACACGTTGTCTGGGACACCAGAAAGGACATAGGGTACCTTTCATCCAGAAAGCGGACGAAGTCGCGGGCACCAGCTAGTGTAATCTAAAATAGTGTGTGAAAGTGGAGTCGAATGTGCTTTATTTGTTACTAGCTGTTGCGCGCGACTTCAGCCGCGTTACTTTATACTATGTAGCTTTTAAATTTATTTATTCATTACAAACAAAAAAAAGTCTTCTCTATTTATAATTTCGATCCCAAAGCTGAAAGCCTAAATGCTTTAATAACATTGTACTAAACAAAAAATAATTAAATTGAAACATAGGCGAGACAAGTTCTGATAATTAAAATGCAACACAACACTATGAGCTTTACAAGTTTCATGTTACGCTACATTGTTTATGGTTCGCTTCTCAGAAGTCTAGCGATTACGATAAAAATATGCAACCTGTCGAACTAATGCAGAAAGTATGATCGTTTGTTTATGTTCCAGAGAGTTGGTTAAGATAATTAATAAACTTTAAATAATCAGTACTTCTCATAATGCACTGTTGAATGTGTGTCGACCACCCGCTCGTTGACACCATTGACCTCGGGAGAATTGTTGGTAAAAGATTGTCAAATTTTATTATTTCTGTCCTCTCATTGAATATCTGATCGATATTCATTCAATATTGAAAAGAGATTGAGTCACCTACTACTATTATGGTTTGCAAGAATTACTGGGGTTACGTGACATACATTAAACACATTTTTCGGCACACTACCTTTGATGTCTGCGGAATAAGATCAAAGAGAAACCGGCGTAAAAGAGAATCCAACATTACATATTTTACATAAAAAACTGTAAATTCATTTTGAAATTTATTTGCAATAAAATATCAATTTTGGTATTAATTAAAAATAAGGATTTCTTCAATAAATCCTAAAATTATAAATGCGAAAGTGGGTGTGTCTGTTGTTTGCTACCCATTAAGCCTTTAACTACTCAACCGATCCTTATTATGAAATTTTTCATATACATAGGGCACCTTTCATCCAGGAAGGATTCGCGGGCAAAAACTAGTCGTTAAATATTAACTGCCGGTGTCTGTGTTTCCGAGCTCTTATAACCCAAATCTTTTCAAATTTCGAATGAACTTTGAAAAGATTTGGCTCACTTTACTGTAAATACCGATCCACTTATATGGAGGTATGCATGCAGGTATCGGCGATAAATTAAAAGTTGTTTCGTGATGGACTGAACCTCGCTACCGATTCGTATTACCAATAACAATGCCGCCGCTAATATGGATCGTATTATTGCAAATGTTCAAGGTGAACATTAAACTTACTATAATGACGATATCTGACACATTTGAATGTGTGTGAAAAAATTTTATAAACTCAATATTCCACCATTGAAATGACAATTATTAAATTATGCTCTTTTTTATTTTCTTGGAATAAAACACACAGCAAATGTATGTTTTCAACAGCCAACAAGAAATTTATAAAAAAAATCTGTTTCAAATGGCCATATTTCACATGCGCTAGTTACCTAAATATTTCCATTATTATCATAATGTATAGCTCTCATCCAATCTTGGTGTTAGTGGAGATTATAGTACATAGTAGCCTCCAACCACCTCACACCGTCTGTGTTTCCAAGCTCATATAACCCAAATCTTTTTAAAATTCGAGTGAATATTTTCTGGGTTAGCTCGCTCCATCGTCGGCCTCGTCTTTTTCGCACGGCTAGATGCTGGCCTATTAATAAACTAATTATTATTAATAAAAATTACTCATTATTAATAAAAAACAAGTACACTACCAGATAGTTTGCCATTTAACTTGACGATTTATACTTGACAATATTCAACTTCGTAATATTCGAATTGAACATTGTGTTGGAAAGTTTAAAGTGATCAGTTTAAAGAATATAATATAAAACAAATAAACCTTTACATTTTTACTTGCAACTTTGTACGCGCTTTTAAAAAAAAACCCAGAGGAACCTAACATTTTCCGGGGTAAAAAGTAATCACAAACACATCAGTGAAAATTGCATCCAAACCGAGCCATTTCTGAGATTAGCGTGCACAGACGTACACACAAGCAGACAAAAATTCTAAAAACTATTTTTTTGACTTCGGTAACATAAATAAATACAACGTGGTACAAATTGTTTATTTGAAAAAATATTTAATGAACAGACGTAGGCTCGTTCACGATTTTATTGCCAATTATATACACCTTCTTAATTTATCGCTATTTACATTAGCGAATTTTGAAAATTGTATCAAAATCCGTTGGGACAGCTGACAGTGACTATAATATGTATAGGTATATAAATATCCAGATAGATATCCAATATCCGTATAGATAATCCATTACTTAATGATCTGACTCTCCTATCTGTTCGATCGAATAACATCAAAATTAAAGGGTCTAATATCTGTGACAAAAAGCATTTGAACGAATGTAAGGGCAAATGGATTAATGATTGTTAAACAAGTGTTCAATCAGTGTGTGGTGAGACAGGCGTAGGGCAAGGTTCCTCTAAATGCCGTTGTTGGAGCGCAAAACAATTGGACACTAATGATCCCCGTGAGCTAATGGCTTTTCCCAAACTATGCATGTAATGGGGAAGAAAATTGAGTCACAACACTGATTTGCACGAAGGGGCGGTTCAGGTAACTCTTGTTTGTAAAAGTATTTCCCCATTTGAAAAAAAAAATCTTGTTTACTGTTATTGTAGTGTTGTTTTAAAATAACATGATGTATTCGACCTGAATAATTGACAGTTTCAACATTCGAACATTTCTGAAGAATCGACAAAACCGCTGACAGACAAGAGTTGTGCAATCTTTTTTTTATGTTAAACTCGACAGACAGGCTGACCTGATGGTAGGTCGTCGACCGTAGTCTATAACACAAGTAATCCCACTGCTGGAGCAAGTGCGTTGCTGGGGCAAGTGCGTTGCTGGAACAAGTGCGTTGCTGGAGCAAGTGTGTTGCTGGAGTAAGGAATTTGGAAATTGGTCTTCTGGAAGGAGGTGCTGGTAACTGCCGCCAGACTGGCTGCATTAGCGTGCCCTGCCACTACTTTCCAAACCCAGACCAGAGTCAAATTTGAAAAGTTTATTTCCAAGCTAACCTGAGAAGGCAAGCACCCTAACCACTCATCCAATGGGCTCGTCTAAATCTAAAACACTTATATAATAATAAGTGTAATAAAAGTTAAACGATTATTGTTATCAAATTTTATCATTTTTATTTATTTTAGTCCAGTAACATTTACAGCCCTTACGTCAAATTTGGTAGTTCTGAGATTTTGCTATATATGTATATGTATAACGGATATAGCGTATATATAGGATAAATAACGAGACTTGGCATATATTTTAGAATTAGAAAAAAAAATATAGGCCGTTTCCTGACAGGAAGAGTCCAATATTTTTTAATTTCTTAAACAATTTGAACAACTGGCTGAAATGTAATGGTGTATTTTCGTAATCAGCTCATGGAGCTCTTTTATTTGATACCCCACTCAATAGGTTTCTGAAGAAAGAAAAAAATCATAAAAAAATTTATGACATCATAACTGGAAAATTTACCAGGTGACGGATATCCACCCAAGTCTACTTATTAAACTTTCCTGAAAAAAATCTTCATACGCGATCTTCCCTATAGGCCGCCTATAACCAGATCCAGGACTTATAAAATAACGCTCTGTTTCTATTTGTACAACGATAAGTTAAAAAAGGGATTATGCATAAAAATTTTGCATGCATAAAATGTAGAAGTTGTACATTACCTACATTAGATTACATTTGTCTGGGCCCAACTTCATATTCACAACTTTTGTAGCTGAATATTACTTACTTAAACTGGCTAGTCCTTCTACAGCAATTATATATGATGAAATTCACCCTAAGATTTCTTGCAAGTTGAAGTGATATATATAAAAAATCATTATAAAAAATATATACCACTGAATCAGCATAAAAATCACACCTAAGCGCCAGTTTATAATTCTGTTACAAATTACAAGTTCTGATGCGTATGCGTTTTCAGAATTACAATAAAAACATTTGATTGCAAAATTCTGAACACTGCTATGTAGGTTGTGCAATTGTGCCTCGGGGTTATTCACCTCTGTAAACACGAGTTTATTGGCAATATATATTTCTTGGAAAAAAAACGACATTTGACTTACTTATAGTACATTAACATTGTTAAAAACTTACAAATTGGGTTAAAAATAAAATAAAAAAATATAAAGCCAAAAATAAAGAATTTCTCTGAAAGGATGATGGGTACTTTTGTATGAAACGTGGTCTGGGAACCAATGTAAAGGGTTATCTGAACAAAAGGGGTACCTAAAAAAAACAATGCGTTTTTAATGAAATAAATATGCAGGGTTTATTTAAATTTTTATTTAATAGGCTGTTTAAAAGGAAAAATAAACTAGGAAATAGACTGAAATGAGGTTTCATTGAAGGTACCTTTTTTCAGGATATTGGAAAATCATAATGTTGTCTATATTATAATTTACATTGAGAAATGCGCATTGTACTTTTAGTTTGGTCGTAAGCTAAAAGTGTACATATTATTAAAACTTTTTTTATGTAAAGGTAATTAGACAGGCTGACGTTCCATTTGACGCTTAATATGTAATATCATGGCCGGCAGCGTACTTGTAGCACCAGCGTTGCTTGTGTTATAGGCGTTAATAACAACCTAACCTAACATCAAGTGAATCGTCAGCGTCTGTCGAGTTTAACATAAAAAGACAAAAATAAAGATAGCTTAAGTAACAATAAACAAATTTTTACATTAAACATGCACGGTTACCCTACCTTCATGTAAAGGACATGCAAGTATTTAAAACTAATGTTATTAATAAAACGTAATGCGAAAAGGTGTTAATAGGATATTACGGTTTATAGATAGCGTGAAACATTGCGGGCTCTATTCATACTTATAAACCTATTTCCCTACCTTTATTTCATCATGTTACGTAGTTCAGTCAGGTACGTGTGTTGTCAGTAGGTGTTGAGCCGGCAGTTAATCCAATCACATAATTGGACTTGCAGTATAATTCATTGCCCGGGTAATGACTTTATAGTCGCTCGAATGGCTTCTGAATTACACTTATAATTTACATCTAATTGTATTTTCAGGATTTCTAGACATTTTAAGTAAGTAATAGTCTTCCTTCTAAGGTGTTTTCATCTAGAAATATGGGCTTCTTCAAGCGAGTAGTAAACTTTTTTTTACAAGAGGAATCTATCATGGATACCGACCAGCCCAGGCCGGTGTCCCCAGGGACAGTCCCCGGTGGGTTTACCCCGAGATAGTAGTGGGGTAGACCTACCGACTAAACCTCTTGGCGTCCGCTGTAGGGGAAGTTGCTAGGTTCGACGAACACTCTTCCGCAACTCCGCCGCGGGGGTCCGAAGCAAGTAGTAAACCTGGTGAAGAAGTCCCACATACCCCACCGATCCCCCCATAGTCGGTGGGGATCTGGTTCGCAGATTTTCCCACGGAAAAAAAAGGGTCGGCAATGCACTTGTACTTCCCCCTTGGTAGAGCACTTGTGTACTTAGGCGATGGTAGCCACCTACCATCAGGTGGACCGTCAGCCTGCCGCCACCCATAATAATATATAAAAAGTATATATTAAAGTTAAATTACGGATTAATTAAATGTTAAATGGAAACAGCGTTAAACTAGGAAGGGTTTTAACTTAATTATCAGAAAAACAATTGCACCCGTTCTTAGCAGTTAGCGGGTTGCTATATAGTTATGTATTTTAGAATACATACAATCTCGTAGCTATGAACAAATAGGTATGTAGGAAGTTTAATCCCCTCTCCTTTTAATACCATGCAAATATAATAATTTGTCTATGTTTTACAGTTAAATTAGATAAATTAAAGAAATTAACGTGGCGATGTCAATCAGTGCCAGTTGACATTGAGTGAGGAACTTTTAGGGGTTTTCGAACTCGTTTGTGCTCTGCGTAGGGATGGCCGACAACCGCCGGCGGGCAGGCGACACCGTCTGACAGTGATGCCTCATTACTGATATACAAGGAAATCGTACAGGGATCTTGTCTCTATATTATACTAGTCCCTACAGATATTCTAAACTAGCTGAACCCGCTTCGCTGCGGCGTACGCGTAATATGTAAAAGTAGCCTAAGGTATATTTATCATTCGCTTATTATTCTGCAGTTAAAGTGCCATTTTAACTGTAGGGAAATTCCAGTGCACACGTGTATAGAGGCTCTCCTGGTCTCTTTGCCTCCCATCGTGCATGCATAGCATGACCTCGACTCGCCTGAGAACTTAATTCTTGACCAATCATCCAAAGTCAAACTCACGTTTCCTCTGGCGTAACTCAGCTTGAATTTTAACGCTGCCTTTCGAGTTTTGGACCCATTGAAGATTTAAATGGCTTTAGTTTATTCAAATATTAAGGTTTGATGTATTATACCAACTTGGCATTGTTACAGTATTATCATTAATAAGAATAATTTGAAGTCGCTTTCGGCGTCTGTCTTTATGGCAGCTAACTCCTCCTAAACCATGTAACGGATTTTGAAGCGGTTTTCACCATTATTTAGATAAATAATTTTTTTTTTTTTCACTGAATATATACAATAAAATCTAATTAAGATTTTTCCTAGTATAATTAAAAAATATATAATTAAGCAAATACACTTATTGAAATTATGCTACACATTAAGTTTATTGCCTAAATTATATACAATAGTAAGTACAATAAACTCGTCCGCCAACAATGTCACCGATCCATTACGAAATTATCTTAGAAATCAGCGTAATAAATATAAATACACATCTTTATTGATACAGCGATATCGGAGACAATATTTATTCTCCGCTGTCCCCTTGCCCCCGTCGAACGGAAACTTATAGTTTTCTTGAGGCGCCCGGCGAATAAAATACTGCTGGCCGGAACATAAATCAGAGGATGCCGCATCCGCAGCCGGCGAGGAGCCTCGCCTGCCGCAGCCCGCCTGCCACTTCGGCCACACGCGCCGCACCTCTGACGCTCCGATACATTTTAATAACACGACTCAGTTCGCCGTAAATGGTCACTGACAGATTTTATTTCAGCTCATATATTATGTTATATCTAGTCGTGCACGTGGGCTTCTTACCAACATCCCCCTAACGTTTTAGTACAGTAAGCGTATTTTATACCTATGTTGTTTTTTATTCTCTAAAAAAATGGGAGATTCGCCAACCCTATTGTTATGTTACAACTGTGTATTGTATTAATTACTCGAACGACAATTTTAATCTACAATGATCAAATGTAAGTTTGATGTCATAAGACAAGATTCACAATTTCTCTTTCTCACAAACAAATCTGTAGCTCCTGTTTACTAAACTTACTGCAAGATAACAATAAAATTTTTGAAAAAATATTAGGATATGAATTAGCCCGAAAATCAGCTATATAATATGTAAGTAATACTTATGTAGCTTTTGATTTATGTAGACATTTTCTTTTTTTCATTTTTAGTCGTTTCTAATTTAGCGGTAAATATTCCATTTATATAAAAACCTTTAAGTGATCTCCGCGAAAATACAGTCCTATAAATAATATCGAGATTCAATTTGACCTTGTCTGTTCCGGAAATTGGTCATACGTGAAGTGTGAAGTTTCGCAGAAGTAGAAAATGGAGACTGAATGAATGTGTAGAGATATGTATCGTGGCGTCGTCGCCGGCGCTGCTTAGGCGGTGGTTTTATGGGCAGTTTTACGGCGGTTGATGTCGCCAACCATAATAGTGACCGGAGGGTGTCGCGGGGACAAGCCGCAGCTGTTTTTTACACTTTTTCGTACTAGGTGTGCCGCAAAACTGAGAAAGCAAAAGAGATGTTTGCTGCTTTTAATCAATCTTTATAGTATTTTAAAAAAAAGTCGCCAACAAACATGGTCCTCTGAGCTTCAATTCAGCCACATCCGGCTATTTTGATATAATCTTAGATGTCTATACTAATATTATAAAGAGAGAAGATTTGTATGTTTGTAATGAATAAACTCAAAAACTACTGGACCGATTTTGAAAATTCTTTTAGCTATAGAAAGCTACATTCTACATTATCAAGCGAGTAATGTAAAGTTACGCAGGCGAAGTTGCGTGCAACAGCTTATATGTATTATATATCAAAGTCATACTCCATTGACGATTTCTCTGATATATTTTTTGTATAAAAATACACTTTTTATTATTTATTTTATTTCACGTAAATACTTTGTATTTTTTCATGATTTTTACATGTAAATACATTATTATTTATTTATTTATAATATTAATTGTTATTTATAATTCAAATTTTTTACAATATTTCTACGGTCAATTCGTCAACCAAGACTAAGTACTTGGTAAGTATTTTTATTAAGGTCACTTTGGTGGCAAATGGCCTCACGTGTTTACGCTCTAAGAACACCACCAATGTCAAAACTCATTTCTCTTATCTGTTATCATTTTTCCTATCAAGGTCATCATCGCAAAAATCAACCTCTGTTGCGTTGTTTGTATCAATGGGCGACTGTAGCCGAGTAGACTGTCAGTCTGTCTGACGACCTTATACATAAAAAAAGTACTGACATAATATACTGTAATATTCTTGTCGCTTATTTCAGGACTATTATTTATGATACTCTCCAGTATTGAGAAGGTCAAAACCTCCTGACAACAACCTTCATTAATGGTTGTCTACATTAATGTCAGACTGTCTGCCGACTATTATGTAAAAAGTATTCAATTATCAGTAATCAATTTAAATTCACATTCGCATAACACTACTTATCTAATGTTAAGAATATTGATTTATTTCACTAAAAATATTGTACATCTAAGTAGATTCAATGCCACTTCTGTGCCTGACCACAGGCCATTACAATAAAAATATTAAAAACCGCATAAGTAAGAGTCGGAGGTCGTCGGCAGTTCGGTGCAAATGTCGCCCCGGACACTTACATTATTCCTGGCAGCCCCTTGCTGCCCTTAGCCCAGCCGCGTGGCTTCGCCCCCGCAACTATTATCTCAATACTTTAGATATCTACTCGGACATTTGCCGACTCCAAATCACCGGCTATTGCTCAGATCCGATTAGTCATGATTGTATTTTTGTTGTATCCTCTATAAAATATAATCCCCTTCATACAACCTTTCAGTGATCATACGGTTGAATGTCATCTTCGTTTTTTAAAACTAGTTTCAAAAGGATTGAGCGAAATTACAAACGGCCAAGAAATGGACTCGAGTGTCTTTGATGGATTTCAACGAAATTTAATTAGATGGGAAACTTGAAAATCAATCTGTGAGATTATTTTACTTGAACGATTCCAAATGGAGATTAATTCATACTTGTAAGTCGAGTTTAATCTGTTCGAAATGTTTTGATAATATTATTTCGAATGTTATTTATGTGTAACAGGACAGGTAGCATTTATCGGAGTGCAACAGGAAACTCGTGCAAAATGCTTACTTGAGAAATGTTACTCGACACCGACACCGTCTTCAAGTTGAAACGATAACAATGCGATTCGCGGTATTATATTTTTTTACAATGTTGCAATATTAGGTACCTTACTTAATACAATTACTTTAATAATATTGAAATGCTTTCATAGCGTTTGTTTTATGCGAGTATATTAACTTTTATTATTACATTTATACGGTCGTAATTTTATTACATTTTATAATTGTAAATGATAAAGTAAGTAACTCTGTAAAATTTTTATAGCTAAAGAAAGCTACTGAACAGATTGGGATGGATTTTGGTATTGAGATAGTTTCAATCTTAATCTTAGACTTTTTTCCAAGGTCAGTAGATAGGCTGACCGCCCACTTGATGGTAGGCTACTGTCGACTGTAACAAAAGCAACGCCACTGCTGGGAGCAAGTGCGTTGCTGGAGCAAGGGATAGGGAAATGAGCTCTGGCATCCCTTACTCGCTTACAGAAAGACAACAGCACACATGCTATTAATTCGATGCTATTAATTATAATGACCGCGGCTGCCCAATTTATTAATCTTTGCATTAAAAAAAAATAAAAATTTATAAACATCTTTTACGGTAGCTTCAAATCCAAAATTTCCTGTAAGAATTACTGCAATGAAATATATCTATCTATCCTACTATAAATTTACGAACGACAATCGATGGTGCGATTGAAATGTATGGGGAAAGCACGTTCCGCTCGATTGTATTCAGGGAATAAATCGATTGGGGAATAGCCGTTCTGCACCATTATGTTAAGGAAAAAGTTTTAAAATAATATAATATTAAAATCAAAATTGAAAATGTGAAACATCATTAGGTATGTGTAGGTGGAGTATGCCAATCAAAAGAAAAGTTATAGAACCATCCATAACTGTCACATTATAAAATAACGTTGCTGTTCACCTATAATTCACAAATGCTTTAACATTAACAGTTAAACGAAAATAATCTCTTAGCAATTTTTTATTCCCATGTTCCGACTGTACAAGATTTCCAATCAATCAAACTATAGCCGCGTCTAAAATGGTATTAGCATCATATGGAGAGCAGTTTCTCAGAGCGTCTCTTCTTATAGATCATGCTCGGTTGAGTCCTGATCCTATCATAACGCAAGCTTTTAAAATACGGCAATGTTCCTCGCATCTTCCTTACGACTGTCGACCTTAAGTTTGCCCACTTTAGAATCAAATTTGAAACTCATATAAAGTCAATGAAACCATATCAAGTAAAACGCTCGATATCTACAGATATTTACGTTAATAGCGTTCAGGGAAGAAGTAGAGTAGGTACGTGAAGTCGATCGTCGACTATGAAAATCTAAGACTCTACTTGTTCGGCTCAAGTTCCAATAAATGATTGCTATTTGAATTTAAAAACTTAGTTTTTATAGTCATAGTTAAAAACATGTTTATATTTTACGTTTATGTAAGTGCACAAATGTTAATTAATAAATATTTTTTTAAATTTCTATATACACATATTAAAGTCGCTGCCTGTTTCTGTCTATTTCTCGTAAACGTAAATAAGCGTAACTCTTTGTATTTCTATATTAATTAGTAAGAGAGAAAGTAAAAATATTCCTCACAGAAAATACAAAATACAATACAAGAAAATTACAAATATAAACCATATCAAGTAACACATAACGTACGAGTAGGTACATACAAACAATTATTATTGTTAAAAAATGGTAAGTACCCCGGATTAGTTTGAAGTTGCGGTACGATAGTAACTATTACCTATTTAATCTGTGGTTGCGGTACAGGCCACAACACTGATATTCCACCAAAGCCCAGAGATCTTGTCGCAAGAGAACACAACGCAGCAGTTAAAACATTATTTTAAGTTGACTATTGAATTTAAAATGAGTTATTGGCCACTGACATGCGTATTAATAAGTAGACCGGCCGCCCCCATAAATTGCCACCTCATTCACGATGATCCCAAACTTAGATGTTCTTTCGAATCGCGACTTTGTCCGTGCTCCTTTTTCTTAGGTGTTAAAACAATTATTCAATCTTTATTGTTCATTTATTTGTTTAGTCATTGAATTGATTATTTATTTTATATAATATAAAATAAATAATCAACTCGAGAACAGTACTTTTTTCTGTGTGAATGATAGACCTTTCTCTATCTTTCTATTTGTCTCTGATAACCAGAACATGTATGCAAAATTTCATGATGATCGGTTCAGTGCCTAATTATGGCATGAAAGGGTAACCAGCAAACTTACTTTGTACTGTCTGCATCCTAAATGCCAAATTAATAATGATGATCACTGGTCTTTTCGAAAAACCATAAAAAGCTAAAGCTGTAACTTATTATTTATTTTTCCCAAGAAATATAACATGATTGGAAGCTTGCCGCAAGATGATCAGTGACATTGAAATGCACTATCTCTCAATTTTCCCGAGATAATTTTACGATACAGTAATCTCATTTTTTATGGTGTTGATAATCTATTTACCTTGCGAAATTTTATTGTTTAATTCGCTTAAACAAGCTCCATTAGAAGGAAATGGCAAAATCCTTGAAACGTATAAACGCACCCTCAGGTTTTGTTGAACGGTAATCCCTTTAGCGAGGGAAAAACTTCAAAAGTTAGTGCGGGCCTCGCGGGGTGGTGAATTTTTGATCTCTATTAAATTGTTTCAAATGGTTTAACTTGTCGCGGCTCAAATCAGTGTGAGGGCGGAGGCGGGGGCTGCACAACCCGATGTTGTTTAACGCTCTCTGCACAGCATACTGATGCTGACTCCGTTACGTTACGTTATGTTGTGTAGTCGTTTATGAGCAAGCATCTCTCACGCCTCACTCTTTTTGCCTCGAGTGGCATTATTTATACTCATAAAATCGGTTGTCCCGACTGACTATTAACGAATAGTCAAAACTAACTAAGTTTAGAAATAGAAATAGAATAGTCAAACGCAGGTTTGCTTTTATAATTTACTAGCTGTTGTACGCGATTTCGCCTGCGTAACTTTATAAAATATAGCATATGTTACTCGCTGACAATGTAGCTTCCTATAGGTGAAAACTTTTCAAAATCGGCCCAGTTGTTTTCGAGCTTACTCATTACAAACATACAAAAATACAAATATTCTCGCTTTGTAATATTAGTATAGATAAATTAGTAAGTTTTATTAAATTTATATTTTTGATTATTTATTAGGTTTATTGGATTATTATTAATTTAATATTAAAGTTTTAATTACCTCAATTTTATAACATAAGCATCCGCTAAGAAAAGACTTTTTAAAATCTCATCTCCGTGATATGCTGGGGTGTGGCTCGCTAGTATTTTATAAAACTCTTAAGTAGCTAAAAGAATGTTGAAACAAAACTACAAAATAAAAAAAGTTAGGAACGAGGAAATTTTAAATATTTCTTTTCAGATTTTCTTTGTTGTAAATTATTTTTCAGCTTAATACGAAGACTGTATTTTAGTGGGTTAATTAATAATGTAATGTGCGAGTTATTGCGCAACCATAAATCGTAGATAGTTTCACAAGGTGGAGGAGGGTTGGGTGCATCACGGCAAAACTGATTTATTCACTGACGATATTTTATAGCGCCGTTTGTTCCGGCCGTTATTGTATTAGGGCGACACTACGTCACTCCGCCCTCGCCTTGCTCACTACTATCATTGGCATTTTTTAACGACACAGATCTATGAATGTATGTGAACAAATGGTTTTACCGTGATATTTTACAATAAAAATCTATTCCTTAAATATAACTTTTCCTTAGATTTTTCCACTACCGACACCAAAAACCGGCTAAATGAATTTTCCTGAGCTTGGTGCACAGAGTTGTGGTCAAGTGGACAGCAATTGCATGTTTTTTTTTTGATGATTTTTTATATTTACTTATCTTTTTTATACATTTTTTTATACTTTGATTCTGTTATTATATATAGCTGAGGTTTATTAAATTTGTGTTCTTTTATGTAAAGAATGAAGATATTTTTTTCATGTATAAATTTCCATAAAAAATAATATAAAATTAATTTTTTTTTATTTAAAAATAACAGTGAAATATTCAATGCCTGACAAATATATATGAGCAAGAAAGACTAAATAAATATTGTAACACCTTAGAAAAAACGGGTCCTAAGAAGACGAAGTCGCCGGCAAGTCTTTTATTCCACGTTCTACTAACGGTTAGAAGAATTGAGTTAAGTTTGACATTAATATTAGGTAATGTCAAATCTAATTCTTTGATACACCTCTCTTTATAATTATTGTATTTTTCAAATAAATAAAATAAATCTTTACACTATCAGTCACTCGCGCAACCCCACCGGATTCCGCAAGTGTATTATAATAACATCCAATTAATAAACTCCATAGCCGACGCTCAATAAAAAGTAATATTTCCGACTGTCCCCTATTTTAAAAATTGCGTGAAATTAAATTTGGAATATACTTTTTATCCCTAAGGAGTTTGACAAATAGGCGGGAGCGTCGGCGGTGGCAGCGAGCGGCCCGATTTAGTCACAGTGTAATTGGTTTTTTAATGCGGTACTCGCGAACTACCACCTTCCGCTTTATCAAGTGAATACATTATCAAATCGTTAGGTCGCGGTCGACCCGACGACCCCAATGCTATGAATAAGAATCAAATGCGTCGCTCGTACAACGCTACGTTCAGAGGGTTGCAAATTACTGATTTCACTCGACGACCCCGCGTTTTAACGGTTAATAAATACAAATTAAATTGTGTAAAGCATTACTTCAATTTTATTTAATACTAGCTGGTGCCCGCGACTTCATCCGCGATGAAAAATGAAGAATATAACACCTCAGAAAATTCATCTGACATTATTATCGCTGTGACGACGGTGGTGCTACATGTGCTACGGCTACATCGGCGCCCCATTTTTTATATTTTTAAACAGTATTATCCTGGGAAAATTCAGGATATTAATCCTGAATTTGGCACACAGATAGTTTATTACTTGGATTACCAAGTAACAAACTATCTGTGTGCCAAATTTCATCCAAATCCGTTTAAATGTTATTGAAAGAAGAAGCTGTGAGTTTTTTTGGGAAAGTTTAGTTAAAATATTGAATGATATAGACAGGGGTTCGACAGTAACCTCCTGATAGCGCATATGAAGGGTGTAGTAAATTTGACAAGCGCAGATATTCAGAACAATCGCGTTTCCGTCTCTTATTCGTGTCATGAATTGTCTGCGTTTTGCCACGTTTCCGTTGTCGAAACGTGAAACTTTATCGTTACTATTTAATTAAGGATTTATGAATGCGTTAATGTCTAGTGATATAAGTTAATAAATAACTAGGAATCATAGAATAAGATAAGTTAAAAAATTTATTATTAATTTTTTTGAAATATTTTTATATGTGTAATCTTGTAAAAGCTTTATTGATTGTTTATTAATATAAGACTTCAATTATAACTGAGATTCAAATGAAGCTCACACCGTTGCACTCATAGTATTCTCTAGATCTCTGTGTGTAACAGCGGGCAGACTGGCTGCAAAAATTACTAGGAAACGCAGTGTTGCCCTGCTATGCAAAAGTTCATTTTTAAAGTATTCCAGTCCTGCCGGAAATCAAATTGAGACAGAGCATTAAGGCAAGAACACTAACCACTCATCCTATCGGCTTGTCGAAAATAAATAAATAAAATACGTCAAATATAATGTACAATGGAGACGTTAGCGGCGCGTTTCTAGAAGCAGATCACGTCTCGCGTTACGTCCGATCCTCTGTCTCCCAGTTCCGTGCCTACTGCCTACCACACAGTATTGATAGCGAGCCGATTGGCCGCCAGCATATCATCGACAATCGTAAACTGTAGTGTCGGTTTTATGAAACCAATAAACCAGTTATATTACGACAACAGCTATCACAATTTCATCGTGTACTCCGCGACCCTTTATTTTACTCGTTTAGTTGAGGAACAAGTAAAAAGCGTGACGGAACTATTATCCTTGACATAAAGTCACCTAATGTAGTTAGTGCAGGAAGGAAATGTACCTACGCGTTGAATCGTGCGCTTGTCTCCGTGGTTAAGTGGCCCATTCGCGTGCAAACGAGCGCGCACTTTAAAAATAATAAAACCCCTTCAGCCCGGTGTGCGCACCCACAATCAACCCTTAAGGATGGATTTTAAAATTGATAACACTTAAAACATCACGGGCTTCACAGCTCAGTCGTTCACTTAAATTTAAATACCGAATTTATGTAAAGGATTTCATTAAAAATTCAGATCATTATTATAAAAAATAATTTTATTATAATAATCGCATTACAAAGTTATAAGTCGAGTGTACATTTTAATTTCAAAATAAAAAGTTAATAAAAAAATATGAATTACAACGTGACCTTTTCTAAAACAATCACAATTAATATATGACTTAATCTATACTTCTAAAATCGTTGGTCCTGACTGACTATCAGTGGACACTGGACAGCCGACTACTAAGCCCAGAAAGCTTATACTTATTTGAAACATTTTAACATACAAAATTTTATAACATTAT
This sequence comes from Synanthedon tipuliformis, assembly GCA_947623395.1. NCBI lineage: Eukaryota > Metazoa > Arthropoda > Insecta > Lepidoptera > Sesiidae > Synanthedon > Synanthedon tipuliformis. The sequence continues at coordinate 5,936,939 of OX392408.1, read as the reverse complement.
TTTATAACGTAAGCATTCACTAAGGATTTTAAAAAAATTCAACTCCATGCGAAGCCAAGGGCGAGTCTAGTATTGAGTATTGACTATTATATGTATATGTATTAAAACTCATAAATATAGGCATATTCCAAATATATGCTAGTAATACTTGCTATTGAAAAGTTGTAAAACATATTCTATAATAGACAAAAATTTGTAAATTTCATTTCGCGTTATTTCTATAAAACAATACTGTTTTTAAGAAAGGCTACCCTACAGTATCATTTAGATGACCCGAATATATGCAGGGTGCGTACAACGTCCCGTGTCTGTGATTGCATTAGATACCAGCATGGGGCGCCAACTGTGTGCACAACTCATAGGCTGACCACTGGTAAAAACCATGGTAAACATGACCTAACTAACCGTTTATAATAACATTTTTCTTTTAACTCCGTTTACATACATACCTTACATACATACTTAGTATAAATTTAAGTCACTTTTCCCATCTGTTCATTATTGCTAAACTCAGAAACGGATTATATATGTAGAATAAGATATTTTTTTACGGAAGGTTTAAATACATAATATATAATAAAATCTACGAGTAATTATGTTTTTATGTAAATAGAAAAAAAAAAAACATTTTTTTTGCAATCAAGTCACCGAAAGTGTCCGAACTGAAACTGTCTGTTTGTTCGCTTGAAATGAATTTTGATACAATTTTCACTAATGACAAGAGGGATATATGAGTAAAGGGTTTTTGTGGGTATGTAAGAAATTGCATCCCGGGTGAAGCCTGGAGCGGATCGTTAGTCAATTACACATATAAATCTTGTACGTTCTACAAAAACAAATACATTGAATTTAACTGAAATAAAAAGTGTTTGAAAAGAACCCGTATTCCCTTTTTGCTCCTTTCTCCGTGTGATCCGGCACCTCTGTGTAGTTAGCGCGGGGCACACGAGGAAAAATGAAATATAGAGGCAATCCAAATAGATTGTTATCTACCCACGTGTTTACCGGCGGTAGAGCGGCACGTTCGCGCTAACAAGAGTAACAAGGTCCCTACCTCTCTACTAAAACACGAGTTCTATAGTGCCGCACGTCCTTTCACACCTCGAACGATGCAACGTATATTGACAACGATGGTTATGACAGGTGTGGACACAAAAAAATCCTCTTCTAATGATCGCAATAAAAACAAGCAATGTTGTGTTCACGTTTAGACAACTTTTAGGGCGTTTATTCAAAATTAATTTTTGTAACCATTTTAGCAACAATAATAATAAATAGAAAATAAAAAAATTAAATTAATATCAAAATATGAACATTCTAACAGTGACTGCGAGTTTTTTTTTTCATACGGAAAAAACTAAAATATCTTTTTTGACTTTTTAATCCTAACAAACGCTAACATAAAAAAATTAAACTTAGACCAATGGAATAAATCTTTAAAAACCAAAAGATAATACAAAAAAAATAATGCATTAGATTGGATGAATTATATTTACTTAAGGTTAGAGAATAAGAGGATTACCCACTTCCTTGTTTATAGTACATATACCTACATATTGATGTAAGTGTAGAGGAGCCATAAAATTTATATCCGATATTTCCGCAGTATTAATTCGTTACCCGTAGCTAAAACTATAAACGACGGTTAATCCAATGTATCATAGTGGGTCGGTCATTGATTCGCTGATATCGGATGGTCGTTCGTGACTTATTGCGGGTCCCCTTGCTTCTTGCGCCCATTAGCTTCGAATCCACCCAAAGTCCACCGCAAACTGGTCACAAAGACATCCACCTTAACACAGCTCATCACTCTCTGCTGGCTCTCTATTCGTCACGAAACTAATTGAGTGTAGACGCCATACAATTTCGGTAACAGAAATCACTTTGTCATTAAATCGACATAATATTTCTACTCATTTTAAACAAATTGCATTTCTAAAATTTAATATCGCCATTATCAAACCCAAATATGCCTTTTGTAAAAAGTATACTTTTGAGATATTGATAAAAAAGTTTTCCTGAAAATTTTTATATAATTAAAGGTTTATTTAAAAAAAAAATATTTTATTTCAAAGTTAGATTTACGTAAACTTAGTTGTCTTTTAAACATGAAAATTTAATAGTTTATTTATTTATCTCAAAAAACCTAAACATTTTGGTTTTTCAACGACGATATATATCACATTCAATAGTAATGGTTTCATTGTTTTCCAGCTGTACGGTGAGACAAAGCGAGATAAGAGAATTACAAATGACAATTAGCATAATCCTCGGCGCGAGCGCAACACTGATAGCGTTAAGATGCTTACGTAAATTAGTTAATACTCTTCCTACGAAATGCTACGCCGCGTAGCTCCAACCAGCCACAGATCACTTTATGCGTAAACATTTTACTACTTCACCCAAATTGGTACTTTTATTAATTCACCCATCTGTCTACATTTATTATTATTATAAAGTCTTTAATTAATGAGGTCTTTTTGAGGAATTTATTGTTTTTTTATTATATTTTATATTATACAAAATTTATAATTAAGACTCAAATTAAAGTTAATTGATTTTATAAATAATAAATCTTGATTTCAGAATTTCTGTCAGTAGCGTGCTAATAAAAAATAAATTAAAACATTTTTAGCGTAGGTGTATCTTATCTTATAGCATTTTGCATAATGTGGTGTAGCATTATTTACCATGCGAAGTTTTGAATACTACCTGTTGTCTTCGACTTTATGTATGTTTGTGGTCATGAAATATTCGCCATTAATTAAGAATTAATTATTAATTTTAATTATAAACTTATAACTATAACTAATTAATTATTAAATATAAACTTTAAATTAAAATACAAGTAAAATATTTTGTAACACTAATAAGTGCATTACGATAATTATTCATAAACTACACTTTTCTTCAGATTTATTTAATTAATAATGGTAAAATACTTAAAAAGTTGTTCAAAATAAAATATTACGAAATTTTGCAATTTATTAATTAATATTGCTTAAAATCTGTTCAGTAGTTTCGGAGCGCACGTATCTAAGTGGTACAAACAATTGTTACGAGTTTATAATATTAGCGTGGATACAGATAATCGTGGATTATGGCAAATTACATCAAGTCTTTGTGTAGCTTCAACGGAGGGTTGTAAGATTTTTTTTTGGTAGGCGTGAGCAACGGGCAGTAGTCAAGATTGGATTAGGTTCATTTCGAGCTGACGAGTCCCGCGGGACGTACCGGCTACGGCGGGCGGGCGGCGGCCCACGGCGACATCGCTAATAACACCTCTCTCGCCAATACCAAACAAAATGTCGTAATCTCAAATGCTACAAAAGACGAGCATCGTAAAAATGTAAGTACATGTTATATCCTTATCTTTAATCTAAACATTTTATTGTATTGGTATTATTAAAAAAAATTGCAGTTGTATTTGACTGATATAGTAAGTCATGATCTTACTTATATGGAACTCTTACATTTATAGAACTCAGTTACAATAAAAATTATCCCTCAGAAAAATCTTTATCAATTTTCACGGTAATTATTCAAAAGGTGACGAATTTTTTCAATATCTTGTATACAAAAAAACTTTCCTTTCAAAACTCTTGTTCTCGTTTAAAGTATGTAAAAATTACACATAATCTTTGGAAAGCCATTATTATTATATATAAAAAAATGATTTTTTTAATCTAAACATATTTTGATATACTTACTTACCTAAGAGTTGAACGCTAACTCTAAAACTAATAATCGCATTTTTAAAATTGTTTTTACATAAGTTACATATCATCACATAAGTTATTTTATAATCATGCTATGACCCAAAGAAAACGAAGCGGGTGAAACCGCGGGACACAACCAGTATAATATGTGTGTTGTTAAAGGGACGCGTGATGTTTCTTAATTCGCTACCGTTTAACGTTAGTGATACTATTTAAAGAAATTATTAGGTGCAATTACGGAGCTTGTTGTGCGTGATTGGAATGCGCGCTGGGGGCGTCTAGCGAGGGTCCGGCGACAAATTCTTACAAATTAATACATCCATCCCGAGATCCGCGACCGACCGTTCGCAATACGTGTGGAATACCATATTACTCTTTTCTTAACGCAATTTATGAGACACACTAGTACTGACGTGGAGCACTTTCGAGCACGTTCAAGTGGGGACATCAATGTTTTATTTTTATGTAAAAGGCGACAGACAGGCTGATAATCCACTTGCTGGTACACTTGATTTAGGAAGGGATAGGCAAATGGATTCTGGCTACCTTTATTCACTTACACAGCACACGAGATGTTATTTCAAGGTAGCCTTCTGTAAGGGACTGCACTGCAAAACGTAGTGTGATCTGCCACTACTTAAATATATACTATATTAATATACTTAAGTATATATTCTTCTACGATGTATAGGAGAAGCATAATAGTAAAATGATAAAGTAGAGTTTCGTGCTAGAGATTTAATATTTAGGACAATTGAGTTGAAGTGTGTTGCAGACAATGGCGCAACGCAGCGGTGAATTCCATTTCTAATCTTCGCGAATAATCTGCGTCGTCAGCGTAGCCGTGCAATATGCGCCCGCCCGCACAGCCGCCGCGTCGCTCCTTGTTTCGAGAGCAATCGAGGCGCCAATAAAAAAGACGACCGTCCCCGAACTTCGGGCACCGACTTATTTACAGAACACCCTGCCATCGCTATTTATTTTATTGACTGCCATTTGCTCTGACTTTTATCGCCACCTAGTTTTCGGATAAAAACAACGGCAGGTAAAGATGATCCAGGGACGGCTGAACGAAAACCGAAAAGTGGATAGCGTGGGTCATTAATTCGAACTTATTTATATATAAACCAACGACTCGCTTCCGGCTTAAGCTGGGATGCAATTTTTTATACACACAAACCTTTCTCGTTTATCCCTCTTTCCATGAGTGAAAAATGTATAAAAATCCTTTGGGTGGTTTATAAATAGACAGTCGCGGTCAGTTTCAGCGACGTGGGTGCAAGATATAGTTTTTTCCTACTCAAATAAAAATTTAATTAGGTTTAATTTTGTCGACAATGCAGTTGGCATATGTATTTTATAACAAAAATGGCGATCCACCAATCATGGTCTCTTCAACCATGCAGTTAGACAAATCCGTTTGTATTGGATTTGTCTAACTGCATAGTTAGACCCGTTTACAGAAGATTCTGGCGAACATATTATTTTTATTTTACTTAATTGCCTCCGATTTTCCACAATATGTTTCGACGTGTCAGTTTACTCTGTTTAATTAGCAATTTGACTGTTGATGTAGTTGTGGACATATTGCTGTAGGTTTGCTTGGATTTCTTAAGACTGCTTTTAAAAACTCTGAGTTCCGGCAAATGCTATTTTTAGATGTCCTAAAAAAAAAAAGTTTATAAAAATTTCTTTAAGGGAAATTCTACAATTAGGACAGTTTTGTTTTATTGCCTTACAGCTTGTAAATCTGGTAATAGAGTAGGCAAGGGGTGAAGCCCATTTTCCACACATCATTGCATCGGACCACTGATTTATTTGCATGCGGGCCGCTGACCAGGATCCATTACTGCCGTTATACGCTGCTATCAGATCAACCGGCACGAGAGTTATGGCGCTCTTGTTTTTCTAAACTACATAAAAAAGGCCAACAGAGAGAAGAACTGGAGAATATTTAGGAAGCAGAACGGATTAAATTGATTACTGGTTGGGTTATAGTTTCCGCTATATTTCTTTTTATCTTGCTTCACTTCGCGGTAGACTTGACCTATGATATATTATGCGCTTACATACATATCTAATAACATTATTGATTAAATCGTTTTGGGTAAAAGATTTTTGAAGTGAAAACTTCTTTAGGCGCGTTGGGCATTTTTGAGATGGGATAAAACCATTGAACTCACGAGTCTCACGACACTGTCATGTAATGTAATGTAATTTTGTGAAGCTTAGTTTTCACTTCTGACGTACAGTCCAACGACTGACATGTTTTTTTTAATGTTAAGGGTGGCAGAAAGGCTGACGGTACATTTGATGGTAGGTGGTTACCGTCGCCTGTAACACAAGTAACGCTACAGGTGCTGCAAGTAGGTACTCTGTCGACTATAATGAGGGATAGGGTAATGGAATAGGAAATTATTTATGTAAAACGGTAAACTTAATTTAACTCTTTAAAAAAATGGTACTTACCACATCTGTGCTTTAAGCCATCGATACACGAATGTGCATTATTCAGGTAAATATTTGTCCATTGGCAATACAATATAGATTGACATGTTATCACTTATCTAAAAGTTAATTATTGGCCCTATCTGACTCATTGAGAGCGTACGAAGGGTGAGTTCCTGAACTCTAGTAAAAGTTCGGGAAAGTTGTAGAAACGGTGGACTATTTACTACATTCCATTCAGATTTATGCCACGCGTCCGGACGCCACCGCCCGCTTTCAGTTCAATGCGGATAATGAACGGGGAGGAAACTATAAATCTACTTTGTCGCGAAACTTGCGTAATGGAGAAGAAGTGAAATAAATATAACGAACTATTAGCCAGTTTGTACAACCGGCTCTAATAAGGCGGTCTTCCGCGTGCCATTCGAACCTGCTTAGTGAGGTTTCCGCTTAAGCGTATTAATTGGAAATTAGGTCACCGTTAACTATAGTGTTAAGTAAGGGTCAGTGAGCGTCTATGAACTAAATACTCGGAACGTATCACCTGTTCTAATACGTATCATTACACTTCATTTTTGACGGTCGCGTCTTAATACTTTTTTTTTTTAATTATGCAGTCGTTATAACACATGAAAATTATGTAGTCTGAGATATATTATTTGCTAATACGAAAACATATGAAAATAATGTTTGCCAACATTGTAATATATTTTACAGAACATTGTAACATTGTGTTTTACAGAAATTACTTATGTAACGTATATTATGTAAATTATTTATAATGAGCACTGCCAAGGGTTGGAACTTCCTGCCCTCGTCTGTATTTCCGAGCTCATATAACCCAAGTATTTTCAAATTCGAGTAAATAGACATCTTTTGGATGAGCTCGCTCCATCATAGGCCTCATCTTCGCTATAAAAAGTCTCCCTGACGACCTTTATACAAAAAGTTTCTAATTATTATATTTATCTTTACAATTAATTAACATTTAAAGATCGTCCTACTCACTGGACATCATCAGAAACATAGGTAATATATTAAGATTCTACCAATGTTTATTGTCATTGTATCGGTAGCTTTATTAGTGAAACGTCTACGCTGTTTAGTAGTGGTCATATTCTCATGTGGATACGACAAATCAAGTCGCGAGTTGCAATGGGAGGACAGAACGGCCCCGCATCGACAGACCTCCTGATTTATAGCGGGCCGCCGTTATCGCACCGTCTCCGTTTAGTTGACTACCAGTTATTGCACTATTTGCAATACTTTCTCATTCATTTCAACTCACAATAGGGTGGGCACTGAGCCCAAAATTATTATAAACATAATTTTTTTTTTACATTTAAATTGAAAATTAAAAATAATGTTTGATGGTGGGTTGGAACTGTTTGATCTGTATTTCAGCCTATATTATATTTATATTGATTTGAGTAAGTTGTGAATTGGCACACGGGGTTGTAATACAACGGTTACTTACTTTGGTGCAGTTCTCTGTTTGGTAATAATTAAGTAACATAACCTAATAATTAAGTATTCAATTAAGATTAAATTACTTAAATTTAAGATTCAATTTAACCATATTTAAGATCTAAATTTAAGAAAAAGTAATCTGTTTAAATTTAAACCATCGAACTTTCATACGGTTTTCACTAATAGAAAAAGCGATAAACATGGAAGGTATGTGTATAAGATTTGCAGAATAAATTGCATCCGTGCGAAACCGGGAGCTGGTCGGTAGTTGTAAACGTAAATAATATATTTACAAATATTTGTAATAATGCAATTTTTTAGTTTAATCATTTGATATAAATCATTTGAAATTTCAACAAAAAATAAGTTCAAAAACTCCAGTTGAAATTGAAACAGGTGTTTGAAAAACACAAGCGGGTCACGCGGTGACATTAAATTTGTGTTTGCAGAGGACGCTTAATCGGCTGTTAACGTGCTATGACCGTGGTAAATCTCTGGTAATCCGCTGCAGAACAAATATAGTTGAGAGGCAGATAAGGTGCGTCCAGTGAGCAGCGGTCGGTCGCAGGGGCCTAATGTGCCATTTGTATGATGATGTCGGCCGCACAGAGACCGCTCCCTCGGGCATGCTTTCCAAATGTCCTCCTATATGAATAACACTACCACACTGCTGTTCCTAAATGGTTTACATTAACTGTAATGGGTGGACGTTACACATTTATCAAACGAATATTCTGCAATCGATATTTATCGGTATTTATTAATCGATATTAAAAGCAACTTTTTATTTTATTTTTTCATGTAAATATTTTTACATGAAAAATACTCGTGGTCGCGATATTAGTGAATTTAGTCAGATCCACTACAATTTCAATTGCGGTGCCGTCCTCCAATTAATAGCGTTGGCCCTAAAACTCGATACTTGAACTGAACTAAAATTTTCAGTGAAATTTAGGTATACCTTATAATAAAAATCTTTGACTATAGGTACTTCATTTGTAATTTGGCTTAGCGTAGAGAAGGCCTGCAGGCTGACTGATGGTATTCTTGATGGTAGATCGCCACTGTCGTTTATAATACAAGCCAGGAAATGGAAATGCACTGCCATCTGGCATTTTTTACTGATTCACCGAAATTCCACAGTACAAATGTTTAAAATGATTTTTATAAATTAAAGTCGCTGTCTTTCCGTTTTCCGCCAACATCTTCTAAACATACTCCACCCGTTTTTGATACGGTTTTCACTAATGAAAAAAAGCTATAAACGAGAAACTTTTATGTTATCATATAAAAAATAAATAAAATATAAAAACAAAAATATATTTTTTAATTTTAAATTATTAACTCAAAGACCTTTTAAGGCTCCATTTCGAAAATATTAACTAAAATTATATCCATATGTTTTATTCCAGTAGGATACGTGTTTGTGTTTACAGCCCACCTCGTTGGTGTTTTGGCGCAACTTTGAAGGGTAAACCTTCATACTTCTTCGCAAATGTCGCTCGATGACACGTGGAACTGGACAAACGTGCAAACAGAGGCTGCAGTGTTTGTTGTTTGTGCTAAAAAACGAGGCGGTCGCGGTGGCCGGCAGCTAATTTACATGGTAAACGTGTACTTAGAATGGACCGTCACGCGCGCTCACAAGACTCGACGTTGGACGCGATACTATCACGTGAAATATTGTGGGTATGTATTAAAAATTCATAATTATTCAATGAACTGTAGTGACCGATTTAAAGAACGATTCTAGTAATAGATGCAGGCCACACTGCGTTTCTCAGCCATAAACTAGTCAGATTGTCTGGCGATAATAAACACCCGCTTTGAGAAGATAAAATTTAAATATGTAATAACTTTGAATTGGTTAATATTAAATTTAAATTGATTTTGTTTTTCGTGTAAAACTGAATCTTACAACAGTGGTTTAAAATAAATATTTATAAAAGTCGAACCTATCACCACAGAACGAGATTATATGCGGTACCTAATTATACGCAGTAAGGGATGTAGGGCGGACGACACATCGGAGAAAGATGCCTCGGCAGAGCCCGGTCAAGGAGGCATCGGGGAGTTTTAGTGGATATTCCCAGTGCCGCTAACATCAGGTGCTGGGCGACCCCCACATATCCCTATCGCCTAGACAGCGATAAGGAATCTGTAAGCGGATTTCTCCTCGTCAAAAAAAAGGGCGGACGACCCACAGGGTAAAGTACAGGTAAAGTATCACTATGCAACTGTGCACGTACATATGACATAGCAGTGACACGTGGAGAGAAGCTACTTGCCTACTAATTAAAATGTGCATAAATACCCAGCATAGTCTTTAATTTAAAATTTAATTTATCCCCAATGGTGTAGTGGATGAGTCGGCGGTTCGAGCATGTCATTAGCGGTTATCACTTCATTCCGGATGAAAAAACTTCAACAGCTCTCCGCGCCTCTCACGTGCACATTAATGATTTATTAATTTTTACCTTATAAATATGGTTGGTACAACGCTCCTATAGTGATACAAAGTAACGTCGACGAACTGATTAACCCTGTAGCTGTCCTGTAGTAATTTCATAAAATTATTAGAAAGAATGGGATGATTTATTATGGAAAACACTCCGTAGCAACAATTCAACAAATGTCATCATTTAAACAAATTCACAAGTTGATGCCAGCATCAACTTTAAAATTGGTAAATCCTTTAATGTCCATATCTCTGGATTGAAAGGATTTATAAGTAGGTATCTGTTTTAACGCATCCCTTTATCAACAAAAGTGAGGATGTACCGTTTTCCGATGTCGTATTGGAGCCATGAAAAGGTACAAGCAGGTATGACACCAGTCAAAGTGTGGATATACCAATTTTCTTTATTAAAAACTTATTTTAATTTCAATATAAAAATAGTTTCACTTTTATTTATATAAAATTTAAGTTTTTTGCTGACTCCGTCAATAAACTGAACTTAATAATGTTTCTTTCTGATAACAATCAGAATAAACAAGTCTTACAAGATTAGATTAAAGTTTTACAATAATCTATTTCGGCGAGCCGGACCTTGCAGCAGCATTAGGCTCATCGCGTAGCGGCAGCCGGTGAGGCGCTCTATAGCGCGGCGCGCTTGAGTGCCATCGTCGAGTGCCGATGCCGAGTCAGCAGTGCGCGCGATCGATACCCAACTTGCCTGCCTACTGCCCTGACTTTTCTTTCGCAAAATTGTTACAAACACATTTTCTAATATAAAAAATATAAGGATAAAGTACAAATTTAGAGGGCAATTTTAAACTTAAGATTTAATGAATCCATTATATATCTCTATACATATAAACCATTCGTGTCACGTTGTTTGACGCCAATGAAGTTCTAAACTACTGAAATGTTATTAATAAAACTTCGTAACTATGTGTAGGTAATTTGGTCCAACTTAAAAGATAGTGAAAACTGCATCAAAATGGTTGCGTGGTTCAGGAGTAATTAGCGGATTATATACAGACTTCATTTTATACTATACTAGCTACACGCTCCCGGCTTCGCCCGGGTTCGAAATAAAAACTATCCTATCTTTTAAGTTGGACACATAGCACGGGGCATACATAGTTCTTACACATATAGTTACGAAGTTTTATCAAAATCGATTCAGTAGTTTAGGAGTTCATTGGCGTCAAACAACGTGACACATACATAATTTTTATATTATACAGAGATTATAACGCCCGACATCTTTATCGCTGTGATGATGACGACCTCTCGGGAACCTAACATCTTTGACGATAAAAAGTATCCTACATGTTAATTCAGATAATAACATAACTGTGTGCCAAATTTCATTCAAATCCGTAGACCCGTTTATGCGTGAAAGAGTAACAAACATCCACTACATCCATCCACAGTCACAAAATTTCGCATTTAAAATAATTAAGTAAGATATACAAGAATTGCTCGCTCAAAGCTGTGAGATAAGTAAAAAAAAAACTGTTATTCCAATATCGAGATTAAATTACAATGATGAGATTTTCAAATATTACCTAAATATAGATATTTAAACCACAATCCAAACTTAATATTTTGTGTGTTTGTTTATACAAAATATAGTCCAATCTAGGTCCAGTCATTATGTCCAGAAAAAAGACAAAGAAATGAAAAAAAAAAAAAAATCACTGTCGCTTTTTTAACTGAGCTCAACGGCGGTGGGCCGGTGTGGTTGAATTTTATATGACCGATTTTTGAAAACAAACTCACTGCGACACCTATCGGCAAGTAATAGTAACATAACTTTTTATAAAGTCGACCTATTTTATTCTACGTTACTATTGTTTACGATAGGTGGCGCTGTGAGTTCGGTACAGTACCTACATGATTATTACAGTATCTCATTTGTAATCTGTATTTTATTAGTGAAACATATGTTTATAATTGTATTTCTTTTTACAAAAATTGTCAGTCGAAGATTCTCTCATTAAATTTACTGCTAACTTCTTCTTCTTCTTCTTAGGTTTAAAATGGCAATGCGGCTCATTTTAAAATGGCCATTATCACTGCTAACTTCAGAAAGTTGAAAAAAAATGTAACTGTCACAATTGTCTTGTCAATTTACTGTCATATTAATTGTCATTGTCATACAATCTTGTCATCTTGTCTTGTCAAGTCCTTATCATTGTAATGAAGAGCAAATGAAGAGAATTATTGTTTGTTTCTAATAAACTCGTTAGAAAGTATTATGAAGCTTTTAACAACGATTGTTTCAACCTAAATCGATAACGGAATAAATATTTCACAAAATCAAGTCCTAATTATACCTTTTTGTACCACCATATTCACGTATATAAAGTGGTTAGCCTTGAAGTAGATGTCACCTATTACCTTCGCAGTGTTGTTTATTTAGCATTTAGTGATATTAGTCTCGAATTCACGGTTATATGGCTATGATATTCGACTTATGTTTGGCGTCAATCTGGAAGAGGCATGTTTTATCCACGTATTCGGGAAAAGGGTGCGGGTTTAGTAGTAGTCAGCTGGATTTGTTTGGCCGTTCTTTGCGCTGCGTCTACAGCTCCCTGCGACAAGACACGCCGCATTTTCACCGACCAAAGTGGCATAATCACCGATGGACCAACTAACTCTAATTATACACAAGTCAGTTTATATAACAACAATCACAATAATAAATATTTGGTACACACCTTCTTAGTGTTTACTTTGTTTTAGGATTCACATTGCGAATGGCTCATAAAAGCAGTCAAAAAAACTCAATATATAACGTTGAGTTTTATCCGTATGGGTACAGAATGTTCCTATGACTATGTATTTGTGTATGACGGTGACTCGTTTGATTCACCTTTATTGGGAAGTTTTAGTGGAAAAACGGAGCCCCAAAATGTAACTGCTTCAAGTGGATATGTGAGTATAATATTTACATCCTATATGAGATGAAAGGGTCAGTAGAGTCCATTATAAGATGAATTTTTTGACTCAAAACTGCTACTAGCTTCATTCTTATTAGAATCAACAACAAAATGATGATAACTTTTTAAAGTTGACCCTATGTGCTTATTTATGTTTAAGCAACCTGTTTGTTATAAAACCTATGAAAATATACAAGTAGGTACATTCCTCTTGATTGATTTTGCATTGCCAACCATAGTAGTAGTAGTAGTAGTAGACCATAAGGGACTAGGAGAAGGGATAAAGCCCATGGGCCCTGGTAATCCTGGTATCCCTTATTCACTTGCTGAAATGCAACAGCACACCTATTGTTATCACAATAGTCTTCTTGTAAGAGGGTGGTTACTGCCACCAGATAGGCTGCCTGAATGACAGTGAAATGCAGTGTACTTTGCCACTGCTAATCAAATCATAAATAAGAAAGATTAATTGATATCAAAATAACAAATTAACTACCAATGTGTAATCCAATATTGTCACTTTTGCTTTCTTCTGCTTTAAAGTTATAATAAATATGTTAAAAATCGTCCAGGAACTGGTTTAAGTGTAATCTGCTGAGATTTTCCTTAATATAAAAATATTGCCACAGACTTATAATTTTGTGTATTTACTGATGATTTTTTTATTCACTTGATTACATCTAAATCTAATTTATTGTTTTAGATGTTAATACTGCTCTACAGTGATACTAATTATGTGTTGGATGGCTTTCGAGCATCATATGCCGTACACGATTGCCCAAATAATTGCACAGAACGAGGATTATGTGTATCAAATAAATGTTTTTGTGATGCTAACTGGGGAGGGCTTGACTGCAGTGTACAGCTTTGCCCTAACGCCTGTTCAGGCAATGGACAATGTAGAACGGGAGATAGATGCATATGCAAAAAAGGGTAAAATTTATTATAAATGATTTTATTCTGTTAATAAAATATCTACTATATATATATCTACTATAACCATTTATATGTCGTAGTTATAACATTATAAGAATTTAAGTACCTATAAAAAAAATTGCATATAACTGTAATATCTGCTTTTTACGGACCCTGACAAACTAACATCTTGTTCCAGATTCTCTGGTGAATCATGCTCTTTGAAAAAGAATGACAAAGAAGGAAACAGCTGGCATTGGCTGTCACGATCTGAGAGTGGTATGACCAGGAGAGCTGCACATACTGCAGTTTATGTCAACCATACAAATTCTCTCTATGTTTTTGGAGGATATGATCTGAATAAAGTTTTAGGTGTATTAGAAGTATATAGGTAAGGATTAAATATATTCTTTAAAAAAAATACCTGCTTTTAGCAGTTAGATCTAGCAGTGCTAGAGGGATGTCCTTTCATTTTATGGTGATTATTTTGTAAAGCCTGATTATTTCGCCAGACGGGATATTCAATTTATGACTGCAGAACCCAGTCCCACTCCACACAAAAATTCAAATTGTTTATTTTGTTGCTTTATAGGTTTTCTACTAGTCAATGGTATGATGAAAATGGAAAAGTTTTACGCAGATATCCCACTAATGAAGAAAGGGATCAGTCACTTTTGACTTTCTTTACTAAGGTAAGAACAACATTAATGCATTTGTAACCTTTACCTGCGTTTAGACAACTTCAATGTCAAAAGCGTTAAGGCCCTCAATGCAAATTAATTGATTTTATTTATGTAATCAATTTAATTCTGACATTGGATTAAACTATAATACCGAGAATCGAACAGAAAATCTATTTAAATACAGAATGATAGTTAATTATAAATATGGAGTGCTTGAGGAATCTTCCTACATTATATACATGGCGCAAATTTTAATAAAATTAATTTTAATGCAATCATTAATAACTTTCAGAAAGGTGTCATGGACGGCAGCAGACATATAGGAAACAACGGCTCCCTGTTTAATTTACTTCTATCGTCTATCACACACCAAGACAAAACAACACTGCCTCTCATGTATTCCCATCCTCCCGCGCCGTATTCGGAGAGTTACCTGCACTTCACGGACAAGCCGGAGTCCTACAGTACTGTTACTAGGTTGAATAACACAAAACCCGAGCCACGGTACGGACATTCGGCTTGCGCGTTCGGACCTGGTTTCGTTTTGTACGGCGGGAAACTGTCGGATGGCAGCCTGTCTTCGGAGCTGTGGTTGTACGATGCGAAAGAGAGCCGTTGGACGCTAAGAGCAGTCAATTCTTCGTTTACACCTCCCGGTCTCACTAGACATACTTTGACGACTGTCGATGACGAACTATATCTGTTTGGAGGCAGCACTGTGGACGGAGAATTCTCATCAAGGTACATATGTTCTTTTTCATTCTATTATGTTCTCATACAAAACCCACACAACCAGCCACTAGTTATAGCAACTCAACGAAGGTATCCTTGACACTACAAGTGTTTTTGCTTAAAATTGGTAATAGATGGCGTTTAACGAAATACTTCAGTTTATAAAAAAGTTCTAACAAAAAAAAATGGATTGTTTTAAGACACCAGCTCCTACAAAGATTGTAACGTATTGTGACGGTATTAATGTGTGTTACAGTATGTACAAGATAAAGCTGGACGAGGTGAGCTCGGAGGCGTGGGAGCGCGTCACCGTTCGCGGCGGCAAGGAGTTGGACGTGCGCGTGGTCGCCCACACTGCCGCCTACCACCACCACACGCGCTCCATACTCGTCTACGGTGGCGTCGTCGCCAGTGTTGCCAGGTAACCTTAACCTTTAAGGATTGTATTAAGGCAAATGAATTTGTTTTGAATTTTTACAATGATACCATATTAATGTGAAAAACAACACACACTGCGCTAACACATGTATGGTGCAATAAAAAAATAACGTTAATTATTTTTTAAAGAACTTATGGTCATGCTAGGTTTTTTTAAATATAATATTAAAATATGGCCCCATGGAGATAATGAATAAAAATATTATTGTTTTAGGTTCTCCAAGCTCTCAGACAGAATGTTCGCATTTGATATAGACAACAGACACTGGAGCGAAATACACTATCCGCGAGCACACCTACGCGATACATATGTCCCGCGGGAGAGGGCCTTCCACACGTCCACAGTTATTGGTAAATAAAAATATTTAATTGTGGAAATTGATTTAATAATTTCATTATTAATGTTGCGTGTACAATATTAGGAAACTACCTAATCGTGTTCGGGGGATACTCGCACCGCCACAACCGCGAGGAGATCTGCTACGACGGGCAGATGTACATCTACCACTTGGGCTGCCACGCGTGGATCCCGCTGGAGGTGCTTGGCAAGACGCGTCGCTTCTATCCCAAGAAGCAGGGCGTGTTCGCACACGCGGCGGCTCTGCGACCGCCCTCCACTCTGCTCATAGCGGGCGGCTACCACGGGAATGTAAACGGTAACACTTTTTAAACAATGGCAGACCGTAGAGCAACGCAGACAACCGCCTCACATAGTCTAGATAACAGCACGCTCTACTAGTTTTATATTAAACTTGTGTGGGGCCTTAACAATGTCGCTCGATTGATAATGAATTGTGTGACGTAGGTGATCTGCTGGCGTACGTGGTGCCGGCGTGGCAGGCGGGCATTTCGGGCAGCGAGCCTGAGGCGGCCTGTCCGCGCCATCGCTCGCAGCCAGAGTGCCTTGCGGACCCCGAGTGCGGCTGGTGTTCTGCGGATGACGTATGTATCTCTTTACACTATTGTCTTTTGCTCCTACTTAAAAGCAACAACGTGATCTATATTGCTAAATTGCATTAGTTGCATACTCTTTTTATTTTTTATTTATTTATTTAAATACAAAAGAATACATTATTTTTTAGGATTCTATTTGTACATAACCTAAAACTATTTCATAGATTTGTTACGGAAGAACAATTGGGTCCAATTGTACAACGAACTTACAATCGATACGCTGCGGTGGCATCTGTCCCGCTCTCGGCGATTGCCACTCGTGTCTCATCCACGGCCCGCCACAGAAAGAGAACACCAATCGGACGCCTCAGCCTTCGGTCAGTACCAAACTTGGCCTGCACCAGTGCAGCTGGTGTGTTCAGAATGCACGCTGTCACCATAAAGATGGTAAGAAAATAGTAAATCCAAAATACTGATTAGAATTTTTTTTCGTATTCGCACGTAAACAATTGATTTTTTATTCGAGGGTGTTATGCATAGGTATGGTTTATGTATACGTATGCAGCTTCGGAAGGGTAACTACAGCTTCGGTTTGATTATCGCAGAGATCCAAGCAGATTCGCGTGTATTTATTCTAGTCAATAGAGTAATAGTTGCTCCATCCCTCGGTTTTTCTGAAATTAAAAGCAATCTACCTTGATTTAAAAAGCCTCTATCAAATTTCAATTCGAAATGTGTATCTGCGACAGTCTGTAGAAATGTATTTGATACATCGTTTCAGATAATTATGGTGTCTGCGGGGAAGACACGCCATCTCAAAATCCGGGATGGTGGGGCACAACTGGCACTGAAGTAACGAGTCCCGAAGAATGCAAAGTGTTGGACAAAAGACCTGGCCTCACGTTTCTTCGGTACCAGCAACCGGCGGATTGGAATCATCCAGATGGGGTGTCCGTCGTGAACGCTACCACAGTCGACTGGGGCACTGGCGGTGGAAGTAACCATATATTTAGTGGACCGAGTGAAGCCAGGCTCAGAGGGTGGCTACGAATCCCCCAATATTGGAACGGTACGGGGGAAACGTTGCACATGTGTGCTGGATACTCCAACGTTTCGATAACTTTAGGCGATAATACGAAATCGACTGCAAACTTAACAGCGCAACCTTCCTCCTGCTCTTCGGTGGATTGGCCGATTTTATTCCCGGGGAGGCTCTCGGTAGACATGCACGCCAACGACTCTCTGCACACAGGTCTTTATCCGTCTCATCATCACGCTAAGATGGAATTACTTCATAATAAATCTCAAGAAAGCGCTAAGGTAAGTTTACTAGAGTTAATTAGTACAAAAGTTAACACTCTAACAAAAATCAAGCTCTCGTTACGAACGTTTGTTCGTTACGAACATATACTTTGAGTCAATGTTAATTTTTCAGCCTGTCCTAGGAGTAGATGCAAATCAACGAAATAGTATATTTCTGCGTGCAAATAGATTTATTCTAACTTAAAATCGTTTTTTGTTTCAGGTGTTCACTTTCGAGTTCTTAGAACCATATTCGGAAGGTCAGTGTTCCAATTATGACAATTGCCTCCTGTGTCTATCGGACGCGGCGTGTGGCTGGTGCGAACTCACCAACCGTTGCGAACCTCGGGAGACCGACGAGAAGAGCACTTGTAGTGCTGATGGGGAATGGAGATATCTGACGTTGCAACCGGCAGCTTGTCCCAACTGTTCGAATTATATAAGCTGCGAACGCTGTGTTGTGGGTAATTACTGCGAGTGGTGGGCTGACGAAGCGCGTTGTTCGCGGCGGGGGCGGGCGAGTGGGGCCATCGTGGATGCGGCCGAGTGTCCCGCACCTTGTCGACTGCGCCTTCAGTGCGAACATTGTCTAGATGAACGAGGTCGCTGCGTATGGTGCGAGGCCACCAGACAATGCTTCAGTTTCAGTGTCTACACGAGCGAGTATCAATTCGGTCTTTGTCGCGAGTGGCTAGATCGCGCCACCACACCAACGGACGATGTTGCCAGAAAATCCGGCCAATGTAAATCTTGTCAAGGCCACACGCAATGTTCCACCTGCCTTAGAAGCATGGGTTGCGGTTGGTGTCACTCCCATGAAAATCCCATAAACGGCATATGTACTGAAGGCGATTTTACCCGGTCCCACATAGATTGCTCTTCGCTTCTAAATGTATCGTCCACGGACGCTGGTTGGGCTTATGCGCAGTGTCCCGATGTAGACGAGTGCGGCTTGGGTCTTCACGATTGCCACGAACACGCCGTATGCAACAACACTCACGGTTCTTTCACTTGTAAATGCAAGCAGGGCTACGTCGGCGATGGCAAAAAGAGTTGCACCAGGACTTGTTACAACAATTGCATTCACGGATACTGTTTGGGCTCGCCGCAGTATAAATGCCACTGCGACTTGGGTTGGACGGGTGCCGATTGTTCTATAAACTGCGGTTGTCATAATCACTCGACGTGCAGGACAGGCGTAGGTCGTTGCGACGAATGTCAGGATTGGACGGAGGGCGAATTCTGCGAGTCTTGCAAACCGGGTAGTCATGGTAACGCCACGACAGGTCAGGGGTGTCGACGTTGCGACTGCAATGACCACGGCGACGAGTCCCGCGGCTTCTGTGACGTTACTACAGGCGAATGCATTTGTAAGGACAACACGGAGGGACAAAATTGTGAACGCTGTAAAACTAAATTCTACGGAGACCCTCGCCACGGAGACAGATGCTACTACCAATGTGAACCCAGGGGAATGCTTAATGCGACGCAAACTGAGGGTATTGGATCTTTCAAAAGCGATCCCAATATCAAATCTGTGGGTCCATCAAAGGAGTGCTTGTGGATTATTTCTGCAGAGAATATAAAAGATGCTGTAATTCAGTTTACAATAAATTCCTCGACCCTGAACGTGCCTTGCGATGAAAACGCAGTATACGTTTATGACGGTCTTGGTGGCGTTCCAGATTTAAGTAATAATCAACAAAGCCAACTTCTGGGAGTTTTTTGTAATGGTGCGTCGTCCGGAGTTGTGGAAGCTCGCAGTGGAAACTTAACTGTTCACTACAAACAAGGTCAGATAGAACAAGGTTTTGAAGGAGTTTATAAGGTTTTAGCCTGCGATGATTACTGCACGTTGCCTAGAGTTTGTAACAAAGGACATTGTACTTGTGAAGATGGGTATGGAGGTGCAGATTGTAAAAGAGAAATATGCCGGAATAATTGTAGCCTATCAAACAATGCTGGAACCTGCGATTCCAATTATGGACGTTGTCTTTGTAACGAAGGTTACGGTGGAGACGATTGTTCGATCAAATTAGACAAAACCCAGCTCGTGTTTAACGAACTCTTTAACTCTGAATATCTCTCAGACAGTTTAGATCATTTGAGAAAGACTTTGCCCAGATTTGGACATAGCTTGGTGGCCGATAGACGCGGCCTGTGGATGTTTGGTGGATATTCACTTTCCCACGGTCCTTTAAACGATATTAGATTTTTTGACACAAAGAATAATACTTGGATGCAAGTTACCGTTGAGGCAACCCCTGATGCTAAAATGCCTGAAGGCCGATACTTTCATGCGGCAGAAATTTATCACTCTAAACAAAATATTTATATATATGGTGGCTTAAGTTTGCAAGAAAAAAGTGGACAAAATAAAACCCTCGGAGATTTTTGGCAGTTTAATTTGAAAGAACAGAGGTGGGGCATAATTAATAAGAAAGAGGAACATCCACCTCCACTGGCCGGTCATACATTAACTTTACAGAAATACCAGGACTATGAAAGTTTGGTTCTTATCGGTGGATTTTCTTTGGAAGAGGGCTTTATGCCAGATATGTGGGAGTTTGATCTCGACAATAACAAATGGGTAAAGTTAACATGTGAAGGTCCAAAACCAATAGGTATAATTGGACATAGTACAGTGTACCATGCACCTTCACAGAGTTTGTACATTTATGGTGGCGTGTTGTATCTTTACAACGGTACAATGCTATCTAATAAGCTTTTCTCTTTTCACTACCCCACAAAAACCTGGAGCGAACTACCGACATTTCTAAATTTGAATCATGCGTACGATAGCCTGCCTCAAGCGACATATTTGCATTCCGCAGTAACAACTAATGATTACATGATAGTATTTGGAGGAAAAACAGAACCAGACAATAGATCGGATTCACTTATTGCTTACGTGTACAGCTGTAATCAATGGGTCAGGCTCGTTAAAGGTAACATCTATAATATAATTAGTTTGTTTAATTATATACGCCTCGGTATTAAATTTACAATTCCCTTGTTTTTCCAGGTGTGAGTATAGTCGGACACCCGCCACCTCCTACAGTAGCACACGCGATGGCCATCGACGTTGAATCTGAAAACGAAGAGTACATTTATGTAACAGGCGGCTGGACCGGCAGCGCTCACTGTCAAGTTACACGAATATCTTTGCCGGAGGATTTATGTTCATTGTGGAGTTCAAGTAAATTGGAATGCCGTAGTCATATGGGCTGTAGTTTTTGCAGTACATTTAATGATACCAAGTGTTATTCCGTGGACAAACCGGGATGCGAAAGCAGTGATTTGGTGTCAACGAATGCAGGTACAGCCTGTGATGCGGAATTAGTGTCTAGAAGGTCGTGTGAGAATTTCACTACATGTTCGTCTTGTTTGGCCGCGTGGCCATTATATCCTGAGACGCAGCCGGTATGTCGCTGGTGCGAATCGTGTGCTGCTGCTGTCGGTGGGTACATTTATGTTTAAAAAGTTTAGGAATTTCTGATTATTTTTAAACAACAGATGATATGATTTTGATATGGTTTCAGGTGAATGTGTTCCTACAGATAAATCTTGTACTAGCATAAAATGCAACGCGGGGACAACTTATGTTAGTGATGTTAACCAATGTCCTGAACTTAGATGCGCAGCGTCCGATTGCGAAAAATGTGTCGATAAAAGCCAGTGCACGTGGACAAGACACGCTTTTAGAGAAGGTAAATTTCATTAGGAAAAAAAATAAACGTTTTATCCAATATCTTCATCAAAGATAATTGATTGGTCTCGCTGCGCTCGACTAGATAGAGCGCTATACAAAAGCAATAGCTCCGAAAATGTGGCAACTTTTTATTGTAGTGTGTGTAAAAAATCGTCACTTTTTATCACTTTTTACCCAGTTTGATTATATTTTTACACAGTTTCACTACTCAAAAACTGGTATTTTTATTATGCCTAAAATTTAATAAAACATTCGGCACGTACACATCACAGACAGTTTGCAGTGTGACTTGGCTCGGGTACGCCGAAATCGGCGTACTGTTTTATGCCGCATTTTACAAGTATGATGGCGGTATCTAGTCGAGCGCAGCGAGACCAATCATTTATCTATGATCTTCATCATGTATTGTCTTTGTGATTATTCACCTTGCATTCTAATAATTTAGTACCCATCCCTAAGAAAATTTTACTTTTTGTGCAGGCCAAATAATAAGACTGGCTGAAGAACCCGTGGAAATATTCAACTGGACCTGCGTACCCACAGAGAAAGCGGGACGCACTGGGCTTAGGGGTTCAAAGGACGAATGTCCGAGCCGCTGTCACATGTTTGACGACTGCGCCTCTTGTCTCAGCACCGACGGCGCCGAAGGTGGTTTCTCGGAGTGTCATTGGGCCACGTATTTAGGAAAGTGCATATCGCCGGCATACCAACCGGTGTACTGTGCCGGAGGAGTGTGTGGTTTAGTCCTCACCAAAGCGGATAAGAACAAGTGTCCCGCGCCTTGCGCCACTTTCGACCAGTGTTTCGACTGCCTACATCATTCGCACTGCGGCTGGTGCGCCCTGGAAGGTGCCAACGGCGAGGGCGTCTGCACGGAAGGCTCTATAGACTCTCCGCTCGACTACTCGACGCGTACATCTTGCGCGGCCGTATACGAGAGCGTGCATCAGACCAACGCCACTGACGACACGTTCTCGTGGCACTACACTCGGTGTCCACCGGAGAACGAGTGCGACAATAATCATCATCAGTGCAAAGCGGACTCGGAGGTGAGTATTACAACTATTGTTTATCATACTACTACTAGTATTTCTAGTATAATTGGTCTTTATTCTTGAAATACGACTTTCAAGAATTCAGCCGTTATTAAATAAATAGTATACATTTCTACAAAAACCAAACGGATGGACGCCAGTTTCAAATTGAAAATCAAATGGTTTATTTCACAAAATAGGATACAAGGTCACTTTTTTGAAGTTGAAAAACAACAACCGTTTCGGAAACAAAATGGCGTTCTTGAAGAGAAGAAACGGCGAATGAAACTCTCAAGAAATCGCACTTTTTATTGTGAGAAATAACATCAACAATGATTCCCATGAGTTTTTAATGGTTATTATATATTTTATCAATTCATACAAGTTTATGATATCAATTGATATAGAAATGGTGTTACGGTTGTTTTAGGTGTGCCGCGATCTCCCCGTGGGCTATACGTGCGAGTGCGGCGCAGGCCACAAGCGGAATGAGGCAGGTTTGTGCGCGGCGGTGTGCTCTCAAGGTTGCGTGCGCGGTGCCTGCGTCCAGCCCGACGTGTGTCGCTGCGACTTCGGCTACGTCGGAGCCAACTGTACCATCCAGTGCCAGTGCAATGGTCACGCGCATTGCGAAGGACCCGACAAACTCGACCAGTGTCACGAATGCCACAACAACACAATGGTGAGACCCTTTTTCTAGATACTATGTAGTTGCCGACTCAGATTCAGATAATTAACGCTCGTCTAGTGGTTTTGCTTGGAATGAGGAAAAAATATACAAAGAAAAACAAAAAGAGCCCTCACAGTTTGTGACTAGAGAAATCAATCTTGGGGGACATCTTGTCCTGCCAGCATATTTATACAGTCATTACTTCTCTGGATAAGAATACACAAATATTGTTATTGACAATCAGGGCAATCAATGCGAAAAGTGCAAGCCGAATTTCGTGGGCGATCCAACGGACAACGGGCAGTGTATCCCATGCTCCGTGTACTGTCACGGCCACACGTCCATCTGCACGAGCGAAACGGGCGACGGCGATCGCGCCCTGGAAGCTGACCTCGACGACTACTACCGCGAGGGTGCGTCTGCGGCCAAGGCTCGCTGTGTCCGCTGCGCCAACTACACGGACGGGCCGCACTGCGAACGCTGCATAGAAGGCTACTTCAGGGGCTCGGAGGACTTCCGCGATCCGTGTAGACCGTAAGTATCTGCCTTTATTCTTTTTCTACATTTTATAAGGTCCAGATTAAGCCCCGTAGGGTGTGCTGCTCTCACATCTGGACTGGCTTGCCAAAGTATTAGCCGAACGTTTGTTGAATTCAGTACAATCACTAGATCTTGCTGTTTCTTTCGCAGTGGGATGTTTAACGAAATATTGATTATACGACGGAAAGCCACAACCAGTGCAATCTGGGTCACATGATGTATATTCACATGTACACTTGAAGAAACGCTTATGCTTAAGGGTGCTTTCAAATGACAAGTATTAATTGCGCGGTGGCCGCGCGGTAAGTGCGAAGAATTTCAATTTTGTTGTTGCCTAGTCAGTGAGTAGGATTAAATATAAGGAATTAGGAAAGGATAGAGAAATGGACTCGGGCATCCCTTTTTCACTCACTGAAACACAACAGCACATATGCTGTCATTTCACGGTGGTCTTCTGTAAGTAGGTGTTACTGCCGCCGGAAGTACTGCTAAAATGACTGTCTTGATATATGTTGTGTATATGGTTTGAATGGTTATTTTCCATGAGGTGTGAATGTCACGGACACGGTGACACTTGCGACCCAGTCACCGGCGAAAAGTGCAACTGTGGCAACAACACGGAAAGCGATATCTCGTGTCAGACGTCCAGCCTCAGCAAGAACTCTGCACATGAGTGCTGGCGGCATCAGTGCGTCAAGTGCAAGGACCTGTATATGGGCGACCCGAGGAACGGACACCAGTGTTACAAAACGATCAATATCGAAAACAAACTGTGCTTCGATGGAAAATCTATAGGTGAGTTTATTTGTTGTTAATTTTTATAAAACTTGTAGAAAAAGTCTCGCAAATTATACATTCCATATTTCCAAATCACTACATAGTATAAAACAAAGTCGCTTTTTCTGTCCCTATGTCCCTTTGTATGCTTAGATCTTTAAAACTACGCAACGGATTTTAATGCGGTTTTCACTAATGGGTAGAGTGGTTCTCGAGGAAGGTTTAAGTACATAATTTACTAAGTTACGCGGGCGAAGTCGCGGGCAGCAGCTTTAATTTTATTAACACGTAACGTAATTTTATGAACTATAACTAACATGTAGTGCCATCTGTTAACAGACTTTTTCCATTATTCGAAGTGAGATTAGATGAATTAGAGTACTACATTGCTTCAAACAGAATTCCCTAGATGGCGTTGTAAATTTTGCATACACGTTGTCTGGGACTCCAAAAAGGACATAGGGTACCTTTCATCCAGAACGCGGACGAAGTCGCGGGCACCAGCTAGTTTAATATACATTCCAAATTTTATGTTAAGAAAATGGAACTGCTTTTCTGTCGTGTCTTTGTGAGGAATCACTCTAAAACACTCGTGTTCGTTTCAGACGAATGCAAGATGAAACCGCGACCGCTGTATCCGGGCCAGACGGTGTTCGTGGCGGTGAACCCGCGCTACATGAACGTGGACATCCGCGTGATACTGGACGTGACTCAGGGCGCCGTCGACCTCTACCTGAGCCCGAATGATAGCTCGTTCGTGGTGTCCGTGAACGGCAGCAGCGGCGCACACAGCGTGCAACTGGACCCGCGCCTCGAGGCGGCGGGCCGAGTGCCGCGGGCCGCCTGGTACTACGAGCGGGCCGAACCTCGGTTGCGGGAGCACGAGGCGCGGGACACCGTCACGTACATTACGGTGGGTGCGCGCAACGTGCCGCTGCGCGTACGCGACCTGCGCAACCGCCTCGTGCTCACGCTGCCGCACAGCGCGCACGACCTCACGCTCACCAAGTTCTATCTGATCATTCGCGCGCGCCAATCGAGCGACGGCCTCGCCAGTTTCGGCCTAATATTCTTCAGGCAGGATCAGCTGCACATAGACCTGTTCGTGTTCTTCTCGGTGTTCTTCTCGTGCTTCTTCCTGTTTCTCGCGGCGTGCGTGGTCGCGTGGAAGGCCAAGCAGGCGGCGGATGTGCGTCGCGCTCGGCGGAGACACGTAGTAGAGGTGAGTGTTTAATTATACTTCGGAAGAATAATTAAAATGAAGAGCGTTATCCGAATTAGATTTCAACAGCCATTACCATACACGACTTCACTTACGTTATTTTATAAATCTTAATAATAGTCTTGACCAAAAGTAGCGCACTTTTAATATACCTCTAGATATATCAAAAGTGATAGTGATCTATCGCTACCGGATTATTTTCAAATGGTTTATAGAAACTTAGAAAAACCATTAGAAAACTTATCAAGCACAAGCCCGCTCCTAATACTTGACAACGCGCGCGCGATTCTTTAATGCTCTGTAGTTTTGTGCTTGAATGATAGCTCTGTGCATTGCGTAGATGCTGCACATGGCGAAACGGCCCTTCGCGACGGTGACAGTGATGGTGGGAGTGCCCCCTGGCGGCGTGCGCAAGCGCCGTGCGCCCGACCTCCGCCCCGTCGCCATCGAGCCCACCGCCGACGGACGCGCCGCCGTCACTACGGTCCTCGTCAGGTACACACCTCACAGACACACACTTCACAGTTTATGTCCTCTTAATAGCCTAACATAACGACTTATTGGAAATAACATTTAAATAAAATCCAGGTAATAAATTATCTGTATGATCATTTCGTCCGAATCTGTTCGGATGTTTTTGCGTTATTAAAAAACCAACATCCCTGCATCCTCTCAAACTTTTGTTTCAAAACATACATAATATTGGTAGCATTTTAATGCTGGCTTATTTATTTTGTTTATAGAGAATTCATATATTATTCTATCAATGTACCAAATTGTGCATACAAAATGTTGATTTATTTTTTTGCTGTTGAACAGACTTCCCGGTGGATCGAGGGCGCCGGTGCGATTGGCGCTTGCGTCGTCGTTGGTGCTAGTGTCGCGAGCCCCAGCGCCTCGTGCGCGTCCCCGCGGCCCTCGTCCTCGTCGCCCCGTCCATACCTAGCCCCAGGCACCGCCCGGGCCTCATTCACCACAACCTCCACAGAGGCCCCTCTCGCCACGCGGGCCACACTCGCCGCACGTACCGCGCACGCCTTCACCCAGCCCGAGGTTCATACTGGTACGAGCTCGGCCCGACCCTCATCCGCACGTTCATCACGATCCGTGTATACAAACGTGGTAGACGCCTCCAATCTAAACTCGGCGTTAAGGCTAGTAATTTAGTCGAGTAGCGAGTAATTTAGTAACCAAACGTGACTGAACACCAAAAAATTAGTCTAGTAGATTTGTAAGTAATTTAGTTGAGTTCATTTTGTTCTATTTTTCTAGTAGCAGACTAGTTTTTAGTCGGGTTCATTAGCTGCCGCTAAGATTTAGTTTCGCTGGAGCGAAGAAGCAACTTCAACTTCATTTGATTTAAAATAATAATAAATATGTACAGCATGAGTGCTTGTGGAATGTTAAGTCTCTTACAAGTTACAATATAAAAATCTTTTCATGGGTATCAACCAAATTTCTTCATCCACCTCTTCAAAAATAGTTTTATTAGCTTAATCACTTTATCGCGTTGCAGCCCGTTCACTTTGCAAAACACCACTTGTCTACTATATTCGAACGTAACGCGAACGATTTCTGGGCAGCAACGAGCGGTTTAACTGCTAAATTTCTCGTCACTATACTAAATTACTAAAGTAGTCCTAAGAAGCCTTTATGACTTCCTACAGATCATGGAGAATAGAGATGAGGAGGACTTACTTATATGACAAACTTATATATTAACTAGAATTGCGCTTATGTAGCAATGGTGTTTCGTATTGACAGGTTGGTTGTGTAGTTCATTAAACCATCGTAAATAAAATGCCATTATAGCGCCTCCTATTTAATGGTGGTCGACCGACACTTTCTCATGTATAGGGATGGTCCTCCTTGTCTCTTTTATGTTCTTATAAAGGGAGTGCTGTAATATTCCCAGAATGGAATCTGTACTAAGGTCGCATTTACACCAGAGTCAGCAATGAATAAAATTATTCTTGACGCAGCATATCTACCGTTGTGACATACAAAATTATACTGAAAATATGAATTATTGCGCTTCGTTTATATTTTAAGACGACAAAGTTCGAAATTCAATTGTCTATTATAGTTGAGTTTAGTGTGACTGCGGCCTTAATGGCGACCGTGGCCAGCGTTAATACCGCGTAGATAGTTCATGCCATAAATGACTAATATTGTTGTACCTAACCTATGTGCTATATTTATCTACTGTGTACCGAATCTTATTGTAAGTTTGTTTGTATCATTTATTGGCAGCTCGACTAAAATCATGTACCTACCATAACTACTAGGTGTTGGTTTCGGAAATGGTTTTTTTTTTTAAATTTTTATTTGTTTTTTAAATATACCAGATTTTTTTTAACTCGACCGTACTTTAGACCTATTTTGTGATACGGTTTTGCCAGTTGTTATAGTTTTAAGAATTTGTTTACTTATTTAAGTGCAATATAGATATTTTGAGAACATATTTAATGATAAACACTTTATTGTTAAATTAGAGTTCTGATATCATTAAGTAAATTGTAGTTTCTAATAGAGGATAAATTGTTTTTATTACTTATAATCTATACATTCTTTTTACAAAGGTAATAAATTTTTACACTATTTTGAAAAGATGTGTATGTATATATAATTATGTTTTGTACTATAATTTTTCAGTAAAAACATATAGTATCTAAAAAAGCCAAAGGAATCAAGATTGAAAAAAAAAAAGTGAGCCTGTTGTGAATAGATGGTAGTCAACGAGATTGTTTTGTTGTGTATTCAAAATTTTATTATACGTTTTTTACTTTGTGCAATTTATATGACAGAAATATTTAAAAAAATATATGTAACATATATAAATATTATGAAAGACACTTCTCGGTGGCAACTCGCGATCTGAATAAGTCTCAAATATACATGTATACCTTATATTGTATTGCTCTTTTGCGTCCTAAATTGTAGTTTAAATTATTATATTTTTTAATTAAGTATATTTTAATATGATGCGATAATAAATTTATTGCTATGAGCTTACGTGTACATAGTTCATAAGGTAAATTATTTTTTGTTACCGCGCTACAATGATTAGGGAATATGAAAAGCCAACATATTGTAATACCCTCCTAGATACACTCTTCTCTGTTTTTTTTATATATATAGTTAAGTATTAGAAGTAAGGGTCAGTTCACAACGAAACCCGACGCGATGCGTTTCGCGTTACCGAGATTATAAAGTCTTCTGTCACTGAACTGTGTACCTTTTGTGTAGTAAATAAATTCCATATTGTATTGCTACCTTAAAACTTGCGCATCGGGTCTGGTTTCGGTGTGATTTGTCCCTTAATAAATGTAGGTTCCACGTTAATAGAAATCGGGGTAGGTAACATATAATTTGTGCATTTTTACGGTTATTTAAAATAGACAGATAATGTTTGTTCAATTGTAACATTTAAAAATTCTGTATTCATTTCGCTTAAATTGTTGATCCACAGAGCAAAGAATCATTGCGCCCTTTACTAGAGTCTAGAGACGGCACTCCCATACAAATCCAGTGTTACTGTTTATTCAACATCAGTTTACACATGGCTTAAGGTTTTGTGTTTCAAGACAATCTCGACTCGCATTTTTTAAAAGCTAAAAATTGCATTTAATTATTATTTGTGATATGATACACCAGAATTTTGCTAATTCACGTTTTTACCTTGATTATAACACCAAATCACGGGGCAAAATGGGGCATTTCTATCGCTTTTTTGGATAATGTTTACTCCACAACGTGCAAATCGAAACTGGCGGAAAAATACGTCATGAATTGCGCTCTGCGCATGCGCGGCACGATTATTTATTATAGTTACTGCCGTCTCTAGTAGTTGTTTGCTTTGTGGTTTGATCCAATGGAGCAAAATTACTCTCTACCAACACTATAAGTATGTTTGAGTACATATTCAGTATTGTGTTACAATTTTGGCAATTTTCCAATTTTTGGTCAAACATTTTATTATGCAAATTATTATTTTAATGTATTAAATGTTAATTGGAATTACTAACGTGTGTACCGCACTCGGTGTGTGGTGTATATTTATATTATATTATAAAAAAAATCTTCTATTCTTCGTTTAAGCAACTTTCTTCTTTTGTAGTTTCTTAAAACTTAATAGTTTTGATTTGTTCCATGCTCTCACACATAAATATGTTCGCATATGTATCTATCTACTTTGCTTACATAAAATTATTATTAATCTCGTAATAATCAAGAATCTCTCTGATCAATTTTCTAATGTTTTGTAATGAAGAAATTAATTGTAGATATATTTTGATTTTATTTTCCACTTTTTTTTTTTCTGCGTTTAGTCGAAGTGACTCCCCCAGTCCTTTAGTAATCCCTTCACTTGGTGTAAGTTATTTTACGTGTTTGTCTCGTTTTAATGTCTAATTAGTTGTCTAATGTATGAATTTTCACTCGAAATGCCATTGTAGTAATAATTTGATGAAAACGACAACTGTTTGAATATTTAATTTTACATTGAAAAAGTCGAATCTCATGTTATGAAATTATGCTCATTGGTGTACGATAAACGTTTAAAAATGTTTAGATCAATTACCTACTTGATGTGCTAAGTAAAAATAATGTTAGTTCTTAAAATTATGTTAAGTGAATAAAAATGGTACATTAGATGAGTACTAATAATTTGTTATGGTATTATGATAGATATAATATACCTACCTTATTATTAAGGTAAAATAAGTCCAAATTAATACATTCCAATTTGTATATAGTAAATATAAATGTGTATTTATATATACCTAATGTCAAAATAATGATCAGGTTTGAAAGGAGCTTTAAAAATGTTACACTAAGATTTAACTATTTGCTCATTGCTTTATTTAAAATTTACATTAAAACAATGCATTTATTTACATTAATCACAACCAATCAAAATATGTTTTAAAGTGAAAAATTAATTTTGCACCCACAAAATCATTATAATTATTTAGTTTCAAATAAAGAAATCATTAATTAATTATCATTGTAGATCTTTTAACGTATTTTATACTTATAATGAAATTATGAAAAGAATTTTATTTAGAAATAAAAAATTGATTAAATATAATATATAGTATCACCCAAAATTAAATGGCATATAAGTATTTCTGGCAAATATATACCTACCTAACTGCTGAATGGCTTTTGCCGTCCAAACTTATATGATTATAAGAATTTAAGTGAATTTTATGCATTACTTATTACTTTTAAAAAGCATGAAAAAGCGACATAATGTGACAAAAAAGTAGGACATAGGCTGGTAAAACCATTCAGTTTTTTTTTTTATCGTTGCAATTAAAATCAAGACACATTTTAATTCTGTAGCTGTAAACTTATATTTTGAAATCTGCTATTTCTCTAGTGCTTGCGTTACTACCATAAACCTAATGCTCAAAAATATTTTTTGATGTGATCTACCTACATTATCTATTTTATTAGGAAACTTTGAGCTCAAAAGTTATAAGTAATATAACTCCTAATCAAGTTTTATTTCTAAATTTGGCACAAACTATGTAGAATCTAATAAATATACTTGCAAATTTAAATATGCTTATATTTAGTATTGTATATTATTTACAAAATTCTGTTTATTGTGAAATAATAGATCTTAAAAAATGCAGTTGTCTGCTTGGTCAGAAGTGTATACCATATTGATCCTTGTTATCATATCTAGTAAGTTTACTTTCATATGCAGCTGTTGACCAACTATGATATGACGTTACATTACATGACGATTTTTTTTCTTTCAATTCAATGATTTTACCCCATCTCAAAAAACGCCCAACACGCCTAAAGAAGTTTTCTCTTCAAAAATTTAGAATATTACTTAGTTTTGTTAATTTCAAATGTTTAATATGAATTTTTATTATGTTTATCTGTTTTTATATTTTTTTTACAATAATTAAACTGAACTAAGTATTAATCTCAAAGACAGAAATCTATTAGATACATTTTTAAGTGTCAACTGTAAGTAAATTTAACAAATTTTTACATGTTTTTATATAATATTGTATTTACACCTATAACAATTGTAATTCATGTTGCTTTTTAGATATGAAATTTTGTGCAAAATGTAATAAAATGGTGAATTATTCCTTCATTAACACATTGTGTATTGCTCATAGAATTGACAGTATTCGTTTGGTGCTCATTGATTTTGTTGCATGCCTATTAATCTAAGTCAAATGTAGGATTTGATGGCTGCTAACTTCGTTAATATTCTTAGGCTGCTACTGTTTATTCCAAATATATAGAAGTCAATGACATTCAATTTTAATATTCTATGATTGGTTTTAAGTGAACTTTCAAATGTAAATAGAAATAAATATGCTGACATTAGCTTTCAATGCATCCATGACAATATCCATTATGTTCATGACATTCAGTTAAATGGAATCTAGCAACAGTATTATGTATGTATTTAAACTAAATGTAATGTATAAATGTTTATAAATAAAATATACTGTTGGTTTTAAATGAATTTTATTTTGCATAATATAAATAAATACAAGTAATAATAAAAACAGGCTGAAAATAACATGGGGGTTTATTGGTCCTTTTGAGTGAGAAGATGAGTTTTAATTTTTTGAAGTAGTTCTCTTTTCACTGTGTCTGGAACCATAGCCCTAGCTCGTGGAGTAATTTTATTTACTACACCATCTGCAGTCACATTTCCACCGTCGGACTCTTTGATTGCTTCTCGACAAAGCATTCTGACTTGATCTCTCCAACCACATTCAATTAAACGCCGCCTCAAAAGTTCTTTAAACCTAAGTACAAAAAAGTTCAATCTATTTTATGCAATTTCATGACCAACTCAAACCCTTGAGGATATGAATCCTGGCACAACTTTGGAAATGAACTTTTAAAACTTGGCTCTGGTCTGGATTTAGAAAGTAGTGGCACTTTGCGTTTCACAGTCATTTGAGTAGCCTGTCTGTTATACCGTGATATAACAGCACGTGTGCTTGTTGTTTCGGTGATATTAGAGCCCAATACCATATTGCTTCGTAATCCCTTATCCTTAATCCTGCTATGTCCGTCAGCGTACTCGCAACGCCTGTGGCGTTGCTCGAGTTATAAGCGACGATAGCCACCTGAGGACCTTTAGACAAGTGGCATTTCGCTCCGTAGCGATTCGATTCGAAAGAATAAAATGTATGGGATGTGTCACGTGATTTAGCGACAGCATATGCCAATCCCATACATTTTATTGTTTTCGAACTTCGTTATCGTTTTTGTAATGTCACTTTGTCTAAGGCCCCTGCACCTTCAGCCTCTCGGTAAGGTACTTGTTTTCAGTTTTTAAAAAGCAATTCGCAAACTTGTTGATAAGTTACCAATTATAATTGTCTTAATTTTTGTATGCTCGAATGTTGGAAACCTTGTTTTCAATAGTCTATTTGGAATAATGAATATAAGATAAGTATGTAAAAAAAAGCAGGCAAGGTTTATTTTCTTATTTACCTTTCACGGTCTCCACTAAGCATAAATCGCTGATTAGCAATTGTATTGTTTACCGTCATTTTGCTTATTTATTTTTGGAATAATCTCTAGGCTAGGATTATAAATTATAATTTATTTATTTTTATTTTATTTTTATTTATTTTTATTTTTATTTTATAAATAAAAATAAAAATATTTATAAATAGAAAATTTCTAATGCAAATTTAGATTTATAAACAAACAACACAAACGAAACGCCAGACCACCACAGAACATCTAAAACTAAATAGTAAATACAAATAGCTGCAGAAAGCCGTCATTTTTTTTTTGGAACTTTATGGGAACTGGCAATAAAATTATTATTCCATTCTGTCATCTCACACTTCACGTCACCGGACACAGATTATAAAGTAATATGTCATCACATATATCTTTAGACTGTGGCGTGTGTAATTAGTTAATTAGGAATTTAAGATTACATTTTTAAAATTTTTCTTGGTTACATATTATTTTTGTTAGAAAGGGAATTGTTTTAGTTTTAACTACATATAGGTGCCGTAGGTAGATGATCAATCAATATAAATAAAATGCGGTGATCTTTTACCTATTAGTGTAGTGTATCAGCAAGGTGTTGTCAAACGAAAAAATCAAGTAAATTCCAATTTTGTTTACTGTTGTTAATAAGTTATTTAAAATCCATCAAATAAAAGTTCTATACTTAATAAACTTAAATTATCAAAAATAATTTAATTACCATGGCGCATGTACTGGTTCTTGATTCATTAAACGAAGATATGTTTGTTTGTGGCAATTGTAAATCAGTCTTTAATTCCATGCAAACTTTTTTGGATCATAAAAGAATTCACGAACCCAACTTCAAAATTTCTAACTGTAATGAGAACAGTGACAGAAATTTACAAGATCCTGCTGAAGACTTAACTGCTAAAACTTTACCTGAAAACCACAGAGAAACTGAGTTAATAAAAAAGGATATACCAAATGTTTACTCTTGTGATGTATGTAAAAAGACTTATAAAAGAGCCAGAAGCTTAACGGTACATTTAAAAACGCACAACGAGAAACCGTATCAATGTTTGGTTTGTGGCAGATGTTTTGTTCAAAATTCACATTTGCAAAGACACATCGATTCCCATAAAGTCTGGCCAGAAGGTATCACTGAGACTACACCAAAATGTATAAATCAGGAACCTCTCAGTTATTCTTGCTTATATTGTGATTTAATATTATTAAATTATCTCCAATTTAGGGCACATTTAAAGGCTCACTTATCCATAAAAAGATTTAAATGCATTCAAGGTCAATGCACAAGCTTATTTGAGACAATCGAAGATTTACTTCACCACGTGAGATCTTTGCACCATGCGCCTGCATACACATGCCATATTTGTAACACTATTTTTAATAGTTTAGTAGACATCGCAACCCATCACCACCAAAGTCATAAAGACAAGAAGGTAGTGAGTGTTGGAAAACAAAAACCACATCACAAATGCTCACTATGCGATGCAGTATTCACAAAACCCGAAAAATTGTCCCTGCATATAATAACCGAGAATCACAAGAAGACTTGTATATATTGTGAGAAAATTTTCACAAGCAATAAGAGGCTTCGAATACATTTACAAATTCATAAAAAACAAAAGCCCTTTGAATGTAGCTTGTGCGGAAGCAGTTTCCAGTTAAAAAAATATTTGACCTCACATATGCTGAAGCATGGAGAAAGTCAATTCACATGTGAATTGTGCAAGCATAAGTTTAAGAGGCAAGATCTCCTCCAGAGACACATGAAATTGCATCAGAAAAAGAAACTTCAGTGTCCATTTAACAATAGTACCGGCTGCAAAATGGAGTTCAGTCGAACCGATAAACTTAAATCACACTTAAAACACCATACAAAGAAGTTTACATCATTACAGAATGCACCTAAAGAACATTCTCAGGAAACTAATGTTGTAGAAATTTGCATACTGCCTCTTTCATAATGTTGGAAGTAATGAAATAATTATTTCTATTGTTTAAAATGGTTGTTCACATTGTAAGTATGAAATAACTTAAGCATATTTTATTATTAGTAGGTGTGTAGACACCTACTAATAATAAAATAATATCAGTAGTGATATGTCCATGAAACCATATTTTGTTCCAATGAAGGAACAACATATTTACTTAGATGGAAGCATTCTTTTTTCCAAGCATCTCAATTATTTTAGTGATATAATAGAATATCTTGTACTTATGCTTGTTTTTATACACTGCACCAATATGAAACATTCTTTCACTATTTAATTTTGTATACTAATACTCCTAATTGCACTTGGGTAAAGCTGGGGCACGTCAGTCTAGTATGTATTACAACTATTAGGTTTTGGGATAGATATCTCCTAAACTTAAGACCTTGCTTTTCGACAAATTTAATTGTTCCAGGCTGATTTACCCCATCTATATAAAATCGCATTGTCAGAAGCTTGAATACCATTGACATTATACAAAAAACGAGAAATAAAATAAAGCATGGTGTGCCTACACATTCGCCATTAGTCTCCAGTTATAGACACTGACATGCCTATTTAAAAAAAGATGCTATAAATCTTATTTTTGATTACAATGCTATAGTTTAGTTTGTAAGTATCAACCTCTGAACTATTAATATAGAAATGCACTTTGAAGGTTTCTCCAAAGAGTAGAGTACCTAATACATCTAATTACTTTAGTAGATGCTTAACATACATGTTCACTGTCCAGTATTGATTTACCTGTGCTCTGTTGACGACATTATATTTTTCTAATCATGAAACTTTTTGAAATATTGGTTCTTATTTTAGTAACAGGTTATTGTCAGTTAAGTAATGTGAGTAATAATAAAGGTTGTAAATGAGTAGACAGACTGGTAACCAAATCTTGTGTACAATTTGAGAGCCATTCTTTCAATCAAATTAAAAATGATGCAATATCTGTTTTTTGTTTTTGAATTCTAATTATGTTCAGTAAATTTTGGTATTAAGATTGTCGTAGAACAACTTGGGCCAACATATTATTTTTATTTATAATTATTGTTTATTGTTATTATTTAGGTAAATTAAAATGGATTGTTTACAAAAAAAATGTATCTTATTTCCAGGCGCGACAATTCCGAGTCACGGATCAAGTATACTTCGATATAGAAAATGAAGAAAAGCCACTGGGAAGAGTAGTTATTGGCTTGTTTGGTGACTTAGCGCCAAAAGCTGTGAAAAATTTCAAAATATTAGCCACTAAAGGCATTAAAGGAAAGTCTTACAAAGGCACTGTATTTAATCGCATTATTAAGAGATTTATGGTGCAAGGCAAGTAAAATTTCACATTATTATAAATTTTAATTTAAGTTATTATACAAGTTATAGTTTATTTAGGCTTGATAAACATAGACCAGATAAATTACTACATAGTACTTTGGTCGATTAACTATAGTCATAACTTTTAATCTAAGGAAGAGAATTCTCACAAACATCTTATAAATGCTACAGTGGAAATTTAAAATATATTCCTACGTTTTGACTTTCCACCATCTCACCTTCAAGTGATTCTTTAGACTGTTAGTTATTTATACTAATATTATGAAGAGGTAAAGTTTGTATGTTTGTATGTGGGCGGTAATCATTGAAACAGCTTATCCAATTTAAAAAAATCTTTCATCAATTATTCCAAACGGGCGAAGATGCTCGTAACATCTATCTAAAAATAAAGATACATTTAATTTTTATTTTCCAACGCGGACAAAGTCGCATTCACCACCTAGTTAGGTAAATGGTTTTTTTTTATATTAAAATGATTTTCCAGGTGGCGATGTTGTCTCTAACGATGGCTCCGGATCAATAAGCATATATGGAGAAACTTTCGAAGACGAAAACTTGGACACGCAACACACTATGGCGGGATTCGTATCGATGGCCAATAAAGGTAAAATTGATTTTATGATTAAAACTTCCGTCAATACCTAATTCATATTGTAATATTATACGAGGATATATTAACCTTATACACGCAAGTTGGCGTGTGTTAATCCTATTATATCTAATGTCATATTATTCATAGATTTTTGTCTATGAATATAGAACTTATATGATATACTACTAACACACCTCTGGCTTCGCAATAATTTGAGATTTTTAAAAATCCTTAACAGATGCTTAAGTTATAAAATAAAATTATGTAATTCAAATTTCAGCTTTCTAAACTTGGTAGTTTTTCCTGCATACATTTTGTTTTGTAGTTAGCGAATTATACTCGTTTTCTACTGACAACATAACTTTGTAGTGTTTCATTGCGATTATTTTTTTTTAAAGAATAATGTACGTTTTAAAAAAAAATTAAACGGAAATGTATAATTTTTGCCACAGTTTTAGGCGTATACAGACTGACATAGTTATTTACAATTTATGTTAGATTGTTTATGTTATTCATGTGGTTTCAGGGAAAGATACAAATGGTTGTCAATTCCTTATTACACTAAAAGGCACGCCTTGGTTGGATAACTTGCACACAGTCATCGGAAAGGTATGACAATTTTATTCTATTTAATTAATTTAAAGGAGTGACAGTATAATAATAAAGTATCGCGTGCTATTGATTGATTGATTGATTGAAGGTGGTGGAGGGTCAGAACATAGTGCACGTGGTGGAGCACACTCCCACCGACGCCGAGGATCGGCCCACGAAGCGGGTGTTCATCGCCCACTGCGGCTTGCTGCCCACGCCCACGCCGTTCTACATCTCCGATGACCCATACGAGTATGTAAACCACACATCTCTATGTTGGTATACTTCGACCAATTGACCAAAACCTCTTAGCTCTGACCTGTGTGCGCAACGAGAGTGGTGTGCACGTGCAGAGCGGGCCGACCACAGAGCAAAGAATCGCCACCGCTACTAGAGATAGAGATGGCAGTAATAATAATAATATTCGTGCCGCGCAATTGGGCTGAGCGCAACTCAGAAATGCCTCATTTAGCTTATTTTGTGATTATATCATATCACAAGTAGTAATATTAAGTATATTAAGTAGTAGTATTAAGTAGGTAAGTTTAAGCTTTTAAGAATTAAAGCCGTGCGTGTACTGGTGTAAATAAACGGTAACATTAGTACTGGGCTGGCTATGTCGGACGTATATGGCATAAAAAATATACACAAATGAGCCATGCGATATTTCATAATATCAAAACATGTATTTCTAATGAGGCCGATTTTTTCAAGTAAAGTTTTCTTCTTGATATATATATATATATATATAGATTAAACTATCCAAAAAGCTCCTTATATGATTCCGAAGGCCTCTCTTTTACGTTTTGACGCTTTTTTGTTATAATAAATGTGTGTACTTTTCAGTTTGTGGGCGTGGATTAAAGCGTCAACCGTGCCCTTGACCATGTCGTTCTCCATCTTGGGATTCTTCCACTGGATGATGAGGAAAATGGAAATTTAAATCTTCACACATTAGATATTCATCTAAAGTATTACATATACATATTCATGTATATTTATTACTTAACTTATAATGAATCACAAATATAATTCAGTAACTTACACACAACATTTAGTTTTATTTTTACCTAAATGTTTCAAACATGTACATATTATTATGTTTAACTGATCAATTAAAAACATTCAGTTGAAAATCGTTCATCATAAATTTTTAGCTTAGTTGGGCCAAACTTATGTATTTGATCGAGTGCTAGTCAATAGTTATTGAATTTTATTGACCAATAGATATTTCTCAGTATTTACCTACTATTCGCGTCTTTTGTATACAAACAAATTTTATACGAGCTAAAATGACTGAAGTTGCTGAAGTGAAAAAAATTATTATAAACTAGTTCTCTCAAAAATAAAAGGCAATATTTAATGTAAGTAATTATTAATTTAATTCTTATAAATAACACTAAAATTAAATGTTTACATTTGTAATTTTATATTTAGAATGCCCTAGGTTTCACTGTAACAGTAATATTTAATCGATTCACTATGACGTTTTACCATTAGACATTTTCACATTAAACTTTTCACACTGCATTGTTAGTCAGTTACATTAGTCTCGCATTAATACTTTTATTAAAACAAATTATGTACACTCGGGGCTACCGCATGAGCAGTAGTAGTCCAGCGGTTGCGATTGTCGTCGCCAATGTTAGGGGTCGTGCGATTGTCGCGTCGTCGGGCGATGGGGTCGTGCGGAAAGTGCGAGGGTCGCCCGACTCCCCAGAGCGCTGCAAAGCAGCAGAGCCGCACGCGCGCGAACACGACTCCCACTCGCGACAAACGTCGCAAGCGTGAGACGACACAGGCTGGAAGAACACACGCGCTCGGTGACCTGCAACAGATTCAGCCATTGGTTTTTGTCATTTTACTTCCAATTAAGGATAGGTGATTAGTAAAGGACTCTGGCATCTCTTACTCACTCAACAAAACAACAACAAACTTACTGTTATTTCCAGTGGTCTTCTGTACATATATCAGCATTTATTTGCCACTTAATTGGAAGACCCAGATAAGAGTCAACTCTGTTTGAAGTTACTTGCTGAGGATATGAAAAAAATCTAAATGGCTCTTTTTGAACTCGTTGATTTGCGTGCTTTTGACGTCGGCTGTCAAAAAAATATCCACAGAAAAGGCTCACATGACAATACTAAGAATTTTTTTTCGTTTTATATTATCCGCCTTTTAATTTTGGATGGTGGTGTTGGACGTTCAGGTGAGACAGGTGACATTGAACTTCAAATTTTGTAACGGTGTCCTAGTCGTTTTTAATCTGAATTCTACCTTCTATGGTATGATATTTTTCAAAAAAATACGCATAGGTAACAAATGAAATGGTTGACTTACTGGAGTCGTAGAGGTCTTGTATGATGGCGTAGCCGGGCCGTTGGCGCGCTGTGGGCAGTGCGCGCGGTGCGGCCAGCGTGGCGCAGCGCTCGGACAAGCGCGTGCGCACCCACGCCACTACGCGGGACCCTCCCGCCAACAGACGCGCTCCTCGCACGTGACTTGCCGCCTTTAATATACAACCTCAATTTAGTATACAACTTAGTATTTGGTAGAACAAAAATTATTCTACCATGTTCATTGTTCATCATACTGCTTGGACATAATCCTAATGAATCTTGTGTTAGGAGTTACAAACTATATTTTATTTAAGTTCACAATGACAAACACTATTTCGTACGAATTTATTAAAGTGTATTAATTAAAGTGACTTAAATTTAAAGTGACTACTTTAAAATCCTCGCCTTTATAGATCGCTACTTTTGACATAGGTATAGAGACGCATGCAGTTTATGCATAGGTATATATTACGCATGGTACGGAATAAAAAAATGTAAGTTAAACTTACCATTAACTCTGTTATTGTATTGATATCAGCAATGTAACCGGAAGGCAATTGAACAGTCAATAAAGCCAATCCACTCTCCGTCTCGTTGCCTTGAGCAACAAATCTGAAAATTTATATTTTATTTTTATTATTTATCTGCCTGGCTTACAGCATTATTTAATGAGTAAATCAAATATTGCATTGGACCAAATTTCAGTCTTAGAATTGGACACAGCGAAGACGTAGTTTTGGCGTCCATGTGGCTTTATCTTTGGTTCTTATTATCTGAGAGTAAAAAGCAGATCTTTTGCTGTTACAAACAGACAGCTATTACAAATTTAAATGTGTGGATTACCCAATGCATATGGACAGCTGCAGCCTGTCAGCGGTGGAGACGTGGTCGACCCTAGGGTCGAGAGTGTAGCGAGGCCAAGCGGCCGTGACGTTGGTGCGGGCGAGGGCGCGCAGGCCTGCCAGGGCCACCCCGCGACCTTCCGTCGCGTATTGCACCGAGCGACCACCGCGGATCTAAATACACATACACATGCCGTTTATGCTAGGTACCTAAGTACATATTAAAGGTACTTACTTTCCACAAATAATAGTTTATGTATGTTTTACGTGAATACGTGTACGTTACGAGTAGGTATTGTTTTCATTGTGCGTATTAAGTAGGTGAATTATGTAGGTATAATACACGACTACACGTATAATATTATATCCAATGAATTCGAATATACCAAAAAAAATCTTTGGTCCTTTAGCTATCGACTTGGTGTAGGTAATTAAATTCTGGATGTAGATGATAGATGTGTAGTTGTCGACATGACGAAATAATCAACAAGCTAAAATGGCAATGACCGGTCACATCAATCGCAGAGCGGATAACCGATGGGGTGGACGAGTTCTCGAATGGATGATGATTTGATAAAAGTCAAACTAATCTAAATTATCTGTAAATATATTAATTACTGGTATGGATTGCACTATGAGTGCATTGTCGTCGTCAATGTTGAACTGTCTCGTCTCCTCGGAGCCAGTCACGTTGAGGGACACGCGCAACTTCACCGACGACTTGGTCATTTCGGCGTACTGTGCCAGGGAATCCAACTGGAAAAAATACACAATTAAAATTTACATTAACACACAAGAGCTGTTCATTAGATACATATGCATTAACATCCTATATGTTAATCCAGGTAATCACTACCTGTGTGCCAAATTTCATCCAAATCTGTTAAGCCGTTTCTGAGACAAACAGACAAAAATTCTAAAAAACAATTTTTTGGCCTCGGTAGGTAAGTTCCGTGGTAGGTAGGTAATATAAGCAGGTAACGAACGTGTAGGGCATAGAGTAACTTATACATTGGTGTAGGGTTCATATTAAACAACTGTTGACCTCTGTAGTTGTTTCTGGCGGTCGTTCTATGCAGACACAGCTCATTTACGGTTTATATATGTACCTATGTACCTACTTGACTATATGTAAAGTGTTACACACAATTTCCAAAAGTGAGGACACGTTATACTACTTGAATATTGCCAAGTGTAGGTACATTCCATGTCTATGGGGCTATCACTGCTTCCATATAGCATATAGTGAATTTGAATATAGTTACCAGTTCCGGGTCAGGGTGGTCGTGGCTCGAGGCAGAGACGAGATAGCGAGCGACGGGCGCTGCCTCGTCTAAGAGCCGCGCGGCCAACATAGCGCGCAGAGCGAACGCAGCCGTCGCTGCCGACACGCTGTTTCCGCGCAACCATGGGTTGCGCCACTCTGAACCGGACAATCGTCTCGACCAGAACAGAGTCGTGCCTACGCATTAACCACTGCCACAATAAGCTGCTGGACTTATTTTTATAGGAAAAGGGCTCACTGAGGCCCTTCGCACATTACCATACCTCCTTACTCAAAAGTTCTTAATATAGGTACTACGCCAGTCTCGAGACTGAGTTTCCACAGATTATCTCAAATTAAAATAGTATCGCGGGTCTTGCGATACCCGCCGTATTGGTCAAAATGGTGAAAACCAAAATGACGGCCGATCAAAACTATAATTTGTATATAGAAATTATAAAATTAGGTTCATTTTCAGTCGCGTAATGTATGAACCTCGAGTCGCGAAGGAATACACGGTATCGGTATCCTACTCTAATGCGTGAAAAATAAATCAACCAGAAGCAAAAATTCAAATATGTCAGTATCATCCGATATGGTCTAGTGGCTAGGATACCTGGCTCTCACCCAGGAGGCTCGGGTTCGATTCCCGGTATCGGAAAATTATCACAAATGAATTTCTTTTTATCGATCTTGAAAGTTCGTGTTTTAAACCATTCAACCAATGAATTTTGATGGAATAGTAGGTCTGGAATGATATTTACCGGTTTGTTATAAACTTCAAAGTAGTCGTTGCTTTCAAAGAATATTTCCATTTATAAGGCTGGGTTGCACCATGTTACTTTAACAATAACCAACGTCGGAAATTCAGTTAATTCGCACTCATTTGAAAATGAGTTTTAGGCCGAGAATGAGTTGCACCAGTTAACCAGTTATGATTATTTGTTAACTGGTGCAACTCATTTTCGGCCTAACCGTTATTTTAACTGAAGTTGCGACGTTTGTTATTGTTAAAGTAAGATGGTGCAACCCAGCCTAAGAGAAGTAGCTGTTGCTTTTTTATATTTTTAGACAATCTTTCGGGAACGTAACATTTTTCCAGGATATAAAATATCCTAGTTACACTTATGTTATAGACTATAGTACTCCCAGAAACTAAGGGATATAAAAAATTCCAAATTTTTAGATGATTTCCAAGAGGCTGTACCTTTAAAGGAAATGGTCGTACAGAGCTCATTAAAAATGGAAATTGTAGCTTTAAGTTTTGAATACGAGCTTCAAATATTTTTGTTGTTAGCGGTTTATGAGTATAGGTAATCATCACAAAACCAACGAAAAAAAATCCAAATTTTAGCTCGTTTTAAAATTGGTTTACGGGCTGTAATATTTTTTTTGTAATGGCACCATAAAGATCTTTTCAGAGGTCGTCAACCACCGACCTCTGAAGTTGGTTCCGGCGTTAGTTCGCGCAAGTACCTACAATCAAACGCGCGTTTTCACTGATTGGCTAATACCCATTTTTAGCTATTGCGACTCAACTAAATAATTGAAATAAAATAAAACGGAGACAAGATGACTGACTAGTCGTGTTGGCGAATTTGTCCATGAGCTGGAGTGCATTGGAGGCATGAGGGTGTCGCGCGGCGGCCAACGCGGCGGCGCTCACGGCCAGCGTGTACGCGTCGGTCGCATCGGGAACTCCCCGAGACACGAAGTCCATCGCCTTGTTGATTGCGTTGCGGTGTAGAACGTCGCCACCCTAATCAAAATCAAAAGACAATAAAGAAGCCGAGCGCTGGGTTCGATACC
The DNA here is from genome assembly GCA_947623395.1 of Synanthedon tipuliformis. NCBI lineage: Eukaryota > Metazoa > Arthropoda > Insecta > Lepidoptera > Sesiidae > Synanthedon > Synanthedon tipuliformis. Next base: position 5,892,729 of record OX392408.1, on the reverse strand, counting down.
TGGCAGGGTCAACTTTGGAAATGAGCTTTTCTGTATCTAGAAAGTATTAGTAGAGCGGCGAATCGGCCAAAAGTCGTCTATTTCTTAAGTTTCGTGGTCACGGAGTGGTTTATACCTAAAACAGGTATCGTTGGATTCCTCGTGGTCTCCACATGACGAATCTGCCTGTTTTAGTTTCGAAAGCCGGGAACAAGTGGTATTTATGACGTCATAAAGATGGCGGCCGTCGACCTTAGTTTTTTGCAGATTTCTCCAGTTCTACTCAACCAATTTGTACATGTGAGGTGTCGTTTGAAAGATATTTAGATGTTATTTATTTCTTTCATAGAAACAATGGCCGTAAATGCTATAGTTTCGTAAATATTCCCAAAAATATAACTTTTTCTCCACGTGCTATCCTACATTTTGCAATATAACTCGCGATGGACTCACTTTTTTGCTACTGTTGTGTAATAATAATTTTAAGGATATTTCAAAAGCTACCTAATGACATATAAAACATACATCTAATGTAATAAATACAAAAGTTATAGCCATTTCCGTAAAACAGATACCGCTCTATGCGCACGTTCTCTTGATACCGTGAAGCTCATCGGCTTACGATATTTACACTTAAATTTGTGTTAGATTGTGTTTATTTATTAATTTTATTTTTGTTTTTTATGTAATATGTAAGTGTGTATATTTTGACATAATATTTTAGTTTATAATTTTGTAAAAACCTATGGACACGTGCTACAAATGTCTAAAATAAAGTAAAAGACTATTATTAAAATAAAACAAATACAGGTTTATATTAATTGTTTATATTTTGCATTGTTCTAAAAGACCATACATCGTTTAATAAGTAGGTAGGTATAAATATAAAAATAATAGGTATAAAAAATAATAAACATAGAATATAAAAAATACGATCAAATTTTTGCCTATAACAATTTATGAAAATACTTTACACGGCATAATTATGAAAAAGAGCTGGTTGTATATTACCTAAACATTGTAGGTATTTATAATCTTTAGATATATAAATAAAAATGAAAATATGTTTGATTGTAAATATAGGTGGTTTTGAGGTATGGATTGGCGTAAGTTTCATGTTCTCTAGTCTCCAACGACACTGTTCTTGGAGGAGGTAAGAAAAGGCTTTGGGATATGTGCCGATTTCCATATTAAAGCTTGGTAATTTTCTCCATGCATGTGATGCTTTACAGCTTCTTTTGTCACAGGTATTTTTTTTCCAAACTTTTGATGCTACTGAAGACTGCAGCTTTCAAGTCGTCTTATAATTTAATTTTTGTCATTGTATACTAAAATGACAAACTTTTCAGCTCTTTCTTAGTTTTGTAGTGGTCACTGATCAAATTCCTTCCAGGAGCATGTGACATTGATCAAATTCTTTCCAATAGGTCAATTTGGCGTATCCTGATAGAGAACTTGTCATATCCATACCCTGTAAAAGCGCGGAAAGCTAAAAAAATTGTTTCTTGCTAATGGTGTTAACAATTTGATGTATAGGAACAAATTTAGGTTTTGGTGATGTACCACACTGTGGACCCTAACATTTTTTGGTAGTGCAACAGTGCAGATCTAGCATTTACAAAAAAATGCATCAAATAGCAGTAAGACATCGGTGTCTCTCCAAACCTTTCATAGCCCATTGATAAATGTCACGATTCAATAAGTGGATCTTCGAATCCATCTTAAGTCAACAATTCCCAACCATCTTCGAATCTGACTGGGTATTTAGTTACTTCATGCGAAAGATAATTTGCTAACTTTCCTTTATTCTTGTCATGATGAACAAAGCGATCCCATTTTTTAGGTAAGGGAGTACTGCCATCCATTATTTTGTATTTCACGGACTTACCACCTTTTCCTTATTTTCCCTAATCCCGGATTTTATAGATTTTTCATTGCATCTCTCGAAAAGGACCTTTGTTTACCACATTCCTCCTCCTTCAATTTTCAAATTGTATTTAATCGGCCAATTCGCCAAAAGTCATTCTTTGGTTTCCCAATACTTCGTAAGACTGCTTGGTCATCTATCAAAAAGGCCGTAGATCTTGGTCATAAGATAACGATGCTTGTGGCTACCACTTTTTCGATTAAAATTTTAGCCAAGGTTGATTTGGGACATGTTGCAGCTTTTAAAACAAAAACTGGCCAAATCAATCCAGCCCTTCTCAATCTCAAGTAATGGAGCTTACCATCGAACAGCATTTCATTTTTATTTATATACCTAAGCAGATTATAAATACCTACAATTTTTAGGTAATATACGACCAGCTCATTTTCATAATTATGTCATGTAAAGTATTTCATAAATTGTTAAAAGCAAAAATTTGATCGTATTTTGTATTTGTTATATTGTATACCTACCTACTTATTAAACGATGTATGGTCTTTTAGAACAATGCAAAATATAAACAATTAATATAAACCTGTATTTGTTTTATTTTAATAATAGTCTTTTACTTTATTTTAGACATTTGTAGCACGTGTCCATAGGTTTTTACAAAATTATAAACTAAAATATTATGTCAAAATATACACACTTACATATTACATAAAAAACAAAAATAAAATTAATAAATAAACACAATCTAACACAAATTTAAGTGTAAATATCGTAAGCCGATGAGCTTCACGGTATCAAGAGAACGTGCGCATAGAGCGGTATCTGTTTTACGGAAATGGCTATAACTTTTGTATTTATTACATTAGATGTATGTTTTATATGTCATTAGGTAGCTTTTGAAATATCCTTAAAATTATTATTACACAACAGTAGCAAAAAAGTGAGTCCATCGCGAGTTATATTGCAAAATGTAGGATAGCACGTGGAGAAAAAGTTATATTTTTGGGAATATTTACGAAACTATAGCATTTACGGCCATTGTTTCTATGAAAGAAATAAATAACATCTAAATATCTTTCAAACGACACCTCACATGTACAAATTGGTTGAGTAGAACTGGAGAAATCTGCAAAAAACTAAGGTCGACGGCCGCCATCTTTATGACGTCATAAATACCACTTGTTCCCGGCTTTCGAAACTAAAACAGGCAGATTCGTCATGCGGAGACCACGAGGAATCCAACGATACCTGTTTTAGGTATAAACCACTCCGTGACCACGACTTTTGTCAAAATCAGGTCCCGCCGCTCTACTATATTGGCAGGGCACACTCAGTGTGTTTCACCCACACTGTTTGGGCAGCCCGTCTAGCGTTAGTAACCTGTAGCGTAGTCTGTTGTTTCGGTGTGTGAGTAAGGGATGCCAGAGCCTTTTCCCTATCCCTATCCCTATCCCTTATCCTCAATCCCATTATAGTCGACGGCGCATTTACGACAACAGTGGCTATGCTTGTGTTATTGGCGAAGGTAGCCATCTACCATCAAGTAGATCGTCAGTCTGTCTTGTCGAGTGTCGACCTTACCATTAGCAAAAATGGTTTTCACAGAAACTACTTATAGGTATGCCTAATACCCTTTACTATTTTTCATCTAATAAATATAATGTCAAAAGTAATATTGTCAGTAGGTAATTACAAAAAATGTCAAAAATTCTTCACATTTTAGGAATGTCATGTAGATATTAGATATCAAATTAATTTCAGGTTTTTGTTTCCATGCAAACCTCATATTATGTCTCAGAAATGTCGTGTATTTTTACGTATTGCTACGACCAATAACTAAGTTGGATGAAAGTGGATAATGGAGTAGACCTGCGGCTGTAGTAGAGCGATTAGGGCGTGCGCTGCAAGTGGCAAGGGCTCTTGGGCACGCGGGTCGTTCCTGCGCAGCGGAGGTGGAGCGTCCCAGCCGCCGTCGGCCCTTTGAGCGCGCTCCACCCATCGCGCTGCACTCGTGCCCGCACTCGGCGCTGCCGACACGTGCCGTGCGCACCGCGACAGCCAACGCGCTGCCACTGATGTCATCCTTTAACGTCGTCCCCAAAAATAGTTCAATATTATGGAGTAGAGAAACGAACACGATATCTTATTTTTATTCTCCTCGAAACATAAATGTCAGAAGTTTGATGTTTTTTTTTTCAGTTTCACGTTTTAATTCATAGTTAAAGTCTTAGATTAATAATAATTGGTCTCGCTGCGCTCGACTAGATACCGTCGTCGTACTTGTCAAATGCGGCAACAAATAGGTACTACTCCGAATTCGGCGTACCCGAGCCAGTCACACTGCAAACTGTCTGTGTGATGTGTACGTGCCGAATGTTGTATTAAATTTTGGGCATAATGAAATGCCAGTTTGCGTAGTGAAACCGTGTAAAAAGTGATAAAAAGTGACGATGTTTTACACACACTACAATAAAAAGTTGCCGCATTCACGGAGCTATTGTTTTTAGACAGCAATTATGTTCTCATTATTTGACTTTATTTGAATTAAATTCCAGAGATTAATATTTTAATATTCTTAGGGAATAGGGATATTCAGATAACACGTGCAGTGATAAACAGTGGGCCAAATTCTCGGCTGCCGATATGGCATCGAATCCTGGTTGGACCAAGGTTGGACCTCCACCTGTTCTAACTCTGAAAGAAAACATAGTGAGGAAGCCTGTATTGTTAGATAGCGGTTTAGATTGCTAAATTGGCAATAAGTTAGCGTATAATGCAATGTACCTATATAAGCAATAATGTGAATAGAAAAGATAATAATTTTCAACTAACCAAACGTCACCCTCAGCGTCGTCTCCATGTTTTGTTGCGAATGAGCCATCAGGTTGGCGGAACGCCATCAGCCGTTGGAAGCCAGCACTAGCCATTGCACGCGCATCACTTATTACCGCAACTTCATCGCGACCTGTTGCCTGTATATGAGTTATTTTTTGTATTAAAAACTACCTTAATATAGTTTACTCTCGATAGTACTTAGATGGCTACCATAGCCTGTTGAAACAAGTAATGCCACAGGTAACTTTGAACTATGTCCGGCCAATTATTGATTTATGGGGCGTTATTTCTTTGATAGTGTTCTCTACATTACCTGCAGATAGTCGAGCAGTACGCAAGAGACAGCAAGCGGGCGTAAGGCTTGTATCGCGTCGGCGGCGGACGTGGGTTCGGAGTGTTGTCGCGCGGCTTGTAAAACTCCCGCCAGCAGATCGCCAGCGCCCAGCAGGGACACAGCGCCCAGTCGAGTGCCCGCCGCCACCTCCAGCGACAAGTTGCCGCGTGACACCACACGTCGGGCGTCTAACACGCTCCACGTTTCCAATTCCTCCTCGTATCCATCCTGAACATATTGCAATTGCCTTAAATATCCCAAACTTACTAATTCAGCATTAGCACTAGCTTTGAAAAATTTTTCATTTAAAACTTCCATCGATTATATAAATTATGTGGTATAGTATACTTTCTGAAAACTAGGAATATATTGACAATAAGCCTTACTTCGCTCTTTATACGCGATGACCGCGTAATAACGCTAATAGCGTAATAGCTTATTATCACGATGCAGAACTTAACAGATTTATTATGCCAAATAATTATATGTCGCACTCTGGCTGGAGCTATTTCAAAGAAACTAAAAAGGCATAGATGAAAAGTAAAAACAGCAAGCATTTCTCATTTTTTGATTTTGCTTTAATTACTTAGGTACTCAAACTGTCTCACGTCAAATAGTCTTTAAAATAATGTTAGGTAATTGATTTCTAAGAGATATAAAAAAATAAAGTTGATTTTTGTAAATCTATTCGTTTTGGTAAGGTTGGTTGTATATACACGTGCGCAGACCACCCTATCGTACTATCGATGGTCTGTACAGACACAAAGATCAATATATTTTATAATAAATACCTGAACGTGGATGGTTCGGAAGAGTGAAGCTGAAAGTCCATTGCCAGTCGCCTCGACGATGATGGAAGCAGCGCCCGTCTTCACCGCCGTCACTAAAAAGGCGGTGCTCGCGGAGCCCTTCGCCGGCACCAGCAGCGACAACCGGCGGTACAACTCAATCTCTGTTCATTAAACCAGTTGGAGAATAAATAAAAAAAACCTATGGGACAGTTTATTTTAATTCTGGCAATGGTATCATCAAATCTTCATTACACTACTGAATTTACAAATAGAATTTTACGCGGTTTTCACTAATGGAAAGGTCGTTCAACGAGGAAGTTTTTTACATACCTAATTAACTGTAATTTGCAAAAGAAATTTCACCCGTGCGAAGCGGGTCTTTAGAATCTGATAATAACACTTTACGTTTCAAAATTAAAATATTAATATCAGTTTTCCTATCTACCTACATCTTCTGATACCACATCTTTATGTTTTAGTGCAAGTAAGAAACATACTTTTGGTAGAGTCGACGCTATTTTCCAATGGTTCGAATTCGAAGTACTGTTCGGAGTTATGGAATGTGAGTTCGATGCTGGTGTCGACATTGAGAGTGGTGGTGACGGTGATGATGGCGGCGAGCATCTCGCCTTGCTGCAGAGTGGCAGGCAGCTCGGCGCTCAGCGACAACGGCGTACTGGTCGCCAACTTCTGCGGCGACGCTACGCCGAGTCCCAGCGTCGGGTGCACGGCAAACGCTCCCACCAACCATTCGCCGGCCGCGATCGGAGTGCGTCGTGTCTCTACACCCTTTCCATCTGACCTGCAAAAGCCATTTTTATAATGATATATTTTTGAAATCTGTCCGTAACCCGTGTTTGTTTCATTACAATCAGTTTACAAACAAAAAATTCCGAATACTTACGAAACGAGTGAAGTCTAGCACAGCTAGTCTATATTAATATAATAAAAAGGAAAGATTTGATTGTTTGAATCAGCTATATTATCAGCGATATTGTATAGACTATATTTTATAAAGTTACGCGGACGAAGTCGCGTGCAACAGCTAGTAAACAATAAAAGGTAGTTGCTTATAAAAAAATAATTGTTTGCTGTTGCATCCTTTGTATTTTAATGAAGTTTGACTAAAAAAATAAAATGAAGCAAAGATAAATTTCTCATCCAGCCGTACCTTACACTGACGTCATCATTCCGGTATGACTTGTGCATTCCTGTTATTACCTGTGTTCCAAAGCGAAGTACCTTCAAGTTCAGATTAACAGCCAGCGTTTACTAGTTAAAAGTACACAAATGAAAGCTTGCCAAATCCTCATGGATATCCGGCAGCTTAGAGAACGCTGCGGGGCTTAGCCGGACTTCTTCCGGCTAAGACCCAATGCCTTTCTAAGGTGGGTATCGCAGGAACGTTGTGATTGACCCGCCACGGCTGTGCAACGCAGGCCAATGCAAAACTTACCCTAGTGTGAAGTTGGCGAGAGTCCAGGTGGGATGCGGGGTGGTGGCGAGGTAGTAACGAGGCGCCGGAGGCGGAGGCACGCGACTGAAAGCGTACGGTCCCGCAAGCGGCGGCCTCGTTCCCGTCTCCGGTGGGCCGCGGCGCACTTCCCCTGAAAAAATAAAGACGAAGTTAACCATGACGTTGTGCTCTTAAAATTGACACCTGAAAACTAAACTATTCTTATTTGATTCCCATGACTAAGACTTTTTTATGACTATTCATAAATAAGACTGTATTATACTGATCTGATAAATCGGTATATATTATTTCAGAATAGACCTAATAATAACATAACGTTACTGCTGTTATAAATACGAGGGTTAATGAGGATGGATGAAATTTTTCAGTAATATAGTTTACTTCGTCGGTGACGTTGAGCAATGACATGTAGTAAGGGTTCCAAAATTAGTTGATTCTATTTAGAATAATATTTGTACCTTCAGAGTCACCTTGTACCACAACGCCATCTGTCAATATAACTACGCCAGCGTTCTGCAACAAAGTTTCTACAGTTAGTACCTATAATTAATGTACTAAGTAGTCTGAGAACCATAGTAAGTAAATAATATGATTGTAACCTGGAAGACGTCGTTGGTTGTGTTCCCACCCAAATCCAAGCCCATGCCGGGCAAGTGATCTTCGTTTTTGAAAAGGGAATGCTTCAAACCGCTGAAACTTTCCACTTCGCGTTCGATCTAAAACAAATAACCAAATTAGATGAAACATAGATTATCTTACAACTATCAGCGAACATCTTACTTTTTTTGATGTGAACGATAATTTGTAAATTTTATTAATTTTTCATATAAAATAAAACAACCTCGTGCAAGGTAAGTCCGCTTCCGCGGCCGTCTTTTTGCGCCAGTCCGGTCAGCGCCGCTCGAGAGTCTTGCGCTAGCAAAGAAGCGTGCGCGCCTCCTGCACCCATAACTCGCAACTCTGCATTTCCACCGGGCCTACCCGACCCCGACACGGCTACAGACACCTAGACGCGAAATATAAACACCATATTAAATCTGCTGGTTCGAAGAGTGCGAACTAACAGCATAGTAGAGCTTGATTTTGCTATAAAAGAGCGAAGTTAATAATTAAAAGAAATTGTATTTTACCTCATGTTGCAGCATACGTGCTTGGGGCGCATACACCGCTGCGGCAAGGATAGCCGCGTCGTCGAGTCTCGGGTGCCATGCGAGAAGCACGCAGCCCGGCGCCATCCGCGCTCCCACCGACGCTGACACATCCACGCTGCGCCGCGCTGGGCTCAACTATATCACATCATCCCTGTCAATACTTTCATCTATATCGCTCACCCCCATCCAGTATTACACAATAATTCACCCTGTGAAATAACAGCACGTGTGCTGCTATGTTTCCTATCCTTGAATCCTATTGATAGTCAACAGCGCACTTTCAGCACCTTGCTTGTGTTATAAGCGACGGTAGCCACATAACATCAAGTGGACCGTCAGTTGGAGATTATAGAAGCGAAATGTTGAGGTCGAAGACATTAAATCAAATTTTACCTCCAAGGTTTTTGCTATGAGTATCTCTCCGCGACCTATGATGGCGTAATGAACCAAATCCATTGGCTCTGTCGCTGTGATGCGCGCACGCATCTCTCCGCCCACCGAAGTGTTGCGTGTCAACATCTCGACCGTTAAGAAGTTCCCACTAGTAGCTGTACTCTTCTGTACATTTACCAAACGCTCGGTCACATCCTTGTATCTGATCTGTCAAAATATTATATATTATCAATACTAATAATACTAATAATCTGTAAGTGTAGGTATTGTATGTATGTATGTTCCTCCATAACGCTTCATGAAACTTGGTAATTAAATACAACTACAAGCTTTATCCCGAGAGACTATTCTAGTCAATACGGAATTGTAACTTACAACTAAATTGAGAATAGAGTTCGTATGTGCGGCATCTGGAACTAAAGTGTATGTGACGAGTCCTTTTTTTAAAGATACGGTAGTCTCATTTGCTGGTGCTCCATCGTCCCATAGCCGTTCAACAGTTACGTCGCCTTCTGTGCTTATAATGCTGCCAGATGGATCGACCACTTCAATCTAAAACAAACAAATCAAACAACAAATTTTTATAAGACATAGGGTGCAATCATAGAGAAGGCCAAAATATGTATGCTCTACTCTACTATATGATATATTTATTTATCTTTATGAGACTTCGCTAAGCCCAAGATACTATGATTCGTTGTCAGTAAACTTTTGCATTTTTGTACATAAAAAGGTTTTTTATAAAAAATTCTGGTTGGTAGAGACAACCGTTTCTCATTCTAATGTGTTTAAGATAAATGGTAGGGGTAATTAGACATAAGAGCTGAATACCTGCACGTTGTATGGTAAAGTAGGCTTGAAATAATCCGGCGCTGTGATCTTTAGCCTATAAGGAGTTCTCAAAAGAAGTATTCTTGAAGACACGTTCTGTCGAATGAGTGTGTTTCTTTCCTCTAAGACAGCTTCTATAACTAGCGGTCTAGCGGCGTCTTCGGCTAGATCGAGGTCGGTTTTTAGGTCGTATGTGATGTCAGCTTGACCGTCAAACTCTATAACTTTTCGGGCTGGCGATGAAAACACTGGTTGCAGTAAACCAGAGAAATATACAGCGTATGCAGATATCGTCAATTCTCCACGCACAGGCAAACCGTTGAAGTGTCTGTAAGTTTTATCGAATTATATATTTCTTAACAAATTTGAAAATCCATTTGTTTACTGTCCGGGCTGTCTTAGATTGAGGTAAACTAAGTAATCACCTTTGAAAGCTTTAACCAATTTAAAAATAATTTTTCCTTTTATTGACAGTTGCTTGAGAAATTTTTTTTAGAATATTATTCATATCAATAATGTTGATTTTTATATTACATTGAAACACAATTGGTTAGTTCAATAACAAAAGAATTTTAGCATACAAAAAAAAACATTTTATGAAAAAGTGGAGAAGATAAGAAATTCATTAGCTACTCGCTAAGCTTCGCATGGGAGCAGTTTAGAAAATAGTAGTTAGATATTAAATAACAAAACATTACTTATATATACTTATGATACATTAGAAATTACGTTAAGGAATTTAGAAAAATAAACGTATCCAAACTTTGAAAACCTTACTTAGCAGTGATGTTAACGGTGAAACGTCCATCAGTGAACAGAATTTGTTTCGGCATTTGAAGGTCCATTTTGAACTTGGGCATTACATAATCAGCAACCAATATATGTTTTGAATATTTTTGTCCACGCGTCTCTACCTGTTAACGAAAAAAACATTGTTGGTGTTGCAAAATCCGTGTTTCAATTGTTCAGCTTCAGCTGTTCAGATTAAATGCTCACTTGAATGGTCCATTCTCCCAGAGCTGGTTCGTCGGCTAGTACTAGATCTGCGCCTACAATGCCTCGGTCCAAAGGAAGCGCGGCCCATTCTCTAACGGGTGATCCGCCTGCATCCAATATACTTACGTCTACGGTCTCTGTGAGCGGCAGCAAGTACCTGTGCAACGACATCCAGGTTAATGACCGCGACCAAACCACACGTAATCTTCACAGTCACTGTATTCCGGTCAGCGAAAATTGAAAGTAAAATATTGTTTGTGTGCGCTGGGAACGATTTTGTCTCTCTTAAACTTTGTACTTTTGGTGACAATTGTGAATACCTTATAACAAGATATTTTAATGCAAATATAAGTGCATACCTGCAGTAAAAACTTACTTATCAAGAGCAATAATCCTAAAATTAATAGTGTCCCCGGGTTGGTAAACTCGCTTGTCGGTCTGCACGAAGATGCAGAAACTGCGCGGTTGGTAGACAAGCGATGCAGACGAAGAGAATTGTGGTCCAGCAGTTGATCGGGATACCAACATGTACTGTCCAGGACCCGGGTCAGCGATCTAGAGTGAAAAATGAGCATAATCTAACGGATGTATACAACCTTAAGGAATATGCGTATTTGGCGCACTAAATCAATGCAACTTTAACAATGTTGGTAGAGAATTCAGTATAGAATGTGTAATTTTTATGTGAATGTGTAAACAGGCTGACAGACCTAAGTGCTAATGTTCGAGCTACATTAGAGAATGTAGTAGAAATAAGAAGAAGACAAATAGGCAACCCTTATTACCGAAACCAAAGCAGTATTGTTCTAAATATAGGTCAGATTAAAATTTACAATATTTAAATCTTAGGTACCTATATCTGTGGGTAACAAGTAGGAACATTGAAAACAGCAATTCAGATTGGCGACATTTGTTAAAATCAATTCGATAGTGGTTATACTTACATCCAGATCTATAAGTCTAGATTCTGCTGCTGGAACTTGTATTTCTCGGCCCTGTACGAATTGCTCGCCGTTAGATTTCTGACCCTCCACAGCCACGTACAAGGTGACAGCCCTCGACCCTCCAGCGATTGCCACGCGGTATGAACTATGTGGTCTTAATGCACGCGGGCCTATTACTGATATGCTGAAAGTTATGTATTTTTTTTAAATATTGTCAGCGAGAATCGCCAAAATCGCTTTTTAAAAATTAACAAAAATTAATTGTATATTAAGAAAATATTATATCTTTCCATTATTTCATATTGGATCAATGCAAATAATAATAATAATAAATTTAAAATTCGTTACATCAAGAGTCAACTAATAGTCTCAACTGAGGAATACCTACTTACCCGGGCGCAGAAAAATTAGACCTTATTTCTAAATAGCACCTTGAAGAGCAACCTTCAATGGGATCTGTATATCGCTAAGTTGGGTGCTATTCACGCTATTTATAAATTCAATAATTTATAAACAAATAAATAAATTTTTAATTTATTAATAGCGACCTATACTTATATGAAGTTTTGCATTTTTTGAGAAATAAATATAAACATAGGAATACGTTATACGTAGGTATGTACAAAAAATTCGTCTTTATTAGCTAGGAATTCTGATGGCTATTACAAAATACAAATTAGATTTCTATTATAAATCCTTCTTATGGTTTTTTATTCCATTATTAATTATTTATTATAGGTGCATAGTGTCTTAAATCAAACTCACCACTCAATAAATGTAGATGCAGTTATTACTGCAAGTAAGCAGCTGAAAATTATATTGTGCTTCATGATTCTGAAAATAAATAGACAGAAACCTATAATAGAAAAATTCGATTAACTTAATAGGACAAAACAATTTGTGATTTTTGTTGTGGGCCTTGTTTTGGTCCTCGTGTTTTAATGCGTCAATTCGCTCTCTTCTCTGTTCAATTATACCAAAAGTGCCCTTAAGTAAATTAAATAACATTAATTAATTATTATCTTATATTTTCTTATCGGTATCGGTATATTTTCTTAGCACCGTCAATTTCGTGCTTATAGGAATGGCTTTAATGGACTACTTATTCTAATGAATCAAGTAATTCCTTTGCAGCGATGTAGGTATTACAAAAAGTATTGTTGTGGTATTAAAATTGTCCCGGATTTTGTTCTCCATTTCGTTCAACGGGACAACTTAAGTTACAGTATACCTAATCTCCATAAAGACAATCAATGAAATTGTAATTTACGCTGGTTTTAAAGAGTCGAAATTATGCGAATTTGTCGCGATTGAAAATAGTCCGGGAAATTCACTACTTACTTAGTTCTTGATATTACGGCTTTTAAAACGGCTTTTAACCCTGCGACATTACATTTTCAAAGATTTATACGACATACGAGTACATAAAAACAATTTTTTATAGGTGAATTCCTTTGTAATATAAATAAATACAATAAACAAGTTGTCGTAGGTGTCACAGTTATTATGTATTGAATTCACATGTTTGCCGTATTGAGCTCACCGTCCTTGTGTCCCACCTTGTCTGACTCACTGTATCAACATTTTGCGTTGGTGGGACCACCTTTTCAACAGATTCAGTCAAGTTTAGTAAGGTTCCTACTATATAAGGGCTGTTATTATCTCCTCAAAATTCGGGTCTTTTCGTAGCCTTCTCAAAATCATGCAAACTATACATTTACGCTTTTGTCTTTGTGCATCTTTAATTTTGAACTTGAATTTTACATATAGGTATTTCATTGAATTATATAAAATGATCTACAAAAACTTTCTCCAGATACGATGTCTCGCGCTGCAATGTTTACGTACCACATCGAACAAAACAATCGCTCTATACGAGAATGGGGTTTCTTGAATTACGACACAATATCCACAAAGCATACACTTGTCTTCATAAGCAAACATTTACAACATAACACGAATTAAAGGCACCTAAGACCCGTGAATCCTGTTTTATTGATATTATCAATTTACTTTAACAATATTTGAGACTCGTATTAGAAATTACATGCACAATAAAAATAAGGCGTATAAAACCTTTCGCATAACTGTTCAGATATTCAATTAGTTATTTACCTGTCAAGCACTAATTATTTTATGACTATTTTAACGTAACTTAACACTATATCACAGATCGTTGATGCCGTACATAGTTTTTTTTTAAGGCGCGTGGCGTCACTCCACGCCGAATGCACTGCAATTACTAATTGTTTGGTCATAGCTGCGCCTACGCATCGTACAGGTGGGGCGTTTGCCGCGAAGCCTTGCGAAAATCCGCCGCCCGTTGACCGTCTGCCCACTGCGATTTTGCCTTCATTGAGAAACCAATAAAAAACTAAAAAATCAATACCACTTTATACGGACTAATTGTTATCTTGAATTTGTTTTAAAAGTTTGACAGGTTTTTTGCGTTGCGGCGGGTGAGACCAACAATTTGACGGAACTAATAAGTATTTTTTTTTAAATATTTTAAACAAAATATCAATTTTTTATCTTCGACTAGCAAACCGCCACCGATTCTGCACGGATGCAATTTTTCGGGCAATTTTCCAATTTTTTTTACATAACTTTTCTCAAACTTCAACGATAATTTGAAAAAAAAAAAAAAATTTTTGGCGAACTGGTTTAGCCGTTCTCGAGTTTTACGGTGAGCAACACTTTAGCGATTTATCTTTATTTCCATAGATTTTATTTAAAAAGTTAGTTAGGAAAAAAAAACTTTAAAAATAATTCCTTTTACAACTTCCGAAAACTTATTTATATACCTAATATATAAATTTTTGTTAAGTAAAATTTACAGGATTCAAGTAAAAAATTCTAAATATCTTTCAGTTGGGTAATATTATATAAGAAATGGATTTAACAGTGACAATAATCTGGTCGCTGTTAACGCTGCGTCAACGGAATGCGATGCATTCAAAAACTTGTTTTCGCACAATGTCTAGCCGAACAGAACTGTTACGACCTCTGTTCCACCTCGTCGGGCTACGAACCCGCGGAAACGATCGTTTCTTAGATAACCGCTTCGAGGTAAAGTAGAATATTGCTAATATGTTTAAACAGTTATCACGCCAGTATCAATGCATTTCTGGTTTGTATGACCTCCATACGATGTGCAACGTCGCGCTCGTTGCAATAAGAATTCTACTCCGTGCGTCATTGTACTAGAAACCAGTCCCGGATTGATTAAAGAGTCTACAAATGTGCATTGATATACTCCCACGATTTTCTTGAAAAAGTTGAAGAGTGTTTTCACACAATCTTATATTCTCTAAACTTAGTAATAGCGTGATGTCATCGAAGGAAATAAAACAACAACTGAACTTTATATTTTAACTTTTTTTATATTAGATCATCATAAATTTTCTACATCAACAAAATATTGACGGCTTTTCTCAGCCAATAACGCAGCACCTGATATCTCACTCTTTCCAGCAATTATTTAGTATTTTCCATATCATAGTCTTCCGATATATTCTCATCGGTTTTTCTAGCGTGTTCTTCCAAAGTGGCTATGACGCATTTGAGACGATTTATTTTTGTTTTTTTTTTTATTTATTTTTGATTTTTTTATTTATTCTGATTTATAAATAATTTTTATTCGACATAAATTATGTGTCTTTAGACGGAGACATAATAGATGGACATATAGGAGTTTTTTTCCAATTAGTTATTTTAATTAAAGTCAAAACAAAAATTTTCGACCAATAAGCGTTGCCAGTGATATATGATATATGGCGCTAATACGAGGTCTCTAACTATGGGCCTCATAAGAAAGCTCAACGTCGCTCGATGATCTAAGGGCTATGCTAAGAACCTTTGCCATTATAATGACCGCACTCGCTAGCGAGAGCGTAAAATATTTATATGGAAAATTGTCAATTTGATTTTGACAGTTAAGACAGTCTTTTATCTCTCGAAGAGACTTTTCTGCGCAATCGTTTTCCAATAACTTCTTCTGAATATCCTGAAATTCAAAAATAAAAATACTATACAATGATCGTCGGTAGCCGCATAGTAGGGATTCATTAGTAGGCATTGTATGAACGGGTAAGTTCCTTTGTTTGGAACTTCGTACGAAGTTGGAGATACGAAGTTCGCCGGGTCAAGAACCTTAGCCTTGTCCTAGTTGACTGTTTTAGTTAATTTAGGTAATACGAGCTGACCCGGCGAACTTCGTACCGCCCAAACCCGTTCCATACAAAATGTAGGAGAAAATTAATTTTAGTCATTTATTTTGGAATATTTTTTCGACCTTTTAATAATTATTCTGCTATTCGGGGCTGAGACGATTTATTGGCCCTTTAAAAATAATCTATAAGTAAACTTCTTAGAATTTTTTATTACTGAATAATTTAATATCTTTTGCGTACTAACAGGATAATCTATGTCTGTTCGAATAATTGAAATATGTCAATTTTCATTGTTCCCGCAACATTGCAAGGGGAATATTAAAGAAGGGAGGGTTTGTGTTTTTCAGTGGAGCGTGCTTCTATATAAAGGCATGTTGATGCTTCAACACCCCATTCTTAAGACTACAGCTAAAACAGGTAAGTCTTTTGGTTTGCTACAAATGTTATAAATTTATTTTTCTTATGTTAATGTCCACAAAACTCAAAAACTAGCTGATGGGTTGTTTTATAATTTTACATAAACACTCTTCTGTTAAACTTTGCAGTTTAACAGAAGAGTGTTTTTATATTATTTTTATTCCAAAATTCTAACGGAAAGAGGAAAACAAAAGCAACAGCGAAGCCTGGCCAGTTTCAGCTAATAATTAAATAATAGGTATACTTACTATACTTGCGGTGTCTCACGTTCTGCGCCTTTTAATATAAATGAAAGGCAGGCACATGTCTGCTCTTCTCATTAATTCTCGGTAACAGTTCTCAAGAATTGGGCTATCGGATGTTAAAAGAATTTTTAAAATACGACTAATACGTTTTTGTTTCAGAGTCAAGAAAATGAGGGTTGTGTCAGTTATAGCTTTGATTGTGACTGTTGTGGTGGCATTCCTATGCGGTTGCGACGGTGCTAACCTACGCAGTCGAGTCCTCGCCGACGAAGAAGAGGAATTCCGACCGAGGCACTTGTACAGGGACTATGGTTTAATTAGAAGCCGTGTTGCAAGAGCCGATGATGCTTTCGACGACTACGGTCACCTGCGATTCGGTCGCTCAGAAGACTGACACTCGGGCGCTGCTGATGCCGCGAGAAAACGACACCTTCCTAACAAACGCAGAAGAACTTTTCGCTAATGTCTTTACTGTGTCCAATTATCAATAAAATTATCCCTAAGAATATTAAATATCTATGGCTGGTTGGATATTTAATTTATTGAGTAATAAATCATGAAATAAATAATATGTCCACAGAAACCAAAACTTTTAATTAATTAATGTCTGATTTTATATTTTATAGAAAAATCCATATTTAAACTTATCTATAAATATATTCATAATAACTGTTAGGTT
This sequence comes from Synanthedon tipuliformis, assembly GCA_947623395.1. Taxonomy (NCBI): domain Eukaryota; kingdom Metazoa; phylum Arthropoda; class Insecta; order Lepidoptera; family Sesiidae; genus Synanthedon; species Synanthedon tipuliformis. Next base: position 5,875,606 of record OX392408.1, on the reverse strand, counting down.
TTGGATGTCAGGGGAAAATTTAATAGCAACTTTAATAACAGGAAACATTAATAACTTTAATTTAAGCATTTATGTTTCTAAATAGTTTAATAATTACACTCGGAAAATAAACTACATATTACACTTGGAACACAAAGCTGTTTCATAACTAAATTTTTATCTATTTTACAATATAGGTAGGTACAATTTGTACAGTCAGCTTTCTTATACATACTAACTATTCAATCATAAGATTAATTACTTTGCGATTCAAAGAGGAAGTCAGGTTGACGATAGATAGTGATAGATAGCAATAATAGGGAATGCAAGTGTTGCCGAGTAAATCAAACGTTGTGGAGATACGAGGCTCTTTATAATCAATAAAAAATGTAATATAGCAGAGACAAGAAAACATTCTTAGAAAATATTAAGTCTCATTACTCCGAATGAGTTAAAATAATACACATTAATAGAAATTCGTATATTTTATTGAATATAATGTAAACAATAAATACATTTTACAACAGTTATTTAACTACAGTCAGTATGTTATACAATATTTTTACATAACTTCAATAATTATTTGGGTAGGTAGTAGCTATTAATATTTGCTTACAGCTATAACTCGTTTATTTTACATCACTGGTGTTACATAAGGCATTTCTATGGCGTTTTACAGATAATAAGCTGCCGATCTACTGCCTAGCATGGACGAAGGTACTTATAACTCGGTCGGATGCTACGGTAAAAGGTTGAAACTTTCAAAAAAAGAATAGGCTGTGTAGTGGTCGTGTGTTTTACGCGAATACGTGTACCTACGTTACGAGTAATATTTTCTGTGAACGAATTAAGATATGTGTGCATATCCAACGGATTCTAAATTATACCATTTATATACCCACCAAAAAATTCTTTAATATTAAAGAATTTTTTGGTGGTTATATTTTTTGGGAATTTTTTGATAAATAAAATTAGCTAAATCGAGTGGTGTAAATTTTTGATGTTGATGATAGATAAGGTAGCTACAGCATCAAACTCTATCCTCAGATTTTGTTATCATTATTTTTCTGAATTACTATGGAAGCTAAAGACGTTTTCACATCGGAAATGATTTGACAGCTAGCCATTGTAGCGTATCCCTTTGTAATATGCGTAGCAATAGACTGGCGCATTTACTACTACGTATCTGTAACTTCACTGAATACCATACAATATAAATTGTACTTTATGCGTGCTATAGAGGTTTTAATTTTAATTGTTAACGTTAATGAATTAACGACATTGTAAATATTGACATTGATATTGTAAATTAAAATATACCTAAATGTAAATTTCGGCCTCTATTCTAAAAAAAATGACATTTCTTTTTTTAAAAAGACTGGGCGTTAATGCTGTTAGATCATCATTAAAAATTTGTCGATTTAGCTTTACTTATTTAGATAAGTAACTCTTAGGACTCTTAGGAGTAATATTGTTTGAGTGATAATTTAAATTTTTCGTTATCACACTCTACAGCTCGTTTAACTGGAAATTAAAACATAAGTTAGTAAAAAAGGTATATTTTTTTGTGTTAAATAAAATAGCACGGTAATCTGTTTATTAAGTTAATATTTGAAACTTATAACTTAGGCACCTAATGCTTTGTTAAAGGCTTTATTAAAGCTTCATTCAAGATTTAATCATCATGAAGATTCATCGTTTTACTAGACTAAATAGCAATTTACCTAATTGTAAAAAATATATAATCGATAAGCCTAGCAACATTTTATTGCTATTTCGTTGTACTTGTATTGTAATTGTGACAGCTACATTATTTTCGTTAGATTGGTTATTCAGAACTTTTAGACAAAAGACAAAAGAAATTCGCCGGTGGCTGATAGATGTGCCAAATTTTCCTTTTCTAAAAATAATCCACGTATTAGATACTATTTTTGGATTTGATATTTGTTTATGCATATCTTAAACTAAATATAACTTAGTTGTCTTACTATAACAGCGTACCAAAACTTAAATTTCAACTTAAATTTAAATTGAGACTAGTTAGTTTTTTTTATTCTAGTTTATTAATTTAAGTTAATTTAACTTATTACTTTACATAAATTGTTAATATTGTACTTAATTGGTGATAATAAAGCGTATTGGAACGAAACATCTTTGTAATATTTATTTAAACATAAGTATTTAAAGATTTGGAAACTAATATAGGGCCCAATATCCAATAGCATGCGAATGTACTATAAACTATAGTACATAGTTGGAAAATATAGTACGGATAGTCACAGTTAGGGAGTAACTACACTTATACAGATTTTATCTATAGGAAAAACCACTTTTGTAGGGAGATGCGTTTAGCGCGCGTTGTAAACTGGTATAAAATGAAGACCGCCAGTATATAGCGACAGCATTCAGTGCTGTTCCGCTGCATTCAGCGTTGTACCGCTGCATTCAGCGTTGTACCGCTGCATTCAGCGTTGTACCGCTGCATTCAGCGTTGTACCGCTGCATTCAGCGCTGTACCACTGCATTCAGCGCTGTTCCGCAACATTCAGCGCTGTAAGTGGGCTGTTTTAGATTCTTCGTCCCCCAGATATTGTTTGAATAGTTTGATAGATTTTATTTGGCATTACACAATTATTTCGCATGCAAAACACTTCAGAAGTGTTATAAAACTGTTACTTTGATTATATGAATTTAAAAAACATGTTGACAAGAACAATTTCCATTAATTTGTTGTTCAATTATTTTCCTTAAAAAAATTCCTTGTCTTCTTAGGAACTGTAAACCAAAATCGTCCAGCGAATGTAAATGAAGCTGAATATAATGTAGTTACTCCCTTATGGATACCGTTTTCAAAAAAATTTAAATAATTACGTTACATATTATACATTTGCTGAATGAGTATTCAATTATAAAAGGTTTCTAACATGTTTTAAATCAACTTTATAACCCGCTTAAATTATATCCCTTTTCTGTGTGTTTCCAAGCAGAACCTGAAATTAAAATGAAAATTGTGTTCAATAAAAATAATTATTAAAAATGTAAATTTTGTAACTACAATCCGAATTATTACCTAATACTTCAGATCTTTAAATCTGAATAATTTAATATATTTAAATATATTTAAAAAGAAGAAACTCGTTCAATGAGTTCATTAATTCGCTTTCCAAGTTTCCACAATTTTGAGTATATTTTAAATTTTCTTTATGAAAGTTTATAAAGTTGTAGCTTTTGGCCGCAACTTCATCCGTGCCCTTGTTTATTGCTATATTGAATGTTTAATTTTTTTTTTAATAAAACCAAGTGTACCTTGTTGACAAAGTTGACAATGGCGGTGGCGGGTTGGTCCGGCTCGAGCTCCGCAAACACGTGGCACTGGTTGTCGGCGCCAGGCGCAGCGCGCGCCACGAATGCGAACACTCGCCTGTGAAACAAATCTATTTTAACTAGCTGCTTATGCTATACAGTATGGGGAAAGCTTCATCAGCTGTCATCGTGATTTCTATTGCGGTGGTATGACACTTCGTCTCAAATTAGACAGGTCTTATCCTCCCAGATGTATTGATCACTGTGAAGACACCAAGGAATCTAATACACCATTTTCAAGAAACCTTCAAGAAAGCGGCTACCGTGAATAACAAAATGTGCGAGGGATGATTGATCCCATTTCCCTATCCCTTATACTTTAAACCTACTAAGATCGGCAGCGGACTTGCATCACCTGTGGCGTTGCTTGTGTTAATGGGCGATGGTAGCCACTTACCATCAAGTGGACCGTCAGCCTGTCGGTCGAGATTAACATAAACATAATAAAAAAAATATAATTTATTAAGCATTTAATTTTTAATTATTAGTGGCTGGGTACACTGCTAAAGCATGTCAATGATGTCGGCAAACGAGCATTCGTACCTTCCATTGCTAAAGTAATATATTCTTTTAGGTTCAAAATAGGGATATACGATAAAGATGGATCACTGACTTTTCCGTCTGGGTGCCGTTGTCTGTGTGCGTGTAGCGACGTTCGTCGGGGTCGAGTCCCGCGTAGGAGACGCCGGACGCCGGGTAGTGGCGCCGGAAGAACAGTTTGCGAGCCGAGTCCGTCAACGTCACTCCGCCGCCGAAAACCTTGAAGTGTACTTCGTGGGCGTCTCCCTTCTTTGCGAGGACGTTGTGAACGGCGCGGCGCACTGCAGCCGGTCCTGTTAGCGCCTCCGTGTTTTCAGACCCAAGCAGCAGAACTCGACACGCTGCGCCTGCTGCTAGCAGCGCGCGAGCTGCCGCCTGAGTGTTGCCGCCCGCCCATGGGTCCCTATCGGGCAGTCGAAGCGCTACTGGCAAAGCAAGTGGCGTGACTGTGTGCTGGTAAACGAGCGCTGATAGCGAAGTAAAAACGGGCTCGTCAGGGCATCCCCGCAACCGGACGCCGCGCGCCGTCGGCTCAACGAGGAAGTGACGCACGCCAGCGCCCGCTCGCACCGCGACGCCGAAAGCTCCCGGGAATGAGTTAGAATCGCGCACTATAAACGCTCCCTCTTCCAAATGCTGCAGGGCTGCTATCGCTGTTAAAATAGAAAACCACCAAATTATAATACTGTAATTAAGAAATAAATTGTACAACAAACAAACTATAACTATAAATTTTAAATAAATAAGTTGGTAAAAAAAATGAAGGCTGACCATCGTCTCGAGATATGTTGGGCTTGTACCAGTAATGGCTGGTGTCGCGCGCGAACCGCACGCGGTCTGGCGCGACGTGCTGCGGTTCGGCGGAGCCGCCCAGGCTCGAGCGTCGCGACCCCAAGCTTCCGTTGTACACGCGGTACTCCGACTCGGGGCTACTCTCGCGCTCTTTCCTGAAGTGTATCAAAAATATACCTAAATACAATAGTAAAACCTTTGACATTGAAGACACCGTTAAGGAGTATCTTATTAGTTCTAGAGTTCTAGAGGACTACTAATTACTAGTTACTAGTAGTGTACGCACCTGTTTACTGGCGGCGAACGCGGGGGGCGCGCGTTGAGCGAGGGCGTCGGGGTGGGAGGGTAAGGCGTGCGGGGGTGCGTTGGAAAGGCCGGAGTTCCCGCACGGGACTCTGTCCGCGACCAACTCTCTGATCTCTCACGGACCTATAATATTAAATATAAAGTAAAATTTATCAGATACATATTAATTTCGTGATACGTAGGCGCCGAAATTTGCATACCTACTGGCAGACACGTTTATTGGAATAACTAAATAATTTAATTGCGTTCGTTGTCTTAAACTGTCCGTAAGTCGACAATCTAAACTTCTTGTGTTAAAGTGAGTTAATTCGTATACATAATACCAATAATTTTGCACTAATATTAATTTCGGCTCTGGTCTGGAACTGGCAAGTAGTGGTAGGGCACTCTGTTTCGCTGTCATTTTGCAGTAACCACCACGCGTGGTTAAAGCAATGGTGGTGTAGGTACATGTTTCGGTGCTCGGATGCCAGTGTGTAATTCCCTATCTAAGTATTCCTAATCCTTTTTTTCCGAATTCCATGATTCCTATGATTCCTATAAATTCTTATGATCGGTAGCGCACTTGCATCACCTTTGCTTATGTTAAATGTGACCACCTACAAATAAGTAAACTGTCAACCTCTTAACATAAAATAAGCTAACACATTATATTTAATACAAATTAAAGTATCTAATTGCAAATGCTTACATTATTGAGGGAGATGTCGCCGTTGGTCGGTTCTGCCAGCGACAATAGTCCTGGTGCGGTGGTGCTGGTCGGTGTAGTGCTCGTACTCCATTCACGCATCGTCATCTTTTCATACATGAATTTTCTTGATGACGACCTACGCAAATATCAGAATTAAAATTGTTTACACGATTCATCGTGCATATACCTACAGACAAACTGCAAATATTTTTGTGTGAGCTTTCTAATTGGCGACTGCACAACTCCATTACTAAGCAGTCCTATGACGAGTAAATAATTAAAATCAGAACTTTAATTAATTTTTAACGAGTTGTAACTATGAAGAATAAGTTGTAACTGTGGAGAATAAGTTGTAACTATGAAGAATAATATTACCTGTCAGGAGCTTGCGGACTAATGCTGTCGTTTCTAAGGACACTTCGTGTGTTGACATGCAGGGGTACGCTGAAATCGTCATCGTCGTCTGCGAATGCTGTCGTGTCACTTGTGTAACCATCCACACTGGAATTCATAAATAGAGTATAAATATTTTTACAATCAATAAATAGAAACATAATATTTTTAATAAAAAATAAATGATAACACAAACACACATTACGACGCAATTTGTAGTAGTAAGTACATTTAGTAGTGGGCATATTGCGTTTCATAAACTAAAGGTCCTTTGTCTTTAGGTTGTCCTAAAGACAACCTTAAAAATCACCGCTAATATGTTGTGTTTATGTGAGAGAGAAAGAGATGCCAGAGTCTTAATATAAAAAAATCATAATACGAATTCAGCGGATCTTCTTCTTGTTAATCCGAATTTTTCATTAAATTGTTTTATTGTGCTGGTACGTAATATGTAATAAGTATTCTCGTCGTACAAATAAGGAAGTTTAATACCATATTAAGACGAATATTGTTATAACCATAAATGATTCCACAAAAAATAATCCTAAATAAAAAATAAAAAAATACTTACCGGTGGCTGGCCGACCGGCGCACGTGTCGGGAAGGTGCAGTATCCCACTCGAGCGGTAGTCGAGAGACTCTTTCCCTTGCTTCTTTTCTTTCTCTGAGCTTCTGTTGCTGTCGTTGGAGCCAAGTGAGACCGGAGTTGCTTTCTACGCTGCTTTCCGACCGGCGTGGTTCTCTTGCTCGCGTTTCGTTCCAACCCAGGGTACTGTTCGATCGCCATGTCCCATTCTCCTCTATCACCTTCCTGGCACTACTTGGAGGACGTTCAGCCCACTCGGTCTCGCCGTTTAACCACCTGATAACAAAACAATAGGTACTTTGACACAAAAGTAGGTACTTAGGAACTCATAACATTACCTACTGTTTATTATCGGAATGTTTGCCCAGCTGTTAAACGTTATCGTTATAAGTTTTTTTGTGTTTTCTTACGTGGGCTCGTGTCCTTAAATGGAAACATCAATATTTCTTGTTTGTTTATGGTATGTAGGTATGTAGGCAAAATATTAAGTAGGTGGCGAAGATACCCCACATTATAAATGAATAATTAGAATATTAATTGTTGTCTTCCGCAGATCGCTTGGAATGTCACAATGTTTTGCATAAATTTACACTGGTAATAGAGCGTAACGATGTTACGTTTTCAATGAGAAAAGATTAGACTGTTCTGTTTTATCAATATGGAATTGATTAGAAAGTGTATGCAGGGTCCGGGCGCCACTCACTAGTCGTGGCACCCGTGGTCCGGTCGACACCAAAACCGTTTATGGCGAAGTTTATCTCGAAATAGCAACTTGTTTGGTTTGCATCGGCCCTGTGGCGGCGACTACGACGACGCAATCCAATCACACTCCATCGCTCCAAATAAACTTTAATATTGTGTTTCAACACATTATCTATGCTCATAATATTATTTGTTCTTAGTATTACTTTAATGCATTGTACAGTAGCATCAGCTATGGAAACTATTCAACGAAGACGGGACGATGCCAAAATGTTGACGCAGAAGCAAATATATTATATTATTTCGATCTAGGAGGCATCAAACACTAGTGGACGACCCATACTCCATGGAACTAGGCCTCTTGCCATCTTAACGTACGATACCATTTGGTTCAAGCATCGAAGGTACATTAATGTTACAAGAAATCGATGTATACTGGCATTTATTATTAAAGTTAGATGTATACTTTACTTTTCAAAACACTTATACTTGGAGCTATTAGGTGTATTAAAAAGTTTTGCAAGTAAGCGTTCCATTAAGTCGACTTGCAACAGTCGTAATGCAATACCTACAACAGTCGTACTTTTCTTGGAAATGTGATGCCAACTCGATATCTAATATTAGTTCGAAAGCTAAGTAGACATCATTTACTGACGCCTGTTACGTCACACGTAATAAGCTGCAAAGTACATTGAAATTGTGCTTATTTGAAGCGCACTTAATGTAGCAGAACGAACAAAGTACTCGGGGAACTGAGCAAGATTTCCGGCCCACGCAGCGAACTGATCTAATTTGTACAGACATTTTATTCGAAACTACAAATACATACATTTAATAAATTCTTTGTTTAGTACTATTATTTATTAAATAGATAACTATTAACTAAGATAGGTTACCCTAATATACAACCTTTAAAGGTAATATCCAGGTAAATTCTACTAATATTATAAATGCGAAAGTTTGTGAGGACCATGTACATACAACCATGTATGGATGTTTGTTACTCTTTCACGCAAAAACCGCTGAACGGATTGGGATAGGTATAATTTATTAACTGGATTTAATATATATGATACTTTTTATACTAAAAAATTTTAGATTATAAAAAAATCGTGTTGCGACGAACGTCGTCACACCGATAAAGATGGCAGGCGTTTCTCATATTTTTTCTCGTTATCGATGATGTTTGTACCTCATTAACGCAAAAACAGCTACACGAATTTGGATGAAAATTGGCATACATTCTATACGTTAGTTCAGATATAACATATAGAATGCATCTTATCCTAAAAAATATGTTCCGAGGTATCGTCTAAAGATATAAGAAAATCGGCGCCTCTGTCGTCACACCGATTAAAATTATCGGCGCGGATGAAATCGCGAGCAACCGGATGATATATAATTATTATAAAACAAAATCGCTGTCTGCCTGTGTATGTTTCTATTCTTATTTATATGAGAACATCATAATATATTGTTATTAGGTAAAAAGAATAATAAATAATAAGTATAGTATGAACAGTGTTTTGTTTTAAATGCTTTTGTTTCTAAGACTATTATTTTCCATCAATTTATACTAATTACTAATTGTATTTAATAAAATCGTTTAATTTATTCAAAACCATAATATGTCACAGTACAATCGCTAAAAGTTTTGCTAAACTTTAAAAAAGTGTAACGCAATTAACAGGATAAAGCGTGTCGTGTAATGTAAATGACACGAGTACAATGCGTTATAAATAATATGATTGACGCGAAAGATATCACTATCGTAACATTTATCTTGTCAATCGAGATCGACGTGTGTGTATAGTGGGTCACATTTATATGAGCGTTAAATGGATGTTTAGTCATCGTGTTCATATGCATAGACCTAATGCTTGCAATGGACCTGTCTACCTTATGTAGGATCTCATGAGACGCAAACTATAATAAGATACAGTGCGCTATCATTTTGTTAGATTTCATTATTTTACATAAACTTTATTTATAACATTTATTTTTAACAATTATTATTTTATTAAATAAATTAAAAAAAAATTCAGAGTAAAGTAGGTACAAAAAGTTAAAAAATCATATGAAATTTAAAACAGTTGATTTGACGTAAAATTAATTTTGCTTTGCTTATTAATAATCAGTTACATTTCATTTTTTCTATGAAGTCTTTAGACAGGCTGATGCGGTCCACTTGATTGTAGCAAGCATTAACTATAACACGAGCAACGTAACGCGACAGGTGCTCTACACTGATACTAAAGTAGTATAGTAGAAGAACTATAGTAAGGGATTAGGTAGGAAGGGATAAGGAAAAAGTCAATCGGAGCAGAATCTAAAATGGTGTGAGAATCTAAAATGATTACCTACTGCAGACAGATTTTCATTGTGCTAATAACTAACAATTTGCTCTATGTTCTTGTTGACACACTTGTTGAATCAACTACTCATGACTCGCAGCTTTATGTACTGCAAACACTTTAGCATTAAAAATAACGTGATTTTTTTAACTTTATGATAAGTGCACAAAAAATATATTTTATGTCATCCATCAACATCTAAAATTTTAAAAAAATTAAATAATTTATTCTAATATTTTTAAAATATTAAGAATATTACAATAAATTTAAAAAATTAAAATAGAAATGTTTTGAAATAAACAAAAACAACACCTAAAAATTTATTTAATAATACAACGAAAGGGCACCTCTAACTACCTACCTGTGGAAACCTGGTATAACAGCAACAGCCTTCTTTAAAATTGGTTGATATTGTGACCATCTTAAATCAATATTTAATTGCGGTATTGCTTAGGTTTTTGTTGCGAGTATTTTTTTGCTTGTTCAATTGCCTTCTACAACATCGCTGGCCTAATCCCACGCCTAAACACTCGAGCCATTTTTTATTTATCTTATATCAGCTGTTACGAGTTCAGTACTCTACATATGTTGTATCCAGTACATTTAATGACTCCTAAAGTTTCTGCACATATCCGACGGTGCTAGACAGTTAAGTATGTAGTCGTGGCGTACAGCCACAGAATTGATAACAGTGTACAGCTTAAGGGCCGGCGCTGACTGACGGTACGGCATGGCAAGGCACGCTTTGGCATCCCGCGGCATACTTCGGAACATCGCAGCATGCTTCGGCACGTCGTGGTATCTCACAGTACGCAGTCGTGTCGAGCCGAAAACTATTCAGGTCAGTATTGCATTATTCCGAAGTCGGTTGTGTACACATCATTTTGTTAATGATTAATTGGGATGTAGTGATAATGGCACATGTTGATGAACGGATGCTGTGGCATGACGCGAAACGCTACGGCCTCTTGGTTTTAAAATAAAGGAGTGTGAAAGCTAACATAATTGGAATAAGGTTAAAAATAATATGTTCAGGCAAGAATCTTTTGCCATGCCGTGCCGTTCTATTCCGTCAGTCAACGCCGGTCCGTATAGTGAAAAGCTTAATGCAACGCAACAACGCAAGCTTTTGGCGGCGGTGTAACGCCCGCGGTCGGATATGTGTCAAAAGTTTTTAAAATTGCACATTACCGAGTAAATAATAATTATTAGTCTTATAGTATAACACCTAACCGTTCATTACAAGGAAATGTAGATTCTATGCCAGGTAGTTAGCTAATTCTTTTTAAAAATCAAATTGTAATAAAAATTTATAAATCGGACAGACTTGATGGTCCGCTTGATGATGAATCGTGGTCAAAAGGGCTTAAGGAGCAGCTAAGGAGACATAGTTTTCATATAAATAAATAAAATGACCTTTTCGTGACTGCTCAACTAAATACCTAAATCTTTTAAAAATAAGGCAAGAACAAAATAATCTCCAATAATTTGTAAACATTTGATTTTAAAATAGACTTTAGATTAAATTCTAAATTGAAAGGAACATTACTTTTGCAGTTCAGTTCACTTCTATGTTCCTAGTAATTATGTAATAATGTTAATATAATATTATACGGTCCATAAACCAAACCAAATGGGTTTACGGTTTTATAGTATCTCGGATTGGATACTGTGTGTGATACTTTATAGCTTTTTTTTCAATGACAGTGAAGTGGGTCGAGTCGAGTCTGCTTGTCGACCGGAACGTACTCGAGTAGTACGCAAGATGAGCATTGTGGATCTTTAGATAACAATAAAATGTTATTTTTATATTATGATACTCGCACATACTTCAGCCGTTTTGTTTTCTTTATAGATTCTCGACCTTACAGAATACCAGACCTTACAGAATGTTGACTGACTGACAGTCATAATTAAACAAACACGTCAATTTATATTAAGCACTAGCTGTGACCGCATCTAGAATCTAGAATAGGTCCTAGAATAGCGTGTATTATTTCAATTTATTTATAAATCGATTGGAATCTTATGATCTTATGAGAACCTTAGTACAATACAGCAGTTTTTGAGACTGCGGTGCAAAAAGACAAACAGACTGAAATTCTAAAAACACCTTTTCATCTCGGTAACATAAGTTTTATCTCGGCAACTTTTAGTAATCGTTTTTCGAAAAAAATATTTAATGTACGGCGGACACGGCTGCTTTATTTTATACCGACATGAATATTGATGTATTGTATATTAAGCGTGTAGTGTAGGAACTTGCGAATACAACAGAATAAAATATAAATACGAATATTAATAGAAACCTCAAAATAAATACTTATTAATATTAATTAAGGTTAATAAGTTTTGCTAAATTCAATTTTCTTTATACAACCTAATCTAGCATAGTGTTGGAAAAGAAAATATAGATAAAATGTTATTTGTATAAATATTTCTATAAATATCACGTTGCTCTGTGAGGCTGTGAATATAAACACAAACAGTGCAAGGCGAACAGATTGGTGTGCACTGTAGGCGGGTGGCGGCCTCCACGCCTACGCCACAGGAACACATGTTTACATCTGCTACCAGATCCCCTTAATTTAATTAAACAATATCTACTTTTTCTTTTCAATCAATTTTGTTGAATTCTAAATATAAACACACGAAATATTTGTAGTTGCGCGTCAATATAATATTTTATTTTAAACAGTTTCAATTTTTTTATAATTTTAGAGCTGAACTTTAGAATAAAAAATATATAAAAACACTCATCTGTTAAAATTAAATGTCTTGTTAAAATTTCAAGACAATCCATTGGCTAGTTTTCGAGTTTTGTCAACATTAACATACGGAAGCTAAAGTTTTATATATCTATAGTTAAAGATTTCGCTATGAAAAATCCATAATAATAGGTAATTTTGATTGAAAACAATAACAGATCTAGTCGAATAAGCACTGACCTATCGAGACTAGGCTTGAAAAAAAAAAATCAATGAGAAAAACACTGACCTGCCATTGCGCAGGGGTGATGACTCCTTTGGCGCACTTGTTGTTGTTGTGACATCCTCGTGCGTTAGCTTGCGAAGAGTTCTCGGCGAGACTGGTGTATGTGGTTCGGGAGTTGCTGTTCGTTCTTCGTCATCGTCTTCTATGGGCCTGTACCCTCGATCACCGCCGAGAGCTCTGCGGACGAGCTCAGGGCTGGCGAGACGGTTGGAGGCGCGCAGCATGCCGGGACGTAGACCGGGCGCGCCGTACGTGAAGGGTGCGGAGTCTGCGCGTGCGTGATACGGTATGTCCGCGGGCCGGTCGGCGTTCGAGTGTTGCGTTGTGGAGGCCGACGGCGCCGGCGGGTCGGGTAGAGCGCTCACAGTACGTAACATGTCGCCTAGCAGTGCGTCGAGTTCGTCTGGCGGGCTGGGGGCGGCACGGCGGCCTGCAGACGATATGCCAGAGTCCATAGAAGCGCTCAGAGGTGATGCGGGCCCTCCACCGCCTGCGCGCACTACTGTAGCGTAGATAGAACCGTCAAGAGGACCGAACGTATGCGCCGCTTCTGACCCCTCGCCCACCTCACCGCCTGACCCCGAACCCTCCACGCTACAGTTGTTCTCACCTGTAAGAGATTGTTTACATTTCACACGTGCATATTTACAGCAACATAATTCATTCTGCCAATGTATTTGAAAGTCTTGGATCCGACATTTCCTTTATTATTATCAAATAGAAGAGTCTTCTTAATTCTTTATTCCTGAAAACATTAAAGGCTACAAAGAGTTCAGAAACGATGGATAAAGTTAAAAACATTAAGGTCAGCGAAGTCAAATGTGTTTAGTGATGGTTTAATTACGAATAGCTTTTAAATTCGTTTTGTTCCAATAAAATAGTCGTTCGTTTCGTTCCAATAAAATAGCCCAGTCGCTTGCCGACATCAGTGCGTCGACGGCTCGACGCCGATGACGATACAAGCACGGTACCAATGCCAACTCGTCAATGAATTAATTACACAAATAGTAGGTATTGGAAATAACAAGTTATAATTAAAAATTATAAACTAACCCCCGACTTTCTATTGAGCCCAAATACGCTATATCTGCTGTACCTTACAGCAGATACAGCTAAGGAGTTGGATATAAAGTAGACTACTTGATGCTGATACAGTATCAGGTAAATATTAGCATGTCATAGAAATACCAAGTAACGGTATTTCACATCAATCGAACACGTATTAGTGAAATTCTTCGTCAACTAGGAATTAGGCTGAAGGTCTTCAAACGCCTGAACAGAGCTTCATAAATACCGACCACGTCAGCTTTCAAACAAAAAAATATCACTTTGGGAGCTACGATTCCACAGTCCTTGGTAAACTTATAACACTCCGTTTTTGCGTCAGGCGTCGTGTGTTAAAAATGTGTGGTCTAGTAGTGTACAGCTACACACAGACGGACGATGGACATGCCGAGTACCGAGAACACGGCGGTATCGGCAGTCCAACAACATCCTTAAAAGGGCAAAGTTCGCTTCCCGTTATCCCGGCTGTAGGACACCGTTGTTTGATGGAATGCCGGATGATTGACCCTCATTATTACAATGGTAATTGTCCGTTTATTATTGTGATGCATTTTCAAGCATTTTTAATACAAAAAGTTTTTGAGATATTTTAAATATGTCATTAACGCTTCTATAAAAGGGTCCCAAGACAAATTTACCTTAGAATTATGTAAATTTACTGATGAATCAATATTTAGGTATGTAGAAAAGGCTGTGACTCAAGTGCTTGCTTTGCCCGTGGTCCTACTGCGTAGTCCTACTGGTAGTACCAAGGGCAATTTTTACATATATAATTTTGAAAAACTGTGTATATTAATTCGCTCCCGTACTGAAGTTATATAACTTACAAAAATAAGCTAGTATGTATCGTCATAAATTTATAGCCATGTTCGATAGCGAAAACCTTATCACAATCTGTTGCGTGGTTTCGAAGTCAGCGGAGAAATAAACAGAGTTTTATATTACTTAGATATTTTAAGTATAAAAAAAATTATACTGTACGTACCTACTAAAATGCAAGACCTTATTGAGAGATAAAACATGACATTACGAAACAGATAACCTCGATATTGTCAAAAAGTCTCACCGTATACATGAGGAGTGAGCAAGTAACAGTGCGCAGGTTGTGGCAGTTCAAGGTGACGGCCGAACAAGGAAATAACCTATAGTCAGCCTATTGTATAATAGTGGGTTGGCAATAAAGCTCATGTGGTATCAAAACATAAATTCAAAACTTTTATGAAAATAAAAATCAGATCTCAACAATTATTTTGGCCTTTATTGTCATTATTTTAACTGATTGGGTATTTTATAATTCCTCTTTTAGGTACATGAAAGTTGGCAAGCACGCGGACTTTACTACCTTTAAGTCTGCTGCACTCTTAAATAAAAAAAAATCAGTAAAATCAAAATCAATACTAATAATAAAACTTGGTAGATAAACATTTAGACGTACGGAACACAGGATAGGCTACTTATTTCACGTGGACGAAGTCGCGGGCGCCAGCTAAGTAGTACCTAAATAAATTTTAATGTATGTACCTATAGTCGACATAATAAAATTTTTATCCAACGTTTGTAACAAACTTTCGAAAACTAAACTGAGGTTGTCAATAACGCAATTAGTGTGAAGAGATCAACGTCAGCGTCTGGTGACCGTCGGCGTCGGGCGCTGTTAAGGAAGACGCGGTTATTTCTGTGGTGTCAACGAAAATAACGCGGCGGGTCGAGCTCGAGGGCTAGTGTTACGAAATGTGGCAGGAAGAGGATATACGCGCCGCTATGGCTCCACCACACAGTCACACATACTGAATCTTAATATAATAATAATAATAATAATAACGTTTATTTCAGACACTTGGTGTCCATATAGTGTTAGTAATACAAAGAAAAAACTTAAAAACTATGTTAGTAATTATAGTAACATAGTTTTAATAATATGAATTTAGGTATATCTAGCAAGTTTATTTTTTTTTTTCACAAAAAATATGACGACCAAATACCTGCTACGTTCTGCCTAATATTCAAACGAAACTGGAATCAACGTCTCTCAACTATCTTGTTTTAAAATTAGACAGAATGAAAAGGATAACTGGTTTTTATCATAAATCTTTTCGCAATAAAAATAAAAAGAATCATTTTAGTTTTAACGGTAAAATAAAATTTATATCCTTTTTTATTGCAAATCTGTTTATTTTAGTTAAAGAATTAATAATTAGGATTGACTTTATTAAGGCGCAAAATGTTCAATCATATACGATACCTACTCGTACTAAACATAATATGAGCTCAGAGACGTTTAAATCCAGGTTTCATTATCGCTTAAATAAATCTGTTATTTTATAATAACCTTTCGAAAGGAGTCTGTAACCATGCTGTGTGAAAAATACTATACACATCACCACCTGTTTGCATCACAAATAATGAGATGAGTCCTATAGTAAGAGAGTGATTTATTTGTCGAGCCGGCTTTTAGTTTCACTAATGAAAATGAGCGTGACTGTAACACCAAGCTGGAACACGCACATGTCACGCCCCATACACAAATAAGGTTTCGTCGAATTTCTCTCTTCTCTCGTCGTAACCAATGACTAAATACATCGCTGTTAAAAAATTTACGAGATCGACAACGCGAAGGAACACACGAAGGTGAGCACGTAATCACGGCCAATGTTTTGCCATGATGTCATCGAGCCGACCAACCTTCCTTCTACGAATTTGTAAACTTTACTTATTATTATTTTTGCTTTGACTTGACCGTTTTCGTATGCTCGTACGTTATTTTAGAACCGAAGATCTGATAACATCATAGCTGGCCATACATATTTGGGCTATCGTGTTTCATTAAATGCTTGTTTTTGAAAGTCGAATTTAATTAAATAAAGAGATGAGAAAGTATTGTATTGTGCCTTTTATTTTAGTATTGTATGGAAATTTAACTAAGCAATTAATTTCGGTACATTTTATTCAGACAGTAGGTACTTAATAATAACACTATTACTCCATTCTAAAATGCCAGTAAAAATATAATACAAAAAATATATAGAAATCTTGAATATTTTGTTTGAAACATTTAAAATATTTATGAAAATATTATAGGAAAAAAAAGTGTTGTTGAAGGAAAATTTAAACGTTAAATAATAAATTAAACATTATGAGAATATAAATTTAAAATCTAAAGTATAAGATATAAAATTACAGGCCAACAACTCTTCTTTCTCTCTTCTCAGTTTAAAATAAGTAACAACAGTTTTATTAATATAATTATTGTGAAGTGTATTATGGAATGCAATGAATAAAATTGTGTGATTATTTTTATGTTAGGTGTGAACGGATGCTAACAATTTAGGTACTAGCTTTTTACTTATGTTTACGAGTACTGCTAACTGCAATGAAATGCTGGAAGACACGGCTCCTAAACTGCATCTGCATAGATTTTTAGTAAGTATATACCTACATTTCGTAATATTTTTTTTTTCGCGTCTTTCAGAATAATGAAAGATGTAGTACTTACTAGCTGGTGCGTGCGACTTCGTCCGCGTTCTGGATAAAAGGTATCCTATGCTATGTCCTTTCTGGTGTCCCAGACAACGTGTATGAAAAATTTCATGGTGATCGGTTCAGTAGTTTTTGCGTGAAAGAGTTACAAACATCCATACATACATCCATAGAAACTTTCGCATTTATAATATTAGTACGGATACAGCAATTATATTGTTACCAATAAGTAAAAAAAAGCTTAGACAAAACCGTTCTCACGGTTCTCAATAAATTGGCAAATGGGAAACCAAACGAGTTGAGGCGGTTCAACGAGACAGTAAAATTCGCATGGCCGCTGACGTCACCGTAACCTTTACCTCATAAGTTACGATATACAAGTATTATAGTACCTATTTATATTTTAATACATTACGGTAATCCATTTTGCACTGACCTCGAGTTAATGAAAACAATAATGAAACTCCAAGGTGGCTGCATTGTACAAAAAAACTGTGGTAGCGATTTCATTAAAATAAATGTAGCGGATTGAGCGATTGTATTGCTATGTATTTTTATTATTATTTTTACATTAAAGTAAGCAATACATACAAAACCTCAGCAATTAGTACATAACTTACTTAATGAGAAAATAAAAATTATTTCAATAGCATTATTTATTAAAAAAATAATAAGTTTAACTGTAAAACTAAAATCATAATAAAACACAAAAACTTGTTAGAAAAAATATTTTCAAATGACAGAAGAAAAATTCTTCCTTCCTACTTTGTATTTAAATTTTGTAAAACTGTTAAACGAACGATTGTGTTATTTAGGTAATTGGAATTAAGAGTGGGTGATATATTGCCAAGTTATTTTGATTCGTTTTATTCGCGGCATTAACATGCAGTGACAACGTATGTATTTAAATATTGACACACCTTAAAACAAATCGGATGTTTAATATAATAAGGATAATAATGCGGTCTCCTCGTGTACTTTTTGCGGGCAATGTCCATCGGTGACTTTTATAGAGCGACTCAGATGTGGTCATGGTTCGTTCCTTTAAAATTGATATAAGTCGACGTGTGACGAATATGTCGGACGGCTCTAAGGGCCCGACTCTCTTGTAAGAGTACGACGGGCATACATCAACCGATTCATCACGCCAGTCAATTAGTGGGCAGGCGCCTGCGCTTCAACGTCTACAAAGACCTTCTCTGATCTCGTTTCTCTGACACAATGTATTGTTCATCTCATTAACAGTCATTGTTAAGGAGAACACAAGTAACTAAACACTTGCTTTGTGTTATGGCGTTGTTCTTTTGTAATATAGCGTTATAATACTTCAGAAAGATATCCATAAATCACGCAGCTGCTAAGTCAACAAAACAAAATAGACAATTTGATTAATTGTTAATTAACATTAACGTTAACATAATTAATTTAATATTATATATATGGAAAATATGTATAGTTCCAGAAAATATAATTATACTGTCATACTCGTAGAATATCATGAAAGTTTATTTCCAGATAAGAGTTTTTCGTTTTTTAAACAAGTTTTAAGTTAAAAAAATCCCTAAATTTATCGCTAAGCGCAAACCTAGAAAACTGCTGGAGAAATAAATCAGTTATTTTTTATTAATATAAGTCCGAGGAGGGTTCTTATGAAGAGTGAAAAAAAATTGCTAGAATAAACGTAAAACCCCCATTCTTCTTTATTACACATCAGCTGCCACAGATTTTAACAGAACCACATTTTTTTTAATAAATATAGTTTTTCGGTTGTTTTTAATATACACTCGTCTTAATTGTGAACTTGTGTCCGCCCTACTTACCTCAATTGTGGTTCTGTCTACCAAAAATCCGTGATTATCCGTCTTATTTTTTCATTTCAACTTCTTTATTTATGAAAATTTTATTTAAGAAAAGATTTAGTACTCGCAAATATGTATAAACATAAATACAAATTAATTTTATATTACGAAAATTATCGTGTTAGTTGCGGTGCAAAATGCACGCCGACCGGAACGGTGGCGAACGCGCGACTGGGCGGGCGGCGCGCGGGCGACGGACGACGCTGGGCGGACGGCGACACGACACTCGCCCAGTCTAACACATGACACTAAAATAACCACGCACCTGCGACTCCGCAATAAAAGCACCTCTAACTGCCTCTTTGTCAACTAACGATACAATAATGACACATTTTCATGCGAGCTTCCTTGGTATAACTAATAAAACAGTACTGACTGATGCCCGCATCTTCGTTCGCGTTGAAATATAAAAAATATAACACCTGAAAAACGCTTTATCGTTTCTTAACGTTATCGATGTGTTTTATATTTTAGAAATTAGAAGAAATAGCAATTAGAAGACTAAAAGCAATTAGAAATATAAAAGCATAAATCTTTTCTTTCTTATTTTTTTTTATTTATATTTAAATTGAATTAAATTGTAGAGATTAACAAAATTTTCAACTTCCTAATTTTCAGTTTTGTTTAATATTTTTTTTTTGTTAAAACAAAGATGATTTATTTTACATTAGTTACATACATTAGCTTTATTTTAGCACTGTTCGGAAGCTCTTTCCCAATTTAAAAATATTCCAGATCCGTATAACGACAAAACATACGAGTGTACTAATCTACAGAATTTGTGTGATAAATTTCACTTGTATGTAATACGATGTAAATATAAACAGTGTTGCCTTGTTGCTTTACTACATTCGGACATCCTGGAGAAGTGTATTGTTAGATTAGATCCACATCTGCTAACAGTAACTCCCACACCAAGTACCAGACAATTTCGCGTTCACTTAACAGAAATAACACACAAATTGCGGACGTTCGGTTAATAACATTATTGCCTGCAGTTACCTACATTGTAAACTTAGGAGATCCTTGCAATTTTATCACCAGTTTCTACACACACTTCTTACAAAGGACAGTACGGTGTTAAGTATTTTTTCTCAATTTTTGACATGTGTAGCTCCCAAACAGATGGACCGATTTTGTTCTGTATATTTTTTTGTTTGAAAGCTGACGTGATATAAATGATTCTTAGCTATACCTAGTCTATGAAGATCATCAGCCCATTTCCTAGTTGACGAAGGGATTTCTTGGAATCGTAGCGTTACAGGGGCAAAAAGGAAGAGCTGTGGTGTGCTGCTGGAAGATGTTATTTAAGAATTAGATTCTGAAAAGACTTCAGTATCATGGGCCCTATCTGCTAACAGTAGCTAAAGTGCAGCACCTGTGACTTCTATGCAACGGTAGCCATTTCCCTTTCAAGTGGACCGTCAGCCTGTCTGAATGATTGCAAAAACACAGTATCTCACCATAATTAATGGTTTTAAGAGCTGAAACAAATGTATGAAGGCGTGTCTCTTACCTGGGTCCTCGTCTGTGAGTGTGGAGAGTGGTCGTAGATGCTCGAGCGAGTCGGCTCGAGCGAGTGTGTCGGGCGCGGCACGAAGAGGGGCAGCAGGGGTCGGGGCGGGAGCGGCGCCACTGTTGCCTTCGCTTCGAGCGAATATTAGCTCTACAGCACCATCACTCGGGAACGCTGCATCTGTTTACGGAATAAACAAAAAATAATAATAATTTTTAAACTTGAAATCAAAGTGTGACTAAGACACCGATACAATTTTTTTTATCATGTATCCTACTAAGTTATGAACTTGTTTAAGTTTGAGAAGATGGATGTTTTTTAATCTTTCGTGTAGATGTAAATATCTCAAAAATGTAAGATTCCCGAGGAAATTGAGTTTAATACTTAAGTGCCTCTTCTGGGATCTTTATACACTTCTATTAGCTACTCGTGCATATAATCTCGTATGTTATACTAACAGTCTAACTAACCTATATACATACTAACTAACTTGTCTAAGCCTAACTAACGTAGGTTGTATATAACCTATACTAACCATGTGCAGCGTGATCTAGCTGTTGTTTTGTGAAGGAAAGCGTGTGGTCGGTAACGGCGCACGTATGGAATTGACAAGCGAAGACTAGCTGCCGCCGTGCTTGTTGCTGTTGTTGGTGGTGCTGATAGGCGGGACGACGGTATGCGCGCACCAGTATATCGCCCCGAAGTGCTAGTCTGCCGACGCCCACCGTCCAACCGCCTCCACTGAGCATGTACAAACCTAAACAGAAATAGATTACTGAGGAAGTGTCATACAAAAACTAAACAGTCTTTGATCAAATACAAAAACGAAAATCTAAAAGAACTAAAAATTAGAACTCTGAGTAGCGAAGTAACTTTCGGTATACATTATTTGGCATAAAACAATGCTTTTAAATTAAATTAAATGCATTGTTACAGCTTTGTCACAGTTTAGACAATATTTTCGGTCCTTCGATCCAGATAATTTTCTGCTTGCTTCTTATTTGTTGTGATTTATTCATTGCGCTTTCATAATAACAATACAACTACATTGTGACATAGTATTTTATGTATTCATCCAATCATGATCGGGGAGTTTTTTAAATGTGTATAGACATATTTTTTTAATTTTTTGAAAAAAATTGGATAGAATATGAGACATGAGTAAGACATAGCAATGAGTTTTGACATCCCTCATTCACGAACTAAAATATGATAGCAATTGTATTGTCGTTTTCAGGAAGCGGTTACTGCCACCAGAAGGCCTACTCATTTCATGTCTGTTTTGCGTTTAATAATGAATGTTTTGCGTTTAATAATGAATTGCGGTTTAATAATGAATATAATAATGAATACCCACAGTTATGCAGTTAAGATTTAATTGCAGGCAATGTTATATATTCTCGACCTACACAGCGAGCGTTTATATTCAATTACCTGATGTATAGACACAGACGAAGTTCTCGTATATCTTGATGAAAGCAATGGCAGGAGACGCATTCGCCAGTTGGACTGCGCCGGCGACGCTCACGTGGGTCAATTGAAGCGGCGCGGCGTTGACGCGAATCTGTCCCGCGAGCAAACCCGCAAACGTGTCTATGTATCGCTTGTTGGAGGGTAGCGCGAATACGGGGACACGATCGTCCAAGTAGCGTCGCATCGCGTAGCGGTCTAGCGCGTGCTCTGGCGCCCCGCAAATCGCCGAGTAGTGCATGTACGCAGCCACGAGCACTCCTAGTCGCTCTCGATTGCCCCTGAACAAAATAAAAAATTGATTCTATTTAACAATGTCAGCAGTTATTTAATAGACAGACAGGCTGACGGTCTATTTGATAGTAGGTGGCTAATGTCGTCGTCTATAACACAAGCAATGCAACTGGAGCTGTAAGTGGGCTGCGCTTCCCGATAGGGAAAGAATTTCGAAACATATACTTAAGCATACTGCGAAACAGTCAGAGTGAGGGATGCTATGTCTTCCTAATCTCCCATCCTTAATCCTGCAATGGTAGGCAGCACAGTTGTAGCACCCGTAGCGTTGCTCGTAAATTACCGTCAATTATATTTTTATACAAGGCTAACGTAAATTATATTTTTTTATGTTAACACCTTAACCTTAACAAACATTTGGTTTGTTACTTAAAAACTCCAAACGCACAATCCTTCTTTGTAAATAGAAGTCACAATCGTTTCTTTTATTTGGGTCGAATAGAACAATAAACCGATCAAAACATTGCATGATTTACGAAATTATTTTCAACAACAATAGCAGTACCCTACCTATGTACCACAGATTAAATTAGAATTAGGTAATGTTTAGTTTATACATACATTGTAACGTTTGTAGAGTATGACTGTATTAGCTAATCACACGTTCCCTACACAAACAACTTAAATTATTACCAAACAATTTATTTCTACAGTTTCTACTCTACAATGAGTGCAATGAGCGCATTTATCGTAAAATATTTTATGAAAAATACATTTAATTCCTTTATTTTTTTCATGCCCATAATATATCCTTATGGCCTACCCCCAAATTAATAGGGTGGATAAGTACGACTGCGGTTAATAATAATTCCGATATAATTCCTGATCAAATAACTAATAAGCCTGGATCCACCGTCAATTCGCGGCCCTTATCAGGACGTCAGTCCGCCTTTTTGGTGGACTTATTGCGCTGCGCTTGCCGGTCCGTAACCTCTACTCGATAACCTTCCGGCCCCAGAGGCCCACCCAAAGCTATGTGTCCTGCCCACTGCCGCTTCAACTTAAGTAAGTTGAAGTGGTAACTTACTTAAGTTGTGTCCGCTGATTAATTTATCCTTGGAATCGTATTCGTCCGCTAGCTTATGTCGGTAACTTGGATACGTCTACTGATCTCCTTAGCGCGTTGTCCTCTCCTTAGCGCGTTGAGCGACGTTTATTTACATTAAGAGGATAATAAACCATAATTTACCAGGCAAGAAGTACAGCGATGTTTTTCGGATGTGCTGCTAGCCAACTCTCGATGTGCTTGCAGGCAGCACAAAGACGTTCTAGCGGTGGCGCGAGATCGCCCGCCCAGCCAAGAGAGCGCGCTCGTCCGAACACCGCTCGCGCTAACTGCCCACCACCACTGTCGCCTCCCACTTCGAACACCTGAAACGGAAACCATACAAATATAATAACATGCACAATTGCACATACAGTCCTCATCTTGACCTATTTGGACAATATTTTTGCTCAGTGTTCTTTAATAGTGGCAAGGCACACTACACTGTATTCTAGATTAATAAATTAGGCAACTCATCTGGTGACAGTAGCCACCCGCTTATAGAAGACCACAGTGAATTAGCCGCTTGTTGTGGCAGCGTCTCGGTGCAAATACCGAAAACTTTACTCAAAAGTAAGGTTAGCAGAGTCAATCTGTCCTTATCACATTCTTCAACCTAACATGGTTTGGAAAATAAATGCACTTGAACCCAGTGAGTGATCCGTTCAACTGAAGCTGGCAAGCTACACTTGACTTAGTCGCTTTCTAGCTCTTGAGTTGCTTGTTGCTTGTAACCCTTGTTTGTTTTATAGCGAAATAACGTTAAAACTCATCAAATATATGCTTGAACCCACCTGACTCTGTTAACAATGGTAGCCAGTTACCATCAAATAAATTATCAGGCCATCAAGTCGCCCTTTCAGAGTTTAACGGGTTCAACTAACCAAACAAACTCATTATATTAGTAAAAGTAAACATTAACTAGGTACTAATTACTTATCTTCAAAAGTATTACTCATTTAGAATAGGCACTACAATACAAAGTTATCAGATAAGTTTAAGTATTCTTCAAATATGTTTAATATAATACACACTTTCGCACTTAGGTAAGTACAGGTTAGTCATACGACTAATTTTAATATAGGATATTTTCTATATATAGGTATGTATTTTAAAATAGAAAATCTTCTCTCAAATAGCGTTAAGTTGCAAAACTATTTTTTAGTCTTTAGCAGACACAGCCTTCGACTTCTGTTCTGTCTTATGTTTTTTTTAAACTTGATTATTACCACACACGTTGGTGTTATAAACTTACCATAAAATGCTTCCCATGCTTATTGTTGAGCATGTGAGCGACTTGGGCCTCTGCATGAGTGTCGCGTCCAGGCAGGTGTAATGCCAGCATGCGCTCAGCAACATAACACAGATCCAGCCGGGAGTTGGGAGGACCACCGGGATAGCTCGCTGAACGCGTTCCGCTCTGAATATAAACAAAATTATTACTTAATTTATGACGTAAGAGTGATCGTGGTACGCTTGATGTAAAGCAATAAATCTCGCCTAAAAACTAGTTTAAAAAGTTATAAAGATTCAGCGCAGATGTGTTTTAGGCGACGGTAACCACGTCTACCTCAACAGTGTATTATTTAAATCATAGAAGGAAAGCTAAATTTTTGTACAGGCAAAATACGGGCCACTAATACTAAATAAATATTTGAAATCAAATAATTACAATAGCTATGAAGGATAATGTATGACGAAACAGAGGGATCAAGATATTATAACAAAATTAAATTAATTAAAAACACAATAGCAAATAATTATAATAAAGACTTGTTTTACAAAATTCTACAAAATCTATATTAAGAGAAATTTCGAAGGAGAGGTTTTGAAAATTACCATTAAAAAAAATCAATAAAGATTCGTTTACGAAAAGTAATAAACATAAAAATATTTTTTCTAATTATAACCTAATTTTAAAAACAATTTATATGCAATATATGTTTTTTTTATTTATTATGCTCTCATTTTCCATTTCAAATGGGTTAATGTGCAATAAAAAAAAATTATGTATAGCTTTTATAAATTCAATTCTCGCATTCCACTTTAGTTTATTGAAATAAATTTAAGTATCGAGGCAAACCTAGTAAAAGTGTCATAAATACCGCGTAAGAGCATCAAAACCGATTAACCTATTGGGCCAAGTAAGCTCTTGAATTTCAAATCTTCGCATTAATTTCATATTTTAGACGATCACAAAATTGTTAAAGCGATTAAAGTTATAAAAACAGAGATCACGGTTAAACATCAGTCAGATTTTCACGTCAATTAAAGAGTAATGAGTTACAATAATGTTTTAATTGCCTTGTAAAGGCACGTGTTCAAAGGCCATTTATCTTTAGGTATGCCACCATTACGATTGAACGTTGAAATATATACACAAACCGCCTGTTATTAACTCCGCCTTTGACAGGTACTGTAGATATAATAAATTATGTTAATTATCATTCTATAAACGGGCGATATATCGTGGATAAATACATACTTGTTCTCTTATGAAGGCGGATCCTGCTGGAGTGGCGGGTGCGCTCACAGCTCGCGTCTGTAACAAATGTTATTGAGATTATTTAAATGATTGTTCTCATTTGAACAATAGTCAAAATGATTAAATGAAAAATCCCGCGATTGTTGTTCGGGCACAGATATTTTTTATTTTAATGCAAGTTCCCTAAATATTTACGGATTAAAAATTAATCTAATAATTTGTGTTAGAACTTATATAACGTTTAAACAAAAATCACAGTAATTTGTTTTATATGTTTTAGTTACTCAGGTTTAGATCAAATATATTACATTCTCTTATAAATATAATTAGTTATAATAATATAAATATAAAATATTTAGAACATGATTCAATGTGACTTGTATAGAATAGCTTACAAGTACATTACGACATTTAAAAAGTGAAACAACATTTTTTGCAAACTGGATACAGTGTTCTGAGTAGATTAACGTCGAGGAGAGCAATTTGTCGGAGTCTATCGCGATCGCGATCGGATGGCCGCGTCAGCCTCAATAAAGCTGACAAATGAACGCTTACAACTAGGTGTGGCCTAAGTGATTACTGCAGCTAGCTGAGCCAAACGTTGAGATCATTAAAAACTGCATTGTCATTTTAAAACTACACTTTGTTACAGGATTTACGTCACTGATATCATGTTAATGTTTGATTAAATGGAAACATTATAGTCAAGGAAAATTTACTAAAAAATCAAAATATTTATCCCACAGGAGAATTTTTTTATCAAAGCTCTGGTTTTTTATATGAATTTTTAGAATATACCTACAAAATTGTAATTATCAATGCTCACTTTGTATCAATTGTTTCATTAAATATTCTGCTTCGGTCTCGTGCTTCTACTAAATTCTCCTACTGATAGGAGCACAAAGACGACCGTGTTTTGATGCTCCTACCTACTGCTATGGAAGTGGTTACGTATGCAAGTAGGAGCATTACATTGCATGGACATATACATTTTTTTTATCTGGTGAAGTTTAAATACGTTAATAATTTATTGCTGAAAATAATCCAGGAATGTTATCTCATTTAAATTCATATCGTTAATTTGGAAGATAATGCATTAAAAAATACATTGTCGAAAGCAAATATTTTTTTTAATATTTATCAAAACTTAGTTTTATAAAGAAAAAAAAAATATTTTCTTCGAAATTTTTCTAACGTCTAACATAATTATTAAGACTAAAATAGTTACGTAGACACGGACCGTCGATTTCCGCACTCCAGACTGTGTAGTTGAACGTGCCCGTTGGTCAAGCGCAAGCGCTCGTATAGCACGTGTTCGTGCACTTTGCAGGTGAAACGCTGCACGCCATAAAGCAAACGCCAGTCTATGCAAGGCGCGCGCAGCATCACTGCTCTCCGTGCGTCGAGCTCGCATTTCGATAAATCACCAAACAACAACCCCATGTCCTCTCTTAGGCATCATTTAATTCACAGCCAAAAAGAGTCGTCGTTCCGAACTATTACTTTTATTATTTTTTCAACACTTACGCTCTGAAGAAAGGTCATATTGATTTCAAAATGTATTTCAAAACGTCCTGTAGGACAAATTTTGAATTAGCTATTTTTATTTATTTTATTTTATATTTTATTCCTTACCAAGTATTTTCTCGTGCGCCAACATATCTCTTGTTTAGTTGATCTAGCCTATATAAAACAAATATCTAATATTTTATTACTGTATTTGATCATTTTTAATCATTTTTTAAATAAAAGACTAATTCATTTTTCTTGCAGACGAGAGTGGTCGGCGAGACGCAGGACGATTGACATCGCCTGTCTCTCGACGCCTGAGGGCATGCGCCCCTGCACTGCGGCATCCTTAAATACAGCCCAAAAAGTACTTCAAAAACGCCTGTACAATCTATCTCTAGCAATGACAGTGTTATTATTTTAAAGGGTAATTAAAAAATAGTAAGTTCATTCATTGTTTTTTTCTAACAAAAAACAGACTTACTAAACTAACTAAAGCGATAAGATAAGAAGAACAAAAGTTTTTCGTTGTAACCATGACCTTCGATGTTTTAATATGTGGCACACACAGAGGGTGAATAACCTCGGGGGGTTAGACACATCTAAATAAAAGATCGTCACATGTAAGCATTCCTTTGAAACGTACATTCACCGACTGCAGACATATTAGGGGCATTTTTCATTCTGATTCCTCTATTATTTGTATGTCTTTTGAACTGAAATACGTACATATACAGTGTTATTATTATGAAATTCGCTACGATAGCTACTAAACTTGGGAAATATAAGGCTTGTTATGTTATTATGTCTATGATATCTCTTGGTAATATTTATAGGAAGTAAAAATTATAATTACAATTATTATATAAATTGATTTGTGAAATAAAAAAACACAAGTTTTGATATCACAGTTTGTCAAATGATGAACAAAGGCCTATTTTATATGTTATTTTTGATTAGAAAACCATTATTACTTAAATTTTATAAACACACGCACACACACACACACATAAACGTATTAACTTCGTATTTGTACTGGTTCCGAAATTTAATTATCAAACAAAAACGTGTTATACGTATGATAACTCTTTACATTTTGTCTGCGTGATGGCATTATTATTTAGTTAATTAATACACAAATTAATTAGTACACAGCACACTTCAACGTGAAAAAATTAAATTAAAATCACTAAAAACTTTGTGATTGCCTAAAAGTTGACGCGATCGTTTAAAAATAATGGAAGACGTCCCTCGCGACGTCGGCGTCGGGAGAAGAACTGGGCGCCGCAGCGTCCCGACCGGCGCTCGACTCTGGCGCGACGCCGCGTTGCCTGGCAACCGAACGCACATTTTCCGCACTGCACTCCCATCTCTATCCCTGTGTTTTGGTGATGTAATCAATGATTCTTGTTTTCGTCTACAACTCATATCACAACAGACTAGATGGAGACATTTGCGGTCTACATTTTACCTATTCCCATTTGATTTGAATCATATTGTTTCTTTATTATAATCTATAGTACTGAAGTAATGTCATAAAAAGAGGATTTTGTAAAGGAAACTCTGGACCTAATAAAAAAAAAACTTTCACTATTTGAAAAATACATTATTTCAGATTGACTAAGTGTAAAGTTTACACTTAGTCAATCTGAAATAATGTATGTAAACTATATTATATAAAACACTGTAAACTATATTATGTGTTAATTAACTAACTGCCACATATATACCAGGTCGAAGCAATTAGTAAAAGATTAACGTCTGGTCAAGCCAGAATAGATCAAATTTTATTCAGTTTTAATGGTTAGCCGGGTAAAGTTTTAATGGTAGCTAACAGGTAGAAAAGACATTTGGACGTATGTATATTGTGTTAGTATATATTTTAATTAATATTTAAAATTACTATAAATACAATTATATACTTGAGTAACTATGACAGCACTAACAAATTTAATAGAATACGGAAGCAATGCATGCACGCGCCCAATTTTTATTTTTGTTCCATTCCCATGGTACTAATCACCATGGCGTCTGATTTACAACGCTCATCACCTCGTGCATCCACGAAGCTTATAAAAAAAGTACCGAACTAGAGCGGAAGAGTTTCTTATAAAACGAAAAGTAAAGGAAATCAAATTTACGGTAAGAATTTTCTTTTACAATAAGTTAAAACTTTAGCAGAATGAATCAAGCGTAACAATTTATAAAATGAAGATCATATTTCATATTACACTTAGCAATCCAAGGTAGACTTTAAAGTTACCTAAAAACTGCAGAAATTGCTTTTAACACTTTAAGATAGAAATTTTTGTTACCTTTCTTTTTTTATTTTAATTAATAAGACACACAAAACAGGACACTAACATTACGACATTACCAACGAACGGACTTCGATGATACTTCACAGTCTCATTTTCGCTTATACATTAGAATAACATTTATGAAGATACACGGACGAAGTCGCAAGTAAAATATAGTGTATAACATAACAGAACATATTTCTGAGTTATCCAGGACACAATTTTTGCTCTATAGAGAAAAAAAACGAGAGATATTTGTATTGTAGACACTTCAAGTATAATCAAGGTATTTAATTAACACGATCTAATGGTTTGGCAAATTTGTGTATTATTTTTTTTAATTAAAACACTATTTGCAATAATAATAATAGCCAATCGTAAGGTTTACGGATCCATACATATGAGGCAATCCCATACAAGGTGCAAACGATTAATGCATCCTCTTCATACGTCTTCAAAGTAAGGACAGTAATTGACTTTAACTGACTACTATAATTTACTGGCTCGAACCTAATAGTTCTTCCTGCAAACTCATATCCGAATCCTGACCTCGATGACAACTCAGACGCAAATTGTCATTGCCATCATCAAGCTTTAACTATTTTGTTAAACATCACATCTGTTTAAAACTGTTTTATTCTTTCACGTGTCTGAAATGTCAGGCAAAACACAAGGATGGTTCACCGTATAATTCTATTTTCGTAATGTTGGATGTAATTCAATCAATCGTGATATGATAATGCAAATTATGCTAAGAAAACATCTTTTAGTACGAAATATTTTTATTTTACTATTATAAAAGCGACAGTAAGTTTGTTCGTTAAGCTTTCACTCGATTATTATGAATTTTTTCAGGGAGACAAAAAGAACATTACACCTTTCATCTAGAAAAAAGCACAGTTTCCGAGTTTATTTTCATCTAAAAATAAAAATAATAAATTAAGTTAGTTTAGATTTAGAATATTAACTTGTACAAAACAGATAGAGTTGAAACAACTAGTCATTGGAAACGTTAAGAAAACAAACAGAATATTATTTATCCAGTAACCGAATAAATATTTTAACTTCCATTCATGCGTTACGCCTGCGTGCGTAAGAAGTTGATAATAAACATTGGGCGGGCGGGTGTGCTATTGCTATGGCGGGTGCTGGGGCGCGGGCCAAGGGGTGAGGGAGGGGAAGGCTCGTTGCACTTCCGTAAATATTAACGCGTGTGTATGTCAGCCCGTCATTCGAACTCGGATAGACATCGTCCAACACAACTAAAGAGTACACACGCAAGCTTTTCAACGACAAAATATACTGCATGCAGGTAAGCAAACAATATTTTAAATGCATATTTCTGTTGGACGCACTCGCTCTATAAGTTATAAGCATAAGTAGAAAAAACTATTTTTTTATCATTTCAAGCCCGTTGGATGGGTGGTTTGTTCCAAGGTACCCGGGTTCTATTCCTGCCAGGGTCAACTTTGCAATATGTGGTTATTTCATTAGTCTAATACAGCCACGGACATCAGAACTTTTTGAAGTGAAAACTTCTTTAGGCGCGTTGGGCATTTTTGAGATGGGAAGAAAACATTTAACTCGCGACCTGTTACCGTAACCAACACCTCTGTATATAAGTATGTACCTACTTTCCTTACGATTCAAAAAATACCCTCGTAATTGTTCAAGTTTTCACTTCTGTCGGCACTCCCGGAGAGCCACCGTTTTTTTGTTATTATTTTAGTTATTATTTACTACACGGAGTTGTCAAGCCATTCGGAAAACTAATCTAAATGGATTGCTAAGCGTAACACTCGAAAATAAAGGCCAAATTGAAATATTCGTTAAAGTCCGGGAAACGTTCTTATGGAGAGCAAACATTAGAAAATTACTAGGAAAATTGCATCCGTGCGAAGCCGAGGTCAGATCACTAGTATAAAAAAAAACGAGTGTGCTTATGACCACACGACTGAAGTGAAACTTCTTTCGCTCCATCTGTATGTATATATATATATATATATATTATATATATATATATATATATATATATATATATATATATATATATATATATATTATATATATATATATATATATATATGTGTACAATATATACATGTACATATACATATATTAATTTTCTACAAATATTTAAATTTATAAAATAAATATTTATCGCGCGCACATTATCGAAAATGTGCGCGCGCACTGCTGTCTCTTGCTTATATCCCCCACATAACTTCCGTTCGCCTTGCCCGATCACACTTTTCGTAACGCTTACGTCACGCGTTCGCCAGCTTACTCCCCAAGTCAAGCGTGCGTAAAGAAGTTTCACTTCAAAAAAACGAAATGTCACGTGACCTTATTTCGTTTTTTTTTTTTTTAAACTGGTCCATACGATATTTTCAATCATGCTTAAGAAAAAAAAAATTTTTTTTTTTTCCTAAAAATCTCCCTCTGCCCTATTTTAGTAGAACCAAACATTGATAAAAGTAGTATATTATAAAAATTTAATAGAAATAAATTTACTATTATTGTCAAAATAAGAATTCTTTAAAAAAAGATAAAATGGAATATTAATTAGTTGAGTATATAAGAAGTATAAGCATCAACATTTGACAAAAAAAATAATTAAATTTTGAATACATATCTCAAAAAGCGCCATCTGCCGCATTAGTGTCGAACTACAACGAATCGTGTCAAAGGTTATCGATTATTTATTTATTTATTTTTAAAGCGCCCTCTGCCGTATTGGAATTGAACTAGAACAAATCCTGTCAAAGATCAAGTTAAGTAAAGGTCGGATGCAATGTGTACTGTGAGACAAGATAATAATAAGAAAGAGACAAGGAGTTTAACAGTTTTGTTAGCTCGACGAGTTAACTCTCATGACAAAACGCTAGTGTCCCATAAAAAGTTTCACTTCAATACAACTACGTTAATCGATTTTTAACACCTGACGCAAGCATGTTGAACAAGAAATGAACGATCCGAATTCAAGGAGTTCACTTAGAAACGGTGACTTAAAAGCTAAAGATAATGAGAGCACGTGACCATAACAAAGCTTCCCACGGCA
Organism: Synanthedon tipuliformis; assembly: GCA_947623395.1. Taxonomy (NCBI): domain Eukaryota; kingdom Metazoa; phylum Arthropoda; class Insecta; order Lepidoptera; family Sesiidae; genus Synanthedon; species Synanthedon tipuliformis. Next base: position 5,842,825 of record OX392408.1, on the reverse strand, counting down.
CCTGTCAACTGGTGTAGGTGAAGCTAAGGGCCAACTCGTGCATGCCAATCACGTACGTACAATCATTTCGCCCGGGGGCGGGCAGACGACGCGGCGGCACTCTGAACCCTACCTTACCGCATCTACGAATAAACGTCACTTGATAATATAATCGCAATTTATCACTACCTCGGATATATTAATCATGACCAACTCAACTCGTAATTGCAAGTGAGTGCTGAATATTATTTAAATAAACATGTGTTTTAAGGATTATTTATTGCGATAGTCGATGCCCTTAACCTCAACCTGTCCCGTTATCCTATAAGTATTTCCAGACGGCTGTAACCTGTAATTAAGTGAAACGTTTGTCTGCCAATATCTCTTAACTAGGAAGACGAGGTGTCAATAAATTTGACTTTTTAGTACTGAACAAATAGTGCCAAGTTCCTACCGCCAACTGAAAACTAAAAAACAACATCCCAACAATTTGTAATGTAAAAACTTTGGTGCAACAAAAGCCGTACCTCAAAAAACTTCTAAATTAAATAGAAGTCAACTACTAACTTTTTAGTACTACTACCGGACTAATGAAGAGTCCATTATAACACCTTTTTATTCCATATGCAACAGACAACTTGTACAAGACTTGAAGCTAATATAACTCGGAAAGTTCGTGGACTTTTGGATAGAGCTGGAGTAGGTGAACTGGAGTATTCCGTATTCGCATTTCTTTGATGCCTTAAACAGGTCAATTAAGAATGTACAAAACTTTTCTTTTTCATTTTAATTACATTGGATCTAAAAACGAACAATATATATTTTTAAAGTATCGTTTGTTAGAAATGTTGCCGCAGGGTCCACGACACGACAGTTCCAACGATCGATCAGTACAGTGGTTACTCCAACAATACCCACCAGCAAAGCGGTCATCGAAATGGCTATCGTGAGAAAGTTTTGCGATTGCCGCTAACCAATCGGTTATCTAATATTAATCCACGACCCCGCGGTCCCTTTGACAGCCAGTTATGGCCGAAAGCAATTTATATTAATTAATCTTTATCAGCACACATCGCCGATTAAAATTTAATTTAGTTAAACGTTTTTTAACTGATCGGTGTACTTGTTGGCTATTGTAATTTATATCTTTCTGACAGCAGTAACAGTGACTTGGTATTATGTATGTAACTCGTTACGTAGTTAAATATTGCACTCTTAAAATTGAGACAAATTAAAATGTCGTTAGAATGTTACTTTGTTATACAATAAAAAAGGTTATTTTTTAAAATTAAAGTGGAAAAAATGTTTCTATGATCTATTAGTTAGAGGTATACAATGTCAGTTTTGCATACTTATATAAGTAATTATAGTCCTACTAATCTCCTACTAGCTGGACCCCCAAACTACGAACGCCTTTTTTATAAATTACTAACTATGCCTGCGACCTGTAGTTCGTTTTTCAAAAAAATTACAATAACCTAACTTATTTCTAGGATAAAAGTATATGTTAATCCAGGTAATAAACTATCTGTATGGCAAATTGCATCGAAATCCGTTCAGGTGTGATTGAGTAACAAGCATCCAAACATACAAACTCGCCTTTATAATATTATATTGGAATATATTGATAAAATATAACCAAGTCGGTGTTATTTAATTTTACAAAAAAAGGATCACTTTTTAGATTAACATACCTGATTTCTTCTAAACAAGACAATAGATTATAAAAAGGATATCAAGTTACAAACCAGCAGCACAAAAATGTTGTCTAATTCCATACATTCTGGTCGTATATTATACACGTTTATCGGCAGATCAGTGTTTTAGTTTGAGCACGGTCGCGGGTGCCATAGTCCATTGTTTATGTGTCGAATTTTATTTACGGCGGAGCCGACACGACGAGACACGCGACATTTGATCTGGCGCAACACCGAAAATCATCGGCGGGTGGTCGCGTCAATTAAATATTGTCACATTATTTTGACACTAACTCGTCGTAAAGTCCTTGGAAACAATCGTGTAATAAATATGATTATATCTTTTTTCGCATTAAACACTGTTTTTACATTTTTTTTACGTGAGCTTTCGTGATTAATTTACAAAATTTCACATTTATGAACGTCTACGGTTGTAACTACTAATTTTTTTTTATTTAAATTTACAATGAAAGTTATATATTTTTTTTTGAAATCATTATTAAATATCATTTTATGAGAAAAAAAGCTACAATCATTTTTTTTAGATTAAAACCGATTAAACTGCTTTTCGTAATAAACATTACGAAAATGAAAAAGAATTTCAATAATTAATTATGAAACAGTAATATAAAGAAGAAAGCTTTTATTTTAGTTGGGTTACGAAAAGCTAGTTACGAACCTGGCTGGTTACGAAATGCTATTATTTAATTTGTCGTACCAGTCATACAGATTACATTACGCAATATTTTTTTTGTAATTTAACTGATGATTAAAGATTCGCACAAGAAAGCAAATTAGCTAAACCAATTAGGATTTTGTTAAGCAATTTGAGAAGTAGAGAGTTTGAAAACTCTGACTGAATTCTCTATTAAAATTAATATTAATTACCCAAGGATTATTATTCGTGAGATTAGTTCGTTAAAGCTTTGGAAAAGTTTTTGATGTCAATTTTACTGTGACGATGTCTACTAAATTTATTTTTTACTAGCTGGTGCCCGCGACTTCGTCCGAGTTCTGGATGAAAGGTATAAATTAATTAAAATCACAATAAAGAAAATTGATTACTCTAAAAAGTATTTGTACACGAGACACCATAAGGTATTAAAATTTGGAGAAATCTATTTTAATTTAATTAAAATCAACCCTTTAAATATTCACTTAAATTCAGTTAAATATTTGGACAAACATAAATTTTAAAGCGACCACTGAATGTCCTTTTGATTTCCAAGTGAAATAAATTTACGAAGCTTGTCGCAATTAATTCAGTTGTTGGTATCTACTTAAAGTTAGCTCTTAACTTTAACATTGTGTCGGGGTTTACTCAAGTCGGGAAATTATGCTTGTGTCAAATTATGGTCTGTACCGAAAAAACTACTGTGGCGAAAGAACAACAATCAAAAATAAATTTATTAAATTTACTCCTTGTGTGGCAAAACAACACATATTTTTTTGTATGCCAAAAAAGCGAGTATGGCAAAACGACAATGAACCGTTTTAAGTATGTTTTTTATGTACGAATATGTAGGTTTTGATGGTTTTATTTAAAACAATTCATTTAATTTTAGTAGTAGGATTAAGGATTAAGAAGAGATAGGCTCTGGCATCCCTTATATTCACTCATCCCAACACAACCGGTTATTTCCCGGTTTTCTTCGTAAATGAGTAGTACTGCCAAGTTCCTGTGATACGACCAAATTATTGTGGCAGTATTTTTGCGATCCAGACTAGAACCAACTTTGAAAGTTCATTTCCTAAGAGGGCCTTGCCTGCCGGGAATAGAACCCGAGGACCACGCGACAATACTCGTGAGACAGAGTTGAGGCAATCACCTCAACTCTGTCTCATGGGCACTACTCGTTCAAGGGATAAATTTATAAAAAAATCTATCTTTTTACTTGTAAATTTTATTGTAAATGTAATGTAAAATTTTCAAATCTAATTCGAATTTCAAATCGTTGCTCGGACTAACAACTGACCTGTCTGAACGTGATCTATCTGTCTGACACCATGATTTATAGAGACTCCATAAATAGAGAATACACTGCAGACATGTAAAGCACGACAAAGTTTCAAGACGAAATCAAAGTCCCATAAAATTTACGTAAAACAAAGTATATTTATCTAACTCCATTTTTAAGTAAATGTGATTGTAAATTCTCATTATGTCATTCAAGTCAGGGTGAGGCAATTTAAACGAAGCTCTTAAATTTCACCTCCCAAGTAAATTGCAGACACAATGGATATTCTCAAAGTATTAAAATTCCATAAATTGTCCGTAACTCTAGGCTAGGAGCAGTTCTCGCGCTGAATAGGTAAATATCTTGTTGCGTAATTCGCAAGACCTCGCCTACCTCTACGAGTATGTTAGATCATATTTACTATTGTTGCCTAAAGGTTATATGTTGTTAGAAGTTACGTTATGGAAGGAAATAAATAATAATAATAAAAACTTAATATTATTTTTTTCGAACCAAAACTTTTTAATTAAATATTATTATTAAAAAAAAAAAAAGTTATAAATTACATATATCTTTAAAAATATCGTCTGTTATTGGTAATGATTCGTAAAACATCACTTGTCCACATGACATAAGGCCTTCACCGTTGCACATCCCGTGAATGTCAAGGAAGCACCACCATAATGGTCATCAGCGACTATTGTCGGTAGTCATTTCGGCGGACACTATAATAATTAAAATTAATAATGTAAATGCGAACGTTTGCAACTCTTTCACGAAAAAATAAATAAACGGATTGTGATAAAACTTGCGGACGGGGTCGCGGAAGACCCAAAGAGGTTTGCTTAGATGGCTCAGAAAGCGGTACCGACACTTTGATACAAAATTTCAGGAAATCTGTTTGAAACTTGACTTACTGCCGACAACAATTTACTGTATTTTTTAACAACCTATATATCTATATAGTTTATTTAGAACCATTTGATTAAATTTTCATTAAAAATAAAGTATGTATGAAAAAATAAATCAACCTAGTACCTACATACTCGTACTGCTATTCAGTGTTTATTGGGGTTAACTAATCATTTATTGATTATTTATTTAATCATTTATTTATTTATTGATTAGTTAACCAATAAGTCATTTATTTATTGTCAAAGAAATAGTAGGTAATTAAAAGTTATGCATCTACAAGTTTTTTCATAATAAACCATTTATTCATTATGAAACCATTAATAAAGCCGATAAAAGCATTAACACGCTTCCGAAGGACGCACACCCTACACCACGTTTCGCCCGACCGGCGATTGCCCTGTGCTGATCGGTCCATCAATTACTTATTACAGGTAGACGAGGCACAATTACCCCTTTTAGACCCACGCCCCGGCCCACTACCGGCTTTTCGCTATAAAGGAAATTGTCATAATGAACGAATTTGTAACGTCAGGCTACCATTACGCGTGTGAAAATTTATTTTATAGCCTCTACCTCTGAATAAAGTATGGTCTGACGATGATGATCATGATGATTTTTATTACGATGGTAATTTAAAAATAAAAAATTGTTTTTCACATATAAAAATAATAAAACTTGCGTTTAAATTGTAAATACTACACGCTAACAATCAGTATCACGTAATGAATAATTTATTTCACATCGGATCCAATGTAGCCTGCTTTTAACCTAGAAATAGATACGGAGCCACTAGAAAATGACATCACCGCTCATTCGCCTTGATGGTAAATAGTCCATATGTTGGTAACGTGTAGTCATAATAATGTTTTAAAGAAATCCTATTTACGTTTGCAAATTGATTGCAAAAGTACTTTGAAACTAGTACTTGAAGTATATGATGTTTGATGAACAGACTAAATACTAAATTAATATATGAGGCTTTTTCAAAATTCTCAATAACTCATCAAAAGTTGGTTATACCTAGAGTGATTGAAAAGTTCGTAGCAAGACGTCAAAGAATCTAGATACTTAAGAATTTTCAAAATACATATAAGGGATTTTAAAAATCCAAAAGTCAATTTTGCCCAATCCTTAAACTTGAACGACGATACTTGAACTCACGATAATTATGTAACCCATATAACACTTTTTACAATTTCTTTTTGACTACGAATTCACCAATCGTCGTAGAATAGAAATTAGAATCTCATCATTTCTAACCAAGGGGAATATATATTTTTTTAAATATTAAGGTTATAAATTTTCGAATCTTGTAGAGGTTGTAGATAAGGAAATTTTTGAATGCTTTCCTCATTTTAATAAATATAATTTCATTATCTTTGTGATTACATTTGAATGATATAAACGGTAAACACTCACATTAACATTATGAAAGAAAGAAACGTAGAGACAAGCAAGTTGGTCTAGTTTTGCTTGAATACGAGTATTTTCTACCAAAAAATTATATATTGAGGTGCAACGTTAATATGCATATAATGTTAGACGCAATGAAATGTGTGCTATTGAATGAGTATTGTCACGTGGGCGTCTGTTGAGAAACAAATGGTCATGCTTGGGTTCCGCGGTCCCTGGAGCACACTCGATATAATAAATGGTCGGTGTATTTCTATAAATGTAGGGCGATTCAAACGGTTCTTTGTTGTCTATACCTTTTAAATCTAATGATTTACGAAAGTCGTATTAGTACAAGTACTAGCTAGTAAAATTAAAAGGGCCCTAAAAACATTAACCAATTTTTTTGTACCCCATCACGGGTAAAGCGATTTTAGCTTGAACTACGCGCGCGAGTTTGCGCCTCGCAGAAATGCAATGTCCCTTTTTAAATGATTTAAGTATTGTTTAATTATATGCAGTGAAGCAATTAAATAATATCTTATTCGTGAAATAGGTTTTTCGGAAAATTATTTTTATTCGTAAGGTTTTTTTTAGCTGGATTGCAAAAAAAATATGTTGTAAACTCATAAGGGTTTTAAACCCAGGCTTCGTTTTTGTTTAAACAACAGCGATTTCATAATAAACTTTCGAGTTTTGTTTTGACTATACTTTTAGATTTCTTTAAAGGTCTCTTAAAGTTCTGTGAAGTCCTATAAATATTATAAATTCGAAGTGAATTTGTTATTTTTTTTTTAAATATGAGCAACAAAAATTGAATAGATGTTTTAGGTAAGGTCCTGAGGAAATGGGACACGAAAAAGGAGCACTTTTGTTCCATAAAGGAATTACTTAAATTTTAGAGACGAGTTTTAATATTACTTATTTTAGTATTGTATTTACTTTAATCTTTGTTATTACTTTAATCTATACTAATATATAAAGCTGAAGAGTTTGTTTGTTTGTTTGAACGCGTTAATCTCAGGAACTGCTGGTTAGAATTGAAAAATTCTTTTAGTTTTAGATAGTCCATTTATCGAGAAAGGCTTTTAGGCTATACAACATTTTGAACGCGAACGAAGTCGCAGGCAACAGCTAGTTAATTAATATTTTTATGTACTGACCTACACATGAATATAATGCTGATCTTTGTTTATTCGGCTATATTCGTCTTATAAGTTTAGAAACGTTTCACAGAGGAATTCTATAAAATATAGAAGTGCATTATGTATTGCGACAAACCGAAGTAGTCCCCTAGAATTAACCGTGGTTTACGATCGTGCGGTCACAATAGTGCATTAGCAGAACAGCATGAACTCAAGACTTGGCTGTACGCCTCTCCGAGCGGAACCTAGACCGGGTGTATTATGATTTATGAGCCGTTATTACAGACCCATAGTTCGAGAACCACGGTTCACTTCTCGTGTCGCCGAGTATCGTATGGAAACGAACGTGCTCTCACAACAACGACAATGCACATAAAACTAACTATTGAATGCAGCTCTAGGGTATATCTACACACTCGTACAATAAATCCAATATCCTGAAGAGAAATCTCGAAACCATTTTCTGTTGTGAATATTATTCTTGCGGAATAACTGTTATGAACAATGTTGTCCATAGAATACGGTTTTGTATGCAACACTACCCAAAAAGGACATCTAGACCTGGTTTTGTCTTAATGGATAAAAGCACGATCTAATAAGTAAGTTTATTTCTTTGTGTGTTGCCGACTTTGATAGAAGTAAGAATAAATTGAAACATTTTGTAATTTCACATATTTTGTAAGTCGATGGTTACTTACTACTACCACTAAAATTTACGAATGCGAAGTCAGTGTGTCCTGCTATACTAAAATCTTGGTACTTTTCGTTCAGTATAGCACTCAATCAAAAACTGGTAAAAATATACATTCCATCTTACATTAATTTTAGCCGTATACTAGGTACTTAATTTATATTACTTTATTTTTTTGATTTGCAAAAATGACCAAAAAAGTTTTGTTTTATAAATCATTCATCATATTTATTCTTTTACTCGACTATAAGTTTCCATTTCAATAAATAACACCATTTACATTCTATGTGGATAATTTATTCATTGACGTCATGGTGTCATTGTAAAATGAAATGTGTGGTTACTGAGAGCTCACTACACAGTATATTTATCTAATATGCATAAAGGTAACGCCGAATTATCCATATAAGCCCCTGGCACCAACTAAAGTTAACCACTTGACATTTGCCTTAAGACAATTTAAACTGTCTATAGAAAGGTATTTATTGAGTTTCCAAGATTTATGGCTTCACTAAAGCATTGGGACGGAAATTAACTCATTTTGAATTAGGAATGCATTTATCATTCGTAGTCATGAAATGCTTGAGAAATAGGTACAGTCAAGGGCAATAATATCTGTACGTTTCCAAAGCGGCAAAAATATCTGTACAGTTGAGAGGCCAGAAATATCTGTTCGATAATTCGGTCAGAAATATGTGAGCATTTAAAGGGTCAAAAAGATCTAGACGTTCACGTGGCCATAAATATATGTACAATGTCAATCAAATATAGGCTGTGTAGGCTGTAGGCAAATAGGAGGGCATAAATATCCATACATGAAACTATCAAAGAGCGTGTCAAGACTGTCAAGTCTAGTTATCAAATATTTTGATGTTTTGCATATTCTCTACTTTTTTAAAGTATTTTATGTGTAAGTAGTTTATGTATTTTTTATGAACAGAGCCAATAAATGCGCCTGTGTACTACCATAAAATTTACTTTCGGCACTTTCCTTCTTTCTCTTACAACTCGCTAAAACCTATTTTGTATGTATACTATACTGTTTATGATGTTGACGCACAAAACTAATTCAAAAAACCTAAATTGATATTTAATAAAAAATTCATATCGATAAATCTAGACGTGATAAAAAAAATCGGCCAACGGGAATAGATTCAAAGCATTAAAATCTTCATATTTTTGACATATTTTTTGAAGGAGGATTTCGTTGCAGACCAGTGATTAATTATTAAATGCTCTAAGTTAGTAAAAACCTAAGTGTTCTTTTTAACAGTAAAGAGACATTTATACATACACTAGCTGTGCTCGCGACTTCGTCCTCGTGGAATAGTTATTTTGGGAATCATTTGGGTATCTCGAACGGTTTTCGCAGCGCACGCAACGGAAGCCCTCAAAGATGAATAATTTTCTCCGTTTTTTCGACTGTTTCTTTACTCCTATTAGTCGCAACGTGATGTTATATAGCCTAAAGCCTTCCTCGATAAATGATCTATCCAACACAAAAAGAATTTTTCAATTCGAACCAGTAGTTCCTGAGATTAGTGCGTTCAAACAAACAAACAAACAAACAAACAAACAAACAAACTCTTCAGCTTTATAATATTAGTATAGATTAGCGTAATCGAAAGATTTTCGTACTAATATTGTATAATTACTTAAATTACGAATAAATATCTTCCGTTTCATCGCTACGTCTAGTATAAATATGTTACTTACATAAATTTAGCATTGAAAAAATGCTAATATAATATTCACGAGAAAAGCCATGTGAAAATCGTATATGATAGTTGTGAACGCTGTGAAGCAGAATCTAAAATAATAGAATGAAAGGTGAAAGAAATATTACGTTAATGACGCCACAATCAAAATGAAAGGGACAAACAGATCATATGACAGAATGGTACTCTTTTCGATGATTGTCATAATTCAAAATAAGAAAACTTGTTTGTTTGTACAGATATTTATGCACCCCTATTTGCCTAGATATATTTGACTGACATTGTACATATATTTATGGCCACGTGAACGTCTAGATCTTTTTGACCCTTTAAATGCTCACATATTTCTGACCGAATTATCGAACAGATATTTCTGGCCTCTCAATTGTACAGATATGTTTGCCGCTTGGAAACGTACATATATTTTTGCCCTTGACTGTACCTGTAAGTAATCATACTTTTGGACGACTTTTCTAATTTCGTTAATGTTTTGCCACAAGACACCCAAGAATAATATTATTATTTATTTTATGTTTACTAACCGTTATTGTGTCATAGATTCCATTTTGGTCACTTCCTCCGGGTGCGGTGGTAGTGATAAGCGGAGCGGGCAATGCAGGAGCAGCGGAACGACTCGGCGTAGGCGATAGAGTGAGCGGGTCGTCCTCTCGCGTCCATGTCCGATGTATTTGCCAACTGGTGTCTGTAAACCGTGCTTTATCCTGAAAAATAAAAACAAATTAAATTATTTAATTTAGAATATAATAAATGTTATAAATTATATTATAAATGCTAAATATTATTAAAATTGCTAGTGTTATAACTGTAAAAATAACAATAATAAGGAAATAGGGTAGCTTTTATGTAGAAAAGGCAGAAAAAATACTTAAATATTTTTTCATTTGTAATTTTTTTTTCTATTTATATCCTTGAAAAATTTTAGGTTACCGAGAGATCGTCTAAAAATATAAAAAAATTGGGCGTCACAAATGCCGTCACAGCGATTAAGATGTTAGGCGTTATTTAGGTATTATATTTTTCATGTTTCAACACAGGTAATATAAGTAAAACTATAATAAATATGATATATCAAGGTCGCAGCAACCGTATAATTGTTACGTATATCCCACGTGACTTTAGTTTCTAGCACCTATTATGATAATTCATAGCAAATATTATTACACAGTCTATTACAAGGAAAAGAAGTCCAACTGCGAAGCTGTATTGACGTGATAAGAATGTTAAAGATTACAGATATCGATTTGGTGATCACGATTATAATTTGCGAACTTATTATAATAACAATAAACTGTAATAACAGAACGAGAATGGGTTCGATGTAATGCGTCATAATTTTAATTTATATACCCAACATATACGCAAGAGTATTCATCTCAGAAATTGTGAGACACAATGGCCACGCTATAAAACCGCCGAATGAAATGATAACCACGAATTGTGTTCTCAATTGGACCAATTGTATGAAATTTTTCAAAAGGACTTTTCCATCAGTAACAACTAAAATACAAAAAATAAGAGCAGTAGGTATTACCCAAAAAAAATTACTATTAAGAATTGAAACATTTGATTTTAATTTGTTTCGTCATGATCTTATCGAAATCAAATAAATTTATAACTTCACTTTAAAACAATTATTTATTTGCGAAGTTTTTGCTTAGTATACATACATGTGTCTATTTGTGACAAATCGTCCAATTAGGTAGATCCGAATTCGAAGGAGAACTATATCGTTGAAGCCCGCTCGGTTGAGTAGCTTTTAAACCTCCGGGACATCTTGTTATTGAAAATTCCGCTGTTATATTTTATTGCGCGGTATTGCGAATATTATCGCAGGTGACTTTAGTATTTATTTATTCGATAATTATGGCAGCAGTATTTAGGATCGCAAGAGACCGCATCCTGAACCGCGTTTCGATAAAACCTAGCGATAAATCGCTGCGCTGCTTTACGTTGGGAGGAATATATTTTATCCTGGCAATGTTTTCCTATGTATTCCTTTTAGTTTAATTAAAAGTACCTATTTAATTAACCTAAAAGAAAAAAATGCTCACATTAATGTTTAAAATCAAATGACCACGATCCATGACCACTACCTCCGACAGGAGTGTACGACTATGAAGAAGAAGTCTTAACTATTTATATTAAGCTTTTTTATTTATGTTACACTCTAAGTGCATTCTTCATTCGAAAGCCTTCTTTAAAAATACAAATTAACCAGGCGCCAAAAAAGGCGAACGTACCTAAGGTGTCAATTTATACACACTGGAATTTCTAATCGTTTATTTACATGCCCTTGTTTTAAAACTTTCGACATGTAGTAAAAAATAGTACAGCAAGCGTACTAGCAGGTAGATAAGATAATAAACATCCCACGTGAACTCATTGGTAACTACTGGTGCGGGTATTTGGTCGGGGCCCTACGAGATGCGTGGGTGCATGGCGCATGGGCATCGTATTTCGTTACAACTTTCGACACGCACCGCAGACGAGATAAGCCAGCCCAGAGAATTTGGTGTTTAATATAGTGTACAATAAAGATGTTCACACCTCTACTTTGTACCCCTTTTTTCACCTAATTAACCACACCCTGAACATAATTGAGAAGCCACAAAATATTTTCATTTGTATTGTAGCCAATAAACATGATATTCCCATAAAAGTTTAAACATTTAAAAAGTTATAAGATATTAGAAGTTACTAGCTTTTGTCCGAGACTTCGTCCGCGCCCCTTTTCTTAGGTGTTAAAACATTTATAAATGTTTAACACTTATTGCTCACTAGCTAGTGCTCGCGACTTCGTCCGCGGTTAAAAATAAAATGCCTGACATTTATTTTTCTGTGACGACAATGGCGCCGCCACAATATTTCATATTTCTCGATGATCCCTCGGGAACAGTCCTTTATCTGAATGATTTTTTCTGTATCCCTGACAAGGTGTCTGCAAAATTTCATGATGACTAGTAGAGTAGTTAAGCGTTAAGCGTAATAAACAAACTCTTTTTCACATTTACAATATTACTTACTTAAGAATACGACCAATCCACAACTTGATGTTCGCAATATCACTATTGAGATAAAAAAGTTACTTTATAAAATTACAATTGAAAACAATTAAAGAGAATCGTTACATATGTTTACTTCCGTAAAGAATTACCTATTATGAGGTTACGAGAAAATGATGAAACGGATACGTTGGCTCGTGGCCAGATTAAAATTCCAAATAGACAGCATACCGTGACATTTGTAGGTTATGCGGTAGCTTTATTTGGCAAGAATGTCCGGATCATTTTATAAAACTAAGTATCTATTTCATATGTAGTTTTCAATATGACCAGACAATTGTAGGTTGATTGCTTTTTTTTAGAGGTCGATATCTATACCAATATTATAAAGAGATATCTATACTAATATTATTTTGTATTTTTGTATGTTTGTAATGAATAAACTCAAAAACTACTGGACCGATTTGAAAAATTCTTTCACATATAGAAACCTACATTATCAGCGAGTAACATAGGCTATATTTTGTAAAGTTACTCGGACGATGTCGCGTGCAACAGCTAGTATTGTAGATAAATGTGACATAGAATAATAGTACATGCAGATTAATAAATGTAAGGCGGAAAATGTAAGGCACTCTCTTACAAAATAAATGGCTACGGTGTACCTAATTGCTTAAACGCAATACATTTTAATGTTCTTACCGACCAGACACACCAACCTATTGACCCTTACCTATCTTATTAATAATGTAGGTATAAGCGTTTACAATTCTACCGTAAAAACTACTATATAAACTGGGGTCGTAATTTGTATTATTTTTTTAATTTTCATAGTCATAGGCTACGAAGTTTTCATCTTGATCAGTCATAAAGATTTTATTGTTTATCGAAATCGCTTGTGGCGTACAAAAGCCATTAGTTATGGTCGGTACTTTGACATTTAAACAATACACATACAAAAAATAAAAAAGGAGAGGTGTAAATAATAAAATCCTATATTAAGCTCTACCTACACTTGTAGGTTTATAGTAAAATAATTTAAATTCTATTTAAAAATAAGTGCATTAAATGAACATTTGATAGAGGAAATGGGAAATGACAGACTCTGGCATCTCTTACTCACTCGCCGAAACAAAAGAGGACACATGCTATTATTTCACGTCACATGGTGTTAAACTGTGATTATAATAAAAAAAAATATTGTAACTACTAAAAATGTGAGAATATTTGATGAACCCGTCGGATGAGTGATTAGAGTGCTAGCCTTAACGTTCTGTTCCCAGCATCCCGGGTTCGCTTCCTTGTAGGGTCAACTTTAGAAATGAAATTGAAAATGAAATTGAAATTTCAACTAAGTTGGCTCTGGTCTGAATCTGGAAAAGTAGTGGCATACTGCGTTTTGCAGTCAGCAGACCACCATGAAATAGTAGTATGTGTACTGTTGTATTTCGGTTAGTCAGTAACCTACCATCAAGTGGACCGTCAGCCTGTCTGTCGAACTTAATATAAAAAAGTTAAAATAATATAGAACCACAAAATTGTTGAATAATGGAATATAAAGACAAACGCACATTAGAGAAACCTTTATAATTCCCATCTTAGAGATCACGATTTACTTTTAATTTGGGGCTTGCTGAATTAAGCGTATCTTCCTCCAGAATTAAAGATATTATAATTGATAATACTTAAGTAGCTAACGTAAGAATTATTTATAATGATGATGGTACGCTTTGTAGTAGACTTCTACAGAAATGTTCATTCAACACAAACAAGAATCAAGGACAACGATCGCCTGTCGTTAGTGTAACGATTAGATATAAAATGACATCAAACATTTTGATAATTACTGGTTTATTTCGAAGTCATTCACTACTTCCTCTTAATTACTCACGTGCCCGATACAGTACTAAAAAGATTTTTGTAATTTTGTAATGTAACATCATGTAACATAATAGAAGTGCTATTGTTACTGCTATTATTTTAAGCCCAATTTGCATTTGCAAAAAAAAAGAATTTTTGTATTAGCAGACAGGACACGTTTTTCGTAGTTATTAACTAGACAGTCCCAATGGTTACTACACTCCAGAAGATCAACATGAAATAAAACCGCTCGTGTAAGTATATAATAATAGTTATTTCTTTAACCCTATCAAAGTCAGCAATGCTTTTGAATTCATGTTGAAGATACCTGTATTTATTTGCGACAATAATCCATCGCCAGCCGAGCTTTAGTCAAAATTAATTATAATGTTTTGTTCTTCGAGGGAGTTATTTTGAATTTAGAGCAAAGCGAAGGATTCTAAAGTTAGAATCCTGCGAGGAATTTAATTTAAAGAAATAGCTGTTAACTTCGTACCCCAAAACATATAGTGGGCTACACAATAACTTATTAATTTAACCCCATTAAATTCTTCACTATGAAGACTTACCTAACTCTGACATAAACGGGATCTGAAATATATGTAAGACATGTTGTAGGGAGTTACAATAACTTTCGGTTTAGTTTTGAAGTCAAATGGAATTCTGTTTACATAAATAATATTATGTTGCCTACAGAGGCATTGTATTGTTATTCGTATATTATTTAAAGCTAGTACCTAGAATGTAGAATGTGGATGTCGAAGTAGTTTCGATTCGATTCGCAGTATTACACAATAAGTTCAGTTAGTGGCTGAGCGCATTAGTTTGCCCGCGCCCCGCGGCCTCCGTCTGCTGATAAGATAACCTTGCCTTTCAATTTACTTTGCGAATGAGCAGGCAAGGCAACGTCTAGAAAAACGCGACTTTACTGTGTAGCGCTTATCAATTATTACCTACTGCAAACTATTAACCTCTCAGAGCACTTACCTAACGTTGATAAACTTGTACTTTAGTATAAAATGTTTCAAATACCTATAAGAAAAACATGTTATTAAGAATAGGTAATATCTATATCTTCTTTTTTTTAAATATATATATAATATATTCTATAATTTTTAATTAGTAGAAAAAAAAACTTAAATTACGCTGAATAAACTTTAATTACATTTATTATTTTAATCAAGACTAGCACAAATAATACATACTAATTACATAAGTATAACAGCTATTTGCGACACATTTCTACTAGCTGATTACTCAAATTGTTATCCATCGAACTATTTCATTATCAGTTCTATTTTATTGTGTTCAACAAAAATTCTTGTTTTATTGCTTAATTTTTTTGCGTAATTACAATATATAAGTATAAAATAATTACATTAGTTAGATAAACTATTTTATTATAAAGTTTTTGTTACCGCGCGTGTTCTTTAAATTTAACTAACATGAGAAAACTTGACTAGATTTTTTTAAATAAGTTTTAGGCTTAATGGATGACGCCAATATATGTACCTGCATAGTTTGCTTAAGCTAAGTCTGGTCTTGTAGACAATTACGTAAGTGAATTGCCTACGTAGTATAACAAATATGTAGTTTTATACCTTCATATCTACAAGCTGTATAGAAATAGGTACTTATAATACCTACACGGTATGGCCATAACTCCTCCTAAACCACGCAACGGATTTTATTGCGGTTTTCACCATCAGTTAGATAATTTTTCACGGAAATTTTATATATGTAATAAAACCTATTTAAGTTATTTTCTGGCGAATTATTTTCGATAATTATAATAAAACCTATATTCATTAAGTTTTTTCCTGGGCGACAAATATTTAATTACAAACACTTATCTTAAACGATTTTTACGATCTTAACGTTATTTTATTATCTTCACCACCAGTAACTTATCTTACCGGTTGTGAAAATAATATCAAAATCAGTTGTTGGGTTTAGGAGAAGTTAGCGGATATACAGATAGATAGTAGACGCGGACAGCGACTTCAAATAGTATGTGAGGACTAGGATTATGTTAGTATAGATTTATGAAGGCTTTATTTGAATTTTATGAGTGAGCTTGACAGAATTGTATGTAAGAGTAGAAAGCAGGCATTGGCACATTGGAATAGTGGAGCAGGTCGGTATTGTTCGTAGGTGTAGACATCGAGTGGAGGTACCTCGTGCGCGAAGGGGTCCTCACTACGGGAAACTCGTTTCTGTTTATCTCCGCTAAACGACAGCCTCCTCTTGAACAACTTCATCTTTAAACTACTATGTGACCGCCAATGAGTGACGTCTGCATAATGTCCTCACTACGCCTCAGCGAACATTACTTACAAAAACACAAACGAGACGGGCATTTCATCTTAATTTGTACAGCACTTTTAAATTATCAAAACACAACAATCGCGCGTTGATCTTAAATAAAATGTTCTTTTTTTATGAAAGAAAATGTTAGATCAATACACTCGGTTGATAACGAGTTATTTCGTGTGAAATCACGGAACAAGTTCATTTCCCGCCATTTTTAATATCGAATAAACAAAAAGGTTTCTGTCGGTGTTCGGTACGCGCATGTGTGCGGACGTCTCGGTTGCGCGCCCGGCGCACACTGGACGTAATGTCTAGCCGGCAGCCGGCAACCGGTGACCGGTGACCGGTCACTCGCACTGGGACTGGGGTTAACCGGCACGGCACCGGCACCGGAATCGCCACCGCTGTCACCTTCACACTACAAAAGGCGCCTTGAACCCGCTCCATAATAATTCTCTGAACACATTAATCAACATCGGCACCGACACCCGTGAAATTTTCTTTTTAAACGAACGGGACCGATGCGAATGTTCCAAACAATCGTTAATATTCGTTAAATTTATTTACTTGAGTAATTTAATGTACGGTTTGTTATGTTGATTATTCCGATTTTATAATTTTATTTTATCTTACTTCTTTAATTTTTTAATCAATAAATAAAACAAAGATTTAAACAGTTTTGAAAGTATTAACACAAGACAGATTAGCTAAACTCCCAACTAATCTTATAAAGAGGTAAATTTTGTATATTTGTATGTAGGAGATAATCTTCAAAACTAAGTACTCATCCAATTTAAAAAAAATCTTTCAAATAGAACAAAATTTCACGATGGACATAGGATAAATATTCCAACCGGGCGAAGCTGCGGGCACCAGCTTGTGTTCAATAACAGTTTTTTTTTTTTTTTTATTCTTTCGAATTGAAATCGCTTAGTCTAGTTTTCTCAGAAATGCTTGAATTCAGCATTAGTAGCGGATGGAAAACACAACATCCGTTGTTGACATAAACAATGTTCTAAAATAGTTAGCTTACCCACCAACCAGTAATACATATTTGGGTTGGCGCGTGTTTGACAGACCGTCAATTATAGGAACCTGCCAACGAAAGCAAAATAATACCTATTGGATCGAATTCAAATCTGTTAAATTTAATGTGTTCTGATTCACTACTAATATTGATTTCACTTACTTTAAAGATGAGAAATATAACAAGAGTTTCACATTAGAATCAAATAAATAAATAGTCTAGCAATTCAAAGGGGGAATGCTGCCAGTAGGTATCTTCGGAACCTTGCCTAAAGGGACTACTTTTGGTAATATATTTTAGTTATTATATTATATTTTAAAAGGTTTTTAGTTGTAAGTAGGTTATATATTAAATATACATTCAAATAAAAACGAATGTTACATAAAATATGTAACACGTCTAAAAAAGTACAATCTGCCAAGTAAAAACTGCCTTTATCTGCAAGTGAAAAAAAAAATTTAAAAATAAAACAAAAACATTTTTTTAAGACTAAGCACCAAACCAGGACACAGATAATATGAGAGAATAAGAAATAAAGGCTGGAAAATAACTAAAAGAATGTACAGAAAATATATAAATTATTTTGAAATAATATTAAAAATATTTGGTTTCGAAATACTTAATAACTGTACGCCTTAAGCAAAAAGATCCCAACTACACATGAAATTCATAGAAAACACACACCGAGATCGGAATGTCAGGTTACGTTAGCGTGAACTAGGTAATGTTTGAATTGTTGTTAGCACTTTCTAAATCCTTGCCGTCGATAAGTGAGGTTTCAACTTGTTGGTCAGATATAAGTTAAATTCATATATGTTAGTTTTAGAAAGGATAATATTATAGAAAAAATTAACAGGACGGTGATAAAATTCTATTTAATGAATGTACTAGCTGGTGCCCGCGACTTCGTCCGCGTTCTGGACCCTACGTCCTTTCTGGTATCCCAGAGAACGTGATGCAAAATTTCATGGTGATCGGTTTTGTAGTTTTTGCGTGAAAGAGTTACAAATATCCATAAATTCATCCATACATCCATACAAACTTTCGTATTTATAATATTAGTATTGATGATATGGACCTGCATTTTTTTTACGTTGGGAAGTCCTCTTGGATACCCGGCAGTGAAGGGGACACGCCTCATGTCTCATGTTATATAATATAATATATGTTATTTAATATGCCTAATATCTATGTACCTATATAGTTCGATTAGTTCGACTTTAAGGTCGTAATATCTTAGTTAATAAAGAGTTACCTTAGTACCTTTATCTTAATAAAATGTAAAGTGAACCTTAGTAAAATCTTTACATTTCCCGTATGCCAGGAAATAAAAGATGTACCTAACACTTTATGGTTGCAACGTTATCGTCAGCAAAATTTGCGGGCTCTCAATTTATTTTTACGATAATCTCACGAGTTGTCATCTTAGTGGTCAGTACGGTTGTTATCGTGCTGGCCGGAACGATGTCTTCAAAAACAAATGCAATTTTTTAAAAAACGCTCACTTTTTATAAGCGAGTTACTATTAATTTAGTTATAACATATTTTGGGATAAAACTATAAAATAAAAAATTGTCGCAAATATTCACACTTTCTTTTATCAGTGAGCATAGTTCTTTAAAATTAGTGAGATATTGGCTTTTTACCTAACTGTAAAATAAATAAAAGAATTTTTTAACTTTTTCTAGTTATAAAATTTATAAAAAGTCTAAAGTTTCCAGAGAATACTCCAATAATCAAAAACTTTTATCAGATTATTGATAAAAAAAAAACATATACTTAATGTAAGTTTTCATAAAGTACTTAGTACAAGTTATTTGAAGATACTCGTAGTTATCATGTGCACAATCTAAAATTGGATGTATACACGAGGCCCTTCACGCGAACATCGTTAGATGACTCGTGGTTGGGGAACGTCTTCGTTATGAGCCAAGTTTAGTGTGCCCAGAGTACCTACCGTGTTTTTATTTATGCACTTCTAACCAACTAGGTGAAGATTCTCCCAAATGGGTGTGAAAATAAAATCGAGTCGAGCGTGAGCCACGCTTGACCCGTCCGCAGTCGTGCCACTTTCTCGTTCACGTCCCATAATCATAATCATAATGGGAAGTAATATCGGCAATTTCCAGCTGTAAACGGTCCCTTATATCAGCCATATCTCGCAGCTCGTACCTAACAGGATTTCGTGCGCCAAATATGCAACAGTTAATGACTGGCCCCTTTGACGGCGCCTCCGAAAATAATTCATATATATTACGTATTTCCCGCAATCATCGACCATATACGGGATCAATACACTCAATAAGGTTTTTATATTACACCCATAAACTTTCATTAGGCAGTAGATAAGATTTTTATGAAAAATAATGTCCGCTCGTTTATGTAGGATATGGCGTTATAATAATTCATTATCATGAAAAAGCTTCTGCAGCCACGCCCATCATCAAGTGATGTTAATACTTACTGCATTGTGGGCCCGAGCTAATATTTGTGCTGTATTGGCTTGCTCCGCTAGCTCCACAGCGCCAGATACCTGAAACAAACATCTCTTGCACTTCATTAAATGGGTCAATTGTTTCGTTGAAGCGTTTGAAATAGGGACAGACACATGAATATGTAAACGAATATTACAGTAGGTAATCCCCTATTCGGCCTTTGTTGTAAGAGGTTCAACAAAATAGAAGAAATTCAGATTCTTCTAGAATAAGTTAAGAGCTTTGAGAAAGTTCTACGATAGGATATATACGCAAGATTTTTTATTTATCCGTACTAATATTATAAATGCGATAAGCGGATTGAAAATGAATTGGTTTATTTGTTACGCCTTCGCACCATAACTATTTAATTAACTGCTTACCATGAAATTTCAATACACGTTTTTAGAGGTACATAAAAGGACTTATAAGCACCTGTCTTTCATCCAGAAAAAGAGAACAATTTCCAAAAGATGTGGACCACCAAGTTTTTGCTTGAAAACTAGTCGAAAACTATCAAAATTAAATTTGCTATAAAAATAACACTGCTCATCGGAAAAATACCACATACCTTAATATAGATACAAATTGTAGATACATTCTTTCAACTTTAGATTTTAAAACAGTCTGACGTAATTATTTAAAATAGATATTATCTAAAATATTATACAAATAATCGAGATAAAATGAAATGCGCAAATAAAACATGCATTAAACATTCATGTGAACCCTTGTTATAAGTACCTACTCGTAATTGCTTTCAAAATCTAACTGTAGGTATCTTACTGTTTTACTTCATACACTTACTTACATAAAGTGCTTTACCTACCGTTTCTAAACGAGGTAAAAAGATATAAAAATAAACTTTATGATCAAAACTTGAATCTACGTCACGTAGAAGAACCAGAACTGACTTAGATCGAGTGGTGACCTTGGAGCTATCTACGACTGTACGGGTATATTCGCGAGTCACCTTGCCAAAACGTTGCGCTACATTTACGATATCTCAACATATACATGCATATATCTTATTACGTTGAATACGTCCGGCTAAGTCAGGGTTGTCTAGTTTGGCCTGAAATATTCGCGAATTGTGACCCAGCAATGTCGAAGTGAAATGTCGCATAGATCAAGCGTTGTTATGAAGATGAAAGGACTTCTCTGCGATAAAGTATGAATTTAATTCTTCTGTATGGATGGCGTCGAGTGGAGTACAAATTTTTGACATGTGGGCGTAAGAAATAGGCTGAAAATTAGTTGGTATTGCGAATGATGAAGAAGAAATTGGAAGTCTAAAAAATATAAAAGGATTATTTTTAAGTAGTTATAGCTTAATATTTTTGATATTATATACATAACTACATACAATACATATTTTTGATCACATAATTAATGGTATTAAGTTACATTTTAATTCTTGTATTACAAACAAAAAAATTTCACTGCTTGTTAATTAATCCATTCATTTTTTAATAATTATATTTAAAATTCTAGTTTTAGTTTTGATTCGCGTCCGTCACGGAATGTGGAAATTTCAAAGGGCGTTTTCAGAATAAATTATAGTATTCCCAGGTGCTCTAAACGTGGCTTGTACATTAGTTTGCATACAGTACGGTGAAACTTTAGAAATTTATGTATAATGAAAAACACATTGTTTATGTTAAATAGTGTTCGTTGTTTGCGCAATGTTTTACCGGTATAAGTTGGGTGCTGTTTCGTAAATTGTAAATGATATTTCTAAATGAAGTTATTATTCTTAAAAAAAAAAAAACATTTTTATCTGTAGTGGCATTGGGCACCGATGTCGTGTCGTAACGTCACTGCGACCCCGCCTATCTGCCTATCTACTGACGGCCGCGCTAGGAAGTCGTTGGGTTTTAGGCGGTAAAACCTGCATAATTCTGTTCTGCATAACCCCGCACCGTCCCTTATAACTGCCTAGTATACATGAGAACGTTAAAAAAGGCACACTGCATTCAGTAGTCAAATTGATACATCTTTACCCGAGGAGCATGCATCCACCCCTTATATAGTTGCTTATTACGAGTAACAATTTTCTATAATTGTTTTCCATGGAAATAAGTAAAATATTTTAAAACTCTCTCCAATAATGATGATATAATGACATAATGATGGATGAAGAGGAGAAAGTAACACGTTACACGTAATATATTATGGGAACCGCCCATTGACTAATTACGGGGATGTCAACCTGACAACACAATCCGCCTTGTATCATGAACTGGTGATAATGTCATAATTAAGCGTATCGATAATGCAGATGCTAAGTAAGTATTACAAAACTTCGTATTTGTGTATTGGATTATTTGACGAACAATTACTATTATTGAAATAACGTTTTTGACAAATAATTTACAAGTATCTATACAGGCTGTGTCAGAAACACTGCTGGAGTTAATATGAGGCGTCTTGTTTGAAAATCATCTATAACGATTTTCAGCAAAATAAAGCATGTTTAAAAAAATGACTCAAACCTGATAGAGTATTCACATGCAGGAATGTAGCAACTCAATTTCATTAGTTTTGGTTGGGCAACTCTAAAATACCGTTTTTATTCCAAATGCGAGCGATAACGACAAACACAACGGAAATCTTTTTGTTTTAGCGGATTCTGTAGTGAACATTTGATTTTAGAGGATTGTGATTCGAACAAATTTTTACTCCTGGATGGCATTATCCAAGAAATTACGTAATCATGAAATAGTTTTACTTGGGAGTTAGGTTCTTCGAAGCGGTGTTCACATAAATTCTCTTAATTTATTTTAGTGACAATTTTAATATTATCCAAATTTGATGTCTTAAGTATTAGGTATTACAAGTCCATGATTTAATAAAGATTCGATATTGGTAAAATACTTAAGGCTGACGTTCCTTAAAAGTGGGAACTAATTTTCAGCTATTTTTAAATTTAGCGACAATATCGCTTTCGTTTAGTATTTGGAGCCGTATAGAAACAGTAATATTTATTGCTTATATTGATACCATTTGATTGAATAATTGATTACAATTGATGTCATGTGGCGCTCTTTAACCATGAGCTTCGTAAGAAAACTCAACATACTTAGCTCAACGAGCCTTATTTGTACTCTCCGAAATCGAATTAGGAATGACGAAATCCGTAGACAAACTAAAATCACCGATATGAATTGATATGAAAGTAAAAGAAGCAAGAACACTACAAGATTCCTCTCTTTTTATAGTTTATTTTTATAAGAAGATTTTGGCACATCCCATGGGGATGAAAATATGCTTTGGTGCCGTGAGGGCAGCTCAGTACACAAATATAAAATATTCACAAAAGTCCGCAATATACCATTTACAAATACTTATGCAACAGGAATGTCTAACAAAGTAACAATGGCCTGCGGCCGATTGTCACCCGCTTTTCATTTTTATAAAACCCGTGGCGTATTCTGCTGCTTGTAGCGGGTTTATAATAAAAATATGCTCGAAACTTGCGAATGCTTTTCGAAAAATAACGATTAAAAAACAGGAGTTATATAAAACTCTGCAATTTCTCCTCCGCCCCCGTGGCCTTCTATTTCAATTCACAATGATTACACTTTATGTAATGAATGGTACGAACGTTTTCTGCGAGTTGTATGAGAAATGTTATTATCTATGGTTATATATTATATATTATAGAAAGTTATAGAAAAATCTCCAATTTTCCCTTACCTTGCACCCTAAAAATTTAAATCCCCAAAAATGTTTATCAGCGTGTCTCTACGTTATATCAACTATCATCTGTAGATATAATTTTATGACTCAATGTTTGAGATTTAAGATATCGCGATTAATCCTTCAGTGATTAGTATTAGTTATACAAAAGCGAATAACTAACTCCGGGCACTATCAGTGTAGAAAGTTTGGACACTTAATGAGAAAAGTTGACTCTCCCAATTGCGAAATTTGCACGAGCTTAGAAGATCCATCACT
Source organism: Synanthedon tipuliformis (assembly GCA_947623395.1). Classification (NCBI taxonomy): domain Eukaryota; kingdom Metazoa; phylum Arthropoda; class Insecta; order Lepidoptera; family Sesiidae; genus Synanthedon; species Synanthedon tipuliformis. The sequence continues at coordinate 5,818,673 of OX392408.1, read as the reverse complement.
TACTCACCATAGAAGACGCATTGTGATGCGGCAATAAATGACTTACTTATATGATATGTTTATTCTTCAATTAAGCTTTTAAGCATTGTCATATACCTATATTATGTTGTTACTTAGCTCAGAGGAATGGGGCTGACATGCCAAAATTAAGCAAAAAAAAATTAGGTTTGTATTTTATCCGGAAACAACGTTGATGCTTTTGACAACCCTGACATGACAGAGGGGAAATTGTCACTACAGTCCAAGACCAACCCACATTGATTATGTAGTTAGCAGACTGTATAGTGACTGAATATAATATTCAATAAAAAAAATTGATGTACGACATAGTGCCAGCATATCCCGATTGTCCTGGTTTGCCTATAAATATTTTGCTTTTGTCCACGACGAATTTGATTTATAACAATCTTTTATAAATTACTAACCGTACTAAGACTTGTAGTTAGTTTACTAGAAAACCTAACGTATTTCCAGAATAAAAAGTATCCTATATATTAATCCAGGTAATAAACTATCATTTTCAACTTTAACATTTCAAACTCACATAAAAAGAAAATACTTTTGTTATTTGTTGTACTTTAAAACTCATGCAAATACTGCTCCTATAGAACCTTAATATATATATATATATATATATATATTCACAACTTTCCACACAGCACCATCTGGTTCCAAAGTAAGCAACTTAATGCTTGTATTATGGATACCAAACAGTTGATATATTACATACAATACTTTTTTTTGTAAATACATACATATTATAAATACAAAACATCCATGACTCAGGTACAAAGGTAAATGTTAACACATAAACATTTGCCCGTAGCGGGATTCGAACCCGCAACCGTTTGGTTAACAGCTAGGGTTACCAGCCACTAGACCAAACGTGTCGTCGAAATGAAAGGATTGTGACGGTGCGAGCGAGCCTACAACACATTTAATAAAGACTAGAAGAATCAGACGTGTTGGCGGACAAGCGCCGACGACTTATTGCCGGACATTGATCAGAGGCGCTCACACATTTTTCAGCCTCACTCTTTTAACGAGATTCGTTCATCTGAATTCATTAAGGGCATTGTTTGGTAATAACATGTGAACCAAATGCAAAGATATATTGCTGTAAGGGCGCCCATATTTAAATGTGTCTGATGTGGACATGTGTTGGTGAAATGATAAATTTAATGTAAACAAAGACTAGATTAGACTGTGGAAAGTCACGGTGTGAAGTTTGTTTTTAACGTCAAGTTCTCCGTGTAATTTTTTTTATATACGTTTAAGATAACATTATTATAACTATAGATAAAATAAAAAAAATATAATGCCAAGACTAATGCGGCAATACCCTGCGCACCCAGAACAGACTAACAGTCAAACCACTTGGACGTCAGTGATGATGTTAAAATTTCATACTTACTTATTCTTATTACAGTCTTTTTATCTTAACCAAATAGTTTAAGAAGTTTCATAATATGAATTGAGAAGTATGTTGCTTTTCAATGTAACTTGAATAACTTTAAAGATGCAGACAAGTCGAGTTTATAAACGATATCCTACTGCGCTTTCCTACTGTCTAATATTTTAGGCCTTGGTATAGATACAGATAGTCCAATTTAATTTTTTTTCATAAATAATCGTTTTAATCTCAGCACAATGCTGAGCCAGTGTCCGTTTCACTGCTGCGAGGACACACACTCTTTTACCTATTAGTTTCTGTTTTGTTGTTTTTTTTTATTATGTTTGTGTCTTTGTAATAAAGCTCTTTCTTTCTTTCTTTCTTTCTTTCTTTAAATTTCATCAATTTTAAACGAAATCTACAATGTTAATCCAATGTATCTGATCTTGTGATCGACTAACAGCTTATGAAAAGCTCTATCATTTGAACTTTTTGTGGCGCTGTATAAATAAACCTTTACGTTATACAATAGCACTCCCGGGGCTGCCCCACGCCCGCCGAGAACGACCGCCCGCCAATCGCCCCATTTGTGTTGATCGACTGCAGACCCGCACTTACCTCACTTTATTAGGTCGATCAGGAAATCGCGACTTTTACTATTATATACGGCTGTTTATTTTGATAGCTCTTATGGCTTTTACGAAAGCGTCTGTGAATCGTTATTATTAACTTAAAACACGTGTAAGAGTGCTGTGGTTTCTACGGTTAATTATTACCCCATCATATACCGGCTTTCGTAACGTACCTACTCGTTGGATCTTAATACGGAAGACAGGTTTAGAAATTGTTTCTTCGGTAAAAGAAGATAGTAAGTGATTATAGAAATAGTACAAATGCTAGAGTTGTTGAAATATAATTAAAATTCATTTTTTTTGTCATGGCAACATATTTGAAGGGTCATCATCTTCATCTCAGCCGCAGGACGTCCTCTGCTGGACATAACAGACTGGTCCAATAAGATTTTCCAACAAGACCGGTCAGAAGCAGCCTGGTTCCACCGTCGAACCGTGGCCCTTAGCAGTTTATATCACTTCATCTGGTCGAAAGATATTCATGTCAATAATAATAAAATATGTATTGATAACTTAAAAACACATTTTGATAACTTAATGTAAGGGAAAATTTTGTAAATCTATTCAAGTCGCTGACATAGTGAAAATAAATTCCATTCGTCATGTGAAATTAAATATTTACTACAATGTCAGAGAGAACAATTTGTGTAACACCACATCGCAATATGGTGCGAAGCGGCCCGGCTTTTCCTCCAAAGGTAAGGCAGCATAAATTGTGGTATTAATTATGTACAAACGAGCATATGTTAAGACAGGCATAATTTCGTATCAAGTGAATTTCTTAATCGGTTAAAAATTGTTAAATATTATGTCAATCACAACGTGCTCGTGTGACAGGTGTATAATTATGTTTACTAGTAAAATATGGGTTCCCGTCTTATGCACTGTCGCGCCGATAAAGGTACGTTTTGTTAATATTAATTACAATTTACATATGTATCCGCGACGGACGTGACGTGACGGGCAGACGGCGTCGTTGGCGGCAGCCACCACTTTGATGTGCATTCATTCGATGTCCATTTAACCAGTACGGACATTTAAATTGGACATTTTTTTAATAATGGTACGAATTTATTCACAATATCTCGCCTTTTTTTAAGATTTTCGACACCGATTTTCATCATGTCACTTTTTTATGTTAAGGTCAGCAGACAGGCCGACGGTTCACTTGATGGTAGGTGGCTACCGTCGTCTATAAAACAAAGCAACACAACAGGTGCTGCAGACAAAATATATTATTTCGATGGCTACAAACTACATTAGGATTAAGGAAAAGGGATATGGCATCTCAGAATGCCAGAATGGGCTGTGGCATCTCTTACTCACTCACTGAAAAATCTATTGTGCGAGTTTCACTCGACTCGACAAATGCGTCGAACGAAACGTCAATTTGTATGGAAATGAAGCAGCGCTACACGTTAGCCACTAGGTGGCGCTGCTTCATTCTCATATACGATTAAAACTCGCACTAGCCACGGTGGTTTTCTGTAACGGGGTGGTTATTGCAGTCAGACGGGCTACCTAAATGACTGCGAAACGCAGTATGTCCTGCCACTACTTATAGGGACTAATATAGTGGCAGGATTATGCACTTTGGGTATATTGACATGAATATGTCTTTTCTCTGGGGTCTATTCGAAAGAATGTGTGTCACGAAAATCGTTACCATGACGTAAATGAATTAATTCGAAAGAATGTGTGTCACGAAAATCGTTACCATGACGTAAATGAATTAATTATAATTTGTTCGTTTGTTTATATATATATTTTATCCCTGTTGACCATAGAAGGATTAAGGATAAGGGGAAAGAATAAGGATAGGGATGGGGATAGGGATAGGGATAGGGATGGGGATAGGGATAGGGATGGGGATGGTGATGGGGATAGGGATAGGGATAGGGATAGGGATGGGGATAGGGATAGGGATGGGGATGGTGATGGGGATAGGGATAGGGATAGGGATAATTTATATATATATTATCCCTGTTGACCATAGAAGGATTAAGGATAAGGGGAAAGAATAAGGATAAGGATAGGGATGGGGATAGGGATAGGGATGGGGATGGGGATAGGGATAGGGATAGGGATAGGGACCATTTAAATCTTTCTTTTCATTTATGATATGAGACATATTCATGTCTACTGTGCCATCGAGAAGCCATGGCACTTTTTTTTTTATTTTTTTCTCTGTCGGTAGGTAATACCTGTTGAGACTTTATACAAGAGCCCAAAGAAAAGTGTAATTAGTCTGCAACATACCTAAGACTTTTGATACACATATCCAAAGTCACATATAAATGTATCATTTTAATCCACTTTACTTTGCCAAAAAGATACCAAAGGTATAATTTGTAGATTTTAATTGGAGGTTTCTTTAAAAAACCTCAATAATGTACAGTATAAATCACTGCATGAGCGAAATTCCTACAGTCAATGAGTATAATTTACGAGTCTTGGTTTTGTTCGACCAAAAATCAGAGAAATTAAATAATTATTTACATTGTTTGCGTGCAAGCGAAGCGGAGAATGTCTCAATCCGCAAAGATGACTTCGGCTGTCGGTACAAATTAAGGTGTATGCGGACCGGCGTTCACTTACTTGCATGTAGCGATAACATGTGAAGGGATACGACCAAAATATTTGGGTGAAACTCAAATATCGAGGGTTGCCTGGTGAAACCCGATAAGTCAAAAAAGTGAGATTTTGAGCTAAAAGTAGTTTTATAGTAATTCGATGTCGCTCTATCTAGTGGTAATTACAGATAAGCAGATTTAAAAGGTATCACGGAAATAGGTCGAGTTATAACCCAATAAGTCCTTAATTTCAACTTTTATTTCGGTACTAAATATTAATAAGTGTACTTAAGGATTATATTTTTAGTGTTACTTAGTAGTAGAACCATATAATACATATTTATGGGTATTTAGTGCAATGAAATTTGTACAAAATTAAATTAAATACAATATGTAAAACCAGTTACTACTGTTTACCGGGTTTTACTTCATTACGATTCAGTCTTAAAAAGGATTTTAATAAAAACCAGAATACGTTAAAGACATTTGTCGGGTTTCACTTTTACTATTTTTCATGTTATAAGTACAAGTTACTAAAAAGGGAAATCCAATAAAAATACTTATAGTTTTTATCTGAAAGAAATCTTTAAAAAATACTATATAAAGTCTAGTTATCGGATACACTCACGAGATTTTAACGAAATTAATTCAAACGTTATCCGGGGAAGAACCCAATAAGTATGGTTGACGACTCCAAGGTCATGCACACACGCACAGTCTCGGCCAGTTAACGACACGGTCGCAAGCGCTTCAAAGTTTAAAATTTAAATTAAAAGTTGTCTTTACGTATTAGAAGGTGGTTGTGTATGTGTTAAAAGTTATGTGATGCGTGTAGGTAACCGAGGCAGAAGATTAGTACAACTAGCTTGCAGTAACACGCTAGAAACAGGTAAAATCTAATTTAACCTTAAATTAGGTACGTTGTGAGTGTTTAATTAGCAATTTAACTCAGTATTCACAGTAGTAAATAATTTTTTTGAGGATTTCTGTAGAACATGATTGTTCAGAAAGAGCGCCTTATGTTCCAGATTCAGAGAACGATTAACCAAAGCAAATTGATTCCGACCATGATATTATCCCTGAAATTACGAGTCCAGCCAAACAAAAAGAACATTCTATGGTAATGTTTTAGAGCGAGTTTGGATTTCAGTAGAAGGTACTTCTTCAGGCATGTTCCAGATTCAGCGAATGATACACCAAAACCAATTGACTCTGACTGTAATGATAGTATGATTCCTAAAAGATCGAGTGCTCGTCCACAAGTGGAAAACATTGCTTATTCAATTCTTAAAAACATTTTGGACTTGCGTCAAACCATTAAGGCGACGTAAGAAAGCGCAACCATCAGAGTGTAAAATAAATATTGCCAAAAAGCGAAAAATTTAAGGTCTGTCTTATGAGACCCAAGGTATTAAACGCCCTGTTAAAGTTTCAAAACCTATTGAATGTAGTCAATGCCTGTTCAAATGTTCTGAAAAGTTTACATCAGATGAACGTGGCACTGCTACTGATGGTGAGTTTGAATGTCTCTTAGCTCTAGTTTTTGGCGTGTTTGGCTTTGTATTTGAAACAGTTAAACTGACGAAAATCCTCTGACATGTCGTAGTTATAAAGTACATTTTCAAATCTCCTTTTATGTATCGAATTCTTTTGATTTTCAGCCAGTTCAAGACCTCATTCATGGTATCTTTATTTCTATTATTCTATTATAGTGGCGCTAAGCTTTTCCAAGTCCAACATTTCATTATATTTGAACTCTTTGACTTTATAGCTATCTATTTCATTATTTTAGAAGAGGCATGTTCCAATTTCATAACTGCCTTTTCTGCCATTTATTTCACTCCAGCAAACAGTAGGCATTATATTTTTTATCTGCATTCATAAATGGTGAAATCGAAGAGAACTAATTTTCGCATGTAGTATGTCTTCAATTCGATTTCGATTCGATTCATGCAGCTATTGAACACGATTTAAAAAAACAACAGCCAATAACGTTTTTGACTGAAAGAATTTCTTTAAACTGGCTCGAACTAAAAAAATGAAATCCGTTGACACTGTTGAAGGAAAGGAAAAAATGGAAATAGATAGCTATAAAGTCAAAGAGTTTAAATATAATGAAATGTTGGACTTTGAAAAGCTTAGCGCCACTATAATAGAATAATAGAAATAAAGATACCACGAATGAGGTCTTAAACTGGCTGAAAATCAAAAGAATTCGACACATAAAAGGAAATTTGAAAATGTACTTTATAACTACGACATGTCAGAGGATTTTCGTCAGTAATATGTTTCAAATACAAAGCTAAACACGCCAAAAACTAGAGCTAAGAGACATTCACACCTACGATCAGTAGCAGTGCCATGGCCAGAAAATTTAGAGCCTAGGTACGGTAGTCAGATAACTATAAGTATTACTAAAAAAAGGATTTAGAAACTATGTGCAAGAAACTAATTATCCCTGAGGAATATCACGGTAGAATACGAAGCTTAAAAACATTTACTGACAAGGCGCCGCACGATTCAGACGAAGAATAATACAATTCTTAGTTATAAACTTACTAATTATTATGTTTTTTATAACAAATAAAAACCTTTAAGTAACACAAATAGATTTTTTGTTTTTGCATAAACCCAATAAGTCGACACCTTTTGATAAAAAATATTTTCTCACAGGAGAATTACATGCAGTAGATATCTAAAAAACATAAAAACTTATAGTGGATTAAATTATCCCACACAAGAAACTTATATAACTATTCATTTATTTATCAAAACTAGTATTTTTTGGTCATAAACCTTTAACATCGTTTTTCTCGAAACTAGGTTTTTCATACTTATCGGGATTCACCAGGCAACCCTCGATATGCGAAAACCGCTTGCTCAACTTACAAGCCGGCCGCTTCGCTCTTACTCACGATCACAATATCTTCGACGTTGCATGTGGTAGCAACATAAATTTTAAAATGAAACATCACACAATCACATTTTCTGAAAGAAAAGATAACGGACACAACTCACAATAAAATAGTAAGTATAATTGATAATTTAATATGAAAATGTGTCTGAAATAAAGTTTTAGGTGTCATTATTATAAGGTAGGTATTTCACATTACAAAATGTTGGCAATTATAATGTAAAAGCTATAAATGATCATGGGAAATAACTGATTTATTATTAGTGTCTTTTGTTTTGAATCGTTTCCTCTTTTCGCCACGGTTTTATGCTTCGGATAATAGGACTACCCAACATTACGTCGTAACAGACCTCATTAACTTGGATATAATAACGCAAATAACACATAAATGGCCAATAACAACGGTGTTAGTGTAACAGAGCCTAACAGAGTTTATGTTTTTTTTTATGTAATGTTTTATGTAAATGTCCTTCGTGCAGTGAATAAATGTCTTTCTTTCTTTCTTTCTTTCTTTCTTAATCTAAAGACAAATTTAGCCTTATGTAAAAGAAACCATTTAAAGTGGAATTTCGTTTTGTTTGAGGTTTGTCATAATATTAATGTACATACCTTTCCATATTCTTTTGCTAAAATTGAAGATAAGTCAAATGAATCAAAACTTTTTAATTTTTAAGTATTTTTGAAATTCCTAATCTATTTCTTATAGTTATTATTAAGTAATAGTTACTTTCTTGCAATTTCTACAATAATAAATATTTTATAAATTTGTTATCTAATTTATATTCCTAGAAAGTTTTAGAAGAAAGTATATTGAATACAATCAACATTTCTTTGATAGTGCTTTGCTATGGCGTGCAAATAGTTATTTTTTTAAATACCGAATCGAATCAGCGGTTTCGAAGATTAGCCGGAACCCGGAACAAACAGACAGTAGACAAATATTTTTTTCTTTGTTATTTTTAAGTACCGTATATTATTATATATACTTTAATACACATCTAGTAAAAAGCAATTATTTTGATTCTAAGCACAGACACTAATTTATTAGTATAGATAAGCCATTTAAATCCTGAACACCATCTTTAAATTTATTTAAATTATATCCCAATTATATCAATAAACTAAAAATTCATAAAAAATATGTTTTATTATTATGTGTTCGTTTTTGTCACATTTCGTTGTATTTTTGCTTTTGACACGGATCTTTTTTGTCTACTGTTTGATTACTTACCTGCTGATAATAGGTTGGACTTGGACTTATTTATTTCGACTCGTGATTAACGCAAGTAACATCCGTGATTAAATCACTTTGAACCTGTATTAATTAGGTTCAATGTTTAATCAAATTAATGATTAAAAAGACAGCTACTTTCCTAAAGACATATTCTTTGAATAGCGACTTGAAATTATTACATAAATTTACTGTAAGAAAAAGTGGACTCACAAAATTAATAGACCCTATCTCTCACTTCCAGGGCCCTAATTCTCTAACACCACTTGGCGAATCCTTACTTCGAAACCGATATGATTACTAATCGATAATCTTCGTAAATTGTTACGATATCTACTAGATTCTGCTAAAAAGTTATTCTCTTACATATATATAAATGCATAGATAAGACAATGACTAGGATAAGACATTGATGAGTTTTGGCAAGGTCACAAAAGCGTGAAATTATAATTTGTCATACAGAATCAGGGGATGTGAAATTTTCCAAGCGGGTGAAGTCGCAGGCACCAACTATCTAAAAATAAAATCCAATGCATGGCAAAAGTACAATGTCAAGCGTCAATGTATGTTTGGAGTTATAATTATTACTTTACAATTTTTTCCAGGCGTTATATCTTTTACATTTTAACGAGGACTAAGTCGCAAGCACCAGCTATCTATTTACAAATCTAATGAGGGTCTGTTATACATACTTAACTTTTATTATATGAGATCTCAGTACAGATAAGATGTAGCTTGATGTCAATCAGTAAAATTGCTAACAAGAATTCGATTATCACATTTTTTTAAACCACATCTACATATTATCGCGCTTCGTAATCATGATTTGGTCATATAAAAAATATGCATGTCATAAGACGATTAAGCGTGCGATGTCGAACAAAATGGTTGAGATGTTTTCTTAAAATATATTTTGTGTACATTTGCTCATTGTGCCGAATATTTCATATCGGTATATGTACTGACCTGGACCAGTTCCGGGTCAATCGGCGTTCATTCATGTTTTTTGTCACTATCTACACTATATAGGGTAAGTATATAGGTACCTATATATAGAGATTGTCCATTAAGATGCATATTAAAAGTCTCATATATCACTGCGACTTTTGTGGTCTATTTTAGTTTAATACAGAAAAGCTCATAAAATTTTAACACTCATTATGATTTATCACCCATTTAAAGATACCTTTAGTTAGGCTTGAACTTATTTTCTCTTTTTAGTTGCAAGGCGCAGGCAAGCACGCAGTTAATCAGTTGAAACTTGAAACTTGCTAATAACGAAACGAAGGTAAGTGTAAGTATAGCTGGTAAACTTTTTACTTTACTATGTTGACATTTACAGACGTACTCTTGCATGTATGTATGTTAAGTATGTCTTGTCGTAGGGAATTTAGTTATAATATTGAGTTTCCAGTACATAAATTCAACATTGATTGAGCCAACTATAAGTGTGAAAACAAAAGAATTCTATCAAAAATTAATTAAAACCGGATCATTTTTCGCTTATGTGTGATAAACTTTATTATTTCCTTGGCACTTTATTATTTAATTTTGTTATTTTAATTTTCAAACGCTTGGTGGACGAAACGTCAGGCGCAGTTTCAAATGCCAATCCGGCTTGCACATCTGCAGCCCTAGACAAGCTATGTCTGCAGCAGTGGTATGAAAAATACATATGCAATATAATTTGAAATATATGCAATACTCGCCCTTGATGTAATTTTTATATACACAAACCTTACTAGTTTATTCCTATTTCCATAAATAAAAATCAATTAGTTTCCTTTGGGTAATTTAGAAGTAAAGCGGAGAAACAGACAGACATTTGCTGTTTTGGCTACTTGGTTGCAAAATGCCGTTTTTTTTTTCTACTTACATATAAAAACTAAATTAGGTGTCATCACATACATAAAGCTTCCGTGAGAATTTATTTTACCCTTCTAATACAGTCTCATAGTCGCGTAGCCCAGTTACCTAAGTAGCTCCTCCCTGCCTCCCTCTTTATGTACAGCCACCAGCCCTCCCAGCCCCAGTAGGTATATATTAATATGTACAAATAACACGAAACACTTCTGTTCTTAATGAACATACCAGATTAAGTTTAATTGTTTGAACCCACACATGATTAAAGAGAAACTACCAACAAGGCAATGTTTGTGAAGATAATGAAACACGGTATACAACTGGCTTGTTTTATCTGCCCACACAATATTTGTAAATACGGGAATGAGACCAGTGCTTTCTTGGCAACACCTTCTTTAAGCAATGTGATAAATTTCCTAAATAAGAAAGTAGTTTAAAAGTAGTTTAAATTATGCTCCACTAAACACTTAAATCTAATTTAACGAGATACATTAATTTATCTGTCGTCTAATTACTTCCTTAAGTATTTAAAATTTAGATGATTGGTCATTTTGCATTTAGTTTTTTTTTTCTTAGTGGGCATAAAACACTAACAGAACCTACTAACAGAAGAAGTTATTACATTAATTAATGTTTTTCAGTTTTAAATTTTACAATCAATAGTGAAAAAAATATTTTAAATGTAACTACGAAAATAATTTAATAAAAAAAGATAAAATGTTTATGTACATTTTATGTTTTATATTAGTAATGAAAATTCTATTGTCTATTCTATTCTATAAAAATAAATTTTAAAGAATCAAATGGTAAGAAATCATTCTAAAAATTGTGCACACTGAATGCAGTACCTTCGATCAGAAATACCTAACTAAGCAAACAGAATAACACAATCAACGAATACCACGACGGTCAAACAGCTTCGCGAAGCATTGCAACTCGACATAAACAAGTAACTCTCCGAGCTCACGGATTTATCCAACAAATACATTTTATACGTATATTCCTCTTTTATACAGGATAGACGCAAACTGGGCAGACGACATACTGCCTGGTTTAAAAATCTCTCCGAGTGGTTCATATAGCCATGATGATAGCCAACACTCGGTAGAATATGGCATAGAAGAAGAAGCAGACGGTAAATCTAGCAGAAGGTAAAGCAGAAATATATAAAATAGCAACATTTTTATCACTAGGTAAAATATTTTATGCCACATTAAAATGGTTAAGTAGTTAATAAAATGACAACTTTGGAAATTTCCAAGTCGTTGAAAAATTCCCCAAATAAAGGAATCGACCTTGCATTGTTATCGAAGCCATGCCCGACTATCCTCTGCGTGATACATATAAATGAATTCAAACCGATGCTTCACCTTGAAATTGCTAAAAAAGAAATTGGTATTTTATTAGAGGTATGCGACGATTTCGAGTTTTATTAAGTTCCTCCATCTTAATTTATTTTTCAGACTATTAGACGTGGGAGACGGACTACTAGTGTATGCACCCTTACATTTTGGACTTCACCTGGTCAGTTTTATAATTTGCCGTAACACGGCACGGCACGGCACGTTTTTACAGTCACGGTAGGATAGGAAAGCAAAATGTATGTAATTTGTGTGCAGACGCTTTTAATTTATCATCCACGGCACGGCGTCCACGGCCACAAAAATACTTGAGACGCGCTCGGTATTACCGTGCCGTGCTACGGCAAATTATAAAAGCGACCAATAGCACGAAGCGCTTTGCGTCTTATGCGCAGAGAAGGCCTTGAATTCTCTCCATTCTTTAGTGTTCCCTGAAATTTACAACTTGTGGGACTCTTCAAGAACAGAGTGAATATGCTATTCCATCTTCGATCTCATCTTCACTTACCATCAGGTTATATTGAGATCAACCTAAGTATTGCATTTTTTTAATCAAAGAAATTAAGAGTATAGATAGTTAAAATACAATTCTAAAACGAGCTAGTACAGTAACATAAAGTGGAGCTTGTAACATTAGCATAGCTCCGCGTCTCGCCTAGACCGGTCGACAACGCAGTTAATCTTCAGCAGGGAGAAGGCAGCGCTCCCGGAAACTGGGTGACATTAAGATATCGATCGGCCTACACCGGAAGAGATATTAAACACCACACCCTAATGCAATTCGCCCTAATAAATAGGGTTTTAATGAGGATCTCGTGCTTGAATAACAATTGCCCTTAGACCTATCTAAGGGCAATTCGATTTGCATTTTCAGCAAACATTAAAACTTAAAAAATTGGTATTGTTTTGTATTAATTAAGATCTTGCAAAGTTCAATGTTTTGGCTTTAGAGCGAAATAGAGGGGAGAGAGCGACTTTTGTAACTTTGTTTATACATATGGAGGGTAATCACCGAAACCTTTCTGGAACCAATGCGTAATTTGAAAAATTCTTTCACTATTTGAAAGATACATTATTCCAGATAGACATAATAAATATGCTACATACATAGCTAATAAAATATTTGGGCACTGCTAGAAATGAACTAATATAAAAGTATTCCTACAATTAATGTATCCGAACGAAGCCGTTTAGTTTAGTAAATATGTAATAATTCTTATCTTTAAATTGTAACAATTCTGAATATTTGGTAAAACCCCAAATGTCATCATTATTTTAGTTTCTGCCAAAAATGGTACACGACCGTCTGACCCAGTCTGACCGCTATATCAGTGTTGAGGTCAAACAGGTCAAAGAAACAAGTTTAGATAATTCCTTAAGTTTTATTTAAACAGAAACACGAGCAAATTTGTTTTTCGAATGATATTATAAACGCTTAAATTTATCGTGTCATTAATGTTTGTTCTCATCTAATTAGATATTTCTAATCTTTACGTAAATATGTTGGTATAAAATAATATAGGTACTGTTACAATCCATAAATGGTATAAATGTTAATAACCTGACTTTATAATGTTCTTTTTATTGCTTTGTAACATTTTCTGCATATTCAGTCAACACACAGAAATATCAAAATATAACTAAGAATTTTTTATATTACTAGCTGTTGCACGCAACTTCGTCCGCGTAACTTTATAAAATATAGCCTATTATTGTATTGGTGATCGAATTTTTAAAATCGGTCCAATAGTTTTTGAGTTAATTCATTAAAAACAAAAATACAAATCAACCTGTCTATAATATTAGTATAGATAAAATATGAAAAGTGTAAAAGCGGTAAAAAAACAATTTGAGTTTCACCTACGAATGTACAGGAAATGTCAATTCACTCAAAACGAGCTGCGATTACTTATCAAATTAACAGCCCCAGTTTGGCAAACAAGAAAATTAGTGCAGTAAAACTGATGTGTCCGGTGAGGGAGAGCCAAAATTGTCATTTAAATAATAAATTACCTCAAAATACAGTTGAACACTGTATTTTGTCGTCACAACCAATTTCAAATAGTACCTTTCATCTAGAACGCGGACGAAGTCGCGGGCACCAGCTAGTAAGTATATAAAGATGGTAAAGGAACACACGCTCACAGGAGATCAAAATTAAAAACATTATAAATCCCTGCAATTTTCTTAAAGTAAAATATCACATTTTGTCCGTTGATTACAATCTGTAGTTCCATGTAGGTACATTTTAATCTTATCAGTTATTCCTACGAGTACCTAAATTGAAGCGTGAGTGAGTACTGCACTAAGAACGATAAGTAAAACGGTCGTACATAAACATAATATATAGCTGCACGAGTAAGTCGCTAGAGTTCAACGTCAGATGCAGTCGCATACCGGCATTAGAACATTGGTACATGGTGAATCAGTTTCCATTTCAGGAATTGATCCAACGCCATGCACGCACATTGCGTCGCGGCAGACCATTAACAATCATTATAAGTCATCTGTACAGTTTAAGTACCGTACGTATCACATAAAAAGCTGCAAGTTACATTTCGAACTATTACACTATCATAAAATTTTGTCTGGTTAGGTGACAGGGTACGATCGTTTATTTGCAGTATCCTATTATTTCCTAATAAGTATTATTATAAATGCAAAAGTTTGTGTGGATATTTTTTTTTATTTATTTCACGAAACGGCTAAACGGATTTGGATAAAATTTGGCGCACAGATAATTTATTAGTGCGTATACAATCTTGCTCATTGTTTGTTTGTTTGAATTGAATAGGCTCCGAAAATGCTGGACCGGTTTGAAAAATTATTTCATTGTTGGGAACCTATATTATCAGCGAGTAAAATAGGCTATATTTTATTAAGTTACGTGGACGAAGTCGCGTGCAACAGCTGATATTAATGTAAGATACATAACTGTTTGTATTTACTTGTATCTGACTGTTGTGTTTTTTATGTTTTCATTTAAAGAGAGTACAAATGATTTGAAAATTCATATGTATACCTATTGATGTGTCTAAATATATATTAAATACAAAATTAAATAAATTTTACTAAGAGTTAGACAGTCAATAAGTTGTGGATTATATCAGCATCACATATAGCAGAAAATGTACTCAAATTCGCAGGAATACGAGTACATTCTTAGTAACTTGCTCCAGAGAAGCCATACAACAGATTAAATAAGAATATCTAGATTCACCTAGATTAAGAACACCTCTTAAAAGTTCATTTTCAGGGCATCGCACTTGGGACCCTTAACCACCCTTAACGCTCGTGTCAATTTTCTTACACTTTAACTCATCGACCAAACAACCTTAGGAAGTTTATTTTTAATCTCAATTAGGCTAAATTATGTTGGAAAATTAGATGTTTAATTTTTTAAATAATAAGTTTAATTTAAAGGAAATTGTAAAATATTTGGTTTTAAGTTTAACTTGTGAAGATGCATTCGGTGCTAATTCGGTGTATGTTTTTGAAGAAAATTTGGTCGTTTTGAAAATGTTTCATGTGATACCTAACTCGATGGGTTTCTAATAAAAAAAAATACATACAAAAATTGATGAGGTGATAACCGGAAAATGGACCAGGTGTCGGACTAAGCTTTCCTGAAAAAATAAATCTCCATTCGCGAACTTTCCCACAGGACTGTCAGTCAAGTCCAGGACAAGACTTATGAATATTTAGAGTATAGGTACACACGATTTATTTTTAGGTCGACAGACGGTCCACAATATACATAACACAAGCAACACAAATAGATTTTTATAAATATAAAATATAAAAATTATATACTTAAAAAGAATATTACCCGTAGATCTGCTTCTCCAGAAGATGTAGAACTGCTGCTTCCGCTTTCAAAGCGTCCGTTGCGAAACATTTTTCATAAACACTTGAAATTTACTTCAGTAATAAATAAGTATAATATGGAGAACAAGATGTTAGCCGTAAACACTGGATAGTCTTTGTGGTGTCACTCACAGGCGCAGCTTCCTTGCACGTTTTGCAACTTTCATCGTTTAGCGTTCATTAACGCAACCTATTGAGTATTGTCCGAGTTAAATGGCGTGTCTTAAAACATTTCACTTTAATTTTATGTCACCTGAACAACCATTAATCCTTGGGCAGCAATAGTTAAAGTTAGCACTACTCACTCGCTTTCGATTATTCAATATTTATTATTATGGCATACGTGACTAAAGGTGTTTTATCGGTAAAACTAAAAACGAAATATTATCAGAAACAATCTCTATTTGTTTCAATATCGTTTTTTTTTTTTTTTGATAAAATTATTTAAATAGATATATTTAATTCTGTCCTTGAAGAATTACTTAGAAATGTTATTTGCTCACACAATCACCGGAAGTAATTCGAAACTTTTAACGGAAGCCGATCAGTAGGTATAATAACATGCAAAAAAGTAATTTGAAACTTGATCGATTACTTATATAAAAAATACTCACAAAGATAAAAGAAACTTCAAAAATAAATTTAACTGAAACAAAGTATCTCTTATTTAAGAGGGGCTTTATTCACAAAACTGTACGGTAGTTATGAAAATGCATAATCACTTGAACTGTCTAATTTTCTTAACAAACTCTGAACAACATTATACTGTTACATACGAAATCGGTATTGAGAACAAGCCCACGTCTTATTGTTATTTATAGACCGGCCAAAGCTTTGTTACTATAAAAGGAATATATGAAAATAGTAAGATGTTTGGCAAAATGTTCGCGAAATGTGCGAATTTGATGCGCGTGGGTCGGTCGGCGCGCGGGCCGGCACTATCCGCAATCGGCGTCGCTCGCGCATGCCGGCGCTCGCTCCCGCCACTTCGAACATTGCACCTGACCAGAGACAGCGCCTGAGGCTTTCGCCTGCCAGCTTCCAGGTATCGCGGGAGATGCAATCCCATCCTGTTGCATGCCTGCACGATTTCACGTACATACTTTATGCATATGTTTATACATGCATAAAAGCACAGAGCGACCTTCAATTTCCATCTAATTTTATTGGGTTCGGAGTGGCAAGAAAGTCATTACGGCTTATTAGTTCGGTTTGTTATTACCATGTTAATACATAGTTTATTTAAATATCAAAATGGCACCAACTATCTAAAAATAAAGATACAACGCTTGTAAAGTATAATGTGAGGCGTCAATGTAGGTATCATTTTGGCAGGCTTTATACTTTTTATTTTCAACGCGGACGAAGTCGCGGGCACCAATTAGTACCATAATAATTTTATAGTGGTTAAAGTATACCACTTCACACATTTCAAAAAGTATGTTAAGTAAGATATATATCTATATAGTAGGTACGTATCTATCTACTAAGGTTCTTGCGGTATTTCCTTTATTCGCGACTGCGTTCGAGCATATAAAATGAATTTATTACTTGTGTTTAATCTTATCGCAGTATCGATTCACCATTTATCAGAAAATCTTGTTATAAGGGGCCCAATATCGTCGCGTCGCTAAAAATCGATTCATTGAAATAATTTGTAGTCTAATCTAACCCTTATAAAACTAATGTAAACATGCTATAATTAAAATTTAAACCTCCGACTTTGGATTGAACTCAAACGCGCTATCTGCTTAAGTTGCTGAGGAGTTGGAGGTCTCTCAAACTAAAATACTTGAATCGCAAAATCCCGAAAACCGTGTCAAATTCCATTGGGTGTTTTAGAAGATATAAGCGGAGAAACAGACAGAAATGGGTCGCTACTTTATTTTATATTATATGTATAATATCTAGAAATTTTAGTAATCAGATAAAATGTGATTTTATCATTTTTATGTATTACTACTGTATGCTTTTGCACGCAGTCACATTTATCGGATAACATCGCATTAGTATAATGTTATGATTTATTTAATTGTTTATTAACGGACAAGCGAACTCTATCTTCGACCTCATCTTCATTTACTATCAACAGCTTTCCTGTATACAAATAAAAAAAAATGGAAGTAAGAAATTGGACCATAATGGATACATAGTTATCAATACTTTTATGAATATAATACTAAGTTATGTATATTATACAAATAAATAAATTGGTTTTCACTTTCCCCATTCCTGGCTTGACAAGGAATATTTGCTAGTGGCGATAGAGCCATTAGAAGAACTACTAAATCCACATCTTCCCAACAACAGCATCTTACTTACACAACTTACACAGCCTGTAGCTCCTAAAGTATTGATCGTAGAGTAAAAATGAATATATCAAAATTTCTAGAAACTCTATATTCAACAGATATTCTATATTAAACAGATATTCGCGATATGAGCAAAAGCCTAAAAAAGGTACCTTCATCCCCACCCCTACACACAGTCTTGAGGACTTTTAGTATGTTCATCTGGATACCGTAGGGTATAACTGTACCAATTTTCAAAATTACATAAATTATTTCTCTCAATTGCCCATTAATTCGGCTATATTTGATTGTACTAATTGGCGTTTAAAGGATTTTATTTTAAGTATAAAGAACAAATTGAAACACGCAATTCCTTCATGGCAAAATCCGTCACTACTACACACATTTAAGGGCCTCGATACCACCTACACTAAAAGAGACCATAAATCATAATCGAGGGGATTAACTTAGAGACTAGATGAAGGCCAACCTTGTGTGGATCGATTTGTGACCCTGTGTTAAGCCTTATTTTTCTTACTTGTTTTTGGAACATCCTCACTTGTGAAAGGCTTGACCTTCTTCTGAAGAATCATATCCTAGTATATCTGGGCCAATAATTATGATTTGGTACCGATTTCACAGAAATATTATTCTGTCACCTTTTAGTCTTAGGGCTTCTTTCACCATCTGTCAAGTAGGCTAACCGTCATTTAAAGTCACCTGTCACCGAGAATAATTTAGCTGATATACTTACCTTTGTTGGTACGGTAAAAGTCCCCAAAATTAAAAAGAAAATAATAATAAAAAAATCGCCTATGCACTAAACCGAGTTCATAATTTAATAAAACATTAAATTGTAAAAAATTAAAAAATTAAATTATTCTAAAATTCTAAAAACTAATCAACTTGTAATTGGTGAAAGAGGCCCTTAGTCTCTTGACAAAGACAGTAAATAATATTTTTCTGTGACCTCATTTCGCTTAAGAATTTGTTTGATTTTACTACCGTACTAAAATATCGTTTAAGTATTGACTAATACGTCTCTTATAATCTGCGAATCTTAAGTCATCTTTTAAAATACACGACGTTGTTCCGGGTGCTATATTTATTTCTCGATATTAACAAAAACATTCAAATTTTTTAATTGCTTGCCTTCCTAACACAAAAACATCAAATTCTTTCCTTTTGTGTATTGATCATCTTTTTAGTACGAATATTATACATTGACGGTTTGATCTTTTTCTGTCACAAACATTGTACTTATCAAGGTACACATAATATTCTACAAATAATAAGAGAATGGTTTCAAAATTGCATTATTTGGACTCCTTAGCTACTTTGTGTACATAAGAAACTGTTTACTTTTTTTGGTAGCTTTTTCGACTTTTGAGAACTTTTGAGAACAATTTCTAATACAAAATTATGTTAATTTACAAACTGTGTCCGCGTCTAAAAAAGATAACATATTTTTTTTAATCAAAAAGTTCAAAACCAGACCGAATACCGTTTTTGTATGTAAAACAGTAATGGCCTGTGGTACCTACCGTATCTGGTAAATAACACGTGTACAAACATTACATGGAAATTAAACTGACATATTCAACTGCAAATCAAATTGTATAAGAATAATAAAATTTTGCTCGTTATTTATAACGTTATTGGTAACGTTCAATATTCTTGAACATTTCTTTTAATTTGCTGTCGTAATAACAAACGAGGTAGGTGTCCGTTTTCGCGGCTCACACTCCTACGCGTTGCAGTAAATTTACGAGCACTTAACAATTCAATTTGCATTTTAAAACTAAATTAACGGTAAAACCGCGGTTCGGAAGTTTGCATCGAGGCTATAAGGGGGTTAAGGAGTTCACGATAACTATCAAGCACTCAGCACTAAGTAATAGATGTAGATGTAGAGCCGTACTCCCGAAAGCTAGTACTTTAAGCAAAGCACAATAATTACGTTAATATTGAAAAAAAACCACAAAACAATATTCGAGCAAGAGTGTCGCGGTGATACTGTTTAACAGCTGTTACAAATGGTGTTTATTATCCAGTTATGATATGTACCGATATTTTTATATTGAACAATGAAGGTGACAGATAAATATTATATCAACCAACTAGCTACACGCTCCCGGCTCGCCTGTGTTCAAAATAAAAACAATCCTATCTTTTAAGTTTTACCAAATTTTACATAGTTACGAAGTTTTATCAAAATCGGTTCAGTAGTTTAGGAGTTCACTGGCGTCAAATTTTTATATATAGAGAGATAAAGCTATATTAGATTTCTTAATGTTTTTTGTTTCTTTCCTCACGTTTGCATTGTATATAAGAGAGATTTCATTTGAAATGTTAGGATTTTCTTAAGATATGAATTCTATTTATACCTCAAAAATATAGCTACAAAGATTGACATGTTAGATAATGTTTTCCTCCAGTGATAAGGGTAATAGATTAATAATTAATTAATTACTTAATTAATACAATTAATACTGGAAAACTTTAAGCTTATCTTACTGTTCATCCTTACATTCTATGTTCATCCTATGAAAATGCAAATAAGTATTAATTAAAAATATTAGAGCGGGTCCACATTATAAGAATGTTTTATTTTTATTAAAAACATTTTTTACATAATGGTGGTCTAAGTTAGGCTGACGGTCCACTTGATTATTGTTGAATTTATTTTATTCACAAGATGGCGATGATTGTTAATGCTTATTTGTAAAGCAATATTCTTGTCTACTTAAGTCAGCCAAGAGAATGTCTTATAATGTGCACCCGCTCTTAACATACCCAGTATTTTGTTAAGATCACACAGTGTCGCGGTAATTCTGTAGATAGCTGATAGTGAGCAAGTTAAAGTAAGTGTATTGTGTTTGAATTCCCGCTCAATTTGAAGTTAACGACACAGAGCAGAGGCCTGCTCGAGCACAATGGAAGCGTGACCGACAGCGGCTATACTATGATTGGCATCGACGCTCGCTGCCGGCTAAACAAGCATAAGTGGAACTAGAATATTATCGGTTTTATGAATATATTTAACTAATCCCAGATAAGTAAACACCCATGTTCGAGAAAATTGCCGTGTCATATTTATTTACCTACATTGGTATGTGACCTTTGATAAATTATAATTCGGTATTACTTAGATAAGTAATGTATTTTATGATAAGTAACTTAATGTGCGTCACATTATCTTCTTATTGTTGTCACTTACTATGAATAATAAATAAAAATGCCATATAAAACTGAACAGCCCTCGTGGCGGCAGTAACCGCCATGATCATACATAGGGTCATTTCGCCTGTTCGCGTCCATCACCCTATTCGCGTCCATCACCCTATTCGCGTCCATTTTTCGGACCTCCCTATAAAATATGTATTAATTTCTGATGTAGAAGATGATGGTGTGAAAAACATTGGCTATGACAAGTGTATTAGATGGTATCATCTGAAATGCACACGATTTCTAGGATTAAGTTATTCAGAAGCCAAAGATAATTCTTTTGAATGTGACTTGTGTGATTAATTAAAATTCGAAGGCAAAAGTAATCATACATTGTCTCATAATCATAATATTATGATTCAACATTTCTTTTAGTAGTAGGATTAGACAAAACTATTGTGTTGTTTTGTTGCTATAATATAGCCAACAACTTATCAATCAAGGCTGATCTTCAGTGATATTGGTCTATGGGTGGACGCAATTTAGATTTTTTGGACTCAAAGTGGGTAAAACGCGTATTTTTGAAGTTTGTCTATTTATAAAAAAAAACACAAGTAGTTTCGAACAAAACTGAAAGCGAGCCCTATAGTAGACTATACAGGGCGTCCCACGACGATGCCACATGGAGGGAAAGTACCTTGAATATTTATTTATTTTATTCCTTCCTTTTATTTTTGACATTATATTATCTACCAAAAAATAATTCTTATGATAAAGCCTTTCGATCTGTATGATAAAGCTACAGGATAATTTTTTTTCTCGTGTAGCGGGTTCGATTCCCGGTTCAACTATGTAATTATTTAAAAATCTATGAATGCAGTTTAAATTGTTTTTAAATTAAAATAATGTCTTCTTTCACTAAAATGTTCCATCTACAATATTTAAGGTACTTTCCCTCCATGAGGCATAGTCGTGGGACACCCTGTATAATGAACACATTACATAACTTTTTCATTGAAACTAGGGCTGGAACATTTTTATCTTCTCCTTCAAACTTGCCAACTGCACTAAATGGACGCGAACTGGCGAAATGACCCTAATTTGAAACATTTCTATTCTTTTATTTGTTTATTTTTTCCGTAAGTAATCTCTGATCTGTTCTATATCTCTTCTTTCTATTATTTTGCTATCTTTACTCTTTAATCCTATTTTGTCTCTTATAATTTCACATTATAGAATTTGTAGAAATCATCTCTAAATTCTATTGAATGTAATAATATCACTGCGGTATCAAATGGTAAGTAATAACTATTATTTAAAGCAGTTGCGTTTAAGATTGGAAATACAAATTATACCTATTCATTCATACAAGAACGCATTGTTTTTAAAACAGAGAACGCCATCTAGCAATAAGTAATGGAAAAATAATGCGTTACACAAAACGTCTGCCAGTATTGATTGTTACGCCATACAAGAATGTGGTGCGTATGAGATGCCATGAATCACAGTTTTGAATTAGAACCATCTATTGTTTGTCATACAAGACAGATAGATGGCGGCACTTGACTACATTTCCAAGTTATCTTCCTTTCTAATTTTCTATTTTTATCTTCCTTTATAAACCTATTACAGATAACAGTCCATAAATATATTATGAGGTTATTTTACTTTGAGCGAGTAGATGCTTGAAAGCATCTATCAATCGTACGACAGTTATTTATGTAGTTTCTAAGATATTCGCTAGAGGCGCTGCGCATATTTTACTAAAAATACAAATAATATTACATAATTATCTGAATATTATAACATTTTTTTATATATTAATATATTAACAACAAAATATATTGTTGTTAAATTAATTTTCCTATGAGTTTATACAAAAGCGAGTGTGTCATTGTATTCTTAAACCTATTTATACTATCAGAATTTTTAAAAAATGCTATCACAATTTTAAAAAAGGTACTTTAATTTTTGCGAGCGTTTTTGTAATTTTGATTGAACGTTCCATCTGTTTTTTAATAGTATTGGTATGCTGTTAGAAACGTACCTTATTTTCGCAGGTCGTGTGGCAGACATATTTGCAAACTGTAAAAAAAAAACGTAAACTTATAAGATATAACCTATGTTATTCGATGATAATGTAGCTTAGGTGAAAGAATTTTCTAAATCAGTCCGTAGTTTTTGAGTTTATTCATTACAAATATACAAAACTTTCTTCTTTATAACATTAGTATAGATATGAAACGGATACAAACCTCTGCAGCAAGACCCTTGGTTCTGAACTGGCTGGTGGCACCAATGACAGGGGCGTGGTTTTCGAAAGGACTTGCTACGAAACACATGCGCCTGCGCAACGCCCTCCTTCTGTGAAAACAATACACTCGTGTCAACACAAGATATGGCCCGCTATTACAATAAACAATTTATGTGTTCTTAATGTCACGAGATAAAATAATATAATAATACAAAATAAATATTTATTATTATAAATTACACAGAAATGACTTCTTATCAGTCCCTGAGATAATAAAATAATTCTCTTAATTGATAAAAATAAAAATTATATTCACAAGATGTTAAAGCTGCGAGTAGGTTTTGAACTAATAGTTACTTCTTAAAAAACTAAGTTATTTTCATCTGCAATATTTATATTATATTGTTTAGTTATATTGTGATGCGCCGTACCTTGCATCAAAGATGCATGATATCGGTATGAGACAACAGAAATTAGGTACTCTGTTTCATTAGAAATAGTATAATTAAATAGTTATGCCTTTATTAGGTGCTAAATCACAAACGGAGACTCTAATTTTATAATAATAATAATATATTGGTCAGGTATAGATTGAGAAAATAAGTTGTCGGTGATGTCTGAACAGAACTAGCTAGTAAGTAAAAGATGTATGTATGAATAGAATTGTTTTAAACCGAACGGAAACAGGGCTAGCGGTTATTTATGGCCATGCGCATGACCACCGGCACGGCCACGCGGCGTCGCGTCGACCAGCCCTTACCTGACCAACGTCCCTCCGCCATTTCATCCGCCCACACAATAGGACAATCTCAAGAGACGGGACCATTCAACGAGAGGACTGGCACAATGTAACCAATTACAATGAGACATTGTTCAATTTTCATTCTTAAATATATAACCTAACTTCATGGTCACGTACTTATACGGAAACAACATCAATTATACACTTTAGTGTTCTAAAAATAATGTTTCTCAGTATCCAGGTAACGCATGTAAAACTATGCATGGCTTTTAGCACGTAACCTTTTTATGATTCAATAAAACAACTTTTTTTTTTTAAGGTCTACAGCCAAGGTGACTATTCTCTTGGTGTTAGGTGGCTTTTATGACCTTAGTAGGATAAAGAACTTTTTGTTTCATTTCACGGTGGTCTTCTGTAAGGGTTCACTTGTACAGCGTCCAGATTATGGTTGCAGATATTTATTTCGTTACCCCTTGCATTACAAGGGTCCTTGTTCGTCGCTTCATATTACACTTGTTTTCAATATTATCTACAATTATTGGAACATTTAATTTTTGTTAAACCTAATCGCCAGCGCCACACTATCAACATTGTACAAAAAACTAAGAATTTCTTTCTAATGTGTTTATTGGCTATATTATTTCATGAAGATTATTTTTCATAAGATTCGTGTCTAAATCGTGTACCAGTCAGAAGTAGCTTGGATCCACCATCAACCCGCGGTCCTTATCAGACAGTAGTCTTATTATTAAACAAAAACAATCGGCGTAGTTATAATAACATTTGGCGTAGTTGCACAAACATAATAAATAATAAGGCACATTTAACGAGAGCCATAAATAATTCTTAAACGAAGTCGCGGAAATGATCTGTTCTAGTGCCCTCTGAATAAATTCACAAGTGACATTACATTATGTTATCCTTATCTACTATTTTTAAATCGTTAATCGCTTACCGCGTCTGTCTGTCTGTCTGTCTGTATTATATCCGCTAACTACTTGTAAACCAACCAAAGGATTTTAATACGGTTTTAAATAATGGAAAGAGGGATAAAAAAGGTTTTTGTAGGTATACAAAAAATTTCATACCCGGCGAAAAATGAAAATTATAACGCCCTTATCGCTGTGACCTGTGAAGTACATTTTTTTTATTATTTTAAACAATCGCTCAACCTAGTCTTTTTCTAGGATAAAAAGTATTCTACATGTTAATACAGGTAATAAACTAATATTTAACGTTCAGCGGTTTTTATCCATCCTCCTCACAATCATCCATCCTCACAAACTTTCGCACTTATATTACTTAGTAGGTATTTATTAGAATTCAATAGTTGCATTGTTGACAAGATGTTTCATCACGTGCATTTTATTGCTCACCTCTCTCCGCCTTCAATGACACTGTACGAGTATGCTTCTATTTAGAATTTGCATTGAATAATGCTACTCGCAGGCCATGATCTTTATCCGATTAAAGCTCTAACAAGTTACACTCGTTTGCAAATTGTAACTGACAGCTACAAATCAGATCTCGTTGATATTCTGTGTAACGTCGCGCAAATGAAGCGGGTTATTTCAGCTGGATTAAGTGTAATTCGTATGAGCAAACTAATGAGGGCCTTTCTATATCATCGCGATGAGTAGGTACTGTGACGTCACGGGTTTGGTCAATTAGCGCAAGGGCTTCAACCAGACGCCGGCGCCACTGGAGAAGTGACGGGAAGGCGCCACATTTGCACAGCACGTGGTCGACGAACGCTGTGTTCGAAAATAAATCAGTCTGCCTTCTTATCAACAGACAGAGTTTTCTATTGCCAGTTCAAGTGCTTTTAACGAGCGATATGTTGTAGGGATTTTACATGTAATGTAAGTTAGTGGCCCAATATTTTATTAATAAAATGTGCGTATAAGTGAAACAAAGAACAGCAATATAAACATAAATCTGTTATCCTCTCTTAATCGAAGAATCACGAAGAAGATATTTTCTATAATACGAATATAAGAACATAATAACATGATAAAAAAAATATTTTCTCAGATAAAATAAATATGACAAAAATGACTGAGTCAAGCCAAGCTAAAGCAACATTTATACCATTTCTATGATAGGTATTAAATTAGCACTACCTTTAAAAATCTAAATTAGTTTATGAATGAGATTTCTCTCGAATGAAAGATAAGAATTTCCATATTTCTCATAGTATATATAAACAAGTCTGCCTCGACTGGATTTGAAAAAATGTTTAGAATGCATATTAACAAATTGCATCACACAAGGCGCAGTACACGTGCGTGGCGCAGTTTGGTGCACCTGCCCATTCATCCGGAGAGTCCGCCCGCAGCCGCCTGCCACTGCGTTGGGCCGCTCGCGCCAATCCAACAAAAAGTTCAAAGCTCTCCCGTGTAACACAGCAGCACAAAGGGAACGTTGACAAATTACAAATAAAAGCGATCGCACACGCTCCATTAACTACCTGAATCGGATTTCATTGAACAGCTGGTTATATTGCGGGCTTCGATTCAAACAATGGGGAAACCAACTGGCCGAACAAATAGATAACTCTATTAGCGACCATAACAGTTGATGTAGCACAGATTGCGAAAGGACACTTTACTACTGGTCAGAGACAATAAAAACTATTTTGTTCGTTGATTTATAGAGTCCTTCCTACTCTCACAGAGTATCCGTTCCTGGTCCCCGGCTTTTAAATAAGGAACACATTCCAATAGAATGCCAATATTATTTGCATTTATTGGTTATAGTAACCCACTTACATAAGACCAGAAAAAGATTTAGTTAGATGATCAGTGGTATTTTTATGAAAGAAAATAGTACATTCGCTATAAAATATAAATATAAATAAAACGCTTTAGTTACAAATTCATATTTTACAAATAAAGAAAATACTTATCTTTCAACTTGGTATAACTTATAACTTATTATTGAAGACAAATTCGCTTCCGACTTAAGATTTTTAAGCTGAACCACGCTGAACGTAATACCTCAAAAAAAGCATAAACATTGAGAGTTATTTCATCCGGTGACATTTTACAAGTTACAAAATAGAAAAAAAGTTGTAACTTGTGAAGTATCACAACTTTTGACATTGATACTTTTGACAGTGGAGTCTATGAGACAGAACCAGGGCAGTACAGAGTTATTTTTAGCTTGAATAAAAAACCAAGTAACATTATGAGGTTTCATGTTTGTTACTCTTTCACGTAAAAACTAGTAAACGGCTTTGAATGAAATTTTGTACACATATAGTGTACCTATTACCTGGATTAACATATAGGATACTTTTTATGCTGGAAAAATGTTATTTACGTCTAAAAATATAAAAAATGTGGCGCCACTATCACCGTGCCGGCGCGGCGCCACCGTTGTCACAACGATAAAGACCTATTTTCTTTTCAACGCAGGCGAAGACGCGGGCACTAGCTAGTTTTATAATAAAAAAAGTAGCCAGTTGTCCGTAAGCAAGCCAAGTTGTCTTTTTAATCAGTACTGATTAAAAAGCGGCAACAAAAGAAAACCGATTTAATATTCACTAGGAAGACGGAACTTTGGATCAAAGAAGGTGTGATTGAACTTCCAAAGATGAAAACAAAGGGCGCAATGTTCGAGCGACAATAAATCAACGGAAGCGGCACGCTTTTCATTTTATCGGATCCCATTGTTTCTTAATGATCCTAATATTACTTTGAACTAATTGTTTTATTCGGACTTACTACTCAACAGAGATCTGAGTCACTAAGGTTTATCATTTTCTAAAATGTTTACAATTTTGTACGGGTTCACGGTATTAGTCTATGATTATGCAAATTGCTGTATAAAGCTATGCTGGTTGAATAAAATTGCATTTAATTAACATAATTTGCAGTACAAATCCATGTCTACAATCTAATCGAATTTTCGATAGATTTTCTTGCTCAAAGGCTACCTTCTGTAGTTTATTTAAATAAGGTAAATAAGTAAATATTTTAAACGATGAACTTGTGAAATTCTTAGGCGAGGAAGACTTTAGTGAAAACCGCATGAGAATTCATTCGGTAGTTTTTGAGATTCTTATGTTTTGTTTTTTCATCTACGCGCGCACCAGTTAAATAGCGTTCGACTGAATTTACCGCACTATTTCAAACTTCCAGAAATTTCAACGCCTCTCCTGTTTATTGATTAGATTAGTTCAGAGAAACGATTGCATAATGGGGGTGGATGGAGTCATCGCGTTGCGTAGTCGTGTGTATGTCAACGTTCCATTTAAGAATGTTATCTATGTCGGTACACTACGCACGCAAACCACTTTCGTAAGCCGGGCACGTGGCATGAGCCGCGCCGACCTACGACTCAAAATAACTGATAGATTAGAAAATTTCAAAGCAACAGTATAATCTATACTAATATTATAAAAAGGTAAGGCGTGTGTATGTTTGTTTGTTTGTTTAGTTAAAAAAATCACTAATAGTTAATAAAATTTCAGGATGGACATCATAGGCTAAGAATTCCACGGGGGCCAAGGCGCGGGCACCAGCTCTCTAAAAATAAAGATCCAACGCTTGGTAAAAGTTTAATGTCTGGCGTTGTCTCTTATTTTTCAACGTGGGCGAAGTCGCGGGCACCAGATAGTAATAGTACTATACATTGACATTCATAACGTACGAACGATACTTGTCATCGCCATTTCCTTTTGACACAAATCAACGGTTTAGTTAAGGACCGCACCATCTGTCTGTTGCAGGAGTGAAACTTTCTCGCGGAGTGTACGTGACATCCTTGTAGGCAGTAGGTAATACTTTCAAGACGCTAGCGAGAGGTTAAATTAAATAGAGTCACGCATCGAATAGCCAACCTAGCCATGATACACGACGTTTGACACTTACTTACTAGCGTTAATGTTTCTCAGTAACTCATTTTAATAATTTATTTATAACGTGTAGTACAACGACCGTGGCTTCTGTACTGTATTGCTTTATATCATTCAATTAAATCTGTTACAATTTTTTTAAATTGTATTTTGAATTGTGTCCAAGTAATTTATCGTTCTATTGCATAACTATTAGTGTAATAGAACTAGTAGAACATTTTCGTAGTTTGTTGTCGTAGCAGAGTGGCGCAGTGGAAGCGTGCTGGGCCCATAACCCAGAGGTCCGTGGATCGAAACCACGCTCTGCTAAGAAGTGCATATTAGTGCTTTTTTTATTCATTTTTTTTCTCCTGGCTTGGATATAAATATTAAATAGAATTGACAATTGAAAATAACAATGCTTTTTTAATTTTTTTTTTTTTTTTTTTTTAAACCGATGTTTAATAGACACGGCCGTGCGTTTTACGTGTATAAGAGTACTACGTTACGAGTAGATTAATATTTGTGTATGTATAATATAATTATAATATATCCAACGAATTTGAATATACCATAAACACCAAACGATTCTTTGATCCTTTAGCTATCGATTTGTGTTTATACTATACCTGATTTTGTTATAATCACTTTTCTGAATTACCTCCGGTCAATACAAATAATTACTTGTAAAAGTGTACTTTATTAGCATGACTGTATTTTTTAAGTCATTCTTTTTTTTAATACTCAGTTATTACTGAATTAACTAAACAACCATTGCATGCATTCCCCAAATGGTATTAGTTTCGTGACTCGGTAAGGAACCTACGCAAGATTTATGGTTTCATTGTTGCATTAGAAAGTACCCGTGGTATAAACTAATGTCTCTTTCCCCTAAGTTGAATGATGATGACCGGACACTCCCTAAATTTACGTAAGTTAGGTGTAGGAGAACATGGGGGTGCTTCCCGCATAAACCGGTTACATTAGGGGTGAGGACTATACCATAATGTTCCGGTTGTTACGTGACTTTATAGTACATCTACAATTATAACATCAATTAAAATAAACAATAGCGCAGCGGCTGAGATCATAAAGCGATAAACTATTGAACCTTCTATCAACATTAAATGCATAAACATTGCAAATGATAGTATAGACGTCCATTAAATCACCTCCAAACATTAGTGTTTGCCAATTTAAAATAAAATGTATCAAAGGACATTGATGTTAAAGATTAAATTACCTACTTATAATCAAATGTAACAAAGAAATGATGAGCATAATTAGGTTCACAATAATTATATATCTACTTTTGTATTTTAACTTTTTGAAGTTCCTAGCAGATCTATGTGCCGAGAGAAAGTGTTATCGCTTCCTAATGCCATTTGTCAGCTTTGCAGACAGTTTAATATAGTAAACTGCACTTTTTATAACTTTAATATATGTGTGTATATATATATATATATATATATATAAATTATAATTATATATTAAATGTAAAAATGTAATAAACTCTGATCATTTTATATTAAAATATACTTATTCGTTCGGCTCCACGAACTACGACGTACAAGCACGGTACAAGTGCATCTGTTTAAGCAAGCATTGCCTAATTACGGCCAGTTTCTTAATTTTTATCGAGACTTTGTTGGTGCGCTTGCCGATTCATGGGGACCACCCACGCCGTACATAATGGAATTAACTTCGAGTACGTAACTCATGTTTGTGCCGGTAAACCTATACGGGCTGCTTTGAATAATGTGTCCGGACCTCGCGGGCCGCTTGCGCATGATGCATGATATGGCATCAAGGGAAATTGGTATGTCGACCTGCGACCCGTCCAAACCCGCCTCTAACGTTACCGCATTAATTTTTAATATTTGTACATAACATTTTAATTTAAAATTAGTTGATAAATCCGTAGATATATTATGACGAGCATTCGTAATGTTGTGTGCGTGAGTAATCAAACCTCAAAGAAAGCCCATCAACTCGCAGTGGATTAGATTTAGATACCAAGACTTCACATGTCTTTGAAGATTGCTAATATTGAACGCGACATCAGTTTCTTTTAGTGACCTTTTCTGGATCGAGTTCATAATAAGTCATCAGAATAAGACTGCAGTATCTATGTGAATATCCAACTTTTCAACTGGGTTATACTAAGTAATTCAGTAATAACCTAGTTTGGATGAAAACACGGCTGCCAATGAAGGTCAAATTCCAGACGGTTTTTTATAATAATTCACACAAATCTGCTATTATTCTATACCTATATAATTGACTATATCTAACCTTATAAAGAAAGGTTTTGTAAGTTTGTTTATATAGTTCTCAGAAGAATTTCTATTAGTACTTACTTGAAAAGTACATTAACCTATGCTAACTTCTCAAATTTTATTGTTACCCGGGCAAAGCCGGGACGCGTTAGTCTAATGGTTTTTTATATAATTATCGTCTTTCTTAATACTCTTCCTTGTATTTCAAAAAAATTTAAGAATGCTTCGCTGTTAAATAATTCCAATTGATCAAGGCTATTAATCTTCATTGAAGGAAATTATCGCGGTAGAGTTAAATTAAATCATGAACATACGGGTAATAGAAAATCACGTTACCTCTATAATCATAGAGAGATTTACTGCCTACATTAACTATATAACTTACAAATTTGTTTTCACTGTGATTATATTTATTATTCTATTATATTATTATTCTATTATTCTAGGATAAAATATACACGTCATAAAAAAGTCTTGTTCCGACTATAGGTAATCGATTGACTTTAAGGTGAATTTGGGATTTTTTTTCATGAAACAAAATCATTGTATTTTTGTATAACTCGCCAAAAGTGGACCAATAAGTATACATGTATATATGTGATATTCAATTCAAACATGAAGTAGTAATCATAATTATGTATAAAATAAAATATAAACACCACTAGCTCTTAAGTTTGTACTATGAAAACCAAATAAGACCTATAGGGCAACTTGTTTGAATAAATTGAAATTTACTTAGTTCTTGTAAAAAAGCTACTGCGCCCTATCGCTTTTAATGCAGTTTCGCAAAATTTCTATGTCAGTATTTTCTACGATTAAACATTACTGAAAGTCTTCTAATTATTGCTGACTGCTGACCCATCTCAATGAAACAAACTAAACAACCTAAATTAAACTCATCGTATCGTATAATATCATTGAAATCAGCCTCCATAAAATTAACATGCGTACAAGGGGCCTATTTGCGCCTAACTTTGTTTGTTCAGTGTTGAAACTGTATGACGTCATTTGTAACACACTGTGCACAAGCCAGAAGCAGATGTGTTTCGAAACATAAGTAGACACACTATTTTATTTAGCACAGGAACTTTTTTATTACCTAAGTATATTAGCAACCTAACTCGGCTTTGCATAGATCAAATTTTACATGCACAAATTTTCCTTGTTTAATCCTCTATCTATTAAGAGGGTACGCTACCAGCGTTTTTCCATACAAATGTATTCCCTGTTTTCTCCCTGGATAATCCTTCTTGAGAAAACAGGCGAATACGAAACCTCGATTTAGTCAAAAATTTAGTAGGTATAATCGGTCTGAGCTGCATTTAAATTTGTCCCTATCGCACAATAAGCTTGTCGTTCGAGCGCAGCGCGATGGCAATAGTTTCTTCAAATACTATTTTTCAAATTCTGCTGTATCCGAGTTCCCTGTCAATGAAAATCAGAGTGAAACCAGGGTCGACGTACTTAGTCTAAATTATATCATAAATAAAATGTTAGTGATGATTTCATTAAAGCATATGAATTCATACGAGTATTAATAAAGCATGTTAACTTCACGTGAAGTATTCACTTCATTCATATGAAGTAGAAGTTAACAGATAAGTATATCGGTCATATTTAAAACTGTTAATAGAGCAGTAAGTAATAGTGAAGATTTATAAGAAGTAAAAAGCTTGAAGATAAAATGTAAAAGCGAATAAAGACAAATGTATGTAACAGTGACAAGTTAATTGCGTGAAGCGTCAACGCATTGGGCTCTTCGAAAGGAATGCGACGTTGTAAGAAGAAACTTCTACTGTGTACCCCGTCACATCATAAGTCAAGGTGTCACATCTGCCACGAGAGATCGTGTTGTCAGTCAGTACATTATCTAGAAAAATGAAAGCATTGAGGATTGTTTATTTTAATTGATCTGCTGTAGATAAAAATAGCCAAAAAAAGTCCTAGAAAGAACTTAATTTTTTCTCACATACCCATTATCTATCTACAACAAACAACATAATAGATAATAGGCACCTACTTAAAGACATAGAAATACTGAAATCCACATAAAAATCCGTTGTGTAGATTATGAGATCATCGCGAACGTACATACAGACATACGGGCAGACAGACGCGGCGGGGGACTTTGTTTTATAATATGTCTAAAGGAAACAGATTTGGTCAAACCATTGATGGACGAAATTCTTTGTGTACAATGCGAAGGTCAATTTAAGGGAAGCGAAGTTGGGGTGCACTTAATTTTTTATGTTTCACTATTTGGATTCTCGTCCGACACCCTTAACACAAAAAAGGCCCGCGCTCTTTGGTATTCGGCATCAAGGGATTAATGTACAAAAAATGTGGTATTATAGAACCTATATAGAACCCAAATTCGATACAAAACTACAAGAAATACTAATTCGATATTCTGTCAAAAGTAAAATTGGCTATTTAATTAAACTCTTTTTTTAAAACAAAATCTTTTTATGTTAAGACCGACAGACGGACTGACGGTCAATTTGATGGTAGGTGGCTACCGTCACCTACCATCAACACTAGCAACGCCACAAGTGCTGAAAGTGAACTGCAGACTGCAGTGGAATTGAGGATAATGATAGGGAAAAGTAGGCTCTGGCATCCCTTACTCTCTCAACGACACAACCAACTCAAAGTGACTAAGAATTTTCACGTGATGTTTCACGGTGACTAAGAAACGCATTGCCCACTACCTTCCAGATCAAGACTAGAGCCAACTTTTAAAAGTTCATTTTCAAAGTTGACCTTGCCGGGAATCGAACCCAGGAACACTGGAACGGAGCGTTAGGGCATGCATTCTAATCACTCATCCAACGGACAGTTCAAAATAATTATAGTCATTTACTTTAATTAAAACAAAGGCGTTTGAAAAATCCATGTCAATGTTACGGACATTATAAAGTTAATTACGGTTGCTGATGTTATGATGCAGTATAATTTTACAATTTTATTTTTGATATAATTATATAATTATGTAGATACTTACGTTCTTTTTTGTTACAATTTACAGTCCAGGCGTAAATTATGATCGCAAATGTAACTTATTTTTTGTGAAAAATACAATTAACTTCATATTAAATACGCCTTGCTAAGTTTTTTTTTAAACATTATTTTAAATTTCGAATGTTTGTTTACCTATACCATGTGTGCCGTTTTTTTACTGTGCAATACATTAATTTTTCGACGCCAGCCAAAATATTATAGGGGTTGGCATTATTTACACTTCGTTCGGGTAAAAGCGGAACCACGAGCACTTGAAAAAGCAACAAAATGACAATTGTTCGCTAGGAAATGTTCAAGGGTTACTATTGCGGTTGCATTGTACTATAAAGTTATAACTGAAGAGCCATAAATTACATTCCCCATAACTGGTTATAGTAGCCAGGTGGTCGATTTTATTTTTAAAATATGTTTATGCGCCAATAAGGGTTTAAAACCTATTTTATGACTTCCATTCATATGAAACGTGATTCATGACTTGAGGTCGTTAAACTGTAATTATACTAATATTGTTAAAACGAAATTGGGATACATGTGGGTACAATTTTTCCTAATATAGATTAGATACTGTATGTTAAATCCAACAAAATGTGCGAACATTTGGCTGGCGGTGACCGTGTTTTCTGAAGCGTGATATTTTTTTGCGAGGACCAGATGTTTTTGTTGCAACTCCGCAGTAATCTTATCTGAGAAACACTATACCGAATGCTAATAAGGTGACGACCTAGGTATTGTCTGTTGCCTTATAATATCTAATTACTTACATGAATAGAAAACTATGGTTACTTCCGCGTTAGATCTTTAACTACATACATATCTTGGTACCTACCTACATACACTACAAAATGGCATGAATCTTTACTATACAGAGGTAGAGGTAAAGTTTGACGTTAAACTAAAATTTTTTCACTAATAGTTACAATATAATTTCAGGAAATTCGGAAATGGTTATATTTCTTTATATTTGTATCGTATTTCACCAGGCGTTAAGCTCATTTTTTAACGCGGACGAACTCGCGGGCATTCTAATATGTTATACGGAAGCCATGGCCTCATATTAAACGAACAAAAGTAATTAAAAATTAACTTCTTGAAAAGTAGGTCATTTAGATCATAGATATGAATACATTTCCAATAATGAATTATTATTTATAATTCATATAGTTAGTATTGAATAATGTTATTTGTTATTCAGTAGATATTATTCAAAAGGCTATTTCCCTATCCCCCATATCTCTTATCCTACTAATATAAGGTTAGCATAAAATAACTAAGTAAGTAGGTATATTAAAAACTTTATATTTTATAGAAATTTTTTACTAGCGCACAAATTAGTTACACTATTGCTAAATTTAAAAAATGTACAAAGTGCATCGTTATTTATACATTAGTTAGACTAGATAAACAATCAAAATATAGACCATTTGTGGCAGATGAGCGGTGGACGATTATTTCATACTGTCATTTGTACCATTACGATTATTTCATACAAGGTACCTACCTGTATACCTCCCGCAGTCCGCACCGCGTCGATTGCCTAGTTCACGTTTCCGTTCATCAAACGATTTAGGAAGTTACACTTTTGCGCAACATCCGCTTCGCTTACTATAGAAATTACTACTATTACCATGCTGTATTAACTTTTGAACAAATACAAATAAATATAAACCTCACTGACTGGGGACATTAATATGCAAAGAAATTTTGTAGGTATTCATTTTCATACTCTGAATTTATTATATTGATACCGAAGAGAACATGTTATTAAATATATTATGGGAAAATCCACTGTTACCATTCACTCAATCTATCATCATGAAATTTTGCCTACACGTTTGTTCTGTAACTGGGGATACAGAGAAAGGGAGAAAGCAATGTTTCTAAAGGATCATCTAAAGATCGAAACCCAACGCCTGGCGAAAGAATAACAGCAATGAATATGTAAGGTGTTTATTATTGCTCATATATTTTACAGTAATATATTTTTATTTTGCATCGTTCATTTTGATTTATACAAACTAAATTAAAGTTTTGTTTAATTGTTATAAACGGAAATGCAATAACAAAAAATATCATTTTACAAACAATTTGCTTCGTTCGGATGCTTTTTCTCCGCACACATTAGCGGAAACCTTATCAAAATTATTTTTTATAATATGTATAGATATAGATCAGCATAATATTACATCATAGTTGTTTACCTACGAGTATTTCTATTACGTGACGAAGTTTAGACGATGACTAATTCCGTAGCCTAAAACAGACGTACGAGTTCACTCGAAAAGTATCTGAACAACAATGGCGTGACAAAGAGCTTTGTCTGTCATCATCATATAAATGTGAAGTAATCTCGTTCCCATAGGTCGGTGCAGGCACAGTCGCACTGATGGAGGGTCCTCGGCGCGCTCCAACGAAGGAATGCGTCGTAAATCATTTGGTTTATCCGTCTTGCTTTGCTTACGCCTCTGTCCTCTGTAGAGAGCGATTGCCGCCCTCACGCTACTTTAATTACTATCTTTTTCAACACATGCTTTTATTACCACCAATATTACCAATAAGTTTAAAAACGAATTATGCACTTTTTATAATTATTCTCATTAAAATCCAATGAAATAATTAGGTATAAATGTTATTAAAGAAAAAACGAGCACTCTGACTTACGCGAATCTATTTTACTATTTTAAAGATTTTATTAAGCCTTTCAAGTCAAAATAACTCAAGTTTAAGTTGTAAGATAATAAGGTTCTGATTGACAATTAAGTTTTTGTTTGGCAACTAGCTTTTATAGTTGTGCAGTTAATTTGTTTTAACAATGAATAATGTTTACCTGGTCTGTATTTTTACTAAGCAGTGCTAATGTTGCCATTTAAATTCAATTTCAAAACATAATCAAATTTGTAATTTGAGAACTAATTCACCGAAATGTCGGGCAATCGAGCATGTGACTCGTCGAGGCATTGGAATTAGGTGACTACTACCAGAGAGGCAAGCTGAAGCACTAAATTGACCTACTTATTTAGCTAATGACATAAGGAGGAAATCTCAACTAATTTTGTTCGCGACAAAATTGTTTATTTAATCTTGTTGTAGACTTCGTGATATTGTAGATATATTATAAGCAAAAAAGAGTAAAGTGAAACCGACTAACTAGTACTAGTACTACTACTAACTAGTAATGGCCCTCTAGTATTAGCGATAGATACTATCAGAAATTCAAGTGCTATGCAAATTAGGGATAATGTGAGGGATTGAAACACAAAAACAGATGTACTGTTATTTCACTATGGTCTTCTGAAAGAGGATAGTTAGCCCAGTTTAGAGCTGCGGAATGCAGTGTGCCGTACCACTACTAATTTTTAATTGAGAAATATTGTGACATCAGTCATCGAATTGCGGGCAGTGGTGCGAGACCGTTCTGATCACGGACAATCTCTATGTCAATCGATCTACGGTCGTGCAGTAACTTAACACTTCCATCATTTCGTAATAGCTCTATTAGGTTTTTTTTTTACAGGGGGAAATTCATCATGAATACTGTGGAGACTGGGGAAATGAACCTGCGTCCGTCCGAGAACCCCACCAGCAGTTGTCCGTTGCCAGACCAATCGCGGAGAGCGAAAGCTGCACACTTTCAGGAACGGAAACCATCCACTTATTTTTTTTTGTCAAGGACACGATTATAATAAATAATAAACAATTTTTATTGTTAGCTAGCCACCTTCAACCAACTTCTCACTGGTGCATATTTTCTGCAAATTTATATATAAAAGCTTTCCATTTTTAATGCTCTTTCCATTAGTGAAAACCGCATGAAAATCCGTTCAATAGTTTTCGAGATTATCGCGAACATACAAACAGACATACCTACTTTGTTTTGTAACATGTTGTTAATAATGAGTTAATTAAGTATATAAAAGCACCGCCTGCTGAAGAGCTTCTTTGTCCGAGCAAAGCGAAGGCGCAGTTCACTGCTCAACACATGCTCTCAATTATTTATTAAATACGGAATAGGTAAGTCACGGCTGAACGCACAAACATAAACGTTTTTAGGTTTATGTAGCGAGCAGATACATTATATTCATTACAATGTTAATGTTTTCAATTTAAGAAATTAACTAAGCACACAAAGCGTAATTATAGACTTATTTGCGTAAGAGCATTGACATATTATAAAATCGTAAAAGAGCCATGTTTTACGTAATTTTCACCCAGAAAAAAGTAATGTTCCCGATAGATCTATTGAAAAATAAAAACAAAAGATTAAGCCTTAATAAAAACATATAAATAATCAAAAAAGTTTGAATAAATATTTTAACACCGGAAAAATAAGCGCCGACAAAGTCGCGGGCAAAAGCCAGTATGTAATAAATATATTTTAAACTAGCTGGTGCTCGCGACTTCGTTCGCGTTCTAGACGAAAGGTATTTCCTATGTCCTTTCCGGTGTCCCAGACAACGTGTATGCAAAATTTCACGGTGATCTGTTTAGTTGTTTTTGCGTGAGAGAGTTACAAACATCCATGCATCCATACAAACTTTCGCATTTATAATACTAGTAGGTATACTGAAGTACTGATTAGTACGGATTTCTTAAAATTTTCTTTCCAAACGTCATCCCATTAGAATCAAAACATCACGTGTCACATTCACATACAGTTAGTTTTTGTATGCAAAGTAGCTTTGGTTTCACCTAACGGATTATTTGTAGCTATTTAAATTTCATATTATGAACCTTATGTTTAATTTCAATACAGAATATATTTAAATACGATTTTTAGTTTCAGCAAACAACTCCTGGAACTAAAATCGCACGTCTAAGTTTTTTTGTAATATTTGAATTTTTACTAAATATATTTTGTTGGTAAGTCCACTTGATGGTAAATGGCTACCGTCGCCTATAAAACAAGCAAACGCCACATGTGCTGCCGCCCATTGGGGTATAAAATTGGGTATCCTATCCCTATTGAAATCCTATTTAAATTAATTATTATAGTTAACATGAATAATTATATATTAAATTACTGGATAATGCATTAAATAATAAAATGTTTTATTTTTGTCTAGTAGGTAATATCCCGAGTCTTTGTAACTTATAATATAACAACTTATAACTAACCAAACTTTTAGACATTACCTAGTCAAAACTAACAAAATATATTTTATGTCTATCTGAACTGAAATATATTTGCAGGAACGATGATATTGTAATTTTTTTTAAATCGGTAAATATCTAATTCGTCGTAAAAACAAAATATATTCTTTATTATCGTAAAAACAATAAAATAGAAAAATAATCGCCAAGACATAATACATAATAACCAATTTGTATGTATGTCTCCAAAGTGAGCATTTAATATTCTTGTGTTATAGGATAACAACATACAGCAGCATACATTAAGTATCCGGATAAACTCTGCACATCCAGACGAAAAAAGTTCATTGCCATAGTTGGCCCCGCCTGAAATCGAACCCTAGACTTCTGACTCACAATGGTAAGACAAGTAATTTAATCACTCGACCAATAGGCTCTTCCAACAATGAACTTGTCGACGACAATTTGTTTGTATTTGTAGAGACGGTCACGGTGGCAAGTCAACAAGCCAAAAGGCGCGGTCCGTGTGGGAGGTGCGGTGCACTTGGCTTGCGCAACTATTTGGGAAGCCAGGGCCCAAGTGTGTGCATATTATTGCGTCTCCACGAACCTGCTCTACCGCATTAGCATTCTACCGTTAACTCTAATATGTCGTCGCCAAGGGCAACTTAGATACAATGTCATCCATATAAAACAATGACAATCACGCTTATACAGAGAATGATAACTGCGTATAAGTAGCCACATAAATAATGAGTATATGCAACATACGTGGAGGTTGTTATGTACCTTGCCCAATGAGGCAACATGTCCCTAAGGGCAAAGCCTAAATTAAAGATTTTAAAAAAAGGCCCTAGTCTGATATTATGGAGTACCTACTTAGGGTGTATAAAATAATAGACTGCCAGTTTTACTTTCGCATAGCATTTCGTTTCTTGCGTTCTCAAACCTTTTCAAAAAGACCTTATTTGTTTAAAATTCTCCTATTTTTACTAGCCATTTAGATATACGACGAAACCATTGAACATTTTTATGTAGATAATTCTGAATACAAAGCATCGAAACAATATACTCTGGTACAGAGCGATTGAACCCTGGGGAAGGATTCTTTTTAAATGTTTAACCGGTGAAGACACATTCATATTTTAAATTCTTTGTAAAGGAAATAATAAATATACAAAATTTTGTTTTCAATAAATGGTATTCAAGCAATTGACATTTAACAGCACGAAACATATTTCAGTATGCACAACACAAAACCTAATATAGCCTTCTAAGTTCTAATCCATTTCTACTCATAAATTACACGTGAAGATAAACATAGAATACGAAATAATAACATTAATGCACTTATAAATATGCATAAACACGTATTCCGTACGAAACGTCCACCATTCTTGGTCCTTGTTCGTCTTGCGAATTGGTAATTAAATTGCTCTATTCTACTTTTCACTATTTCTTTCCTTGGTATATGTATTTTGGAGCGTTTCACTTGCAAATACAAAAATCTTGTGCAAGCCACAAGATAAGTAATTATAATAAATTAAAGAAAGATGTCGAGGAACCGATGAAGTTACTATTAAACTGACAAAAAATATTTTAAAAAGTTTTGTTATTAAGTATAATTTTTAAAAATCTCTTGATACCACGCATAGTTTTTCTGTAATTCTTATTTCAAAGTACATAATCCCTACCAGAGGTGGTGTCTATTTAATTAATCTGATCTGAGTGCACTGATTGTGATAATTTTCATTAAAATGGGTGGTTCTGTATTTCCATATTTCAAATAGACAATTTTATTAAGAGTTGATAGGAGTTGATAAAGAAAGTTTATTATGCTTGGTCGTAAATATTGTTTAAATTGTTTATTGATAATTTAATAAGACTACAATATAAGAAGTTACATGTACTTATCTAAGATCTAGAAGGTAAAAACAGTTCTTTACTGTGGAATAAAATACAGGTGTAAAGAAAAAATGCTTTAATTTTATTATTCTCTTAACAGTCGTGTGGCCTTTAATTTTTTATAATCATCCAATTAAATGAATCGATGAATAACGCCTAGTCTAGTTCCTATAAATGGTTAATCGTTCAAAGCGTCAGAATAAAAAGTTAACTAAACGAACAGACGCAAAGAAGTGAACTTAATTTTGTTCTCTGACGGTGGTCGCGTCTTTTACTCTCTAGTGCACCAATTATGTCTTATTGTGCTCATTAGGACGGGATGCGCGTGGGAAACTCGATATACATCGTGTTATTTAACACACCGTGTTTTTCTACTAACAGGCTTATATTTAAAAAATCCAAAGTGACATAGATTATACTTACAGAGATTTGAATGTTATATTTCCCTTTAAAAATTATTGATGAGTATTTTTTTATGTTAAGGTCGACAGACAGGCTGACAGTCTACTTGATGGTAGGAATGGTACTTGATGGTGGTGGACTCTGAAATCTCTTACTAAATCAACGGAACATAATAGCACACATGCTATAATGGGGTGGTTACTGGTTACTGTCGCCAAACGGGTTACCAAATGACTACGAAACTCAATGCGCCCAGCCACTACTTTTCAGATCCAGATAAGAGCTAACTTCGAAAAGTTAATTTCCAAAGTTCATCCTGCCGTAATCGAACCCGGGAACCCAAACCACTCGTCCAACGTGCTTGCCAATGAATGAGAAATATAATGCTATAAAATTATGTTTATTTCGATTGTGTTGAAGCAAACAAATTTAAATAAAATACTTAAAATCTCTGCAAAGCCAAAAACTAGACAAATAAAGTAATAGAAAAATTGCAGCAAAAATCGAAAATAAGGTTATATTTTAAATCTGTTCTATAAAACATTTAGGAAATATTTTGGTTGAGAATAAGTAACCTAATAAATATATATCAACAATTGGTTGAGTTCTTCGGTGAAAAAGCAGAAATATAATATTAAAAATTTATAATAAACAAAATGGCAATAAAAATAATTATTAGATTACCTGTAATGCAAGATGTAGAGGTCTGCTCACATCGCATTTTGGTGGCGGTGGTTCATATCCCCAGAAACAGTTCCAAGGCATTTTCTCCACATTTTTTACTCAAACGACACATAAGAGTTCATCATTTTTTTTTTAATAATTATCATTGAAAGTAATTCTTGGATCGTGTAATATTTAAATGCAGAAAATATTAAATATTGTGCATAAATATTAAATACTTAATAGTTTTAGTGGTTTAAATATTATTTAATAAATTATGTTTTCATTATATCCATATGGGCTCCGATCATAGGAGCGGTAAAAGTACTACGACGATGCACGTGCAACCGAGAGCGCGGAAAATTTGCTACTGAGAGAGAGGTGAGATGAGAAACCAAACATGCCTTAATTCGTCAACATTATTCACAATT
This sequence comes from Synanthedon tipuliformis, assembly GCA_947623395.1. Taxonomy (NCBI): domain Eukaryota; kingdom Metazoa; phylum Arthropoda; class Insecta; order Lepidoptera; family Sesiidae; genus Synanthedon; species Synanthedon tipuliformis. The sequence goes on along the minus strand of OX392408.1, from coordinate 5,775,755 downwards.
ATTTTTCAGTAGCCAGCTGATGCCCTTTATTGACATTGTGTAGTTTTTCGTGATTACATTTTCCACGTGTAAGGATAGCGTTTGACTATTACTCGTATACCTATGATTCAGTTGATAATAACAGACATAATTAAATATGTTCCATCCAATACGCTACCAACTTGCTTTTTTTCTTAGTACACAAATATAGAAATAGATAATTCTATCCCCTATTCGTATTAAGTACTTAAAAGAAGTAAGAGGTAATAAAAATAACCAGGCATTTCAGTTTCATTATTTAAAACATTTAAATTAATTAAGAAATATGATTTTTTTGCATACATAAACCATATTATTGTATGAAATATTAATTGTCTAGGTATTTACAGAAGACCTAGAGTATTTCTCCGAGATTTAAACTGTATCTATACATCTCCATAATTATCAAAAAAATAAAACAAGTAAGCATGACATGCTTTTAAAATATTCAAAAGGCACTTTAATATTAAAACAAAAAATATGTTTAGTTTTCTATCATGGTGCTTTCTCTAGGTACACAGGAAATTATAGGGAAAATAGACAAATTAAGCAAAAGTTGTTCATTTCGGTCACGTCAACATGTATGTTTTCGTATGTTTTCTGAATACAGCAAGCGCTATAACGTATGTTGAAGTATTTCATTGAAATTCTAAAACATTTATGTTCACAGCTTTATAAAAATTACAATTGTATATTTTATGAATTCTCTTTGAATATTTTAATTCTCTAATATTTTATTAAAATCCAAATAAAAAATTAAATCCTGTTCTGATTTTAGGGACTGAGTTCATCGGTTTCATCGGTTTAATGCGTGTTGTATGCGCTTAGCTAAGGATTATAAACCGGTTTCACTTACACCTTTTACACAAAATACATGTTTGAAATTCTCTAGGATTTAGCTTTTTACAAAAAAATTTATACTTACAATTTTTTTAAATGACCTATGTTTATATTTGTACTTATTTTAAATATCATGGGCACGACATCGTGTCAAAATAAATGAACTCGGCTGTGTAGAAATTTTGGACATGAATATTAATCTACTTAATATACAAATTGGGAAAACAATGGAGCTACGCATATTCGGTATACACGTGGTATACACGTACTAACCGTATATACAATATCGGATGAATATTTTTGACTGAATTATCTATGGTTCGTTCAACATTCGGTACGTATACCTACTCAAAGTGAAATTTCTAAAAAAAAATAGAGCTTCAAATATTTAAAAAAAAATCCGTTTAAGTCTGCCGCTTAAACGGAGGAATTTTTATTGAATATAACTTGTCTACTTAAAAATTGAAATCCATTAAACCAAATCTCGAACGAATAGTACCCGACCACTAATATAGAGATGTACCTATTAAGTATCGCATATAGGTGCTGTTACTGTCAGTTATCTCGAAGCAGCATATTAATATAACTTTCGAATAGATAGTGGCAGCTCTGGCATATCACTCTATATATGCTTGATTATTTTCTAACGGGTTTATTCAATCTATTATTGCCACCACCCAATCATAATATAAAGTTACTAGCTAGTGCCCGCGACTTCGTTCGCGTTCTGGATGAAAGGTCCTTTCTGGTGTCCCAGACAACGTGTATGCAAAATTTCATGGTGATCGGTTCAGTACTTTTTGCGTGAAAGAGTTACAAACATCCATACATCCATCCATCTATACATCCATACAAACTTTCGCATTTATATATTAGTACTGAAGTACGGATATCATTTTTCTAAATATACATATGTACTTTAAAACTTGAAACTTTTTTAATAGTTTTAGAAGTCCTTTAATTATCAGGTCACAGAAGCTGAATAAAAAAAGATGCATATATAAATTTATTTAAGTTAACCGGATGATTTATTTATCTATCTATACTTCTTTAGATATCATAATTTGAAGTCGCTTTCCGCGTCTGTCTGTATGGCCACGCAAAGGATTTGGATGCGGTTTGTACCATCAATTAGGCAGTTTTTCATGAATTTTTTTATATAAATGTATCTATATAAAAAAACCTAATTATGTTTTTTCCTGGGCGAAGCCGGCAAGATAATTGTTTATCTTAACTATCAACGCAACTACTAGGTAAGTGTAGAAAGCAAAAATTTGAAACATATGTTTTTTTTTTTATAACTGAAACCTTGGCGTAGGATTTTTGAAAATTTAAACTCCGTGCCTTGTTGATGTATTTAATGATGAACCTAATGTATATTATTTTATTAATTTATTTTTATTTTGTCCCCCAAATCTTCTATTGACAAAATAAAAATACGAACCTTGAGTGGTATGTTTAAGGGTGCGCTAACAGTCAGCGGTTGCTGAATGTGGTCCCGCGACCACGGACAGCTCCAAGGCATCCTTCAGGCTTTGTCAGTCTTTGCACTGATACATCTCTTCACATAACTTTTCATATAAAATCACTACACAAATGTATGCAACTTTAGAAATGTATAACATAACGCATTATAATATTCACGAACACATTATTCTTTTGTGCGCCTAAATAAATACTTATTGCGGTCTGTTTTTCATATGTTTTTTTTAGTACGCGTGCAACAGGGTGAAAGAAATGTGAATAGAACGCATGCGTGCGTGCGTACGGACTACCGCGCTCTCCTGGACTGGATAGGCCTCGATCGGCTGAAGTGGATGGAGGCGATCCCAAACGTTCCCGGTCCCGACACACACCCCCCGCCGGGTCTCCTTGGGTTACAAAAGGGCGAATAACTAGACGACATTTAAAAATTTACCCTCTGCCTTTACCTTTCTTATGTAAGTAGAAATTGAACCTTGAATTCCACGAAGGACGCATCGCGAAATAAAATTCAAATAGATAACTCAAAATGTATCGTACAGCTTTTGGCTGCGACCTCATCTGCGTCCCTCAGGATTTTTATTCAATCATCCATTTTTGTCAGGCGTTGTTTTTTTTATTATTTTAACTTTTAGATGATCGCTCGGAAAAAATCTTTTTTGAATGAAAGGTAGCCTAGCCTGTATCCTTTTCTGTATGTCCGACGTGTATGAAAATTTTCACGATGATCTGTTGGGTAGTTAAGGCGTGAAAGTGTAAAAAACAAACAAGCTTTCATTAGTTAGGACTAGTTAGAATTATAAAATGACGTCAATAACAAATCCCTATTTCAACGTAGATGAAAGCAAAAGAAAGATTAGTGACTCATTATCCGCGCTCATGTATGTACTAAGTCCGATGAACTCAATATCATTAAGAACTCAAGTGTCATCCTGGTGTCATCGTTAAAAAATTTAACGCTTTCCTTATCAAAATTAGTTTATATTTAATTCACATGAACGAGAGGTAAAATCGTCAAAGTCCAATTCCTTCGGATGTAATTCCCGTCGGAGTTAAAACAAGACAGCATAGCACAACTCAGCAGTTTTTATTTGAAGATTCAATTTACTGCGGCAACCATGCCATGCATGACCATAGAATTCTTTCTCAATTAAATCAATTATTTGTGTATTTGAGCGCCATAGTAACTTGAAGCATTGAAAGGTTCCTTATCTAAATCTTCATATAATAAAATCGTAAACGAGCCGTATCTGTACATAAAATATTTTTTCAAAAAAACAATATCTACACGTGTAACTACTTGTTACCAAGGTGAAAAATTGGTTTTTAGAATTTTTGTCTGTTTGCCTATGTATTTGTGCACGTTAATCTCAGAAACTGCAAACCAAGGTAATTTCGGCGTTAATTTGTTGTTACAGAGCGTCTATTGTGCAAAAACACACCAAGCCAGCAAACATCGATCTGTTGTATAATGTTTTTAATTGCCTTAAAACTGCTAAACGACTTTGGATTAATTTTGGATGAAATTTGGCACACTTTAATCCTGAAAAATTGTAAGGTTCCTCCGGGATTTTCAAATAACAAATTATAACGTGTACGAAGTCGCTAGTTCATGAATATGGATGTTAAATATGCTATGTTAGTTAACTAATTACTTCAAACTACAAATAATTAAATACTTCAATTAGCATTTTTAGGAGACCAACGATGAAGCAATTGTATCTAAAATTAAGCCCTCTATAAACAATTAGTTATTCACGTAATATGCCCGTGTCCTCTAATGAGGAAAATATCGCGAGGAAGAGGAAACCTATAATATAGGTATGTATCTTAGAAATCAATAGAATATCGATTCTTATTATTATTCGATTTTAATTTATATCGATAAATACTTACCCAAATTCTATCAGAGCGATTTCTTAATAAATTTCTTTTACCGGGGTTTTTGAAAAGTAATGAAAATCGCTGATAATATAGCTTCCCAACCCAACAGTGAAAGATTTTTTAAATTCCAGTAGTCTTTCAAGGTCCACTATTCAATTCAAACAAACAAACAAATATTTTCTCTTTATAATATTAGTATAAATAATTGTAAGCACTTACATGTTCCAAAAGTAGTTGGTGCTTCCGTTTCCTGTGCCACCACGCCGACAGTAAATTCATAATAAAATATCTTACAACACTTTGAAGCACAAAAACAACATATATTAAAATTAATATCGTAAAGGGTATAAACATACTAGACCTACATCAAATACTGTTCTTTTGAAATTACCAAAGAACAGCTTGAGTGAGAGAAACATTCCTCACCAAAGTTCGGCAAAAGAATGAACATGGCTTTTAGCGCCTACGTCAGTACAACATCCTTACCTTACCTATTCGTACCTAGAGCAAATGTAGTGTTAATTGCAATTAACAATGTTATGGTAACGCTACTAACGCATCATAAGTACCGTTTCATAAATTGGAAGCAATTAACCATTTCATTCCTCATTCACAAATGGTCAGTATTGATGGTATGACAACGAAATAAAATACACAAAATTAGTTTTCACTTTTCAAAGACAGTTATATATACCCTTTGAAAAGTAAAAGGGGCTTATACACACATTTATTTTATGTATGTAGGTTACCTTTTGAACGTAAATCCTTAAATACAACCTTATGCGATTCTAGGTTTTGTTTAATAAATAAAAACACTTCTCATTTAGGTATTAATATATTTTCGAATCTAAAATGTACAAAAAATACAACTTAAATTATTGTTATGTACTCGTAACGCCTGATTTGATTGATCAATGAATAAAACATTACGACTCGAATACCTTGGAGATATCAGTACAAAGTGTTGGATCTCATTAATTGACAAAATAGCGAGTGGTGTGAAATGATCCAGAACAAGCTACTAGGAACGAAAGGAGAGTGAGTAAATCCACACGCAAACTACTCGTCATCACTTAATGTTATTCATATTTGCTTCTTTTTGTATTAGGTACAAAAAATAAATTCGATTTCAATAATCATTTATTATTTATCTTTGATCTATTATATTCTCTAATATCGGGGCGGTTAGATTAAAAGGCTTTGACGAGACGTTGGAAGTACTTACTCGGGGTACAAGTTTCGCTATTTTGGATTTTTTTCTCTTACAAATAAACATAACGACCTATCATTAAATTTATTATTTATTCAACCATCACTTTTATAACAACTTTGGTTGTGTATGCTAGTCGTAAAAATATATGTATTTTAGCTATTTACAATAATATATATATATATATATGGACATACATACATACAATGCGTAGAAATGCACAGCAACACAAGAGGCCTTAACTAACGTCTGAAGAACTAAATAACACAGATTCAACGGCCACCCGCAAAAAAGACGATTGCGTAACCAAAGACTAGTTTTATTCAACACAACAAATATAATGCACTATACACGAGGGACTGGTTTCATTTGTTGTGGTTACCCGTAACCGAAGCCGAACGATCAAAGTTTCACTTTGTTAAACTACATCATAGTCATAGTTGCATTAAGGGGGTAGGGACGAAACAATCGCAAAGATCCTTTCTGCGACTGACCAATATCTATAACCACTTCGCCGTCAAGTCGAAAAACATAATTAGTTTTGAACGTAACCGGCACAAGAGAATATTGTTGAAAACGGACGACAGGCCAAGACGAGAGGCGTGATTTTATACAAAAAATAAAATCAACAGTGTACGGGAATACACCTCGGCGTGTTAGCGACTGTCATCCCCCTACAATAAATATCTATCACACACGTAACCCTACTAGTTATTATTATTACCAAGTACTTTGTAACGTATCGTTGTCAACTGAAAATGAACAAGAAACAAAATGGGAAAACTAATTATGTTTTCCCTCGGAAACATCGATTCCCGTACACATCAATGTTCCACTATTCACTATACAAAGACAATTTATTCTAAGTGATCGTTTTCTTTCCCCCGCCACAGAGCAAACTATTTTGTTCACAGTAAAAAAATAGTTTCTATTACACATCAACGTATCACAAAGGATATTTATACATAGTCCAATTCTAATTTCTGTAATTTTGGATGGATACTTTGGACCCTATTAATTGTATTTTATTTCAAGTTTGCTCTGTGGCGAAGGAACCTATCAATGTTTCCCAGTATTCGTTCTCTCAATCCTATTACATAAAATTCCAATTATAATAACATTTTTATATGAAACATTTATCTTCAGAAGATACTATGTTGTAAAACTATGCACTTATCTTATCCTTAACATTAAATATTATTAAGAGTTCCGAAATATTCATAAATCTTAAAAGTTTATGTCAAAATTGGCTTAAACCAATGTTTTAAACAATTTTTAATGTTTATAAAGGTAGAGTTAACTAAAAATATCACTTACTCGTATGCAGACACTTCTTTGTTATTGTTAGATTGCGTTTTGTTTTTTTTTTTATTATGTAAATGGAGATTTGTGAAATTTGTACAATCTTTATGACCTACATTTTTACAACGAGGTATATTAAATCCATCACATCGAGACAAACACTCATTATATAGTTTACTAGACAATCGCGTATGAGTAATAAAGACCACATTCGAATTATTATTATCATTATCATTAAACGGCCAAATATCAAAATACATTTTCTTTAGGAATACTTTTTCGTTGACATTTGTTGTGAGCTACAGTAGGTCCGTCGATTTATACACGTACTTATTTCGTATCTTAAACGGTTCAATCAAACCCACTAACAATATAATAATTTTGGTTACGTATAACTTCGTTCGCCTCTTCGAGACCTCTGTTCAATTTCTGTAAATATCATTATTATAATCACATGTCCTTGTATCTTGTTGTTGGAAGACTTTTCAAGTCACGAAAACTGTATTAAATGCATTATTTGTATTTGTTTTATTTAACTCTTGTATCTTATAAAATGTACTCTTGACTTACATATTAATTAGCATGTTAAATTTATCTTCGATTCGTACTCAGAGAATTTTGTTGTGCAAAAGAATTACTCAATTATATAATTATTATTATGTTACTTATTATATTTTATAATTATCATGCTGTGTGGGTTAAAATTTTATACATTAACGATTTTTACTATTATTTTTAAAGGTAAATTTAAAAAATATCTTTATGCACATTGTAACATCACATGAGGCACGAAAGTATCTTATATCTGTACAGCTTCATTTATTACAAAGGGTCAAGATAGAACCGTCTCATTTGATGGACGTGTTTTCAATACATTACATTATAGCGTACATCTGCAAAAAATACTAACTCCTGTGTACATTTATATTTTTATTTTTATATATTGATACACAATTTTATTTCGATCTAATACATACACATGCTCCAGACTTCAACTATATAAATGTGTTTGCGTTGGTAGTAATGTTAGGTTTTATGTTGTTTTGCACAATATGATGGTTGCTTCTTCCGCAACAAGGCTCTCACTTGTACTCTATTGGTTGTTTTAATCACGAAACGTTATATCGGCGTCTGTTGGCTTGTCTACGACTCCATTTAATGGAATGAATCATAAATATTGTCAAATTGTGCGCCAAATAGGTTTGCGTCGTAGAGTTAGCTTTAGATAGCGTTTTGCACGGACGCCTTATTCAATATCTTACGAACCAAATCGCAAAAAGTCGAGCATTGTTTATCTAATGCCATTCTTAGAGATTTCACTGTTTGGTTTCGAAGATCACACTCGAGCTAATCTCTCGCACCACTATTCGGCGGTCACCAATTATTCAATTATCAACAAATACAAACGAAATTGGTCAGTAGCCTACAACATCAGAACTATTTTTTTACTCCTTTATGGTATAAAAATATTTCATATTTTTTTCACTTACTTTTAACTTGGATTATTATTTGGATATTCTCTACATATTATTATTTGTACGTTCATCATTAGGTAGGTAGTAATTACTATATCAAATCACATAATTATTTATCTTTAACGTGTAGATCTACCCGCTACGCTCTATGGTCTATGGTGATTGGTGTCTTCAACATTATATTGTCCTTTTAATTAAATGTAAATAATCCTTACCAGTTATGTTACACTTGATGTAAGTCGACCCCCACGATTAAGTACTTGTTATCTTTAAGGTTGTTTTTGCCATCTGGTATAATCAATGGTGTAATCGGGCAAAGTTGTTGCTGTGGTACTAGATGCAAATGTGAACGATAGCTAATACTTAAAACGTATCAATTCGATACATTTATTATACTTCATAAAACATGTGCGACTCACGACAAATGAATGAGCGACCGCACTCCACTGTCCCTAATCACATTAATTGAATATCTAATTTTAATTTTAATATTAAACTTGTGCAATTCTAATAGGATACCTAGGGAATGCAATGCCGGGATATCAACATCAAGGGAACGCAGAGATCCTGAAGAGATTTGTTCCTAAATGTTAAGTACTAAACGTACAAATTTTAAATTGACAATTTGTTAATTGTTGGATAGTAAGCCCGCGAGTTTTATGTCCACTTTCACTCATTCGACCAAATTAGTTCACAGCTAGTGTTGTGTATGAAATGGACGCGCACTTGTCAAAAGTAAATATTAAGTTTTTTTTTAATAACCTTTAATGGCAAATTAACACATTATTTATTTTAAAAACAGTAACGTGTTTTCTATTTTTCAGATCTTAGGTTGCAGGTCATTATTTCATAATGCACTTCAATACATTAGGAAATAAGTGAATTAAACAAATCATTGAAATGATTGTCTTATATATTATCAACTATTATTTAATGGGAAAAGGTTAAAAATTGACAAATTTATTAACATTACCAATTGTCGACTAATTTATCGATATTTTATGTATTATCATAATTGATAATGTTACAACACTACCGCATTCCTAAGAATGGACACGAACTCGTGCGCCTGCAATGTCCAAGCCTTTGAACTATGTTTTATTATAGAAACCCTTTAGGATCCTGCCAATTCCTAGATTCTTTAGGACTTGAGAATGTTCACTTGCATAAATATCGACATATTGCATTCTCTAAGCTCACAAGACTCTCGAGTTTCTCTCGATTATGCTTCTCTCTGTTATGCTAATGTATGTTGTATCTTAACGTACACAATAATGTATCATATTATACCATATACCAATGATGACATTGAAAACATAGACGATTTCACATTTGCACAATAAGTACATTATAAGAACGCCCACTCCCTAATGTCTACTAAGAATGCGATATTGACACGAATCAATATGCACCCGATATTATTATAACATTCGTTCTGTATTACATTGATTGTATTACTTACACCAAACGATGACTTACACTAATTTCGTGACACATGTAAAGAAATTTTATTAATGAGTATGCAATATACGTTACGAGAATTTTAATGGGGGCTCCAAACTTCCATACAAATTTTACAAACTCGTATCCAGACTACCAACCCATAACAAATTATGAAACTCGTTGGCCAAACAAAAAAATAAGAAGTATAATATTATTATAATCACACATGAAGTTCGCAACATTACAACTAATATCATTAAATGATTAAAATTTAAAAAAAAAAGTTATACGATAGGTACAATACAATAATGTATAACAAAATAATATGTACAAATAAAGCAACAGCTATAATTTAACAACACATTATTTACACACACGTAAAAAATAACTATTATCGTAAAAGGGGAACCGTTTCACTCGACGTCTCACTAAATACTATAATACAAATTACTTTGTCATAACAGGTAACATCTGACTTTTATTTATAATACACGATATAACATAACGTCCGCAACGTGAAAATAAGTTTTATTTCTATATACGATAGAATATTGCACACGATGTACCGCTCGCCGTCGCAATACGAGGCGAGACGCGAACACGTTCGATGAAAAAAGGAAAATAATCAAGGAAAACATCGTTTAACGAAACAATTTTATACATCTCGACATTAACATATCACTAGCTCTACTAAACTACGTATATCTATAGTAAAAGAGACGCTCTATAAATACGTGTCACTAAACATTAATAACTCACAGGGTGGCGTGAGATTTTACAGCCGTAGAGGTACCGCGTAGACCGTAACTCGGAACGCCGACGTCCGTTACGATGGAATCTGGTCGTGGGTGGATGCGATAAAGTAATAAATGCAAAGTTAGCGAGGATCGGATGGACGCGGTGGCGGTGCGTCAAGTGCGCGTCACTGCGACAGCAGCCGCTGCAGCAGCGAAGCCTTAGCCGCCGCCCCCGCTCCCGCCCCCGCGCCCCCCTCCGCCGGCTGCACCTCATCACCGCCCGCCGCCGCCGCCCCCTCCCCCGCCTCCGTAGTACTCTGTAGGCGACCACAACACTCTTTATTACAACAAAGCAGAGGTAGCAAAATATAAAGCCGGGATTCCATCGAACCGGTAGCTTGCGTGTAAGACTTACGTGCGAGCAACACACTCACCAGTATGACGTGTCACACTTACACGCAAGCTACCGGCCCAATGGAATCCCGGCTTAAGGGCTAGTGTCAAATCAAAGGCACTGCAATCATGCAAACATCGTTTGACCCAAACTCAAAACCATGGAGAATAAAGGTGAGGAGGACCAACCTCTACGTCATGAGACACTCAATCCACAATTTTATTTTTATTTACGGTAGTTTCATGAACTATGCAAACAACAAATCATACCAATTCACCAATGCTACACAAGAGCCATTCTGGTCAATTCATGAACCACTATTTAATAGTTGTAGTTTATTAGTCCTCCTTATCTCTATTCTCCATGCTCAAAACAAACGCATCGCCTTATACTGTTTGCTAACCAAACACGACAATATATTTGGAAAATGCAACTTTTTCATTGCTAATAGGTAACCAAAAGGGCTGAACAAATTTAAGTTACTGACTAACAGATGTCGCTATTTTCTAATAAGCGAAGACATAATAATAATTTTCTTTATAACTTAAAAATAACGCCATAATTAATTGTTTAGCGCCATCTGTTGACGATTTTAGTGAGCCTAACTTGAAAACATATTATTATAGATTTTTTTCTATAATTAAATAATTATAATTTATAATTATAATAATAATTTATAATTATAATAATAATTTATAATTATAATAATAATTTATAATTATAATAATAATTTATAATTATAATAATAATTTATAATTATAATAATAATTTATAATTATAATAATAATTTATAATTATAATTTTTGTTTATAATTCTATAATAACAAATGTTTGGTTGTTTTGTTTAAAGAGCAATGAGTATAAAGCGACACGATACTAGTTGATAGTGATAGGACAAATGGTTGATAGTTGGCTCCCACGAAGATTGTATGAGAACAATGCTAATGTTGCATGTATTTAAAAGTTTTGCGTAGTAGCAGAAAAAATAGTTGTTTGCCAAAGCTGTAGAAACTCGTAATCTATCATGGTAAAGTCTAAAGAAAATTTGAAACCGATCGAAGGATTGCAAATGACATCATGCAGTCGTATAATTAAATTGTATCTCTACGGAATTCAAACGAAACTTTTAGATTATACTTTAAGGACATTTCAGAAGCAAACAATAAGCAAACTAGCTATAGCAAAACAAGACTCTTCCTATTCGATTCTACGACATCACAAAACCACCGTCACCACAATTGCGCACCGTCCTAGGCATGCCAATATTAAAACACATTACGGTTCCGACGAAGCTCACAGTCGAATTTTCGTTGATAAAATTCCCCTACAAGCGCATGATTACAATACGTTTTGAAATAATATCGAATCGTTTTAAAACGTAATTATAACTATGTTTCAGTGAGTACAAGAAATTTAACATCACATCACAAAAGCTTTAAAAGTAGTAGAAATGTACCAATTTGACCACAGTAAAAGTAGTAAAACATTTTTGCTTCAATGTACATTTCAATGAAACCACACACTTAATCAGAACACACTCGACCGGTTGAGACGAATCGATTATGTAACAACAAGTGCACCAAAAGTGTCAAAAGGATTGACAGAACAAAAGCAGGCGCAACCGCAGACTGGTGTTGGTTTCGTCCGCCATTGAGTATGACTGTGTCCAATCAGCGATTTCAGGGACAGTACATTTAATTCACCAGGGCTAATTCACCTAAGCTGGTGAATTCCTAGGTGATTCCCGTGAAGGTAATTTGTACAATTACCCCATACCCCAAAGTAAATAATTATGTCTAGTCAATGTCTAGTTCCCAGTGATTTGAACTGATTCAGATGATGAAGTATTTATGATTTTTGAAGTAAAAACACTGAAGTCGTCGTACCTTCACGCTCTGTGAACGACACCCTCAGTGATGTTTAGTTTTCTTAGTTCTTAGCTTCTTAGTTCATAATAAGTTTAACTTCAATAGTCCGAAAATCATAGCGGTAATATAACATAGTTTTCATTTTTGACATTCAGTCCTACAACTGACAGTATATTTTATTTTTTGTATTCAAAATAACGAGGATCCAGGATGCTCAATTCGACTCAAGTGCAAACACTAGTGTACGTACTTACCCTGGCATCACTAAAGGGTACACACAAATCTACTAGACGAGTTAAACTACGAAGTAGTATATTTAATTCACTTAGGTGAATTAACCCAGGTGAATCGAGTCTAATGTCCCCGATTTTATTGCCGACACATGTCTCTAGGTGGTACATGGGTAAATTTTGGCACATTTCTAAAATTCAGCCTCTACTCTTAATAGTCGAGTCGATCCGACAACACACGCAGAGCAGAGCAGAGCAGACTCAATACGTAATAATAAAGTCTAGTGAAAGAGAGTAAACCGATAGGAAGTTAAGAGTCCGCGCCGAGGCGAGCTTACCGGCGCGCCTTGCTGCGGCTCCCACGAGCCACCCGCCGCCGCGTCCGCCTCGCCGCCGCCACCTATGTACGGACACCACACACGTAACACACACCCACTCTCCGCACCACTCTACTCTCTTTGCATTTTTGCATTTGCACCCCCCACACTGAACATTTAACACATCGATCGCCGTGGTTTTTAATCATGCGCTTTTTTAATATAATTGTGGTGAAAATTTAACATCAAATACTGAAAATTGTGTGTTCCTGAAATGCGGACACGACTTGTGTTGTGAGTGTGAAGTCTACGTCATATCTAAGCTTATCGAAAAACTGTATTATTATTATTTTAAATTTTCTGGCATGTATCATGTGGCGGCCCGTACATCTGATGTCATAGGCTACCTCTTACGAGCACAGTCTAAAAGGTAGAAAATTTGATCTTACTAATTAATATCAATTGAGCAAGTGAACGACATTATCGTACTAAACTAAATGGTATATCGTTTTTGGTCCCTCGAGTCAGATATGAACTGGCGAATTTGGTTTTTGCTAAGCGTTTGTAAATCGCGCTTAGAGCAATGGCGCTGCATAGACGAAGATGTGGTGTGGTCAGTCAAGGTGAGAGTTTTGATACTGACCGGAGGCGGGCATGTCGAAGGCCATCAGGTCGAGGTCGGGCTGCAACTGCGCATGATGTTCGGGCCGAGCGGAACGCGCACCCACGACGGCGCGTAGCTCGTTGCGCACATACTCCGAGGTGCCGCTTGCGCCCCCCGCGCCACCGCCGGTCGCACTTCCCCCCACTCCGCCACCGCCGCCTGCGAACGTACCAACTGAAGTCTCGTTCAGAACGTCCGTCTCTCCCCAAACATTTCTCCCCTCCCTTTTACATACTATACTCGCAACAGACTGATCCAAATTAATAGTGAACATTACATCATTAGAGAGCAGTCGAGTCATAGAAACGTTAGGCTGCAGTGTAAGCTGATACTTTGAGAGGCAAAAGGAGAGAGAGAGTTGAGTAAAAAAATTGTCATGCAGAAAATTCAAAATCACTATAAGGCATACATACAAAATTGAAACCTTACCTGAACGTTAATGATTGATTACGCATATAAAAATGTGAATCGAGATCTTAAGATAAAGAGTGTGTCGGTTGGTGCGGTCGGTGTGCGGTCGGTGCGGGCGGTGGGTGCGGTCTGGCGGTCGCAGAGCTGCGGTACTCACATGAGAGAGAGTGGTCGTGTGGCGGATGTGGCGGATGCGGCGGGTGGGGCGGATGCGGCGGATGGGGCGCGTGCGGCGTGTGCGGCGCAAGAGGAGTGCGCCGCGGAAACTCGCCGCAGTACCCGCCCGCGCCTGCGTTGCTCTCCTCGTAGTAACCGCCCACTGCCACACACGCCGTCACAACATATTATACGGCTACCACAAACACACCGCCTGACCTACCTACGGCCGGTTTCCTCGTCCTTCCTTTCCTCGCTTTATACACTCTGTCGCTAAAGTCAACTGCTGCTTTCACGTAAATATGAGCCAACTTTTACACAATCTATTAACACCAACCTATTAACCATTATACTAACTTTCCCAACTTGTTCATTTACGAACGAAAACTATATGATATGTCTATATTTATCTAACTCGAGCAGTTTATACGGCAATATTCGCGATTATTCATTACGAACACTATATTTTCACTATGTTTTCAACTATTTACGTGAAGAAAATTGTTTCACATTAATACATTGTCTAGTGCAACTACAAAGTTGCTCTAGACAATGTTTTTCTCTTCATTGAGATGCTAAAGAACTCATGTTAATGAAATAATTGACTGACAAATTGAAAAAGGCCACATTTCACGTCGTAAACGGATGTTATGGCACGTCAGTTGACTTTTGCGACAGACTAAATATACTGAGGAATTTAATTACCTCGAACCGACGCGCGGCTAAAATTCGTTCCCGCATTGACGAGCGTTGTAGTCACTAGAGGACGCGTTTCTATATATTTTTGTTAATATAAATCTACTCGATCATAATATAATCTATTCTATATACGCGGCAGTCACGCACGCATTTTTTGTATAGAGAAGCGAAAATAAACATGCAATTAGTTTTAAAGTCTAGACGGGCTTCCGGAAACCAATATAATAATACTAAAATCTAATAATAAGTTGTCTACATGTCATGCTGAAGATTTTTTAAGGTCATGCTTCGATGAAAAATCAAATTCGTATAATATCTATCTAAACTAGAACTACTATAAGGTTTAGTATCTGAAATTAAAAGCGGAAAAGTTTTACATAAGTAATTTTTGGATCAGACTGAATCTTGGTGGTGATTTAAAATTCATTTATTATTTTAGATCTATACCATAACATTCCTATGTACCTATATGATATAGAAAATTGAATTTGGTCGAGTAATCTATATAAAATCCAGAGCATAGCGCATTTCTAAAACTTGTAACATGGGTGTCCAAAAAATGTTTAAAAGTATTATTTTAAAAAAGTAATAAAAAAAAATTACAATTTAAGCTAACCAAGCTAAAATTTTTGCGAATTAGGGCTTATTAGTTTTCGTTTAAAAAACATATATTTAAATGTTCTTAAATCCTTTAAAACTGTTTTTTTTAATCCTTTAAAATTTTAGAAATTATGAAATTTATTTCTTAAATTATACAAAAGTCGTATGTACAGTCGTACGTACAGTCGTGGCTCAGGCTTGTATAGGAAACTAGATACAATCATATACAACTTTCTGTAATTTTTTAAGTAAAAAGAATACAATTTAAGATTAGAGAGCTTCTCGGCTGCACGCGGCGCGCGCCTCATGCGCACGCGCACGTAGCGGGGCCGAGTCCGGCTTGTATAAGTTATTAGTTGTGCTGTACGCGTTACCTGGATGAGGACGAGGCGGTCGGTGGTAGGGCTGTGGCGTGAGCGGTGTGTGCAGCGCGGCGGGATGCGTCGACACACCGTGCGCGTACCCGCCGCCGCCAGAGCCCTGCGTGCAAACCGAAAACGGTTTAACTTTTTGCATCAATCCGATCTACAATAATGTTTTTTAAAACCCTTTTTTGTGTCGCGACCCAATGAACAACCAAAAAGTGAAGTAAAAAGTGACGCAGCCCCCACAATACTTTGATTTTTATCGGAGTTTATAAAATAAAATAAAAAAAAAATTTTTATTTCAAATATTAATAAAAATAAAATTATTGGCGTAGGTACTTTTTCATTCAGTATTATGATTTAAGATTTATGATTATTTTTATTTCGAAACTTTTAGGAACGTGTTTACAATTTCACATGCTTTATAAAACACTTGTTTGATAATCCTGAACGAGACAATCATTATTTTATTCATTATTTTATAAATAATAACATATTGGGGGAAATGGTGGTAGTAATGGTTGCACGATTTTTACTACTTTGTCCGTAGTGATCTCAAAAACATGTACAAAGAATTTCACTATTTAAAAAAATTAAATATTGTTACTGCATCTTATACTTACACTTAGTTGTCGACTCAACATCGGATTTTGCTGCGTACTTGTTATTTTATTTGTACCATAATTTGAACCCATCTGGCCTGAAATTTAATATATTTTTTATTATGATTAATTCAATATAATTAAATTTTAAATTTTGATCTGTATGACATTCTCTGCGTTCTATATTATACTAATATTATAAATTCGAAAGTTTGTGAGGATGGGATGTTTGAATGTTTGTTACTCTTTCACGCAAACACAGGTTAACGGGTTTGGATAATATTTGGCACACAGGAAATTTATGAACTGAATTAAAAAATAGGATTCTTTTTATCCTGGAAAATCTTTAGGTTCCCGAGAGATCGGGAATTAAAAAATTGGGCGCCACCGTCGTCACAACGATAAAGATGTCAGGCGTTATATTTTCCAACGCGAACGAAGTTGCGGGTAACAGCTAGTATAAATTAAAGTCGCATTCCCCTTCCGTCTATTTCTCTGCTAACCTCTTCTAAATTAACTAACCAATCGGTTTTCATACTGTTTTCTCTAATAGAAAAAGTGGTAAACGAGCCGGGGCGGTTCACTAGTTCATTATGTAGACAGGATAACTTACTATTTGGATGATACAGATGATGATAATCTGTTCTTGTGAGGGAAACGTTAGGCGGCGTCGCTGACACGAGAGCACTTATCGTAGACCCTAGATCAGCTTGTGGTTGTTCCGTGGCCTGTATATACACAAAAGTGAATTGTTAGAAAAAAAAAAAATTAAAACTATACATCTTCCAATATGTTTGGTGTGAAGAAGCGATACCTCTGGGGAGACGAGCATCTGCTGTGAACGCTGCATCTGCAGTAGCCGCGTGCGGTGCTGTTCCACGAGCGCCCGTCGAGCGGTGTCCGCGGGCACGTCACGCGGCGCCCCGTAGCTCGCAGCGCCCGCCCCCATCGTGCACGTGGGGCCCTACACAATTCAGTTTCACTACAATCACTTAGTTTTATAAACGAACGATTATCAAATTTAAATTTTCACAATTCGAATACGCTGAAAGCACAACATTGTTCTTTTTTTAATAAAATTGTGGTAGATGGCGCAATATATCTGAAACTTCAGATATTCTAAAATATTCAAAAAAATAGAAAGTAACACAAAAACATAACGCATACGTGTAACAATTTTGATTTAACTCCAATAAATTTTTATACCACGGGTTTATATATAATATATGCAAATCGATTCTTAAGAAGTAAACTCCAATAAGTTTAAAAAGTCTTAAAAAAAGTTAAAAAAAAAAAACTTTAAAAAAAGTCGTACCGTATTTTGAACAGGATACACAGGTGGAGCACCTGAGGGTACAGAACTCGTAGGTACGACGTTTTTTGTAACTGTCTCACACTGCATCAAACTCTGTCTTATGGCGTTGATCATTGCATTCTTTTCTTTCATGCCCTAGAATGAAATACATAATTTTAACACTTTAAAAAACAGGATCTCATTTTCATCTGGGTTTCTTTATAGCCCACTTACTATGAAGTTACGACCTCCGATATTGTAATAAAATAATATTGAGCTTACCCCAAAATCTACCCTGCGCAATCGACCCGTGTCGAGGTCAGCAATGGCGGGGACGTCGGGCGTGGGCCGGTCCGTGTCGGGCATGTTCTCGATGAACTCGTCCAGAATGGCCGACAGCGCTTGGTCGCTGGGCACCTCGCCCTCGTCCCCACCGCCCCCGCCTCGAGCGCTACTGCCACTGCAAAACACACGTTTTCAACTCATAAGTCGCTCATAACACCTCGTGCTGATGCATTATTACCGGGCAAGCGAACTCAATCTTCGACCTCATCACTTACCATCACGTGAGATTGAGGTCAATCGCTTTCCCATATACATATAAAAAAAACAGTATGTGAGTATACTAACGGCGTGTTAGGAGGCGGATGCGCGGATACGTGTGGGGAGGTGTGCGCGGGGTGTGGTAACGGCGCATGTGCGTAGGCGTGGTGCGGCGCCGTGGTGGCGTAGGGCAGGTGGTGTGGCGCGGCCGGGGGGCCGGGGTACGCCCCGCGCCCACCGCTCTGCAGCACCATCTGCAGGTGGCTCTGGCTCTGCAGGCTCGCCGGAGAGCATTCCGCGCTCGACGCCGTCACAATGGCTCCACCGCCTCCGCCCCCGTTCACGTTGCTAGCTCTGCTTGTACTGCAACCAAGCGTTCACAACATCAATTAATACATTTGAAAACACATTAAACACTCCAATAAAAAAGACAATAAGAAAATGCTCTTAACGATTTACATGTACGATAATGTTTTGCTTTTTAAGTCTACATTTTGATGACTAAGATTTTTATAACTATTTATTAAAGCACCATCTCGTAATTTTTAGTGGTACTTGTATTGTTGAATGATTACCTAAATTTTTAGTAAGATCGCGCTATATGAATACGAATTATTTCGGTTTACATCTAATAGTAACAAACAATGCAATTATTGTGACAATCTTAAGTCCATCGAGCCCAGTTCGGTTGCCCAGGTACTGATGTTGTTACAAACCATTGTTTAGTGTCGATTTTAGTTAGTTGAAATCATAGAATAGATATTAAGAAATGGACTAAGCGTTCCCCAATTTCCCTATCCACATGTGAAATAAGTACGGGCAGAAAATGTGACGACGAAGAGATCCGGCGGCCAGTAGGTAGTTCTTTTTTTTAAATTTTCATTGCTCCTCGAAGTTACTATACGCTTTGTCTCTTTATGTATATGGAAGTGTAATAAGAAGGTTAACGAATACTGACTGCGAGAGTATAGTGGAGAGCGTGGAGTGGCGCGGCGGCTGGTGGGCGGGCTGCGGGTGGCGAGGCCTGGCGACGGGTCCGTAGGCGCGCAGGCTGGGGTTGGGCAACGGCAGCGGCGTGGTGGGCGTGGTCTGCTGTCGCGCCAGCAGCGACACCAGTATCTGGTTCTTCTGGCAGAGCGGGCTCAGGCCGGCGCTGCTCGTGGCCGGACTGCTGCCCGTCGACGTGGCGCTCGTGCACGACACAGAGCCCGATACGCCGCTCGATGACACTTGCTGCATCCACATTACACATTCTTCAGTACAATTAAAGTAATTTCGTTACAAATAAGTTATTGTAAATGAGTTTAAGCGTCAACGAACGAACTAACGAACTAACATCAACTAACGAATGTGTACATTTTCTCACTGGTAGGAAAAGACACACTCAGTGCCTTAAGACTCGGGTGCCAGAGCCCATTCCTCTACCTCTCACCGTAACAGTGCCTTCACATGGTTGTCTTGGTTTGCTAAGCGACGACAAACGCAAGCCTATACAAACATATGGGATAAAACAAGTTATATAATACTTAAAATTATATACTAACCCCCAACTTTCTAATGAACCCAAAAACGCTATATTTGCTTTAAGTTGCCGAGGAGTAGGATGTCCCGCAGACTACTTGATACTTTAGCATCAAGACAAGCTTACCATATCATGGAAATACCACCAAAGTAATAGTATACCAAAACACAAATTTCACATCAATCGCACATGTAGAAGTTAGTGAAATTCCTTCGTTCTAGGAAATTGGCTGATGGTCTAGGAAAAATGTATTGAAAAAATATTACCGTTCGTTTGCATTTCATCACTGTCTCTACTCTATTGTTATGCTACTATATTTATGAAAATATATCGGTGGCACAATCCACACCATTATAGCTCACTGACTGGGCGACTATTGAGAGAGTAAGCCGAATTAACAGTTTACACTATCACTTTGATGCTCAATGCTCATCTATTTTTCCATGCAGGTCGGTCACAATGTGAACGCCACATTACCTGTTGCAAGTCAGGGGTAGCTCGTTTCATGTTTCCAGATGTGCTTTTTTCTTCGAACTTGCGTTTGACACCGATTCTGTCGAGATAAGCGTCTCCGCCGTCCTGCGAACGACCGTTGCTAGAGGGCCCGTTGCTACTGGACAACAGCTGCGTTAGCAAAGCGCTCGGCTGAGACCCGCTCCCTCTTCCTTCAGACGAATTCCGTCTCCCTTCTTCACCGCTTTCGTCAGACTTTTCATTCAATATCTAATAAAAAATTATAAAAATAATAGACAAACTATCAAGTAAGGTTATGCAAATGACTACTGGGGTAAAGACCATTGCTGGAGAGTTTCTTTAGCAGTTTCTTCTCTTCTAAAACACCTCTCTACCATAACTATTTTAACAATAATACGAATTTAAATTAAAAAACGCATATAATAACAGTGAGAGCGTCTGAACAGTGAGAGTTCTACGAACAGACTAAAAAGTACATGTTCTGTGTACACTCACATTATCTGTTATCTCCAACAATCACAGCCGAACGCTTTATCTCCCTATAAGTTCGTTTCAGTGAATAAGGTTTAATAAATGTAATTTCAACTGTAAATCTATTCTTCACAGAATGTGTAAGTGTGGTTATTGAAAAATGAAGAAGGTAACAAGATTGAAATTACCCTCAACAACATATCGGAGCTGTTGTGATGAGTCTGCTGAAGGGAATGGTGAGCTTGTTGCTGTTGCAGCTGCGACTGGTGCTGCTGCGTCTGGTGTTGCTGCGTCTGGTGTTGCTGCGTCTGGTGTTGCTGCGTCTGGTGCTGCTGCGTCTGGTGCTGCTGCGGCTGGTGCTGCTGCGGCTGGTGCTGCTGCGGCAGGTGCTGCTGCGGACGTGTGTGCACCTGAGCTGAGTGCAGCGGCGAGAGCGCCGCCGTCGGCGTGTGCGGGGTGAGTGGTGTCAGCGGCGTGTGAGGCGTGTGCGGCGCGGACGCCTCACTGCTGCTCGCCTCTTCGTCCTCTTGTTTCAACAAGTCCTTCAGGATACGATGATTCGAGTTACCGCTCGTATCCGAACTCGTCGTGCTTTTCTTGCTGAGCAAAGTTCGAAGCCGATTCGGCTCCTCGGTGGGCGCGGTCACGGGTGCACCTTCGACCGCAGAAACGGGAGTGCGAGGCGCCATCAACGCGGACGCGGGCGTCGAAGGACCCTCGGACGCGTTGTCTTTGCGCTCCTTATTGTCCTCGGAGGACATTTCGCTCAACGGGAAAGACTCCCACGAGTCGAGGTCGAAAGCGCTCATTGAAAATTGAGCGTCCGTCGGACTCATCGCTGAGCGGTAGCGCGGTTCGCAGGCGGACGATTCGCCGTTCGCTACTGAGGTCATGAGGGGACCGCCGAGAGGCGGGCCGGGCGCGTTGGCGTCGAGCAGGTTCACGTCGTCGTCGGTGAGCACGGTGTGCGTGGACATGATGAAATCAGGATCGCCCGAGACGGACTTGACACGGAAGAGGCGAGACTTCGCGCTCACTCGTATCCACGGCTTGTGCGCCGCGAAGCGCAGTCGGAACGGCTCGCTGACGGCGAGCGGCAGCGGGTGGCACACGGCCTCCTGCAGGTGTTCCACTACACGCAAACGATCACCACTTTCGACCAGTTCCAAATAACGAGTCCCCACTAGAGACAACGGAGAGTCTATACAGTTGTCCACAGCACTTATATCACAATCTGCAATGAAAAAACGTCTCTTATGAGTGCGAGGTCGGCGTGCATCTATTGTGTGCAGAAAGAGAATACCTACGGAGAATAATGTAGTTGCAATCCAATCTGAAGACGATAGTGTTGGAGAGTTTGGGGGTGATGGCGGGCGGGGGGCCGTTGTCGACGGATAGGAGAGCGGCCGACGCGTCGTCGAAGCGCCGGATGACGCACATGACGGAGCCGGCCTCCTCCGACGACGAGCCGCGCACCGCCGCACCGTGGATCACTGCCTCCACCTGGCTGTTTACGTTCAACCATTCATTAGCAATTGCATCTTTTCTCAATCTCAGACCAAATAACAACTATAGACAGAATTTTGCGGACAACATAGGGAAACCGGTTTTATAAACTTCTTGTATGTAGGCCGTTTGCTGTACATATTGTTGAGATTTTGTGTTCCAAGGTATAAAATAAATTTTGGAAGTCTTCTTTAAGCACGCTGTGTATTTTATTTTGTGGATAATGAATGATTCTGAGGTGAAATATTTCTAAGAGCATACATCCCTCAGAATCACGCTGGAGTCAAAATTTATGATTCCCGACGGATATAGAAATATGTAAATATTATAAATATTGAAATAAGGCGAGGTGAAGGCGAAATTTGACCGACTTCACTCTGCTATCCACAGAACTCTATCTTAAGTTCTTATTTTATCTGAGTTCTTAAAAGCATAAATTCATTATATCCCTATCGGCATTTTCAAACACAATTAACGCATTATCTCTACTAACATAATAAATGTGAAAGTTTGTAAAGATGTTTTGGCACACTTTCACATTTGCGATTTGGATGTTGTCACTTGTTTGTCACTTAAATAATTTTACTGATCAGAGTCAAATTTGCACCCTAGGCCCTAGACAGGACTCTGATTATCGCGGTTATTTTAACTTTCTTGTGAGTATGAAGCTATCGATAAACAGAAAACGCGAGGAGCCAGGAACAGCAATTAGAAATAGTAATATAGCAAAAAAACCATTTTCCTCATTCAACATTTTTCACAACATATTGTATTGTGATGCAATTGAATGACTTGCTCAATGTACAAGGTTAAAACTAAAAAAATATTTACATATTAAAAAGTGAATTTGCTTACCTAAATGTTAATATGTATACCTAATACGTGCGGTGTCCTGTTCAATTGTTTTATACTTCAAAGTAATATTTGAATAAAAATATATATTCTTAATATTGGATGTAGTTTATCTTAAGATAATAAATAAATAAAGGCTTGAGATAACAAAAATATGTTACCCAAAGATATACAGATTTACAAAATTAAAGTAGAATACCTAATAAAACTGTGGTAAAAGGCATTAATGACTAAATAAAACATAATCTTGAGGATTCTTTTAAAACTAAAGGTTTTCATAGTCAATGTGTGGTATATATTATCTGAACATTAATCACTCCTTATCGTACAATCGTCACAACCTATCACAATGAAATTGCAAAATATGGTAAGGTAACATATCATTAGACACTGATAAATATAAAGTGAGCAATTTTAAAAAATGAAGTTTGATGAGACTTACCCAACACTATCCGTGCCATTGGGATTCTTAACAAGGAAACGTGCTTGTATTGACCGTTTATCAATAGTTCCGGGACACCAATTCAAATTTTTCAGAGGTTTCAACAGTGGTGTTAATTTTGCATGGTCATCTATGTGTAAAATAGAAAATATTGATTTTCTATACAACTCTATTCGATCTTGCAGAATAAGATCCTTGATGTTCTCACTTATACATACTATTTCGCCTTCTGGATTAAGTTCAAGCAAAATCAATCCAAGCTTGTTGGTGTAATTTTTCACAGCCTGGAATTAAATAAATTGATTGCTTTAAAAAAGTAATGCAAATCAAGTTAAATAAAATTTGGGGGTGTTCCAGTGGGAACTGTTCCACTAACTTGTCCCTCGACTGACGTTACTGTCCAGGGGTGGAGGGGGGAAAATGTACCACGAAAAAGAAGATGTAAAACGATGTTTTCATTGAAAAGTATAAATTTGAAATTCAGTAATGAAAGAGAATAGTTTGGTTTCATTTGTGTAATCTGTTTAAATTTAAATTTTTATGGCAGGATGATGATGCAAACGTGTAGCCGATCTGGAATAGGATAAAGGATAAGGGACAATTCAGGGATAGGCTCTGAGAACACCCCTCACGCACTGAAACACAACAACACATGTGGCTGTTATTTTGCGATGGTATTCTGTAAAAACTTTATGCCTCTATGATTGAGGAACGCAGTATGCACTTGCCTAGGGTTGCCAACTATACTATTAATAACAGTTTTATACATTATTTCACACTGCGATACTGTTCTATAAAAGCAAAGTATCCAAAATACTTTTTTCACTGTCACTGGTATACACAGCACATTCATAGATATAAAAACTCGATTTAAGAGAAAAAATTAAGACAAATTCAGTCACAAATGAACTTCTTCGTTTTTTAATTTGGATTTAAAATGCGTAGAGGTTTACGAATCCTTTGAAAATGCCAGTACATTGATAAATCATCTCCAAAAAGCATAAAAATATGTAAATGTGTAAAATATTTAAAAAAATTAAATACTGTTTATTTTCCTTCTCTGGACTTAGTATACTTATTTCTTGTAGGAAAAGTTGGCAATTCTAGCCCTGCCACAAATTTGCACCGAGACAAACAAAAGCAAACGAGTCCTACCCCGATAAGTAGGGAGAACTCCGAAAAGGGCAGACCGGCGCCGGCACTGATGGCCGCGAGGGCCTGCGTCTGAGTGGAGGTGACCTCGCCGCCCTGCACGGGGGAGACGCTCTGACCGCGCAGTGGACACTCGTCGGGACACTCGCGGTGCCGTCTCAGTGTCTCATGGATCTGACGGGTGGTCTCACGGACGATCCCGTTCTTGTCCGGTTGTTTCACTTCGGCGATACACTTTCCGAGAAGCTCCTCGAGCTGGTTTATTGTCTCGTTTTCGAGCTCACGACGTCGTTTCTCGTTGTGGCATTTATTTCTGTAATGTAGTAATTGAATATCAAAAGAGGAATAACAAAAAAAGTGTGATGGAGAAAGGGGCTTTGGCATAGAAATATTTATTTCACAGTAGTCCTTTATGAGGGAGAGTACTTGTAGATGGATCGACCAGATTATGACTGCACAAGGCACTGTTGCCTTGTCAATGAAATTTATTCAAAGGGGATATGCAATGAACGCTTTTAGCTATCCACACCATAGACCATAGTATCAATTTAATAAACATCATTGAAATAGCAATATTTTGTGTAAATTTCGTCTACATACATCTGTGATTGAGGTTTGTTTTCGGACTTTTTTCTTATTTTCTTAACCGGCGCTGTCACGCTCATTTTGTCTTGCATCCCCCTCCATGTGTCTCCCAGTTGGAGGTCACAGGATTCGATTCTAAAAAGAAATGAAATTTTAACTATTTATTATATATTTTTAACTATTTTTTTTAAAAATCGCATTGATTTATTTTTATAAATAAATGCGGTTTTTTTTTCTTGTTTTTTTTTTTTTTGCATGCTTGTTATTATTTTTATATTAAGGTGTATAATTCAAGTTAACAAAAAATTTTGGATAATATAAACTAATAATGTTTTTTAGTAAATAGTTTAAGGTAATTCCTTATTATTAAGGTTCACTATAAAAATAAATGCTGATAAAAGCACCACATAATACACCTACAACCGAAACCACACTAGGTACTTTTGGCAAAAACAGGTTTCATTAAATACCAATGTTTTCAATTTATTTTAAGGTGTTGAAATAACAAATTCTCACTATAAACATCAATATATTTAATGTATGTAAAGGCTTTCATAAATTACCCTAACATTACATTTTCATTAATGTATTAAATGCTCTTCATTAAAATTAAAAAAGAAAAAAACATTGTGCAAGTATAATATGACTCACGTTTGGCACTTAAAGGTATATTGGATTGAAGTTTTACTTGTACACATCTTCGAATTCGTCAAAACACCTAGATTACCAGGGATGAACAGTCATTGAATGGCTGTTATGGAATAGTTATATTCTATCAATACAAACAACTCATATCAATCAAAATGTTATGTTAAATACAGTGCAGAATATAAAGCTTAACATGAAAGTGGGAAAGAGACGGCAGACAACAAACGACGCCTACCGAGGAGCCCCACTACGCAACCTCACTGCGACGGCCGCGCAACCTTGAAATAATAATGTTCGGAATAACAACAACGCGCCATAAGCGTGACCAGAAATAGCATAATAAAATACTTCTTAAGAATTTAGAAGCCTCAATCTTGTTCCTAGTACATCCTGTCGGCATAATACATTGTGCCAATATATTTTTATTTTATCCTATTGAACATTCTACTAAGCTGTCGAGCTCAGAATGCGCGCTATGAATTACAAATATAAACTTCCTGAAAAGCTATTTCACTACAAATGTGTTAATGTTGATGTTTGCAAATAGAAATTTTATATAGTTGACAATTCAACAAGTGAAAGTTGATATTGTAAGCGTTTCGCGGTCGAAAGGTTTCGCTTTTTCAATCGTTACTCAACAGGGTATTCGTCATCCGCGACACGACAATCCACGGCTTATTATTATAACACACAGTTCCTTTTTGTCGTTTTTTATTACTAGAGAATCGCTCGTTTTGCTTAGTCGCTTTACATACAAATCTCCTTGATTTTTAACAAAGACAACTAAGCAGGGTCGTGTTTTAACTCTTTTAAATTTGTATTGGCTTTATGAAAACGGTACCCAGTGCCTAAATGATTACACTACTAACTTAGCTAAGCAATACCTTCAAATATTTTACTAGTTTTGAGTAGAAAACATTAAAAAAACTTTAATTTAACGTAGTCTAAAGGCAGTTAATGAATATAATAAAACCTAATTAAGTTTTTATGTAAATAGAAAAAAATTGCAATCAAGTCACCGTTGTCTGTTTCTCCTCTAACTACTTCTAAACCCAACGAATTTTGATACATTTTTACCCCAATGGAAAGGGGGATAAACGAGGAAGGTCTTTGTATATAAAAAAAACGGGTGCGAGTCGCTAGTAATCCTACTAATATTATAAATGCGAAAGTTTGTATGGATGTATGTATGGATGTTTGTAACTCTTTCACGCAAAAACTACTGAACCGATCACCATGAAATTTTGCATACATGTTGTCTGGGACACCAGAAAGGACATAGGGTACATAGGGAAATGCGAAGCCGGTGGCGGATGGTTAGTTATTTTATAGAATGGTTCCACATATTTTGTATTAGGTCTTTTTAAATCTCGCGATATTTGAATCTGGTACATGCATTGTTCACGCAATAGAGTTAGTTATCTCTGCTTATTATTATATTATAAACACTTCTACGTCATTTCAAACTAACTGGTTATGCAATTCTTCGATTTTATTATTAATAAATATCATTGGAACACATGTTGACTTCACCATCGTGCTATTCTATTGGGTCTGTTCTCGACACCCATAAATGTGCATGAATGCCTTATGCATTTGTTCGTATAACAAAAATATTACTGTGCTATTAAACACGTTAGTCTACTGCGTTGTTTTATTAAATAAGTTAAATTCTGCATTATTCTTATCAGTTGATTAAGTCAATTGATTTTGCAATTCTTCGGATTTTATTCGAATTTATTTTAATATGTAGTGATTATAACAGGTATATTTTTGAAATAAGTCCATTATTTGCCTTTGAAGTCCGAACAAGGATATTCAGGCCAAAATGTGTATAAAAACAGATAAGAAAATTGCTATCGGATAAAAAAAACCAAAAAGGAAAAAAGCTTCTTTTTTTGCAAACAATTCCACTCGAGTAATGGAAATCCCTGTCATTAGCTACTAACCTGTATAATATACCTTGTATGTATATGTATTCATACACATTTCTTATCATTTATAATAATAAAATTATCTATTATGTGACCTACAATCATTCTGGGTCTCGATGTTTTATATTTTACGTTATTGCATGTTTTCTTGTAGGTATAAATGTCACTCAAACGTAATACGAAGTATTTTAATTTTGATATGCAACATTGGCAGAAAAAGATTGTTTATTGAAATCAATATAAACATTATTCATTAAATTTCAACGCTCGCTGTAAAGAATATCACTTTTAATATTTATGACATTACTTATGAGGGTAGTTCAATGTCTAAAAGATTTTTTTTAAAATATAATCCCCCATAACCTCAATGCTTTATTTCAATTTTCAATGCTAAATTAACTTTTCAATATCTACCTACACTTTAAAAATAACTATCCTCCTTTTCGGAAAAATGTGAATTTAATGCCGCCGTGAGCTATTCAACCTCGAAGAATCGCATCCCGCTAAGGTCTTTTCAAATTAGGAATCAAATAATGATCACTAGGGGCCAAGTCCGGGCTATTAGGGTGGGTGGTTGATTTCTACGAAATCGCATCCTTGGAAAATCGCCTCGTCCTTTTTCTTTGATAGCTTCCCGCGTTTATCAAGCAAAGTAGAATGCTGCGTTTATGGTTTCGTCTTTTTTGTGTATACTCTGTTAGAAAAATTACTTAAAAAGTCTATAGCCGTGATTATTCCGGCAGACGAACTTTGAATTTCTTCGGGGATCTGTGCGTACATACCCTTCTTGTGCTAATGATAATGATATGATGATGAAACCACGTTTCATCACCAGTATCAATTCGATCTGAAATTAATACTTTTTGACAAAATTCTCTACAGCACTCGATACGACTTGTTTCTGAGCGCCGTAAACATTCGCGGCATCCACATTACATTTACTTTTAAGGTTAAGGTCTGGTCATGAAGAATGGTGTGTAAGGTCTACGGTACCAACGGAGAGAATAGTCATGTGTGCAATCATTTTAACGTTAATTCGGGCATCCTCTATTACAAGTTGCTTAACTTTTTCACGTTTACTTTCTTCATTATAAGGCAGTAATATACTCTCTCTGCCCTTTTTAAATTTACTTGACCACTTTTGAACAGTAGATAACGTCTCAACTAGCACACAAGCAGTATAAGCAGATACTGTACCGCTTCATTACTATATAACAGTTGTTTAAGAAAATATGTATATTCCGCAATATAAAAGTTTATGATATCTCTTTAATAAGTTTGTGATTTCAAGGTGTTTTAATAGCTGTTTAGTGTCTAGGAGATATAGAGTTCTTATGCACGTGTTGAGGGCAAAGCAGAGTAGGTTTACTAAATTTACTAAATCTAAATATCACTAGTTATGAGATCTAAAAGAGGAGTTACGACTATGTAACAACTTGCTTTACAATAGATCTATGAAGATCTTTAATAGCACTTTTACCGTTTTGGAGTTTTATAGCATAACATTAGCAACTAAAGCCGTATAAGCATACCGTATAAGGCAGATATAGCGTGTTTTAATTATAGCTTGTCTTTTACAATATTGTATTTCATTAAATAATTAACTGCTTTAGGTAGGTATTTCGTAACAGAAATTAAAATCGTCCCCTTGTATCAAAATTAGCTATGATGTAGTTTTCAGTTAAAATTATTATACGCTATAGGATATTAATTATTATTATGTATTTAGAAACCATTAAACTAGTAATTTATATTTTCTTACATAAAGTTCATCGTTGGAGAATCATCGTTCGTACTTTTGACCGAAATATAGAGGAATGTCATGTTTGTCCTTCATTCCGACTATCGGAAACAGGCAAAAACATCACACACGATTACCGCGAAGTCTCATCTATAGATACACATGTAGAACACACCAATTAAGTTTAAATACGTCAAACCCTAAGGGCTCAAACTCTAAGGATTTCAAAGAAATCAGAACGATTTTTTTAGTCATGTATTAGCATTACGTCGAGATGAGGCATGAGCTAATTAATGTCTATCACGCTAATTTACTGTGTGTTGACAGAATTCAATTGTCCTCCAACATCTAGTCGTCTAAATCTTTGTTACAATTATACCTACATTTAACAATGCTTTTTTGTTCATTAATTATCAAATATTAAATTAATCGCTTAAGGTATTAATCAATCAATTATTTTTTCTTTAAACAAAGACTTATTTAATGAGTTATTCATTAATATTGGATTTACAATATTGAGTTGGTTATTAGAAAAGGATATAGAATTACTTATCTATCATATATTTTAATGATGAAGATATCTAAAAATAAATGCGATAAATATTAGAAAAACAAGGGTTTTTGTTTTTGTTATTTAATTAAATTATTTTTCTCAATAAACAATTGCAAATTTAAGAAATTAGTTGTATTTTATACGATTAAGTTTTACATAACAAACAATTAAAATAATCAGGTAAGCACGTATCTTTATTATTTTTACGATTTTTTTTTTATTTCATCCCAGCCTTTAACATCGCTGCCAGCTTGATCCAATCCGTTATTGTGTGAGCGAATGTTGCAACAGTCATTTTGTTTCAATTAATTGCGAAATTATTTAAAATGCATATAAATAGACGAATTTTGAACAAAAAAAAAAGTAATAAAAATAAGTAAAAAATAAATAAACAACATTGACCTGTGACAAAACCAGAAAAGATTTTTATAAAATTAAATATAATCACAATCCGTAACAGTATTAATTACCTGGAAATTGTATTAACATCAAGAAAGATGTCTACTAAATTATCAATGTCAGTCTCTGGCGTAACAACGGGAGGAGGTGATGGGTCCGATGGTGCGGTTACTCCGTCGGAAGAGGGGCCTCCGTTGCAAAAAAGCACCATGCGCAGCATGACTAGAAGAATACTCTCCGGCAACAATCACTGTTTCCGATATCACCACTATTCGAGCTAGACATTAAACAACAGATCAGGTGTTTGTTTCTGCACACTTGAAACGCACACTGCATTGCGTCACGACAACCTTCTCCCCTCACGAATATATTTCACAGAAAAATAAAAAATCCTAAATTTAATTGCACATACGTAAAGAAATTAAATTATCATCATATTATGTCTCGTTGATCACAATTTTATGGGTAAAAAAATCATTATAGCGATAGTGTGTTATCCTATTGAAACGCGTTCGCTGCAAAACGACGATGAAAGTCAACTGAAAGACGAGATGTACATATATATACATCCTTTTCGTGCACTGGTTTACGATTTATCAACCCGCGAAGCGACGCGACGCAGAGCTACCAGTGGCGACGGCGATCATCGCGACGAAGACGGGCAAGTTGGTGAAGCAAGCTAGACTAGACTTTATCGCTGCCACACTCGCACCCGCGACACCACAGTTAAACAAGTAGTCTTTCGATCTCTCTTACTGCGCCGATATAGCCACTTCGCTAAATTTCAGCCTCACGAATACAGTCGAACATACACGAATTAAAAACATGAGCGGTAATATTGCTATTTTTTGTTTTCTATTTCATCTAATCTATAAACTGCGAAGTTCGTCAACAGTATGCAATCGATAAAAATAAAATACGCAATTTATTTTTTGAAAGGGTAAATAAAATAATATTCATTGTGTTTAGCATGCGTTGTTTTGCTTACATAAATTTTAAAACAATTTTATTTGAGCTCGTAAAATTATCATCAAATAAATTAATGTTGAACATAAGTCATATGTGTTATAAAATCTTGTTTATAGTCTAAAATAAAATATCTGCCTACGTTTAATATAAAATTAATTTATTATTATGAAATAATCTTATTTTTTTATATTACTCTTACTTATATTTTTTTATATTTTTAGAAGTTAAAATAGAATTCAAATAAAAAATTCACAGCCACTAGTTTCATTTTATTTAATTACCAATTTTATTGTAATTTTTGCTGTGATTAATTTGTGAAAGTCTCATACGGGCAGAATCATCACCTAAACATTGCACGCAAGCAACGTCCACTTTTTAAAGGACAAAGCCACTTACCGTCAGCATGTCTGTCGACCTTAACATAAAACAAATGCTTTATAATCATATTATTGCTGAAACGATAACTAAAGCAGTCATTAGTCAAAAAATATTTAATTAATACACTCTTAATGCAGCAGTAAAATAAAATTGTCCGAGGTTTCACGTCCTAGTCGTGAAAGTGAATTTGAACTATACTTATTCGTGTCAAGTGCAATATTAGTTACAAGGCCATCTATTGCATAACAATAATTCGATAAATTCCACGCCTCACTTGAGCGATAATTTCAATAAGCTACTATTATTATTTTTTGTTTCATTAAATTATTAGAGAAATATCATTCATGCACTAGTTTACTTTTAAATAGGCTTAAAATAAACAGCAGTTTAATGTGTTTGATTGGATATTTTACAAAACTTATAAGACCCAGTGCCGAACTAGGTATTTATTGGTTTTATTTTATAGTGCATTATATTAATTAGTGAGAAGGTTAGGCAATAAAATGCTGTTTCAATAGCAAAGAGTAAGTAATGTTGGTTTAGCAAGCGAGAGGAAGAGCAAGGCGCGTGTAGATATCGGTGCATGCGGCCCCGCAGATCTATGTCAGTGGGTCACGGCAATGACGTGGCACATGGCCGCCGCGGTGAGTCGCGGTGCGCACTTTATTCTAATTCCGCTTTGCCGGTGTTTTCGTTACAATTAACGAACGCATTATTTATTGTTTTATTATATAGGCGCATTTTTAATTGATTACATATGTATATTATACTGAATGATAAGCGATTATTTTAATGCATAGGTAGATAGTTTATTAATAACTTAGCGAATTGACCACTGATGCTAGCGTCACAATATTGTCGACACTGACCGACTAAAACAGTTTCATTTTGAGGACAGGTGATTCTGACTACTATACCATAGATTATGTATTTTCCCTATTAAGCGTGGTCAAGTTAAGTTTATATGTATGTATACAAATTAAAAAAATTGAAAAAATTTGAAAATTTTAAGTTTGTTTCAAAATTCTAATTTTGGACAAACATCGCTGGAGTACAATAATTTTAGCAAAAAAATAAAACCTAGCAAAAGTCTGCTTACAAATTTTAGTTAAGGCGTCAGTCTATCGGTGCAAAACTACGAATCAGAGTCGAAAAAAACCGTGCGCGTGGGGAGCACCTCCGCTGACATCCTGCGTTATAATACTCGTAATTTATCAATAGAATCTTGCTCTACTTATTGCTTTTAATATTTTACTAGAATTTTTTAAATTTATGTTATTGAAAATACCCAATTTTCAACATTTCTAAATATATTATACATGCATTGTTATGCTATAATAGTTAATCCAATAAATAGATACAGTCGGCGCGCTAGCTCCAAGAAATTTTAGAAATGTTAGAATGTTAGAAATGTTAGAAATTTTAGAAGTTTTAGAAATTTTAGAAGTTTTAGAAATTTTAGAAATTTTAGAAAGGGACTTAGAAAGAGAAATTTTTTAATTTCATGTTATTGAAAATACCCAATTTTCAACATCTCTAAATATATTATACATGCATTGTTATGCTATAATAGTTAATCCAATAAATAGATACAGTCGGCGCGCTAGCTCCAAGAAATTTTAGAAATGTTAGAAATTTTAGAATGTTAGAAATGTAGAAATTTTAGAAGTTTTAGAAATTTTAGAAAGAGACTTAGAAAGAGAAATTTTTTAATTTCATGTTATTGAAAATACCCAATTTTTCTAAATATATTATACATGCATTGTTATGCTATAATAGTTAATCCAATAAATAGATACAGTCGGCGCGCTAGCTCCAAGAAATTTTAGAAATGTTAGAAATTTTAGAATGTTAGAAATGTTAGAAATGTTAGAAATTTTAGAAATTTTAGAAATTTTAGAATGTTAGAAATGTTAGAAATTTTAGAATTTTAGAAATGTAGAAATTTTAGAAGTTTTAGAAATTTTAGAAAGAGAAATTTTTTAATTTCATGTTATTGAAAATACCCAATTTTCAACATTTCTAAATATATTATACATGCATTTGTTATGCTATAATAGTTAATCCAATAAATAGATACAGTCGGCGCGCTAGCTCCAAGAAATTTTAGAAATTTTAGAATGTTAGAAATGTAGAAATTTTAGAAGTTTTATAAATTTTAGATATTTTAGAAATTTTAGATATTTTAGAAATTTTAGAAACAGACTTGTTTTTTAGAATTAGTTTTAGTTAATTTAGAATATAGAAAAGTTGCTAGCAGATTATCGATATTATTATTGTGAATAAGGTTGTGTTCATTTTTATTATTAGAAATTGAGATGATATTACATGATTGAAGACTTTTTTTGAGCGGAAGCCTGTGCCAGGAGCCTTCACTCTTCCATAAAAGCTAGTAATAATATATATACCTAATTTTTTTTATAATTATTATAACATATAATATAATATAATATAATATAATATAATATAATATAATATAATATAATATAATATAATATAATATAATATAATATAATATAATATAATATAATATAATATAATATAATATAATATAATATAATATAATATAATATAATATAATATAATATAATATAATATAATACAGTATAACATATACGAATATAATGCTTATGATATTTGACTTGCATTTCCTTTTTTTAGACAAGCATATCTTTTTCCATTATGACCCAATAATAATATATAATAATATAACAAAAACAAAAACTAACTAACTACCAAAAAGTTCGAAAATAATGTTGAAAATAAATGAAGTAAAGCAACTTTCGATATGCTAACAGAAGCGCAAAATCTCTGAGAGTGAGCGAGACAAAGATATTTGTTCGATCGCAAAAAACATGTAAAAATTTAACACGGAGCACACGTCTGAACGCAACGACCGCTCACCGGTCACTGAGGAGTTTGATTGCCGGTATTTTCTTATCAATAAAATAATTACTTTTCTTAATTTTTATACAGAAACCATAGCTTTTTATTGTACCTAAACACTTGTCCTTTATGATAATAAATGTTAATTTCTAATTGTTGTTACGTAACTATGTTAAAAATGAAAAAAAAAATTAGTGAAAAATTTGATAAAAGACAATATTTAACGTTCTTACTTAAGAACATGAATTAGTTTTGCAAAAAAATAATCAGATAAATTTAAGGACGACCACATAAGAAAACTTCATATCTGAATAGATTTTCTAATTTATCATTAGTTGTTATGTCATTGGTCCGTGAACATAGCGCAACATACTGTAGGGCTTGGCAGAGCTGTGTTTAACTCCATTTTTACCTAATATATACCCTATAAACAAACGCTTAAAAAATACTTAACTATTAACCATATTATAAATTTTTCTTGGTTATAAAAATATTTCTAAGTTTTTCCTAAATTAGTTTGAAAACAATGTTATAAGCAGCGCCAAAAATTCGATGAGAGTCAATTTTTAACGGTCCGCAGCCTTAAGGTAACACATAGCAACCGTTTTAGATAATTTGAAAATAGCTTATTGAACGTAAAGTGACACGTCGTCACGTAAGTTAATGAATGATAAAATAACTGAAAAACTTGAAAACTTCAAATTAAAAATTACAAGACAGTGCAGAAAATATTAGGTAGGTATAAAATGCTGAAATAAAAAAATCTATTTGATAGAATATGGATGCACATTTTTTTTAAATTATAGGTATTCTTATAGACATTATAATGTCTTTGAATTCCAGATGAAATAACTTATTGCCATTTTTATGTCCTATTTTATCAATAATTTGAACAGATCCCTTGATTTCTTTTTATCAAAAAGCATCAAATAATTTTTAATACATTAGACCACGTCCATGATGGTTCGCGTATTGACTTATGAATTTGTTTCCAGGACGCCAAAATCTAGTAATTTAATTAAATGTTCAGTATTAACGAGTACAGTTGTATTATTATTCTTTTAATTATGTAATCGGTAATTTTATTAACTAGAATGGGGCATCTAATTAACAGAATTTAAGTGATTAAAATCTCGTACCTCGTACTAAGAACACTCAGTGTCAGTGATAAGTGAAATTGTCGTGATGCGCTTTATTAAATCGTGGAAATTATTTATATTCTAAAAAATCAGAAACACGAGATTAGTTTGAACTTGATTCTGTGTTTTTATAAAAATCAGTATGTTATGAATTGTAACCTTCGTACAAAACTGCAAACTTTTGTACAATACAAAACATGAGAGAAAATTATACGGCCTATTTTGGTAGTAGCAGGGTCAGGGTTAAGGGTACAATGAATTTCGCAGTTAGTGCCACCTTTCAGAAGACCACAGTAAAATGACAGCATTTGCCCTGTTGTGTTTCTGAGTGAATAAAGAATGCCCATTTCTCTATCTCCTCTAGCTAAGTAACTTATTTTTTATCCTACTGAGGTCAGCAGTGCTTTTTCTTATTTTGTGTCAATTCAGAAAAATATATATTATTCTATACTATATTATATTCTATATTATATTAGCTTGCGCCCCCGACTTAGTCCGCGTAAAAAAAGTAGCCTATCCTGTGTCCCGTACGTCTAAAAGTTTATCTATACCAAGTTTCATGAAAATAAGTTAATTCGTTTAAGAGTTATGGAGGAACATACATACATACATACAATACCTAACACTACAGATGTATTGATTAAGGTTGTTTTCAAAAATATAAAACAAAATACATACCTCCTATTAATTAGATTTTAAACTTAGTAATAAGCGTATAAATTATGGAAATCTTTTACACTCTATAGATACTAAATTGCTAATTTACTAATTGCTACACGATAATTACAAAATTTACACAACGTTTAACTGAAATCAAAGGATATAGGTAGGTATAAAGTAATATTATGTTGACATGAAATGTTGAGCGAATAACACAAGGGAGCGTAAGCAACGTAATCAAATGAAATAACTAATCAAAATATAAATTGTGTAAGATATTGGTTAGGGATCTGGAGGCCCGCCCGGCCCGTGCTATAGGTGCCTTATCATTTTATCTAACTACAACCTAGAGGGATTTCATTACCAGTGGGTAACACGTGCTTTGCTAACATGTATTGGAATGTCAGATTAAATTTTATAGTTGATGGATAATCATTTTTTTTAACTATTGGGGTTATTCGTTGAATGATATGCAGATTACAATATAATACGAGGCGACCCGCCCCGCACAGAGTTGAAATATTAAAAAATGCGTTGTTATGAAATTAAACCATTTTCTTAAGTTTGGCTAGACTTAGGGCCGGTTCCTAGGTATATCCCAACAACGAATCGTTTTTGCCTACAAACGGTACTTATAGCCACGAGTCGTAAGGGTTACGCGTTCCTATATTCATCTACTTGTAGAAAACTTGTGGAACGCTTTGTTACAATCCGTTGAAAACGAGTAGTTACTTGTAAACAGTGACGAATGGTAGATTATAGGAACCCGCTGTTAGTAGTTTTAACTGTGCGTTGCTAGTCAGTCAGTATAACAAGTGTTGCTTGAATTACGTGTTTCGTGTCAACAGCAATCGTCAAGCATGCGAATTTAATTGCTGCAATAAAAATTGGAGAGCGAGCCGTCACTGGCCGTTAGAAACCTCAGAATGGACCGGGATTGCTAACGCAGTTGATCTGTTCCTAATAACAAAAGACAATGACAACAGTTCCAGGCCGATCGCCACACTAGTTAGAAGGAGACACACCGCAAGAAGAAGAAGAATAAAATTTATTGTGACAAAGTAAGCAAGATATCCGCAAAGAATCCCCGCAAATGCGTTCCGTCACGTGGGCGTTCGGATCGATTGGGGCGTGCGACAAGGTGGGCGCGTGCGCGAACTGGATCCTCTCCACTTCATATATCGACCGCTAACTTTTAACTGAACGCTTTTGGGGCAGGTTAGGCCTGTGCTCCAGGGGTCAAGGTCACACGTTCCTTCCCGCTGAAATATTGCCTATATAATAGGTATACAACCCCACACAGAGTGAGCACAACATCACTAACATATTCAGTGTCGATTTACAGCAACTTGTTACCCCTAGTTCGTCAACCAGACAATTTCATTGTTATGTACTATATTATATTTAAAACCGTGTTAATAGATCATAATAAATTTATATTAAAAAAATGTTTTATCTGTATCTAGATTGCAGTGATGGTCGTTTTAACTAATATCTTGTCTGTATCACCTGTGGTATCATTTTTATAATCCACTATGTTTAAAGAGGAATAAAGTAACTTGTAATTTTTCTGTAAGTCAATATTGTTTGAGAAACAGCAATAAACAATAGCTATATGTATATATATTTTAAAACAATGTATTTTATCTATATTTTATAAAATCGCTTATCCTAACTATCAACGCACTAGGTTTATTTTATAACGTACTAGCGGTCCGCCCCCGACTTTGCAAGGATGCATTTTTTCTACAAATTATATACAAACCTTCCTCGTTTATCACTCTTTACATTAGTGAAAACCGCATCAAAATCGGTTGCGTAGTTTAGGAGGAGTTAGCGGATATAGAAACAAGACAGACTATGAAAGCGACTTCAATTTATACTAGGTATGTAAGAAAGCATCGACTAAATTTTGCCAATTCTAAATTCAAATTTTTGCCAAGCCCAGCGGGTGGCTCCATACAATATTCAGGTAATAAAAATAATAATTACCTGAATTTTGTATTCTTTCAAATCATACTCAAAGGCAACAAACTCAAAAAACTTTTTATTTACGTTGGGAAATGACGTAAATTGTCTGTTCGGCATGAAGGGAGATATCGTAGGTACATCCTATTCGAGTTGTTTGTTGAAGAAAGCTTAGTTTTCTTTTGTATATAAAAAAAAATCTCATCAGTGCCACCGCAAACACGAGAAACGGGTGCGTAATGCGCGCGAAGAGTGCGCAGCAACGGCGGCGGCGGGTGAGGGCTTCCTCCGCCCGGGATTGATCGCACCCGTCCTTCGGAGGCATCCGAGGCCTCCGGGGTCGTCATGGAGACCGCCTGCCACTGCTGCCGCCTCAACGTCGCCGTGATAACCGACACACAACCACAGCGGCATTTTAATTTGTCTAATTATCTCAACCAATTTTATATAATTACTAGAAGTGCCTGAGCGCCTACGTAATCTTGGTATACGAAATGAAAAAGGCGTATTATTTTGGAATTTAACAAACACACTAAATGCTACAATACAATGTCAGTGAAAACCGCGTTCACATAGGTTAAGCCGTTTGTGAGATTGGCGTACACAAACGCATCACAGACAAACAAGACAAAAATTCTAAAAACTATTATTTTCACTTCGCTAACATAAGTACAGATGTATTGTACAAATTGTTTCATTTATTTGTTTTAAATATTTATTGTCTAGACTCGACTCTTTTTCAAATTAATTTATTAAAACTATGTATAAATGTAAGAAGACTTAAGTAGGGATGTCGAGTCACATACAATTAGATCAGTGAGATATCATACGACATAGAAATGCTTTTAATTACTGTAAATAGTTATGAATTCTAAGAAAAACAAAGACTACCAACTGTTTTCACTTAACAGGAAAACGTTAATAGATTCTAAATGCGTAAGAATTACTTGACATGTTAGGTAACATTCTAAAAATATCAGGGATTGATCTGTTCATTTTATTGATGTTACATGGAGTTGTTATCAGACTAGACTTATTACACAATACATACCTACTACTCGTTACGATTAGGCAAATTAGTTAAAATTAAAGCCGGTTTATTTCATTGTGGTTCCAGTCAGCCAATTTACAAAGAAAATTTTACTGCATTTTATATTTAAAACATTTTATAAGACTCGTTTCAAATTACAAAACAACAATAGAAGAATGTGAAACTCATGATTATTGAAAAAGTTGAAATGATACTCTCTCTTGAACTTGATGGCAATGATGGCTGAAGTTATGTGTGGCAGAAAGTTACTTAAACACCCCACTTTTGCGTCAAGCGTTAAAAATACGTAAATATTTTTTTTATTTATAAAAAGTTTGAAAAACGACCTAGGCAAAATCTTAATAAGCACATAGTTTTATACTATTATTTATTTTAAGTAAAGTCAATATGTACATATAGAAACAAATACAACCTTAACAATAACTTTACTACTAAATGATCATCAAGCTTAGTTCTGTCAAAAAAAATTATGGGCGATTTAAAAGGGATTTTTTTTTATTTTTAAACTGACTGCAATATTTAGTGCTAAGTAGAATATTTGAACTGACGGAAGTTAACTAACCTTTCATCTTCAATAGCCAGAATTGGCATAAATGGCTCATTGATGTTATTGGCGCCGGTGAGCGCCGAATTCTGATTCTCCGTGGCTATGTAGAACTAAATGTACCTGAAACAAAATGTCATAATTGTTTTATATTACTAAGTAACTATATTAGGCTAGTTCACAAGTTCAAATTGTTGTTAATCTTTACATAGAATAAAACAAAGTCGCTTCCCGCTGCCCCTATGAATGTACGCTTAGATCTTTAAACTACGCAACGGATTTTAATGCGGTTTTCACTTATGGAAAGAGCTTTAACGAAGAAGCTTTTATTAAATATGAAATGAAATTCAAACTAAAAATACGCATTTTGAAAAATCTCACATGAGATTAGAGGGGGAGAGGGGGTCGAGCCAAATCTCATGACATCTCACCAGGGCGGGATCGAAAAATCGCCAAAATCGCCTCACGACGCCCCCTAACTTACAACAATGTAGGTATCATAAATAACTTACAACAATATCCACAAATTGTTTTTTTTTTTCTTTTTTTTTTAAGGGCATAGTACGCCGGGACCTTGTCGCGGTGGGGTGGCTCACCCTTGGCCTGGCCCTCGGGTGCTAAGGAGGCGTACAACCGAGCGTTCCGAGCGGGCTCCCAAGCGGGAGTCCGTAGCGGAGCGCTCGCGGGAAGTACCCTCGCGGGTTTCTCAGTTGGAGGTCGGCCGCACCTTATGTTATTGTTTTTTCCGCACACGAGTTATGTGTGCGGATTTTTGAGAGGCGGGCTCACTTCCGCCATTGGTGTTCTCCGCAAAAGGCCTGGCTGTCTAGAGAAGGCGGGCATATGAAGCCCGTCTTCTGTAGATGGCCTAGGGGGACCTTGCGCACATGGTTGGCTAGCTGTGTGTGCCTGCACCCTTCGCGTGGGTATTGCCTGGGTGTCTCCGGGCAATCC
Source organism: Synanthedon tipuliformis (assembly GCA_947623395.1). NCBI lineage: Eukaryota > Metazoa > Arthropoda > Insecta > Lepidoptera > Sesiidae > Synanthedon > Synanthedon tipuliformis. The sequence goes on along the minus strand of OX392408.1, from coordinate 5,734,393 downwards.
CTTTCTTTGGCGATAGCCTAGCCAGTAATGGCTAGGCTGCCCTGGGGGTGGATCGGAGTTAGGTGCCTCGGCAGAACCCGGTTCACCCCGCTCACAGGGCATGGAGGCATCGGGGAATTTTAGTGGGTATTCCCAATGCCGCTAACATCAGGTGCTGGGCGACCCCCACATATCCGTACCGTCTGGCCAGCGGTAGGGAATCTGTAAGCGGATTTCTCCTCGTAAAAAAAAAGGAATAGTTACCTACTATGCAAGATAAAACACAAATTTTAGTACAAGATAAGTTTTCAATACTTTGTGTGTTCAATAATCACAGCTGTCTTTTTTTATTTTTTTATTTTACATTTCTTCTCCATTTCTAACATGTTTTCTTAAATATTTCTGCTACTTTATATAGGGATATATAATGTTTTCAGTAGCATTGTGTCCTTTAAATATATATATCTAAACTAATAGAAAACATCTTTTTTCAAAATGAAATGTATGTTAACTACTGGATAGTACAGCTGTCCATAAGCTAATAGATATTAGTAAAAGATTTTTAGCAGCAGTAGTCTCATATATTTAAGAGAGTATAAGAGAGAAAGTGAGAGATATGTAAACAAATAAACAAATTCTATGTTGTAGGTAACTAGTGGAAAAGTGGAAAAGTGGAAAAGAATAACTATGTAGTGTGAAATTAACTTTGGCTAAAAAAAAAGTAAGATTTCAGTATGCAAGTTGTTTTAAACTTTCATTCCTTTTATCTGTTTCACTATATTTATACTCTTTGCAAGGTCACCAGCACAATTGTAATCAAATTGTGGTGAATGTGTAGGTAATTAGGTCGCTATCTAAAAACAAACATGTCTTTTATAAAACTAGGAATGATTATAATAATTAATATTATATTAACTACCTATTATAAATTAATACATCTTTTTATTACAATATATAGTTTTACTAAAGTGTAAAAATGATTAATGTGAATGATTAACGCTAAATCTCGACAATTTTTTTGACACCATATATAAAATGTCTAGGGTCTCAAAAACAACAAATTGTGGATGTACAATGCAGATATATTCCAAATAATTAAAATTCATTATAAATAAAATAAAAATAGCCTTTATTGCTGAAGTTAATATATAAAAAGTTTAATAAGTACATTATTTTACAAAAACTACTCCAACTTGTCTTGCAACATAGGCCTCTTCCAAAGCTTTCTACTCAGTGTGGTACCTTGCCGTATAATATTCATTACCATCTAATACATCCACTTTAAAATAAATAGTAATATTGACACTACAATTTCCAATATTTCTTTTGGTTGATTTAAATGAAATAAAACAGAGGTTAAAATCTCCAAATGTCAATCTAATAAGATTCAGTCAAGAAAATATAAGAAGTGTGTAGTTATAGTTCCAGAGGTGAGGGACCAAAACTGCAACAGTTTAAGGCTGATATTTTAATATTAGGTCATAAATAGGTTGAGTATCAATAGCCTGCCGTCAGTCAGCCAGTTTTTGGGACATCTGGCGCGGGGGTGGTTCCGAACTTGTTAAAAAAACACCTACGTCGCAACTGTTTTATAAAATCTGAAAATTAGTCTGTGGATAGTAAGACGACTAACAAACTATGTGGACATATTTCAAAATTGAATTTTTTTAAAAATTGTTTGATATATATATATATATATATATCAATTTTTCAAAAAAAAAAGGTCTTTTTGGAAATCCTCTCCTCTACTCTACTCTCTTAGAGAAACGTTTTTAGTCTTATTTTTTTCTTCAAGAGTTATACTATGAAGGCAAAATAAAATTTAAAAAATCATTATAATTTTTTTTTGCCTTGATAGTATAACTCTTTAAGAAAAAAATAAGAATAAAAACGTTTTTCTAAGACTTTCTGTAGAGCAAGAGGAGCCGATTTCCAAGAAGACCTTTTTTTTGAAAAATCTATATATCTCAAACAATTTTGAGATATATCGATTTGTCTTATATCACCTGAGTTATCTTCTGTGCTGTGAAAGCACAGAAGATAACTCAGGTGGGCCAATCTTTGAAACCACTGAATATAATAATTTTTCATTTATAGATAGCCACACACAACATAGTGCCACTTGCAGTGCTAAGGGAATTCACTTCAAGCATTGGTTTCATGGCCTAGACATGAGAGTGCAAGTGTGCTGCCAACTTGTATAGGAAGAGGTGATAAATAATGGTCTCTGAAATCTCACTGAAATATATCAGCAAAGTGGTGGTTACTATTGCCACTTGCTGCTACTAAAAGGCAGTGGTTACTATCGCTAGACAGGCTGCTCAATTTTTTATTACAGATTACAATATGGCCTAAAAAATAGCAAGTGGTTCAGTGCGATTAAGCGGTCGTTCTGACAATCGACGTATATAAAAACCTTCTTTGTCTAACGTCTTTCCATTAATGAAAACCACATTAAAATCAGTCGTATAGTTTAAAGGATTTAAGCGTACTACAGAGGGGCAGACTATATGCTTTGACAAATGGATAAAATACAAAATTATATGAAAATAATATGAATGAAGAATACAATCCATTAAACCAATAAATTCTATAATACAATTTTAAGATATAAGGTGAATTTTATTTAAAATGATAAGGTCCTTCTTAAGTTAAGCAAAATTAATATTAAATTGATGTGCCAATTGGCCAAGTGATTAAGGCAAGCGCCTTAGCTCTATAATGTGACCCAGGATCAATTCTATACTAGGCCAACTTTGTCAATTAAGATTTTAAAGGTGTGCAGGGGTTTCACCCCCTGTTTTGTATTGGATATCCCATAACACAAGCCCAATATAGTGATTACTTAAAGGGGCTATACAATTCGCGTTTTAAGTCTTTTAAATATAATTAAATAAATATTGATTAGCATACAAAATACATTATTATAAGTACTTAAATAAACCAAATCATTATTATCTATTATAAACAGTAGGTATTTTTAAAGCACATATTCATATAAATAATGTATTAACTTTTAAACAATGTAACTAACATTAATCATAAGGCAATAGGAATTTTTTAAAGCCTACCAACAATAATATAGCTGCTAGGGTGTGATAATCGCATGAGCGCTGCTGAAGCAAAAAAATAACCCGTCATTTAAGGAATATGTTAAATTTCTATTTTAGTAGAATAGAACTAAAAGAAAAGTAATAATTACAACAAGCGTCTCTAATTTACTTACTTCATCGTTTTTTTCTAGCTAAAATAGTACTTACAATGACGTCATTTCATTGACAGTCAATAAACTACAGTAAACAAAAACGTTTTGCGTGTTATTAAACTATTGACTATTGCAACTTTTGTGGAAATCTCTAATAATAATTTGAACTATAGTTAATTTAAGGCAATCATTACTTACACTTTAGAGGAAACAATATTTTTCAGACGATATCAGGCGAGAAGAAAAACGAAGTTGACAGCAAAACTAAATAACATGGCGGCATTTCATCTCAGCCGGTACGTATAAGCTCATACATCCTGCTTATCACGTCTCACACAAGTACACAGATCACTATCACAATTATATTTCTCGCGAAAAACACTACAAAGCACCAACAAAATATTTTAAGTTCATATCATACACCAATTGCAAAATGACGTAACATTCTCATTCTCAACCTTCACGGTCGCACAGTACAAACGGCAGGTATGGAAAAAATGTTATTTTACGTTTACACAAATTTATAACCAGTTCAATATCAAATTTACTGAATAACTTTGCTATTGCGTATTACACTTCCCTTTTCTGCAGTATTGCACCAAATTTGACAAAATAAACCCAAATATTATAAAATATTCTGCCAAAGAACAAACGTGACACGCAGTCAGACAAGCAAGCTCTTTTTACTGATTTTTTTATACTTTACCTAACCTGGATTCAAACACTTTGTCAATTATTATTTTTTGGACGCATGAGTTAACCTGGTTAGGTCATATTTCGCTCATTGTGTACTTCGAAAACTACAATTATTTCATTAATAGACCTTTATCTAAAAAGGTGAAGGTGTAATTTATAGCTTATTCCCAATAGTTCTGTGCTGTAGTACTGTACACTACAACACTAGGTACTCTAGACCCAAGCTTCGTCGTCGTTATTTCTTTACATTATTGTAATTGTACTATAACAGCAGAGAAGTTGTTTGAGAATCAAAGATTTAAATCTTGGTTGAGAATAATAGTAATATTCACTAAGTAGATGTGACATATTTAAAAAAAAAAAAAAAAATATATTGGTAAATGTATTATTTATTAGCGAGGATTTCTAAAAGCAATGAAATTTCGGATATTGCGTATTGCCCGTGGTCCAATATTAATTTTCTTATAACATTTATGTTTATGTTATTATATAAGGTTCTTATAAACGGAAATCATCATTGTCTATAATATAGACTCTTATCTTTATCTTTTCGCACCCTCGGATTAATTTTTGTTTGAGCTGATCGAACAGCATAGTAATAATTACTCTATTACAACATAACAAAGAACAAGTTTTTATAGTTTCATAGTTTTTTTTATTGCGTAACAAAATAATAAATTTACTCCATAACAACGGTTTCTCTTGCACTGGCGTATAGAAGCCTCACTGAGTCACAATAGCCTACTCCTCGTCTTGAACTTGTTATTATTATATATGGATCACCAGCCCGTAAAATACGTTTTGCTTTGCAATAATCAAGTGCAGCGTGTATTCGAGATTCTATTTCAGAAAGCCAGTTATTTTTAGGAATTTCATAATAATGAACAGCACGTACGCTTCGCCAAAAACGAAGTTGTCTAGCAGTATGACACGTTCTTGTAACTGCTATGATTGGGCATAATGGTCTGGCATGAGATAATACTCTGGCTGTTCTCCCTGAATTTGTTAAACATATAATGGCAGCAGCACGAGAGCGTATTCCCAATTCCACTGCACTAACGCATATTGCCTTAGTTGGTTCTTCTGAAAGATTTTGCATTAGCTCCGAATTTCCGTTCATATTAGGTTGCCACAAAACTCCTTCCGCATGCTTACAAATAACAGCGGCAGCTGCTAAACAATGCTCAGCCATACGTACAGCATCTTGAGATGGTGCAAATTTTTTTAATGGTGAATCATAATGCAATTCTAATGCAAGAACATCAGCTCCATCCAACACAAGATTAGCTATATCAGTTACACACAAATTGGGAATTTGTTCGTTTATAACTGCTTTACATATACAGGGTTTACCAGCATAATTGCACTTTGCCAAAATCATTTTTTGAGCCATAAATATTTTTTCTACAGGCAAATCTGTACTTAATATGCATCTATCAAGATAAATGCCATCAGCTTCTGTTATTATCTCGTCTATATTTTCTAAACCCAAAACAGATTCAATGCTGGCAAATAATAGTACATGTTTACCCTTTTCTGACAAAGCATCCCTTACCTGTCGAATATCATAAGTATTACGAGTATTAGGTACTAAAATACCATCTACGTCAGAAGCTACGGCCCACGCAATTTGTTCTTCTATGTGTTCGAATTGTTGTTGCTGTGAAGAATGACTGCATGAGAATGATTCAACACTGTCACCTTTTGCGCTGCTAATATTTAATACTTCATGAGGAACATGAGAAATGCGTACAGTCATTTTAGAACTGATAATACCTCCTACGGCTATTGTACACTCAATGGAATCCTCTCCCACCTCGGAAACAATCAATTTTATTTTCTCGGGGTTAAGACTGTCAATATAAATTATATCTTCTGGTAATAAGTCTGTAAGGTGATCATAGCCAACGTACAAACAATCTGCTGTTCCACTATCACGCCAACTTGCGTCTATTGTAAGTCGTATAGTTCCATTCTGAAAAAGTTCTACAGTCGCGGAAGGTCCATCCTTCAAATTACCAGTAGTAATATCCGGCATGTGTACATCTACTAAAAGAGCCAAAGGATAGACGTATTGTAATTCTGCACTATAATTATAAACAGCTTGTCTTATACTTTGTATTATTTGATTACTAATTTCAGGTTCCATATCTCTCATATTTAATCGAGCTACGGTCATTCCAGAAGCAATCAGTCGTTGTATAGTAGCTGGTTCGCGATTACTAGTACCAATATCACACATCAGACCTGTCTGCAATTCTTCACAAGGATCCTCATGAATTTTTAAATTGCAATAATGTTGAAGCAACGTAGGTTTAGGTGCTACAATTTTCTCTTTGAAACATGGAATAGCTTCTAATGGTATATGCCAAGGCAAAGCCATTTAAAAATGTAAATAGCAATAAACAGTATAGAAACAATTTTATAAACTAGAAATTAAAAAGTTAGAAATTTTAGTTCATGACAATATTGATGACAACTTTTATATTATTTTCTGACATTTTTAATTATCTTTTTTATGGCTATTTTAAACAGCCATGTAGTGTATGTGTAGCACAATCAAAATATTTAGTTAGGTAGGTAATGTTTTATTTGTGGAGCGAAAATTTAATAGGAATCGATTCTTCTATTTGTCTCCGTCAACATTCCGATCATTCTTCAACTAATAGTCCAGTAAAATTAGACATCATAGTATGCGTCAAATCCGGTAGTTCTGATTTTTTGCAGACTTGTTTATGATGTTGGCCTAATGAATAATCCAAGTTTGTGACCTCGAGCGTCGAACGCAACTTTGTCAAAAATCGAAAAAATCGGGTTTTTTTCAAATTTTGGCGATTATAACCCTAAAGGACTAGTTTTTGAAAAAACTTTTTAGGAGGTTTTTAAAGAAGACTAAATTTGCTACAATATGATACTTACTAGAACTGTCTATGTAGAACTAACAGTTTCCGAGATTAAGCCTTTCAAAGTTTATCATTTTTTTCGAACTTCGCAATTTTTTGCAATTCTGCCCTTCTGAATGAATTTTGACCCTGATTATACTATCGACGCCCTGTACTTTTATGATGGGATGTTAAAAAATAAAATGAGAAGTGTGAATGATGATGTTTTAGCTAAGCTACGAATAATGAAGTAAAAAAGATAAGTACAACAAAAGTAAATAAGTTTATTTGTTAAGAAATTGAGTAATATTCAAAATCAAAAAAATAAATTAATTTAGCCCTCTTGGAAGGTCCCGGTAGAGGTTCGTCCATATCTGGATCGACGTATTAGGATGGCATATCCCCATCAAGGGATGGAGATGAATCGTCGACGTCTTGTGCCCACAAGTCATCCTCCACTTCGATATCGGACAGATCGTCGCCTTCTGGGATATCTACCACTGCAACGTCAGGTATATTGTCACAAGAGGACAGCTGCAGTGCCTGCAGACTGATGAGCATTTTAATCCTGCCTTCCTGCAGCTGCACGCGTTCCCACAACCCTTCGTGCAGCCGCAAGAAAACATCCGCAAGAGGTGTTGTGGGGCTGCATCTCTAGTTATTATTTTGGAGTTGAGGCCTTGTGGCATGGATATCCACCCCCAGGAGAGAGGGTTCAATGTGACTCCCAACCACGCCTGTACCTGTAAGAAGATTGTACATGAGAATAGAAAATGATGAAAGATATGTAACTGATGCAAGGACAAATTTTTACCTGATGGAAAGGAGTGAAATCGAGCAGAGTCTCGTGTAGGAGGTGGCTAGATTGAAGCTGGTTTTCGTCGCAGCCCTGGCGAATAGTTGGTATCGCAGCTCGTCAAGGTTATGTGTTGGGGTTGCCTCCGTATAGAGCAAAGAGGTTCAAAGAGGATTTTGAAGAAGCGATGCTGGAATACATAACATCTGATGCTTTGCTTCTTCCACATTTATTGTAAAAAATTTCACGTTGGTTTGAGATCGCAGTAAGGATGATCAGCAAGTCAATGTCCTCACCAACGACTACCACTGTATCATAGGTAGAAGCAGCAGTTACAGGTGTAGTGGTGATGAGCATCTTCCTCTGCTTGGAGTACATGAATGTTGTGATTATTCGAGTGACGTCTAAACTATTGCAGAAAATTGCGAAGTTCGTAAAAAATGATAAACTTTGAAAGGCTTAATCTCGGAAACTATTAGTTCTACATAGACAGTTCTAGTATCATATTGTAGCAAATATAGTCTACTTTAAAAACCTCCTAAGAAAGTTTTTTTCAAAAACTAGTCCTTTAGGGTTATAATCGCCAAAATTTGAAAAAAACCCGATTTTTTCGCGGCTTTTTCGATTTTTTACAAAGTTGCGTTCGACGCTCGAGGTCACAAACTTGGATTATTCATTAGGCCAACATCATAAACAAGTCTGCAAAAAATCAGAACTACCGGATTTGACGCATACTACTCCATACATTCAGGCGACAATTTTACTGGACTATAACCAAAACCAGGGATGATGGCTCAGGCACAGGACTAGATTCTGGAAGAAAGTGTGTGCTGCCATAGGCGAAAAGTATATATCACACCCATGGGACCATATGGGACACATTTATTTTATGATGGAACACTCGCTAGAGAGTATATATGTTCCTTGGATGGGACGCACAACCATGGATTTAATATATTAATAAGGATTTATTACTTGCGGCTAAAAAGCGGGCCAAGTAGGATATATAGAAGAGGAGCCATGTGTCCCTTTCTAATAGGGTGACCATAAGTTTTTTGTTGTATAAGACAAATTTAAATGTTTTATTTATTTATTTTCAAGGAAAACTTACAGTGATATTTATACAAAAAATTACTAATATATAGGTAGTAGTAGTTTTTTTTAATATAAACATAAATAAATAAACACATAAGCAATGGACGATTAATGAGAAATGTATCGATGGTTATTCGCTAAAGACACTGCCCATCTATCCCCGACGGTCTTGGAGATATCCCGCTTTGAAAACTCCAAAAAAGTTGTATGGACTGTAAAAAATGTATGAACGGGATGGGATACTCTCTATGACATTGTGCAAACCCTACTTTTCTATCCCTGATACGTTCCGAGGACCTTTCACCAACATTTTACTAGGTCGGTGTACTGAGCGTCCTGGTTAGGTATATTAACGATGAGTGGTATTTGATATTTCAGCTTTAAATATAGTAAAGTAAATTACAATAAATATGTAGTAAATATAGGAAAGTAAAGTAAATTGCGAAAACAATAATTTGTTTGTACGAAATGGAAAATGACTTTTTCGAAATTTTGTTCTATACAAATGGTACGAGTTTTGTTTCTGAGGCGGCACGAAGTTTGCCGGACCAACTAGATCTACTAGATTAACATAATTGTACATAACCATATCCACCAACGTTACAAATTTATGGTTAACATAGTTGGTAGATTTATTATTGTTATTTTTAGCTTACCTGTGAAAATATACATTGCAACCACCATAGGAATCGCTCGGACAAGCATACACGCAACACTCTTTCACCATTTTAACTTTAAATTTAATTTCTATGAACGATTTTGAAAACAAAATGTAAACTGCTATTTAAAAACACCGCCATGACATTTCATAGGGATGCCAGTAGAAAATAAAATAAAAAATAGTACTGAAACTATAAATATTATCTTTTGTAATTTAGTAATATATCACAAAATTAATGTTATTATAATAATTTCATTTAAAAACTATTAAAATAATTGAACTACAATTAATATACATAGTGTTTGGTCTAAGATTTTTGAATCTAAGTTTTTAATGAAATACATTTTTGTAGTCTGGCAAGATGAAAGAAAGGGACACAAGGCCTTAGTTTGGCTATCTCTTTTTTTCTCGGTTTAGCCCATGTGTAAGGCGCAATGAAAAATATACTCTAACTATTGGTAATACAGTTAATTTTTGAAAAGCAATTTTTTGCAGTCATCAATCCTGTTATATTATTAAAAAATCCTTGCGCACAACTTTTGAAGTTACGTTACTACTCTACTACTCATGACAGTGACAGTGACCGTAAAGTGACATTGTGACAGTGACACTAACAGTCAATGTTGACATATTGACCCTTTCGCTTATGTCATAATTCATAAACATTAAACTCGCCTTTTCAAAATATTTTGTATATTTTTATATTGTTCTCGCATTTGTCGTTTTTTTAAGGATTTCTTTTAAATCTTACTAGATATGGACTCATTAGAGTCCTCTTTAAAAGATTGTGTTGCTGCTATAACATCGACACGCGCAACAGATCGTAAAAAAAATGCTGAAATACTGAAGGACTATCTTACAAGAAATGCGGTGCCTGCTTTACTAACAGAAAACTCAAGAAATAAACGTGGAATTACATGGAATGATGTCTTTGAAGATATTAATCAGTATATTTTAAAGGTAAACACATTTTACTTCTAAAAAATTTCTGCCAAATCTGATTTGTATTAAGTGCCTTGTTTGTAGCGAACACCCATAGGCCTTTTTACTACAGTACTCATTTTATTGCTTTTATGGCTCTGTGAGTCATTAGCCACCCAGCAGAGTGTAATCTGTACATTCTGCCACTCTTTCTACTAACGGTATACTTGTTTGTTATAGTTCAATTTTTATGTAAGCAAACCTAAGAAGCAAACAATATGCTGCAACCAAGTCACTACAACTGTCCGCATCCGTATGTGATGTTGGTTTTATTTCAACTCATAGCACCTCTTACATGATGGTGAAGATTCTCTTCTGTATTCATCTGGTAGCAGTGTGTAATTAAATGAAATATCCAAATTCTAATGTACACATTATCCCATATATTTACTTTCTTATTTTCATTTCAATAACACATACATTATAAATAATATTTTAATAACTATAAAATATCACTAAACCCTCTAACAAAAACTGACTTCAATAATTTTCTCTGTCATAGAAAATTCTCTACGACTTTGTTCTCAATTTAAACCCTAGTTCAAATATAATTTCTTTTTAAAATCAGCCAGTGATATTTAAAATTCAATTCCTCAACAGTATGTTCCTCCGTTAACTAATTCTAAACCACATAAGAGATATTGATGCGGTTTTCACTAATTGAAAGAGATATAAACAAGGAATGTTTGTGTATACATATAAAAAAATGGATCTTGGGCAAAGCCAAGAGCAGGTCACTTTATACTTAATACATAAATTATATAAAATACTTATATATATTAATTATATAATATATAATTTAACAGCAGGCTTTAATTTATAAACCAACTCAAAGTTGCGGAAAAACTGATTAATCAAGTAATTTTGTATCAGTTATCTGCTTATATGATTATTTGGTAAATTTTAGAGCAATATCTTTTTTTAGGAAACAGAAAAGTTTGAAACTTCAAAAAGCTTTGCTAATGTTGTTGCTCCATTGTGTACGAGTTTACTTCATTTATGCATTAGTGGATCAAACAAAGGTGAGTAATCACAATAAAAAAAATTGTAGCTGTAATATTGGAACTATATAGGTTTTCAAAAGATTAAAACATCATATCTTTTGTAATTTTTGTACCAGTGTTGTGTGTGTATGTTTGTACCAGATAGCACAGTGGGTTGTGTGCTTGCTTTCACTTGCTCTAATTAAGAAAGAAAGAAATCTTTATCAAGGAAACCATCATCATCAAGGAACCAATGAATTCGAGAATACTGAAAATTGATGGTCACAGTGGGCTTTCCACCTTAAATTAATAATAATAATAATAATAATAATTTATTTATTTTCAGACAAATTAAGAGGTAGGTGAATTAACAATGGCGTGTTTTAATTTAATCTATACAATGTGATATAAATATATATTTTTTAATTTTAATTTTTTTTTATTTTTGCAGGCAAAGTGTACGTAAAATGTGATAAAGTCATTGATTCCTGTCTAATGATATTACAAGATAATCGCCTTACTGAAGCAATTGGAGATGCTTATCTCAGTCTCTTATATAAACATATTTTACCCTATGAATATTATGTGCAGCATATAACGCCATCATCTTGGGAAGGTAATATCTTGTCATCCATTTATGAAAATAAAAGTTACTTGTTTGGGAATAAAATTTCAACTTTTACAGTAAGACTAAAAATTACACCGTTTTCCTCATTTTATACAAATATTTTTAGCTTCTGTATCATATGTTATTGTCAATGTCCATAAAACTCGAAAACTAGCCCATAGATTGACTTCAAATTTATAAACATTTAATTTTATCAGAAAACTGTTTTCTACTATTTGTTCTGAAGTTCGAAAGGAAAATAAAGAAAAAAATGAAAAAGTGTAAGCAAAAATAATTTTTTACTAAGGTTTTTGAATTTATATTTTTTTAGATTTACTGAATACTTGCTTAAAAATATGTCTCAAAGGAAATTCAAAATTAGACGACTTCACACAGTTGAGACTTCTGTCATTAATAATAAGAAATGGCACACATTGCTGCCAAATCGTCATTGCTCTCAGAGATTCATTGCCTAAAATGAAGAAATGTTTTCTCAAACACATGACAGATAAGAAAATTCAGGAAGTTGTAACAGAAATTATTATTTTATTATTAGAGCAGGTGAGTATTTTATCTATGCACTTATAACACAACTGATATTTGTTTATTTGTGTCTGTTCTGTTCTGCACAAAATGATTCTCTTAATCTAGTTAAGAATATTAAGAATTTTTTATTGTCAATCATGTCAAATTATATTCATTATGTAAATTGTCTAGATGAAGTAACCATGATTGTTATGCCTACAACTCTTTCTAGGAGTCCTAGTCATAGTTTTTTTTACATATACAGAAAAAGAAACCTTTCATCCAAAAAAAAGTATTGTTCCCAAAGGAATCATTTAAAAATAAAATAGAATAATTTTTTTCTGTTTTTCTTAGTTATCTTCAGAATGTCGTCTAACGATGTGCGAGTTTTCAGAAAGTGTGTTGTTACCAATATTTAAATATTATGATCAAAATACCGAACATAAGAAAAAGGTATTATATTTAAAATTAAATTAATAAAGGTAATTACGTATAATGTATAATGATTTACTGTTGTCGCTGTTTTCAGTCTAACTTCTTTAAATTATTGCAATTAACTGTAATTGTTCACCATCCTTGTGGGAGATTGCAAAGTGAAAGCGGAAGTCTCGCAAATGATTGGGAAATATGGAACAAACATATGCAAAATATTTTGGAAATCATATGTTTAGAAACTTTATTCTTACAAAAATCCAGAATCCATAACAACTTACAGCAAGACCATACATACTTTTACCAATTGGCTGCATCTGTATATTATCAGGTATGTCTTGTTTTTCGTTATTATTTCACATCACGAACTGGGTATGTCTATTTTTATAAGATAAAATGTCATTAGAAAATGAAAAAATAAAAATAAAAATGACCTGAAATCCATTGAAAAACCACAAGTGACCAGTGATAATGAAATACTCACTTATAGTCGGATTTTTGGATATTCATGTTTTTTTTTTTTGCTAAATATTTTCAGGTTTTTCATTTAACAACGGAACCAAACACAGAAGCTGGTACTTCCTCGAAGAAGCAGAGAACAACTTATAATAAATGTAAATCGTTTAGTGATGCTATAGAAGAACTGCCTCAAAATCCGATTCCTTGGTACATTATTTTAAATATTATACAAAAAATAAACGGTTTAATTTTAACTCAATTCGAAAGTACATGATAAAGTCAAAAGGAATTTATGGCGAATTACGAATTCCACTTAGTTTGTAAAATTTTTAAAATTTCTTACCTACGCACAATTTAAAAACTGGTTTATTATTTTTGAAGTGAAAAACGGTAAACCCCCGCCATCATTGTCTGTAAGCGACTCCAGTGACGTTGGATTGTATAAAATAAACGCCATCTACTTCTTGGGTCATAATAAGCTAAACTTGCTCAATAGTTTGTTAAGATATTAACAGAGGGCGTAGTTTTCACTTCTGACGAGCTTTCCTACGACTGACAGTTTTTTTATTAATTAAATCTTTCAGGTTTGGTATTGTGCATGCCTATATAGAAAAATACAAATCGTCTGTATCTTTTTCTGAATATTTGACCTTATTAAACACATTGGAGGAAGCTATTACAAATAATACTGTATACGTAAAATGGGAAAAGTTTGAAGAATTAATATGCCTAATTTTGAACAATTTAATAAAGGATTTCAAGGACGATTGTGATTCAAAAAAAGTTACCAACATTGTATTGAATCTGTGGAATTCTTGTGTTAGGTGAGTAACTCTTTTCGTTACATATTTTCAATATAATAAAATAAAATAATGTCGCTATGTCTTGCTACAGGAATTCGTCCTCAAACATTACATCTCCGGACAGTCTTCATAAGATTATGCAAATTATATTGGAAACAAATGTACTGTCCTACCAAAATGTTGAACCCATGTTGAAGCTTTACTTTGAAAACGCAATACCTTTAACAGAAATCAGTTTAAGAACATTAAATTGTATGTTTTATAAATTTTTCAAAAAATGTAGCCATTCAGATGTTAGAATGAAATGTTTTGCATGGTGGTGGTCGTCTGTCGATAAGGCCGCTGTTGACATTAAATATACTAAAGAGTTTATGTTAAGGCTACTGGCAAACGAGAATATTGGTCGTTTAAATAACGAACATGATTTAGAAACGACTGATTATAATGATAAAGTGTTTGATACTTTATACAGTTCGATTGAAAAGTCGATTTTGTTTAGCGAGCTTGAACTTGACATACCAAGGCTTTCTGCTCCTACGCTCTGCACTATGCCTAAAAGAAATGAAGACTTGCAGTACGAGCTCAACATACTAATTGACAATCACCTACGTGTAAAATTTGAACAGAGTCTCATAGAGTATTGTGACAAATTAGAGAATAACAATATAAAACTGTCAGAAGTGTTCAAATTTATGAATGCGATTCTGTCCTATATCGATACAATGCTGAAGTATGATTTTGTAATGGAAAATTCCTTTAAAGAGACCGGTATGTATTTGAATCTAAGGAAATTGTTGAAGTATACCTGTAATGAATTAATAAGACTTTTAGAGGGACCGATGCAGATGAATGAAAAGAATGATTTGCTGCAGAATCTGGAAAATATATTTCTTGCTGAATTTTGTGGTTTGTTGAACAATGAAGTTCGATGTTGTGTGCATGACATTTTTTTTAAATGTCTTTACAATATTATGAGCAAAGAAGTTGCCGGTCACGAGGATAAGGTGTATGAAGAAGATGACGTCGAAGTGAATCCTAATGCTCTGAAGCATCGTTGTATAACCGTGATGGCAGCTTATTGTCGAAAACGTGCCGGTCATAGGGATGAAATTTTAAGATTAATTCTTGATTATGAATCCTATGATTTTTCTTCATCGTGGGATATTGAATGTGCTTTCCAATGCATACGTTTATTGAACAATGACAAAGTAGACGAACTCCCAATAGGTCAGTACTTTTGTATTTCCCGTCTGTAATCGTCACTAGTATTGAGGAAAATCCTCAAGAGGAGAGAAGACTATGAATTAATTAACAAACAATTTTGAAAATTATCTGTGGATCCAATTAAAAAAGTTTTTCTGTAATTTTCCTCGTGTGAATATTTTCTCAACGATTGCACTCAATAAGTTCGTGGCCCTGAAGCCTTAACATAGGAATTTGCCCTTCATCGAGCGTAAATTTAAGATTGATAGAAAATTGATAGAATTAAAATTTGGTTAACTTTACTATTTCTTTTAATTTTTCCCAACTATACGGTTTTCACGACTACAAGCTTATGAAGTGTCTATTTATTTTATAACTGTTTTCTATATTACATTAACAATCCTATTTCTGTTACTTTTTTATGTTTTAAATGTTTGAGGCAGACTCTCTAAACCTGAAATCTATAATGTGTTTGGGTGCGTGAGTGAAGTTGCTCTATTCCATTAGAGTAAACATAAATATATTTCTTACTTTTCCTTCACAGAAGCACTGTTTACTTTTATGAAAAGTATATGCAAGGAGCTGTTCAGAAGTTCCAAAGTGACATTTGTGATGTTGAAGTTGCTGTCGCAAGTGATGGTGAGCGCTTGGTCCGACCAAACGTTAAGGGAGAACGTGTCGATAATGGTACGCGGATACGTCCAACGCTGCGACACGCGGTACTACTCGCCGCGCGTCGCCGCTCGAGCCTACCAATGTGCGGCGCGACAACTCCTCTTGCCCCGTGCCGATACTGAACAACTTCGCTCAGTTCTGCATCACAACCTAACTGGAGAAGTCCACTCGATACGCCTCTACTGCTGCACTCTGCTGGACCACGTCTTCGCAGATCTCTCCAAACCTGAAATTGATTCCTACATAACCGATCTCCTGGAAATTTTCACTATCAACGTATGTATAATATGTTTTTTTTTTTTTTATTTTTTTTATAGTGAGGTGTTAAGTCTGACGAGAATTCGCCTAATTAAAAAAAAAATTCAAATCTATAATCGGTTTGTTTTTATAAATCTCTTACTTTCAGACCTCAAATACAAGGGAGCAAACTTTAAAGGATGAACATTTGAACCGAACCTTAATATTGCTTCATTGTTTTTCCGTTTTGGCTGAAAACAGTAAGTCATTAACACACGAAATAGTCACCCGTCTTCTACAGATACAAAAAGATAAATCTCTCGATGAACGTTTAGTAAAAAAAGTTCTAAATAGAATTACGAAGGCAGTCGCAGGGAAAGATGTGGAACAATACTTAAATGGGAATATGTTATCTATACTCCACTACTGGTTTAAAAAAAATAACAGTTTGGATGACTTCCCTTTGTATCTTTTTGGGTTTGAAGATATGTCAGTATTTTTGAAAAAACACATGCACTGCCTAATACCCGTAGAAACATTGTTCTCCAAGCGAGGCGACTTGAAAAGTAGCGAAGCACTGAAACAAACAAAGCAAAGATTTGGGAAATCAGATCAGGATATAATTGAGGTATGTTTTTTAATTTCTATTTATGAAATATATCAACTGTAGAAGGTTTCTTAACATTTAATAAGGGTTGCAAGTAGACTGAAGGTCTACTTAATGTGGGCTACTGTTGCCTTGGACACGCACAGCCAATTCTGTATGAGGCTGATGTTATCCTGTTGGTGATTACGGAATGCATTGTACCCGACTCTACTGCGCACTCTTACTATTTAACTTTTCTATTTTTTTCAGAATTGCTTTTGTTCCATAATAACACTGTCACTGCCTCATATTTTGATCAAAGAACACAAATTGGCGGTAATTGAAAATGGAGAACTGGTGAGGAGTGCAGATAGAATGTTTCACTCAACTAGAGTGATTATAGGTGATAAGAAATGGAGCGATTTGTTCACTGAGAACATTGGATCGCTGGTGTCGTTGTCGGCGCAACTAGTTCGCGATCCGGTCGGCGCACGCGCCTTCGTTGATCTCCCGTACGACCTTTCATGCTCGGACTCCTACTACTATTCTAAACGAGTTTTTGAAGCTATTCTTAAATATTTCAGCGTAAGTACATTACAGACTTTTTAAAGAAAATGCCCATATGCCACAGAGGCTTCTGTTATAACTGAGGTATATTTTGTCCCGTAACTGTAATTTTGGCACTGATTAGAAGTTTAGAACCCCCCATCTCAATGCCCTATTTAGACAACGTCGCCTCTGAAATGTCTACCAGTTATTAATAAAACCTTTTCAGGATCTCATCGACGAGAACATAGTTGAATGCCTGTGCAATAGTCAGCCAACGGCGATTTTCAAGACTCTGCTTGATCTTTGGGAGTGCGTTACGAATGAATTCGTGTTCGAGTACAAAATGCTTTGTTTACACGGATACATGTCTTTCGTTGGGAGTATTCCGCCGGGAGGTCGGTGCGAGGCGTTCGTTAGCAGCTTCACGTGGAGGAGTATCGCTGAGGGGGTTCGGGTAGGAAAGGACATGCGGGAAATAGGGGCGATGACGAAAGCGTTACAACTGGCGCTCGATCAGCGACCGACACTGGGTACACATGCGCCGCGCGCTCCCCTTGCTACTGCACTCTCCATATTTGCTGTTAAAGCCGAGGAGGGATACCGGGCCGAATGCGAATCTCTGCTCTACTATCTCACCGTTGAAATGAAGGATCAGCTGAAGGCAAGCCAAGACGTGCTCGATTTCGTCAACGCGATGTCCCAAGGCGACATAGATGAGTTTTGCGGGTCTACACTCGGACTTAAAAAGAAGCTAGAATCGTTCCACACAAATTTGTCCTCTGCCAGGTAATATTGACCCTTAAAAGAAAAGTTTCATATTTGTGTAAGTGAGTTGTTTAAAAAACGGACACATTGTTTTTTACAGTCACGAAGTTCTAATAAATCTGAAAAGTTGTTTAAAGAAAAATAAGCAATATATAAACGGGTTATACAACGAACTTGATATTAAAGGCTTCTCCGAGGACTGTACTGAAAGTATAATTCACAAAATTATCAGTTCATTGTGTGATATTATAAACATATCGGACAACAACAAGGTATGTATTTATTGTGAACAAATTCCAAGACTCAAAATCATGGCAAATTTCAATAACAAAACTTACACAATATAACTTTCTTATGGAATTCTTTTTGATTAATTTATAATGCTATTAATTAACTTTGTATTATTAATTAAGTATATGTATATAATTACAGACAAAAATCCTAGCTTGCGATTGCCTAGCTATTATCGGAAGATATGATCTTAAAACTCTAGTCACGGTGCCCCCAAAAGATACGAATAGAATTACACAAATGGGGCCGAATAAATACTTCGCCGTTGTAGTCGTGAAGTCTCTCGTGGAAGTTATGTTCGATGCCACCCTGAGTGTCACCAATGATGCGGTCCAGTGTTTGAATAAGTTATTTTCGTACTTAGAAGCAAGTTATGCACTAGGTGAGAAATTGACACATTAAAAATTGAAATAACATCTTCCTGAAACATCCTTGACAATTAATGTTTGAGTGGTTTGGTAACCTGACCCAAAAATAATCGAAAATTTTGGAAATATTTCTAAAATTAGGAGTTCCTGTCCTGTTGTCCATTCTCCAGTCCATAATGGCCTAACAATAACTCAAAGTTCCATAAAATTTAAGTTTTTAAATCTTTCACATTTATTCAATAGATTTTAGTTTCAATTTTACTATAATTTAAACAATGTTATACTATAGATTAGCATGTTTAATGTTTACAGATTGTGATGAAATCGATAAGCAAATTTTGATACCATTTTCTTCATCCAATTGTAACCGATTAGCCGAATTCAAGATAAATGAACTCAAATTTGTCGAGCAATTTTCATCCCAGTTTTGGATACCAAGAAATAAGGAATGTCATACTCATTGGTTGACAAGGATAACTGATACGTTGCTCGAAGTCCTAACAACTACAAATAATTACGTCACTACTCTGCGTGTTGTATGTAATTCGAAGGTAAATAAGTATACAAAATGTAGTATTAATAATAACAACCGTAATTTTATTGTGTAAAAAAGGTTTTAATTAAAAAACTTATTTACCTTACCTACCTATTTCATAATTTTTACGTCTGTGCGACATGCGACATTTTTCGAAGAAAATATAGTTATCAATTCCCATACTTCATGAACAACTTTGTGTTTTTTTTGCGACAAACCAATAAATACGATTAACGCAGCGATCAAACAGTTCCGTAATTTCGAATTATTTATTTATTTAAAGTAAAAATCTCAAACTTAAAAAATGGTGTATCATTGTGATGAAAAAAAATCATAATAAAAACAACAAATTTAAGTTAAAAAAAATCAGTTTTCAATAACTATAATTTTGCAAAAATCTTTTATTTATTTTATCAGCTTTATATGAGTACTTATACTTACATTTTTTTTAAATAACACCTCTGCAGAAACAGAATTTGATGATATTTAATCAAGCCTAAGTGTATCTGAATGTGTTTTTTCAGTCCAATATGTGCCGAAAAATATTACCCGCTCTAGTTGGGCTTCTTCTCTTTATATCATCTGGTAAACACACACAAGAAATAAGTACACAAATAAACGCCTTCTTCGATTACATCTGGGGAATATCTTTTGACGTAATATTTGGAGATTCTGAAGGACATGAAAACAACGAGAATACAATGAGCACTCTGGGACACGATCACAGGATGATTGTTCAATATATGCTTGACATAGTTGATCTAGTTCGTCTCCAGAAGAATAATTATAAAAAGAGGTAAATTCGCTTACCAACTCCGTTTTTTACGTTAAGGTCGACAGATAGGCTGCCGGTCCACTTGATAGTAGGTGCTACCGTCAATAGAAGGGGATAAGGAAGGGATGGGGTAATGGGCTCTGGTGTCCCTTAGATTTAAGCCATCTGTAAATTTGACCCTATTATAATATATTTTAACAATGTATGTAACATCTGTAGCGAGTTCAATTAAAAATTAATTATCACATAAGTTGTTGGAGGAATTTGCTCTTTAGTCTTTATTTTTTATAAAATATGATATCCCCGATAGTAGATGATGTAGAAAATGATTATTTAAAACAATTAATTAATTTAGCTAGCAAATGTTTCAGTAGTTGTTATTTAATGCTGCAAAAAGCTACAAACTACAGTGAAAGAGTATCAATATTGTAACCGATAAAAGCTATAAATTGCTTGCATTGTGTATTCATTTAGTCCTCGCCTGCAACGTTATTTGAGAACTGGTTGACACGAAAGGAGGTAGCGAAAGAACAGTTGCCCATTGATCTGATTGAGAGAAACTCTTTATAAATGAAATATGAAGCCAGCGATTTCATTATTCTATACTCCGTTCAACATACGCGTGAATTTTTAGTAAATAAAAACCGTTTAAAACGGTAGAACGTTGCAATTTTATATCTATCTTTTTCTATCAAGTGTAGAATAATGGCAAGCGCTCTTCTTTCTCTTTCATAGCACGTGTTCAAGGACACACCGACCCCCGTTGGGGCTAAATTAATATAGTTTTCATAAACTATATTATTATATTTTTCATAAAATAATATCTATAAAACATATGCTTCCGATCGGCACAATTTTAATACACATACGACTTTAAAAAATCTTTAGTACCTACGCGTGACCTGTGTTTGGTTTGTTTACATTTAGTTTAGGGCCTCTTTCACCATCTGTCAAATAGGCTGACCGTCATTTAAAGTCACCTGTCACCGGGAATAATTTAGTTGATATACCTTTGTTTGTACGGTAAAAGTCCCAAACATTAAAAAAAAATTTAAAAAAATCGCCTATCGAAGGATGCACTAAACCGAGTGCATAACTTAATAGAACATAAAATTATTTCTGAAAGTAACTAATCAACACTTTACTTGTAGTTGGTGAAAGAGGCCCTTATCTTTATATTGAATCTTCTATAGATCAGACAGAGGCGGAGGTACTGGTCCTCTTAATTACTTGGGCGTGCGATACGACCGCGTGGCCTGCGCTGCGGCGGCGGCCACTCAACATCTGCCCGCGATTTATTACGCAGAGATGCACGCTGCCGGTGATCCTTCGAGCAACACACTCGCCAACGATCGAGATCTGCAGAGGATACTTAGAAAAGTACTTACATTTCAATTATTTCATCCTATTATCGTTCAAAATAATGTAGAATATATAGCTGGTGCCCGCGACTTCGTCCGCGTTCTGGATGAAAGGTATCCTATGTTCTTTCTGGTGTCCCACAGACTACGTGTATGCAAAATTTCATGGTGATCGGTTCAGTAGTTTTTGCGTGAATACGTAACAAACAAACAAACAAACTCACATTCACATTTATAATATTAGTAAGGATTACTTTGTTCACGACATATCGCTATATATGCTTACATGTCGCTGCTACAAAGAATGTGCATGGTAATAAAGTTTGTCAGCATATTTTGTATTGCCAGCAACAAAATGTATCAATCTATATCAATCATATAAAACAAAGTCGTATTTATTAGTTACACCATTCATAACTCAAGATTTGTAGAACTTATCGCCCCGAATAGCAGAATAAACAGAAGCACTACTTAAATGTAGGTACATACTATGAAATGTGTAAATAAACAAGTTTAAGAATATGGCATATGCAAAAATAAAATCGTTTTTCGGGCGTGGCCAGCCAGCCCGAGGCGGGAATTAAAGCTATTTCGCCCCGCGCTCCGCAAGCGTCCTTACCTCTCCTTACCATAGACTTATATTGAGTATAACAAATAGATGCGGCCAAAGTTTTTATATTTTTATGAAGTTGAAATTTGGCGTCCAGCTGAGTAATTATGTGTATATATTCGCTTTCACTGCGAATATATAATGAATTGAATAATGTGATAAAGAATTGTGTAGAATAAAAGTATACTAAAAATAAACCACAATAGTCACTCGAGTGAAAATTTATGCTACAGTGTTCCATAAATAAATATATGTTATGAAAAGTTAATTTAGTTTATATATATAATATATAATTTATTAATCAAATATATATATATATATATATATATATATTTATTTCTAATATTAGGTATATTTATTATAAGTCCCTCAGTAAAAAAGTCAACTGTGTAGTACGAGTATACATACTTACATTTAAATTTTTTTTAAATGACATTTAAAAAAATCCGGAACGTCACCGTGTAGGAAATTCGTATTTTACCTTACCTTTATCTTATCGTATTTATAATATATCAAATATCGGATATTTTGATATTTATCATAAATATCACATTTTTGCGAACCCTGAATATGATATTCCATTTTTGTTAATTATTGTGAATGTTATTGATTTCTAATACAGTAATCTATATATATAAAAGAAAGTCGTGTTAGTTACTTCACTTATAACTCAAGAACGGCTGAACCGATTTAGCTGAAAATTGGCAGGGAGGTAGTTTAGAGCCAGGAGAAGGACATAGGATACTTTTTATTTATTTATTTTTTATTTTATTTTTTAATTTTTATTTACATAATTTACATTAACGTTTAGCTGACAGTTGCGTTTTGTTATACCACCTTAGAACCAGGAGAAGGACATAGGATACTTTTTATTAAGCTTTTTTTTATTTATCTTTTTGGTTTTTTCTTTTTATTTTTTTTTTATTTACATAACGTTTAGCTGACAGTTGCGTTTTGTTATACCACTTTTAACAAATGAACGGCTAGATTTTTTTTTTTTTTAATGATAAAATGCATAATTAACCATAGACTACATTACGTTTAGCTGACAGTTGCGTTTTGTTTTGTTATACCATTTTTAACAAATGAACGGGTAGACTGTTTTTTTACTGATAAATTGCTTTCAGTTGCGTTTTGTTATACCACCTTTTATGTCACGTCCCACGTCATGTTCCCGTAAATTAAATACTTGCTTTTTTAATTTACATTAATTATGCAAATAAAAGATTGACCATGATAAAATCAAAAGTCTGCTCATTTATTGCCTCTAAAGCGGAACAAAGTTCGCCGGGTCAGCTTGTTTATAATAAAAGGTAGCTATTTTCTACCGTTTTGAAGCCTGCTTTCTTATGCCTTCATATTTAGTTTGATGTGTGACGTAACTATAAAATTATAATAAAATGTTATATTAGTAATATTAGATTAGAAATGTCATATTATAATCATTTTCTTTACTATCATAGTATGCACAATAATAATATGATAGGTCTTATCTAACCAACACAATTTTATTAAGATCTTAAATTACGAATACTTGATTCTCACAATATAGACAAATGTAAACTAAGCCTTCTTCTCTCTATAATAGTTCTTTTTAACTATGTTTATTGCACGAAACTAGCATGAAACAAATAAACACAGAATCCACGTCCGACCGGCGCTACTGCAGAGCGCAGACTGACTGGCACGCCCCATCGCGCACAATATGCTCGATAAAATCATTATATTTGAATTTCATTGTAGTTCCTTTATACTTAAAAATCTGATATAAGTAAATTGACTTGAAATCATTAATACCTATTTAATAAAAAAAGAATGGATTGAATCGCGTGATAATTGCCCTAGGAAGGTCGATTGAAAACTGAACCCACCTTGCTTACAAAAAATTTTTTTTTTTAAATATCTAATTGCCTAATTATTTTGATATTAGGAAAATGACAAGATGAAAGTTTGACCTACAATATATATTTTTTTTGAAGCAAATACATGTATAAGTATTGAAAAATCGTCATTGAAAATTTGACATTTTTCCCAATTTTGCGTCGGCCATAGCCTTAATGCAAAAATCCTTTGTTTTACTTCCAGTGCTTGATATCCATAGGAGAGATGGATGCGATTGAGGGTTGCGGCGCCGCTCACCTCACCGAGGAACGCGAGCGACGCAACTATCTCCTTCACTCTGGCCATTATACTGACTCGCTGCTCATGCACGACATCGCGCTCTCGCACAAGGCAATTACAATATTTTCTCATTATTTTGGACCATTTTGGTCGACTACTACCGTTTTGGAAGCAAAATAGCGCTCTGAAAGAGAAGTAACGGCGAAAAAAATTAACTCTCCAGCAATCGCTCTCTTTAATATGAAATTACAATTGTGCCAAACTTAAACAATATTTTAATCATTTTATGTATTCTTATCAGCTAAATAATATTTAATTGTATAAAAGCATTTTTAACAAGTTTCCGTTTTACAAATGTTTACAAAATATTCAATAAAGTTTAATGCCTAAGTTCTCTTTTATAACTTTATAAAACATATTAATATGTTCAATTCACGTATACCTTTTACTTAAAAGGTATTTCAACATATAAATATGTGAATCTTCTCCTAATAAGTGAAAATTCCATTAATTCACCTAATAGGAGAGTCCAGCGTCTAGTTTGCAATGCGGCCTAGTGACGTCACTGTATAAGGCCGGCCTCCACCATGTTGCGCTCCAGTACATCAACTCCTTGCCCGAGAACGAGCTGTTAGATGACGTCAAATATGACTGCTTATCAATACTAGGTGCGTATTTTACATACATCAATCACAAAGTTTGTCTCGACGAGCTTTGTACTTACTAGAAAATGAAAATTAAGAACACTTTGGTTATACTTTTTAAATGTTGACCATTTCTCTATACCTCTAAATGTCTAAACTTAAATTGTTGTTTTACTTATTTCAGGCGATTGGAGCGATATTGTAGATACAGACGAACTAGAAGCGAAGTCAAAACTTCAAGACGCCAATATAAACTCAATTATAAAAACGTTCCGTTACGCCTGTTTGAAAGACTGTCTCAACATTCAATCAACCAGAGATTGTAAGCTGACTGTACCACTAAACAAGGCAAAGTTGGCAGTGTCGAGATTATGTCAGGTTCTGAACATGGAGAATTGTCAGAGCGTTTATAAAACCATAGAAAAACTGCATTTGCTTACCGATATTGAGGATTACTTCGCAGTGAGATGCGGAACCATGACTATTTATGAACTTTTAAGACAATGGCGCGTTGACAATTTGCCTGCTTGCAATGACTTCAAGCACCTAGAGGCTTTAATTCTACAACGTAATTTGATTTTGAAGCACGCATCAAAGTCTTACAATAATTTGATGCAAGAAATCGTTTCACTACAGTTAGATTATGTGGGTAAGTTAAATATTTTTCTTTTTTGAAGTGAATGTCTTTAAATTTGTTTAAAGTGTCATAGTGGGATACATACATATAATAAGTTTAAAAAATATTACTCAAACCAGTCAAGTTTTTTTCTTATGTTCAGCTCGACAGACAGGATGACGGTTCACAGTAAAATACGATAATACAGTATAAAGTTAAAACAATTATATAATACAATTTAAAACAATAAATGCATTACAATTTGAACGCATATATGTATAGAGTTACCTTACCTTACCTCCTTACCTCTAGTCTCCATGGTCCACAACAAAACTCATTGACTGCCATTCATGTGTGTGTTATTGGCAGAGGTCGGATTGTCACAGCAGTGCGTTCAAATGGCGCAGTGCTTGGTCGCGGGTGGAAGGGGCAGAGGGGTCGACGAGGGACGTACGACAGCCGTACGACTGGCCGAGGCGCGCGTTGCGTGGGCGCGTCAGCACCGTCCAGTCGCCCTCGCTGTGCTCGCCGATCTGCTCCAAAACAACTCTACGGACTCCATCCCCGGTCCCATCGCAGCCATTGTTCTCAGGTGATGCTTTTTATAGTGGCCACACACTGCGCAATTGTAGACTTGCGCAGTTATTTACAATTTGAATTATGTATGAAATTTGCGCAATATTCTCCCCACTCAAATACTGCTTCAAAAATAAAGTTTCTCAAACATATGAAGCCTATATCTTAGCTCATAATGTTAACGTGGCTAATGAATAGATTTGTTCAAGAATGATCCGTCGTGCCCGGAATGTGGCCTGGGACATTAAAACGGTTCTACATAAATAATAAATTTATCATAATATATATGATAGGTATCCTACTAGCTGAGCCAGCCATACTTCGAAATGTGTCAAAATTTCAAGTCAATCCATCGGATTGTTTTTTGAGTTTAATGGACACAAAAACGATTACTTACAATATTACATTTTTAATCTTCAACAATTAGTTACATTTAATCATTAGCTTTTAGCGGCATCTGCTATTTAGTTTAGTTATTTGATTAAATTTATTTAAATCCGTTTTTCTAGTGATAACTCAAAATTACGGTACATTAAATTCCAGGCAATACGGGACATGGATGGCAGAATCAAAATGTGACAACCCAAAGAATATTATCAATAAATATTTGAAAAAGAGTCTCGAGATGTTAGATAAGAACGATCACTCCGCAACGAGAGTCAGCGTGTATTATGATATTGCTAAATTTGCTGATTCTGAATACAAACAGGTATTGTATTGTATTGGTATTACCTACATTTATGCACAATGAAAACGGCTATGAAGTTTGACACAAGTCCAATTTTTGTCAATATAAAAATTCAGGCAGTGATCATCCCATTAGTTATTTTGTCACTCAACTGAATTTGTTTCCAAATCGATACGATCAATGATTACTAAATGGTTTTCATTTCGAGTAGTGTCGTAGAGTTACAAGTTCCGCCAAAGTTTAGTCAAATGTTGGCGTCGCCATGCCCACAGATGGAGATAAATTGATGTGTAAAAGACAAAAAATAATACAGTGATTGCGCCAATCTATATCCAAATTAACTAAAATATTTAATTTTAGGTGGTTTCATACATGAACTCGTCTACATTTGAGAATAAATTGAAATGTGTCAGCGACATGAAAGATACGGCTTCCAATCTTCAAGCTACGCAGCTACGCTTAACAAAGTAATCATTTATTATTATTAATACTCGAGTCCAATAAAATTATATTGAACCTATTATATTACTAAAATGTGAAATATTTTAAAAGCGTTTTAGAAGTTAAATATTAGTTTGAAAAAATTAGTCTCAAAATTACTCAAATTCTAATTTGTTTTTTTTTTGTTACAAAGAATTTTTATTTTAGGATATTGATTTTAAAACAGTACTAAACTAAGGCGTTTTTTATGTTTATTATAATATTTTATTCATTCAGAATGGTCCAATTCAATTTAGTTTATGTATAGGTATTAGGTATGTATGTATCAGTCCACAGATTCCATTTTAACTTTATTTCTAGGGATGAATATGTCGCTTACACGACAAATTCCAAATTGAGTGCTTTAGATGAAGAAGAAATAATAAACACCAGAGCTGAGAAGAAGACGTACTTGGAGCTGGCCATGAGGTTAGTTTATTAGAACAATTCCATACAAAGTCTACAAAAGCATTAAGTCATGTGTTATTAATATTAACTGTACATTATTATTTTTCTTTTTCAGATATTATCTGTTACATCTAAAACAGTCTGAAGACAATAACCTATCAATGTTTAGAGTGATATCTTTATGGTTGGATAATACTGACCATAGCTTTGAAACTGAGGGTGAATCATTTGAAGAGTTACTACACGCCGTGCCTTCAAGAAAGTTCCTGTCAGTGCTACCGCAGCTGGCGCCGCGACTTTCTAATGATAACACAGCATTTGCAAAAACTTTAAGGCAGATTATAGGTATTTTTTCAATTGTTTTAAAAGTCCTTGCCGAAGCAATTTGGTAATATGTAAAACAAATGTATAAGGGCCTCTTTCACCATCTGTCAAGTAGGTCAAGTAGGCTAACCGTCATTTAAAGTCACCTGTCACCGGGAATAATTTAGCTGATATACCTTTGATGGGTTAGCTCTTGGCCAACAACCAGCCATGTGGCAAGGATGAGGCCTAAGATGAAGCGAGCTCAGCCAGAAGATGCCTATTCACCCGTACCTTGAAAAGATTAAGGTTATATGTACTCGGTTTGTACGATAAAAGTCCCAAACATAGTTGGTGAAAGAGGCCCTAAAACTAATAAATATTGCATCCACCTTGCGGCTCTCTTTACAAGAACTAAAAAAACACCAATAAATAAAAAAAAACATGTCAGCCGTAGGACTGCACGTCGGATGTGAAAACTGAGCTTCCCAAAAAATTTTAAAATAGTTTATTTTTTGACGGCAGATTATAACGCGCTATCGTTTCGTTCCTAAACGCGAACAACACTTTTCATACAACTTGTTTCTATCTGAGCGTCACTGAGGGTGTCGCTCCGAATTCACTGTTCAACCTCTTACCAAATTCCCCATACAAAAATTGTCTAACCTTGCTTAAAGAAGTTTTTGCCTAAGAAAAAAAACATATTTTTTTAATGTTGCAGCGAAATGTGCTACAGAACATCCACATCACACTCTCCCAATTCTGTTCAGTTTGAAGAATTCTGAGAAAGACAAGTACATATTGAATGCGAGCGGTGACAGCGGCGCAAGAGCGAGCACAGGGGGCGGAGGAGGTGCAGCGCGCACTTCAGCCGCGGCGGCGCTAGTGTCGCAACTCGCGGCGTCGAATCCCCGTCTCGCCACTATCATCAAGCAAATGGAAAAGTTGTGTGACGGTAACTAACTAATCAAATTATCGAGTATTTAGTCGTTGTCAAATTAAAATTTGCTATATGAGATATGAGCAACAAATATACATATTTTGAGTCATTGAAAAAAATGAAAAATTTACTTACTTTTATTTTTAAAAAAGTATTTTATTTGAAATTTAGTGTTGTTATATGTAAACTCATATTTGTCTTTTAAACATGTAAATCTAGTAGTTTATAATAATATAATATTATAAACTAATTTTCCACATTACAGATTCTAGCTGCTGCACATAGCATACTTTAATAAAAGGTCATAGTTCGATAAATAGCGCTTCTTCTTCTTCTTCGGTCTCACTCTTGACAGAGTGGTCGTGGTCATCATTTCAGGTGTTGGTGGCACGCTTAACAATACGCCGCCATTCCTCTCTGATGGCCGCTATAATGCTTATAAGCAGTTAAAACTTTTTCATACTTACAATAGATAGGCAGTGAACTATTGACTGAGGTCAAAATGTTGGAATCTCAAAAAAGTTCACATAGCAAATTTGTATTATGTGCAATATTTTTTGTACTTATTAGTGAAAACATTTATTTGACCTCATGTCTTTTGTATAACATTGGAAGCTTATTTCTATGTACAAAATTTGTTTTGTTACAGCCATTATAAGTTTTGCGAATTACCAGCCCCCTTCAAAGGAGACAAAGCAGAACATACCGTCAGCAGAAAACATCCATAGGCTTGGACATTTGAACGCTATACCAGTGCCCATAGACAACATCACTATCAGAAATGATTGCAACTATTCACATATAAGTAGTAAGATTGTATTTAATATTTAAATTTTTAGTTACTTAAACATAAGTTAATCTGTTCAGGGTTTTACAAAGTTACGGACTCCGTAGGACTATTCAAATGAGCCCAAACATGCTATATCAGCTGTAAGTTGCTATAAAGTTGGATGTCCCGCAGACTACTTGATACAGACTATTAAATTTAAAAAAAATATGTTTTTTTTCAGCACTAGTATCTTTCGAAAGTTATTTCGAGCTTGTTGGCGGCATCAATTGTCCGAAGAAAATTTCATGCACTATATCCGATGGCAGAAGAAAAATAATGCTGATCAAGGTAACTATTGCTCATTGCTGATTTTATTGTTTATTTCTTTTAACGTTAACAAGGATAAAGTGATGACAATTGAAAACAATATTACATTGCAGGGCAAAGACGATTTAAGACAGGACGCTGTTATGCAACAAGTGTTCAATATTGTGAATAATTTACTTGAAAATGATCCCATCACTAGTCGCAGTAAACTCCTTATCAGAACATACAAGGTAAAAAAAAAAACAAATAATTTCAGTATGTACAATTACTTTTCTTCAAAAATAAGAAACTATCGTAGTTCTGTTACTTCAAAGTTATGCTCTGTTATTATCAGATTTTTTTTGTGATTAATAAAGCAATTTTAATTGTTTTCCGAGATGCTTTTTGAAACAGCTCAGAGACCCCCAGACACACACGTGAAACTTATAACACCCCATTATTACATCGGGCGTCGGGGACCTAAAGTAGAAATATGTACTTTACAATCCCGATAATTCAATGGAGAAAATCCTTACTAATATTATAAATGTGAATGTGAGTTTGTTTGTTTGTTACGCTTTCACGCAAAAACTACTGAACCGATCACCATGAAATTTTGCATACACGTTGTCTGGGACACCAGAAAGGACATAGGGTACCTTTCATCTAGAACGCGGACGAAGTCGCGAGCACCAGCTAGTTTAATATAATTGATGTCAGGTGGTGGCAATGTCGAGGCGATCCGGCGCACTGGAGTGGTGCGATGGCACGATGCCTCTGAGCGCCTTCCTTTGCGGACCCAACGGCGCGCACGCACGTTACCGGCCGCAGGTACGCTACCATAGACATAGAGAACGGACTGAGCGTTTCCTATTGGAAGTGTGAGAGAGACGAAGCGATCGTGCGGCCACTAGCTGTCTTTTTCTAGAATTTTGATTGGTTCTCGAAGTTACGTGATTGCTTGCTCCCTTACTGGAGAGTGGTCAATTTCATGCGGGTTTTACCTCAGTCCATTCTCTGTGTACAATTAAGCCCACTTGGACGTTTTCCTGGGGAGTGAACGTAAGTGAACTGTCACGCTTGACTTGAGTCGGTGACGCCGAATCAGGTTTAGTCGGCTTATAGACTTTGCGTCTAATATCTGAATGCTTCCATCAGGACATATCGGCAGAAGCGGCCGCCAAGAAACTCAAAGATTGCCACGATCAAAGGCAGTCTAATGCAGTGAAACTGTCCGTTTTCAAAAGTATACTGAGAGATTTCAAGCCAGTGTTCCACTATTTCTTTACCGAGCATTACCTGGACCCGGTCACTTGGTATGAAAGACGGCTGGCCTATATCAAAAGGTATATTTATTTACTATATAGATCTAAACAGTTACATGTGCATATTTTATTAGCCTACAATCTAACGTAGCACCAAATGATTTATTTTTCTTAAAAGCTAATTTTGTGTTATAGCGTCGCCGCTTCTTCAATGGTCGGTTATATTCTTGGTCTGGGCGACAGACACGTGAACAATATACTCATCGATAAAAACACCGCTGAAGTTATTCACATTGACTTTGGTAAGTATAACGAATAATAACCATAAAAGTTTATTTTGTGATCTTACCAAGTCTTACAAAGTCTAACTGAATACAAAATGACTAACCATTCGGTTTACAAACAAAAAAGATATACTGAATACCGAAATACACGAAGCGTACGAAGTTGCGGAACAGCTAGTTATAAAATAAAATCGTAATCTGCTTCTATTTCTCCGCTAACTTCTTTTAAACCATCCAATGGATTCATTACAGTGTTCTTTAATGGAGAGAGCGATAAATGAGGAAGCCGGGAGCGGGTCGCTAGCATATAATATATAATTTGATATCATTATACCAGGAACAAGAGAAACGTTGACCCAGCAATGGAGTGTAATTGTAATGAATATCGTTTTATAGGAATTGCGTTCGAACAAGGTAGAACTCTTCGCACAGAGGAGACTGTTCCGTTCCGTCTCACTCAAGACATTATCGCTGGTTTCGGCTCCTGTGGCACAGAGGGGATATTTAGAAAGTATGTATTATTCATCATTTCCATTAAATCATCCTAAGTATATTAGAATGGCAGTCCCAAAATAACTTACAGTCTACTCGGGCGTCAAAAAATTTCTTTGCAATTGACAGCGCCGTGTTGTGAATATATACCGGACAGGTTGTCCCATACAAATGACAGCTAATTTTTTTGTACCATTTTGAAACGCCGTCCTCCTATTTTTATTCCTTAGTATGTATTAATTGTTAATTTTAGTTCCATGGACAATGGCGTTTTTCAAATAGGCATAAAAATAATTTGACAGCAGCCTGTCCAGTGGTATGTATTACAGGTAGCGGGTGTAGCGCAAACCGAAATCGCTTCGAGCGTTGGTTTCCTGGTCAAGGGGTTACACTTTACAAATAAAATATTCAATTGATAGGTGCTGTGAGAAAACAATGCAGCTGCTGAGAGACAATCAAGAGATATTGTTGACAATACTGGAGGTGCTGCTCTACGATCCACTGTATTCGTGGAGTGTGATTTCAACACAGCCAAATGCAAACGGTAGATTTTCGTTGTTTTTGAAGATATGTATGTTATAAATTAATTTTTGTCCGCTACCTTCTTTTGGATTAGTTAGCGACGTCAACACTTGGCCACACTTTGGCCAATCTCTTGGCGAAACTAACATTTTTATTTACTAGTAAATACTTTTATTATAAAGATGACAAAAAGAATTTACACACAAATATCTAGTGTATAAAAAAGAAGGTATAAAGTTATGTTATTCTATGTACAGTATAAATGTATTGTATCTTGTCGATGTTTCACATTTGCCAGACATCCAACGAACGGCTCAATTTTTTTCAACGCGGATGAAGTCGCAGGCAACAGCTAGTAATAAATAAAATGTCGGTAGGTGGCGAGGGTAAGGCTGGTCTCGCAGAGCGCACCCTGTTGTCGGTGCGCAGTAAAGTGAGCGGCACGGAGGGCGGCGTCGCGGGCGGTGTGGCGGTAAGCGGGCAGGTGGCCGGTCTCATTCGGGCAGCCACAGACCCGATCAATCTCAGTCGTCTATTCTACGGGTGGCGTGCGTATCTCTAAAGTCCCACTCATAATAGTGTGAGTGATAATATGGACAAGATTTGGGAACAGATGTGTAATTTTCAAGATAATTTAATTTACATCAACCGTCATAATAATAATAATAAATAAAAATTTAGAATTAAGATAATTAAATAAAACATGTACATAATAATAATAAAATGTATTGTTACCAGTGTCAACCTTTTTTATCCTATCCTTTATTGGTAAAATTTTACACATCAAACATTTGGTGGTTAGTATATTAATCATGTAGTTAGGGTTGCTATACATATAGTCGGGCCTGCATAGCCGGGCTGTAGAATCGAATAAGTATTGTGTAAGTATAGGATTGATAACTTCAAAAAAATGCTTTTAAAAAATTATCCGGATTTAACAATAGTCAAAGTATATTTTTCATTGCGCCTTATAACAGGGAATAATCCGAGAAAAGAGAGATAGCCAAACTAAGGCCTTGTGTCCCTTTCTTTTATCTTGCCAGACTACAAAAATGTATTTCATTAAAAACTTAGATTCAAAAATCTAAGATCAAACACTATGTAAATTAATTGTACTTCAATTATTTTAATAATTTTTAAATAAACTTATTATAATCACGTAAATTTCGTGATATATCCCTAAATTACAAAAAGATAATATTTATAGTTTCAGGACTATTTTATTTTTATTTTCTACTGGTATCCCTTTAAAGTGACATTACGGTAAATGTCCATAAATAAATTTGTATCGTTAGTGGATATGATTATGTACAACTATTACAAGCAATAAAATGAACAATGCGAAAATTACAATTGGTAAAAGTGTTGGTTAATTCATATTTCAATTATAAAAAAATATTTGTAAGAAATTACTACTATATGCAAGTATAATTACAACATTTAGTAAGGGACACATGGCTTCTCTACTAAATATCCTGCTCGGCTCGCTTTTTAGATTCAACTAATAAATCCTTTTATAATAAATCCATGATACTTCGTAAGAGTGTCTATGTCAGAATCATTAGTACAGAGTAAATAAGTTTAGTCAATGTCATGTCATTGTCGAGGTCATTGTCATTGTCAAGAGAGTTGGAACACGGAACGGAACGGAACTGTTGGAAATTTGGAATCGGATCAGAGTCAGTCACCGCATTTCATTTTTATTTAATTCAATTCAATTCAAATTTTTCAATTCACATAAAAAATTGTTTATCTTTAGTTTTACTACTTTATCCTAAAATTACTTATTTAGTGCCAAGATATAATTTAGTCGCATGATCTGTTTTGGCACAGTATCGTGAACGTGCAAAAATGAGTTAAATTTATACATAATAAATTGCAAATTCAGCTTTTGAAAATGTGGTTTTGGTTTCTATTGGGCATTATCGCCTTTGCTGTCCAAGTAGGTTTCCTGGTGTTTGCTATTGGTGAGTAAAATTTTATTCTCATATTATAGGTAACTGTCCTTATAAGTTATTCATATACTTATTTATTAAATGTTTGAATATTGTTTGTTGTTATTCTTCAAAGTTGTAACATTACTGCTGTATAAAAGAAAACATTATCGTCCTAAAATTTTAGTAGTACACAAATTACTGCTCATCAGATTAGTTGGAACATGGTTTAGTTAGACTAGCAATAAAACTTGCAGAATATGAGTTCTGCAAGCAAAATTCTATGTCAAGTTTAGTAGCTTGCGGGACTTGACTTCAAGTCACATGTGTAAACATTGTTATAACCTTCTGATAAAACTTCTGATTTTATTTTGCTCGTAAAATAAAGTTTTCTTGCACGAGGTAACCGATATTTTAAAAAGATTCAGATTTAGATATTCACAAGCTGGGAGTGGAAAAGCACACTGCATGCTACAGTCATAATGTGGGAAGTCTTGGCATGAAGCCGTTGTGAAGTTACAAGTTCTATGTATGAGTAAGGAAGGTACTGGTAATTACACTTTACTTTGTAATTATCAATACCTACCTACTGTTGTGCATTATCTATTAAGTATTTTTTAAATGTAAGTTTGACAGACAGGCTGACGGTCCACTTGTTTGTTGATTATGACTGGTAGGAAATTGGTAGGTATCTTGGTTTATGTTATGTATGAATTCATAATTTTATTACAAAATACAATTTATACAAAATAATTTGATCAGCCGTTGACATGTTCACAATTTTTCTTGTTTTGAGTACTTTTATAGTAACTTATAATTTTTTACAATTTAATTTATATTTAATGAAGCTAATGTGTAATTTATTGATTAAACAATATGTTAAAAGATAGTTTTAGGTGTTGTTAAAGCTTTATGATAATAAAAATAATTATTTTTTGTAAATTTCAGCATCCGGTCTCTACTATTTAGCAGAACTAGTGGAGGAATACACTGTTACGGCCAAATATGTCATATCTTGGACTGTTGTAGTGAGTATTTTAATATTAAATAGTTAATTATTTATCATTTTATAATTTAAAGAATTGTGTTTTTATGGAATCCCTCCCAATCCCGACCCTTCGTGTGTTTAAGATGCGGATCCACGTTCAATATTTTCTATGTGTTGTGTGTATCTTGACTATTGAGAAACGATATTTTAGCTTATTTTATAAGTATCCAGGCTTAATTTCTTTTGATACGTTCTCCTGTTGACATTGGCAGTTGACAATCATCTCGTGATTCAAAGGGAATGTTTTATAGGAAAAATAATCTCGCGGTATTTTGTGCTGGATTATCCTACTGTAGTCAACGTACCTGTGGCATTGCTTGTATTATGGACGACAGTTTAGCTACCAACCATAGAGTGAACCGTCAGCCTGTCACCATAGAGTGACGCCAACCTTAACATAAAAAAAAACTTTGATAGATGCTAACTCACACACGAGTTAAATAATTTTAATAATAAACATTTGCAGGCTACAGCTGCGATCCACATAGGTCTGATTGCATTTGAAGAGTTGCCTATTTACTTGAACATACTCGGCTTAGTCCAGCAATTGCTCCATGCTGTACTCCTCAAGGAATTCCCATGTGTGAGGGTCACGGGAGTGACCTTTATCAGCGCCATGGCGACCCTGCTGTTGCATCATTATTTAGCTTTTAAATATTTTGGATATGTCTATCATAATTTTTCAGAGGTTAGTTTAAATTAACATAATTTTTCTTTTATATACTGACTTGTAATGTATGGGCCGTTTTTCTTATATTAGGTATTATAAGATATTAAAAACAAAAATGTCTAGATTGTTCAAAGAAATTAAACAATCCAAATGTAATAAACGGATTATAGATAATAATTATAATCTTGAGCGATGCGTAATAAACAGTGTCGTACCGATATTTTTTATATGTATTTAGCAGCAGGCTGGCTGACTAAATTGCGGTGTGTATGTTAGGTACTTATGACAAAAAAAAAGAAATATATGTGACATTAGTGCTTATTTTATCACTTTTTGGTTAATTATTCCTATTTGTCAACATACATTTGAATTGAACACAAAAAAATTTAAAGGTCCTTCAATCATAATTGTACTTTTGAAAATTAAATGTCAACAGCACAATTATTTGTCTTTAATTGAACTAACAAGATAAGAAATATCAATATAATATAGTACATAACGTCAAATTTACTGATAAAATTGTCCTACTGTGCACAGATGATATTTTGATCGTAATAAAAATATTACCTTCTGTATTTCTTTTCAGATATTATCATATTTTACAATATGCCTGTGGGTAGTTCCTTTTGCTCTGCTAGTTTCATTGTCGGCGAACGACTACGTGCTACCCACAACTGGTGAAAGACAACCTTTATTAGGTAAATGTTAAAATTTTGTGATTTGAAGATATTTTGTTTACTTTTATAATATACTAGCTGCTGCCCGCGACTTCGCCCGCGTAACTTAGGTACTTATAAACCTTCCTCGAGAACCACTCTACCCATTAGTGAAAACCGCATTAAAATCCGTTGCGTAGTTTTAAAGATCTAAGCATACAAAGGGACATAGGGACAGAAAAAGCGACTTTGTTTTATACTATGTAAAGATAATTAGCTGCTGCCCGCGACTTCGCCCACGTAACTTTGTAAATTATATACTAAAACCTTTGTTTTATAATATGTAAGGATTAAGGTGTAATGTACTACAATACAAAGCATTAGTCAGTCTTCGACATTCCACCAGAACTTTTTGAAATTTTTAAACTTCGCTATTAGAGCTATTAGAGAGCAATAAGTTTTGAAATTATATCCATTATAGTACAATGTGAACAAAGCTATTGTTGCGCCTTGTGGCCAGCGACTATAGTCATGTTATTATTTTTAATATTTATATCTATTTAATAGTAAGTTTTTTTTGTAAAAGTAATAATGTACATTTTTTTTTATTTTCAGGTGACAACAACGTTCTCACCGACTACTTGTCGCGTAAGTCGAAGCGTTACGGACTACTTTCCTTCTTTAATTACGCCAAAGATTCAATATTACCACAGCGGAGTAAGAAAGCCTTTTAGAAAATAACAAATTTTTTATACATAAATGTAAATATGTATATATAATTTTACTTACATTTGTAAGCCACATTGAGTATAGATAATAATGTACAAAAATATATTAGCGAAAGAAAATATGTTAGGATTCCAATTAATGATTAATTGATTATGTTTTGACTGTGATTTTAAACTTATTTTAAAGTTTAAAGTTATAACTACATTTGTATTTTTTTTATCTGAACGGATTCTGGATTTGTTGCAGCTAGCCAGTAAAAATAAAGCTTCATATTTCGTTGGCCTCTTCCTTAATTAATATATAGGACGATGGTATAGTTTGTACCATAAAAATAGTGACGAAAACACTTGAGACCCTACTTCAAATATAACAATGCATATCAATAAAGATTGTAAACAACAATTATCTATGTTAGGCACTACAAGTGATCTTGATACTTTTTAATATTTTATAGATTTACCAAACTACCAAACTAAATAATCTAAGTATCAAAACCTTTCCTGGAATCTTTACAAACGTTATGATAACAATGGTATCCAACAATACAATGTATATTGGGCAGGCATTTAGGTAGGAAATAACCCAACCTTTTGTTTGTTTATAGCACCCTGTTGAAGTGTTTTCGTCACTATTTTTATGGTACAAACTATAATAATAACACTTTTTTATGATAAAGACGTCACCGTGAGCCCGCGGTGTACTTGATGGTAAGTGGCAACGCCATAAGTACGCTGCCGACTACAGTAAGATTTTCCGCGACAAATTGAGATTTCATAGACTCCAACGCTCTATGTCACTCGTAACAGTGCAGAGGGTTGTTGAAGGTAGAACAGTGATCGATTCTGTTTAGCATATTTTTTTTTTCAGAAAGCATGTCTGTCTCTGTAAGTTAAAACCAGAAAACATTTCATGTAAGATTAAAAATATAAAACATTGCAAGATGAACTCCGATCAAATGAGAGTATCTGTAGATGTATGTACGACGGTTGTGGGTGACGGGGCTGATTTGGTGCTTCGTAAAATGAAAGTGCGCAGAGATGGGTAGCGATAACTGGTTTAATTTCCGAAAGTACACGAAAAAGTGAGAAAGTGTGCGTGAGAGTGGTATGTGCGTGAGTGGTATGTGCGTGAGAGTGGTATGTGCGTCGCGCGCTGGTAGACAAAAGGCACTGAAAATTATATAAAAAAGTAAAGTAAAGTAACCCTCACCTTTTAATAAAAATACAGTTCAAATCCATACATATTCCTTATGGAATACAAAGCTACCTACACATTTCAAAAGTAACAGTATAAATTCACCAAGTAGGTACCTTATAAAATGCAAAGGTAAAATGACAACCAAATATGAGCACGTCGCTAACAACGGTAATAATAAAATATTTTTGCGTTAAGATCGTCAGACAGATAACTATAGGTACCTACAATGCGTACTGTACACAAACACCCATATACTCACATTTCTACGATATCCAATCAATACATCAATAACTATATTCAAGTGCCAGGAGGACATGCCATTGATGATATTTTCTGAAAATTAATTTTGAATATTTAAAACATTTTTTTAATTTCTACGATCTCTAATCAATACATCAATTTCTATATTCAAGTGCTCCTGATTGGCAAAATTTGGCTAATCGGTGACAGTTTGATTATTTGACTGCAGAAATTTATTTTCCAATCAGATAATTTAGTAAATGTACTATGTCTGAGTTCGTAACATTGTCTTTGATAGCCAATATCTAAATATATAAAGCGATATAAATCTCACTTGATTGTACACAACCTAAAATAAGGTAATTCACTGATACTATACTTATTGTGTGATATCAGCTTGGAGATGTGATATAGGGTTGGTTATGATGTGATATAGGCTTGTTTACGATGTGATAGAAATTTAAACTGTAAGTAAAAAAAGGCCAAAATTTAATCAACAAAAGTAACTTTCTTTTTAACAATGAAGGAACAATGTATCATTACAATTGTATTGCACAAGTGACAATGATTAGTTTATATTTAGGAACATTTATACTTATAAAATTAAAAGTATCACATAAAACTAAAATTAATCAGACTGTTCAAAATTACAGCATAAGAAAAAACTAGAATCAACAACATTTTGGCAATAAACATGGTACCAATTTTTAAAAAATGGGTATTCTATCCACTTTTTGCCATTTTCTATAATCTAATATCTTGTTCAAATGTATTTCGACAAGTACCACAGGCATTCGAGTCCCTGCCAACACTTGGAGTTGAACTCTTGAACCGCTGAACGTGGGTAAATTTAATGGAGGCAGTCTTGTCGGCTGCAATGGCTCTCACAGCACTTATTGTGAATAACCTCTAATTTTTCGCTGGTTCCCACCGCCGGTTCCAACTTTTCTATTAGGCTTTTATAAGGCTATTTCAAATAGGCTTTTATTTCCAAATATGATTCCGTGAAGCTTTCATAGACTTCATTTGCGAAATACGACATCTTTCAATTGCATTTGAGGCAAATTTTTGTTTTGCAGTCTAAAAACATCTGTACCCTTAAATACACCAATTAAATACTGTCAATTTTAATGAAAGTGTAATGAAGTAGTCAACAACCTCCTCTTTGTGTAATTCACAATTTAGAAAGCTAAATGAATACTTGGATTTTACTTTATCTTTAATTTTTTTTTTAAATATCTGTATGATGTGGTTGCATTTCCAAGTACTCATTTGATTCTTGAACTATGTTTCCAAAACATCTCACGGCATTTTCCGAGGGATATAGCTTCCTTTCCTTTCCATTCTTAAATTATTTAAAAGAAATCCAATTATTGGTAGCATTTCTGCTAAAGTTTAATTCTTTGCTAGTTAAATTATCCTCACAATTTTTACATTTATTTAATTTTAATATTTTTCTTATAACCCACCCGGTATTGTATGCACGTGAGTGTGTGTTTAGGTGTTTCTTTTTGAGTTGATTGAATACTCTCTACCCAACTCTGAAGTTCTGATGAAAATGTTATTTCTTTCGTTTCTGCTTCATTGTTATTTTCATAAAATAAAGATTTTAATTTTAACAATTGTTCACCAGAGTCCTCTTCACAATTGTACGTATCAGAGTGAAATTTTATAAATCTTGTAATCAACAGTGCTTCAGAGGTGTAATCTTCAATCAGTCAATCTTGTAATCAACTGTGGCAATCAGGGTCAGTATTTCTGACAGCAATTGCCCAAAAAAGTTTTTAATAGGGTCTTGAGTTTTAAGTATCGCGGGTGCATGATTTTAATATATTTTTTTATTTAAGTATTGCCACACCCGTTGATAGCTTTTGGGTGTAGTAACCCAGTTTTTTAATGAAGGTTCTTTACATACAGATGTTTCTTTACCTTGTTTATCAATAAATTTTATATTTTTAACTTTTGTGATTGCTGCCCGCCAGAACTGATGGTGCGGTGATTTTAACGTTACAGCTTGTCTCAATGGCTTCCCTTTTGATGACTGAGAGTAGCCAGTCCCATTCACTGAGTCACTCATCAAAGAAGTCACTATTTCTGCTGTATTTTTTATTATGTCACTCACTTCTGATCCATCTGCATA
Organism: Synanthedon tipuliformis; assembly: GCA_947623395.1. Taxonomy (NCBI): domain Eukaryota; kingdom Metazoa; phylum Arthropoda; class Insecta; order Lepidoptera; family Sesiidae; genus Synanthedon; species Synanthedon tipuliformis. Next base: position 5,693,306 of record OX392408.1, on the reverse strand, counting down.
TTGACCTAGAAGAAATAAATTTTACGTTATCAAGGTTAAAGGTAATATAATCGCATGACTCCCATTGATGGATATTAGTGATCTAGCTCATGGATATTGTAAATGGTATAAATCATATATTGTTTACGTATAAATCGTCTATGTAAAAAGTGTGAATTAGGTATATACTAAAAGTGCTACCTAATTTTGCTAAGTAATCTTTTAAGATGTAGGTAAAGTGAAATTATCTGTTTTAGTTAGATACTTACGAAACTGAGATGTATATGATAATAAAAGGTGGCTGCTACAGTCTTACTAAACACCCTTGTGCAATTCTTCACCTGAAAATAAAAGAAAAGATAATACAAAGTGTATGTAGACTTTATGATAATAAATAAAAATGTATTTTATTAAACCATTATTTATTAGACTTGACTTGACTATCCATGGACATTATATGCATCTATAACATCCCCCTTATTAAACAAGAACAATAACAACTAAAGAACTTAACAATTACAAGTTAATTAACAAAAGCAAAAGAACAAATTATAAATTTAATCTTATAGGCGGCTTAATTAGTCTACCTGCCCTAGTGTAAACTTGTGTAAACTGTGGTGTAGTCTGTGTAGGTGTAGCTGTAGAAGTACTTGGTACTTACTACCTGTGGTGTAGTTGTAATGCATTGACTTCCACTTGCTCCCGCCTGACACGAAGGTGAGGACACTGACTGAGATTCTTGACTAATAGGTTACTAACCTTGGGACCATAATATGCTCCCTATTCCGCCGACCAACGAATCCATCGTTGATCTGAACCACTAACTATATATGATCTCGGTTCTGGAGCGATCCAGTCACAAGATTGACTTCTTGCACGTAGATTGGTAACTAATTCTTCCAATGTTTCATTTTCGTTTTGTTTGCACGTGAAAAAATTATGGCATTCCTGTGTAATATTAGTTTACGGAATGAAATAATTAAATAAATCCAACAATTCCTTGTACGAAATTTTTTCTTCGTCTTTTAAAAATGAGATGAAAATGTTAATACCAGTAACAAATACTACATACTTAAACAGAGTTAATTATGTTATTAAGGAAGATTTTCAGCATAACGTGTTGAGCCAAAGGTTTCATTAAATAGCTAACGAGCTTTATTGATTTTGTATGTAAATCTGTTATCAAATTTATCACAAGGATTTAGGTTTGCCGACCATCTACAGACAGTCTTCCAGCCTCACCGGAGTGCTTGCTCTGATATTGACGATAAACTCACTAAATGTTTGGAAACACCACTACAGATGTGCATGCTATTAAAAAGTGCAACCCCTAGAGAAATACGGCATGAAATTGCAGGGCTCAAGAAGGGCAAGGCGCTGGGCTATGATCTCATAGATGCCACATTGCTGCAGCACCTACCGAGAAAGGGCATCATCTTTATTGCAATAATTTTCAATGCATGCCTGAGATTGTGCATTTATCCCGCTCAGTGGAAGATCGCGCAAGTCATCATGATACCAAAACCAGGAAAAGCACCTCATGAACTTGGATCATATCGACCTATCAGCTTGTTGCCGGTGGTTGGCAATTTGTTCGAAAAAATACTACTGAACAGAATGCGTCCCCACATGTCTGACATAATACCAACTCATCAATTCGGTTTCCGTGGGGGGCATGGTACTATAGAACAGGTTCATAGACTCGTTAACACCATAGGTCAGACGCTTGAGAATAAGCAATACTGTGCGGCTGTCTTTCTGGACATCAGTCAGGCATTTGACAAAGTCTGGCACGATGGACTGCTATACAAAATTAAAAACATGCTTCCAAATAGTTTCTTCCTCATCATGAAATCGTACCTGAGCATGAGAAACTTCGAGATCAAGCATAACAACGAAACCTCTGAATTGTGCCGTATCCTCTGGGGGGTCCCGCAGGGGAGTATCTTGGGCCCGGTTTTGTATCTGCTTTTTACTGCTGACCTGCCTACTCACTCTGGTACAACAATAGCTACATATGCAGATGACACTGCTCTCCTAGCAGTCAGCGATGATCACCAAGCGGCATCGACTATCTTGCAGCATCATCTTTCAGAGGTGGAGGGATGGCTTGATCGATGGCGTATCAAAGCTAACCAGAGCAAGTCTGTACAAGTGACTTTCACCTTGAGAAGGCAAACCTGCCCGCCGGTCAAACTGTATGGCAGGGAGGTACCGCAGGCAGAGGATGCTAAGTACTTAGGTATGCACCTAGACCGCCGGCTTACATGGAGAAAACACATATGGAGCAAACGGAAACAGCTGGACGCACGTATGCGCTCCGTGTATTGGTTGGTTGGACGCAACTCGGGACTTTCAAATACCAGCAAGATCGCAATTTACAAATGTATTCTTAAGCCCATATGGACTTATGGCGTTCAGCTGTGGGGTACAGCAAGCCACAGTAACATCGAAATACTGGAGAGATTCCAGAGCAAGACGATACGAGCAATGCTGGACATCCCATACTATGTGTGTAACAAATATATATACGAGGACCTGAGCCTTGACACTGTTAAGCGGGAGATTGCAAAGTACAGCAAGAATTATCAAAAGAGATTGTCGACTCACACTAACGACCTGGCTTCCGGACTGGAGGGCGAGGGAAGTGTGAGGCACATCAGACTTAGAAGACATAGCGTCTGCTCTCTTATGAGTACATTTGATTGACCTCGGCACTGTGGTGGTTGGGTTGCGGTGCGTGATGGGAGGGTTGTTCATTGGAGCCCCCTTCTGATTCTTAAAAATTTGAAATCGGTATGAGAATACAACAGAGGAATGGCTCATTGTGTGGAACACAGATTGCCATGTTGCTGAAGAGAGAAAAAAAAAAAAAAAAAAGGATTTAGGTATTAATTTAGGATTTATTTAGTACCTTACCTACGATATTCAATATAAGTTGTATTTTTCTTACTTGGCGTAACGTAAACAATCTTAACAAGCCTATTTTCTGATATACCGATTCGTAAACTATTTTACTGTATTTCTGTGTCTATCTTATTTCTAAGACAGATTACATAAAAAAATACGCCAAGATTGTTTCGTAGTTATTATGCCAAGTAAAGATAAACAGAATTTAATACTTACCTTCATCTTTTTAATTTCTCTGGAATGACATGTTCCTCATTCAATTTGTAGAGTAATCTCATTTGAGCGTGATTGCAGTCAGCTTTATATATATCGACAATGTCGCTCCACTTCATTTTTTTTATCGTATTTAATATCCTTGGTTAGGAAATTGTTTCTCTACCTTTTTATTAAATGAGGTGGGTCATAAATGATACTTAGGGTGTGCCCATCAATTGTAATCACATCATCTATAAAAATTACATTACAATGTTAGAACAACCATTTATCAATTGTGATGGCACCTGCTGGGTTACATTTTTAATAGTCCCAAGAAAAAGAAAAAGTTTACCTATTTTGTCACCTGAAATTATTTGCTCCTCCATGTATCCTCCTGAAAACTTTTCAGGGCAGATTGGAATGCTGTACCCTGATCACAGACCAATGCGATTGGTAGGAGTCCAGTTTTACTCACAGCAGCTATCATCTCCTTAATAATTGATTTTAATTCCACTCCGGAAGTAGCTCCTTTACTAAAATAAAAGGCCAGAGGCTGCTGCCATTTGTGACTGACTCCCCGCAACATAAATACTAGTTTTTTTATTTAGCTCGACAACGTGTGCAAACGAAAGGATCGTTTGCACACGTGTCCTCAAATTTTACACAAAAGTAGCTTTAGCTTTTTTGAAAGTCTCTTCGTCTAAATCCTGTTTATCCACCACTTCTCCATAATCCAAATTTAGCGTTCATGGTAGTAACATGCGATTTTTATTTTCTTTTATTGTGCTCTTATCATTTGCAACTTTTTCATGCTTTACGATGGACTGTATGGAATTCATTTCATATATATTTCGTTGGACAGTCGACAACAATTTTCCGGTATTGAATGAAACCACAGCTCTCGAGCATCTTGCTTGATAAGAACGTCTTTGTGAATAATTTATTCTTTTTCCGCCGACGAATTTTGCTATGACTCCATTAAATCTTTCCACAACGTTACTGTCGACGTCTTCAATTAAACTGTGGGCTTTATCAGCTAATTGTGCTACCAGTATTTTTGTTTTCTGCCAAAATAGACTGCCAAAAATGGATTTGGAGCATCTGGGCCTAAATATTTACAAAATTGGCGGTTACAGTTTTCATGAACATTGAAAGCATGGCAAATAGATGCATTAATGTCTTTTTACAAACCATCTACATTATTAATTACTTTATGAAGTTTTATAGCATCGCAAATATATCTTCTTGATCGTAGTATCATTTCCTGGGTGAGATGTTTTCTGTCTGCTGCATGATAAAGTGTATCGGAAGCAAGTTGCAACTTATTACAGTGATTTCTCAGTAAATGGTTGCGACAGTAAATTTTTGCAACTGTAATGCCTGGATATGGCCGAGCCTCTATTATTTTTGAATAGGTGCTACTATCACCACCGGCAATAAATCGTGAATAAATCAATTCATGCATTTGAACAGATTGGTTGAAACCTTCTACTATTATCGTGGACTCCATAGCAGTAGATGCTCGATTGCTTAAAACATTGGTGTTCCCTAGGAGTCTCTTTTTTCTTTTCCGATTTGGCGCAAATACAACAATATTTGTTTTTTCGCACATGTACAATACTTGGCCAAAACGTCTACCAATGATGGCTGCAGCCCCAGATGCTGCGTAATTAGTTCGATATGACCGCTTACACCAACATAATGGTAGACCTACTGCTGCTGATAATTCTGTGGATTGCCCATATTTCTCCAATCATGCCCACTTGGTGGTAAGGGCCTGGGAGTAAAGGGTACAACTCCGCTCATCGGTGTTGGACCGCCTACATTTGGAGAGGCATGTCTCGGTCGGTGGTAGTCGGAAGACATTGCTGCGTTGATTGTAATTTGGTGGTGGTGCACGAAGTATCTGTTGAGTGCGCGTTGGCATCCTATATTGGTTCGGATTCTATGAAGGGTTTAATCTGAAAGGTTGCGGAGGAGTTAAATTGATTCTGATTCTGTGGGGGGTTGAATCTAAAAGGTTGCGGAGGAGGTAGTGTAGGACGCGAGACTAATGGAAGGGCCAGTTTGCTACTAGGGGTTGTCTGTGAGATGCGGATTGAATTGGGGAAAATGGAATCGTAAATTTCGATGTGGGGTGTGGTTTCGCTTCGCTTCTTTGTTGAAGGTACTTGACGTTGAGTTCCTCCTGCACATATTCCAAAGCTTTTTCTATTGTAGGAGGGCGCATGTATCTTATACGGGAACCTAGCGGTTCTTTTAAGCCGCGTACAATGGCTTGCATGGCAACTTTTTTGTATAGGTTACGTATAGCCTCAATGGTGGTCCCTAAGTGTTCGTGAAAAGTCACGTATGTCATAATCGTGCTAAGTATTTTTTTACAATGGTCATAAAATTCTTGTGGAGTCTTACCATGGGTGGCTAGTGATAGGTCGTTATATAATGCGGTTTCGTCTCGTTGATCCGAAAAGTTATTAATCAATGAGGTCCTTATGCCTAGCCAGTTTTCGGGGGTGCCGTTTGAATTGATTGTAGCTGCGGCAGTGCCCGTAATTTTCCGTGTTCTTCCAGTGTATTTTTTAGAAGATCATTTCCATTTCTAACAGCTTGTACCGCTTCGTTTAGCTTTTCTTTAGAGTAAGACCCTCTGTCTGACTTGCGCTTATAGTTGCTCACAATTTTTTCATGGTACCGTCACTAGAAAAAAACAGTGATCTATTAATTTAGGTACCTAACCACCCCACCAAAAAACAGCATGTAAAAATACGTGTAAGATTTTGGAGAAGGTAACTACTCGTCTATAAACATAGATATCTACGTCTATAAGGTACAACATAGAAACATAGGTCGAATTTAAATTAAGTTCTCATACAAAGTGTGGAATCAGCTGTGATCAGTGATCACTAATTATGAATATACCTTACTTTTTTGTTAGATTCTTTTTCCTTTCGGATCTGATATCTATTTTAGCATAATATCGTTCTTTGTTTTGACTGTGAGAAGAACTTAAAGGATACCGCAAAAAAGGTTGACGATATATATTATGTCTGAAGGCAAGACCCGGCATATGACGATCTTCCCTACGACAAAACTAAGGACATTTTGAATAATCTAATACACAAAATCGTTAAAGGTATAATTTAAATACTTACTTTGAAGCCAATTGTTGAAACGCGTTTGATTATTTCGCGGCGGTGCTTTTCGTGTTTATTTTCTTTTTCCTCATCAGCCTCGTTTCCGCAGAAAATACAAAGTCTCTTAAAATCAAAAGACTGTTCGGATGATCTCATCTTGCTTTTTACCGGACTACCTGCCGATGAACCAGCAGCATCCTCAATAGAACGCTTCCGCTTGAACGAGTCTATATTCGACCTGCGAGTATACTCTTTACGGCAAGCCACGTGCACTTGGATAGATTGCACATTACTAAAAAGTGCAATTTTTCCGTCATTTCTCTCACAACTTACGTCCTTTAACTTGTCTATTCCCCGCTGAACTGTTACAGACTCGCCACTTGCGAGGGATTTGTCACAAATAGCACACAATTGTTCCATTTTGAGTAACGGCCCCGATAACGCGACAATATACGTCCAGTATCATGTAGAGACGCTTAGGGACTGTTTGGGACTATGCATTGAGCACACCCCACGACCCGACCAACAGAAGCAGGTATAAACCCGTCACTGACGTCAGAGGGGAGGCACAGCTGCTATTGGCGCCGCCACACAGAACGTACCACGCGATGGCGTGAAACTACAAAACTCTATCCCATGTTTGGCACCTTTTTCCGTGGAAATGACTGATTTTATCGATAAACTTCATACTACCTTTTTTGTAGAGAATTTTCCATTCTTTCTTTTATATAAGTATACTTTATAGCGGTAAGATCAACAGGAACGAAGATATTGGCAAAAAACCAAAAAAAGATTTTTTCACCGTTTTTTAGCTGTCAAAACTTATGCCCACCCCTGGACTCGTGGGACTTTTCAGAGGTTATTTGGGGAGCTAAAAGGTACATGTACACAAATTTTCAGCTTGGTTGGAGTTTTTCCAAGGTAAAATGCTAATTTCCCTGGACTATTACTCAACCTCTCTGTTCTTAAAATCTAGTTACATTAACCACCTTTTTCATTGTTTTTTGGCAGCAAGTGTCACTCGTAGTACTTAGTCACTTAAAAGCGCGAAAAAAAAATGGCAGCTAGATTTCTCCCACCCTCAGTATTATTCTGAGCTCCCACCATGCGTCGCTAGCGACATCTGTGGCAAAGAAATCCAACCATACTGTCATACTGTTTTACCGACCGGCAATGCAAGCTGTACATCTATTCAAAAACATCAGTTATGGCGCGCAGACGGTCTTACCTCGTAGACGGTCTTACCCGAGTTGACCTCATAAAAAAAATATCTAAAAATCGTCAATTTAGTTTCAGCATAATGTATAGGGCCTATAAACACGATGTCTCTGAAAACAAAGTAACTTACTCCATGACCAACCCTTACAGTTAGTTATTATTGTAATATTAGAATAATTAATACTTATTTAATGTCATTCGTTTAAAAAAAGAAAGTTATAATAATTTATTTGCTGAATATGTGTAATAACAATAGTTTTCCAGTAAAAAAGAGCTCGCTATTCTACCCTTTGGGGTATGCAAATGTTTTGGGCATAATACTAAGTATCAACTAAATTATCAGACATGTACGGTCTTACTACAAAAGATTCAGTAAGCACTGTTCAAACACATGCTTAGTTAGACAAGCATTAAGCATTTAAGCATTGGTCAGCGAGCGTTTAAAATGTCCCTACCACAAAACCTTATTTAGAGCTTGTTTCGGTAGACAGTGTTAAAGTAAGTGAATGTTATTGAATTATGGCAACCTTGGCAAACATTCATTCAGTCACTCACCCTGCATTCATGTCGTTTTCATTTTACGCAGATCTGATAGGCGTATAATGATGAATTTTGGTTTTCACAAGCTATTATTACGGACTATATTAATGATATCAGCAAATTATAAGATTGGAATAAGTAATAAATTACAAAAAATACGTTAGATTATTTATAAAATTTCGTAATACCAAAAAATATTGCGCATGATGGAACGTAACTGACAATACCTGACGTAATTGTCAAAAGTCAAATGTGGTCAAACGTCAAGTTTGTTTTGTTAAAATTGTTATTGTAATTAATCAAGTTAATTTAATATTCATTATTAATAACATGGATAAAAAACGTGAGCGCGGTGACAACTGGAGTCAGGAAGAAAAGGTTTGTAATCTTAGCTTTCATTAAGTATGAGCATTCATAAAATATTACGAGATCATAACTTTTATGTACTGGACGTGTTGAAATTATTTTAGGACCTCTTCCTACAAATAATGAGTCAGTCTGCCGCAATAATCGAAAATAAAAAGACGGATACCAACACCAACAAACAAAAAACTCTTGAGTGGATTAATGTGCAAAGAAAGTGAGTATTTATCCAAAATATTACTCTTACAGGCAGAGCATCTAACTACAGAACATAGGTTCAAGTTTGATTAATATGTAATGCCAGTTGTATGCATATGTGTAATGTTCATTAAATTTTGATTATCTCTTAATCTGCAAAAAAATTATCATTGCAGATTCTACGAGTTAAGTGGGAAAAAAAGAGAAGTGTTACAGCTCAAAGGAGCATGGAGGAGATTAAGAATTGGGGCGAAAAAAAGGATTGGCGAGCACAAAAGAGCCATAAATGCTACTGGTGGTGGTCAGAAACCATCGTCACCAACAGATGAGGATAAAAAAATCATGGAGATTTGTCCGACTGATTTCATTATTGAAAACAACGACTTTGATAGTGATGGAATATTTAATAAAAAAGTAAGAAATTTATTTCTATTCACTTCTGCTAAACTGTGCTTTTATGTTACAATTGTAAATTTCAATTATTCATCTTTCTTTTTGCAGTTGGATAATGAAAAGCAAGAAAAAGAAACTGAGGAAATATGTAATGATGAGGTACATAGCACATTTTTTCTATTTAAACATTGAAACTAATTATAGAAATGAATATTTACAACTAATTTCAACATATTTTTTCAGAATATAATTGAACAGTTTGATGAGTCTGGATTAGAAGTTGTCCACGAAATAGTTATTGCGGAAATACATGAAAATGAGGTAATAACTGTCTGATTTTAATTTTTTTTATTAATTTTGTTATGATTTTCCGTCGATAGAAAATATACAAGATGCACAATTAGCTACAAAAAAACGTCCTCCGCAAATGACTACCCACTTGAACATTTGAGAGGCATTTGTATTAGTATCACTCGATCCATTTAACCCCAAACATGCCACAGTGACCTTAGTGTATGTTTCATTTTGTAAAAACTGTATGTACATTTTAAGACTTATTTCTTTATATAGTTTGTAATAGCTGTGAATGTATGATACATTTTTAGATACGCCACTTATTGGGTTTTGTTTCATATGAGACAGTGCATCCATATATTTTCTATCAACGTGATTTTCCCAAAATTCATACTGATTTTAATGTATGCAATATTAATGAGCAATTGTAATATCCTTAGGTTACTATCAACAGTTCACCATGTCACTCCCGGTCTAGTGACACAATTATGCAAGAATTAAAACCTAATCAAATATTTCTTGACAACAAAGAAAATTTAAAAAAGAGACTGAAGCAAAGAGATACTAAGCAGAAAGTAGAGGGTACAAAACGCAAATTTGAGTGAGTACTAATCGGTGTATTCCCAGTAGTTTGGTTAACAGTTCGGTTGATCGAACTAGTGAGACTTTTTTTTCCCAGTAGTTCGGCCGAACAAATCAAACGAAATAGTGAGACCATTTTCCAACAGTACTGTACCCTTACCTTACCCTAACCCTTACTCTAACCTAACATGTGACGCTATTCGTTGGATAGCCCTTGACGAGACCTATCCAACAGTACTGTACTCTTACATTACCCTTACCTTACCCTACCCTAATCATTACTCTAACCTTACATGACTGTGACGGTTCGTTTGATAGGCCTTGACGAGACCTATCCAACAGTGCTGTACCCTCACATTACCCTTACCTTCTCTTACCCTAACATACATACATACAGATATATACGTATTTAGATAGCTTTTATACTACTGCTAAGTACTACTACTAATGTCCTTGTAGACAACATACCAAAAATACACAACATATCATACCATACGCATATGCATCTTTCCGAAGTCATGGTTTCATATAGAAATGTGAAATCAAATATTTATATATTTTTTTCAATTTAAACACAAAAGATACTCTAATTATTGTGTTTTTTACATAAATAATCCCCAATTTCAAAAATATGTGCGCTTGTTTTATAGTCAGTAAATATATTTCCTGTTTTATAATATATGTAATGATTTTAATATTTATATTTATAATAAATATCGTATATTTCCGAACCCTGATTAATCTATATCTAAAACTAAGTTATATATATTTAGAAATATTAAGCTTCGGAGTCCCAAGCATGCTGGCTGCATAATTGAATTTACAACCGGAATAAAAGAAAAGTCTCACTATTTCGGTTGATTTGTTCGACCGAACTATTGGGAAAAAAAGTCTCACTAGTTCGGTCAACCAAACTGTTAACCGAACTACTGGGAATACACCATAATAATATTTATAATATAATATAATGTAATATAATTTGATTACTTTCTGATAATGTTGTGCTTTCCTGTAATTTAAATTCATACTTGTAACGGTCCTTTCTGAGTGTTGTATATTGTAATTGAGTATGTCTTTAGGTGGTAAGCCTTTTGAAATAAATAAATAAATAAAGTTAACTCATGATTTTATATGAGTAGAAATAGTTAAATTCGTTAATCCATTATATAAAAAAAAATTCATCGAACGTTAAAATGTTACATTTTAAAAGATTTAATGGGAGTTAATGTTAATTGTTAATCCGTTAACACATAATAGAAATTGCATTTTTGGTGTCATTGCATTAGTGATCTACTTATAAATTCATAAACCTACTTATACTGCATCACTCTTGTTTTGTCTATTTCGGCTTTCGTCGACTACAGGACCGATTTTAAAAAGCTTCACTTTTAGAAAGCTACGTTATCAGCGAGTAACATAGGCAACAAATTACGCGGGCGAAGTCATGTTCAACAGCTAGTCTTAAATAAAAAATTCTATTTATTTCAGATCAAGTCAAAAAGCAAACATTGTCCAATCGAATAATGATGTTAAAGACAAGACTATGGCATTTCTAAAGGAAGAATATGATTTAAGAATTAAGTACCAGAAACAAGAATTGTGTCAGCAAGAATTGAGACACAAGTTAGAAATAGAATTATTGATGAAGAAAAAAGAAAAACAGGCATTAAAGATACAATTATTAAATGAAAAAGTAAACAAGTAGTTTTATTATAAATAAGTCATTTTGACTATGGCATTGATAAAGGAAGAATATGATTTAAAAATCATTTAAAAATCAAGAATTGTGTCAGCAAGAATTGAGACACAAGTTAGAAATAGAATTATTGATGATGAAGAATGAAAAAAAGGCATTAAAAGAAGGAAGAAGAAGATAAAGGAAGAATATGATTTAAAAGTTAAATACCAGAAACAAGAATTGTGTCAGCAAGAATTGAGACACAAGTTAGAAATATAATTATTGATGATGAAGAATGAAAAAAAGGCATTAAAAGAAGGAAGAAGAAGATAAAGGAAGAATATGATTTAAAAGTTAAGTACCAGAAACAAGAATTGTGTCAGCAAGAATTGAGACACAAGTTAGAAATAGAATTATTGATGATGAAGAATGAAAAAGAGGCATTATAAGAAGGAAGAAGAAGATAAAGGAAGAATATGATGTAAAAATTAAGTACCAGAAACAAGAATTGTGTCAGCAAGAATTGAGACACAAGTTAGAAATAGAATTATTGATGATGAAGAATGAAAAAGAGGCATTAAAAGAAGGAAGAAGAAGATAAAGGAAGAATATGATTTAAATTTAAGTACCAGAAACAAGAATTGTGTCAGCAAGAATTGAGACACAAGTTAGAAATAGAATTATTGATGATGAAGAATGAAAAAGAGGCAATTAAAATACAATTATTTTAATACCTAAAAATTAATAAATGAAAAAGTAAACAAGTAGTTTTATTATAATTAAATCATTTTAATTAAGCTGTTGTTTTCTTATGTTATACTTATAAGTTATGTTAAAATTAAAAATTCTGTAATATAAAATTTCTTCTTAAAATATTTCCTCGTAAAGTAGGAGGAACTCGTCTTCTTTCCATATGTCGACGTCTATACTGTACAAGATCCATATTTTCTTTCATATCGATGGCTATGTTATGTAGCACTGCTAAAGCTACAATAGTAGTTTTCGCCGTACTTAACTTCATATGCATACCTCGTAAAAGACACCTAAACCTTTGCTTCCACAAGCCAAAACATCTTTCTATGGTGTTTCTGGTACGAATATGAGCACGGTTATAAGATTCTTCCTGCTCATTTCCCGGGTTGAGCAAAGGCGTGAAAAGGTACGATGTACATGCATAGCCACTGTCGCCCAACAACCTTCCATGGAATTCACCATTTTCAAAACGTTGTTTCAGTGAACTTTCATTAAAAATTCGTGAGTCATGTACACTCCCCCTCCAACGGGCTACTACATCTCGTATTTTCAAATTTGCATCACAAACCACTTGCACATTCAGTGAATAATATCCCTTCCTATTGATATAAGCTTCACTGAAATCACCTCCTACTCGTTTTATTCTAATGTGTGTGCAGTCGATGGCTCCTATCACTGAAGGGAAGTTTGAAATTTCTCTGAAATTCCTTATTGTATTTTCTTGTTCTTCCAGTGTAGATGGCATATTAATAAATAAATGTGCTTTTTTTGCCAAAGCAATTGCCACATTTTTGCAAGTCTTGCTCACCACTTGCTGCGAAATTCCAAGCAAGTCAGCACTGTCTTCTTGTATCTGCAATGTTAAGAAAGATTTTATCAATGAAATTAAGAAGGCAAATCAAAAATAAGTACCTACTAAGTAATTATAGGTACTCTATTCATTTGAGCAAGCAATACCTTCACTTCCTCTATAAAAACATATAACAAAATTACCAGATAATTTAAAAAAGAAAACAACAATATTATATTTATAAAAAAAATCCTAAAAACAAATTTAAATTTATACTTTATTGTAGGCACTTTAACATTGTGACCATCGATGACTGTGACATAGTCACAAAAATCCATGTTTACATAAAATTCCTTGCTCCAATGATTGGAGGAGGTATGTACATGGTATGTAAGTACGTAAATCCTTACCTGATGTCGAGCCCAGCACCGCAGCGCACATGCCACTTGTATCTGAGGACTTAGAGATCCACCTCTAGCATCACATGGTAGATCATCCTTTATTAAATCAATAATCTTGTTACCAAAGTTCTTGCTGAAGCGATACCTGGTTCTAAAGTTTGCGTCATCGTAATATTCGAATGGATTAATTCGCTCACGATGTATCCTATCTCGAAAATTATCCATGTAATCCATATCTTCCATGTCGATATAATCAATTAAATTTAAAATATCCATACTCTTTTATAAAATCAAAAGAAATTTAATATTAAGTAAAAGTATACGCAAAACAAACGACTTTGACAGAACACGTCAGAGGAAGAGAGGCCGTTAACTAGATAGCCACTCGTTAAACTAGCATGTGGCGGTGGTTAAATTTAAATAATGCTCCAGCATTATCTAACCCTAACCAATGCCTAGACACTCTTTTGTAGTAAAGTTTTTTCTAAACACGTGTTTTAAGCCTGATTAAAGTGTGTTTAATGTTTTTGTGGTAAGACCGGTAATCTTTTAAATTACTTATAGTAACAATTTTGTTAACAAGTAATTGTTTAATTTCTTCTTAAATATATTTATATTAAGTTGTCTAATGTTGTTCTTAAAAAATGACTGAGACAAAGATGTATTTCCCATTAAAAACTGTGACTTTTATGTAACTATACTATTGTTTATGTAAAGTAATGAATGTAAATAATGTACATAGTTTTACATGTGTTTATTTAATAAATATGACATAAAACTAAACATTTGTTTTTAATTTGTGTTATAATTTAAGTAGCACAAGACCCATTTATTTATAATTTTTATTTTCTTTTGAGGATGTGAAATAACAATGGGACGCCCCGGCGGTCCTCATAACCCCGAGACTATCTTAAACCTAGCTTAAACCCCCTTATCTTCCACCGTCGGTTTTCAGTGTTACCACATGAATATATTTTGAATTTGCCGCGGTTTTTCAGTCTATAGTATGTTCCCTTTATGTCACTGGCAAGACATCTATATACATAAAACACAATACTTGTATTGTATTGTATATTGCCACAGATTATAAAGTTATATGTGTATATTGCTTTATGTATGAGATTGGTTGGTTTCGCTTTGCTAAAATCTAGTGAAATATTGCTTGGCCTCATATACGAATAAAATAATGACTGTCCTATTCAAATTTAATCCTATACATAACTGTCAAATTTGACATTTGGTTCACATGATGAACGAAATTCATTGGTATCTTTTTTTTTCATTGCCGTGTCGTCGTTGCCATGGTTTCCATAATAAAACAAATAATAGTTGTTATAAATATGGCCTTAAAAAAGTACCCTGTTTTGCCTAACAGTGAGACAGTCGCGAAAGAAATTTTTCATCTTGTCTCATGGCAGAGTTGCATCTTCTAGGGCAGTTGCACAGTGCATTGAATTTTCAAGATAAATCTTCCCTGTTTTGCCGGTATTCATTTCAATCTGGTAAGATTAATTTTCCTATAGAATTGTAGTATATATTTACTTACTATAGTAGAAGGCATTGATTTGATGATTTTTGCTTTATTAGGTCCTAATTGGTCTGTCATATCAGGATGCCCTGAGGGGCAGACAGCTACCGGTAAACCAGATTTCGAAAAAAACGTCATTTGGAGTCAACCTCTTGACCTTCACTATATTACAAAAGGAATTCAAGGTACGCAAATCAAGTTAATTTTGTTAAAGTATAGGGGCTCTACCACAATAACCAATAGGTAAGTATGTCTGAATAGGCACCCACTACTAGACTATAATAATATCTATGTTTTTACATCTCTATGTTTAAATCACTTTATCCTAAGTAAACCTAACTTAATCCACACTAATATAAATGTGAAAGTCTGTCGGTCTGTTACCTTTTCACGCCTGAACTACTCGACTGATCATTGTGAAATTTTGCATAGGGACATTGTCAGGGACACAGAAAGAACGTAGGGTACCTTTCATTCAGATTTTTTTTTATTTTTTAGTTTTAATGCATTTATAACAATAAGATGTAAGTTGTAAACATTTTTGTACATTTCTAATTAATCATTAGGTATGTACTTTAAATATGGCAAATCTACTTTTGCATTTTTCAGGTTGGCCAAAACTGATACTACAAATTAGTTGTCTTGATTTCATTGGACGCTCTTGGATTGTTGGCTACAGCTGCTGTAGTTTACCTACTCTTCCGGGACATCACATATTACAAGTGCCTTGTTGGGCACCAACTGCCACTACACTTACAGACAAAATCCGACAATATTTCCTTGGTGGATCTCATCAGTTACTTCAAACCGATATTGTCAATCTGGGGACAGATAGGTTTGCAGATTATATTATATTTATTTTATTCTTCAGCAGATTGAAAAAACAATATAAATTGATTTTATGATCAACTAGCTGTCAGCGACTTCATACGCATTGTAGTTCGTTTTATGAAAATCCCACAGGAACCTAACATTTTTCCAGGATAAAATGTAGGTATCCTATATTTTAATCCAGGTAATAAACTATTTTTATGCCAAATTTCATCCAAATCCGTTCAGCCGTTTTTGCGTGATTGAGTAACAAATATCAAAACATACAAAATTAAAAATAAGTTTTATTTTTAATGTCAATGTGGCTTTTTTTTTTCAGATATAAATTAAATACCCAGTCAAAAGGTTGTATCAAACTCCAAATAGATATAATACTAAGGAATTTTGGACAATTTGGAGTAGAATATAAGTAAAAATGAAAATAATTACCTATCTTGCTTTCACTTTGTTATCTATAGTAATCCAATTTTGTGTAATGGACTTCATTCAAGAGAAATTACAAGAAAACAATGGTTCTGGGAACATTACTTATGAAAGAAGACACACTGTTAATATGAATAATGAACCTTATGCGTTGTTCTTAAGGACTGACGATCTAACAGAGAATATGACCTATACTAATGTGTCAATTCATTCACCCCTTGAAGATGAGTTCGTGACTACTACAGAAGTGGACATTCTCTATGATAATGTATCGATAACTGAGAACTATTTCACAACTGAATCAATTTACTTCGGTAATGAATTTGAAAATATCACGGAACTCAACCTTTTCAACAAGAAGAATCATACAATTCAAAAACCTGTCAACACGCCAAAGTCGAGCCCCAGTCGTGACAAATGTAGCTGTAACTTATTGGTAAGTTACAGCATTTTTATAGCAGAACATCCGTTTACCAGCAAATAAATATAAATATAAATAAAAAAAAAATTAATTAAAAAATATATATAAAAAAACTAGCCGCTATGCTGCGTCCAAATTTCAAAGCTTTGCAATAGTAATTTAAAGCTATAGTTTTATAATTTGCAAAGAAGTGCGACAGAGATGCATTAAGGATACTATGCAGTGTAATAGAGAAGGACGCAGCATAGCAACTAGTTTATTGTCTCAGATAACAATTGATAAAATAGGTTTATTCTCACCCACTCCACTAGTTCAATTATAAAATACTAGGTATTCGTCTGATATACAGATGGGTGAAGGACAACCTCTCAATCTTCGGATCTTAGAACAATTTATTATTTTTCAAATAAATAAATTATAACTTTATTATTGTCTTTTTGCAGTACAAAGTTTGTGATGTCAATTGCTGCTGCGATAGTGACTGTACAGACATTCAAATTGAATCTTTTCCACAATGTGTCCAAAATAGTGACATAAAAAATATGGAAACAAATGAAAACATGTGCTATTCTCTTTTTCAAAGAGCTGAAGGAAGACATACTTTACCTGGAGATTTGTTTTGTGTAGCAAAAACAAATATTCCTGACAAACGTGATATAAATATTAAAAAGGTACAGTCTAAAGATTATAATCATTAGTTTCAAATTATATACATAGAATATTATTTTTAAAATGTTATAGAGAAATGAACACTGGCCCACACGGTAAGTGCATGAGAGATATCAGAGTCTTAGATTTTAATGAAGACATGAATGAAGGAAAACATTGTGAGATAAGCTGCTTTTTTATGTTATATGTTATGTACTGTTACCTGAAACACATTAAGCAAAGCAATGCTATGGGTGCTGCCGATCATAGTAGGATTAGGGAGGGATCGATCATAGAAACACAACAGCACTCGTGCTTATACATAATATAGTGTCCTAGTCCTGAAAGAGAAGCAACCTTCAACATTACCGTGGTGGACTAATGCATTGAATACCTCTCATAGACAGCGGGATTTGAGGGTAATCTTTTAAAAATCATTTGATCTGATCACTTGATTTTTTTTTTGTGTGAAAGGTAATAAGGAAACATTTATAATTTTTAAACTATTATTTCAGTATGATAAATTCAATATGAACGATATGAACACTATAAAAAGTGAAAGTTTCATGTGGCACGGAAAGGTTAAAGAAAAGTTGAGACACCAATTTACCAAGAAATTGTATGCTTATGGTGATCAAGTGTGGATGTTGTCAAATAATACTGTAAATTACATTGGTCAGTGAGTATTTACTTTTGTGTGGATTTTATTGTATTAGTTAGACCATTTATTTTTAAATAGTTAATTCAATATTAAGAGTTATTATATTAGTTGCTGCCTGGTTTTAAAACTATTATACTAGCTGGTGCCCGCGACTTCGTCCGCGTTCTCGATGAAAGGTACCCTATGTTCTCTCTGGTGTCCCAGACAAAGTGCCCTCCCTCCACTTGGCTCCCACGTCTAGGATCCCATGGGATCCAAAGATATTTTTTTTGGATTCTGGCTCCCATTGTCATTCGATAGGATTCAATGACTCATTATCTTGTTACTTTCAATCCCATTGTGATTCGATAGGATTCAAAGATAATCACTTTATTACCGTGGATCCCATAAGATTTTTTAATCAATAAAATTAAAACATATTTTTAAAATAACATTAATACCTTTATTATAATAATATTGAACAATAATATCTAGCATTTAAAGTGGAATCTGACGAATGTTTACTAAATCTTATGCATAACGATAAAGTTATTTTTCAAATTATTCAACTACTACAATGGGTTTGTTTTATCGTTCATTTCCATTCAATTCTTACTTGCCTCCCTCCACTTGGCTCCCACGTCTAGAATCCCATGGGATCCTAATTGATAGGAAACGTTATTACTTGCAGCACCTGTGGCGTTGCTTGTGCTTAGAGGCATTACTGGCGATGGTAGCCACCTACCAACAAGTGGACCTTAACATAAAAAAAGGAAAAATTTACATCCATGTAACTCAAAATCTAGCTTTGGAAGTAGATCAGTATTTCCGCAGTGATAAGTAGACAACAAGAGCTCATTTGTTCATTTTACGAAATGGAGACTTAATATATCTTTGTTATCATTAAAATGAAATGGGATTCAAGGGCTGTAAATAATTATCCTACGGTCCTTTGGGAGCCAAGAGAAATAAAAAATTACTTTAGGATCCCATGGGATCCTAGACGTGGGAGCCAAGTGGAGGGAGGCACAGTGTATGCAAAATTTCATGGCGATCTGTTCAGTAGTTTTTGCGTGAAAGCGTAACAAACAAACAAACTCACATTCACATTTATAATATTAGTAAGGATTAGTAAGGATATGACATTATCATCAGTATAGTGCTATGGCACATTTAAAATGATTTGCAAAGCTATGCAATTCTTCTATTGAATTATTGGTACAGCTCTCTATTCATTTGAGCAAGGGATTTTGTGTAAACAAATTTGTAATGTCAAAACGTGGATTTTCAAACACATGACTACATATTTTTATTTTTAGATGTCTATAATCCATGCTATTATTTTTATTTTCAGATTTGCCTAGTCCAACAGTGAACAATTATTGTTCTGGAAGAGAGTCGATGAAATTTTCAAAGGATGAACACATTAAATGTATAGTTAAAATAAAAGACCTCGAGATGTTCCATGTGCTTAAAAACTCCGAGGATGCTCTTGTGTTGAGCGTCACGGAAAAATCTTTCAATAACACTATTATGGTATGTATATATGAATTTTATGTCTTTAAATTAAATACTTGCATTAAATTTATAACTTTTTCACAGAAAATTAAATATTCTTTACAGAATTGTACGACTGCTCATTGCACCAATTGGACGATATTCACATGCGATGGAGTATACTGCAAAGCTTACAACAGGAGTTTACACGAGCCTATATGCACGGATAATATTTGCACAAATATTGCACATAAAGTGGATTACTTATTCTACTGTTACGATAAGAAAATAGTAAATGTTACGGTCAAACTTTACCCTCTGAATATTTCAACCTCTATACCGTTCATAACTCAAACGGTTAGTGTAAAGTTTTATTTGACTAACAAAACTGATAATATTATCGAATTGAGTGGAAATCCTGGTTATATTCAAGGGTTGCCAGTTATTGTATCACACGCTAAGGGCAACTACACAGCAAACTTCTTCAATACATCCTCCAAGTTTGATAGATATCTTTTGAAACCAGACAGGAGAGACGGTGTTTGCAAACTATTGAATAGTGCACAAAATTATGTAAACTTCAATTTGAATGAAAGAGTAAAATGTCAATACGTTTATGAGAAAAGTCTTTTAAACTATACGAGCATTTGTGAAGAGTTAACGAAAGATTTGAGAAATATATTGAGATTAGACATTGGTGCGGTCGTTTCTCCATATGGTAACCCAAAGGATGTATTGGATGAAGAGTGGATATTTATGCGTATAGATGACCCTAGTTTGGACAAAATAACATATGGAACGATCGACGAGAAACATTCAACAATCAATTGTTTCAATTTAATAACAAGGACGTCAATTGTTTTTACATATGCCGATGTGAGTGAGGACTCGACTAAAACCGAACATAAAATCTTATCGGCAGAAACATTTGTCACCAGAGAGAATAAATCTTTCAATATGGATGATATATCTGCGACGGTCACGTTTGAAGTTATGTTCGTTGACATCACTAAACCGCCCATTTACGAATTTGCGGGTAGTCCACATATAAATATACGTTTACCCAAGGACTTTTTCTTTCCGTTCGATTCCAACGAGTCGTTTGCCATCCGTTGCAAATGCAACTCGTGTGTATTGTTAGCAGTTTGTGTTTTGCTTGTGATTTTGTCAGCAAATAAAATAAACGATTTGTAATTAATATTTTATTTTTTATTTCATCTCCGTAATAACTTAAATATTTCATTTAATTCTATTACTTATTAACTTGGCATTCGTCCATCAATGTCATAACGTTCTTGAATTTGGTGGCCTGAAAATTAAAAATTGAGTTGTAAGTCTTCGCGGCTTATCGCCATCCGGTAAATCCTAAAAAAGTTGACAGAAATGCAAAATGATTAAAAAAATTAAATCCATGTCGCTTTAAAGCAAGACCCCACAGCCCGTTAAGGCCGGCGCCGACTGACGGTATTGCAAAGTATTTTCCTGGCTTAAGTGAAAAGAGGATATTTATTTTTTTAGATCTGGTCTGTCCAAATGAATCCAAACTTTGAACTAAAATAGTATTGTCTTAACAACGTATACAGTATTTAACATGTTTTTGTAATATTATACCCAGCGCCGCCCTGGAGTAGAGCGAAATGTGGCAAAGGGCGCCCAAGTCAATAATTTCACGCGCAAAATAAATTTTTTTAGAACCGAGGGGGCAGTGTTGTCAGAATTTATTTATTTATTATAATATAAAACCAAAATATGAAGTGAAAAGCGGCGACCAAAGGGCACTGAATATATATATATATATATATATATATATGTTACTCTATCGAGTGTGGGACACATATAACATTTACAAAAACAAGTTATTTATAAAGTAACAGGGTAACCCGCTTTTGGATATTGAATGAAACATAAATTTTAAAAAAGAGAAGTTTTTATTTTAGCAGCTTCTGGAACACTAAACAGTAGGTACATTCAAGAGAAGCTAATTCTATTTTTATATTATTTACAATATTTTTACATCAATAGAAGCTCAATCAAACATTCCACAAATAAAATTCTAGATATTATCTCAAGCTGTTATATTAAAATAGAATAAGTTTTATAGAACGTATATAAAATTAATTAAGGTCGATCAAAAAAGAGATGGAATTAATTTATATCAGATTTGAATGAAAAGCATAAAATCTAAAACGACTATGAGATAAAAATTCTTGAAAAATTGTACTTTCAAATTTTTAATTAACCATAACGAGGGGCTTTTTAATGAGTCAGTACGATTCTTCACAATAAGGCTTCTTATTCCATAAGTATACGCTGATTACCTATTTCATAGTTTAAAGAGCGATTCGACATTTTATTTGGCATACGTTAGCAAATAAAATTAGTCAGGGGACATCCACTAAACACTGGACAACATTCCTTACTTCTCTTAGCCCTGTATCCTAACAACATAGCATACGGAATGCCCCCAAGTGAATAACATCCATGTATTGTATATTATTATGTCTATATGTCTTTTTATAACCACTATAATACCCTCGTTGTTAAACCAAAATCTGCTATTTGCACTTTGATGAGATTCCAACATTTTGAACTTGGTGAATAGTCCATTGCTTTATCTATCGTTTAGAAAACTGCTAAATACTTGTGAGCACTATTCGTCGAGCTACGACCTCTTAGGGCCTCTTTCACCAATTACAAGTAAAGTGTTGATTAGTTACATTTAGAAATAATTTTATGTTTTATTAAATTATGCACTCGGATTAGTGCAACCTTCGATAGGCGAATTTTTTATATTATTTTCTTTTTAATGTTTGAGACTTTTACCGTACAAACAAAGGTATATCAGCTAAATTATTCCCGGTAACAGGTGACTTTAAATGACGGTTAGGCTACTTGACAGATGGTGAAGAAGCCCTTAATAAAACATGTTATGTGCAAAGTATACTCTTATTATTAAAATATTTTCATAATTCAAATAAAATATTTATTTGTCAAATTTTTCAGAATTTTTTTTTCATCTCAAAAGAAGGTATACTTTTTAGACATACATATTTTGGTTTGACAACGATGTTATAACAAGTAGCAGACGAGTTATTGTGTTTTTTTTTTATGACCGTGGAGTGTAACGCGTATCGTGGGCTGATAACGAAGAGCTAACTAACCAAAGAGGTTTAAATCACTGCGTTCTTCTAACTAAAGGTAAAAGGTAACTTGCTTCATGTTTCCCGTACGGCGAGTACACAAGGGTGTTTTAAAATGTAGGTAGAAATAGAAATATATTGGTATTAACAATACATTTTGTAAATTGAGGACGAAACAGAAGGCAAGTTAAAAGTTAGATTCGACAACTTTCTATTGTCTGAGCTTTCTTAAGCGCCAGATACACGACACTGACACGCGACACAAATGTCGATTGCGTTCACATTGGTGTATACATCTAGTGTTCCGATTCAAGTGTATTGGCTGTCTACGCGCACGTCCTGTCTCCACAGCTGCAACACGGACACTGAGCGACACTAACACTACATTTGCAATTAAGTGTCAACTAAGTCTACACACATAGACCGTCGATGTATAGTGTCTAGTGTCAAGTGTCGTCGTGTATCCCTAGCATTACGAGGCCCATAGAGATCACGTTTTAGCGTTATAATATGTCATAGCTGGCAACATGGCAACATACATCATACAAAATATACATAGTACGATCTCGTGCTTTTGATTGTTTTTACATCATGTTGATATATTTTTTCAAAACCAAATGGGTTTGATTATTACTAAATGGATCGAATGGACGATTCTATGCCAAATTGTAAACTTTTGAAGATCCCTCCAAAGCAGGATACACTCTACTAGAACGCAAGTGATTCTAACCTCTATGGAAGTGATTTTACAACATATTCTATATAAGGTGAATACATACAGCTCTTGAAATTTCACATACAAAGTATTAGGGCGACACATCTAGCGATGGCTTGGACTCGACACTCTCTTTTGTGCATACTAGTTAAAAATAAATTTATCTACATTTCCTCCGTACATCTGAAATACGGTTTTGTAAGAACCTATATATATAAAAAAAACAATTCTAGGAAAAACAACATAACTGTTAAATTGCAAGTATACGAAACACAAGTGGACAAATGCCGTCCAACCGAGTGGGACCATCGCATAGTTGGCTGAAGCTGTATGTATTGTGAGTGGATGTGACGCACCTATGCGACGTAGGTGTAGACCTTGCGATCGTCGGGAGTGCGCGCCAAGTACTCTCGCTCGATGAGTCCCTCGATGCGCTTCTTGATCACTACGGGCGACGGCAGGAAGCGCGCGCGCAGCTGCTCCGTCACCTCCGCCACCAGTAGCGTGTGCTGAAGTCACAAACACACTCCACTTTAAGCATAGATAGAGAATGTGGACTGAGCAATACCCGCATGAAACTGACCACTCTCTAGCTAGAAAGAGATAAAGCGATCGTGCGGCTAAGACCTATCTCTTTCCTCTCTCTCTCTCTCTCTGTAGTAACTTAGAGGAACAATAAAAATTCTAGAAAAACACAACTACTGGCCCCACACGATCGCTTCGTCGTGTGTGGAGTGAATCAAAAATTTCTTTCATCCATCGATATTCCACATCTTCAAGAAACTTATATCAAAAATGTATATCAGCCCCCGAGGGACTCAAATTTTGATTTGTTAGCAAATATTCCTGGACTAAGATCTTGGTTGAGAAACGTCCGTCAATGTCCGGAATTGTGGAAGTGGAGTAGCTGTCCGAGTGGCGCTTTACAGAGAAGACTTTGTTATAAAATAAAATAAAAGAAAAATAAAAAATAAAAAAATTAAAAAAAAATTAAAATAAAATAAAATTTAAGAGTATTTTTTATCGAGAACGAGAAAAAGGCATTTACCGTTCGTATTGTTATTTCAAGAAGAAATGTGTAAATAGTAATAGTGTGCTTACGGCCATTTTCTTGCGCGCCTTCATGATGCGCACGATGGCCGCCTCGATCTCGTGCTTGCGGTCCTCGTCCACTTTGTTGCGAGTCTCGCGACGCTCCGGCTCCGACTCGCCCTTCGCCGCCACCGTTTGAATCTTCACTCTGACCACACACAAAAACCATATTACAACTATTTGCATTTAGTATTAATTTGCACATTTGCACATTTCTAATTAACATCAACCGAAGCTAGAACTGCTCTATTTTCCATTCTATTAAATTAATACCTGTGTAATTTGGACGTGAATGCATCGTTGACGAAAAACTGGTGCGATGGTTCAATCTCCTTAGTTTTGGGATGTTTGATCAGAACTCGCTGTGTCGGCTTTCCCATGGCCAGCGACTGTAATGCTCGAACTAAGTCTTTCTCCGGAACATCCGTTTCATTCAGGATTTCCTGAAATTAGGTTTAAATAATTTATTCTTAAAAGTGAACTTTATGTTGCTTGCTTATAACAAACAACAAGAATTTAACAAAATCAATTTTTCTATTGAAAACTCAGTTCGCAATGAAGAAAACTCAGTATTTTTTTATAATAAAAATAAATTATATTTAAAAAATATCGGCTGCGTGAAATATTAAAACTTTGACTGCTTTGTACTTCAAAAAGAGTGCTGTGCTCAACATGTTAATGTACTCAACAGCAATATGCTAAATGTAAAATAAATAAATAATCATTTTGAAATCATTTCCTCATTGTAAATACGCAAACGAAAGACAGGGCAACCCAAGATGACACTAACCTCGTAAGTGAGTCGCTCCCGCTTGTTGAAGAGCAAGAGCACGCACATCTGGAAGGTGGAGACCTGAATGATGTGGCGCCGAGGCGCAGGGGGCGCGGGCGCGGGGGGTGCGGTCGCGCCGGCGGGCGGCGAGCGGGGCGGGGAGGACGAGCCGCCCGCGCGGAACGTCGCGTGCAGGTCCGCGCTGCCCAGTTGCGGCTGCAGTGACAGCTGCCGCCCGGAGTGCTTCGCCAGGTAGAAGCTGCCGATCATACCAAACTTACAAACGTTTCCCGACCCGGATGGAAGATAATATCAAAGTGCGGGTAGATTAAGGAAGTAACTACATTTATTCAGCTCAATTCAGTTTTTGTCTGTGGACTAATGGACTATCTCCACTAGTCGCTACGGCATTTAAGAGATTAAGCGCATCATTTTAAAATGAGAAACTTATATTACGTGATTGTGAAAGGACGTTAATATTTTTAAAAGGTATTTATATCAAATAATTGACCCCTCGGAGCGTTTATATGATTCTTCCAAACAAGTTAAACTCTTAACGAAATAGAGCCTTACCTCCGGAAGACTTCGAATGCACTTCTTGGCGCTGTTGGGATGTTACATTTGGGCGTCGCACTTTGCGTGGGCCAGAAGCCGGTGGTCAACACCCGCACGGACAGGTCCACCCCGTGCAAGTTGGTCTGTCAACAACATTAACACTTAACATTTCCACTAGAGCGATGGCCACCGCTTCCAAAGACTCACAATCTTCATTCCGATGAAGACAGAATCTATGAACCTGTGGACTGTGAAACTATCTATGTGTATATTCACCCCGGCAGACAGCACGTGCTCTTTAAACTCTTCCATGATTGTGTTGGATACTGTCATGTCTTTGAACATGCCTTCGAGCTTCGATGTAAACTGGCAACCACATTCAGTCTGAAATTTAGATTCATTTCATTAAATTTATGTTACATATTACATATCATTATTAAGTACAAGCCTCTCTTAAGAATTTGAAAAAAAAAAAAACAAAGAAAATATTAGGGTGAAGTAAGAAGTTTTAAGCGTTTTTCGTTACATGTATATGTTGCATCTTGTCATTTTACACTGCGACTTAAGGTAATATATTCTACTAATTAAAATACCGTGCATTTACCAAGATCATTGTAATTATTATAGAACTAAAGATGTCTAATATTGATACGGTCACTATAAATGTTAATTGATCGAATAACAATTTATAATAAAGTTATTGTTACTACTAAACCATAGACACTAACTAAAATAACTGACTTGGCTTACACGAGATCTTACAACTTTTTTAGTGAGACTTGGCATTTTTTTACATTTTATTTTTTGATGTGATACATTTACATGATGTGATCGATAAATAATAATAATATTAAAATTCTAATAGTTGTTTAACTACTTTACAAATTTGTAACTTAAAATCCTGCTTAAAGTCTCAACATTCTCTGCAAAATTGTTTACTAGTTTTTAAACATTCTTAGTGTTCATCCAATATGCAACTTTATTTATGTTTTTGGGGTTTATCTCGTTTTCACTTACAACGGACTGCAATAAAAAAAGTTGCGTATCGGCGACTACAAGAACTTCAAATATCCAAAAAGTAGGTGAATACCCAAGACTTTAAGCTAGATTTTAGTAATAAATTCGCGAAATGAAACTTCACTCACAAGATAAACAATGTCCTTGGGTATTGGTAAAGAATTTTGCAGAAATGTGTGGATGGAAGGTGGAGATGGCGGGTTTCGGGAAAAATCATGCAGAATTCTCTATTTGCGAGACATCTCCGATAATACAGTGGAAGTCACGCGGCTCCACGTCTTTTAACAAACCTTCCTTCTGGTGAAACCAAACAATTTAATAAAATCTTATCTTAGTAACCAATATTATGTCTTGAAAAAAAAAATCCTCAAAACAAGTTCAAAACTCAATCACTCTTCTCTTCTAGTATTCTAGTACTATCTAGCACAAAAACATTCTCTAAAAGAAAATTGTACCTAATATGTTTTAAAAAAGAAAGTGTAACATAGAACGAGTTGCTTCCATTGCTGACCATCACTTGACCAACTACAGAAACTGATCTACATGGACCAGTTGTATTATCGATTTATTTTATTATAATTATGACAATGAATGTAATTTTTACCTTAAGTTTGGAGATCATGTTTTTCTCGGAATCGTCAGAGACAGATTTGTTGAGCAACAGTCGCTTGGCGAGGTGCTGCTTGTAATATCGCTCGAAGACATCCTTCTCCTGCAGGAATCGGAAAAGCACCATCGTCTTGTCCAGTACCGCTTCTATCTCTTGTTCACTCATCTACACAGTAAATACACGTCCAGTTCACACATGAGAAACATTATGTACTTTCAAAAGGATAGGATATCAAAAACACAGGCCACATATTCAACTTACCCCTTTCTCTCCTTTCTTAAGTTTTCCGTCAATGAACAACGACAAAAACTCGGGCGACTTGTTGTTTAAATTGAGGAAATATTCGAAATCCGATGCAATCATATGTTTAAATATTTTATCGTTATTGAACGAATTGTGAAGGAAGTGGTCAAATCTATCCTTGAGATCGAGGAGATTCTGAAAAGAAGATTGTCCAATTAGAAAGATCCTAATGGGGAGCAGCGGTGCTGCTTTTACCACCGCCTGTCTGAAAAAGTGACATTGTTATTCCGATTAAAATAATATAGGAAGTGAATATCATACCATTCACCTTTTTTCTAAGTTACATATATTTCGAGCAGGAATTAAGAATGCTCTAGCCAGTGGTGTCCTCAACTTTTAATGCGGGTTTGCCTTGCGATATCTTATGGTTTTCTCCACAACTTACTTGTGTGAGCAAGCCTTTTCTGCTTTGTTAGTCATTAAAAACAAGGCCCGAAATAGACTGAACTCAGCAATGATTGTAAATATTTATTTTTCCACTAACTAAAAAGTAATGTCTTGTATTTAAAAAAAAAAGAGAAGGTAATATACCTGCACAAAAGCGATGGCGTTGGTGTTGTGGTGTGTGTCGGTCACGAGCGCGCGGCCTTGCTCGCGTAGATGCGCCGACACCGCGTCGGCCACGGTGCGCAGACCGTCGGCCACTCGCGCGAGTAGCTTGTACACGCAGGCGAGCTCGAGCGTGCGCGTGTGCATCAGCATGTGCACCACGCCCGAGTTCTCCATCTCAACGATGGTCTTCATGTGGCGCTCGATGAGCTCCTGTTCGAGCACGGCCACGACGCGCGGCTCCGTGGTCTCGTCGAGGTAGTGGCGCGCGCGCTCCGCCTCCTCGCCGATGCGCGCCTCCACGCGTCCTATGTACACCGCTGCACTGTTCTCCGCCAGGAACTTCTGAGATTCCATCTGCATGCACCGTAACTTATTACATCATTTTATCATTTATATTAAGGCACGACATTGTTGTGCCTTGCTCTCCCAACAATTGTCAACTTAAAACTGAAATAGTTAATGAAAAATACAGGTGATTTGTCAAATATAACCATTAAGTTAAGTGGACATATTAACCTGCAAGGATTGTATCGTTCACATATACTCGTTCACTGGTGTGAAAATACATGACTAGGTGTTTGTACAAATGTGACAAAATATAAATTCTAGTGAAATTACCCTGTAGAATTCAGCGGACTGGTGCAGAAATGGTTTCTCAAAGTCCTCCTCGTAGACTTGTCTGGAATTGATCCCGAGCACCATGAGCATTTGACACGCATTGCGGATGGCGAGCCGGTCCACCACCTCCCCTCGCCGCTCACGAGCCACTAGCTCCAACAGGGTCTGACGGAGGTGGTCTCGAATGCATCCATACCGGACCACCTTTACAAAAATCAATACCCTTGTTCATCCACGATAATAATAGTGAAATAATGCAGTTAACGCCACAACCGCATAGATCTTATTTCAAACATTTTGTTTTTAAGTAATAATGGCTAGTTTGATAGCCTGATACTTCTGACAGTAATTTAGATCATTTGATAAACTGCTACTTACTGTCACTTATGAACACAACCAACTTCGAATTCTGATTTAGCAATGCCAAAAGTTCACAATGCCGATAAATCAGAGTGTATGTGAATTATTACACTGATTCAAATTACATGATCAGATGCAAACAGTTCGATATTTTTGAAAATTATTTCCTAATGTACATATCTAATTCCTCTACTAAAATCTAACCAAAATAAATTCATGAGTAAAAGACATACAAACAGAGCTTAAAGATTCAAGCTTCACCAAGCAACAATAGAAGAACTACACACGGCACAGCGACTGGTCATGTGAAGAAAATAGGTGGTTAGTGGACATACCTATTAAAAGCGCTTGGACCGGCCAGTTTGCCTTTGGTTGGCTTGGTTTGCCTTTTTTATGTTTCAAAATGGTAGAATGCCTTAATTTTTATATTAAAAGTAAAAATAGAGGAACAAAATTTTCTCAAGGCTTTGTTTATTGGCAAAAGTTATTTATTGGCAGTTCCTTCTCCAAAATGAGCAATGAGTATACAAATAAAGATGGCACACTTGCATTTGTGTCCATAGAAATGGCAGGCGGCCAAAATCTCTTTCAATTACCAATAATAGCCCTTTCAATTAAATAATCGCTTGATTGTACATACCTGATCTCTGAATATAATAAGACCAAGGTTGTAAACATTGTCCACTTCGTTTTGTTGAACATATACCCTGTCCATGTACATCAAAATGTCTCGTATCATGACCATGCTTGTTTGGTGATCGGTCCAGGCATTATTCAAAGTTTGAAGAAACCCATTGTGCAGTGAGTGAAGTACATCTTCTCTGACCTAGAAAAGAAACTCAATTATTTGATTCCTTTATGTACATATATTCACATTACGACTATTATTTTCCTTAAACGTATTGTATGTAAGTAGATCATATTAATTATGTATATATCCAACGAATTTGCTTTGATCGTTTAGTTTGTAGGCAGATAAGAAATTGCCTTAAAGTATCGCAAATATTATATTGCTTTGCATGTGCCCTTTGCTCTACATTTCGGTTGTATACTGATTGTACATTTTGTGAGGTATTTCATCATCAGTTAGTGTCTCTCCACTGTAGGATATAGGCCTCTCCTCTGGCTTGCTCACCACCAAACATGGTCCTCTGCCCTTTGTATTTAGAAGCTTTCTGCATGTCTTTTAGGTTGTCTGTCTATGCAGTTGCAGGCCATCCCGCATTTCTTCTCCAATCTGTGGTCTCCACTCAATATGACTACCACCCTAGTTAGTGACAGAAGTGCCGAGACACTTCTATGTATTTGTCAATTCTGTTGGCTATGTCGAGAACTTTGGTTCTTAAGACCTTTAATAAAGGTTCGTCATGATTATAACTTTCAATGATTTACGCAATTTTATGCGTTTTAAGAGGGTTTTAACCCTCTTAAAGCAATCTTTTAAGGATTATTACTTCCTCCAAAATGTGTAAATATTACAAATAGCATTGTTTGAGCACATCCTCAATTATCATGTTGATGTGAATTAGATAAACTTATAATTATGCTAACCTTTGTTTCAAGATGATGGGTGACTACTTCCTTGAGACCTGTATACAGCCTCTCACCATGTTTGTGAAGAACCATAGTGTATGCATTTCGATACAATTCTTCGAAAGAGAGTCCAGAATTGTTTTTCTTTTGTATTTCTTGTATTGCATTTTTAAGTAATGACCATATGCTCTCCACATATTTTTCATCCATAGTCATCTGAAAATAATAATTTATAGGAGCACAATGTGATTAACACTCATAATGTAAAATGACAACTATGACATAAATGCAATGTAGTGGATTCTCACACTAATAACTTTTATTATATTTTGAGGAATTTAAAAAAAGGCCATTTTATTGACTAATATCAGTTTCAATGTAAATTTCGTAATATTAATTAATAACAGTTTTGTAGTATGTAGTTATATAATTATTTTTAGATACAACATAAATTATAAAATTACCACAATACAATATAACATCATAAGTAATAAATGCATAGAAAAAATAAAATTTCTTTATTATACTCTCATATAAATGTAAAATCTGCTATCTAGATTATGTAAAACGAAGGCTTGTTAACATAATTAAAATTTAATGTCTCATAATGTAATGCTATAAAATGGAATTATGTTATGAATGAAAATGGAACTTAATTTTATTTAAAATTTAAAACAAGTTATCATCTTAATAAATCTAGTTTCTAAGAC
Organism: Synanthedon tipuliformis; assembly: GCA_947623395.1. Taxonomy (NCBI): domain Eukaryota; kingdom Metazoa; phylum Arthropoda; class Insecta; order Lepidoptera; family Sesiidae; genus Synanthedon; species Synanthedon tipuliformis. Next base: position 5,661,913 of record OX392408.1, on the reverse strand, counting down.
TAAGTATTACTTATTTGTTACATGAAATTCCAATGATAAAACAAGAAATACCCATGTATCTGGATGCATTTGATAATAGGGTTTTGAATAATTCCACACTTGAAATTTTGTGGTCATCCTGGCTCTTCTTGTTAAACCATCATTGTATAAAATAAAAATATTAAGAAATCCATAAAAAATCACAAATGGACAATAAAATAATAAAAGGGTTTGATTAATTTTCATTAATGTCAAAATATTCATGACATTAATTCTATTTTTAAAAATGTTATACACCAAATAGTTCAGACAGTGGGTTCAAAAATAAGATTGAAGCAAAACAATTTGGTCTGGTAAACTAAATAAGGTCTGAGTAAACTATAAATTTAATTTAAAAAATTATGGAAATAAATTGTAAAATGATATAGGGCACGATATAAAAAATTAAAAATTTTGTACTAGTAAACTTTCTTATACTAATGAAACTATTAGTATTGTTTGAAATCTGACGTGATTCGAGGTTCTTAGCTATAGTTCATGAAGATGTTTAGGCATTTGAAAATCATCAGCTATGTCAAAGGTATTTCACTGACTTCCATTCTACAAGTTTGATTGATGTGAATTTTGGTACACTGTTACTTCGGTGCTTCGTTTACTTGACATAGTAACCTTGATCTGATGCTGCAGCATCAAGTAATCTGAGGGACACCCAACTCCTCAGCAATTCATAGCAGATATAGCGTGTTTAGGCTCAATAGAAAATCTGGGTTAGTTAATTACAATGAACTCACATTGTCCTTTAATTCTTGTAATAAATATTACACTTTTTTCATATAATACAAACAATACGAAATATTCTTTATTTATCGCTACTCAAACATATAAAGATTACTAAATTACTAGTTACAATTAAATGATTAAATGAATTTACAATATTTACAAACTAATAACTAAATAATTATATTTGTTATATTGTATTTTCAAGTTTGTGTTTTCTATCATATAGATACAGATACATGAGTACTTTACCAAGTATTATACTTAATCACACTACTTGTATTATTTTATAGTTGTGATGAAAATGATAATAAAACAATAGATAGATACTTACAGGAAAAGCCCTGATCCTCATTTTGCCCGATTTATCTTTAGGTAACGTGTTTTTCATCATAGTGGCTGCTGTCTTTTATAAGAAAATATCAAGAAACAAATATAGGATACGATCCCTCTGATTTATTTACAGTAGCAAAATTTCTTCATTGTTACACTCATTAACATCTATAAAACAAAAATTAATTTAGTTCCAAAGCAAACGTCATTCAAAGATTTTTTTTCAATCCTTTTCTACTCGATGACTTTATAATAACCCCATCCGTACATACCTAAAAATTGTGATGTTCGTTGTAACAATTGCAAAGTCTTGAAATATATATAGATTTTATTAGAATTTTACAAATAAAAAGCTATTTTGAAGGATTTTGGTCATCATAATATCATCAATAAGTAAATAGGTATTTTTAATAGCCCTGACACAGAATGTAATAATTTAAACAACCATTCTGATCTATGTAACAGTTGGCACAGATAACATGTTGTACGGAGACACAGAACAAAAGGAACAAAAAAATAGAGAGAAGCTAGAAGCTACTTTGGCGATTGCGTCTATTTCTCGAGCGTGACGAAATAGGCCACATAAAAAAGCACACCTGCTAGCGAACTTATAACTATAGTCGGATTTTTAATTCGGGATTTTAATTCGGATTTTTAATGACATTTGGTAGGTTGCCATTTTGTTGTAATGTAAAAATAGTGTTGTATGCTGAATGATCGAGTATTAGGTAAACATCGTGATTCAATCTTTTTTATTTTATAACAAAAGTTTGTTAGTTTGAATTTGGGTTGATCAGTAGCATAAGTAACTTAGATTTATAACTTTAGTGACGGAAATGGATACTTCAAGATAATTTTATTTGCCTATTTTTCAATAGAAAGTTTAGTGTTTAAACTTAGTTATTGATAGTTATATTTTTTTCTTTTGCATAAAAGATAACTGGATAACAACAATAAATAAAAAAAATATATAGTTTAAAATTGATCAATAATTAAGATTATGAAACTTTCTGTCACGTCATCAATAAAGTGGTCGAGTTGCACCATTTTATTTATTTATTTATTTTGTTTTCTTTTATAACGTGATCGATACCGAACACGACCATCGAGTTATAAATGATCGAGACATACTACAACACTTCTCTTCATGCTTGCAACATTTAAAAAAAAAAAAGGTCGATTCTAGCTGTCATTTTAGTTAATCGAATTAAAAATCGTATTAATAACTTATAACTGAGTAACTTATAAGTCTCCGCCATGGATTTAATATATTAATAAGGATTTATTACTTGCGGCTAAAAAGCGGGCCAAGTAGGATATATAGAAGAGGAGCCGTGTGTCCCTTTCTAATAGGGTGACCATAAGATTTTTATTGTATAAGACAAATTTAAATGTTTTATTTATTTATTTTCAAGGAAAACTTAGTGATATTCATACAAAAAATTACTAATATATAGGTAGTAGTAGTTTCTTTTAATATAAACATAAATAAATAAACACATAAGCAATGGACGATTACTGAGAAATGTATCGATGGTTATTCACTAGACACTGCCCATCTATCCCCGACCGTCTTGGAGATATCCCGCTTTGAAAACTCCAAAAAAGTTGTATGGACTGTAAAAAATGTATGAACGGGATGGGATACTCTCTATGACATTGTGCAAACCCTACTTTTCTATCCCTGATACGTTCCGAGGACCTTTCACCAACATTTTACTAGGTCGGTGTACTGAACGTCCTGGTTAGGTATATTAACGATGAGTGGTATTTGATATTTCAGCTTTAAATATAGTATAGTAAATTACAATAAATATGTAGTAAATATAGGAAAGTAAAGTAAATTGCGAAAACAATATTTTTTTTGTACAAAATGGAAAATGACTTTTTCGAAATTTTATTCTATACAAATGGTACGAGTTTTGTTTCTGAGGCGGCACGAAGTTTGCCGGACCAACTAGATTTACTAGATTAACATAATTGTACATAACCATATCCACCAACGTTACAAATTTATGGTTAACATAGTTGGTAGATTTATTATTATGTTATTTTTAGCTTACCTGTGAAAAGATATATTGCAACAACCATAGGATTCGCTCGAACAAGCATACACGCAACACTCTTTCACCATTTTAACTTTAAATTTACTTTCTATGAACGATTTTAAAAAAACAATATGTAAACTGCTATTTAAAAACACCGCCATGACATTTCATAGGGATGCCAGTAAAAAATAAAATAAAAAATAGTATTGAAACTATAAATATTATCTTTTGTAATTTAGTAATATATCACAAAATTAATGTTATTATAATAATTTCATTTAAAAACTATTAAAATAATTGAACTACAATTAATATACATAGTGTTTGATCTAAGATTTTAATTTAAGTTTTTAATGAAATACATTTTTGTAGTCTGGCAAGATGAAAGAAAGGGACACAAGGCCTTAGTTTGGCTATCTCTTTTTTTCTCGGTTTAGCCCATGTGCAAGGCGCAATGAAAAATATACTCTAACTATTGGTAATACAGTTAATTTTTTAAAAGCAATTTTTTGAAGTTATCAATCCTGTTATATTATTAAAAAATCCTTGGTCTCCGCTCACTTGTCGCAGACGTCCTTTGTTCCAAAACTTTATTTGGGTGACAACTGGCCGTCGACTAAGTCATGACTAAGTCTATGCTTGACATATGAACATAAATGAATGAATGTCTAATGACATGACAGATGCCAAATGCCATTTTTAGCTGTCAATTCCATAATTCATTCGAGTTTTCGAGTCGACAATCGAGTGAAAAATGAAAAGAGTGAGAAATAAAATAATAGGGTAGGGTAGGGCTAGGGACGGACGGCCGGGCGCACCCACGGCGCAACAACACTACGCCATCAGCGAACTTTGAATACACGCCATGCCATGTTGTGACGTTTTTACTTATTAGTTACTAGTGTAGAGTTACTAGCAATCTAGCAATGATTTCAAAGTATAATAAGGTACTTAAATTTAGCCACAGTATCAGCTCCCGAGAGGAATGGGAGCAATTTCTGGGTGACTTGTATAAAATTTATTAAAAAAACTATAATTTTATATATTAAGTATACAAGTGACATTATTCTGTAAGACAAAAATTATTTTTTGGCCAAATTTGCCGCCCCCTAAAATCTGTCGCCCCAGGCTCTCCAGCCTTCTGGTAAATCACAAATCAATGAAAACGATGGCAAAACTGCATGAATTGGTTTTAGAATTGCTACCGCATTCACCGTATCTGGCCCCCAGCGACTTTTTCCTGTTCTTAGACCTCAAGGGAATGCTCGCTGGAGAGAAATTTAGGGCCGATGGAGAGGTAATCGCCTATTTTGTGGCTAAAGACAAATTGTACTATAAAAAAATGGTATCGAAAAATTGAAAAATAAAATCAAATTTAATCAATTTTTTTCCATGTTACACTACGAACTTTTCAGTAAAGTAAAGCTCTAGTTCGATTCCCAGCAGGGTCAACCTTAGAAATAAACTTTTCAAAGTTGTCTCTGTAGTCTATACCTACCGTCTGGATGGTATGTTCCCGGAACGGTAGTAATAGTAATAGGTAGGTACTAAATCTATGGCCACTACCATGTCCGTCACCATGATCTAGCTACTACTAGGTACCTAGAAAGTAGCAGGATACAACATCCGAGAGTATGTCATCTTTATCGCCGCCACATTTTTTTGTGTAAAAACACAAAAATCTAAAAAGATGATTCCTCGGGAGCAGTATTTTTTTATGAAAGGTATTCTGTAGTCAGCCTGCCTGCCTGCCGAATTTTAAATAAAAAAATATTACTTTTTAAAATATTAAACTTAAATCATAAAAGTGGTACCCAAACCCACAAACCAAATATTATAATTTTCTATTAGACAAATATGAAAATGGAGGTTTTTTTCCTAGGCACAAGAATCATTATTTGCTCACGGTTTTAATTGCCTTGGCGAGTTTTACATATACATATTAAAAATATTTTCTTTTTTTGGACGTTATAATGATAAATAATGTGGGGTTTCTACGAACAATTTATTTTTAATGTCTACATTTTCATATTATCAAATATTGCAACGGAAAACCACAACTTTTCCAATAGCTGTTTTGCCTTTGTTACTAAAATTTGTAGCAGCAGTTTGACGTCTCAACGGTCTCAAACCACGAGACTCAGATATGCAAATTGACTTATTTCAGATCGGCGCAACACTACAAATTTACTCCTTGTGTCTAGGAAACAACCAATACCGCAGTCTGCAGTACCGCATGTGGGCTGTTTCTAGAGTCCTTTGTTAGTCTCTACTGAAGCCATATTCTTTAGCATTTGCATATTCATTAATTTGTCTTAATTTCGAATTAATTATATTGGGAAAATGTTTCTTAAATATACTTATATAACTTCGGTGTATATTGCTTGTTGAATTGTAGAGGCTAAAAAGAGCACGTACTAAAATCAATGCTGCACTAAAGACTCCGTATCTTAATTAGGACGTGCATTGATTTTAAGCAGTGCATTGATTTTGCGGGAAATGTAGGTACATGTAGGACTGACTCCCACATTATGTCATTAATGAAATTAAGGCCTGGTCTATAATGGATATAGACCAGCCGTTTTAGGTATTAGGCTTCCGGGCTGGTAGGAATAGCTTCGATGACTTCTTCGACCTCGATCAATTTAAGAATTTTCTTTTAACATAGGTAGGCTCAATATTCCGAAGCATCTATCGATACTCCATACTAATATTATAAATGCGAAAGTAACTCTGTCTTCTGTCTGTCTGTCTGTCTGTCTGCTACATTTTCACGCCTTAACTACTCAACCGATTATCATGAAATTTTGTATACACTTTGTCATTAATACAAGAAAGACATAGGGTAGGTACCTTTCATCCAGAAAAAAGGTACTGTTCCCAAGTGATCGTCTAAAAATATAAAGAATTGGGCGCCACTGTCTTCACAGCGATAATGAAAAATATTACTCATATATTTTCATTTTCAACGCGGACGCTGTCGCGGGCACCAGCTAGTCTAAAAATAAAGATCCAACGCTTGGCAAAAATATAATGTCAGGCGTTATATCTTCAAGCAAGGGATCTTAGTGAACTGCGGCATATATGTCGATCTCGATGAATCAAGGAGTTCACCAGGATCCCCTGGGGGATTCAGTTAGGGGATCCTGGCGGACTAATCCCTTTTATCTGATTAAATACAAATGTAAGGCTCATCTTACATTTGTATTTAATCAGAGCCCAAAAACTATTTTGTATACAGAATATTTTCAATCTGCTCGCTCTTTGTACACTTTAAAAGAGATCGCTCGAGGCACAACGATGATTTATTTGTCACCCAGATTGTACAAGCTGTGTCTTATATGTTTTCGTTTACATAACACCGGATAAAATGTGAGTTGAAATCGCGACTTGAGTGTAGAACTTAAATTATGTATGTTGATTGAGAGAACGGTAAGAAAGATAGAGGTATAAACTAGCAATTCTCTCATCACTTTGATCACTCATTACACAGTCATGAAATTTTCCCAATACATAAAAAGTAATACATCAAAGTAGATAAAAATACTTTTTCGGATTTAATATCTCACACAATTAGAGTTTGCCATTGCAAAAAGAATATCTGATACTAGCGTGCGCCTGCGACTTCTTCCGCGTTGAAAAAATTAAAGATATAAAGCCCGATAAAATATGTAAAGCAATATAACGCCTGATAACAAGCGTTGGATCTCTATTTTTGGATAGCTGGTGCCCGCGGCTTCGCCCGCGTGGAATATTTAGCCTATATGCCCATCCTGAAATTCTATTTTAACTATTGGTACTGATCAGCGACCCAGAGATATACTATTTCGTTGATACTGATAAGTAGTTCGAAGATTATACCTCCTACATACAAACAAACATACAGATTTTACCTCATAAGATAATAAGATGTTGTTAGATCTATCACTAGGATAATACCTTTAAAATCATAAGTTTCATAGAAATTTTCTCATTACTATTCGTAACTATCACTTGTATGTAATTCTCCAAAAAATTTCAGCTCCAGTTACTGTGGACTTAGTATTAATATTCTCTTGTAGCTTTATCCTGTTTTTGTAAAAAAAAAAAGGATTGACACACACAGAAAGTATGAACACAAAGATCTATTTTCTATTGACTCTATTCCTATAAATAAAATTACTGAAGAAATGCAAATGAAAAAATCTAGTATTATATTTAATAAATACCAGCTGGTGCACGCGACTTCGTCCGCGTTCTGGATAAAAGGTACCCTATGTTCCTTCTGGCGACCCAGACAACGTGTACGCAAAATTTCATGGTGATCGGTTCAGTAGTTTTTGCGTAACAAACAAACAAACAAATTCACATTTATAATATTATAAATATCTGTATATTAGTTAGGATTAAGGTTGACATATAAGTATACATTTTACCGTATCCCCGTGCTTGGTTGGTAAATCAAGTATTAATAGAATCTATATTAGTGTCTATTTACAACTGAACACGGTAAACACGCAAAGCCAATATTAATCAAACCTTTGAAAATAAGACGTAAAATAATTTGCTAGGATCTATGTTTGATTGCTTTAACATTAATTATCGAATTCATATTAGAAAGTTTGATCCAAAATAATATAGAAAACGTTTTTAACGCAGGACTGAAAGATTCGAACATTTTTATCCCAGTAATAAATTAATTACCTTGAAATAAAGTATTATCCTTTGTCTAGCAAATTATATACGCAAACCTTCACTCGTCGTTTTTACTAGTGAAGACCATATCAAAACCGTTGCGTAGTTTAGAAAAAGTTACCTGAGAAACAGAGAGATAATAGCGAATATATATAAATAACGCCCCATGCCTTTATCGCTATGACGTGACGGTGAGCCATTTTTTATTTTTAGATGATCCCTCGGGAACCTGACATTTTTCCACTATAAAAAGTATCCTATATGTTAAACAAGGTAATAAAATATCTGTGGGCCAAATTTCATCCAAATCCGTATGGTAGTCTTTATGTGAAAGAATAACAAACATACATACATCCATCCTCACAAACTTTTGCATTTATATGAGTAGGAATAAACTGACGTGCCCCCGGTTTCCCCGGGAGCAATTGGGGCATCAGTTTACATAATATACTATGTCAATCTGGAATAATGTACTGAACTTTCAAATGGTAAAAGTTTGTTTACTTAAGGTTGTAGTAGTTCTTGAGAATGTATGAACAAACGTAAAAATTCCGCCCTCTTTCTTTTCTGTATTAGTATAGATATGTATCTAATTATGTATAGATATAAATAAATATATACCTACACATTCTCAGGAGCTTAAGCGACGACTGTTTAAATAACTAATGTTAGTTTATTTTTAGTATGATTGATATGAAACCAACTTTATTGTTTGATATTTGGAGGTTTCGACGCGCTCCTGAAGAGTTACGTACGAACTTTCTTGTTCAGTGCTTACGAAGGCGAGCTTTTGTTCGGACGTTATGTGATCGGCGTCGCGCGACTCTCTCGTTCAAAAAGCGATATTACTACGAAGCTTACTCAAGTATCGTGGTTCTAATGTACTTCGATAAATGAATTCGCCTAACTTAAGTGGCTCTTAATTTAGTAAAGGATTCACACATTTTTGTTCAATTAATTTGGAGTGATTTGATAATGTTCATAAAGTTTTAAAAAACTATTGGATCTTCTATATAAAAGGTAAGAAAATATTACAGACTGTATGGACTAAGTTACTATTTTCATAGTAGGTATTAATGATATATGTATAACTTTTAGATACCTTATTTGCGTTTTTAAATATTAATTGATTTTTTTTTAAATTTACACTATAATTAAGTTTGGATTTTTTGCACCTTCAAAAGCCTAAATAATAAGATTTCCTATAAAACGGTCGGATAATATTTGTTCGTCGCTAATTAATTATGTATTTTTATTTTTAATATTAATTTGAATTATGTTTATTAGTAAATTTCATATTTAGAATTTACTTTCTAGCAATTTATAATAATTTCATTTTTTTTTTATAATTTATAATAATATAATAAGTATAGTAAGTGAAAACACATTTCATATTTTTTAAAGTGTATTCATAATAATACATAATGTATTACAGGTATTTAATTTTTTAAGATATTTGGTTTTGTTTCAATTCCTATTATTTACAATATGAGACTTGTATACTTAATTTTTTTTTAAATTGGTTAATATACCTAGTGAAAACCAAAATGGCTTTTTTCAGAAGGCGTAATTTTTAAATAATAAAAAATATAAATAAGTAGCGTAGGTATGTAGGCTATGAATACCTACTCTTTAAATCTTTTGTTCCTTTTGTAGTATAATATATAGGACTGATATCTTGTAGATGTATGTGATTTCCATTTTTATTTGGCATTTCAATTTCTATTTGGCTTATCGCGATTTTCCCTTCTTTACTACTTCAAATCTTTACAGACGAAATGGATATTTATGTATATTTTAAGGGGTGATAAAAATGTTAACCCTTTTCTAAATCTAAAAATATAATAATGCTATATAATACATATATAATATATAATAATTATTAATATAATAATACTATATAATAGTACTATATAATAGTAAATACTAGCTGAACCAGCAAACGTTATTTTTCCAAAAAAATTAAAAAAAAATTTTGGGTGGACCACCCTTAACTTTTAGGGGTATGAAAAATAGATGTTTACCGATTCTCAGACCTATCCGATAAGCACACAAAATTTCATCAAAATCGGTCCAGCTGTTTCGGAGGAGTTTGGCAACAAACACCGCGACACGAGAATTTTATATATTATATTAGAGTAGTGTATCTCCGAATTTCTGTGATAACAATGTAACATTTTATATAACAGAAATAAATAGGAAATTAATAGAGACAATGACTAATAATATCATGATTTCGGATGTACTTAGTATCCGCAACTTTATCTGTGTTGAAAAATATAAAATATAACTAACAATAAAATATACGAACAATAATTATAACGCCTGATACATTCATTATTGCTATGCTTTTGCCAGGCGTTGGATTTTCATTTTTGGATGATCCTTTGGAAACATTACTGACGGAATGTTCCTTTCATTCCTTTGGAACATACCCGGATGAACAAAGTGTATGCAAAACTTCATTATGGTCGGTCGAGTAGTTCAAGCGTGAAAAGGTAACAGACAGAGTTGCTCTCACACTTAATTTAGTATTTTTTTACTGACTAAATATTTATTCATTAGGTACTTGTTTATGTACTTGTTGGTATGATTAATTAATTTAGGTTTTATTGTTATAGTTATAGAAAAACAAAACTGTCTGTATTTTTGTATGTCTTGCCTTTTGACAAGGCCTTCGTTGACCTTTGAAATGTGTATTATGATTTTTGTATTTTTAGGTTTAGGTGATTTTTGTATCAGTTAACAAAACAAAAGTCTCTGTAATTGAAGTTGTTTTCCATCGCTACATATTGGGAAAATTATTTCAACTTTGGTATGGAAAATATTCTAACTATTGGTTTTCAGCTAGACATTGAAGTATCTGAACTGTTTGTTCTTTTCACGAGTTGCCACTCAAAATTATTAAAAGTCAGAAGTTACAGCAGTGCCATCTAAACTGAATGCATTGACAAGAAAAGTATTAACGCCGAGAAAACTTTAAGCCGAAGCTTAGAAAAATCTCATTGAAATTTGTCTTTAGAAAGATTCTCATTGACAATTTCAAAAGAGTCGAAATTACTTTCTATAGTCTACTTATTTATTTGGTGATAAAACGGACAAAGTCAAAAGGAATTTTATTAGAAAAAAGTAAAAAAGAAATTTTATTTAGCAGTGGCAGCGTATTATTGTTATTGGATATAGTAACCAATGACACATAGGTTGTGTTACTATAGGCACAGTATGGACACACCTATTGTATAGGACATTGAGTCTATGCGGGTATTAGTCGTAGTCCACCTGGGTGGACCACGGGTAGTTTTTCTTTAGCTATGGGGGTTTGGTGTTGCGCAGATCATTGTTGCATGTAAATCACCATTCCTCAATTTACTGTCTATTTTTTGTCACAGATTAAAAAAATATATATACTTAGATTGGTTTTTATATTTAATTTCATTATAATTTTATTTTGTTACTAGCTGGTGCCCGCGACTTCGTCCGCGTTGAAAAATAAAAGATACAACGCCTTACCTTTATATTATGTAAATTAATTAACGCCTGACATCATATTTTTGTCTAACGTTGGATTTTTTCTTTTAGAAAGCTGGTGCCGACGGTTTCGTCCGCGTGGGATATTTAACCCATGTCCAGTCCATCCTTGGCTGGTTGTTGGCCAAGAGCTAACCCATCTCTTATAAAAAAAATCCTGTAATTTATTCTACTATTGGTGAAAGAATTTTTTAAATACAAACAAACAAAGTAATTAATTTAATAATCAAGCAGAGCTGAGGCGTTAACTTGTTCCTTTAGTTTAGAGGTTTAGTTGATGTCACAAACAATCACCATTTCCGCTGAATTCCGGCTTAACCTTTAATTGTCGCGCTGAAAAATCGGGCCGCATGCCAGCTTCGTTCAGTTCCAATGCAAGGGATTTCATAATACTTCCGACGGCTAACTATATACTGGAATGTAAGTTTGAAATTACTTTTTGATGGTAATTTTAGCTCTGCGATTCTCCAGTTAAATCCGTATTTTTTTTTAATGTATTATTGCTGTGTAAATAACAATAATAGCCTTTTATTCAGATCAACTTAACCTATATAATAACAATATTTTAATATGAACACAAAAAACTTATATGTACAAGTATTTGTTACTTGCTTGTTTTTTGTTACAACTTTTGTATCTGTTTGTCAATCGGCAAAGGCCTCTTTCAACCTTTTCCATTCTGATCTTTCCTGAGCCACTCTGTTCCACATCACTTCTGCCACTTCTCTGATATCATCATCCCACCTTTTCTGCGGTCTACCTGTTTTCCTTTTACCTTCTCTCGGACACCACCTTATCACTTTCTTACTCCATTTGTCATGACCTCTTATCATGTGCCTTGCCCATCCCATCCGACTGAAAAACCGTGTCATCAGAAACAAAACAAAAACCATAGATTTAACACTGAAAATTAGAAGACTCAAATTTCCGTGTATTATATATTACAAATATTGTATTCTATGCTAATTATCAAATCTATCAAAACTCTAAAAGCGTAAAAAGAAATTGTTATTTGTCTTTAACAAATGTACACTACCTTTAACATCGTTACGGGTAGTCAAATTTTCCGCTAGACATGGAAAATGGTTGATCCCCTTTTCAAATTCGTTATACAAACAATTCCGAGGTCAAGTGAAAATTTTATTGATCATCTAACTAGGTGATATTGAATTATCTAATGAAATGTGCCAAGTCTGGTACCGAATATAAATTCGAAATGCTAACTACCAAACTCAAATAACTGGTAACTACTCTTTTTGTGACCATTACTCAATCAGATGTCGTGAAATCAGATTTTTCCGTTTTTCTTTTTTTTATAACGTACCTAAGATTTTCAAAAAGCTCCAATGAAACATAGATTTTACGATAAAAATAAAAATATAACCGTTTCCAAGTATAAAAATATAGAAAATATTCTTATTATTAAAAAAAATCTGCTTTTAATTCAGAGCAGTGCTTTTTTCTTTTGTATTAAATTTTTTTTTATCCTTGTATCGCCTCAGGTTGTAGATAAATACGATCCAACTGCATTTACTTGCTTTCACTTTTCAAACACATAAAATGTATTTTCAAATATTCTTACACAGCAATTCGCGTCTCTATTTTCAGTAAATAAGACGAATGAGCACTCATGCGGATTGCACGATAAATGTAACCATCTATTTTCAATTCAATAAATAAGGAGAATGTCTCCTTTTGTATGTATCTAATTACTGCGGCCCCTGTAACCACGCCTGAAATCAGCCATGAATTGGAAACCAATAATTAAATCTCACCGATGGGCTCACGAAATATATTGCATCGGTTTCGTTGAATATAGCACTGCAGTACTTCGTATGCAGTATGATATTAATAATGCATAATTATTGCACCTGGATGGGGTCAGTTGGTTCATGTTGTAAACAATATTGTCTGTTCCATAAAATGTTTTATGAAGAGTTGTGTACCATTATTTAAAACACTTGCTTTTAAATAAAGACACGAGCTGGTGCCCGCGACTTCGTCGGTGTTGAAAATCCGTCCGTACTAATATTATAAATGCGAAAGTTTGTATGGATGTATAGATGTTTGTAACTCTTTCACGCAAAAACTACTAAACCTTTAAATTTTGCATACACGTTGTCTGGGACACCAGAAAGGACATAGAGTACGTTTCATCCAGAACGCTGACGAAGTCGCGGACACCAGCTAGTAAAAAATATATAACACTGGGTTGGGTGAGTGGTAAGGATGCTCGCCTAAGATCTCAGGGACCCCGGTTCGATTCCTGGCTATGTCAACGGTGGAAATGAACTTCTCAAAGTTGGTCTGGATTTGGAAAGTAATGGCAGGGCACACTATTTTTGGCAGCCATTTGGGTCAACTAACTTGCTCATAGTCTTCATGACTGATTGCAAATAAGCCAACAAAAAAAAAATTTGGGTAGGCCGCCTGGCGGCAGCAACCGTTCCCTTACAGAAGACCATCGTGAAATTCGTGAAATAACAGCATAAGTGGAGGGAGGCAAATATGTGCTGTTGTGTTTCGATGAGTGAGTACCCTTACCTACCTACGCCAGAGCCCATTATCCCATCCTTATCCATTATCCTGTCTGTCAACCTTAACATAAAAAAAGGTCAAGCGATAGAGAGGGTCGCGCGACATTTATCGGGTTTTGGATGTATTGTTCTTATATCTAAACTGTAATCGTAAAAAGTCTTATTTTATAAGACGTCAGAGGTTGCGATGTTCATAATACCATTTTGTGGGAAAATGTTTATGTATTAATAAATAAAAAGCACTTAATATTAACGAGATAATAGGCTTATTGGAACAAAAGGAGGCTTTTTGGAACGACTAGAACTGGCTTTGCCAACAGATGAAATTTGAAAAACATTTCTATTGACAAACGACCTTTTCACTTTGTAGGTTTCAGGAAGGCATTACTTAATAAAATTTAGAGCTATAGAGGTAAACAGAACGATTTACTCTGTTAATATGTTAAAATATACTAAAATGTTTCTGTAAATGTTAATTTACCCAATTTATGTATTTGCTCTTAAATTTTCTTAATTTCTTTTCGTTGCCGGCAGGTTCTTTTCGTTTAGGTAAACGTGAAATTGCAGACAAGTAAAAAGTAATATTATAAAATTTATAAATATCATTTTTTCAGCACGCAAATTAATCAGTAGGTATATTATATGATCCAAAATACAATAATTTGTACTGATTTCAACACTGTTTATATTTACTCTGAAATGTATATGTATTTGTATTTTTTTAGTTATTTAAAATGACGGCCATTTTGCATCTAAGGGGTTCATTTAAATTGATACATATTGTAGTGCTAGCTGTACCCGCGACTTCGTACGCGTGTGGTATTCGGTATTATTTCAATTAAATTTAACTTTTACACAAATGTGATCACAATTATTATTATTATTTGTTTATAATTCTAAATAACTGTGCTATGGTCTGCACTGATATATTCAATAATTGATTTTGTAGCCTATTACCTCGACGCCCGCTTGACGTTGAGTTTCGGGACAGCCTGTATAAAAACATAGTACCATATTATGTATTTTTTATATTATTTTATGTAGAGGTCATTATCAATATCATAAATAGCCGATCAACGCCTACTACTAGATAATAGGTCTCCCATATAGACAGACTCCTTAGACGCATTGTTCCCGCAATTTTCACAGTGTCGTGAGATCCTAATAGAGGAGGGTCGTCTTCAGGTCGTCTTGGGGTCGTCCTGGTCGTCCTATAATAGCTCCTGTCAATGAGCGTGTCATTGTTAGCGTTAGCGTGTCATTTGAGAACATTTTCAATGCTTGTCGATTTTGTAAACTATAGGACCTGCTTACAGTCTGTTTAACTTACCGATTCATCGATGTTAGTTAAGTATTCTTCAAATCTCCTTATAGCGCATTCCATCTCATAGGCAAATTCTAAACAAAGCTCCTTCACGGCATGCAGAGAACAGTAAGGGGCCACGTCCCCAAAGTCATAGATTAAAATTTTTAGGAATGCGTCATAATTTCTCCAACTTTGCTAAGATGTCTGATAGAACTCAATATCTTCTATAAAATGTGCTCGGATATTCGATCACTGTTATGAAAATATTCTTAGTGATAAAATGAACTTTCACTGTTAGTCTGTTAGTATATATTTTTATTTTGTTAAAACAAATAATTTGAAAATTTTGTAACTTATCCAAACATCAGTAACAAAATATTAATGTTGAAGAAATTTTAGAGAATTATTTAGAGAACTAAGACACGCGTATAACTTTATAAAATACTAGCTGGCGCCCGCGACTTCGCCCGCGTGAAAAAAGTAACTTATCCTGTGATCCTGTGTCTAAATGTTTATCTACCAAGTTTCATGAAAATCAGTTAATTCGTTTAAGAGTTATGGAGGAACATACATACATACATACATACTAGTCTGGCTGTATGTATTCACGGTTAAGCTACCAAACATATTTTGTTGAAACTTGAACGCTTAGGAACAATACCATTCGATTGTTGATATTGGAAAAAGCTTAGTACCTAGTTAACCTGATATAGTTTGACGATTTCTTTAAGAGTGAGTAGGTGGATTGGATATCTCTTGAATCGAGTTGTTTTTCACTCATTTGAGCAATGTTGTGCAGTGCATTAGTTGTGACGAAAAACGAGAATCTCTATCTCAGCAAATTTTGTCATTTTTTCTTACCACCTTATCAACTGTAATTAGCTTTTATATTAATTTAAAAACCTTCAAATTTATTAATTAGTTTGTAGGCTCATAATAAAACTTTTTCCAGGATATTAAGAAAACAACAATGTATGATATTTTTCCAGTAATTATCTAGAACACATTTTAGGTTCTAATGGATGGTAGTGTACGGGAACTGTAAACCCAAGTTAGCTTGGTTTAGTAAAGTGATACCTACACCTACGTATAAAATTTTAGGGACGCGGTGCCGTGGAAATCTGTATGTAGGGAACATTAAGCTTAATTTTAGATAAGAAGGGTTTGACATTTTATTTTATTGTTTAAAACTTTGTGCTGGAAAAGGAAATCCTAAATGGTTTAAAGAGATTCATTGGTCCAAATTGATTCTACTGTAAAGTTCAAAATATTCAAAGTTTGCAGTCAAATAAAGGTCGCGTCTTAACTATCCGACCAAACAAGATGAAATCTTGCATACACGTTGTCCGGATACAGAAAAGTACCGTAGGTACATAGATTTTCATCCCGAAAAAAGTACCGTTCCCGAAGGATCATCTAAATATAAAATAAAAATTTCAACGTATTACAAAAAAATATCATGAACAATAAAAATATAATAAAGATTGAACATATAATAAGCTCTTTATCTGTTTTGTATACTTATACTTACGCGGTGAAATCAACGCAGAGGACATTTTTTTTAAGTGCTGAGGAAAAAACTTAATATAACACCCATGTTGCTGTGACGACGATGGCACCGATATGGGCTGATGGTCTTCAAACGCCTGAATAGATCATAAATGTTAGCTGAAAACCTTTGCAAAAAAAGTATCAAAATCGGTCCATCCGTTTGGGAGCTACGATACCATAGAACACCCCGTTTTTGCTTCGGGCATTAAAAAATAATGTATGCGAACAATTATAATATTGTGTTCAATATCGTATGCAGGTGTTGCCCCGTAGCCCATATACTACAAACATGTATCGTGATAATGATATAAAAGAAAAGTATAATTTGTAACAAAATAAAATGAACCAAGCGAAAAATACGTTCATTGGTGACCACAGCGGTAGTTTCACTTGTAAAAATGTCTGTAATAAAAAACAAAAATTAAATTACGTCGGTAAGTTTGTTCTCACAGGCGTGCTCGTTGCCGTTCTCTGCGATAATTCGTTCCCAAGGATTAACTGATTTGATTCCAAGTTGCTTTAGGTGTATCGATCCGATTGCCAGGTAATTGGGAAGAAGTTAATTTATCAATGGTTTGCAACACAAACAATGGTATTGCAAATAATACATATATCAGACTGATAAAATGAACTCTTATAAGTACCTATGCAAAACATTCTTTTATTTCCTACATTATATATGCAAACACAAAGCGATTCTTTTCTCTGTTCTGTGATCGAAAATAGTACCTTTTTTCTGAATGAAAGGTACTCCATGTCCTTTCCTGTATCCGGGGACAACGTGTATGCAAAATTTCATGCTGATCGGTTGAGTAGATAAGGCGTGAAAAGGTAACAGACTGACAGACAGACAGACAGAGTTACTTTCACATTTATAATATTAAGTGTTTTTTATGTCTTATGTCTGTTTATTTTGTCCGATTGTGTACTTGTGTTCGAGTTTACAAGCTCTTCGCAGTTATAGTATTTATGCTATAATTATCGCGCGAGTTTTTTTATACTAGTTTTTTACCTAGTTTCTACCTAGTTTTTTACCTATAACTTAGGTACTTTATGTATATTTATATATAGATAAAGTACCTATATAGTTATGTTAAGTCAGACTAAGTAGTACATTTCAGTATTTATTTAAGAATAGCGTCTGTTATCTAAAATCGTTTAAATATGGAACTATTAGTTTAGAAGGCAATGGCCTCAAGGTACCTAGAAATAAGTAACGCTCGTATCTACATGTGCAACTCGGACTGTCTTATTATTTTAGTGTATCAGAAAATTGCTTGTGTCCGCATTTATTATAGTACAATATGAAATGCTGGCGGTCGTGACTTTTATTTGAAAATAGAAAAGTAGGTTCATTGGTAATTCTTAACCGTGTGGAATATGCCATTCTAGAATCACTAATAGTCTCTTCCCAAAACTGTGGCATTACCTATTATTTGTTTATGATGTGTTCAAATACAATTACATCAAAAGAACTCCAATAATGATCAAAACAGACATTTCGAGACGGAGTTCTCTTAATTCTAATAATTGAGTTTTACTTGTACAGAAACTTTCTTAAGTAAAAGTAAATGTTTTATTAAGCATAAGGAAAAATAATTATATGAAGATAACAATGCGAATATAAATATTTATTTGTGTGGCAACAACCCTAACATTGTTCTTACTTTATTATAATACTTATAAAAGAACTTACACGCTTATTTCACTAAAAATGTAAAATTTTATCGGTAAAGGTATCTTGGCTTATTAAAATTCTGTTGAGATATATCTTAACATTAATATCTAAAGAAAATTAAATTAAATTCCTTGCCTAAAGATTTACGTTGAAAATAAACGTGTTAACTAAATAGATGATTGAGTATTCAATGTACTTAAGGATTACTTAAAAGCTAATGGATTTTTAGGAAGGTCTTTGTGTCTTTGTATTACTGTTTTTTTTTTATTTAAGGTCGACGGACAGGCTGGCGGTCCACCTGATGTGGTAGTATAACGTAGCGATCGTGACCATAGTAAGATTAAGGATAAAGGATACAGAAATGGGCTCTGGAAATGACTAATATTGCACGGTGGTCTTGCGTAAGGAGATGGTTAATGCCGCCAGACGTTCCATCCAGACCAAAGCCAACTTTGAATAGTTAAATTCCAAAGTCGACACAGCCCGGAATCCAACCCGGGACACCTGAGGCAGAGCGTTAAGGCAAACATTTAACCACTTATCCAACGGGCTCGTTTGTTGTTTTCTTTATTAAATTATTTAAAATAACGCTTACACTTTGATATATTATACGAGTAGTTAGTTTTCCGTTCTAACAGTCCGCGGTTAGTTTTTATTACTCCCAGTGTGCCGTGTCGCTTCGTCCGTCGTCATGTCGTGCTGTGAAGATTTATTACTGGCCCACTCACTACGCATATGGAAATTTTTACAGGAAAAGACACGTTTTACATTTAAGTATTTTCATTTTAATAAGATTTTATATACATTGCAAGCGATGGATTACTTCACCGCTTGTTCTCAAGCGGTGAAATGTCGAATAATCACTCTACTTTACTTATTCTCAACTTAAGCGTGTATTCTCTTGACAAGTACAGTTAACCACAGATTAAACATAATTGTTTTATATATTTTTTTGGAGGGTAATGTTAAAATGTTTGCTGTTTGTTAATAACTAGTTAGTGCCCGCGACGTCGTTCACGTTAAAAATTCAAAGATACTTATAGCTTTTGCTAAGCGTTTGATCTTTATTTTTAGGTAGCTGACAATTTATTATCTAGATTGTAGGTATTTCAAACATCACATGCTACATATACATAAGAAATTCTAATTTAAAAATATTAGTTTAAAAAATAATTAATTAAAATAAGTGAAATTTGTTTACACCAAAGAAACAGATTAAATGAAAATTGAAGGTTTGATACTAACTGTTCTTCAAAAAGTTGAAATTCGGAATGATAAATGGACTGAAAAATAACATAAAATTACTTTTCGCTATAACAATTATTTTGGTGAAACTTTTAATTAAATTCTAGCTTTTTAACAAGTCCAAGTATGTACTTAAACAAATTATAGAATGCCCCATTTATTGTTTACCATAAAGAGCTCTAACAATAACATTTAATGTTGTAGTCCAGGATCTTCAATGAGTATAGTAATGTAATAAATAAGGGTCAGAGTAATAATAAGGGTAATAAATACCAAAATGGGTAATTAAATAATTGAGGTTTTATTTAATATTTTGGTAATTATAAATGTATAGCATATTTCAATAAAAACCATTTTCATCCATTTTTTTAAATTAATTTGACTAACTTTTATACGACAATTATCTACTAACACGTTTGGAACCAATTTTTGTTAATATCATTATTATGATCTCAGCCTTAGAACGTCCATTGCTGGACCGGTCAGAAGTCTTATCAACAAAATGAATAAGTACCTACCTAACAAAGAGACGAAATAAGTGGTTCAATTTGAACACAATACTTGTCGTTGTCACTAACGAACCTATTAACTTTATCGCGTAGCTTACGCTGCTGTACTCCCTTATCTTGTTTAACTTGTACTAACTTAAATAACGGGATCAATCCGCTGACCCTTAACAGTAGATAATGTTTACGTGTTTGTATCATGTACATGTAGCTAACTAATATTAGGTTTGTTTGTTTGTATGTACGAAACAATTCTTTAATCAATAGTTAGAATATAATTTAACTTAAAGTAACAATTTCTTCGAAAAAAAAAAAAAAAAAAAAAAAAAAAACTACATCGAATTTCGTACGACACACACTGGCCAGTAAGATGAAATTTCCATGACAATGGCACCGTTTCACTATTTTTTATATTTTTAAATATTTCCTGGGAGCAGTGCTTTTTCTGGATGAAAGTCCTTGAAAGTCCTTGAATTGTCCTTGAATGAATGTCCTTACCTGTTTTTCTGACAACGTGTACATGCAAAATTTCATGATGATACTCAACCGGTGTAGTTAGTATGGATATGTAAATAAGAACTGGTAACAGCATAAATAGGACAAAATAAATAGGATCTTTGCCTTTTAAATTATTAAAATAATTTAACTCGTAAATTGATACGTATACAAGTATAGTCGTTTGATTATTTTATTATAATTGTGTTTTAGAAAATAATTTAAAGATTAAATAATATTTTTTTACTTGAAAAGACCTGTATAATGTAAATAATATTGCTGCTCACTAGTATTAATTACTCTGTAGTCAAAATTGACTGCTACGAAATGTAGACGCGTAGACGCGTAGAGGTCGTTTGTAGACACTTTGTAGAATATGATCACAGTCTACGAATCATATTTACAACTCGTAGACACGCATATTACATTAAAGGCCTCTATCGCCGTCTGTCAAGTAGGCTAACCGTTATTTAAAGTCACCTGTCACCGGGAATAATTTAGCTGATTTAGGCTGGGTTGCACCATCTAACTTTAACTATAACCAACGCCGCAACTTGAGTTAAAATAACGGTTAGGCCGAAAATGAGTTGCACCAGTTAACAAATAATCATAGCTGGTTAACTGGTGCAACTCATTTTCGGCCTAAAACTCATTTTCGGCCGAAAATGAGTGCGAATTAAATGAAGTTGCGACGTTGGTTATAGTTAAAGTAAGATGGTGCAACCCAGCCTTAACTTTGTTTGTACGGTAAAAGTCCCAAACATTAAAACGAAAATAAAAAAAAAATCGCCTATCGAAGGATGCACTAAACCGAGTGTATAATTTAATAAAACATAAAATTATTTCTAAAAGTAGCTAATCAACACTTTACTTGTAGTTTGTCAAAGAGGCCCTAAGGTTACTTGAATAATAACAATCTTAGTTTAATATTTTTAGAGAAAGAAAAAAGAAAACATGTATATTTGGTACAATTATAACTGGAAAAATAAAAGATAATTCACAAAAGCAGACTACACTGGAAATATACCAAAATGGTCTTCACTCATCACTCAGCATGTCCGTAGAGTAAGCCATGATGATGGTGATTTCCGCGGATGCTGTAATACAATGTCATAATTTAATGCGTAGGTATAATACAAGATGTACACAACACATAGTAAACAAAAAATAATAAATACATAGTATAGGAACAAATCTTTATATAAAAATCTAGATTCCGTATGTCAGTGTCCACGAAACTCGAAAGCTAGCCGTTAGAATGACTGAATGACTCGAGTTAACAAGAGTGTTTGTACATACTTACTTACTTTATTCCAATATTAACATATAAATATTGGAAACTATATCAAATAATATAATTATCATCAAAGCAACGAATATAATATAAATGTGGTTGAGTTGTATATGAAATCATTATGAGATCTGTGTTTTTGCATTAATTTTATTTATTGATTGCTTGTCTCAAAAGTCAAATATTTCTAATCCCACAATCCCTAAGCCGTGTGAGTTTTACATAAATCAGAATATGAATCACTTTACAACTTGCGCGTCGACGGTGACTTACAATCTTTGAAAGTCATATTATGTAGAATATCAAACAAATGTGGGTTAACGTTAGATTGTAAATACACCTTTTATACTTATTTAATTAGCTTTTTAATATACTATTATAGATTCGTTCGAGTTAAATAAATAAAAGATATATGTACTTGAACGCCTGAAAACAATATGTAAAGCAATGTCAATATTAAACTGTTAGCGTAATGTAACCAACGAAGTTTTACAATGTAGCGTATACCATTAAAAAAACTTTTAATTTTTTTTTTATTATTGAATGACTATGTAGTCTAAATTAAAGAAAGTATGTATTTGACTTAGTTTTTAAGTTAGAAATAAAGAAAGAAATAAATATCTTCACACATTCCACACAGCACCATCTAGTTCCACAGTAAGCAACTAATGCTTGTATTATGGATACCAGTCAGTTGATATACTACACAGATTACTTTTTTTGGTAAATACATACATATTATAAATACAAACATCCATGACTCAGGTACAAAGGTAAAATGTTAAACAAATAAACATTTTCCCCTTGCGGGATTCGAACCCACCATCGTTTGGTTAGCAGCTAAATAGGTCTAAATTAAATTCGTGACTTCTACATAGATCTTTTATATATATTTGTATAGATATAAACACATTTCATTGCAAAATAGTTTTCAACTGAGAATATTTTAACATAGTAAAATGAATAAATTTTACTTTAGCAGTTATGCATTTCGCTAAAGTAGTAACACTACTCTAAAACTGGACCAATTTGAATTGCTAAATCAGTTTTAAAAGACTGACGACTGTTGAATTAGTTGAGTAATTTCTGTAACGTATAATGTGGAAATTAGACTAGCGAATGTGAACGTTTATACTGAAAACTCATTTCCCTCGTTTAATAAAACCATCTTCTGGTACATTTGGAGCTTTTTGTGCGTGTCGACTACGAACACGTAATTTCACACAATATGAGCAATTGTCGTCTGCCGTCTGAACTATTAACTTGATTTATGATATTAGCGTGCCCTCTTTTCGTTTCAAAAGATTGTTAAGATTTGAAACTCTCATTAAATACTCATCAAATTGAGACTGCTATAATTGCTATAATTATTCAAAAGAGAAGCTTGAAATTTTTTTGGTTTTCGGATTTCATTTTTCAAGTTCAAATAATGGAATTGACGGAGTTCTTAGTTACGAGATTTTTTTTAGTTTTTAGTTTATTCATTACGAGTATAACCGATGTTGAATTTAAAAAAAAATTTCAACATTATAGATTCGCCCTGTATTCACCCTGTATCCGTTTAAATAGCTTTCCCATATTATAAGTGATAATTTTTTAGAAGTAGGAATGGGTAGGTATAGTAAACTATTCCATAGCCTTGCCACCATAGACTTTCTTGACTAATGCCCATCATATGCCATCATATATTGTTTTGTTATAACTCAAACTATGTATTTACAGTTTGTATATTTTTCCTTAAAACCTTTACGTTACTTGATATTTGGAAATACTTAGAAATTGATACTTGATACTTAGAAAATAACTTAGAAAAAACACTTAGAAAAATACTTATACACCGGGAATTCCATTGGTAAGAGTTTTTTGTATATATATTGACTCAAAACAATTCTAATTTCACACTGGGGGATAACAAGACTAATTTATAAGTTTCACCACTTTCTTATCGGATTTTCTTATTATCGTTCGCCCAAACTTTGTTAGCAATAATAGTCAGAGAAGAAAAAGTGCCATACCTTAACTGCCTATTTGAACTTACAAATAATTGACGAAGACTAGAGACACGTGAGACAGTTTTGTTTATTTATTTATTATCTAACAAGAATCATATTTGTTTCTTAATAAACATGATTATGAATATTTATATTTATTTTCCTGTTGCTTTTCATTGTTTGTCTTTATTTTTTCGAATTCTTTGTCTTAAGTATGAGTTATTGCGTGGAGGCGTGGAGCTTGATACGTTCTTATCTCGCGTGATTTTCATCTGCGCTTGAAATGGAATTCTACTATACAGGGAAAAACAAAACAAATTATTTTATTATTATTTTATTTTTATGGTAAAGTATTGCAGGTAAGTTACCTGTATACACAAGCAATACCAGGAGGGCAGCAAGTGTGCTGCTTACTAGCTAACCCATACAAAAACACAAATACTGTCATTCCGCCAGAGGTGATATTCAGTATAAGACTGCAAAAGGCAATGTGCCCTGCACTACAAAGTTCTCATGAAAATGCAAATACACTATAATACTTATCTATACTAAAATTATAAAGCTGAAGAGTTTGTTTGTTTGAACGCGCTAATCTCAGGAACTACTAGTTCGAATTGAAAAATTCTTTTTGTGTTGGATAGATCATTTATCGAGGAAGGCTTTAGGCTATATAACATCACGTTGCGACTAATAGGAGCGAAGAAACAGTCGAAAATGTGGAAAAAACGGGGAAAATTATTCATCTTTGAGGGCTTCCGTTGCGTGCGCTGCGAAAACCGTGCGAGATACCCAAATGATTCCCAAAATAACTATTCCACGCGGACGAAGTCGCGAGCACCAGCTAGTACATTATATATACCTTTTTTTTTTTTTTTTTTTTTTTTTACAAGAGGGATCCATCATGGATACCCACCGGCCTGGGGACAGACCGGTGGGTTATGTCGGACTCCTGCCCCGAGATGGTATTGGGGAAGACCTACCGACTAAACCTCTTGGCGTCCTCCACATCCGCTATAAGGCGAAGTTGCGAGGGCGGATGAACACTCTTTCGCAACTCCGCCGCAGGGGTCCGTAAGGACACTGCTCATTGGGATGGCGCACCCGAACTGCCAAAGTGCGTCGAGCCCCTCAGGATGAAGCGGGCGGTAGAGTCCCCATCTACCGCCCTAATCCTGTCAAGGATCCAGTCGGCGAGCGTACGCTAGCCGCCTGCGTCCAATTCGTCGGCGACGGAGGGGATGGGACAGGACGTCGTCCTCCCGCTCTCTCTCCGCCGCCTCCTTCTGCGATATGACATCTTCGCAGAAGGATTGCGTCGCTCGCCAAGCGGCTCTGCTGCCGACCATAGCTTTTACTACGGCCGGCAAAGAGAGGTCAGGTCCAATGGCCGCAGCGAGCTCAGTTCGCTGCACCGTCCATCTAGGGCACTCCGCAAGAGTGTGTTGTGCGCTGTCCTCAGCGCACGCACACGAGTGACACCCTGGAGTTGGCTCCCTACGAGCCACCCGATGAAGATAGCTCCCGAAACAGCCATGTCCCGAGAGCACCTGCACCAGGCGGAACGTGAGAGTCCCGTGTCTTCTCTTGAGCCACTCGTCCAATACTGGACGAATAGCCTCCACGGTGCGGTGGCCGGCACCAGGCTCGGCCAACCTCTCACTCCATTTCCGGAGGAGGTTTTCGCGTGCACGCGAACGGATTCGCGAAATAACCTCTTGCGGAGGCTGAGCTCCCCGAGACCGTATATCTGCAACGCCCAGATATACGGTCGCCTGCACCTCGGCCTCGAGGTCCCACGGTGGCGTGCCCGCCATTACGCATGAAGCCTCGAAGGACACTGTCCGATAACCCCGGACAATCCTGAGCGTTAAGGCACGTTGCGCGCGTCGCAAGTGCGGCTTGCATGTCTCTCTCAGGCCTTCCGCCCAGATTGGTGCGCCGTATAGAGCCATTGACCGCACTGCCCCCGCATACAAGCGACGACAAGCGGTGTTTGGCCCACCCAGGTTTGGGAGCAACCTTCCCAAAGCGGCAGCGGCTCCCACAAGCTTCGGTTCGAGGAGCCGAAAGTGTCCCTTGAAACTCCAGCGGCTGTCCAGGACGAGACCGAGGTATTTCATTGTGGGCTTCACGCCTACGGGGACCCCTCCGATAATAATCTCAGAACCCGGCGGTGGTGCTTTCCGTGGCCCGTGAAAACACATGGCCTCGGTCTTGTTTAAGGCTACAGTGAGCCCCAACCGCCGGATTCGTTCAACAACGTCAGCTACGCCTGTTGTAGCCAGACTGACAGCCCATCTGTAATCCGGTGCTCGAGCGGTTACCAGCGTGTCGTCGGCGTAACACGTCACGCCGACACCCGGTAGGTTATCGCCTCTGAGCACCGAGTCATAGCCAATGTTCCACAGAAGCGGCCCGAGAACCGACCCCTGTGGAACTCCGCATGTAATATGGCGGTGTCTCAATCCCGCCTGTGTCGGATAGCTGACTGAGCGCTCAGTGAGGTACGCAGCAACTATCCGACGCAGGTATGCTGGTACTCCATGGTACTCCAATCCGGTCATGATGCAGCGCCATGGTAGGCTGTTGAAGGCGTTGGCAATGTCCAATGACACCGCCATCACAACCTGACCGTGGGTTACTGCATCGCGCGACTGGTCTCGCACGCTTGCTATCGCGTCTATTGTGGACCGACCACGACGGAATCCAAACTGGCTGGTGCTGATGTTCGGCCCAGTTCCTTCGATGTGCTTAACGAGGCGAGAGGCGATAACTCGTTCGAACAACTTGTTCACCTCGTCCAGCAAGACGATGGGGCGGTAAGCCGACGGGGAGTCCGCCGGTCGTCCTTCCTTCTTGATTAGTACCAGCCGACCTTCCTTCCACTTGCGCGGATAGCAACCGTGCCGGAGACAGAGGTCCATTAACTCTCTGAGGCGGGGCCCGAGTGGCCCCGCGGCCACAGCTAGTGCGCGACCAGGCACGCCATCGGGCCCCGGGGCGGTTGCTGCCTTCCTGCGTAGTCTCAGTATGGCGGCATCCAGCTCAGCCTCGGTCACCTCCGGTGGGAGATCCTCGTCCTCCCTTCCCTCGACCGCAGCTTCCAGCAGCGGAACTGGTCCCAGTAAATGTTCGACCCGGTCAGGGAAGAGATTATCCACTACTCTCTCTAGAAGTTGTGGATCCAGACTACTCGTCAGCGGAGGTGCCCATGGGCGCATTTTCTGCCTCACAAGCCTATAAGGCCTGCCCCATGGGTCGCCGTCTATGCTGTCCAGCAGCTCTGTCCATGAGCGAGATTTTGCTTCGGCGATAGCCGCCTTCAACCGTAGGGAGCGCTCCCTGTACTCGGCGTACAGTAGGGCCTCCTGCGCCTCGTCCCTATTCCGTCGCCTACGGCTTCGGGTAAATTGGCGTCTCGCCCTCACGCAATCCCGGCGGAGTTGCGCTAAATCCTCTGTCCACCAGTAGACCTGTCGCCTTTGGGGAACTCGCCAGCTACGGCGAGGCATCGCCGCGTCGCACACCTGCTTCAAGGCTCCTGCGAACCAGTGCGCAGTCGTGTCGGCGTTCGCCGGATCCACAGGACCAGATCCCCACGCCTGCACAATCGCTGCCTCCTCGATGAGATCCTTGTTGAGGTCCTTTATTGACCACCGTGGGCCGCTCCATCCCGCCACTGAACGAGTGTCGTTCGGCGAATCCTGGGAGGCGGATATACCGAACCATATGTAACGATGGTCCGACAAGGTCTCGACGCCTTCAAGGACCCTCCAACCTCGGACACGGCGTGCTAGGTCAGGACTGGCAAACGAAAGGTCCACAATGGACCCGCCCTGCCTGCGGACGCATGTCTGTGTCGACCCCCGATTCAGTAACGAGAGGCCAACGGAAACGGCCCACCTTTCGAGTAGCCGCCCACGGTTATTCGAAGCCGGGCAACCCCAGGCCAAGGACTTGGCATTGAAGTCCCCGGCGACGAGGACCGGGTTCGGACTGCTCCGAAGGACAACCTCGCCCAAATCCAACAAGGATCTTTCAAATTCGGCGATACTCCTGTTGGGGGAGAAATACACTCCCACAACTACAGTCCCACCTACTACTGCTGCGACGTACCCCCTTCCCCGGACTATGTTCCTGAAGGTGGGGGATCCAGCAGCAGATTGCGACGCAAGCGCTACCACCCCGTCTCTGTCTCCGACCCAGTTTGTCGGGACCAGATATGGCTCAGCCACAATTGCGACGTGTATCGACCACTGCGCCAGACTCTGGCAAAAAAGATCCTGTGCCCTGGCGCAGTGGTTGAGATTCGCCTGTAGCACGTGAAGGGCCATTATTTGGCAACGGTCTCTACGTCCATCACCCCAGCCGCCGGCGTGGCAGGCTTGGTGGCGGGCTGTGGATTCTCAGGACCCTTGCCAGCCTTCTTCGTCTTCTTTATTTTCTTGCTGCGGGGGGCAGCACACGCTCTGCTGCCCAAGCTGTGCCCCGCGGGTTTTTCATGTGCGATGCACACGGGACACTCAGGCTCCGATGTGCACTCGCGCGCCTTGTGACCGGGCTTTCCGCAGCGGAAGCACAGCGCGCTGCGGTCAGTCCCGGTACATTTGTGACGGGGATGCCCCGTCTCGAGGCACCTAAAACACCTAGCTGGCCTGGGTGTCAGCAGTTTGACCTGTGCCGACACCCATCCGACTAGCAGGCGGCCGCTACGCGTCACCTTATCCGCAGCGGTGACAGGGCACCGTATCCAAACGGAGGCGGGACCCCCGTTTGACATGCGTATGTCACCTGATTTGACTGCATCGGGTGAACATTCGCCCACCCGAGCAATCGCCTCGGCGACCTCCTCCTTGGTGACCGAGTCATCGAGGCCAGTGATCCGCATGTCTGCGGTTTTCATAGGCCTCGTCACTACCGCTCTGTCCCCGAGAATTCCTCTGATTCTGGCGGCTAAGGCGTCAGCCTTATCGCCAGAAGTCGTTCCCGGCACCTCCAGAATACGCGCGTCCGTCTGTTTCGCAGGTCTGAAGTGGACAGACGGGATCCCGAACTCCTGAAGGTCAATTTGGGTTCTCAGTTCCCTAATTGATTCCTTATAGGTAACGCCCCTCATAATCGCTTCGGGAAGCAGAGTGATCACCACGGCCGCAGATCGTGGGGGGCGCAACTTAGGCTTGGTCCCCTGCGACGGCCTGTTAGGTGTCGCCTTACTTTTTTTCTTCAGGCCCCGCTTAACCACTGCTGTCCAGCCCTCGTCCATGGATTTAGGCGCAGGTGGTAGGGAGCGGGGCTCCTTCTTTTGGGCCGTTGTTTTTCCGGTTCCCTTGCCTTTAAGAGGGCGCGCAGGTGCCGCCTCGCGTACGGCGTCTCGGCGTGGAGGCGGCTTTGTAGGCGGAACCTTGGTCAGATCTAGTGGAGGCAAGTCAGCTGTCGGCACCGACTGCCTCCTAGCAGCTAGCATTAGCCGCCCTGTCTCATCTGGTGTCAGACGGGTCTCCAGGGCCTCAAACCTATTATTGATCATGGCCCCGACACTTACCATGATCCTTTCCAGAAGACCCTCCAACTCAGGCGCAGACGATTGTCCGGCCTGGGTTGACTCCTGACGAGTCTTGTGGGCCTCTAACAATTCCCGCTTCATGCTGGTCATTTCTTCGCGAAGAGTGGCCAGTTCAGTCCGCAGTCGAGCGTTGTCTTCTTGGACTTTCCGCATTTGTTCGGATACTGTGAAGGTCTCAGTATCTGCCTGTTGGTCTGCAGTCTTTAGGTACGCCTCTTTGCCCTTGGCCTTACCGACGTACTCGCCCGTCGGGGGCGGACGACCCTTGCCCCTCTTTCCTTCGTTCTTGTTTGCTTTAGTGGCAGGTTTGCCACTAGAGCTCCCAGATCCCCTGGAGTCGCGACTCTTGGCGACGCTCTTAGTTTTGAGGAAGGTCCTCTTGCGAATTTGTCGGCCTTGAGATCCTGGCGGAGAGACCGTGTCCATGGAGAAGTAAGAGCCGGTGTCAGATCCGGCCCTACCACTCCCAGGGCTTACATCTCGTGATGACGCCGATGGCGTCATCACACTGTTGAGCATAGCTACGGGGCCGGTTGTCCCGCTGCTCACACTCTTAATAGGGTCGCGCGTCGACCCTGTTTTAATTCGCGCACGCGTGCTCACTCCCCCACTCGCCTCGGTAACATATTTCTCACCAAAGGACCCGGTCATCCCTTGGCGCCGTTGGCCAGACGGAGCGCATTGGCCGCTCGTAGTATATTTCACACTCGGAGCCCGAGCTAGCTCCGAGCGCCCGGCGTCAGCGGGATCGCAAGACATACCCTTTTCCTTATCAGACATTTCCATTTTATTTGGGAAGGAACGCCTGCAGCCCTTTCCCAAGGGGCCGCAGGTGCGCTTGGGACTGGATCCCCCCCAGCCATTCGACCCCTCGGCACGCCGACCTTGGGTTTGGGGTGATTTTTTATAGTGGTTTTCTTCCACGCGGTCTGACGCTCAGTGCGCCAGACCCCCGGCCTCGCAGAGTGCGAGGTTACGGGCTGCCCGACGGTGACCTAAGCCACGCGCCGCGCCCGCGGACCTAGAAGGTCCGCCGCCTGCGAGCCGAAGCTCCACTGCCCCATTTTGGGGCCACCATGACAGCGCCGAGCGCATTTGCGGTCGCGCCTTCGCGCCTCTGGTATGCCAAAGACGCCCACGACCCACGCTGTGTCATCTGGCGACAGCATCTGGCTTCTTGGACAAGAAGCCACAGCTTCACCCTCGAGGTTATTTTTTAGAGAGGTTTTCTTCCTCGCAGTCCAACGCGTAGTGCGCTGGACTCCCGACCCCACACAATGTGGGGCTACGGGTTCATGTGGCTGTGCAATGCCCAACCTTAAAAAGACCAGGCAGCCACATGCCAGTTTTTGTCCACGCCGGCCGCAGCCGGTACCCCCCATATCTGGGGGGCGTTCCCCTATCCGCAACCTGGGGACGCGTCCGATGGCGGGACTGGAAACCGCACACGGAACATTATATATACCTACGCTTTAAATATCAAATTGAATTGAGGCCGCTTATTGAAAAACTGTGTCAATTGACAAAATAGAGCTCTGCGATATTGAACGACTATTCTCGTCGTAGTTATTATTCAGGGCTATATAAAGTAAACAAATTCAGTCTTGATCATTGTTGAGCTCTTGGGATATTGAGCAGAGGACGATTGAGAATATATATTGAGAGCTGAACATAATTTAAAATATTTACTCGTACATGGATAATGAGACTTTTTTCAATTTTTAAATTCAATCATTTATTGCGAAACCATAATGTACAAATATGTTACAAAATATATAAAGACCAGCGTTATGGACCCCGTCGGGCATGCAACTTAGGTACCTACTAGGATATCGAATAACTTAGCCCGCGGTTTCACTCGTTGTTTAATGCATGCACATGTTAGCTCTTTTTGGTGTTTCTCGGTAACCGATAACTACCTCCGAAAATTGGGCTATAGCAAATGCAAAAAGTATTTTTATAATCCCACTAGTAGTTCCAGAGATTAGCGCTTCCAGCGCTTTTATTATATTACTAGCGACCCGCTCCCGGTTTCACCCGGTATGCAATAATTGAATACACACACCTTCTTCGTTTATCCCTCTTAGCATTGCATTGCAAAACCGCATTAAAATCCATTGGGTGGTTTAGAAGTAAGGATGTAGGAGAACTATACCATGTATTTTTTTAAATTAAAATAAGTAATTAATTAATTACTAATAGGCTCATCTGGCCATGCAGGAAAGACGAGGCCGAAAATTTTTCATTCGAACTTTTCATTCGAACTTTAAAAATAATATTAGATTTTAAGAAATAGATTTTATAATACAGTAGCTACTATTATGTCTAGATATTATACCTACATGAAGTAGTATTAAGAATAATGTGGTTGTAAATTTATGAATCGACTCGTACAAGTATGTTCCGCACAGGTTGAAATAGTTTACGTTACATACTACATAAAATCTTTCCTCGACCCGACATATAGGTAAAATTCCAGCAACGGAAAATATATCATAAAAGAATTTTTAGGAGAAAATAGATAGCCGATACCGAAAATACCCGAAATAAACTTCAATAAAAGAACCCGACAAGTGAAAGAACACTTAAGATTTTAGTGACATAAACCTATTAAATTCTTACAATCTATAAAATAGTTGCTAATAATAATATTTCACGTTGTATCGTTTAGATTAGATTTACTGGATTCCAAACAGTATTGAAGGCCCATTGGATGAGTGGTTAGGTTGATTATCTCTTAATGCTCTGTTCCGGGTTTGGATTCCGGCAGTGCTTCAATTGAAGTGAAGTGATTTCTGATTTAAAATGTGAAAACGGTAAATGGTAATAGGTAATTATTTTATTAAACAATACAATTAACAAAATATCACTGTAAATCGGAATTAATGTTTTCTCTCGTGTAAAGCGGAATTTATGTAAAGTAAATATCATATCAAAATAAAAAAAACTAACTGTGGCACGTGACTTCGTTCTCGTAACTTTATAAAATAATAAATTAGGGCCCTTGTTACTCGCTTGTAATGTAGCTTAATTCTATAGGTGACAGATTTTTTTAAATCGGCTCAGTAGTTTTTGAGTTTATTCGTTACAAACATACAAAAATACAAATCTTTTCTCTTTATAATATTAGTTTAGATTGCTGTGGCGCCTCTGTCGTCAACAGTGGCAATAAAGATGATAGGAGTTATATTACTCTGATTACTCATAATTATATTATTATTTTCTCAAGTGATTTATCTAGTCACGGGTACCAGCTAAGTAGTATATTCTATATGTGTAGAATGTACTCGTATATAATCCAAGATAAGTCTAACCAGAGTATTAAACAGTAAATAGACAGAGAAGAAGGTATTCGTACTATTCAGTAACATTTGTTGGGAGAAGCTTTTCCACCAGCTTGTACACAACACATTTATCACGTAGCAAACGGCTGTCTTGTAATTAACATCCGCGTACAAGGACGCTCGGCCGCTGCCCGGACAGCTAGTACGAGTATTTGGGGTATGCGGGAACAAACGCTGGCAGTGGCAACACTGATATTCTCGTCACGCTTCTACCACAGATTACTATAGATTACTATACAGATATGAAACATAATCACAATATCACACGCTTTGATAATATGTAACGTATTCCTTTCTACAGTCAGATACACGCAAAAATGTCGCGTGGGCTCAATAGATAGTCACGATTGGTACACAGTCTTCCCATGTTTATTGAAATGACGGTTTATAAATGATAATGAAACTTAGATGTTAAAACTTTTTTAATAAATAATAAATAATCATTTAACACATAAATGATTATTTATTAATGTAAATTACATTAATTTATTCAAGACATTTAAATAATTAAAATAATTATTTACAAAATAAGACGAGCATAAAACATTGACTGTATTACATCGTACATCGTACAGCGTTACAGGCGTGCAGAATTATGGCGCACTATGCCGAGACTGATGAAATTGAAACGGCGATAAAAGTTTAATTAATTCTTAAGATTTCATCAAAAATATATTAATAGTAGTAATTTTATTACATTTTACATTAACCGAGCTCTCGTTTGGATCTGAAAAGAAGTGGCGTTTCATTTGACATCCCCATTTTTAAAATTTATTTTTTTAACGTTGGGAAATCCTCTTGGATAGGTTCGGCAGTGAAGGGGACACTGCGGGAATATGCCGAATTCCTACCGGATCAAACCCGACTTTTTTCAATCGCGGCCGTTGATGGGCGGGGTCGTGGGAACGTTATTACATGACTTGGGTGCCCCGCCACGTCTATCCCACGTACCCGAAAGTGGAGCTACGCCGGTCTACTCGGGGGACCTTACGACGGGCGGCAGTTTCCCCCAAGACCACCGCCCAGGTCCCGGCGGACCTGCCGGGACATAATATAACATAGGCTTGTCTGAAAACCCTAACATAAAAGAAAAAAAAATGTGTGTGTCAGCTCCGACGCACATGGAGTTTAATCCTTAAGTTCGATTGTGCTTGACTATAGGAAAAGAGGGTAAACAGTCGCACAGCATACTCTGCTTACGTCGACTGTATTCGCTACGTGCGAAGTGCATGGTGGGGGTATAGTAAAGCGACTGCAGCGCATGCCATGGCAGAAATTCGCAACTATTCGGGACAGTCTGTCAAACAAAATTACTTTGAGTATTATTTATTCATAGTTTGATTGGGATTTCCAATTTGTTTGTTTATAGACGAAAGTGGCAAAGAAGCTAAAATTGTTATGCCACCATTTTTAGCCAAAAAAAAGAAATCTCTCATGAAGACACCCAAAGGACTTATGATATTGCTCGAGTAGAATTCATGTCGAATTCCTCATAATTTATTCTTAAGTATTGATAATATTGCACATGTGTGTTGTGTTTTAGTTAATTTACAGCCTCCAATCTTCTCTAAGAGTAGTACCTACTGTTGTTAAGAGGTAATTAAAAATAAAAACTTTCAAATTAGATGTTTTTATTTTATAAAATAGGTATAGTATAGCACTTTTTTAAATGTACATTAAACAAAGAATGTACATTAACAAATTGACGAACGCTGGGTTTTCCCCATTGTTGTTCATTGCTTGCTTCAAAAGACTTTACTTTATTGTTAATATAACATTATTAAAGCAGCAACATGTTAGCACTTGCCGCTCTGGTTACTGGTGAATTTTACTTCAGTGACAACACGAGAATTATTGATCTGTAATAAATAAATTATAATATTAATTAAAGTACTTTATCTACCATAAAATACTAAGGCTGGGTTGCACCATCTAACTTTAACTATAACCAACGCCGCAACTTGAGTTAAAATAACGGTTAGGCCGAAAATGAGTTGCACCAGTTAACAAATAATCATAGCTGGTTAACTGGTGCAACTCATTTTCGGCCTAAAACTCATTTTCGGCCGAAAATGAGTGCGAATTAAATGAAGTTGCGACGTTGGTTATAGTTAAAGTAAGATGGTGCAACCCAGCCTAAATTAAGTGTGCTTTATTGCGTTTAAAGTTATGAGAGTACTTACGTTTAAACTTGTTTTATAGGGTGTTAATGTCATCGATGTTTGACGAATGATGTGGGCTCGTATTTATAACTATTGCCATTATTTCGTAGCTCTTCAACATTGCTTACATGTTGTGCTAAAACTAATTTTCTTCCTTTCATCACAGTTTGAGGTTAGAAACTTATATTGTGTTGTATACTTTCAAAACCGGTTTTTATAATAATATCTATTTTTCTATTTACTGTTTTTAACAAATTCCTCTAAAAATACTATTTGTCGTCTTTCTATGCATCAATAATTACTCTATTTATCAGAAAACAAAAAACATTTATATGCAGTGAGGTGACATAACAAGAGAAGTTATCGCCCCCATCACTAGTGATCCGTTCAGCTGTGGTTGGCAAGCAACACTTAACTTAGTCACTTTCTAACTCTTGAGTTGCTTGTTGCTTGTAACCCTTGTTTGTTTTTTAGCGAAATAACGTTAAAACTCATCAAATATGCCCTCGTGTGTGATACGATATTGCACTAATAATTCATGCAATACATCAAAGTGCAAAGGAATAACTTTCCATCCGTAAGTAACTAAATAATCATTTTAAAACACAATTCGAGCAAAATATTTAGCGGACGCCATTTTGCGTCATTTGTCATAGATAAAAAAATTAAGAAGTGACATTAGGTGTATTGTTAAACAAGTGTAGATTATTAGTTGACGTATCTTTTTATAGCGGAAAATAATAATCTTACACGTTTAGAAGAGAATAGACTGGTTATTTTATTAATTAATAAAAGATAAAATTATCATAAAATCAATTACCTTATTACCTAATTGTTTTATTACATTGATTGGTTTTAAGTTTTAATTGATTTATTATAGGCTACTGGCCTGAAATAAAATTATTATTTATTTATTTAGACATAATATAGGTGAAAATAGTGATTTTTATTTTAGTCCAGTCAAATTAGATCAAAAAGGGGCTGACACGGAAAAAAATCCAAGTACCAATTTTCCTTCGGAATTCGTTAGGAGGGATCTCTGGCAGTCTACATTTCGGTTTTCGGGATCCGCACCCTATTGCGTCATCCGCCATCTTGAATTTGAGGGTGAATTTTTGTTTATTGAAAAACTCGTTTATTTTCAATTTTACACGAGAAATGGTTATAACCGAATTTGTTTGGAATTAAATTTCCTACAATTTTGGTAGTCATCGATTTTTCCCTAGGATCAATATTTTCCGATTTAGACCCGAAAAGAAGTGAGGAGTGAAACTAAATTATATTCTATTATCTCGTTTCATAGATTACAAAGATAAATATTAAATATTTTATAGAACTAGGTTAGATAAATGAAATAGGTTATATAATAAAATTCGGCTTTATTGTTATTCATTTTAATTTATAGTGTTTTAATACAAAAACAATAAATTAACATTATAAAAATCTCAACTAGGGGTAACTTGATTCTTGTATATGCGACAACACTGAATGGCGTTTAGGGTTCATATTATTTTTATGTTTGAAATTTTGAAATACTTTGAAAAACGATACTTACTTATGTTATGTGATCCCAGTGTCCTTCTTATTTTTTGTAGTATTATATTTATACAGTGTGTATGGGTGGCTTCTTATACTCTTCAGAAGATGTTTATAAAATAATGTATCGCCACAGAAAGTGTAATACGAAAACTCACAAAACAAAGTGGTGGAATTAGACTCTCTTCGAAATACTATTTTAGTTATATTACGGTCAATACTTTAGAATACTTTATTCAGAAAGAGGTATTTACATCTTTAATTCAATATTCTTTTAATCAACCAAGCACCTTAAACCACCGATCGCATTTGATACGGGCCATTATAAATAAATACACAACGATTCGCTTGAAACATGAAGCTAAAACTGATCCGACTAATAATTGTGTATCTAAGCGACAAAAATTAACTAAACTTATATTGTTTAAGGGCAACTAAATAAACATTTCTTACAAAATTTTACGGCTAAATCGAAAAATATTGATCCTTGAGAAAAATTAATAAGTACCAAAATTGTAGAAAATTTAATTCCAAACAACTTCGGTCATAACCATTTTTCGTCTAAAATTGAAAATAAACAAGTTATTCAATAAACAAAAATTCACCCTCGAATTCAAGATGGCGGATGACGCAATAGAGTGCGGATCCCGAAAACCGAAATGTAGACTGCCAGAGATCCCTCCTAACGAATTCCGAAGGAAAATTGGTACTTGAATTTTTTTCCGTGTAAGCCTCTTTTTTGATCTAATCGACTGGGCTAAAATAAATTTACATCGTTTATTTATATATTCAATTTTATTACTATGTTACCAATAATTAATTAGTGATATTTGTGTCTGATGCGGTTGGTTAAGTATTTATTTTTGTTTGTATGGCGTCAAAACACTATTTTTGTAATAAAAACTAAGTAGGTATAAATGATTGTTAATTTCGAATTTGTTGGTCGAATTGTTAATTTTGTTATTTTCTTTTTTTAAGATATAAGTTTGTCTCATTCCAACATGGTTGTGATCAAAATTTTTAATAAATAAAATAATTTTTTTATTCACGTAAGTGGTATCCAATGAAAAGGCAGAATATAAAAAAAGTGTCGCCTCTATGACGGTGACATCGCATCTATGATACATTAGCCGCCTCTTGCGCGCCCGTTTGTTGTACAGATTTTGTTCGTACTGTCTTTTCTATATTATAAAGTTCTATGTTTATATGTCATTATTTCCCATTGTCCCGAATAGTTGCGCACGCTAGGTGGCGCTACTGTCGTGCACGTAGCGAATACGAGTACGCATACATGATTTCAAAGGTGCGCAAGAACATAGCGCTTGTATTTTTATGAAATTTTTGGGCCTTATATGAAAATCGATTCTTAAGGAGTAAACTCCAAAAACAATACTTACTTATATATACAGTAACAGCAGAACAAAGGCAAATTTGAAGGCCCTAAATATATGGGTGTGACGGAGGGCGCGGACACTACGTTCGTCACAAAACATTTTCCTCATGAATGCCCGCTCGCCTTAATAATTAATGGTCCGTTAACAAAACAGCAACTCCTATTACAAGTGTATCATTTAACTTTCTCCGATTCGCTTCCTCATTTATATATTATGTACAACGAGCTCTCTCTCTCTCTCTCTCTCTGTAGCTCACGTGGGAGTAACGATATATGTACGTTAAGGTAAACTAACATTGCAAAAGTTTGCTCCGTAAAAAAATATACGACTCGCATTCGGCGAAGAAAAACACCGAGCTTAAACGAATACTAGCTGGTGCCCGCGAGTTTGTCCGCGTTCTGGATGAATCTGGATGATTTTTATACGGTCACTAATGGAGAAAGAGGGGGTTTGTTTGTATAATAAATTACAGTCCGGGTGAAGCCGTGAGCGGGTCGCTAGTATATTATAGTTGTAAGATTTGTTAATAGACAAAACCAGGACAAATCTAATAGCAGTAACAGTATTTTTTTAACAAAACTCCACTTTTGAAATAAAATTGGGTTGAACACTTCTGTAGTAATGGGTAGACATTTATAACATTTTTGTTCTTTTTTTGGACAGTGCTATCGCTAGCGTAATTGGTCGTTATTTGAATGGTGGTAAGTTGTAACGGTTATCATTCAGAATAAAAATTGGTATTAAACAATTCCATATGTGCAACCATTTTCTGTTTTATTTTTTACCTATCTTATGAATAGACATTATGTCTATTTTTCACATAATAGTTTAAGCTAGCTATATTCGTTAAAACTTTACCTTTGCGTACCTTTATTGTAATTTACTAAATCATTTTAAAATCAGTTTAGTTCAAGATATTAATATATTTATTGGTTAGCATTTTATATCTTATAATATTTTACATTGTTTATACCATTATACATTTTTTCTT
The DNA here is from genome assembly GCA_947623395.1 of Synanthedon tipuliformis. NCBI lineage: Eukaryota > Metazoa > Arthropoda > Insecta > Lepidoptera > Sesiidae > Synanthedon > Synanthedon tipuliformis. Next base: position 5,622,984 of record OX392408.1, on the reverse strand, counting down.
TCTATTCGTAATAGATAAGTGCATTAAATATTCAATGCGTATAAAATGTAACTGAGTATGTCAGTATAGAATTAATTAAAAATAACCTAAGCGAGGAGCGGAAGCATGTCTGTGTAATTCTCAAATGCAATAAATAAAGACGAGATACGGTGGAAAACAGACAAGTTGTGAGTAAAATTTATTCACTTGAAGCTTGAAGCCTCAACTTGTCAGTAAGAGGTTCAAACGTACACCTTTTGAACCTCTTAGTTAACTACCTGCTTAACGTTTATTAAGGACTTGAATTACAACTTTAATTTCATATAGCTTCTCTTGTTGTTTCAATATTTATGTGTATGTTTTTTTTAAAAAATTTAACAATTTCCTTTAATTTTAATTGTCTACTAGCTGGACACCGCGTCAAAAAATAAAAATGATATTAAGCCTTACAAAATATGTAATGCAATTTAAGTCCTGACATTATATACTTTTGCCAAGCGTTGGATCTTTATTTTTAGATAGCTGATGCCCACAGATTCATCCGTGTGGAATATAACTAATAGGCACACTAATGCTTCTAGCTACTAGAAGGCTTCTACCATTTAGAAGGCCTCTACCATTTAGTAACGAAGTAACGACGTAGTATTTATTTGTCTGTCTCGTATACTTAATTAGCTCAGTGACCAGTGGCCCCTACCACGACGCTAATGTGGAGTTACTCGAGCGTCGTGAGGACCTATTGGATTTTGAAGAAATACAGTGAACTGCCGATGGGATTAAAAACAATTCAAATTAAAAACAGTACTTGTTTTTATTGTACAAACAATACAATAAAAACAAGTACAATTACTCGACTGTCAGAAGTTGTGATTGAGAAACTAAATGTGCCTTTGTGAACAATTACAACTTTGAAAACTAATTATTAAATCAAATAACATGTGATAGCCCCTATAAATTACATGTAATCTGTGGTAATGGTAAATTTTTATACGATTTCTTTACAAGATTAAATGCAAAAATCCCTTTCATTGAGTAACTTAAAAATAATTTTCCAAAAATCCCAAAAACTTAACATCTATGCTTTGAACGAGTATATAATTTGTTACGAAATTATGTTAAAACATACAAGCTCAACACGTGTTATCCCAGTGTGTTTTTATTCATCTATATTCTATTTATATCGTGTGTAATGTACGTTAGAGAATTTTTAACCTGTGTTTGTTTAGAGTTCGAAATTTCAGCACGGTTCGTGTAAAAATGAGCTTAAAGCGAAATCTATAACAGTTTGAATTGTTCTGCCCTTGTTCGAGAGTTATTATGGAAATCGATATAATTGCTCGCACGTCTGAACCGCGATGTGTGGTTATATCGAACACATGACTTCTAAGAACACATTTGATTAAACTGGAACTTACTACTTAATTAACCTGAGTTAGTTGGTTTTAATTTTTAATATTATACTTAGTGTGTATCAGTGTGTATTAACTATCAGAGATTTTTCCCAGTAAGATGAAAGCAGTCCAATCAGACAGAGGCTACTCCTGGCTAGTCTAGATGTTCGATGTCATAATTTCTGTCAATAATGTATACAAAGTGTTCCAAAATATAAAGCGAGAAGCACTATAGTGAAAAATCGGAAAAATATAAAAAATGACTGTCTAGTTTTTAAGTTAAATAATTCTTTTAAAATCGGGCCAGCGGGCTTCAATTTCTTTTGTAATTCCGTTAGCAATGGCTGGTCAAATATCTCTGTGAGTGTATCTTAAAATTTATGAATGAAATCTAAATTTAAGATTCCAAAGTCAACATTTTTTACGCAATCAACCAACCGCTAGGTTATTGGCGTAAGAACAATAAATAAACCCAACTGTTTGCCATTAAATGTAATGATGCACTTATTTCAAATTTTGTTTGTCTAGTGTAGACATTACAGCTACTGACCGTTTTTACCGTCAACCGTCAATTGTTAATTTTACTGTTTTATTTGATGGTGTACTGAATACCTACTAATTTATTTTGTGACTGCGTTAAAGTTATAAATGATTTAGTGGTTTCTTACGAGGTTTGTGTTTGAATGGTATAATTTATTGTAAGTATAAACTTATTGTATTCAAAAAATCATAAGCTGACGGTTTTACTTTACGAGGTATCGCATTTCATGCATGCCTTTCGTTTCCGCCAACTTGGCAGCATGCCTATATCGGTAGAAACCACTCACTTAAATTACATCGTCGTTTCGGAGATTGAGGGATGTCAGAGTCCATTACCCTTAACCTTATTCCTTATTATTTATCCCTTTACTTATCCCTTATTATCTATCTTATCAATGTAGGCAACGAATTTAAAAGCCTATGAAGTTGCTTATATTAATAGGCCTTAAGTATCTACATCAATTGCTGACAGCATCAAGTGGACCATCTGACCTTTAAACCTTTAAATATAGGGTTGAACTTTCGATATAATTGATTTCTTAATTTTATTTTTTATGGAAATTTAAATACACCTGTATATAAATTACTAAGTTTGTTGTTTGCTGCGTTGTGTTTTTCTCAGCTAACTACTTGTATTCTGGCATATGACCATTAAGGCCGTGAAAACATTTTGACACAGGAACGTAGTACATTTTGACTGCACAATCAGACTTCTACACGTTAAAGTAAACCCCCCCCCCCCCCCCCCCTTTCTAAGCCATATAACGGATTTCGATACGGTTTTAACTAATGGAAGGAGGAATAAACGAGGAAGGTTTGTGAGTATAAAAACTTCTTTTATTCCGGGCGAAGCCGGTAGCGAGTAGTTAGTTTATAATATGATACCATATAACATATTATATTCACTTGTATATTGGAGACACACATAATAATCCCACTTAGCAAGAAACTGTCACTAACATTTTGCATACTAGGAGAATAATATAGTTGAGCTATTTTTTAAACAGAATGGCCCACAATGGAGCAAATCGGAATAGTGCAGTTTGCTCGATACGTAAATCCTTTGAGAGCGAATACAGCTGTTATCTGTCTTGTCTCCGACATTGTTCCCTTAATTGTAAATACCTACTCATGCAAAATTAAGTATTTATCTTAGGTATTTGATAAAAATGAAAGACACTTGATTCAAACCCCGATAGACAGTTTCCCTTATGAAAACTTACTTTAATATTACCCTCCGAGACATTATTTGTATGTATTTTCTGCCTCTTAAAGATAAGTGATGATGGCGTGTGAAGTGTGAGGCTTTTATGCCATAAGAAAATTGAGATTGAATTGTCTTTCTTTTTTTATGCAATATATTAACTACATTATACGTAAACCCGTACAAAGCCTACATCTTACTGTTTCTTTTGTAAGCTTCCAGTTAACTATTCTTCGAGATGAAAGGATCAAGCCATCAGCTTTTTCGTTTCGATTATTTTCGTTTTTAATAGTTGAACTTCTACCATTTACTGGAAAAATTCGTGTAATTTAGTAATGGGGTTTCATAGATATTTAAGTTTGAAAAAATAAAAAAGTCCTTTTTCGATTGTTATCCTTGTTTACAAAATCTCAAATATTTGCAGGAAATCTTCCGCAAACAGTACTTTTTTCTAAATGAAAGACACCTTGTGTCCATTTCTGTACCCCTGACAATGTGAAAGCGTAACAAACAAACAAACCTTTCGACTTTATTACATTAGGATACATTTTATATAAGACGTAAAGTGGTCAATCAATTTTGGATATATTACATAACTAGCTGCTGCCCGCGACTTCGCCCGCGTAACTTAGGTACTTATAAACCTTCCTCGAGAACCACTCTACCCATTAGTGAAAACCGCATTAAAATCCGTTGCGTAGTTTTAAAGATCTAAGCATACAAAGGGACATAGGGACAGAAAAAGCGACTTTGTTTTATACTATGTAAAGATATACGTCCGTATATACGTACCTGAAAGTGGTAAAAGGAGAAAAAAATTGTTTTCAAAATAGAAAACTTGTTTCAAAAACAAAAAAATAAAGCCAAGATAAAACCGTACCTAAAATGTGTATTAGCAAAAAATACAAATCATAAACCACATCATCATCAAAACAAAAACATCATAAACCAACTTTGCAGTTATTCTGGACATTTTCTTTTTGATTCCTAAATACAATCTGTTTTTGTATACATTTTGCGCGCTAGAATATAATTTCCGAAAAATGTTGATTTTTTTTTAAATTTTAGGTTGATTTGATCAAAGATCCGAAGAGAGGTCATCCTTCACTCATGTTTACCAGATGAAAGTGTCTTTTATCAATTATTATCTAAGAGAAAATAAATTGTGTTGCCTAAAAAAACTACCTGCTATGCTGCGTCCTTCTTTATTACACTGCACAGTACGCTTAATGCTTCTCTGTCGCACATCTTTGCTTGCTACGATTTTCAAATTTCAAACAGAAATTTATGAACGAGCATTTTCGCAGGCAACTACTATGGAAGCTATAATTTTGTAATGTTGCCCGGTAAACAGATGGGTGAAAGGTGAGGACGACCTCTCCACGTATCCTGTAATATTTGTACCGGATGTTTTGGCAGAAATGCAAGTAAATAATTATGAACACCGTACGAAAAGTACTTAAGTTTTATAATTATTATCGTGTCTGTTTGATATCCAACTGTCAGTTGCTTTTCCTCTATACGCGCTTCGCTCTCTCGCAATGCCTGTATCAGAGTAACAACATAAGGAACATTATTATTTGTTATTGTTTGTATTATAAATCTTTCGATGAAGTCTGTTTTTTGAAGATGCTACAATAAATTCTGTGATACACATACCATTTGTTACTACAATAAACATTTTTTCGTTTCTATTTACGAACTTTATTTGCATAATTATTTAAATGAAATTTTTCTGTCTGGAGCAGGGTACGCCCTAAAGGCCTTTAGATACGTCTAAAGGCCGCTGTAGTCGGATCAGTCAGAGGGGGTCATATAGTCGAGGTTTACTTAGGACAAATTCGATTACAATAATAAATCTAAAAAAAGATATATTGTATTTTTTATTGTTAGATATATATATTAAAAAAAAACCATCTATATTCTCGCGAAAGGAGTTATGGACGCCTTCATTAGATCATTAATTATGATAAATATTCACAACTAGTTGGTGCTCGCGACTTCGTCCGCGTGGAAAAATGAAAAATATGACACATTATAAAAAAGCCTTTACCTACATAGAAAAAAATAAAAAGGTTTATATAAAAGTTCTAGATTTCTGAGAGCTAAATTTAAGGTCTTAATTATTTTTTATTTTACTTTGTTACGAAAGACATACCTACTTTAATATTAATAATAAGAATATTTTCGTACCTCACGTACTATAGCTGCTAGATTTATTTTTATAACATTGCGTAGAGAATTATTCATTCCATTTCTTCAGAAAATACATTAAATGAAAACCTGATATAACCAACGGTGGGAAGTCGATATCCCGACCTGGGGCTACGAAGATACCAAATAATAAGATTAATAGCTTAATCCACACGCCAGCACTTCCACGGTAAATATAAGAGGAACAGTATTATGTAATGTCATGGAAGTGTTCTTGAAATGATTACCTACATTCGTTTGATTCCCGAAAGCAATGGGTTTTTTTTATTTATTATCATTTTCTTGTCATGTTCATGTTCATTTATTATTTATTTATTATTTTTTTAGGTATTTGATAATGATATTTATCAACAAAGTAATATTTAATGTAATGTATTGTTTGGGCCATTGCAATGGCACTAGTATTTTTGAAAAAAACCGTTTTTTTTCGATTATACTGCAACATATACATATACATACATACATACATACAAAAAATTGCACCCCGGACTAAGCCAAGAGCGGGATCAACAAAGTATTAATTTAATGTAATCTGGGACATTGCAATGGCACTAGGATTTTTGAAAAAATCCGATTTTTTCCGTTTATACTGCAACATATATAAAAATTGCAATTCGGACTAATAAGCCAAGAGCGGGTCGCTAGCAGGGATTATTTGTCTATTCTTGTCTTATTATCACAATCCCCTTATAAGATCTAAATCGGTTTAATAAAGGTAAACATACATATAACCGTAATTAAACACTTGAAAGTTTTGATCAAAGTGTGTTGTTACTAAACAAAGTGGTTCAAACTTAGGGGCGAAGTTTCTGTAGACAGGTCATAATGTAATAGGAAATTGAAAGGTTGTAGTTTTGAACTTTTAAGTACGTGCTACTAAACCTAATTGTTATTGTAAAGAAACTATTTTATGCACTTAATTTATATCACCTCTTGTAGTGACTTCTTCTTTATATTTCTATCGGCACAAATGTCCTTGTAGTTTCCTATCTTAGAACAGACAGAGATATATTTTATTGTATAATATTTCACATTTATATGTGAAAGTTTTTGAAAATGTTAGTTACTTCTTACTCAATGGTTCTAAACTTGGCACACGAAAAGCTCATGTCCAGTTATAACACCAATAGGATACTTTTCATCTAGGTAATGCGTACCCATGAGATTTGAGTATTTGTAGTTCAACATATATTTCTTCATTTGACGACACGTTTGGTCCAGTGGTTAGTAACCCTGGACCAAATGATCGCGGGTTCGAATCCCGCTAGTGGCAAATGTTTATGTGTTAACATTTACCTTTGTACCTGAGTCATGGATCTTTAGTATTTATATTATGTATGTATTTACAAAAAAAAAGTAATCTATGTAGTATATCAACTATCTGGTATCCATAATACAAATGGTGTCGATTATGGTAATTTGCGACGGTAGCCAATTACCATAAGCGACCCTTCAGCTTGTCTGGCAAATTGTCGCTTAAGCTTGTTTACGTAAAATAACTTAAGTTGTTAAAACGCGATATATTTGCTCATTTTCATAAATGCCTATCAACTCGCCTTAAGACAACAATTTCGACCCCGTGATTAATTTTTGTTAATTTTCAAGGCTCCGCCCCATCATTGAATCCTGCACACAATATTATGGCTGGTGTCGTGATAGTGTGTGTCATCACAAAATACCTACTACATTATTTTTTTACAACTATTCGTATTGTACCAGGAATATTTCATTAAAAATAATCTACCGATTTCATTCACATTTCATGAAAATCTGTAAATAATAATGCGTTAGACAATATAAATTTTAAAATTTTAAATGTAAAAAAAAGATCGTTCATTGAAAGATTTATCGTGTCAATGTGGTATAGAATATTATAGACATTATTTGTAGTAGAATAAGAAATAAATACGTAGGTAATCCCTGTGTTATTCAGCCATGACACAGAGTAATGAGCCCGACTTGATCGATGAGTGGCCGCACTAATGACAGATTTATCAAGAGAATCCCCAAGGTTTCATTTCGTTAAACAGAGTTAGGTATATATGATTTACCTGTCTGTACACAGTCTGCACATTATCGAGGTGTTCGTACTAACCAGTTAGAAGTACATTTTAAGGGCACCCTGTAACCACGAGCAAGTGAAGTCAGTAATCTTGTCTCAACTTATAGGTACTATGGGTAATAGTAGGGGAGCTCAAGAAGGGATTTTGGGATTTACTCGAGCGCGTCACATATTGCCAATATGTCTCCGATTTGGATTGGGGGTTGGTTGGTGCAGAGGGGATGTTAAGTGGACCAATACTAAGCTCCCGTTTAAAATACAGACGATTCGGATGTAACGCAAGCTCGTGGCAGCTATATGAAAATGGTTCAGTCTGAATTCCTGATCGTGCTTATTCTTAATCTGACGATTATTTGGAGGACAATAATTTCTACAAACTTTTGAACGCTTGTAGACGCTCACCATACCGTTGAAAAGGGAAACATCATATTATAACCTTTTTTCTTCCTACCATCTAATCTTCAAAATCCAATAGGTCTGTAGTAGAGACTACGCTAGTGGAGATGATCAAGTGACTCCACATTTAGATTCGTGGGCTCCTCTACCATAATGCGAATAACCGTGGTTATTTAACTTGCAAAAAAAATATATAACATACGCCAGCAATTCCAATATTTCAGAAAAATCTTTATTATAGATAGTTGCTATTGACAACCTTATTTTAAATGTACATTCAAGAATTCAACCCGCGAAAATGTCAATAATTCTGCACATTTTATGAAAATGTAGCTAGGTAGACATGTTCTTTATTTATTAAAACCGCTACAAATCAATCAAAGGAATATCGGTTTCGTTGTAAATAAAATGTATTTCTATAAAAACCTCTTTTGTTGTCAAACCAAACATCAATTTTAACTGCTCCAACGAGGCGATACTCTGTTCTTTGTATACATTGACGAAAGATTTAAAAAAAAAAACACAAACCGTAGGCAGATAGGTAATCTTTGGCACGTGTTTTTACACGAGCGATACTAAAACTTTTATAACTGTAATTAAATTTAACGTTATTTAACGAACGCGAAAATATACACAGTAATTTTGACATTGAATATTGTGCTGTAATGAATTTGGAGATCATGTTTCAATATAGCAAACACAATTCTGCCCACCTGTTACAGGAAAATATTGATTAAACTCGATACTAATTTGTTCAAATGTACGAAATTGTGTGATAACTAAGTGTTATATCGATTTGGGGCTTTCGTTCCGGGCTTATTAATGTCCCATGAGTGTTTGATTATCATTTATATCTATAATAGCTGTTCCATATAACAGGTGGGGGCAGTTACGAAACTGTACTTAAAAGGCTAATAAAATGACTATCGATGTTGAGTTTAATTGAAGCTTTATTAAAAAAAGTCATATAAAGTATAATCAACTAGTAAGGATTAGTTCTTTATTATTATACGTAGTTGTTATTTTTGAAGGTATAAGACCCTCAAAAATTAAGTTACTTTTGAGTTAAGTATTTTTAGTTAAAAAAGTTATTTTTGAGACTGCCCGAATGGTTTTTTTTACGTAAAGGTCGTTATGCTGTCGTGTATTAATACAAGAAATGTTGTAGGATGTTGCAAGTAGAATACCTTAAGGATAAGTGATAAGAAAGGCAGAGGGAAATGGGCCATATTGACCTGGTTCTACCAGATTTCGTATGTACAGGTGGTTTGAGATACCGATCTGAACAGGATTTTGTGCGAATATTTTCGTGCGAAATAACAATTTACAAAGAAAAAACAATTTAACGAATGATGAATGCCCAATCAAGCACGTACATTGTTGGTGCATGCAAGGTTTTTAGTATGCAAGTAACGCACTGCTGGAGGTTTGTAAATTACTAACAGCTACCAATAAAATACTTGTTTTTTTCCATATTCATTAACAACACAGTATCATAGTATCGCTGATTTATTTAAAATTTGTAGTATTCTTTCAAATATATGAATTTTTATTACTTATATATATTTTTTAAAAATAATTTTTACCACTATCACTCCATATAAATTTCTTAAACTTGAACTAGCTTTTTAAAAATTTTTGTTTAATTGCTGGAATGCAAATGGTATTTAATCAAGTTTTTTATCCTTAAATGAGTTTATTCACGACATTATTATTGTACACTAGCTGGTGCGCGCAACTTCGTCCGCGTTCTGGATATGTCCTTTCTGGTGTCCCAGACAACGTGTATGCAAAATTTCATGGTGATCGGTTCAGTAGTTTTTGCGTGAAAGAGTTACAAACATCCATACATACATCTATACATCCATACAAACATTCGCATTTATAATATTAGTACGGAAGTAAGCATTTACTTACTATTTAGCCCTGGAGGCTGTCTCACTAAAACATGACAACTTAGCTTCAAGATTGGTCCGGAGTTGATCCCGGGTCATCGCTTACAGTGACATGAGTATTTAAATCCCTTGAATCCCTTACCTTTGGAATAATTGGAACATTCTGAATACTGAATATTAATTATGCTCACTTTTCACTCACAGGTCCAAATCGCAATACTCAACAATAAAAAAATACTTCGCAAGTGACATAAGGATGACCGGGACAAGATAATTTTTTAAAATATTTTTTTGACAAAACTAGATCAATAGTTAGAATAGTGACAATAGTTAGAAAAATATCCTATGTAAAATTACAAAAGAATTTGAAAAAGAAAAATTTGTAAGGAAAGAATTTGAAAATCCTCTTTTTTAATGATAATAGTATCCTATATGTAGTCTATATGTTAATCCATGTTCAAAATTATCTGTATGCTAAATTTTATCCCAATTCGTTCAGCTGTTTTGAATGATTGAACATCCAAACATCTTTTTGCATTTATAATATTATTAGGATAATAGATAAGTAAGTGTAATATATTTTTATTTTAAAACCAATAAATACGATAAGCTGGGGAAGGGAACTCGAAGTGTGCGATCCGTTTTAATAGGTAAATATTTATTGGAATAACACTTATCCCAAGAGAGAACTTTGTTCAGAGAAAGATTTTTACTCCGGGTGTTATCTCCGTCTGAATAAAAACTAGAAAATATTTCTCGATAGAAAACGGGTATTGGCAAATAGGCAACCACTTTTAAAATGAATTATGTTTTATGTAAAGTTGTATAAATTATCCTTCAAAAATAAAAACTAGGCTGGCTTGAAATTTATGTTACCTAAAAACGGAATACATGTATTTTTTCTCAATCTCGTTATACTTAATACAAACTATTATAGCATAATAACGTGTTATACAACATTTTCAATTAGGAGCTACAAATCCATAGACAGCATCAACTTTGGAGTTGGAAAGTTGATGATAGACAGACAAACAGATACACAGATAAACAGCCACATATAAACTTATAGATTGCTCAATAGTAGTTTTGCCTGTAAATCATTAGTAAATAATTTTTTGACTGCTTTTGACCAGCTTTTGACCGGTTAAGAGTTTTGACTGTAACATATACCAGTAGTATATCTACATATTTTTCTATACATACGAATATATGTCCGCGACACTCGGATAACCTCATCTAATTTTTTTGCATTATAATCCGTACTAATATTATAAATGCGAAAGTTTGTATGGATGTATGTATGGATGTTTGTAACTCTTTCACGCAAAAACTACTGAAACGATCACCATGAAATTTTGCATACACGTTGTCTGGGACACCAGAAAGAACATAGGGTACCTTTCATCCAGAAAAAAAGTACTGCTCCCGAGGGATCATCTAAAATTAAGGAAACTAACTCCTGGCTAAGTGTAATAGCAATAACGATGTCAGGCGATATATTGCGGACGAAGTCGCGGGCACCAGCTAGTGTTTTTAAAAATCGAAAATACTATAATCCATGTATAAAAAATATTCATTTTTAGGTACCTGTATATCTGTATATCTGTAGGTACCTTTGTACTCGCTTCTCTAGCGTGTGAGGTGAAAACTAAGTGAGGTAGTGTCGCGGTCGTGTGCACTATGGCTAGTACTAAAAGCGAGTACAAAGGTATCTACAGATAAAGTAGATATACCTACAAATCCCTCGCTGATAATAATATAATGAATATTTTTTATATATGGATATTAGTATTTTCGATTTTTAAAAACATTATAATGCACAAAAATTAAATGAGGTTATCCAAGTGTCGCGGACTGTATATACCTATATAGCGAATAAAAGATAATATATAATTATATCTCTTTTATTCAATATGTACAATTATTTCGACTGCATTTAAATTAAATACATGTCCCCAATGAAAGCAGCAGAAGGAAATTTCTCGCCGGACTATAATTAAAGAGGTACCAAAGAGTATAATTAACTTAATCATTGTCCTAAAGAGTTCGTATGCTCTGATAAATCCTCAGCTAATTCGTTCATTAGACACGAACTATTTATTCTCCAGTCACATTCCAAATTTGAAGTTTCGTCACGTAAAATATAAGGTGAATTTTGTTTGTAACGTACTTAATGGCGTCATGGCCACTTATGGCGTTTAACACACCGTAAAATGTTCTATTTTGTAGAAACATTTTGTAATCATTTTCTATAAAATTATTCTACATTTAAATATTCTAATCCTAATCTTTATATATAAAAAAAGTTAAGTTGGTTTCTTTACGTTACAAAAACTCGCAAATGTGTTGACCGATTTTCATATATGGAAAGAGAGATAAACGGAATATATGGAATATATGGAAGAGCACCTCGGGTGAAGCCGGGAGCGGGTTGCTAGTAATATTATAAATGCGAAAGTGTGTACATATGTTCGTGGATGTTTGTTACTCAGTTATGCAAAAACGGCTGTACGGATTTGGATGAAATTTGGCACACAGAAAGTTTATTACCTGGATTAACTTATAGGATACTTTTTATCCTGAAAAAAAAATGTTATCTTCCTGTGGGATATTTAAAAAACAAACTACACCGCGTACGATGTTGTGGGCGTAGCTAGTTTTCTATAATCTAATATTAATAGTTTTTCTAAGGATCAGTACTAAATTGCTAGCCATGAAATAGCATAAATTAATTGAAGTAATTATCAGCTCAAAAAAAAAAAAAAAAAACCATTCGAAATGTTGGTGTATTTTAAGTAAAAATATTCAGGGTTAGTTCGAGAGATTTTCCAGCAGCTGTGCAACTATTTTTTTTTATATGATGTCATCGTTACTGGCAATCTCTGGACATCCATATAACTGAAATTCTTTATAATAGTATAGGTTTAGAATAGATTTTGTTTGAATATTTCTTCGCTTTTTAGAGAATCAAACTCCTCCGAAACGGCTTGACCGATTGTTATGATTTTTTTTGTGTATATTCGGTAGGTCTGAGAATAGGTCTTAAACTTTTTTATACCCCTAAGTGTTAAGGGCCCACACCAAATTTGTTTTTTGCAAAACGTTTTTCGGGTCAGCTATAGTAAGTATTTCTATAAATTTAAAATTCAGTTCACGTACGATTTCCGCCAAATGGCAGGGCCTTATATTTGGGGCAGTAGGCGTGTTTAAAAAAAAATAGCACTTAGAGAGCAGAAGCCTAATAGGATTTACCGTAGGTACTTTTTAACAGTTTTTCTTTTGAGAGTAATAAATTAAAGTTTTAAAACTCTTTTTGTTTCAGGAGATGACCGCGTTTGGTCCACGTAGCCGGATCGGTTTGGAGTAATGAACACTATCCATTATGTCTAGAAGTGTACTCGGCGCTAGGCAATTAATAGCCTCCACATTGAAATCTAATAACATATGGGGTTCGTCTAACAAGACGGCAACTGTAACCTTACCTGCTGCTGGCGATGTAAGGAACTCGACAATACATAACGAAACAGGTTACTTCAATGAAGATGACGAATACATATTTGATAGGACGGATGTCAGAGCAATATTTATAACATTATATACACTGGTTTTCTGTTGCTGCTTTTTTGGTAAGTATCTAATAATTTTATTTGTGTTTTTTTTTAAATTTCACTTTTTATATTGTAAGATGTTAATATTTTCCCTATTCCTTCCCAATTCATTATCGTTAATAAAATTTAATTAACAATAAAAAAATATTGGCTTTCTCCAGTAATATTCCATAAAAGTACCTACACCAAATTCCCAAATCCGTACTAATATTATAAATGCGAAAGTTTGTATGGATGTATGGATGTTTGTAACTCTTTCACGCAAAAACTACTGATCACCGTGAAATTTTGCGTACACGTTGTATGGGACACCAGAAAGGACATAGGGTACCTTACATCCAGAACTCGTACGAAGCCGCGGGCACCAGCTAGTATTCCATAAAAGTACACCAAATTCCCAAAGGGTTCCAAAGTTTCGCTTCACGTATAAGATTTTTATGTAAGCAAGAGCAAACAATATGTTAAATAAAGCTATTAAAAAATTGTAAATTTCCGTAAATAATCTACTTGAACTTTTTAGATTAAAAGTAGGCGTATTTAAAATAAATTGGCGATTCTGGAAATTTATAAAGTTACTGTAACTTTGAAGTTATAAAAAATACTTACCGAAGCGTAAGTAGCGAATATAGCTTTATGTGCCATCTTAATAAAAAGGCAAGGTACAAAACTTTTAAAATTTGAAGTGTAAGGTCATTGATTACCTAATCTGGAACCTACCGTACCGGAAATAACTTTTTTTACCGTTTGAGAGAAAATGAAAGATCCCTGTGCCAATTTTAAAAATAACGGTTGATGGCTTAAGGGTCCAATGTAAGTAATAACACTTTAAGAATTCCATTGTAACTGCCATGCTTCGGTAGCGCATCTGCAATATTTACCGATGCTTGTGTAGAAGGTTTCTATGCCATAGAAATCCTGAAGATAATAGCAGTGAGGATGGACGCGATGGTTTTTGGTCGATTCCTAAATTTGCATTTTGGTTGTTGAGTTACCTGGTTTATTATTTTTATCCTATATAAGTATTAATCCAGGTAATAAACTATCATTGTGCCAAATTTAATTGAAATCGTTCATGCGTTTATTGAAGTCATTGAGCATCAAACATACGAAAATTCAAACATACAAACTTTCGCATTTATTATATAATATTATTAGGATTATGATTTATAAAATTTGATACACATTTATACTAGAGTTTAGCTATCACTTGCATAAAAAGTAAACAAGTAGATCTATGGTCAAACGGCTAACGCAACGGTGATTTTGTTGTGATAACTCATGAGTTATCATTTTTATTTTAGAATTACCTTTAGTATTGTTTATTTTGGAATCGATTTCGTGACATCTATGTAAATTCTTTCAATTCTTCAATTAATTTTCCTTACACGAGAAAATATTAATTTTCTTGAAGTAACAATGTTTGCCCCAATTTGAGATCGCAAATTGCCTGTGAACTTTGTATATCTATCTTTTTAATTAACACGTGATATTAACCAATATTTAAATTACATTACTAACATCCACATCCTTTAAATTTATGTAAATGCTTGCCATCAACTTACCATTCAAATGAAAATGTTATGTCACAAAAAATAATCCTTAAATATTTTTTACGCAGTGATAACTAAAATGTATAACATTTCTGAAAGTAACTTATACAAAATGAAGAATTCCCTCACACACTGAAGATGGCAAAAAATAGTATAATGCATCATGACCAAAATAAAAATACTGGCTGAACTCATCTAGCTCATCTGTGTTGACTATCTGGATTATGGAATTCAAGTGTAAATTCTGCTACTATTATTATTATGAAAAATCTCTCGAGAAAACTATACCAGACTACGTACTACGTGAGAAACAAATGCATATAAGTAAATATGAAACCATAAATCAATACAATACACAATACTATACAACAGGAAAATCGTGCTACCAAAAGATATCAGACGAGTATATCAACTCATATCGACGAATTGCTAGACTAGAATTCGTAAACTAGTAGACAAAAATGAAGTGTAACAAATTCCAGATAGAAGGGTCACAATGTCTCCAACATTAAGTAATCGAGAGATTTGGGCACAACAGGAATTCCAAGAATTTATTCTGTTAATGAAATTTCGTAAAAGGCTTATTGTCATTGTGTTGACAAAGGTTAATGAATCGTGGAGTGTAAAATATTAGATTTGATTGTAATACTATCTGGTGCCCGCGATTTCGTGCGCGTAGAAAAATGAAAATATATGAATCATGGACACTAGTGTCCGTGACTTCGTACGCGATGTATTTCGTTTTTTGAAAATCTTAAAAAAAATTTAGGTTCCTGATATAAATATATAAAGATAACTAATCCTATAATATGTTAATCAAAGTAATTAACTATATGTATGCCACATTTCATCCAAATCCGTTAAGACGTTTCTGGGATTAGCTTGCACAGACAAACAGACAATAATTGTACGCGACAATTTTATCAAATACTAGCTGATGCCCGCGACTTCGTCCGCGTTCTGGATGAAAGGTCCCAGTTGAGTCACAGACAACGTGTATGCAAAATTTCATGGTGATCGGTTCAGTAGTTTTTTCGTGAAAGAGTTACAAACATCCATACATACATCCACACAAACAAACTTTCGCATTTATAATAGGATTAATAGGATAGGATTAGCTGTTGCCTGCGACTTCGTCCTCGTTCAAAATGTTATATAGCCTAAAGCCTTTCTCGATAAATGGACACAGAAAGAATTTTTCAATTCAATTTATAATATTACTTAGTATAGATTTACTTGGTGTGTGAACTAGGAGAGTTGGAGTTGGAAGTAGATATAAAATTACAAATGTTTTTAGTGGTTTCTTAAAGTGAAAATCCCAACCTCGGTCCACCTGCTACGTTCTAAAATTGTAGAAGGCGAGTAGTTTACAGCGACTTGCTTTCAATGTATTTTTAGAATGTTCATAGATTACTGGCAACTTCGTTAAAATTTTACGTTTTCTCTTGTAATTTACGGAAGAATTTGTGCCGAGTCAATAAGAAAAAGAATGCGTATTATGAATTCTATTTATATTAACCGACATACATATATACATACTAATAATAACATAGTTTCTGTAGTCACGAGAACGAAGTTCACCATAATTGAAAAGGACTTTCCTTATGTCTTTTCCTGAGGCCCTAGCCAAGAGCAAACGTGCAGTCACAAACGCTACGCTCAGGCTACGCTACGCTTGGGAGAAAGCTTTGTGATTGGTCAAAATTTTATATGGCATTACAACAACCAATCACCGGGCTTTATTTTTTAACGTTTCGTAAGAACGCAAAGGGAGCGTTTGCATTGGTATGCTCTTGGCTAGAGCCCCTGAGATTCTAGAGCCCATTTCGCTATCACATCCTCATCCCTTATACTTATTCCCATTATAGTTGGCAGCGTACTTACAGCACCGTTACTTGTTTTATAAGTGATTTAACTGCAGCCACCTGCCATCAAGTGGACCGTCAGCTTGTCACGTCAGGCGTTATATTATAACTCATATATTTACGTTTTTCAACGCGGCAAAGTTGCGGGCAGAAACTAGTTTTTGATAATTCTTTTACGAGTGGCAGTGAGACAATATACCCAATATTGTATACATACACAGTTTGTTACAGTTGTGGATTGTTTTTCAGGTAACCTGCTCGTGATCCTTGTCGTGACTTTGTCGAGGCGGCTGCGATCGATTACCAATTTCTTTTTAGCGAATCTGGCTGTAGCCGATTTATGTGTCGGGGTGTTTTGTGTCTTCCAGAATCTAACGATATATCTTATACCGAGGTAAGTGAATTTACTTGTTAGATAGTGATTGTATAAACCAGTTGTGCGATCTACTTGTCAATCTCAAGAACTGTTTCAGTCGATCTCGAGTAATATCGATCTATTCACAATTTAAATTTAAACGCGCTCACTAATAATTGCACCTGACAACTTAGTGTGCAGAACCGACACTTATAGTGGTAGTAGCATGTTGAATAATGTACATTAAGCGGCATCAGTTGACTGTGTTTGAATTGAACATTTATACCGAATGCTCATACGGTAGTAGGTGATCTGTACGCGTCCATAATTCCCTGCATAGTTCACATTATAATGTGAGGCATGCAGAAGCTACATTCTGTTAATGTTACGTGTATAATGTTTACGTATCATGTTTATGTATCAAAATTGCATACGTGGTAAAGCCGTAGCCGGGGGTCGCTAGTAGGTTTTTTTTGATATATTATTACGCTTAGCTATAAATACAATTATATTATTTTAAGGGCCTCTTTCACCATCCGTCTAGTAGGCTAACCGTCATTTAAAGTCACCTGTCATCGGGAATAATAATAATAAGCCTAACAACGTTAAAAAAAGTTCTGTTTTGGGTTTTGTTATTTATTTTTAAGTATACGACTACTTACAATTATATAGAGTAACACCACATATAAGCGAAGGTGACGATGTGTTAAAAATATTTTTTGTTGCAGTTGGGTTTTCGGAGATTTTCTATGCAAGATGTATCAATTCGTTCACTCTTTGAGCTACACCGCATCAATATTCATACTCGTAGTGATATGTACAGAGAGATATTTCGCCATAATCCATCCTATTACTTGCAAACAGATCCTAACTTCAACGAGATTAAGGGTAAGTAAGCACTTCAACGAGATTAAAGAGATTAACGTTACATTTAATAAATTTATAATAATTATATTTTTATAGTATACACAAGTGTTGAAGTGTGAATGATGGAAGTTCCGAGAAGCTTTTCTAGGCCGTTTCTCTTCTTTAATTACATTAATCCTTATCTAATTAACAACCACGAAATACCTTATTATACTTACTTAAAATGAAACCTATATAGTATAGGTACCTAGAGATATTTTGTGATAAAACAAATGTTGTGCTTTCCAGTGAAGTCAATTGGGAATTTATGTTATACTCGTATTCAGCTTAATAAAAAATATAGTAAGGGCCTCTTTCACCATCTTCTAAGTAGGCTAACCGTCATTTAAAGTCCCCTGTCACCGGGAATAATTTAGCCGATATACCTTTGTTTGTACGGTAAATGTCCCAAACATTATAAAATAAAAAAATAAAATAAGTAAAAAGAAAATAATAAAAAAAAATTCACCTATCGAAGGATGCACTAAACTGAGTGCATAATTTAATAAATTATAAAATTATTTCTAAAAGTTAATAATGAACACTTTATTTGTAGTTGGTGAAAGAGGGCCCTCGTAATGTTTCGCAGGATATAATTATGAGTCATGACTTTTGGTTTATAAACATGTCAAGCGTTACATTGCTTTACACATTTCGTCAGCTGCTAAGTACATCCCTTACTTTTCAACGCGGACGAAGTTGCGTGCATCAGATAGTACTAGAACATTTATAGCGTTGCATACAAAATTGAAAACAGTAATTCTTATGTATGTGCCGCCATATATTAAAATTAAGTTGCTTAATAAAGAAGATTGCATGATAAATCAAAGCAAACGACAAATAGTAAAATCAAGACGTAACAAAAAACTAGGTGGATCAAAACAACTACAGTGATGATACAAAAGGCATTGTTGATATTGCAGGGAACAAATAGGATAGGTAGAAATAGTTTTAAGGCAGTATGAAAATAAAAGACTGGTATTATCTTAGCTGCTACGGCTACTAATATTTTGACAAAGTTATAATTCGGCGATGTAAAGTTAATTTTCATCTTATGCTTTTTACATTCATTTGGAAGACTGAAATCGCGAGGTAGTTAGAAATAGATTTTTTCTAGATAGAACTTAGGAAATTGTATTTTGCAGTTCTAGGTATAGTAAGGTAGGTATAGTAATAAAATTATATGTAAATTTTATCATCACATATACATAGTTATACCCATACACGACCTCTGTAATATATCAACATATAGATGAAAATACCAAATGAAATTCACACAGCGAACTCTGTCGATAACAAATTGTATTATCTTGTGTAATATTTTTATAAATTGCTTCACGTTTCATTTTTGGTTCAAATTGTCTTCCGGGAATTCGATTTTGTGAATTTCCTTTTCTGTCTTCTCTCAATACGATAAAGTTTTTCCAAGTTTATTTACACCTGACGAAGTTTTCATTTATCTCGTACTCGACTGGGTTACAGCTAGTTAACCACGTGTGGCTCCATTACGAAGAGAAATGCGTTCCAGTAAATGTTGGTGACATTCTAAACGTTTTCTCTTAACAATATAAGAATTTTCGCGTTTATTGCTTTTACCTTCAATTCAAGGAAATTGCACTGCGCAGTTTCTACAATGGTTCTTTATAATATTAGCTTAGTGTAATGTGCATCACATAATTTTTAGAATAAAGTCTAGAAACTTTTTTGTGTGAGATATATTTTGTCAAAATACTTAACATACGTAAGCATAACCACAACATAAGACGGTATTAGTCCAACACATCGGCTTACTAAATATCGTCAACATAAAACAAAATTTTTAGGATTCGAATAAATTTTAATTTTAATTTTCAAAATTTCACATCAAAAATTTTAAATGTTTTGTATTAGAATTAAATACTTAGTTCCAACTTTGTTATTCGAAATCAATATGTATGTCTGGACTAATCCGTGTTAAACACTTATCTAAGTAGGTATGTATATTATGATCCCAAGATAATTGAATCTTTGATACAAGCACAAAGATTCCAAACTTTATTACAGGAAAATCCCTCAAATAGAAACAAGTATCTATGTTTAGACACTCTACGAGGCCTTCCTTCATTCTATATTCTCGGCGATTATATACGTACATATTATAATAGGTAGCATGTATATTATAAATGTATTATAAATAATAATGCTAAGTAATTGAGCAGAATGTTCAAGCAGAAAGAGATTTATTTATTTATTTACACAATCTAAATTTTTTTATTAAACTCAAAAATAGTTATTAATTTTCATTTATTATGATTACGTCTGTAAACAATTTTGGTGTCTCAATTGACATACTCACAAAGTTCTTCCTTTCATGTAAATGTTTACTATGGCTATCGTCATTCAGGAACACAAGCAACAAAAACGATGAAACATTCAAAAACTGGGCAGCTAGTGGTTATTTTTTCAAAACCAGTTACAAAAAAGAGAAGAAAAATTCTATTTTCGTAACTAGTTATGAATAATGGTCACTAAAATGTACTAAAGGTCCACAATAATAATAATAATTACATGCATACAACTAGTGAAATAAAAACGCCTGTACTGTATTGTATTTTTGTGAGTAAGTATGCCTTTATCACATCGAGTAAGGCAGCGAATTTGCATCTGAGTTGTTTTGACTTCAATCACTAATGGTCAAGCGGATATCTGTCGACCTAACACAAACGTTTATTGCCGAATCTGATTAGAATAATAAAAATTTTCTTCTTTATCTCTAGTCTATGTCTTTCCTTGTAATCTTTGAGTTACAATTACAATGTAATTAAAGAAAAAAACAAATGAATATGCGGTTGAAAAGAGAAAGAAAAGCTTCCAGAGATTCGGTTCGGAAAATATACAACGAAAACATCACTGACAGTGTCGTAACTTTTGACAATGAGTATTTTATTTCAGTTGGTCATTCTCGGAGTTTGGATAACGAGTGCGGCATACAGTGCGCCTAAATTCATCTGGGTGGAGACAATAACCAACAACCTCGGTAACGGGAACATGGAAACAATATGTATACAACACCGGATGAAGTACAACTCTGAAATATTCGACATGGTTAATTTTGGGCTGCTATACGTGACGCCATTATGCGTGATGACGGTAAGCAATTTTAATTAATGTGATCCCACGATTCACACGCGTCCACATGTGGTGAAAGTTAAATGTGAATTATGTCGCAATCAGATTAAATAACTCACGTGTCAACTGTGTTTGTTTGTGTGAAACGATAATATAGTACGGTCAAACTAAGCCGGATATGGGCAAACAGGTGTAATTTTGAAAATTGGTACAGTTATACCTTACGGTAACCCTAGATGAACATACTAAAAGGCTGTGCTGAGAATGTGGGTACCTTTTTTTCAGGTTTTTGCTCATATCGCGAATATTTGTAAATAGTAATGTAAATATTTGTAACTTTTGTCAGAAGTAATCATGCTATTTGCATTATGATTACTTATGATATATAAATATGATACTTAAATACAATATATACTTAATATACTTTTTAAAAAAAAAAAAAAAAAATATGATTAGAATTCATCTAACGATCAACTACATCAATTTAACACGTTCCTGTATTCCTGACAACGTGTATATGCTAAATTTAATGATGATCAAAAGTAACAGCATAGTGACAACGATGAAATTTATAAATAAAAATTATCTTACTTTACTCCTCGGCTCGCTGGTGCCTCACGACTCTTAGGAATACATTAGGGATTTAAATTTTGCTACATGTGTGAACCAAAAGTTTCAACCTAATTCGTTCAACGGGGTTTGTCCATAATTATTGATTGCACACAATTATTCAAATGTATTCACATATAACCTTTGATCAAATATAATGTTATGTGCATATTAATATACAAAATTAAGTTCAATCATGGCCCCCATGTCAAATTTTACTGACATAATAATAACAATTTTATTATTATAGAGTCGTAATAAATCTTTATAAGTTTAGCATCGTGAACGTTACATAACTACCTATAAAACGTCACCGGACTAATAAGTGTGAAGAAGGTTTATTGCCGCTTTATGCCCTGTTTTTACGGTGTCAATTTTTCAGTGGTAAAATTCAGTAAGTACTTACTCTTATGTTTGACCGAAGCAAATAATATAATAATAATAATAATAATAATAATAATAATAATAATAATTTATTTACTTAGTGAATTACAGATAGATTTTATTTTGACCCCTACACTAAGCACAGCTTGTATCGTAGGGGTCAATTTGCAATTGAGATTAGTAATTAGCACCGACAATAGTAATTAGTAATAGCATTAGACAATAGTAATTGGATTAAGTGCTTTTGCATGACCCCGCGCAGTTCTGCGAGCTGGTGTGGGGTGGCCATGCATGTCGTGTGTGTGTGTGTGTGTGTATGTGTATGTGTGTGCATGTCGTGTATGTATGTACATGTCGTGTATTTGTGTACGTGACGTGTATGTATATGCATGTCGTGTATGTGTGAATGTTGTCGTGTGTGGGCGCAAATCTTTGTTTGAGTTTACATAGGATATGAGGACACGGAACCATTTCTAAGCAATAGCTCCATGTCCCCATAATCCAATCTTAGCAGCCACTCCAAGACCATGCGCTTAGCACAATCCACTGTTCTGCCCTTGATGTCACAGCCTCTAACCACACCGTTGTACAGGAGAGATTGTAGGTATTCAATTGATCGCCTTCCGAAGCGTGTTTTGGACGTAGGCATCGGCACTTTAAAAATTCGTCGATTTAAACACTCCTTGTACAAAGCGGAGCTCAGCATGCGCCTGTGGAAGGCGGCTACAACTTTGTAGACAAAAAGCCCGCGCACGTTTAATACTTGGCATTCCTTGTATAACTGGGAAGTTGGATACCGAAAAGGCTTGCCAAGCATCACTTTCAAAACAGAGCGCTGGGCTCGTTCAAGGATAATCAATTTAGTCTTGTCGCAACCGCCCCAAACAGGAATGCAATAAGTCAGAAGCGATTGACAGACAGAAGTGTAGATTGAAAGCAAAAGAGGTCTATCGACCACTTCTCTAAGTGACTTCATTGGGTGGATAAGTTTGCGCACACGGTTTGCAGTAGCAACGATATGGTCCTTGAAGGTGAATTTTTCGTCCACATGAACACCCAAGTATTTGATGGTGTTGGTCCTTTCTATGATATTGCATGCACTACCAGTCCCATTACAGGAAGAGCATCCTCCACAAGCGCAGACAGGGATGAAGTTCGGAACCGATTTAGGGGCAGAGGCTGCGGTATTGTGGAAGCAAACGTATTTAGTTTTGTTTGCGTTAAGGGTAAGCAAATTATTCTCAAGCCACTCTGCCACCGCAGACATCCCCAAAGCACAGTCCCGGTACACCTCGTCCCACGTCGAGCCATAAAACAATATCGCAGTATCGTCGGCGTAGCAAATGACGGATGCGTTACTGAGGGGAACCTGTACAATATCATTGATGTACGTCAGGAAGAGGGTGGGACCCAAAATACTTCCTTGGGGGAATATATTTATAGGGTGTAGAAGAAACTCCTGCAAAAAGTTCAGAACGATCAGACACGAACATTTTATTATGCCCATTCATTCATTCATTGTATCAATTGCTGAGACATCGATATGGAACCATTTCATTAGCCTATCATTTTGGCTTTTTTTTTTCAAATATAAACATGATAATTAGTGCACACTTTTTTTCTAACTCTCGAAGCTAATGCATGGAAGGGATATAGTCTGAAAATATTCTGACATAAGCTTCTCATAAACGCACCGAAAGCATTACAGCTTCCTTTGACTTGATTTGAGCTTTCTTTTGACGCAGAAAATCAAGACTGTCACCCTTTGTACCGTTTCTATGTATGTACATCTCAATTATGAGCACAACGCTGAAGTCAGCATCAAATTCTTCATTCAAACAAAACGGACCGATCACAGGCGGTTGAATTATACTGGTATTTTCTATCAAGTAAATTGCATATATTCGGTCTATTGGAAAGCCCAAGGGGTAATTCTGCCAGTCAGTTTACAATTTAGTTTACAAAACTAGTCTGATATTATGTTTTTATAACAGGTCGTATTTTTCAATATTTTTATGTTATATGAAAGATATCAATATTTTTCAACACGTAAATTGTTAATTTCTCGAACCTAGCACTAGCGTCCTGAGTTGGGCGGGTTTGATTTCAGTTAATAAAAGCTAGCGAACTTTTTTCATTAATTTGTTTTTTATCTTCCCAAAACAGCTGGTTTAGTATTAATTGAAGAAATGAAAAGAAAATAGCTCTTATATTATACTTAATTTTATTATATAGTTCTTAGTAAATACTTGTGCGTCTTTTAAATTTTTCATAAGAACTTAAGTATGTCAAGAAAGATGTAAAGTACATCTATTTATTTGAAATTCACTGTTTCCTATTTATCACAGGCTTTTCTATTTAATTCAACGTTGTTTGCGGTCGAATTACTTAGGCACTCATAAAAGTACATAAGACCTAAGTGTGCCTCCCGAGTGAGGGCGTATGCGGATTGTGGAGCTTAGAAAAATGAGCGGACAGCTGTCCGTAATCTCGCAGATTACTGATGAAAAACTCCTAACTCCCGCGGAACTCCAGCTCTATATTTATAATTTCAATTTAACGTTGAAAATAGGATAGGCCTCCGCGCGGCACTTTCGGCATGTGCCGTCACTTAAAATCCACACTAAACCTTTGAGCTGTAAAGAAAGGTTTAAGTACATTAGTCATCTACGATTCAGTGAATACGTTTATGATTATGCCTAATTAAAATATGTTTAATTAATTAATTAATTTTATTATTTTATTAGCTTCATACAATGTAAATATTAGAAAATATCCCATTAACGTCCCATTAATAGGCCTGCCTATCTTCTGAGGAAATTAAATTGTTTCTCGCACTGTTTATATGAATATTAGTTAGATATCAATATTGGCACGTCGTCTCAGTCGTAAGTAGGTACTGAGTAGTGAGTACTCTACTGAGTACTGATAGACGTACGCATCATCTGTAATATTTCAGCAACCTGAATCCAAGGTCGTTTCACGGCCATTATTAAGTCGTCTGTCCAGGTTTATTGTTGTGGATGGACGTCCTACGCTACGCTTGCGTGGTTCTCCGTACTACTAAATATTTTTTCACCTACCTTAGAATTACCACAGCATTCTTATTTCCTACAGTAGGCCGACGCCTTTGATGTTGGGCGATACCGCCGCCTGTGTAGGTATTTAAAAATTACGGAAGGGTTGACACAAATTAAGTAGTGAAAATATAAAATGTGCTTAAGTACCTTTCTTCATCGTGCGGAAATTGATGAAAGCTTAGTTCTTTATATGCGAGATAAAGATTTGCACGCACTTACAGCACATGCCGTATGCACCATTTTGATTTATATAATAAATTAAAATCTGAAAGACGCGATAGCCCTAGAATATTTATCCCAAACTACTAAGAACGACGAAGTAAATAATTAGAATGAATCTTTTCAAGCACTTAACAAAGGCTTGCGTAAAATCACTAATTGGTTTTTGAATAACCGATCATTTTCAATTTCAAGTGAAACTAAATTCTACGTAGTAACCACTCTTCAACTTCTATTCCAAAATAATAATATTCAAAATAAAACCACGATAAGAAATATTCAATGGAAATACCGAAATACTGTAAAAATATAATAAAAATATTTCTATTTATCAACAAAATGCAAACTTATAATTTATGAAACATTTCGAAACTTTGAACTCACAACTGTCTCTTGTTGAATAAATTAACATGTAATAGTAAGAATTTAATTACCTAATGAATTCTTAAACTTGGTTAAACGAAACGCGAAATGACAATTTAAATCGTTCTAAGTTACTTAAATAATAAATATATACTTAGTTACCCTAAGCGGTTTAAGAGAACATTTGTTGTAATCTCGATTGATATTTTATATTCAACTAGCTGTTGCACACGACTTCGCCCGCGTAACTTTATAAAATATACTATAAGCTTATGTTACTCGCTGATAATGCTCTCTATATGTGAAAGAATTTTCAAAATTGGTGCAATAGTTTTTGAGTTTATTCATTACAAACTTACTTCAACGTCTAACTATTATTATATACTAGCATTTCTCGTTTACCCCTTTTCCATAAGTGAAAACCTTTTAACTCTTTTACGCAAAAATTACTGAACCGATCACCATGAAATTTTGCATACACGTTGTCTGGGACACCAGAAAGGACATAAGGTACTTTTTATCCAGAAAACGGACGAAGTCGCGAGCACCAGCTAGTAAGTCATATTTTTAATAAAAGATAACATAAAGTAACGAAAAGATATTAAGAAGTAGAAATTAACTTTTACTAAAAATTTACTTTAGTATAGGCTTCTATACTTCTATAGGCTTTTAGGTCTGTACAAATTTATACTGCTGCCAGTTTTTACGTCTTCATGGCGTGAGAATTAGAAATAATGATCACTCATTACACTAACGGCGATCGTGATGAGCCCTTAAGTCAAGTGATTATTAAAGAAGCTCTTCCTATTTTAGGTTGGCGTAGTTTAGGTCAGAATGCGGGGAATTAAAGCGCGCTAAATCTATTGGCATTTATTCTATGTGCTTACATAAGTTCATTCCCTTATAAATATTACGATCAGCAAGCTGATAAATTCTACATAGATTAAGAAGTACCTCAAGGTCGGTGAATAAGTCCTTCAAGCAGTCCACTAATTTCCCGAGAAAGCTCCGAACCAGATATTATTTTTGGTTGGCGTCACCATACCATACCATACTGTCTTGACTAGTATGGTAAGGTATGGTATTACTCTACATACTAGTCAAGACAGTCATTACCCAAATGTTACCATGTCAATTCTCACTGATGTGGATATCAAAACATAAAATTCAAAAAACATATTGAAAGCAAATCAAATCGGTGCAAATAAGGATAAAAATAGTGAAAATTAGCTCCTACTTTAAGTCATTAGAGACAATTAGTGCACAGAAAATATAATAACTTGGCACGTCAAAAAAACACACAGTTTTATTGATATGCCTGTTTGTACTTACTTCAAAAGTGAGTGTCAAGACGTTATATTTTTTATTTTTCAACGCGGACGAAGTCGCAGGCTCTAGCTAGTACACCAATAAAAGAACAGAAAACGCAAATAACCGTAAACGAAATTGCAAAAATCCCTGAGTGCGTTCAAATTGAAGAAATATTTTCAGTTGAAGTTTAAAAGCACATTATCTATCAATCACATTCCATACTCACAGATCGAATCCAAACAAAATTTCGTATGCCGTCAGCAGGAAAGTGATATATTGTATTGGTAGCATCTCTTCAAATCGTAGATCTATTTTCTTCCTAAAATAATATAGAAGGAAAAGATAAATAACAGTCATGTGTAACGTAGTATTATTTATTTATTTTATTTTATTATATTATATTTAGTTATATTACCTTATTTGTTTATTTATCTAAGTATGTATTTAAACCTTATTTTTTTTTAAATAAATAGAATGTACGTATTCCATCATTTGACTTTTCAATATTCAAAATTTTCAGTATAGCAGAGCCATAGACTAAAAATTGGTCTCGCTTCACTCGACAAGACAAAGCAGTCGTAATTGTCAAACGCGAAAAAAATTATACGCAAAATTTGGCGTACCGGAGCTAGTCACCACCCAGTCACACTGCAAGCTGTCTGTCATGTGTACATGCCGAATGTTTTATTAAATTTTGGGCATAATTCAAACTAAAAGTAATACCAAGTAAGGGTGCGTAGTGAAACTGTGTAAAAATAATACCACAAAAAATAAGAAGAACACTGGGATCACATACCATCAGTAAGTATCGTATAATTTCGAAATTTCAACATAAAATAATATGAACCCAAAACGCCATTCAGTGTTGCCGCGTATACAAGAATCAATTTCCCCATGTTTGAGATTTTTATAATGTGAATTTATTGTTTTTATTTTATTTTATTATATAACATATTTCATTTATCTAACCTAGTTATTGGGAATTATTTAGAATCGTGTGGGAAGATTTTAGGGTATTTAAAGGTTAAATTAGTTAGAAATGGATGTTAATTTTATAAAAATATAGTTTTTATGGAAAGGAAATGAGTACAATTAATTTAATAATATTTTAGAACATAACCTAAAATTGTTTACAATACAAATAAATATGTAGGTACATACCAGGTTTGTTGCAACTATCAGCATCAGCATCACTTAAAAACATTATTACAACACACATATTCAGTACAACACATAAATTTTCACTGTTTAAAACTGTTTTCATTTATTTAATTTTGTTGTATCTACTTTTTACATACGTGTTTACTTCAAGTTTAATCTTCAACCACAGAGCCAATGAGCCACAGAGTCATAAACATTACGGAACCTAACCTATTTGTTTTCATCCAGTACAAATGTCTTGTACCTACAACATGTATGTAAATATTGATGTACTATACAAACAATTTGAGGTCATGTTTTAAAATCTATATAAAATTAATTGTTAATGAATTTCCTCACCATAAAAACAATATTTTTATAAAACTAACATCTATTGTTAAATAATCTCACTTCCAAACACTTTATAAGCCTTCTATATTACTGGTATGTACATATTTCTTTGTATTGTAAACAATTTTAGGTTATGTTCTAAAATCTTATTAAATAGGCCAGTGAATATAGACATTTAACTTTGCACTATCCTACCGATTCAATTTTTTTTTTCTATATGGTTTAGGATCACTTACTGAATATAAAATCACAAAATGGTGACAGATTCAACGTCCGATAGCTTGAAAACTATGGACATTAAAAAAAAAAGTTTCAAATAAAAGTTGTGGGGAATAGATTGATCTTTAAAAATGGATTGATGCATTTTATTGATTAATCCAATATTATAAGAGTTATCGGCCGAGATAGAAAAATGTGTTAATTAAATGAGCCATAAAACGTAAGCGGTGAGTTTTACAAAAAAATGCGTAACAAATAAAAGATGCGAAATAGTATTCTCTAAAATAATGGTCTCTATCACTTTTGCCCTAAAGTGCAGTTTCCGAGATATCGGCCAGAAACGTTTTTTCAAGATGGCGCCTATGCTGTCACCGGAATCTGTCAGCATTTTGTGATTTTACACTCTGTAAGTGATCCTAAACCTTATAGAAAAAAAAATTGGATCGGTAGGATAGTGCAAAGTTGACCAAAAAAAACGACTATATTCACTGTACTATAAATTAATTGTAGACTGATTTCCTTTCCATAAAAACTATATTTTTATGAAATTAACATCCATTTCTAACTAATTTAACCTTCCAATACCCTAAAATCTTCCCACACGATTCTAAAGCCAACCCTTATTAACCCTTATTTTTAATAATAACTTGTAAATATTACATGTAAATAAAAAAAAACTATTAAAAATGAGGCCTAATCATTGATATAACACATATTTTCCATTTTTCTATTATAAATATATTTATACATTCCGTTTTAATTTATTGTTCATTTTTAAGTATTTTCTGAGCTATATTTATAACTTAATTAACTAATAGACCACAGCATAAAATATTTTTCCCATTAACTCGGGTAACAGTTAGCAGCTGGTAACACAATTCTTCACGCACACTAGTACACAATGTCAACTGACAATTGTTGCTTAAACACACTAGAATAAAAAACGGCCGCATTTACGGAGCTGTCGTTGTTGTATAGTCCTCTATCTAGTCGAGCGTAGCGAGCGAGACCAATACAAAATCATTGAGCAGAGCGTTCTTTTGTTGCCCGTCTTCACACAGAGAGGTTCAGCTTTTTGCTGGCCTCAATTTTTACCAGTTTATTTTCTTTTGAAATTTTAATTATTCAGTTTTAAAAATTTATGTAAAAAACCCCGGTTATAATATGGGTACGTATTTCATCTTATTTCTGATGATAGATTGTTGATTAATGTTTTTTTTATTATAATTTGTGTTTGTTCATTTTAAATTTATTGTTAATTTACTTATTTAATTCTATTATCTTTTCAGTTTTTTTTTTAATCCTTATGCAATTGTATTTTTTTTATTTTACTCTTGTTTGTATTTTTTCCTGACCATTTATTGAATAAATTATTAACATTTAGGGATCTTATATCTAAATTTTAGATTCCCACGGTCAGGCACACATATTTTTTCTTTTAGATTTGTGTTTAATTATTTCTTTTCATTTCAGGGTTTTTTGTTTTTGGTTTTTGTCATTCATGATTTAATTATATATATATATATATAAATAAATATATACTGAATCCTGGGTTATATCCGCATTTTTACATTTTGATGAGCCTTCTTCACTTTTCTTTGTTGACACTGATGAGCAGCGTGTTTTATTTTGCCGAGAAGGAAAACATTCTTATTACTACATCCAGTCATTATTCACATCCAGCTAAGTTTTTAAAATTTATTAGCCGGATTTATTGAATCAAAATTTAAATTTAATATATATATAATAACGTACGGGCTTAAGGACCACCCCCTGTGTTTTTTTATTTTTTTTTTGTTTAAATATATTTTAAGTGCTAACATATGATTTTTTTCATTTTTTAGTTAGTTGGCGCCCAATTTTTTAGTTTTTTTATTTTAATTTCATAGCCGATAACGTTGTTATCTTATTTCAATTATTTTCAACGTTTCACATGTTACAATGAATATGAAAATATTGTTTCAGAGGACGTGTGAGCTTTGATTCACAGGAATAAAGTACGGTCGAGATATACCTAATAATTTTTATATATGTCGTCGGCATTTCGTAGAATTGGGAATATCATGATATTCCTGGGCAGATAATATTTCTTTTAAAACTGATAGGGTCATTCACTCCGCTCCGCTGCGCTCGTCTTCCCAATTTTATTTCCAAGTAAACCTCCACGCTCCTCCTCGCTTTGCTTCGCTCCGCTTCTCGTCGCACCTATTTTTGACTTTTGGTGAAAGATTTTTGATTTCATACTTTACGATCTGCCCAATTCTACGATCTGCCCACGACATATACATATAAACCAGCTGTTTCCCGCGACTTCGTTTGCGTAGAAAAGAAAATTTATGAGTAACTAGCTACACGTAAAATAAAACAACAGCTCATTTCGTAATTGATTCTGGCCGGTAGAAACGCGAGAATAAAGAGGAATCTCATTTATGATTAATATCGTCACAAGTAGCATTATTACAACATTGTTTTAATATTAAAAAGAAAATTATACTTTTTTTTTCGACTTGCGTCTCTTACAAATTTTCATATCTTAAATTCTCTCCTTTGTAATTATCATTTAAATTCATAAAATGATAATTACAAAGGCGAGAATTTACGCAAATATTATGTATGACCACAAAATAGAATTATGACTACAAGTAATTATACAACAGACAGCAAAAAGTTGTATCAGTTTGTAAATTTTGAAGGTTTTCATTAAAATTCAATGTTTTCTGTTAGAGACTTTGTTGTTTAATATTAACAGTTTTTGTTGTTTTAGAGTTTAGGAGCGATCAAATTTGTGTTTCCGAATATAATAGTTTGTCCCGACCTATTAATATACAAACAATTACCGGTTTATACCTTCCGGGAAAAAATATATTGTTTAGATTTTTAGGCGTGTACGTGTCTACATCCGTACTAATCCTTATCCTTACTAATATTATAAATGCGAAAGTTTGTATGAATATATGGATGGATGTTTGTAACTCTTTCACGCAAAAACTACTGCCATTTAGCAATGAAATTTTGCATAAACGTTGTCAGGGATACAAGACAGGACATAGGGTACCTTTCAACCAGAAAAAAAAGATTTCTCCCGAGGGATCATCTAAAATTAAGGAAACTAACTCCTGGCTAAGTGTAATAGCAATAACGATGTCAGGCGATATATTGTTTGAGCAAATATAGTTACACCCTAACACCCAATTTTTTAAAGTAGAACGTGGCTTTATTCTGTTTATATAAATTAGAATGACAGGCAAGCTTATGGGCCACTTAATGGTAGAGGACTTAACCTTTTCCTTTCACGTCTATACTGTTTCCACAAAGCTTTTCGAATACCTTTATTGTAAAACTAGTTTGAGCTAGTGACTTCGTCTGCGCCCCTTTTTCTTATAGGTGTTACAATTAATTCAGTCTTTTTTCTTTTTTCGATTTTGTTTGATTTTCGTTGTTTCAAACAATACTTAAATCTTAAATGGAAACGTTAGGCACGTCTAAAATACGAGTAAATATAAGACTTACCCAAATCATAATAGTTTTTTGACGCGAATACTTTAATTTGCTTCCATATTTAAAGGCATCAGTAAACTGATAATAACAAAAAGTATGTGCTTTAGCTACATATTATATATATAATACACCAGTCGATAGTCGAATTCTATCCAACGAATACGCTCAAAGAAAATATTTATTACTCGTAATAGTCATAACACATAACGTAAAACATACGGCCGTATCCAC
Source organism: Synanthedon tipuliformis (assembly GCA_947623395.1). Classification (NCBI taxonomy): domain Eukaryota; kingdom Metazoa; phylum Arthropoda; class Insecta; order Lepidoptera; family Sesiidae; genus Synanthedon; species Synanthedon tipuliformis. The sequence continues at coordinate 5,590,506 of OX392408.1, read as the reverse complement.
GACACGGCCACACGCCATTTTTTTATCCCCCGACGTCCGACGCAAAAACGGGGTGCAGAGGGTAATCCCCGAAAAAACCACACCTATTGGATAAATACTTTCTCTATTTGAAAGATATATTATTCCTTATACACCAATTTACCTTCACACGAGGTAGCTATTATAAACGGAACCATTAAAAAAATTCGCACAAGCGCGGGATGTTCTTGTTTCTTGTTAGCGTAGCATAGTAAAACATTCGCTTTAATAATCACCTCTTAATCAACTCTTAATTAAAGTAATTATGTACGACACTGTCTTTCGACTAATAACAGTCACCTTGGTGTCATTATGCAAACAAAGTCTAATTTAACATCTGCTCTCTACAAACATTAGAGGCCTGAGCAGCACCGAAGAGTGTGGTTACCAAAGCTTCTGCAACCCACTCTCTATTTTGCACTGACAATGAATTTAAACGATGAAATCACCTTTGACGCGCACGTGTCGTAACGTGATACGCATCTCAAAATTCGAACAGGTAAATAACTTTTCAGCATTTATAATATTAGGTAGGCGAGGAGTAAAAATATATTATCGATAAAATTAAGCGAATTTTTCCTAAATTCTTTCCAAGGGTCGCATTTTGTCGCCAGATATTTTTATATTGGGTAAATTGAAATTTAAGATTCTTATTCTGAATCCTATTTGCAGTGGTAACGAGCCGTGATGATGGAACGTTCGATTGTATACCTACTCTTTTATTTACATTTTTTGAATATTTTATCGTTTTTAATAATATTCTTAATTTTAATTCGTATGTTGCTCGTATTTCATGATTTTTTCATAGTTTTTACTATTAATATTTTATATCATTTATCTTAACTTATAATATCTTAACGCCAATAACGATATGACTGAAAATATGGAGATTCTATATTATAACTTTATGCATAGGTACTGTAAAATATTTTAGAATTGATAATTTTAGAGGCTATGTGAAAATATAAATAAAAGAAAACCAAATCAATTAGCAAATTTGGCACGCAAAAATTCGTTATAGAAACGTAATTATAAAGACCCCAATTAAAATCTAGGTAGGTACCCCAGCCTACTTAAAGATATATTATTTCGACCCTCATTAACAATGGCTAAATATAGAAGACACCTATTCGATCGAATATATCTAGATAGGATCAATAAATATACTAATAAATATCTTTGATTCTAAATTCATCTCAAACATTACTTTCTTATCTATGTAGGAATGTATTTACCTTTATGTTTACCTTCTCATTTTTTTATTTAAGAATCGTCAGACAAGCTGACTGCCCACTTGATAATATATATGTCTTTTAATCAATATAAACAAGGCTACAGTTGTGGCGATTGCGCTGCCAACCTTGATAGGACGGGATGAATGAATTATAGCATCCCATACTCACGCAACGAAACGTAACTTGAGAGATGATATTTTACAGTGTACTTTTATCACAGTTTTAGGCCTCCTCCATAATTTTTCAATAGGATCGGTCAGAAGCAGGCTGGATCCCAGGCGATCCGCGACCCTTATCAAATCATCTATCCACCTTGTGGGTGGACTTACTGCGCTGACCGGTCGGCCGTCGCCTCACCATACTATGTGTCCTGCCCACTGTCACTTCAACTTATTGAACCACCGGCTTATGTGTCGGTAACTTAATTATGTTCGTATAGGGATCTCCTCATTCCTGATTCGATCTCTTGCTCATTGAGATTTCTTATGAGGCACATAGTTGAGATCTAAGGCAGTTTACTTTGAATTAATGAATATACTTTTTGTTCCTAGGTATTGTACACAAGAATAGCAATTGGGCTTTGGCAAAGTTCACATAGTCTCCAGCAGTTGGGCCGGGGGCAGTGTTGTGCGCCGCAGTGCCCACGTCCTGAGAAGAACTCCACTTTACAATATGAGCCGCAACGCACTTTCATCGGCACCACCGAAACAAAGGTAACACTCACTGGAATGTGGCTCCAGTCTAGCGTAACTGGGACACTAAAGCCGTGTTCACACTGAACGTATCTAAGACAGCCGTCGATTGTAAATGATCGTTTCGTAGTTCACTGATTATTTTTTATATGTATACTTTTATGTATCAATACTGATTATTTTTATATATAAAGTAAATTGTGTTTTCGAAAGTTTATATATAAGACATTTAAATTTTCACAAAATTTTCACATTTAACTCTTTAAGCTCAAACGAGCCCTTGTTTTATTTACTTACATATAAGTTACTCATACTATTCATTCTACGAAGCATTGCATGGTGTAAGTAAAGTCTATGAGTGCTACGAATAAAAACGTGAGTTCTACTAGGAGACACTTTTGCAACGCTATACAAATTAACGTTAAGACCGACCCAGTTAAGATAAATTTCACAAAATTTTTTCACTGCTTAGTTAAATTATACTTACTTAAAATGTTTAATTGACCATACTTAGTGAGTCGGCTCAAAATTCAAAACTCAGTGTAAACACGCCCTAGAGTTTAGAGACGCCATGCTCGTAAAAAAGGGTAGCTTAGGTTCTTATTTGTGTTTTTAAAGAAAAAATAAACTTTCAGTCCTAGAACGGCACATCAGAAGTGAAAAGTTAGATTCACAAAGATTTCACTTTTCACTTCAAAAACTCGAACGATTAATGTCAAAGTTGGCTGAAAAAAGATTTTTAACTATGATTTACTTCATTAAACTTTATTTTTCATAGAAAAAGAATTTTTTTAAATTTAATTTATTATCGCAATCAAGATCATGATTACTTAGGATTACACAAAAAAAAAAGTTTAAAATTTGAAAACTTGTGTTCACACAAATCTAATCCTAACACAAATCGCTCTAACCAAGTGACCCGGATTTTTTTCTTATTTTTTTTCCAGAGCTTGGGATATCATAGCCTATTGCCTAAAACACACACTCTTTATAAATATCAAAGCATGCAGGTCCCGCAAATCACTGTTTATTCTCCATATAAAAAATGATCAAAAGAGTTTTCACTTTAAAAACAACACAACATAATGGAGAAAACCTCCTTTATAAGACATAGTTAGGCAAAATCTAGACTTTTATTATATGCATACTTGGAATTATTGTGCAATAAAATTTTATATAAGTAGGTACTGCATTTCTTTCCTGTACAAACATTTGACCTTCTAGGCGAAATTATGCGAAATTATGCGATATTATCTAATTTACCTTGACGTACATGCCTATATTTATGATATATTATCGTAACATGATATTTTTCAGAGATCCGTACTTGACAAAAACCATCTTAGGCTAGTAGATATCCAAAGATCGGTTTTTATAATACATAATAATTATATTTTATTTGTTACTAAAATTATTTCAATTATTTCTACTGCAAATTTAAATTTGATCATCAAAAACAGACGAAAGCATCAAAACTCTAATAGTCATGCGTAATTAAATTTGTACGGAATTCTCGTGATGCGAATCCCACTCTCATTTGTATGTTTTTTTTGCTGTTACATTAGCGCGTATTCACAGTTAAACCGCCTTTCTAAATTTTGGAAGACATCCAATTTAAATTTATTTTATTTTGTTCAAGTTCATATTTCGTTGGATTCAATGTTCATTTTGTTCAAGTTCATACTTCGTCTTTTATTCAGAAAATGGTATTTATTACTTTATGTATTAATTTGCGACCTGCCTCCAGATGCTTTTTTCAAAGTGGCTGCCGACCATAGTAGGATTAATGATAAGAAGAGATAGGGAATGGACAGGGAAATGGGCTCTGGCATCCCATTATTCACACATGGAATTACAACAGCACACATGCTATTATTTCACGATGATCTTCTGTAAAGGGGATGCTTACTGCCGGCAGGCGGGCTGTCAAATGTCTGCGAAATGCAGTGTGACCTGCGAAATCTAGACGTTTCCAAATTTGGCCTTGTTGGGAATCCAAACCGGTACTCCAGCGTTAAGGCAAGCATTCTAATCCAACGGGCTCATCAAATCTTAATTCATCTATTACCTTAATGTTTTATCACAGGTGTTTCTGTCACAGAAGGGGACTCCACCGAGTGTGAAAAGCAAGACGAAGCAATGTCGAAGTCACGAGTCAAGAAACTGTCATCATTTGAGCCATCTTAGCAGGAACGTGCTTCGAGCGAGACGCGGCGTAGTACGAATGCTCATTGTGGTCGTTTTGACGTTTGCAATTTGCAATCTCCCGTTTCACGCCAGGAAGATGTGGCAATACTGGTCCACTGGATATCAAGGGAGCAGCGATTTCAGTACACTGCTCACTCCTCTCACGTTTCTCATTACTTACTTCAATTCTGGCATTAATCCGTTACTCTACGCGTTCTTGTCGAAGAATTTCAGGAAAGGCATGAGGGAACTGTTGTTCTGCAATTGTCATGGGACTAGAAAATCTAATAATCTTATACTGTTGAATCAAGTTGGCGTCGGTCTGCGTAGGAGTTCAACGCGCTCGACCCGAGCTAACTGCAGCACTGTGACGATGGCGCCCAACGGCGAATCATGAAATATGCGTCGCAGAAGGTTCCTTTATAAAGTGGAGAGCGTCGACATTTCCTGATTGACAGACAGTAGCACTCTCTCCAGCGTTTCGAGAAGAGATTTGTACGATTGAAATGTGGTGTTTTCTGAACTATTCGGCCACAAAGCTGGGACTATTGTGTATTATGTGATCAAATGAGCTTAAAACTGTGATTGGAGGAAGTTTAATATATGTTTTCATCGTCTCTGATTGTGAATTTCTTGTCTATCTGTGCACTGTACATATCTAAATTGTTACTCTTTAAGTATCCAATTAAGTAGGTAAGTGTAAAATATTCTAATGTTATAAAAATCGTTTGTAATTTTGTACTAAAATGTATTCTTGAAACTTGGTAAATCTAAGTTAGAATTATATGCAGAATATTTTGTAATCTATTCCACTGTGAATTTTTCGACAACCTTATCACACTAAAACAAAAATAAAGAAGAATTTACTGTGATCGAGTTCAAAATTTCATAGTAGATAAGTATGCAAAAATCGTCAGGTCCATAATGTCAACGTAAAATTCTTGCAATTTGTGTAAGTAATAATATTGTCATGGCGGTAATTAAATAATTAACTAATTGTTAATTATCTCTGTGAGGTTTTATAATTATAAAATGAACTAATAATTCCTTGTTAGAAAATATCTCTATAAGTAGAACAAAGTGTAAATATTTAAGTGTAATTTTAATTAGAACGTTCCTAGTTGTAATTAAGTTTCATAAAGTGTGTCAAAACCTATTTAATATAGGTATGTACTTAAAATGTTTAAAAAACTCGTAACAATTAGGTATTTAAAAAAATAAGTCATAATGGCTATTCCCTACTAACCTATTACTAGCAACAATATTAGTCTAGTCAATCGTCAAATTATTTGCTTTAACCAAACTCTTTTGAATAGTTAGTTAACACTTTAGTTCTAACAGCTTATTTTTTTTAAATATAAGTTGGAACTTACTACATAATATATATTTCCTTTATTTACATTTATTTATAATGACTAATAGAAATGTTTATTTATGTAAATAAGAAGAAATCATTTTAAAATAAAATAAATAAGGACAAAAAGTTGCCTATGCCAAACCAACCTGAAATAGTCGCCACAGACATTGTTTAATCGTCTGTGTTTTTAACTCTTCTCTACTAGATACCATCATCCTGTAGCCTACAAACTAAATACATTATAATATGCATATTTAAAATATTATATGTCCAATGGGTTTGCAGCCAATATAGAAATACTTATATATTTTGGGGTCAATATTTTCGTTCAATAAATTGTATAAACTATAGAAATTTACAACTTAATATTAATTATTTTAAAATAACTTTGCCCAAGTTTAATCTTGAGGTGTCGTATAAAACAGGCACGCAGCTCCTTCATGAAGTTGAGCCACATTCTCTGCAACCGTTCCCTAGAGATTGTGACTCGTATGCGCTTGGTCCGGTGCTTCGTATTCTCTGTGTTGTTGTACGGGGTCGAGGCCTGGACACTCACCAATACAATGACCAGACGCTTAGAAGCTTTTGAGATGTGGGTATACAGGCGCATGCTACGGGTGTCCTGGACAGATCGGATGAGGAACGAAACGGTTTTGCAGAGAATGAACAAGAAGGTTGAGGTTTTGAAAACTATAAAAGTCAGGAAACTGGAATACTTTGGACATATCATGCGCGGCGAGAAGTTTAATCTCCTGCAGCTGATCATGCAGGGGAAAATACAAGGTAGACGCAAGCCAGGCAGACGACGTACTTCTTGGCTCAAGAATCTCCGCGAATGGTATGGCAAAAGTACCAGATCGCTATTAGGATAGCCATAATTATAGCCAACCTCCGATAGGAGATGGCACTGGAAGAAGAAGAAGAAGAAGTTTAATCTAATTTCACATCGAGTAATATTTCGTCGTTGTAAAACCAAAATTTCCTATGTGCACTTTCTTCAGATTCCAATATTTGACCTTAGTGTATAGTCCACTGCATTATCTATCCTATCGAATAAAAAAACTGTTAAATGCTTATGATCAAGATTTTGTCGAACTACGAATCTGTTGAAATCTCAAAACTTGCACATAGCAGATTTTAGTTTTACTACGACGATACGATATGTTATGGAAGTTTCAAAATAAAACAATGACTAACTCGACAGTAATACATAATACTTAACATTATTAAGATATATTTATTAATACATACATAATCGTAAATTTATGTAAAAAATTACAATACAAAAAACCCTAATTTTCTTTAATGGCCCCCTTGAGTAGGTACTCTGCCATCAGTAAGTCACTTGATTTCCTTATGAACCTCTCTGACGTCGAAAAGCGATTTTGTAAATCTCAGAAACAAGTGCACCGTACAATCAAGACCATTTACCACAGTCTTGCTTCCGTTTCGTAAGCGGATTACTTTGTAGTCGCCAAAGCTCGGCACCTACCTTTTTACACTTCATATTAAAAAACTTTGAGTACCTCGTCGCTCACATCCCTGGGGCGTAGTGTTTTAATAAGACTTCGTGTAAAATATTCACAGCTTTACGTGAATAGTTTCTGCCAACGTTTAGTGGCAATAAATTTTTAAGATTTCTAGTTTTCAGTCGTTGAGAGAAAGTTTAATAAACATCGAGGACAGGGACAATAAATAACTTTTGCAGTAATTTTGTTAAAAATTGGTCTATTTACTGTTATTTTACAAGTAAGTTATATTTATCGAAAAATCAGCCTTCAAATGGCAGCGTAAGTCTACGAATAAATAATACTGTAAGCATGTATATCAGGGTTGTCGCGATGCAAAATTTTGAACATACGCAGAAGCGAATGCGGATGCGTATGCGGATTTCAAGTTTTTTAATATATTTAGTTTTCAATCTTTTTCAATTAAATCTATTATTAGCAAATTGAAACAATTTAAATTAAAAAAATAAACTGATACAATTTCTTACTTCAACCTGGGGAAATCTGCCAGATTTAGGACTAGCCACAATATTTCAACAACACAACAGTACTATGGATATTTTGCATATGAATGCATATATGGATAATTTGTATAATTATGTGAGCGCTCTCTAAGACTTACTGAGGTGTGAGTGTGTACGTTTAAGCTTGTATGTATCGTGAGCTGTCTCCTGTTTGTTTATCAACAGCCAGCATATTAGATAAAGTTGTAGTCCGCAGAAATCCTTTAGACTTTATACGAAAAAAAGTCAATCGAAGTTTGATAGAATAAAATTACACTCTGATTAATGAGAATATGGGAAATGTATGGAGTTGTAAAATTAAGAATATGGAACCTACGACCGGCCTGTGAGGACAGCTATTAACATCTAGCCTCCCTGAGTCCCTTCAAGCCACCCAGGCTTCAATGTTTATGACCCTTTACCGGTCTAATGCTTTATGAACCTTTACCTCTACCGGTCGCGTACCTTTGCGCCTTTCCTCGAAAAAAAAAACAGCCGATATTTTCAGGAAAATATGGTTACATTATTATATTGAAATTATACACTACTTATTTTTTATATCCAAGAAATATTCCCGCAGTTACAATAGTACAACCAAGAAGTACTACTAGTAGTACAAATGCTACAATGTGTGTATTATTAGTACTACTGGTAGTACAAGTGACACTCTTTAGAGATGGAAGTACTGCTGAATAGCAGAGTAATCTTCTCAGCTCTCAATCTGGCCGCAATTATACACTAAAAGAAAGGTTTAATTACACACTAAATGTACATAAACTTGGCCTCCCTCCGTGTAGGGTGTAATAAAAATACGTATATATTAGGACATTATTTGGGAAAGATTAATTGCATGTAAGAATTAAGCTAGCTATGTTAGCTACAGTATGATGTCTCCAATAGTCTCCATTAAATGATGTCTCAAGTATCCCTCATTATATTTCCTTTCCCAGATAGTGTAACTGATCATTAATCAAACCCTAATCTTAGCACAATGATTGTATTGAAAGTGAAGTATTTTAGTCATAAGATTTGAAAATTAAATGAAGGTTAATACGCGCATTTCTGCTCAGAGAAGAAAAATATTTATATTAAGTATAATATAATAAATTATATACTAGATACTACGAGTATATAATTATGTATCTTTTTATGTATTGAAACGTTTTGTCATAAATGTTTAGCCGGTAATTGTACATAATAAAGAATACCAAATATTTTTAATTATGGCGTTTTTTTTATGCGATGCAATTAATCTTTTATATATTTCTTGTAAACAGTATAATGGAGAACAACAACATATCCAATCATACATTGGTCATAACGTAGTGGCAGGCGCTGTCACAAATGGGCATCAGACAGAATACCGTAAATTAGTACTATCCTCCTCGTCCTTTTATTCCTATACGATTAGGGTTGAAGCGTTTCTGAATCAAGGTTCAGAAGCAGAAAGAACCAAGGTTATCGACATAGCCTCTAGAGAAGGAGAAAGTTGAAGTGGCAAGGCAATGGACCGGTCAAATCTGCCGCAGAACAGATAACCGATAGGGTAGAAAAGTTCTCGACAGGAGGCCACGAATTAGAAGGGCAGCGTGAGACGCCTATGTCCAGGTGGTCAGACGACCTGAAAGACTTCGCATGAAGCGGCTGCATACGAAGGACTGAAAACCGTGCGTGCAGACGAGCCTTGGAAGAGGCCTAATGATGATGATGTTTCTAAATTCTCTAGGGTTGCAAGTATTCAGAGGCGACGTAATACCGCATGTTACAATTTGTCATAAAAAATATTTTTTACCAATTAGCGATCACTGGCACTATTTGCATCAGAAGCTAGCGAGTTCCTTCGTGACGTCAACACTTGAAAAAGCGCTAATCGTATTTCTTCAGTAAGCAACGAGTGCTTTAATTAACATTTATATATTTTGTTGACATCTAAGTGATTACTGATTTTATATAAGAAGGTAAATTCAAAATTTTACATTAATATAACTTTGTTCAGTTAGATGTTCTCCGCTTTTTCGATAATTTCTAGCAATCTTTCGGGCGGTATCACAATTCCAAGTTTATGATTTTCGCCAGTATAAAACTCAGTTAAATATAATTTTACATCATTAGCGTCACTAAAAAGTTTTGCACTTAGGAGTTCTACATCGAACGAAATAAATCTGAAGGCGCAAGGTCAAGGTTAAGTATATGGTGGGTTTGATAATAATACACCCCAACCAAGTTCTAATATTTTTTGCCAAGTTATAAATATGTGAGGCTTTGCATTATCATGCTGGAAAACAACACCAATACAATTTGTTAATTCTGGCCGCTTTTTGATCCTTTTATTGTCGCCAGTAATTAGCCTTATCAGCCTTTATTTATAGCTTTTCTCGCACCGTTGTCTATGTGGAAATTCTGTTTAAAATATTGGTCTAAGAATTCTTTAAATTAGATCAATAGGTTGTTACAGAGATCGCCTTCTACAACCATACATATATTTTTTATACCTGTGGTATTTATTAAAAAGGTTACTTCATTAAGACTACCTACTTATAATTTATTGATATCGTTAAGGTTACCTTCAGGTTATTAAAGCCATTTCAAACTATTTTAGTTTCTTTTAAAATGAAGTTTTCTTTAAAAAAAAAAAACATTTTTTAAATTTTAATTTTAGAAAGTTTTCGGAAGATAAAGGACAATGTGACTTTGTCATTGTTAACTACAAAGTACAGGCTACAGGTGACATATTGACTCCCGACCTCAAAGACGATGAAGTTATAATTTAGAAAGAGAACTTCAGATTTTGAATGTTACTTGATACGAAAGCAAAGATCACTTTGTTCAGAGTATTTTACTCTGCAAATTATGGGCCAGACATACTGAAAACACTCACAACGCTCTCAGGGTAAAATATAATAACGCTTTTAGGGTGGTGTTGCGATTACCTCGATTTTGGATCGAATAAAATATGATTGCATAGGCTAGGCCCGACGCAAAAATGGTGTGTTATAAGTTTGACGTGTGTGTCTGGTTATTCTGTCTATGGAATCGTAGCTAACAAACGGATGAACCGATACACTTTCAATTTATTCTATAATGCAAATAACGAACGGTTTTCCTTGCTGTAAAGTTATGCGTAGGTACTCTTTGCAATAGGCACATACTCGTATGTAAGTTTCATGCTTTCAGGAAACTTTCTTATCGCCCGTACTTCCGAAGCGGATGGAACTTAATTTAACATTGCATCGCCACACGAAAGCGATTAACTATAGTTCTGTAACTACATAGTTGCAGAACTCATTTAATAGTCACAAATTATTTCAAACTAGCTGGTGTCCGCGACTTTATCCGCGTTGAAAAATAAAAATATTATAATATATAAAATAAATAAAATAAAATGCAATATCTTAACGCTTGACCTCTTCTTGCTATAACCCTTTGGCCAGACGTTAGTTTTTTTATTTTATTTTACCTGATCCCTCGAGGACAGTACTTTTTTCTGGATAAACAGACAGAGTTACTTTCACATTTACAATATTAGTATGAGCTAGTATGGATGGATGAAGCTATTTATTTAGCAAAAGGTGACATAAGTATCAATGATACTGTGGATAATGAATATTTATTTTAAAATTACATGCCTATTAAAGCTTGACTTCATTAGGTAAACTTGGATTATTTAAATATGCCTACAATGAGGGTTGAAAGCTATTGATGTTTATATTTTGGTAACTAAATAAATACCATTTTTAGATAATAATATGGAGAATTGTTTTCAATGCCTACGAATAAGGCTTATTCATGAATTCAGTGTAAGCGGTTTACATAAGCTTACTCGTATTGGCATTAACATAAAATTTAGAATGACTTATGTTTACATAAGTAAAAATATGAAATAAAAATAAATTAATTAAACGATACCTACTTGTTGCTCAGTGAACCGCTCCCGCGGCTTTTTCTGTGTAAATCATTTTTAATTTATTTATTTATTTCATCATTTATTTATTTATTTAATCATTTCATCATCATCATCATTTCAGCCGTAGGACGTCCACTGCTGGACATAGGCCTCCCCCATAATTTTCCAATAGGACCGATCAGAAGCTGCCTGGATCCACCGCTGACCCGCGGCCTTTATTAGGTCGTCTGTCCACCTTGTGGGTGGACGTCCTACGCTGCGCTTGCTGGTCCGTGGCCTCCACTCGAGAATCTTCCGGCCCCAGCAGCCGTCGGCTCTCCGTATGCTCTTTATCATTAATCATTTATTTAATCATTAAATCATTTATTTATTAATTTAATCATTTATTTATTTATTATTTTAAATAATTTTATTATAACATGTTTGAATTGGTTGGTACTTAAGAGTTCTTGTAATATCCGAGAAACTCATTAAAACTTAAAAATAAATACCCAACCGGAAAATATTCAATTGAAAGGCTCTTTGTAAAATTAATATTATTGCAGAACGGTCCCAATCGCAACCATAAATTATAATATAATAAATATATGAAAGGGAAACTTTGTATGTTTGGATTTTTTCAAGTTTTTCCCTAAACGGCTGAACTTTGGCACACAATCTAATATAAGCTGAACTTAGTTTAAGCTAGGTTAGATGAAATAACTAGACAGGCGCCTGAACTTTGAATTAAATTTGAATTTAATATGATACTTTTGTAGGAAAAATGTTACGTTTCCGAGATATATTCTAAAAATATAAAAAATTGTAGCCGAGCCACTGTCGTCAACATTGGCGGCGCCACCGTCGTCACAACGATAAACATGTCAGATATTTTCTCAGATGTTAAATTTTTCATTTTTTAAAGTCGCGGTCACCAACTATTATAATCAATACCTTGATCTGTAATTAATATTTCATTGAAATTTCATTAGTAATATTTGAATTACTTTAGGTAGAAGGAAATTAATACAGAAATGTGTATTGGACAAACAACTTTGAAAAAGTCAGACACAATTGTTCTAAAGTTATTGCGATTAAAACAATAGTGAATATGACTGCCGATGGCTTCGGTAAAATACAGACAATATTGAAAACGAGGCCTTGACATCTATAGATGAGTCGCACAACAGAACCAGTGCAGAATGTAATGAGAAATAAGTCTGTTACCACTGATGTTGCGCTGCGGTTTATTGCATTGCAAGCGTTGCATTGAGTGGAAAATTTGATCTATTAGAACAAAGGCGAATGCAAGACAGTAATGGAATACAAACTATTTTTAGTATGAAAAACTACGAAAATATTTGCCTATTTCTATTTCATCCCCTTTTCTAAATGACTTTTACGCACTATTCCTCTACTCGTCGACGGGGACAGTCGATGAGCGGGATTGTGGCACTCGCCCAAAGAAGTGACTTATCTTATTACCGGGAACACCCAATAAAACCCCTCCGGGTTCACAGCGAGATCACAGCGAGAATATCCTCGAGTCCACACACCGCTACGTCCGCTTCGGACTCAAATCGTGGCGAGTGTTCGCCTCACTTACGTAACTGGTTTCGTAGACAGAAAAACAATTCGTGTCACGTGACTGGTTACGTAGCGCTGGTTTCGTAGGCGGCCGAAGCGACTATTTTATGGGCGGCCCAGGAATCTCATGAGCTGCCACCCGTCAATACTTATAGGTGTTTCAGAACGCCAGATGTTCATACCAAGCTTCATTTACAAAGCGAATTCAAAAAAATTGAATTCAATTTTTATAAAATTTCACTAAATGTCTAAATGAATATCTATACCTATATAAGAAATTTAATAACTAAAAAATGGCAATACTGTATTTGAAAAGTCATAAGGTCTGCCTTACTTTAAAATTTATATTAATTATATTATGTTTCTGTTCAAAGTTAAACTATGTACAAATTGTTTATTAATAAATATCTCAGTGGAATCAATTGTTAAATTTAATAACAGAATTTGCTCCCACGCTCGACTGAACTTTGTGAAAAGATAATTAGATAGTTAAATCTAATTACTTAGTTTCATATACGTTACAATTTACTGTATATCGTGATCGCATTTCTTATTGCTGTTATGGTAATGAACGAACCATGTTAAGTACCGTGTTAGCATATTTAAGTTTTAAAACAAAGTTCAGATATTCCATTTGTTCTACAACAAATGGACATTAATTTTATGCTTACTAGCCGTGCCCGCAACTTCGTACGGGCGGTTTTAGTACACTTTTTATTTCGGTATTCGGTATAACTTTTTTATTTATATACCAATCGGAATGAAACAGACACTAAATGTTACCTACTGGAAGCTTGATATCTACAATACATCACTTAAAACTGCATCCAGATCGGTTAAGCCGCTCTTGAGATTAGCGTGCACAAACGAAGACAAGACCGTTTTTATTACATGTATAGAGAGAGAATGTTATATAGAAGATGTTTAAGTGTTATACCTTTAAGATGCCTTTTTTGACTGTATAAAGGCTATGTAGAGAGTTGAGAGATACAATTCGCAAAGTGATTACGATCATAATATGAGAAAATTACTTGTAAAAAGTACATGTCATATATGTCATGTATGTATATGTCATATATGTATATGTCATATATGTATATGTCATATATGTACATGTCATATAGTACGTACCCACTCAGTTAACTATGTTAGGATATATATATGATGAATACTGGATAAATCTAAGAGCGTTTGCTATTAACTCCGACATTATTAAATTGAATTGAATTTAGAATACCGCGCTGCGGTACTTGGTGCTATAAGCGAGACCGTCAAGTATACTAATAACTTGGTGTAAACTAATCAAACGGTTGATTTTAAACATGAACGTTTCCTAAGCTAACTCACCAATTTAAAGGGTTAAAACTGGTTAAAATTTTAAAGGCAGTCAGTTAGACGTTCCACTTGACGAGCCGGTTGGATGAGTGGTTAGGGTGCTTGCCTTAACGATCAGGCTCAGGGGTTCCGGCTTCGATTGCTGGCTGAAATGAACTTTTCAAGGTTGCAGCACCTGTTAGTCTGGTGGAAAAATTTCAAAAAGCGCCTGCATTCAACAGTTAACGGCATTTTGTGAAACTTTTTGTCACCGGGTCTTTTTAAATTAATTCGACTATGCTGAATACGATTCTGCCCGGTGTCAACGCGCGATTCTGCCCCCGCTACCTCCCCCCCCTTTCCTCCCCAAACATGTCCCGATCTGCGGTCTAAAATTAGTCTGAATTAGTCTAAAAAGACCCGGTGACAAAAAGTTTCACTAAATGCCGTTAACAGTCGTTTTTTTAAAAAAATCCACCAGAATATGTTGCGTTGCTTGTGCAATAGGAGACGGTAATCACCTACTATCAAGTGGATCGTTAGACAGAAAGTAAAACCACTTTTTAGCCCTACCTTATGGGAAACCGAAATTTCAATTAAAAAGACCATTTACACTCCCTAGAAGTAAAATCAGGCGTAGTAACGAGGAATAAGCCTTGATCCGTCCTTGTGTATAGGTACTAGAACAGTGTTTAGGTAGGTTCTTGGAAAAGTTGGAGCCATTTCATTATTGCTTTATTTAGTTTTAAATCTTTTTAAACAATTCTAGCAATTCTCGTACACACCTAAGTAAGTATTGTTATTCTGAGGTTTGTCGATTAGGTATATGGTAAATATTGTTCAGAGTAATTTTGCTGAAAACTTATTTGTGGCTTCTCCTCACTGTTGGAGTAGGTACGTACTTCCTTTTACAATAATAGAAACATGTTTGGGGTATTGAGAACGGGGTCGGGTTTTAGGACTCACTTTCTATTAAAAAAAGGCTTCCTTAACGGAAGGTCAAAACTATTCAATGGAAAATTGTTTTTTTTTAAGGTCATCCGTCTGTATATACCTATACATACATATAAATAAAAAAAATCATATGCGACATTGCATGGGGAGCATCACTTGAAAACGGTACGATCAATGTTGTTGATTTTTTGTGTTGTGTTTGTAGTTGCTAGGACAAGGTTTGTATGAAAGATTTTTTTTGGAAAAAACCACAGGAAAAATAGGAGCGCTTTTGTCCGCTTGTGGCTATCGTAAAAACCAACCAACGGACTTTGATACGGTTTTAAATAATCAAAAAACGAGTGATAAATGAGAAAGGTTTGTTGTATAATTTACAGAAAAAAATTTCATCCGTTAAAAGCCGGGGGCGTGATGCTCGTATCTTATTAATAAGTACACACTATCATCAAAATATTAATAATAACCTTAATAATAAAGAATATTGTCATAAAGGATATAATTATTAAATATAAAGAAAAAAGCATTTATAATAATCTCCTGCCATTTTCATATGAGCAAAATCATTTAACAGTGGTGTATGAACAAGACATAGACATGATCAGGCGAATGATATAGAATTGAATGCATGCATGGAGAATACAGGTGACTACGAGTATCTTTTTAACGAGCGAAGAAACTTTCAAAAAGTACCTTATGACAGATGTCTCATGCAATGCAACTGGCATAAGGTTATTATATGTGGGATTCTTACCGCACTATAACTCCAACTCGAGATGGGTATGGTTCAGTCCGTAAGGGACTTTGGAACCGTTACCGGGCGTCACGAGTATCTTGTATCTTATATACTGCTTATATAGCTAAAAAAAAACTGTCAAGCTACAACCATTAATAGTTCGCTGTTAAATACTTAGTGGTTCATAAATTGGCTACAATGGCGCTTGTGTAGAGTTGGTGAATTGGCATGATTGGTTGGTTGGACAAATATAATATTTAAAAAATTTAAAAACGATTTTCTAGATACTAATTATAAATATTGTGACCGCTATAGAAGTTATCGACTCTTGCGGTCGACATTACATATAAGTACTTATTGTTAAAAGTTAGCCAATCTGTACTTGTGTGCCTAGCACAAAGTTCGCAAAGTAGATGTAGAACATAAACGGTGCTCACATGTTTACGATACAAACAGGGCAAGCGACCGAAGCAGGAAGAGTGTTGGATAATCGTAAAACTTTGTATGCCCTTATTCAGCGGATGGAGTCAGCGAAATTCGTGGGGCGTGTTGATCATACGTACTCAGATAAAATGTACTATTTAATTGCTTCCCAAAACAACAGCAAACAAGGTGAACAAATATGGGCGAGACTTTTGTCAACAGTTTACGTCTAACGGAAGATTACCTACAACCGGAAAAAATTGAATCCCGATTGAATGTGCTACCATAATGTACCTTACATACCATTATTCGATATTTTTTTAATTATATATTTAATTTGTAGTTTTAAAAATATTTTTTTTAAATTAATATTATAAGGCGGAAGTTAATAAAAATCGATATTGGTATGTAGCAATTTATTATCCTTACAGGATAATGGAAAGAGTAAGGAATAAGGTTTAGGTTAGAGTAATAGACGCTAGAGCCACGGATTCAAAAGTAGCACTGTAAAATACAATAACAGAGATACAGAGCGCTATTATATTTATATGTAACACTAATTATAATTTTCATTTTTAGCAGTGGCAGGACGCACTCAGCTTCGTAGTCGTAAACTGAGGAGCTCGTCTGGAACCATTAATAACACCCTACTGAAAACCATAACAAAATAGAGGAGAGGAGGACTCTTCTCTACTAAAACTTATCAATCAACTTATTCTATTTAAAAATCGGTTAAGTTGTTTTTGAGTTTATTAATTACACAAGTGTACAAAATTTAAACATCGAATAAAATAAATCAAATATTTACTTTTTATAATATTAGTTATAATAGAAACGAATGATATTCACAAGAAATTGATTTAGAACAGATATTTAGACAAGTTAGCATTGATGACCTAGCCTGGATTGCTTTTTAATTAACTTTAATAATGCATCTCAGACAAAGACGAAAAACATTATGAATAATATAATAAAAACACAAGTTATTAAACTTTTATGTTCCAGACAGATTTTAATTGTTATTGTTATTTTTGTGGGCGATACGATAATATAGGTTTTTGGCAACAACAAACAAGTCCGCAGAAGTGATTTTTTTATATATTTTCTAACAACAATCTAAAATTCACTTCTCATTCGCATTGTTTTTACAGACTTCGTATAATTTATCTGTAAAACTAGACAAAGCTATCTCTATTTTACAATTAAGGGAAAACTGTCGTTTTTTAAATATTAATATGGTAATGTTTATAATTTTATATATAAGTATAGGTAACAATTTCAACTAACAACAAGTTGTTATTACAGAAATAATAAGGAAGCTCTTTTGGCAGAACTACTTAAGGTGTAAACACACGCCAATCCTAAAAATTAGCATTTTTAAAAAAATATGTTAGAAGAAACTGTCAATGCAATTGGTTTGAAAAAAATATATGTTATACTTAAACATGTGAAGAACAAATTATATTGTTTATAAATTCCATCGAAATAGTAGAAACCCCACAATAAAAGTTAGAACATAAGAAGAATTTGACTTATATTGAAATTTGTTGGGAAAACGGTTTATTGCGCGCAAATGATTCCTACACCGAATAATAAGTAAATATCATTTTAAAAAAATGTATTGTTTTTTTTATTTTTTTTTAATGTAGTTTTAATGAAAAGTACAAAAAACCACATTTGTCAGGCCTGTTGAATTGTTTCCGCCGCCTTGGAACTCTAAATATATGGAGCTACAGTGTCTCAGTGACTGCGCTGAGGTGTGGATTACGTTTGTGTTTTTCGTGTGGAATTAGTATGATATATATAAACATTCTAAAGGTCATATCGGTGAAGGTCAAATCGTCAATGTCATTCGCCTTTGTGAATCCCGGTCGTAAGCGGACAATGTTGTGTGCTCTTTACAGTAAGCGTAAAGTTATAAGCCTTATGTAAAGTAGAGTATTGGGTAAAGTAATAGTAACTTGGCTTTTTATGACTGAAATAAAGGGCATATTTATTTAGGATTAAACGTTTAAAATTAAAAAAAAAATCCAGAACTATCGTCCAGGGTGTCGATTTTCCCATTTTAAAATATATTTTCAAAATTTTTCCAGAGCTAGTATAACCTAGCCTATTGCCTAACACACACACACATACATCTAATATAAAAATATCAAAGCATACCGGTCCCAAGAGTTCAGTGTTTTTTCCCCATACAAAAAGTGCTCAACTAAAAACAAAAAGTGCTAAAGAAGTTTTCACTTTTAAATTATGGATATTTTGTGATATTTTTTTTTTAATTTATACTTGTACGAGAATATGTATAATGAAAGTACGATATATTTGGCATCTCTGGTACGAGAAAAAAGTCCAGCATCTGGCAAACCTGCCTCTGAGGGCAAATACATACAATATTTGAATATATTTTTCATCACTCGTGCTCTCAAAGTAGGCAATATTTTTAACGTACAATATGGGATGTAAATTCGATTTACAACCCTCGGGGTATATGTAAATATAAAAATCTAACGAAACCTTACATACATTAACTAATGAGTTGTACCAAAATTACTCTGGTGTTGATCACTTACCTGCCAGCATTATAATGCATTAATTAAAGATTCCTTTATCTTAGACTTTATTCTTGTAATACAAATTTTTGTTTCTTTTTTATAAATAATGCTTCCGTTAAAAGTAAAAATATATAAGCATAACTCCTGACATCTGTATTGCTATTACACTTTTGCCAGGTGTTAGTTTTTTATTTTTATTTTAGATTATCCCACGGGAAGAATACTTATTTTTTTCTGGATGAAAGGTCCTTTCCTTTCCACCGGAAAAATGCTTCCAGATTTTTCCGGTGAAAACCACCGGACCAATCTTCTTAGCAATCTTCTTGGCAATAAAATGACGGTCTAATTTCAACCGTATTCAAACTTTATGGGACCTTTAATTCTTCGTTGAAATTGACAAAGAAAATAAAACTGAGAAAAGTGTCTGAGTAACACTTCTATTCCCATAAAAACAACCATTCTCTGCTTACTAAAGAAATTTTAGATTGAAACCATTTTCAATTATTGACATTTTGTTATCGCAATCACGTGGACGGTGAAATTCAATGAAGCTTGAACGGAATTCAAGGACATCGGATCAGCTGTTCACAATGTTATTACGAAACGCTTTGGTAACATACATACAAATAACTCCATTAAAGTAATAATATGTTAGATATCTTATTAAAATCTAAATACAAATCTTAAAGACACCTATTAAATTTGCACTAACCAAGGTTACATTTTTATTCTGAATAAATATAAAAAAAAATTAGCGTATATTTGCCTTACCTTGCTTGCATATAAGTAAGTACATTGTGTGTATTGGTAAGAAAATATCTAAATTGTTCTATTAAACGTGTGTTCGCGCAAATAATTTTTATTTTATTTATTAATATTTTCCAGGTTTAAAATATTTTTTCGCGTGGGTATTGCCTGGGTGTCTCCGGGCAATCCCTTTCTTTGGCGATAGCCTAGCCAGTAATGGCTAGGCTGCCCTGGGGGTGGATCGGAGTTAGGTGCCTCGGCAGAACCCGTTTCACCCCGCTCACAGGGCAAGGAGGCATCGGGGAGTTTTAGTGGGTATTGCCAGTGCCGCTAACATCAGGTGCTGGACGATCCCCACATATCCGTAAGGGGATTTCTCCTCGTCAAAAAAAAAGCTTTAAAATATTTTATCCTTCTGCTGGATTGAACTACTCAACCATCTCTGTTAGTTTCCTTCCAAAAAGGTTGTGATTCCTGGCAAGGTTGTGGAAATGAACTTTAGAAATTTGGCCTTGATCTAGTGTAGGTAAGTGTTGCGCCTTCAATTCGTTGCGTGGTATAAATACCTAATATATTTTTAAAAGTAGTGTGAAGTGAGATATTTATTTCGATGTTATTTACCTTGGTACCTTGTCAATTTAGAAGGGTACTTGTACAAAATTGGTAAGGGTCGCGAAGCACCCGTAGACAGGTTGTCATGTCGTCTTAGTTTTCTTTAGACATATTTCAATAATAATAATAAATAATAATAATAATTTTATTTATTTCCAAAGATTTTACAATACTTATGAAACAAAACCCCGGTCCCCACACTAGGCAAGCCTGTATCGTTGGGTCTCGTACTTTGAATTACAATTTGAAACATGGAACTTAACTATGCAAAAGTATCTGGATCGTAATGTGCTTTTTGTGTCCTTTGTGCCAGTGTGCGTGCGTATGAATTATGTTATTTATTTTATGTTATGTTACAGTAGTTAAAGTACTAAATATTAAAGTATCATTTGATAAAGCACACTTGGTCTCGTACGATTTGTGTAGTGCCATTAAAGCAACGAGCAAAGCTAACAGCTACAATAAACACATAAACTAGAATTGTAAGGTACATAGTGGCAGTAGTTTCCCTCCAGACACATCGGTAACTAAGCAAGAAGTCTGCTAATAGGATTTGTTGCCAAACATTACAGCACTAGATATGACTTAGTTGTCACTAAATATTTTGTTTGAGAGACAGAGACATATATACTTATGTAATTTCTAAGTTGAGGAGTGTCATTTCAAAAGGACTTATTTCCACCTTATCCGATTTTTCAATAAATCGAATTATGTATTGGAATCAAGTCGGTTTGTAAAAGAATATTTTGTGTCTTAGATGGTGTTTACGTGGAAATAAGCGTATTTGTTCTGGACACGTGAAATGAAAGTCAAATGTATAGGAATTAAACATTATTGTTACAAATAATTTGGTATAAAGGTGCAAACAAATACGAAAAATGGATTCCAATTACTTCATTTTTATTCATAAGTGGAAATAAGTCCTTTTGAAATGACACTCCTCGTTATACGTAAATTCACTTTTGGTTTTGCTGTTATACGTGACTTTGAATAACCAAATGTTTTGGATTTATATTTGTTTTTAATGAAATAAAGAAAATGAATGTAAGACGTTTATTGATTTTATTGATATTGGTTTTATTGGTTTTACTTGATCTCCTGCCAAGTGTTCAAACTGGTTGTTGCGACAGGAAATTGTAAATTTAATTGGAACATATTATTCCTCGAGGACTTGACTGTTTTGTACTTGACTTGAGACTAATTTTTTGGAAAAAATGTCTCAGGGTCGCTTCAAAATATAAAAAAAGTTTTATTTAGACGAAAATCTTAGGTATTATTATATCATCTAGTAGTATCGAAACTCTTGTAGAAAATAAGGAAAAACTGATTTATGCATGCCTTCATAAATGACACTCTTAATTTGTGAAATAAGGAAATATGAAATGACGCCTTCTAAGATCTGGATGACACATTCAGTTTGAATACAAAATGCGTACGCTTCATCAACAACATATAAAGTTTGAATTTACCTGTCTAATGAGAAGCCTTTTATAATATCTAAAATCTAATAAAAACCAACCAAGTAAGGGGAAAGCATATTTACAGAATATGTGATATACTGGTGACCCGCCCGGCTTCGTACGGTTGAAATATTATATAATTATATTAAACAAAATCTGATATTTAAACAAAAAATTGAATAAGTACATCGTGGACTATGGCCTTGTTTGAAAGTGTTGTTGTATTTTATTATAATATAATTTATTTTATTTTATCTTAATTTTAAATGTTGTTTATTTATTGTTAATGTGACCCTCGATGGTTCATGTAAATTAAATTAAATAATAAATTTATTAGGTATAATATATTGCAGTATGTTCCTCTACATCGGCGTACGGAACGAATTCTTCAAGTACCCTACATCCACATTCAGATTATGAAAATGTTTACACGGCAGAACAACTAAACTAGAGCGTCTAGAAAATTGAAATTTAGTGGCGACAAAATGCTTGACTTACGCGAGGCGACGTCGTGATAACTTTGCAGCTTTAATACACAGACAAATTGCAGAAAACGGTTATAGGTGACAAACAAAAACAAGAGACGTTTATGTTAACAAGAGACGATACAATCTAATCAAGTGTCAGCCTGTCTACTAATTTTCACATATCTGATTGATATGATTGATCTTACTATTGTTTTATTGTTAATCGTCTATAAGTGACTCTAAACATATTAATTCATTACTTTTATTTTTTATCGCAAAAAAATACAAAAATAAAAATTGCTTGAAAATATATGGGGTCGAACCAATGACAATAGTGCTCTGTGGGTCGAACCATACATTTTCAAGTGCAGAACGAACTAAAACAATGCAGAAAACCTGAGTTTAACTTGAAGAAAGATTGTAAACGGGATGGCCTTAACTACTGCACTACTTGTGGAATTGACGTACCGCATGTTTTAAGCACAGAAAGCTAAGTAACTAAGTGCAACTACAGAAATTCGTACAAAGTAAAAGTGAGGTCGAGGGAAAATATTAGTTCCGTGACAAACAATGAGAATGATTATTAAATTAAAAAAATAATAATATATATATATATATATATGAATAGATTACAGCCTTTGAGATATATGAAGACCGTATGTTAATAATTCATTAATAAAACTATAAAAATATTTTAAAAAAATGTAATAATAATAGTAATAATAAATCAATAAAGTCAGCGATGCGAGAGCCGTAGCCTCCATTAAGTGGGCCGTCAGCCTGTCTGAACGTTATGTATGAAAAAAAAAGTTATTTTTCGTTACTTTAAGTTCCAAAAGCGAATTTTAGATTAAAATGGACTCAAAACTCAAATGTTCTAAAATAAAATTGAAAGATTTTTTTTATATACCTAATATAAAGGTCGGCAGACGGGCACAAGGTCTACTTGATAATTGGTGATTTCCAATAATATGCGCTTACCAACTTTGGCGGCTAATTAGATTCATGTCACGCGTACCTACTTACAGTGTCTTTTAAATTGTACAACGTAAGAAATTCAAAAATTCTTCTAAACTATACCCACATAAAATAGTAAACGAGCCGTGTCATTAATTACATTAATTAAAAAAAAAACACGATACCGAGGTCAAAAAAATATTTTTTGAAATGTTGTCTGTTTGTGTCTGCGCTATCTCAAAAACGGCTTAACCGATTTAAAAGCGGTTTGAATGCAGTCGGAAAGCAATATAGGGCTACTATCTCTCTTTAAAAGTGTAGCAGCCCCTCATAATTTGTGATCCCGAAGTTGATAGTGAGTCTGCGTGTGCTTCAAAGTTTGGGACTGTTCAAAGTTGGGAGATTTCAAAGTTCATTCATTGTACCAGGTAAGGCAGGATTCCTCAGATTCCTGCTAACCTGAATTTGTTCTCAACATTTTCGTCAGACTAATATAGTAGGCAACAATGTTTAAATTATATAATATGATCCACCGGACGTGATCTAATGGCGTCGTTCCCGTCGAGTATTTATAGATATTTGAAGCTGATTCAATACAAATTTTGAATCAATTTCACAATAACAATAGATAAATGACTCTTTCAAGCTCACTGAAAGTTTTAGCCTGCCTATCGCATCGCAGCCTACGGCTCTTTGTTTTATAAATGCCAAATTAAACTTTACAATCATAGATTAGGAAAAGCTCCAAATGAAGAACAAGACAGAAACTGGCAGCGCATATGCAATAAATAGGTAATTTATGCGAATAATCACTGTGTCACCGCTAATACTATAAAATATAACGCAGTCTTAGCTCCGCACGTAGAATTCCCTTAGATTTATACAATAAAACAAATATTGCAATAAGACCTTTTTTGAAGTAAATCACAAAATTTCAAAAATTCATAACCAAATTCTCATTTATCGTACAACTTCAAATATTCGCAATGTGGCTATGCATCGAAAGTTTATTATTAAAGTTATCCGTCGAATTGAAACCGGCTTATATTCGTTATTCAAAAAAGACTCGTTAAAACTGCGAGTCTCGGGCCTCGGGCTCTCTGATAATACATTTTTTTAAAAAGAATTAAAATATTGCACACACTAAAGAAAAAAAATATTTCGCTTGTTGTAGAAGTGTTCTTAAAAAGGCCGGATTATTAATAAATATAATTATTAATTAATTATATAATTATTATTGATAATTATATTTTATACTAGCTGTTGCACGTGACTTTGTCCGCGTAACTTTATAAAATATAGCTTATATAGCTTCCCAACAGTGAAAGAATTTTTCAAATCGGTACAGTAGTTTCGGAGCCTATTCAATGCAAACAAACAAACAAACAAACAAATCTTTCCTCTTCATAATATTAGTATTGATTATGTTTTACATGTTTTATGATAATTATATTTTATTTTTTTATTTTGACGAGACCGTTGGATGAGTTGGGCTGTCGCCCAAACGCTACTCATCCAACGGGTCATCCGGTCTGGATCTGGAAAGTAATAGCAAGGCAAACTGCCTTTCGCAGTCATTTGGGCACGTGCTCACGTTTACAGATTATATTAAAAGTATATTCTAGAGGTAAAATAAACTACAAAATATTTCGTAATTGTGATATAAGAAATGTGCAAGTGAAAATATGTAAATATCGGGTCTTTGTTCGCTCAGTGAAAAGGCAGCACCTGTGGTAAATCTCTTGTTAATTCCAGATTTCAAAAGAATTTCTTTCTTACAGGTTCAGATAAAATAATAACTACCTATATCTAATGCTGTGGACGGCGGAGTGAAGCTAGTAAAAGTACGCCTTCGCCGTGTACACATTTACACACGTAAGTAAAAAATTAAATGCAATCAAACTACGCCTCTTATTAAAATATTTACTAGTGAAAATGTCGAATTGTCTAAGGAAAGAGTGTAAAGAGTTTCTATGACTCTATCAATTTCTATCTCAAGATCGAATTTTAGTGATGTAAACCTAGGGCAGTCGAGCAATAGATGTTCCACTGTCTCCGCTATCCCAAGCAATCTGGCTTATCTGTTATCATAAAATTAAAATCTACAGGAAATTCAACAGGGCCTTTATTTTATATTGTGAAAAAGTACCAGGAATGACCTAATTAAATTTTGGACGTAGATGATAAATGTGCTGGTACAGCATCTAACTTTTTCCTCTATGTTATCATTAGTTTTATGAATATGGAACCAGATTTAAAGACATCTTCACATCAAAAGACATTTGAAAAATCCAGTGAATATTTTAATACACAAGGAATACTTATCAATAAATTCCAACGTTCCCGCAATGAAGCGTGATAGGAGCAGACAATGTCTTGCCAATCTTGATAGGAATGCTACTACCGGTGTGCAGGTGTAAGATATCTCAATTTTATAGTGTTGCCCTGAAATTTAATATTACTTGCACCTGTTATACATCTAAGTTAAAGCTGTTACTACACATTTTTAATTTAAAAAATATATTGAGAAACTTATGATGCGTATAACTAACTTTTATCTACTATTAGCTTAGAATCTAAGCTTTTTCGTAGTGATTTTGTTTGAGACCTTGAATCTTCTGTATTAATGATCTAAGCCTTAGATCATTAAGGGATTCACAAAGGCGAATGACATTGACGATTTGACCTTCACCGATATGACCTTTAGAATGTTTATATATATCATACTAATTACGCACGAAAAACACAAACGTAATCCACACCTCAACGCAGTCACTGAGACACTGTAGCTCCATATATTTAGAGTTCCGAGGCGGCGGAAATAATTCAACAGGCCTGATAAATGTGGTTTTTTGTACTTTTCATTAAAACTACATTAAAAAAAAAATAAAAAAATCAATAAATTTTTTTTAAATGATATTGACTTATTATTCAGTGTAGGAATCATTTGCGCGCAATAAACCGTTTTCGCAACAAATTTCAATATAAGTCAAATTCTTCATATGTTCTAACTTTTATTGTGGGGTTTCTACTACTTTGATGGAATTTATAAACAATACAATTTGTTCTTCACATGTTTAAGTATAACATATATTTTTTTCAAACCTTTCAACCTTTCAACCTTTTTTTTTTCAAGCATTGACAGTTTCTTATACATAACATACAAGCATTAACATATTTTTTAAAAAATGCAAATTTTTAGGATTGGCGTGTGTTTACACCTTAATACACAAGATTCAAGGTCTCAAACAAAATCGTTATTTTCGTTCATTTATTTCGTTATTAAATCGTTTATTAAATCGATCTTTTAATTAATGAAAACAGTATAAACCATATCAAAATCCTTTGGGTTAGCGGATAACAGTCCTTTCATGGGTCCACGGTTTACAAAAAAATACACGTGAAAAGTAAACAAACAGATAGACTTTTATATAGACAATATTTATTCAATCAGAAATAGTTAATATGAGAGGAAGCTTCATTTCAAAGCCGTGAAGCAAGGAGCGGATTAAATTAGAGAGCTTGCCAACAGGCTCTAACTAGGAAGTAACGTTCAATGTAATTGAAATATTTGTAATATACACGGCTCCGAGCAATCATGGTGGAGGTAAGAGCAAGCATGTATATAACGAGTACCTACTCACAAATAATTGGAACATGCTATTAACTTGTCGATACATACGTTAAGTAAATTTCGCCGTTGATATTAATATAGCACAGGATTTAATGAGCTGACTGGTAGAAAATCCTTTAAAATATTTAGGGTGAGAGGAAATCGAATTTGAACGAGCGAATGTACGTTTAAGGTTATTTACTGTTTTGTGCCGTAGAAAATTATTGTAGCATCTAAAGGATATTCTGTTGGTACATACAGATTGTAACATTTTAAAAGTAAGGAAAACATTCGAGACCTCACTTCAAACATAAAACAAAAATTATATTAACATGTTAGGCACTTTGTTATATTATTAAGGTCGACAGACAGACTGACGGTCCACTTGACGATAGGTAGCTACCCTGGCTATAACCCAAGCAATTCCACAGGTACGGCAAGACCGTAGTAGGTTTGTATTAATTAAATTGCTCCCAGGGCGAAGAGGGGAGCGGGTCACCATATTTTATAATTTTAGAATTCTGTACTTCGAACCTCGTCGGACGTATTAATGGAAAATATAAACAAACTGTGCATAAATGTAAATTAAATTTATACATATGTTAAGGGTTTAATTCTAATTTGTAAAGGTAATTTTAATCTAATTATGAAGGGTATACACTCCTGTTTCATTTCCTGTTTGCGGTGAGGATTTGTTTGATATATGTATTAAAACTTGTGATACAACAACATGATACAGACAAATAGTAAATAAATAATAATACTATGAAATAGTAAATTTCAAGCCTTGTGCTAACATTTCTAAGTTACTTGTATAATATTTAAACTTGAGAGCTACGTCAGCCTTTAAATACTCGTACGTATCAAATCTCTATTACATTGGAGGATACGGTAAACATAACACTATGTAAGTGTGGTATTCCAAATTGGATTCGTTTACAAAAAAATCGTTTACAAAAAATCGTATTACACAATAATACAAACGTCATATTTAGTAGTTTTTTTACAAATCATAAAAAAAAATTTTTTTATTCATAATTAAGAATTAATAACTAACCTCCGAATTTCTATTTTTTTATTATTTTTATACGATCCCTCGAGAACCTTACTTTTCTTTCACGTTTAAAATTATCCTATATGTTAATCCCAAATTTCATCAAAATCCGTCTGCATTATTAAAGAACAAACATCCAAACATACAAACTTTCGCATATAAAATATTATTAGCGACTCGTTCCCGGCCTCCCAAGTGCATTTTTTATAATATATTGTTAGAATAGAAGGGAGATCATGATTTTTTAAAAAGAATAATTCATTAAATCAACACTTTATAATTAATACAAAATTCATCAAATTAACAATTAAAAGGAAAATCAGAGTAAAATGACAAATAACTAAACGAATTGGTTGCTATCTTGTACACAATGCTAATTCACACAAAACAATAACTTTTCTATATAAACCAAATGACACGCGTGACCTCAGATTTAAGTTGTTACTTTAAAGAGCGCTCGAAACGAAATGTGTCGTACTTCTTTTTTTTTTATGAGCGAAGAAACTTTCAAAAAGTACCTTATGACAGATGCCGCATGCAATGCAACTGGCATAAAGGTTATGTGGGATTCTTACCGCCCCGCCTCGGGTTGTTTATATACACCCGTAGGGGTAGTTCAGTTATCACTCTTAATATTCGTAAGTGTAGTGCGGTAGTTTCGGTCATTTTCCGGAAGTACTGCTGATAATATTATATAAAAATATTCCCCGTTTAATTCGCGTTTCATACGTGAAAACCGAATTAAAATTGGTCTACCGAGCTGCCGTTCTCGAATTTCTGAACCGTACACAAGTCAACACATAATTTTTATATATTTTTTGAAATCTGTTTTTACTCTAAGCATAGATTTATTTATTTATTTTTATTTTATTTTTATTTATTATTATAAATTATGCAATATAAAATTATATTTCATAATTTCTGTCTTAAAAATGAAAAGATATTAAGCTTTAAGTCTTCTAACCGCTCAATATGTGTAACACTTGCTAACACAGCTGCAAGGCGAAGTACTAAAAGACGAAACTCTTCTAACCCTACTTTTTTATTAAGATGGATTCTATACAGGTCATGCGTGCTTTCACATTGAACCCCATTGCGCAAGTAGATCTTACATCGTAGTAAAAGGGCCGTCTTGAATAAATAAATGAAACACGTCTTGAATAAATAGCTGATTTTATTATAAGCCTTTATAAGTACAAAAAGCCTTACACCTAGCCTATTGTAGCATTCGTGATTATTAAAGTGTTTTATAAGAAAGTTATTCGAACGTTAAATAACTGAGGTGTAGTGTAGGTATTCAGAAAGTGTGTATCTAATTCAATTGAACACGTATTATCCATACTAATCTATTATTTATATAATTCTTACTAATCCGTACTAATATTTTTAATGCGAAAGTTTGTATGGAATGGATGTATGGATGTATGTAGGTATTATGGATGTTTGTAACTCTTTATCGCAAAAACTACTGAACCGATCACCATGAAATTTTGCATACACGTTGTCTGGGACACCATAAAAAGGTTACATAGGGTACCTTTCATCCAGAACGCGGACGAAGTTGCGGGCACCAGCTAGTTTTATAAATGTGAATGTGAGTTTGTTTGTTACTCATTCATGCAAAAACTACTGACCCGATCACCATGAAATTTTGCATACACGTTGTCTGGGACACCATAAAAAGGTTACATAGGGTACCTTTCATCCAGAACGCGGACGAAGTCGCGGGCACCAGCTAGTATTATTATAAATGTGGATGTCTGTCTGTCTGTTACCTTTTCACTACTCAACCGATCATCATGAAATTTTGCATACACGTATAGTCAGGTATACCGAAAACAACATAGGGTGGGTACATTTCATCCAGAAAAAAGTAGTGTTCCCGAAGGAATCTAAAGTTAAGAAAACTAAGAAGATGTCAGGCGTTATATTTCTTGTGTTTTTTTATTTTTCAATGAGGACAAAGTCACGGGTACAAACTGTGTTATTTAATGGAGAAGGGTTCCGTTTTTAATTAAAAGAATTATGAATGAAAAAAGGCTTTTTATTTTTTAATAACAAAGTTTGAAAAGCCGGCACATAGTTGACCGTACAAAGGCTTCCGTCATAGGCACATTATGTTAGAACTTTTTGTTAATAATCGGTTTTAAGCGTCGGTAACTCAGTTAATAAACACGTTGTAATATTTACGGTAAATCCCTATTAGTCGGTTAAATTTTTATTAACGTTTTCTATTTAAAATTGTGTAAGCTTTATTTTTTATGATAACGGTTGGCAGACATCTCAAATGGACACTGACTCAAAAAATGCAAGTAACAGTGAACCATCGAAATAAAATATCTTTCAGTGAATACTCGTACAAAGCAGATATTCCCTTTGTGCCTATTCCTGTTCCTATATCTATTATATAAATGATAAGACAAGCTATAACTAACCCTCGACTTTCTATTGAACTCAAACATGCTATATCTGCTGTAAATTGCTGAGGAGTTGGGTGTACCGCAGACTACTTGATTCTGCAGCATCAGGTTAAGGTTACCGTGTCATGGAAATACCACAGACAGGAAGTTAGTGAAATCCCTTCTTTAAAAAAGGAAATGGCCTGATGGTCTTCAAACGCCTGAACAAAAAAATCGAATTAAAATCGGTCCTTCCGCGTGGGAGCTACGGTAGCACAGCCAATACTAGATACTTAGATATATACAGATACACGGACACACACGTTTAACTTATAACAGCCCGTTTTTGCGTCGGGTGTTTGGGTTTAAAATGTATAAGAAATAATAAATGTATAGGGAAATAAGCTCCTCCTTACTTATGCATCAATACACAACAGCATAATAATTGCTTTTATTTAAAGGTCTTTCTATGTTGATGTGTCTTCTGTAAGAGATTAAGACGTAATACTTACCTAAAAAATATATATATTTACACATTCCACACAGCACCATCTAGTTCCAAAATAAGCAACTTAATGCTTGTATTATGGATACCAGACGGTTGATATACTACATATTATTATTATTATATTTTTTTATACATAAAATAATAAAATAATAATATTTTTATAAAATACATGCATATTATAAATACAAAACATCCATGACTCAGGTACAAAGGTAAATGTTAACACATAAACATTTGCCCCTAGTGGGATTCGAACCCTTAACAGCTAGGGTTACTAGCCACTAGACCAAATGTGTCGCCTTAAAGATCTACTTACTTTATGATTATTATTATATTGATATAAGAGTGATAGTGATACGTATATTGGGAAAAGTATTATTGACATGTAACTATTATATTGGGAAAACGTTTAATTAAACGTTTAACTAATTAGTTAAGTAGCAACGTTTCCTTACAAATTAATATAAAAGTATAATGATAATTCAAACTTTTTTAATTACTCTCTTGACCGGACGAGGGTACCGAACCATTTTAAACGTTTTATGTAATATCTTAACGTTCTCTACTATCCGAATGACCTTGGGCAACTGGGCTCTCTTCACCCCACACACTTGCCCACTCCCCTGCACTTCTAGCGCTAGCGTTTCTAGCGTCTGCCGGGCGACACGTACGAACTAAAATATAGTCCAAGAGCCAGTAGCTTTTTTACTTATGATAAAATGTAAGGTAATAAAATAAATGTATGAGTATTATTTACTATCGATTTATTAACTATACACTTGCAACAACAGCAATAATATTCTAATAAAGGGAATTTGATGACACTTTAGTGAACGCAAACATGTTTTATTATAATATTTTATTATTATTTTTTAATCATATTTATAAATCCACAGCCTAAAATCATAAACAATTTGAAATATGAAACATCATCAATCAATACTAATAATAAATCGTTTCTCTCCTGTCAATATGATGTCGCTAGCTGAGCAGCCTAATGGTCCGTGATTACATAAATCCAGTAATTGTTTCACAAAGTATGAGATGTCTACAATTCTCCTCCCAATTTTCTTATTTGTCATCTCTTTACTTTCAGTTGAAATGCAAAACTGAAAAAAAAAAACAAATAAATACTACTACTATTTTCGAAAAAAGAAATAAAAAAATACTAAGTAACGTGGTGTAAGTACAGTAGTAAGAAAATAGAACAAAATACCGTAAATAAAGTACTGTACCACTTTCTATAGTTTTTATGTATGTATTTAAATTTTCTTAAAGATTTTTTTCATAGAATTTATCATTATAATATAATCATTAATATTATTATTCAAACATGTAAGTAACGGCTGAATTTAGCAGGTAAAGTTTTCTACATTGGCACAAACGAACTTACTAAAGTGATGTTTGCTATTTGCCCAAAAATGACTTTCCTCCCAAATAACAACCCTGTCTTATCTTTGAAACCTTATTTGTGAAATTTTCTATTTTCATCCACTTTTTTACGCCTACAGGAGTAGAATTTCCAAAAACCTATTTACTTTCAACCAAGGCCCCAAATCTCAACGAAATACAAACTATTTCATTATTATTTTTAATTTATGAAAAAAGCCGCATTGGACTCCCGGTCTATTATGTACCGATACTTTTATGTGTACCTAATCTTATGGCTACTGACGAATATTTTCAATGTTGTTTTACACTACATTTTATTATATACTAATAAAATGTACAAAAATATACTTACTCTGGCTTTGGTGGTGTCTTATTATAAAAAAGTCAGTTAACTCTTATCACTCTCACGCATCATAATAGCTTTTTTTTCTTTTTCTTTACGTAAGTGCGATGCGCTGCGCAGCAATACGTGTTCCCCGTACGAAGGCTGTCAGCCGTCTGCCGCCCGGCCCTCGCTAGGGCACCCGCTACTCGAAAATACCAAAAAACCTTTGTTTTTCTAAAACTATTGTTTCATTTACACTAATTGTTAGTGTCATTTATAGTTTAAATGAAACTCTATCGTTTTATTATAGGCACATTGCAAACGCTTCTTGAAACAACAAGTTGAATCTATTTTTGTTACAAAGCAAGACATTCAAATTTTATTTATTTTCCCGTAAACTATTATACTTAAAACAAAAATAACTTGCTAGAAATATAGACCAAGAAGTTATGTATCACATATATATTTTTTTGTTACATTGGATTTATGTTTGAACGAGCTGAATAGGAAATAAACAGTGCCTTTTCTTGTCGATGGCGGGAAGGAGCCTCTTAAATTAAATATTTATTCCCTTTTTATTCTTGATTCATTCAATTCTTAACCAAACTTAATTCCGCAGCTATAAATTGAGCTATCCTATCCTTATTTTTTATCCTGTTAAGGTGTTGCAACCCTTTTAATATTTCTTATGTCAATGGGCTAAGATATAAATAGCCATCTAATATTATGGATGAGTGGTTTCGACAAGCCCATTGGATTAGTGGCTTTGCCTTAATATTCTGTTCCAGGGTTCTTTGGTTCCTGGGTTCGATTCCCGGATTAGTAAACTTTGGAAATGAACTTTTCAAAGTTGGCGCTAGTCTGGATCTGAAAAGTAGTGGCAGATGCACTCCGTTTCGCAGTCATTCTGGCAGCCCGTCTGGCGGCAGCAACCACCACCCCATTACAGAAAACCACGGTGAAATGCACAGTAGATGTGCTTTTGTATTTCAGCACAATATCTTCCTATCTACAGTAGTCGGCAGGTACTTGCAGCACCTGTGCCGTTGCTTGTGTTATAGTGTTATAGTCCATCAAGTGGGTATCGTCAGTCCGTCTGAAGTGGACTGATCTGATCGTCAGTCTGACCGATAAAAAAAAGCGGACGGTCACACTGCATATCCCAGATAAATTGCCCACATAAAAAATACACATAAAAAAGTCCCCGACAATGACTACAGAATTACTCGTTATATGTTTTGACAAGTTTCTGTACACATTCAAGTTTTTATTATGGTCATTATTTAGATATGGTCTTATCTCTTCAGATGTCTTATCCATGTTTGGTTTTTTATTTCTCTAGTTTCAAGCTAATTAAATATTTAAATATAGCTAATTAAATAATTAAATATAATCTTTAAGCTCTTACAAGAGCTTAAAGATTATATTTTGGTGAAAGGAAAAGATGATTATATGATATATATAATCATTATTACATGGAATTATTGGCGAAATTCCAGCCAATATTGAATCTAATGAGGTTATTTTGATCGTACCGTCTCCTTAATAAGCAATACCTGGAACGGTTGAAAGCGGCTTTTAAGTAGGTATTATATATAATTATTCAGCTCCAGCTCCGTCAAATCCAGCTCGGATTGGGAAGCTCGGAGATATCTTCTCGTTCAAATTATTCAGTGCCTTAAAATAAAACGTACCAACGCGTGTTGCCAGTGATGACATAATATGGCCTCAGATATGGCGCTGAAACCTGGTCTCGAACTATGGCCCTCGTAAAAAAGCTCAACGTCGCTCAAAGAGCCATGAAAAGGGCTATGCTCAGACACTGCGAGATCGAATAAGAAATTACTGACGGATCAGTAACTTTAAGTGGCAGTGGGCAGCACACATACTCGTAGCACGGAGAGCCGACGGCCGTGAGTCTAGAAGGTTCTCCGGTGAGGTCCACGGATCGGCAAGCGTCATAAGGGCTGCGGGTCGACGGTGGATACAGGCTGCTTCCAGCGAGTCTTTTTGGAAGATTATAGGGGAGGCCTACACTATTTAATTATTCACAAAAAAATAAAAAACACAGAACGTAATAAAATTAAGTAAGATAAAAAGCAAATGAAGATAGTGCTTGCGAATTAATTAAAGAAGCGCAGTTGGCCATTAATAAATACGCCACTCATCTTAAAGATGCAAACTGAATTATGCATTATATCTTCTTAACACAGTCCTTGTTTCAAAACGTCTGATATTCTTTGTAATTGTAAATTCATTAGGTACATGATTTTCGGTGTAGTCAAGATTTTTATATAATACTAGGTGAGCCCGACAACGATATTTATATCTCTTCAAAGGTCGCTAGAGCCCGACCACTCTTCTTTGTGGTTGGTTTTCTTTAAATGTAACAGCGGTTATCGTTGGCGAGTTAGTTCTCCTCGTTTTCGGCAGATGGCGCCGTAAAAAAGCCATTTTTCTCGCGATCGAAATTATATTATTACGTAAAATACAGATATTATCAATCCTTGGTGCGAAATTGCATATTGTGTAAAAATTTCAAGTCAATCCGTAGGCTAGTTTTCGAGTTTTTGCGTTATATACAAACCAACGCAACAAAATTATACTATATAAAGATAATTGTAGTATTTTATATGTCTCGTATATTGTTTATTGACTACGCTTACGATTCTTGTTAAGATTCTTAGTAACGTTATAACATTGCCTATCGTAAATGTAATAAATATCGTAATAATATCAAGTAATATAATCATCTTACATAAGCCGAGTAATTGCTTTGTACCTATAAATAGCCTGTAAACGACAGTTTTCGGACGACAAACGACAAAGGCACTTTTAAGGGTGCGTCGTGAGAACAATACAATAGAGGGTACTTGTCGATTAGCTAACATAATATCTATATTATCTCAGTTGAAATTACCCTTAATAGCGAGTTGTTTTTGTGTCCCTAATTTTAGTTAAATATTGTATTTAATTAATATTAAGGAAACAAAATATCAAGTAATCCCGTTTTATGATCCCGTTTTATGGTGGTTAGGGTTCTTGCCTTTCCAAGAAATTCCTTAAAATCTACCGAAAGTGTTGCCATCGGAATAGTGGAGGTTGAAGTCCTTAGGTCAGTGGACAAACATATTTTCCAGTGGATTCGGGCATGGTGATGCAAAACTTGGAAGTCAGTATTTATGATGGACTTACTCATCCCATGCAAAATAAGGGTTTTTTCCCTTAACGCTCTGTTTCAGAGTTCCTGGGTTCGATTCCCGGCAGGATCGACTTTGGAAATGAACACAAAGTTGTCTCTGGTCTGGATTTGGCAAGTAGTGGCAGAGCACGCTGCATTTAGCAGCTCGTCTGGTGAAGGTATAACCATCTCCTTAGACTATCGTGGATTAATAGCATATGTGCGTTTCAGTGAGTGAGTAAGGATTGCCAGAGCCCATTTACCTAAGGATCTTTCCAGATCGAATTCCGCATATATACCTATACTTCCTTTGACGCACCGTGGAATATTTCATTACCTTTAAAATTGTAATCACCCGCCGTAACAAAAAGTAATTGGACAGTACAATTTTGGGCCGTAATAACAAGCAGTCGTCATAAAGGAAATAAACCTTTTGTAAACAATTTTCTCTAAATAAAAAAAAAATGTAACGTAAACATGTGATCCAATCTGTAGCTCAGCACGAATTTCTATGTAATGGTAGATACCTACTTAGGTAATGAATATCCTTACTAAATATTATAAATGTGAATGTGAGTTTGTTTGTTACGCTTTCACGCTAAAAACTACTGATCCGACCACTATGAAATTTTGCATAGGTACACGTTGTCTGGGACACCTGGGGGCCTAGACAAAGTGACATTGTAAAAACGATAACGAAGTTCGTTAATAAAAAAATGTATGGGATTGACATATGCCGTCGTTAAATCACGTGGTACATCGTTATCGATAACCAAGTTGGTAGACAATGTTACATTTCGAAACTTAATTAGCGAATTCGAGCGGGGTTGAAATGTTATTCCCATACATATGCGTAGCCAAGCGGCACTTTTGCCGTTCGTTTTCGACTTCGTTTTCGTTTTCGTCTTCGATGATCTAACGAAAGCCAAGACCCTGTAGATATCGACACAATTTATTCGCCAACTGTTATTTTTCTTGTAAAAAATTAAAAATGCATTCTCTACGTTTGTTGTGGGCTGCACAAAATAAAACTGGCTGGTTGAGGCGCCAAAGGAGGCTTAAGTTTCGACGAAAATGGAAAAAATAAATGACAGCATTTTAGGTTAAATAAAATAACTTTTAGAAATTTAGGTGACGACCTAAAAGCTCATAGTGGATTAAAACTTAAAAGGGTCTGAAGAAATTCCCCTTGAAACAAAGGTAAGAAATTTCACATTATTATACCTACCTATCATTTGATTACATTACAGAAAGTTAGCTAAGTGCTAATGTCAAACTAAAGCAGTGCATATTTGCAGCTTACGTAAAACCTAATCACAGATTATAAAGTTATATGTGAACCTAATCGTCTTTTTAACCTCCTATAAAAAATTTAATTTTGTGGTAATGATAGATACCTATTTTGTACGTATTATTATGATGGTGCCACCTAAAATTATTAACTGCAACAAATTAATGAAGTATTATATACTATGTATAAATTTGGTTTTAGTGCCTATTAAACCACCTTTTGTATTTTTCAGGTGCTGTGTACTCTTAGCTTTTTAGCTACAGGCTACAGGGTCGCACCAAAGGTGGTCAGCAGGTGGATAGTGTTTCCACAAACACCACAAGAGAGATCCCAAATCAAGGAGAAGTAGCTATGTAAAAATGTTCCATTATAAATTTTTTCTTCATCAGTTGATTAACAAATAAATAATTTAACGACCTTCCCAAAAGTACATAGCTACCTAAGTACCTACTTTGGTGTTTGTTGTAATGTGTATAATAATTTACAGGTTTCAAAGGAATCATCATTTGCCCGGAGTCATAGGATGCATTCACTGCACTCATATTGCTATCACAAAACCAAGCAAGCAAGAAGATATATTTTTTAATAGAAAAGGATGTGGTACAAAAAAGTGTAGGGGCACTATTAATTATAAAAATATTTCTATCAGGTTGGACCCCGCTACAAAGATTGGCTAAATTAGAATACAACAACAAAAAACTATCTGTAGAAAAATATGCTTATTTCCACTAGTTCTGTGCTGTAGTTAATAAAATAAAATGTGTAAGTGTATGTGAATGTGTATAATGTAAGTAGCATTATCTTTTTATTTTAAGTGTAGCTTTTACATTAAGCCCATTTCATTATCAGATAAGTGTTTAGATAATAAATAATATTTAATCTTAAATAATAGCCTGTAATAAAGATTTGGTTTCATTATAATTTAGGGTCTTCAGCAAGGCCTTTTTGCAATTATAGTGGGTCACAAGGTAAATATTATTTTGTTATACCTATAAATAAAAGTTTGGGTAATACCTATATTGTCTTGAAGCAAAGGCATTCTTTACCATTGTTGTTTGAACAACTATAAGGATTTATTTAGTTCAAGTGAAGTAGTTAAGATTCATAATTTTCTTACAGTTAGTACGTCACAATAATTAAAAAGTTCAGTAGTGGAGTACATCACTTTAAGTAATGATATTTGCACCCTTTCCAATTCAAGAAATTTAATTTTAGAGGCTCCGCTCCATGTTGGTATACAATAACGTAGAACTGATTGAACTTGAAGTTCAAGTCTTGAACCAAGGCTATATACCTACTTATATTTTATTTAAAAGTTTTTGTTTGCAAGTGTTTTAAAGATCGTTAGGTGTTGGAATGCCATGGTGGTCTTTGATCAATGATAACACCCAATATATAATTATTGAAACCGTGTCAATATAGCTGCAAGAGCAGTTTGTATTTTGTTACATACTTTTACATTTGTTTTGTATTATAATAAAAATATTTAAAAAATGTTATTTGTTTTTGTGTACAATTTATAACAAAACTATAGTATATAGAGGCAATGTAATTATAAAAGAGTCAGGGTAAATAAAATTATGACATTATAGTATAGACAACTTTTTATTACATACTTAAGCAAACTTGAAACATAAAATTTGAAAAATAAAAATCACCAATTTTAATATTGAAGATAATTATCTACTAAACATAATCCTAAATAACTACCATTGAAATAAATCTCAGTTGATACTACCTTTGGGTTATTCTACCTTTTATAAATATGTGCACAACTTGAAAAAACAATCACTCATACTTTAACAACATTGTCAGTCTTATTGGATTAAAAAGTACAAGAAGGTTATTATTATAATATTATAATTACCACAAATTACAATGAATATAAATTTTTCCTAAGCACCTTTATTATTTACATAATAAGTAGCCGTACAAACGAGTTTCCGGCGTTTTTAATAAATCGTTTTTGTGAAAGGAGAGTACCTAATGTTCTATTCAAAGTATTGTTCATCGCTTGCCACTACTTTTTCCTTTCCCACCATTCTGGTAGCATACGGATACCGCGTCGGAAGAATGCTTCATCCTTTGAGGCTATCTTCATATGATGTGAAGTGTTACTCACATACATCATGCGCCATCGATCGAAGCATTATAATATCATGCAGAATAACTTTGTCGCGCTTTTCCTTAAGTGCTCGACTCAATTTCATCAATTGTGTTCGGTAGACAGCTCCTAATGGTTTCGTTCGGTTTGAGCAACTCATTATACACGACACCAAGATGATCCCACCAAATACACAACAAGGAGTTTTTTCAATGAATATTTGGATTAGTAAGATGTAGATGTTTTTTAATCATTCCCAATTATGTGAAAGTTTTGTTCTTTTGAAAACGAGTTCGATTATGACAGCGAAATTGTAACAATAACATTCATTTGACTTCGCAACCATAGCCAATTTTCGTTTTTAAGCGAAAACCTTTGAAAAACCCCTTCGTCGCAACGATCGTAATCATAATGTTACATTGGCTAGGAAATTATGTTCGTTATCGCAGAAACGATCGTCAACTTTATATCGAATCGCTCCGGAGCGAATGCAACTTGTCTAGGCCCCCTGAAAGGACATAGGGTAGTTTTCATACAGAACACGGACGAAGTCGCGGGCACCAGCTAGTTTTTATATATTTTATGAATAAACTTATATCAACAAATCAATTGACAAACCCGTTGAACGAGCAGTTAACCAATGTGCTTTTTTCTGGGTAGAAAAAATCTCAATATAGAAGCCCAAATGTAGGCTTTTAAATAACTAACTGTCATTAGTTCACCCTCGAGGAAAATGGCGAAAGGTGCCGATAATAAACGTCTACATGGCCACGGGTTGGTTAGTAATAACTCACAAATCGTTTTCAAGTTTTATTATTGCGTAAACGCTACCGCTCGAGGGTAAAAGAAATATATTAGATTCATGTATTCTACCCAACGTGACCCACGAGATGTCAATAGAATGTGAACAAAATGCATACACACTAACTATGTATTATATAAATACACTTAGTTTCTGCCTGAGACTTGGTCTGCGTTGAAAAATAAAAGATATAACGCGTGACAAAATTAAAGTAATATAACGCCTAACATACATTATACTTTTGCCAAGATCTTTATTTTTGGTAGCTGTTGCCCAGTGAAATATTGAGTATAATAATATGTCCATCCTGAAATTCTATTCTAACTACTTATTGGTGAACATAGATTGATGATTACCTAATACATACATACAAATTTTACCTCTATATTTTATAAAAAAATATTTTTATTAAAAAATATGGAATACAAAATATTACTTTTTTGGCCTCTAGACCCCTGCCTATTTACTATATTCTATATACCTCGTAACCTATAACTACAAACGATGCTTGTGTTAATAGTCAAAATAATATTATAAAACTGATGGAAAAAGTCCCTGACTTCCTCCAGAAGAATCTGCGAAACCCCAAAACCATATTGTAAACTGGCCTTAAACTCAAAATTGAAAAACAGAAATATACGGCCCATGAGGGTCAAGCCCTTGGAGGAAAATTAAAAATAATAATATTAATATTGTGTTACTAATTAGAATATTGAATACCTACTAATGATGAATTAAAAGTGAATTTTAAATTATCTTTTTGAATACATAGTTAGAAATGTTGGAATCAGTAGATAGGTATATAGATCGCTTTTGAAAAGTAAATTTACAGTATTGGACAGTGCAGAAAATCAAATGAAAAAAGTTAGTGAGTAGTGCATACCGTCGAATGAGTGTTTGTTAAAGCCACTCAACGGCGGTGCTCTGTGTGCGATCCGACTTGAAGGAGACGCTTACGCCTCTTGGGGTCTCTCTACTACAAGTAACATTGAAATGGGAATAGGACATGTCTACTTCTATACTCTCCAACACTGCAACCTTTATTGATAGGAACATACCTATTTTTGTATAACTAACCTAAAAATATTATACTCATATTAAAAATTCATTCAATTCTCACACGAGAAAATTATTTATCTCTATAATAATATAAAAATTTCGTGTCACGTTTTTTGAGTTTTTTGTCGCCAATGAAATCTTAAACTACTGAACCGATTTTGACAAAATTTTTCAACTTAAAAGATAGGATAGTTTTTATTTTGAACTCGGGCGAAGCCGGGAGCGTGTAGCTAAGTCTATTATATGTTCAGATTTTATCTTTCTTTTAGTTTTTTTTCTAGAAGCTAAGTATGATAATCTTTTAGAGGTGATGAGCTTTCAGACATTGGACAGTCAGTGGAAGTATGAAAATTCTAATATATCTGTTCTTATAAAGAAGACAGTTGATACTACGAATTTCAGCTAAAGTTAACAAGAGAAAGACAGAATTGAAGAGCCGCTGAAGGACTTTAAGTTACAGTCCTGAATTATATCTATCGAAATCGGGTCATACCATAATAAGAGTATATACCAAAAATCTTTGATGCTTTAGCTAGATATTTAGCTACAGCATCAAACTGTATGTGTGTATTCCTCTATTATATTATCATCTGTTTTCTGAATTGCCGCCCACCGTGGAAGCAAACTTAAATATGTATTCACATCAAAACGGTTTTTCTTCGTAAAGTACAAAAAACAAATTAAAAATGTATAATGTATAAAATGTATATATATATATATATATCAAAATCCAACCGAGTAAATGTTGGCGTCTGTGTAATGAACAAATATTATAATGTTAACAATATTTACTTAACTACTCTCTACTCTATA
The DNA here is from genome assembly GCA_947623395.1 of Synanthedon tipuliformis. Lineage (NCBI taxonomy): Eukaryota > Metazoa > Arthropoda > Insecta > Lepidoptera > Sesiidae > Synanthedon > Synanthedon tipuliformis. The sequence goes on along the minus strand of OX392408.1, from coordinate 5,548,776 downwards.
TTTCATGAAGCCTCTAACATTTGAACGTGAATGTAAAAGCTATTTACAGAGTTATAAAGAGCTTTGGTTTTCGCAAACACCTTAGTTAATCTACTGAAAACATTCTGAAAAATTGTGTCTCTCTGTGTGTGAGAGAGTAAGTAATTTATATATAATTTAATTATCAAGCAAACCCATTACAGATACACACGAAATCCCTTCGTTCATATTGTAAGTGCTAAGTATATTCTAAAAACAAGATTTAGCTTGATTAGACGGCGAAACATTTTTTAATAGATTTATAATTCAATAATTCATTACATTAGCTGTTGTTTTTGAAGCGAATGTAGTTTTGAACCCAGTTATATGGCACACCAGGGTCTCGTTCGTAAACAACACTAGATAGGTGTACTTCCAGTCTAGGGAGAAATAAGAGACACTAAAAGGCGAATTGGAATATAACATTTTTCCAGCTCGTTTCAACCCCGTTCAAGCCAGGTGGCTTTGTCCACTTATTTAAAGAATAGCCTTAACCAGAATACAGAATTCATTAAGCATTTATGAACAAATATTTAAACTTTAAAAATGTCTCCACAAACTTTCTCATTTCTAATATTAATATCGAGTTTCAATGAAAATTTGTCAAAACCCTATTTTCTACTTAACTGTATTATCTAATTAACCTCTTTGACAAAGGCATATGTCGACACTTTTCAGTAATGCTCGGTTCTTAAGGGCGTCGACCTTTCAGTCAGTCGCTTAGTATAATTTTAGTCGGTTTCTGAAGGGTATATAGTATAGCGTAAGTTAGATATTCTTGGAAACCCTCTAAACTTCCTCAAGAATAGGGCCTATCAAATTCACAAAGAATTTTCAATCGGACTTTTCAAAGAATTCTTCAAAATTTCGGGAAAATAAGTTATATAGATCAGTGAGAATCTCAGCTTCTATATCGTAAATAATACATACATGTAATACATGTATACGTAATATATTAACTTATGTATATTATACTACATTTTGGAAAACAACTGCAAGACAGTGGTTACAAATTTTGCAAGAAAAATGGTCAATAAATAGGTGTCGACGGTACGAAAACAAAGATAACGCCTCCGGGATTGCTACTGTTTTCGCCGCACGTACAGTCGTAAATAATGACCATCAATATTTCATTGAATCTCTCTTGGTTCGAGATATATTTGCGTTATTAAGTTTTTGCTGTTGAAATTAGTAAGACACCAGGTTAACAAGTAATCTAGTTTCTATAGAGAAAGTAACTAAGTTTCATTTTTTTTAACATTTAAATAACACTGTTTTCCATTTGCCACTTTATTTTCATCCTTGCTGTTCTCATTGTTTGAATTGTTATCGATAGATGCATTTTAATGCGACAACCTTGAAATGATCTGATAAACTCCCACCACATCGATCCAATCAATTTCTCCAATGCCGCGTCATTGAAAACAAATGGACTTGCATCGCTTTTTAAAACAACCTTAAGTTACTGTGTTGGATAATTATGTGTATTCTCAAGCTATCATTAACCTAAGTTTCTCGATGCGCCGGGATGTGTGTTATCTCCCGACTCCCGTATAGAGTTAATACTTTATTACTAACTACGACTGTTGGAGTCACGTAGCTATACTTCGTCGTCTGATATGTGCGGTACCATTAGGAATAGTATTCATTCATCTCCAAACCAAAACTAACCGGCATTCTTAATAATGGTTTGGTTAGTTGATAACCAAGAGCCGCACGCGACGCTTGTGCTCTACTGTGTTCTGTGCGTTTATTGCTTTCAAAATACCTTATCACCGGAGCGAATCCACATACTGTGTTTGGACACGTACCGTCATATAGCACCAACAGAATACAAATCTTAGGACAGTCGTCAGCGTCTTAGGCACTGGAAGCGTAAATTTTTTGAAGATGTAACATTACAACTCCACGGAGTCAACACGCAAGATAGATGAAAATTTAATAAAGACACATACATTACTGAAACTGACCTGATACTGATTCAAGGTATTTTTAAACGTCTCTTTATTATTAATGATATGTATTTGTAACGAAGGACGAGAGCTGCGTTGAATGTTAGAAATGTTAAGTGTATTCATGCAAAGAAACGTGCACGTATAAATAATTTTTAGATGCATTATTTGCACTTATGTGGAATATGTTTGTTGAACTGAACATCTACCGCTTCAATGCATCTGTTAGTCTTTCTTTGCCGAGGGCATTCTTAGCAATTACTTACTGCATTCTTACTGCAGACTTTATGCATGCATAAAGTTCGGCTAACAGGTATTAGTATCCATCGCTCTATCCCATTCTTATTATTAGAAAGGACTGTAGTTCCGCAAATCCACTTTTCTGCATATCGAATGTGCAGAAAAGTATTGTACATTATTTTCATACTAGCCAACAGGTCCAATTTTTTTTTGTTAGATCAAGTCCAAAAACTGCGCGTATTACTTAGTTTTATATCCCCATTATAGCTTTTAGCTACTTCGGCTCACATATTTTTACTAACGTTTTAAAACCTTGTGAACATCCTATAACACTCAATTCGATTTACCTAAATTATTGAAAGGTAATAAAATCAATTTAATCTTTAATACTCAATACAAATATTTGTTCAAAATTAGAAGGTTACCTTTTATTTGAGTCAGTGTTTCCCCTTTGTTGCTGTCACGACGGTGGCTTCGAATTTTTATATATTTTTAGACGATCCCTCGGGAACATTTTTCCAGCCAAATAATCTAACAGATATTAAGCTATCTGTGCTCCAAATTTCATTAAAATCCATTTAGTGGTTTTGCGTTATTGAGGAACGAACATCCATCAAATTTTCGGATTCATAATCTTTACATTTTTGATTTTCTATCGTCTGCACCATGGAGAGTGTGCGTCCATTCTAGACGATCTAATCCAACCGGAACCTCCAACGAGGCGCGGGCGGGAGTTTCATCCCTTCGTGGTTGATGTTCCTCAGTCACGCACGAAGCGTTACAGTTCCACCTTCCTTGTCCGAACTGCTAAGGAGTGCCTGGGTCTGTGTTTTCCCAAAATTTCAACTTCGGGGTCTTCAAATGTGGGGCACTTCTAGGTAAGCGTGGTCCACCTTCGGCCACATCTGCACACATCGCATAATTTGCAGAAAAAAATTACACCCATGACGCTAGTATTAAATAATATGATGTTACTCATACACGCTTACATAAACACGACAATAACAAATACTACTTACAAAATAAATAACATTTTGAACGCTCTGTCACTTGAGTAAAATTGGAAATTGTGTTATTTGGAACGCTTTCCACGACTCTCCAAGTTATCATCCTAAGGCAGACGTTCGAATGAATCCCCTGCATCGGAACGGCTATACTTTTGGCAGAAATAGGTGTTTCATAATATGACACAGAAAGCTAGTTATTTCTTGGAATATTTATTTTGTTTTTTTTTTTTCAACTTGCACTCTTTCAGTCGTTACTATTTTGAAACATTTAATTATTACTCGTAACAATACGATATAAAAATTAATTTATTATTTACTAGCTGTTGCACGCGATTTCGTTCGCGTAACTTTATAAAAGATAGCCACTGATAATATAGCTTTCTATATGTGTGAAAGATGTTTTAAAATCAGACCAGTTTTTTTGAATTTATTCATTGCAAACATACAAACCTAAAAAATGAACTCACGCATTGTCATGTCAAAAATATCTTAATCGGTTCAACGTTCAAATTATGACAATTATAATATCCCTTATAATAGTAGAAAATAGAAAAGATTAATCTATTGAAGTAAAAAAGAAGCAGAAACTATCAGATAACATTTAATCTTCCTGCAATCGACAGGCAATATGAAAACAATAGGTATCTACGGTTTTGTAAAAGTTATCACAAATCGCTAAAGTACGTATATGTATCTCATTTGGAAACCGGAACAGTAGGTAAACCAATGAGGTAAACACATTTCTACAGAGAAAACCACGCTCAAAATTCCAGTATTTAGTTCAAGGTTTCGGAAGGATTCTGAACGCTTGTTAAAATTTGAATAACAAACTTTTTAACTCCAATGAAGTTTGACATAAATTATGGCTTATAACTCTCATTGCGGGACGAATTCGATTCATGCCATAAATTAGACATACATAATTGAGTTGGGATGAGTTACTTTGGGCAATCAAATTTTTGAATATTTTGTCTAATGTAGGTATCTAATAGAGTCGAGGTATCTATTAGGCCGCTGAGGCTGGAAGGTTCTCGATGGTGAGGTGAGGTGATACTTTCATTCCATGAAGATTTTTTCATTATCTTGTCAGAATCTCAATGTTCAGATGTTCTAAGCGACCATTATAGAGGGATGTTTACAAACATATTATCTTGTATGTTTATGAGTTAGAGTGAATGGAGGTTTTCATCCTAAAAAACCTTTTAAGTTAGGCGTCTTCCGCTTTTAAATATAGGTTTGTATTTACAAAGAAATTATTATTATTTTGTTTGTTTAAGAAGGAAAAAATATCCATGTTGCGTAGATGGAGAATCTGGAAATAGGGAAAGGTTATTTGTTAGTAGGCAAAATAAGTATTATTGAAAAATACCTATTTGTATCTCAATGCCCGTTTTCTTTCTATTATATGAGATTCGTTGTAGTATTCTAAGGAAAATAACTTTCACAGCATTTCCAAAAATAAATTGTATACAGTAGGTAATTGTTGACTATATACGAATGTGTCTAAAATTGGTCCTAAAGATAAACTTATGGTAATAAATAAATAAATAAATAAATATATTCACACATTCTACATGTTCTATTCTACATGCTTGTATTATGATTACCAGACTGTATTATGATTTCCGCGATCACTTCAGCAAAATCGGATCAAAACGAATCGGTATAAAACACGTGTAAAACTTACAAAACCCCGTTTATACTCGGGTGTCGGGGTGTAACAATAACTTAAGAAAAGTCATCAAGAATCCTTTAAGGCTGGTTTGACAATGTATTATTTACTTGAATAAAATTTGTTTACTTCGTATTTTATGAAGGCTGTTTTCATTTCGTTTCTGTTTTTCGTTACCTTTCGCGTCGCAATGGCACGTGTAGGCTTTTACCAATCAACAAATCCAAGTTCTTTTTATGTAAACAGATATTTCTTTCAACATTAAGACTAGACTCATTATAGTAATAAGTTTAATGAGTGACAGTTAAATAAGACATCTCTTTACGGTTTACGATAGTACCTAGCTATTTTCTTTTTTACTGCTCTCGTTAAATTAGTAAAATAATAATTAGTTACGGCTGTGAACGACCAGTTGTAATTTTATCGTAAATGTAATACGATCAATACATTTAAATTTTACTAAGCACTAACTGGTTCCCGCGGCTTCGTCCGCGTTGAAAAAGCAATATATCGCCTGACATCGTTATTGCTATTATACTTAGCCAGGAGTTAGTTTCCTTAATTTTAGATAATCCCTCGGGATTCTGGTCCTTTCTGGTGTGCCAGACAACGTGTATGCAAAATTTCATGGTGATCGGTTCAATAGTTTTTGCGTGAAAGATTTACATACATGCATCCATACATCCATACAAACTTTTGCATTTATAATGTTAGTGGGATGAGAAAATATCTGACATCTTCATCGTTGTACTACGGTGACGCCGCCACTGCGTTAGTGACGTAATTTTTTTTATTTTTAGACGATTCATAAGGGAGCTTAAATTTTTTCCAGAATAAAAAGTCTTCTATATGTTAACTGAAGTAATAAACTATTTGTGTGAAAGAGCACAACAATCAATTAAGCCTTTTTTGCGTGAAATAGCACAAACTTTAGCATTATTAAATATTAGTAGGATAGAATTTAAATATTAAAGAACTTTACTTTATTTTGTATAAGTACTTTGTAACAACCCCACTCAAAGTCAAGTCAAAATGATTTTATTCAAAATGATTTAACAAAAATATTTTTATGAAGGATATCATTTTAATTTAAACTTCTTAAATTAATTTAATTTAAAAATTTAAAATGTATATAAAAACTTTTTTTTTGTCTAACTTTTGTAAACCATTTAAAAGTTTACTTTTTAATTATAATATGGCTTGCGTAAAAGACATTAGGTACTTAATGTAAAAAATATTATCCAAGCAGTATTTGTTTGGCAATTATTCCTTTAGCACACATAGAAAGCACCTTTTATTTTGCAAAACATGTTTTAAACAAAATTTTGAAGAATAATAATTTTACCCGGAATTTTTTTATTAATTTATTTAAGGATAAGCTATTCTTATATACGCCAGTTTTATATAAATTCTAGATGTAACCATAGGAGAATTTATCATTTGATGTACAAGTACAACAAAATTAAGTATAAGTAAATGAAGTTATTAAAAAGGTGTCGCCAATGACGAATTCCGTTTTTTTATTCATGTTTTATGCCCTATTACCTTAAGACGAATTAAGTATTTCTTGTGGCATTTGTAGACTACATTAATTCCAACAATTATTTTTTTCTCTCAGATCATTAATTCTAAGCAGGTGCTAGTGACCCACGGGTAAAATTAATACAGAATTCAGGAGTGCTCTTAATTGATTGAAGCACTGTTCTGAGTATTTACTGAGGCGACGTATATTGATTTCGAGTATGCCTAATTTGAAGATCGCTTCAATTTAGATTTAAATTTAACTGTGATCGCAAAGTCAAGCCCACAGAGCAAAGAATCGCCACGCGGCGCGCTACTAGAGACGGCAATAATAATTCGTGATCCACAATTGGCTATTTGACAACATTTAAAATATACTACAAATTGTGGTTATATTAGAAAATAGCGTAAAAAAACTAGATAAATTATGTTTATTTATTTTTTCAAATTATATAAAAAAAATCATAATTTTTGAAATTTTATCTTGGCGCCGAAACGCCCTGTGACTGGTTGCAACTCTGATACGATAGTAAAAATATCACACATATAGTAATAAATAGCGTTAATTCACTTAATATTAGTTATCTGTGTCATTCGATTCTGTTTGTTTACTAGCGTGTGACGTCACACGTATCAAACACCAGCGCGTTTTTGGCGCGGTTTTAGAAATTTGAACATTGATTTTTATTAATAATGCAGTAGATCTCTCGGAAATATCAATGTAGTGTGCTTATTATGTAATATAGAATTATTTAAAGCGATTTTCTAAAATTAGTCAAATAGCGGCTTGCGCTGAGCGCAACTCAAGGCGCATTTCCTTATCCCTATGATCAGCAGCACACTTGTAGCACCTATGGTTTTGCTTTTGTGATAAGCGTCCGTAGCCACCTACCATCAAGTGGACCGTCAGCCTGTCTGGTCAGCTACTTTAACTAATAAAAATACTTAACAAAAACACTAGTAAAGTAAAATATTAAATAGTACAGTTGTGAAAATATAATCTTAATATAAATTTCGTGTCACATATTCGTTCTTGATGAACTCCAAAACTACTGAACCGATTTTAATAAAAATTTCGTAACTACATATTCTGTGTAATTTAGTCCAACTTAAAAGATATGACATATAAATTGCACCCCGGACGAAGCCGGGAGCGGGTCACTAGTGATACTATAAATATTATGTTTATTTCTAACTACACAATGCATTGTCTAATTTGTAGCTTTATATTTTATTCCGCATCATGACTGGCGTCTATTTTAGTATACTTTTACAAAAAAGGTAACGAAAATGATGTGGACACCATAAATAAGAGATCAGCGATTATCTTAATAATTTAAGACAAAGTACTCATAATTCACAGTAGGTTTTGTGTGAGTTTATTCATGTTTGTACGTTGTTGATTAATGAAAGTATTATCTAAAACAACGGAATGAAATTCGTAATTCGTTTGTTTGTTTTTCTTTCATTTGAACGTGAAAAGCATATTAAAATTGTAAATGCGGAAGTTTGTGAGGATGCATGAATGTATGTGTGAAAGTTTTTTGCTTTTTCGCGCAATAACGGCTCTACAGATTTGGATGAAATTTGGCACACAGCTTATTAATGAATTAATATACAGATTAGTTTTATCCTAGAAAAAAAAATAGGCTCTCGAGGGATCGTGTAAATTATAAAACAGCGACAAAGATACCAGACGTTATATATAACTCACATATTTTCATATTCCAACGCGTATGAAGTCACTAGCTATTTCAACGCATATAATAAATTGTCCTTTTAAACAAATCGCAATGATCTCAAAAACTACTGAACGGATTTTCATGCAAAAAGGTTCTTTGTTTGATTTTGTTTGATATTTACTGAAAAAAAGAAGAATAATTAATGACTACCATTAGCCAGGTTTATGATATCGAAAATTTGTGCTGAGTAAAGGGCGCTCCAGATTATGTTTGTTTACGGATAAAAGGCATATTAAAATAAATTATTTAGATATTGCTTAACCACTCACCTTATGAATAAAATTTTTATTCATAACTAACTGGCCGGGAGCCATTCCCTGGGATTAGTTTTTTTTATATACACACAAACCTTCCTCGTTTATCCCTCTTTCCATTAGTGAAAACCATATCAAAATCTGTTGGATGGTTTAAAAGGAGTTAGCGGAGTAACGAAGCGTTTGCATCTTGGCTTGGGTGCCTTGGCTGATCTTGGCTGATGCCATCATTAATTTAGTCTTGTTGCATATCGTCTGGACGTGGCACTAGATTATTTGTTACCAAATCCACCTCTTTTGAGGCTTTATTTCAAATTAAAATATAAGCAGCCAGATTTATTTATGGCAAAAAAATAAAGCAATGAGGCGTTAAAAGAATATTTAAGTAATTGAACGTTTGACATTGTAAGTCCACGAGAGCACTGGAGTTTGTTTGTGCGAAAATGTGGCGGCGGAAACTTTGTGAACCTTCTGCTAGCTTAGATTTTATGTTACTCCAATTTTCAATTTAAACTGAATCTTTGTTGTGATATTTTGGGATTTTCTTAACAAAAAAATACCCGATTGAAAGTGCTTTTATTTGTAAATATTACTTGAAAACAAACAAAGCGTGTTATTGGAAAATCCTTTTAATGTTGGTCAACATTATTATTTATTTGTAAGATAAATTAAAGCACGATAAATTAAATTGACAAACAACAGTCTAGGCCTAGTTTCTCAACTTGGGGGTCACGATCCCTAGGGGGTAGCGTGAGATCAATACATAAGACACTTACAAGAAATATTCTTTTATTTAAATATTTTTAATTCACAAATAGGTGTATGATATTTCAATGTAAATGTAACAGTCATTGGAAATTTGTCATTTAATAAGAATAAAAATGCATGATTTGTTTTAAGCATGTGAAATTGTGAAGACGCTTGTAAAAGTGTAAGTGGCGCGCAATTTTTTCTATGGATTTAGACGATTTTTTATTCGGAAATCGTAACATTTTTCAAGATTAAAAAGTATTCCGTATGTTAATCCAGATCATAAGTTATTTGTGTGCCAAATTTCATCGAAATCCTATTAGCCGTTTTTGCGTGAAAGAGTAACTAGACATCCACCCATACATCCTCACAAACTTTCGCATTGATAAAATAAGATTGTAGTGAAGGGTTCGCAATATTTTTTAACCTAAGTTTTTGCCTGTTTAATGGGTCGCGACACTAAAAAGTTTGAGAAACGATGGTCTGGAAAATTGTAGACGAGCACGCCCGTTTGAAAATGAAACAAGAGAATCAATAAATTGCGCTTCACAGTTAGCGAAGATAATTTAATTACGATGTGAATGAAATTGTTTTGAAACTTATTAGAGGTTTTTTTTAACAGCCTGCTCTTGAGTCAATATTTAGTTAAGACTTGCTAAACTAAATTATGTTTCAAGGTTGCAAAATGTAGGAACATAACGGAACAATTGTGGAGCTTTACTAACTGTCAGTAATTACGTACGTACTATAAAATGTGACATTGAATAAATTAATTTGTAATAAAACCACATTTCATCAAAACGTTTACGAAAATACCTTACAAGCAAAAAATAAACAAAATAAGACACAAATACATAAGACATAAGTATTTATTGTATTTTATAATCCCGTTAATATTATACTTAAATGCGAAAGTTTGTTAAGATGGATGACAAAGTATCGATGGATTAACATATAACCGAATTTAAATCTGTAGTCCACTAAGTATTCTCGAGTTTTTGAAGTGTTACTACACAAACCAACTTAACATTTTTTTCGTAGTTTCAACAAAATCGGTTCAGCTGTTTTGGAGTTCATAGGGAACACACACATACACGAACACATCGCCTTTTATATATTAAGATAAGCTTATTTTTAACTTAACATTTTTAAATATAAGATACCTAACATTTTGACATGTAAGATACATTTTTACATACAAGTCGAGTGTCGATTATTATTGTAGATTTTAATAAATGGATGGATCATCTAAGCTTAAAACAATATTTCAAGTGAATTCTGACCAAGTTTTTCTAATTAGTTTATGTATGTATTTGATTAAATCTTTAGTTCGTGTACCAATAAAGTATTGGTGGTCTACATAACGAAGTTATTTGAATTATGAATTAGTATTACTAAGCACCAAGGGGGTAGAGTGGTAGAGGGGTCTTTGCTTAGCTTATTTTTAATGACATGGGGGACGGGGAGGGAGTGTCTGCGTGGTGATTACGTCAGCAATATTTATTTATTTAGTCACTCAACATCGAGCAGCAATGTTATCTACTTAAGTGTCATGGTCTGAGGACGAGCATTTTGAATTTATCAAATGTTTTAATACAGCAAAAATAATTTATCGTTTATATGGATTATGGATCATTTTTTGAATAGGATTTGAGAAAATTTCTAGCCATTTGTATTCTTGGGCTTAAAAAAGCATGATAAATACCCATATTTCCTCCAAACTATTCATACACCTAAGTAAAATCTAGTTAGAGGTACTATTAAAACTAGAACCACAGTCCACTGAGCTTTAGAATATACGGCGTAAAGCCTGCAGTACAAGAGGTTCATTGTAAAGATTGTTCGTATAGTAGCTGCAGGAGATTTATTGGAAGATTATTTGCACGTTCAATTTATAGTCGCATTAATGGACCAAATTAACTTTACGAGTGGAAGTAAACTTTGCCATTCACATCTTCTCGCGTCCAAAACACTGTCGACAATACCTATACTTAACATAACAACTAAAATGTTGCAAATTTGTTCTGAGAAAAGTAAGTATTTGTAGGTATATTGTGATAAGTAAAAATACATTCATAATTTGTTTTAAAATTATGAATGTATTTACGAAAATTATGAATGAAATATCGATTTGTATATGACATTAACATTTGTTATATTTTATATTATATTTATTTTATTAAATAAAATGACCCGCCCTCATTTTAACTCATTTTAACTCATTTTTATTAAATAAAATTACGTTGTTTCGCAATCATACATAGATAACCGAGAAGCGAGTTTATTTTATACTATGTGTAGTGCCCTTTCTTATGCTTTCCGAGGCTCACGCAATAGAGTCACTTATATAATATGCTCCCGAATCACTCCTGGACACACACGCAACCAACTTCCCACGTGGATCGCTGGCATCAGTCACGTGGTACGTTTTAAACTGTGCTAGTGAACAAATCCAAGATGCATACAGTCACCACACTATGTAAAGATTAGGATCTATTGACGTGCAGAACGCCAAAAAAAAAACATATTTTGTTATGGTTTTTTTCCAAGACTAATTACTCATTACGTAAAAATGTATGTATATTTCTATACTGAGTACCCACTACCTACCTCATTACACACGTCATGAAAATAACTGAGCTGTTCAACTAAATGGCCGTTTTGTCTTTTTACTAAGTATTGAATGTTGAAAGCGTTGCATTGTTGTAATAAATGATAATAGCCTTGGTATTAGTTTCAATGTAAAAATAAATTAACTGTGCCTAATTCGTATACTTAAGGACTTTATTCAGATTTAAATGTTTGTAATAGAAAATACAATAACAGCTATGTTTGCATCGTCTTTATCTAATAGTTATTAGAGAAAAGGCAAAGTAAACATTTGGAATTAAATATTCATCAAAAATTTATTTCGCATTTTTTTAAATATAATAACGTGTTTTTTATACCTACATCTACTCGCATTTTTTTTAGAAAAGAAGATGCCCAGGCTTAAAAGTCCAGAAAAATTTACTAGCAAATAAAAATTTTAGATCCTGAGGGAAATTTGAAAGTTTTTAGAATACATGTAAGGTGAATGAAATTTTCGTATCCAACTTGTAGAAGAGTTGGTTTTTTTAAAATATCTTCAAATTATATAAAAAATGGTAAGTTACAGAAAACATTTTGTTTATAAAATTTAAAAGTTAAGTTATTCTAACTAAATCATGATAATTATGTCAATATGACTAGGAATATTATCTCTGTAGGCGTCAAACATCAGTTTCCGTTTACGAGTGCTGCCGACTCCTGCGCATTACGTAAACAATTATCGTAATAAAAGGAGAACAAAGAAAAACAGTCTACAACAATAATGTTTACGCACTATTTATACCAACTCTTTGAACACTGTGCGAGTTAATAACTTTATAATGGAGAATATTTAAAAAAAAAAACATTTTTCGTTTATCATTTGTGTACGTTGTATTTTTGTTGTATTTTTTGTATTGTATTTGTTTTTGCAATTGTATTTTTGTTTAGATACTAATAGCTGGTGCCCGCGACTTCGTCCGTGTTGGAAAATGAAAAATATAGCACTTTTTTTTATGTACCGCTTTGACGTCATTTGTATCGCTTTGACCACGGTGGCGCCCCCATGGTGACAGTGGCGCCCCCATGGTGACAGTGGCGCTTATTTTTATATTTTTAGACAATACCTCCCAACCTACTATTTATTCAGGATAAAAAGTATCATATGTGTTTATCCGGGTAATAAAGTATCCGTGTGCCAAATTTCATTAAATCCGTTGAGCGTTTTTGCGTGAAAGAGTAACAAAACAAAACAAAACATAAACTTTTGCATTTATAATATTAGTACGATGCCTTTTAGCATCGACAAAACTTAAGTGATGAGAAAAATATTCATAACCTATAGAAATTGTACAGAAGAGAAAAATTGTTTTAATAAACAGTACCTACCTAATAAGATTATAAAGGAGGTATAAGGTCTTGCATCTACGTGAACAATAATGTCTACAATTAGTTGAACTGTAATTTATTTACATTGCAGACAGATTAGTTAAGTTAAAATATTATGTAGGAATAATAGCTTATAATTTAAGTTGACACTTAATTGAGTAGCTATGTAAAATATCAACTCATAGTGACACAGGTCACTTTATATTATTATGTAGATACTTAGAAGCAATGTAACATGCTATTTTTACTAAATATATATACATATCATATATACACAGGGGCAATAATATAAGTTAATAGAAATAAAAAACAGACAGTAATAATAAATATACATACATAATATACTCAGCATATATGTACATATGAAACATTTGAATTTAGAATTTAAGTAGGTCTGTAGTAATTTAAGTACTTAATTAGTGCTAAGCCGGCCTAAAAAAACGTGCGACTTTCCTATTCCATAGAAGAAGAAAACTATGATCTTTCATGACCACATACAAAAGAATCGCTGGAGGAATTTAAGACCATTCCATTTCAAAACGTGCGTTCTAGAAATGGTTCATAGATTGTGTTATATATTTTTAAAATTTACATACTAAAATTTACCACAAATCTAGATGTGGTAGAAAAAAGTGTTTTTCCATCAGCGTAAGCAAGGTGTCACATACAAATATTTAACAAGAAAATTCTATTTAAGGCAAAAAAGTGAAAACTCAAGAAAATTTCTTAAAGAAAAATTAAGAATTGCGACAACACATAAAATGGTGCCGACATTTACTTGATAAATCATAGATTACAGATGAGAAAAAGAAAATACTCAACGTAATCATGTAAATAAACACGAATTTTGTAAATTTCTGTCTTAGAATTTTATTTATTCTTCTAATGTTCAAAAGCCAAACTTGTTTTAGAATATCAGAACATTTCTAGTTAACAATTCTAAATGATAAAGTTTTCTATAGATAAAATATTTTTCTACATTACTTTAATGTTTTATTTATTATTTGTTACCTAAGTGACTGGGGTTTACATACAACTACATGTTATGTGATGTATTTGCCAAGTTTCGTTTGTGTAAAACAACAAAAACATTAAAGGAACCTTCAAGTTTTGTGACTTTTGTAACATGTTGCCAATACAGCTCTTGTTCCGTTTTGTCAATTTGTGCTCGAATCTTGATGAATGTTAATCACAATTTATAATCTTTTGACGACACTTCTTTAAATTTGATTAGTGGGAGGCAATAGTGGATAACAAATTCGGACACTACACAAAATTTATTTACACCCCTCAATAGCTAAAGGATCAAAGATTTTTTTGGTATGAATTAGTTGGATATATTGGTACCTACAACTACATATAATACGCTCAAAGAAAATATTACTCGTAACGTACCTACATGTATTCACTTAAAACAAACGGCGGAGAGTTCGGTCAACCGAACTGTCAACCGAACTACTGGGAATGCACCCATAATTGACACAGGCGTACTTATTCCTTTTATTTCTTTAATGTCTATTTGTAGGATAAGGCCATTATTATTTTATACAATTATTTTCTTATACAGGGTACATTTACAACTAGCGACCCGCACCCGGCTTCGCCCGAGGGCCAATTTATATATTTTCCTATCTTTTAAGTTGGACTAAATTACACATAGTTACGAAATTTTATCAAAATCGGTTCAGTAGTTTATGAGTTCATCGCGCGCAAATAATTTGAGTTTCACTAATTGGTTTGGTAAAATCTAAAATTGTACCAAACAAAAAAATTTATAAATTTTATTTTTGAGCAATACAACAATTAATTCTTGTCACTATGAGCTATCATATAGCTCGTTATAAAGTGATTAATGGAGTAGTTCATTATTTAATTTGAATGATGCACTAGCAATGATCGGCACATTTAGTGAATGTAATTCTCCAATAGAAGAGCATTACAAGAAATTGTGTCTTTATTAATTTCTTGAAATATTAAATTTACTATCAGTTAAAGTGAAATCAAGTGTCTCTTTGTGATTTTCTACCAATAATACATCATATATTGGAGTTATTGACCCAGCAGAATGATGTATCATAATCAACGCCGTAAAAGCGAATCCGAAGATGATTTGACTGACAGCGATGTCGAGACTCGCATAGTACGAGAGTTCAGAGAAAAGCGTAAGGTACGTAACATACTATTGAACGTAAAAGGGAGTCACGGAGTCACGGAATCGTGGGCGAAATGAGATATAAAATCTCTATAAGCAGTGAGTGAGGAGATCATGTTATACATTAAATGTACATTAACAAGATCTCCTGCTGATAAGCGCCGCTTGAAACTGTTCACAAGGGGGACTAAATAAGAGGAACGAGTGGGCTTATAAATAAAGAATTTTGCTGTCTATACAACATATCTAATTATTTAGTTCAGTGAAATAAAGAAAAATTAAATATAATAGATACCTACATATGTTTATGGTTATATAAAAATATTCCAAAATCACTCTATGATTCGATGGAACTAACTTTTAACTTAACTTTTTAACTTTAAGTTGCTTAAATAGTAGGCATATAAACAGTAGGATATAACGATATAAATAAAGCTCAAATTTGTAGTTGATATATCTACAGCCAAAGGTGGCAGCTCAAAATTATAGTAGATATAGTTCGCTAACCCCTCAAGATATAGATCTCACATAATCTATACTCGCGGACTAAGAATACGGGTCGGTACGAAAAACTAGAATATCTCCTAAAATAGTATAGCTAGCGGCATGATTCAAACTGTATGTTATAGATGATTTTATAGTTATGAAAAGTACAGCAAATGTTGGAAAAGCTATTTGTTTATTTATTAAAATTACATAAGAAACAAAAAATCAACCATTTTTGCGTTGAAAAATTAAAAGACGATACCTTACATACCACATAAAAACGAACTTTAAAGCCAAATTAATACTTCGTATTGCCTCCGCAGGCTCTTCTTACAGCTGCCAGATAATTGGGAATATGTTTATTAAGTTTCTTATGTGATGATGGGGGATATTGGTCCATTCTTCCACTAACGCATGTTTTAGGTCTCTAAGTGTAGCTGGGGCTAGGTTCCGATTTCTTATAAACCTCCCAAGCTTGTCCCAAATGTGCTCAATCGGATTTAAGTCCAAGATCCTCGAGGGCCAGTCCATGCAATTGATGCCATCGTCGTAAAAATACTCATTTACAATTTAAGCTGTATGTGGCCTAGCGTTGCCATACATAAATATGAAATTTTCACCCAAATTAAATAAGTATGGGCCAACATGGTCATTAGGGATCTCTTCTACATACCTGACACTAGTTAGCGGACCATTTTCTATCAACACTAACGCCGTGCGACTCTCTGAAGAGATTTCAGCCCAAGCCATAACAGATCCACCGCTGAACGATACTTTTTCCTCAAAACAAGCTGGAATAAAACCTTCCCCTGGCTGTCGGTAAACTCTTGGCCGCCCATTATGACCATAGAGCATATTCTAGATTCGTCAGAAGACAATACTCTTACCCTATCTTCGTTTTCCCAAAGTGCATGTTCGCGGGCGTAACGTAATCTTGCTACTCGAGGTTCTCTTTCAAGTTTTGGGCTGTTTGCAGGTATATGTAGGGTCAAATTAGCTTCTTGGAGCCGTGGCCTTACAGTACGTTCGCTTATGTCATCTCTTTGGGTCTCTCGAAGTTGATTTGTTACTTCAACAGCCGTGAGGTGCCGATTTCGGAACATGATCCTATCAATAAATCGATCCTCTCGAGCCGTAGTACATCTTGGTCTGCCGATTCCTGGTCTTTTATTGTTCTACCTAGTTTCTCGGAAACGTTGGATGACTCTCTGCACCGTAGAAAGTGACACGCATACTACTTTCGCTGTACTTCTATGACTTCTGCCTTCTTCTAGGATAGTGACGATATGTGTACCTTCATCGGTTGTTAGCGACATGGTAGTAATTCAATAATGACCGTGAAAGACGACAATGACTGCCTTTTATCATTTTGATTTCACAGATTGAAAACAAAAGTGAGAAAACAAGCAAAATGAAACCAGCGTGTGTTGAATTTATTACCAAATTCGAGCATTTTTAAATTTATTTATTTTCCAATTACGTTGTATAACGTTTAAGCTTTTATATTATACTATAATAAAATTCTCTTTAATATAAAGTTAGTTTCATGCATGTACCATTATTAATTTCCAAGATACAGACGATTTTGTCATCGACCCGTATTCTTAGTCCACGAGTATATCTTCTTTTTTCAAATTTTAGTGCAGTCTGTGTGACGGCTGCCTTAAAATAATAAATCTCCGATTTTATTGCGTAGACTATGCAAAGGCTTTGTTTTATATTTTGTAAAAAAATATTGGCTTTGCATAATAAATTGCAAAAAGAAAACACAAATATATGAAACGGTCACATTCAATACCTACATAAATCAGCAGCTATATTGGCAAATACGAGTATACCTCATCGAAATAATATATTACGTTCAAGTTCACTGGAGTACATACCTACTAGATTACTGCCTCTGTAAATTATAGCTGCCCACATTAATGTGATGCGTGATTATGTTTTATCATGTAATTTTGTGTTGTGACATAAATTATGTTCCCATTTTAAAATTGAAGTCAAAATAAACTTTCACAAATTACATGATCTTAAAGATAAATTGCTAGAAAAAACAGTAAATAAAAAAATTACATTGATAGTCAATATTATCGAAGACGATTATTTGCGAGTTAAAATTGGCTATATACCTTGTTTAGTCAGACAAGGTCAGATAGAGAGTAAATATTATTTTCTGAAATGAAAGTTAGTCACTCCTTATAACATCATCTATCTGCCAGTGAAAGTCCCGTCAAAATCAGTCCAACCGATCCGGAAATTGCCAGGAACAGACACAGAGACAATAATTTTAAAATTTGTTTTTTTTATATATATATATATATAAGTACAGTGCCGTATATACTTTGATATACATTTATTAAAAAGAGATATTTTAACATTCCATTTTTTTATTAGAATACCTACTTAATGTGCACGGGCCGTTACTGTAGGCACAGATTGTTATCATATTTGCATAATAGTAACAACAATGGAGTTCGAACACTATAACCCTAAGAATACGCGATCCTTTCATACGAGTCCTAAATAGACAAGATTTACACATCTCGTTTTGTCATGTAGATGCAGCTATCTGCGGTGAGCTCAGTGTATTGTACCGCTGTTGGTACTTGGTTCGGTGCCTATAGCGTGTGATTTATGCAGCTAAAATCTGAGACACGTAACTGTTCGTGCTCCGATTTCTATTTGCTATTGGTTTGTGTACGTGATAGCACAGCTGTAGATCATTATTGTTTAACTTCGTTTTGCTGCATTATAATATTAGAAAAATTTAGTCCGCGTAACTTTGTAAAATATAGCCTATGTTACTCGCTGATAAAATATAGCTTCCCAACAGTGAAAGAATTTTTCAAATCGTTCCAGTAGTTTCGGAGCCTATTCAATTCAAACAAATAAACAAACAATCAAATCTTTCCTCTTTATAATATAATTTATTAGTATTAACAAAGACATGAATAGCACTGTTATGTTTGCTTACGAGAGCACGTTGGTTCTCCACAAGGAAAAAATAATTAGGTACTATAGAAACAATATTCTAGAAGATTCCTTCTACTATAATAAGTACTGCTTGTACGAATTAGCATGGATAGCCATCTAATTAATTCTTAAAATGTCTGTAGATAAATCACTTCAAATCTTCATTGGATATAACTATATTTTAAAAATTTTCATTCATCAGTTAGTCATACTTTAATCACGTTAATTCCAAATTACCACCTGTTTGGAATGCGATTCTATGAGGAAGTACTCTTCAAGAAACCCCAATTGCGTTACAATTATTGCACAAATAAAATCAATAGGCATTTTTGGCGTGAAAAACGCGTGTTCTGTTTGAGGATTTCTTTTATATCTCCCGACGCCCGACCCAAAAACGGGATGACATAAATTTAACGTGTGTGAAGATGGCGGAAAATATCAAGCCGTCTGGGAGCTTTCATTGAAAGGTGGGATCCCTTTGATTCAAATCCCACTTCACAATCTTCTAAAGATAAAACGCCAACTTCGCATTTTTATTACTAAGAGAAAATAATGCATTTAGCTACCTAGTTCAACGTGCAGTTTGCTTTAATAAATAGGTACATATTTAATACTATTAAGTATATTTGTTAATTTCAATCTATACTTTATTATAATATTATAAAGCTGAAGAGTTTGTTTGTTTGAACGCGCTAATCTCAGGAACTACTGGTTCGAATTGAAAAATTCTTTTTGTGTTGGATAGATCATTTATCGAGGAAGGCTTTAGGCTATATAACATCACGTTGCGACTAATAGGAGCGAAGAAACAGTCGAAAATGTAAAAAAAAACGGGGAAAATTATTCATCTTTGAGGGCTTCCGTTGCGTGCGCTGCGAAAACCGTTCGAGATACCCAAGACCCAAATGATTCCCAAAATAACTATTCCACGCGGACGAAGTCGCGAGCACCAGCTAGTTAAATATACATTTGGTAAAATTGAAAAGACTGTGCCGCGTTCCTGCATGTTACATACGAGTACTCGTATATATGACACACGAAACTGGATATTTTAAAGAGCCTAATAGTATAGATAATCTACCTACGCAGTCATTTATTGGAGAGTAGTTTACCGGTTATCAGGTTTACACGAAATACTCGGTTTGTCGACTCCGTTGTCACAACGACACGGGGCAAAGCCCTTGGCCTATTTTGAGCTTCCCGCATTCCATAAGTTGTTCATGGTGTAGTGTTGCTGTGGATATTTACGTATGTTGCAACATTTACGTAATACAACATCCGTTACCGGTACCCAATAAAAATATTTAATTGTCAATTACTTAGTTGGTTTGATTTAAACGTTCTTGAACGTTGTTTTGTAATGTAATCTAAGATACCGATTTCATTACGGAGGCGTATTTAGACAACTAAACATTCAAGTTTCAAGATTGCGACTAATAGAGATGTTTAACTTTAAGGTAGCAAGTGTCTCAATTCTAATAATATTATAAAAGCGAAAGTTTGTAAGTATATTTGGATTTTTGTTCGTTAACTTAATTAACGCAAAATCGGATGAACGGATTTGTAAGAAATATGGCACACAGATAGTTTATTACCTGGTTTAACATTGAATATTTTTTATTCTGGAAAAAAGGGTCGTCTAAAATATGAAAAATTTGGCGCAACCGTCGTTGCGGTGATATGTCAGATATTTTCTCAGATATTTTTAATTTTTCAACGCGGAAGAAGTCTCGGGCACCAGCTAGTACTTACATGATATTTCGAAAGAGCAATACTTCTTTAAAAAAATTAAGAAGTGGGTAGTAGGTAAATTGGAATTCTTAAAAATTTTCTATTCAATTTCATTTCAATATTTCTTGTCCAATGGGACGCTTTTGCAAATGAAATATGTTATACCTGTACTGTACCCTTTTAACGCGTACATAAATATGGAAAACCACACCGTTTCATTTCACGGGTTATTGCCTTTTACATCATTATTCCGTATCATGTGATAACAGACGAACCGTATCATTGATATCCACCCAACAATGTACGATAAGTGCCCATTAGAGAGAGTTGTTTTCATAAAGTGGTGAACATAGAACAAAAATTAGTGGAAATTTTATCGAACATAACATACCCGTTCCGTGAGCTGTTTGAAGAGATTAGCTACAGTTTTATTATGCAGTTGTGTTTACTTAGTGACGTGGCGCGACTTTAATACATGATACCTATAATCTCCTTTCATAATGCGCTACCATGAACTCATTTAATGTTTTTTCAAGGTATAATTCTTATTTATACATGACTAGACACATTTTCATGAAGACAGAACATGTAGAGAGCTAGGCTCGCTAAATCTGACCTTTCAACGTGTATAAACTATTTAAATATACCCTTTTCTCCTAATCTTAAGGCTAAACCTTAAGAGATTCATAGCAATGATGTAGTAGGTACTAGAGAATTGTAGTTCTTCTAAAATCCTACAGAAAACATATCTATCTGTTACGGTTGACTCACAGTAAACAGATACTTTCTTACATTATATAAATGTTCCATTAATTTTATCTGAGCCGAATAAAAACACAATTTTCATATTACCAAACCAATCCATGGTGCCTACCATGTTATCCGCATTAAATAAAAGCGATGGGTAGATATTAACAGATTTTATCCAACCACATAATTTCTATTCCAAAACCTTTCGGTAACGAAAAGGAAATAGGAAATTGAAAGCAGTAAAAGATTTTACGAGTTGGTCCCGAAATATTTTCCTTGAATTGAAAGCCTCACTCTTTTCACTCCACTACCGGAAATGTGGCAAATTTAATAATATTTCTTAATTTTTCACGTGAACGACACGTGAATTTGAATAAGCTGTAATAACTATTATACTCTCCACAATATGAGCAAGGTTGTTTAGGCTTGCCTTAATAAAAAATACGTTTATCTAATTAAAAATACCTTTATTTAATTAAATTAATTAATTATTAATTAATTAATTAACCATGTATTGACATACACATTTTAAAACAAAAGTTTACCAAGAGTCACATTTATTACAGAATGAGTCTCTACTGATTGAGTGGTTCATCAATTTTCCTTTGTCTATTGCTATTCCGATGGCGCCGAGCTTATCAGTTGGTGTAACATTGAATGGTTGAATTAGCATTACTAACGTGGCGACACTCACGGCCGCCCTCCTTTGCTGCGCACATCTGTTCCTGAATCCTGTTTTGCATTCTTAATAAATGCTATTTGTTTTCCCCGTCATCGGTGCTAAGCACGATCTTCTTATTGGTTTATTGTTTGATTTTTCATTAAATATCTTCTTCTTTATCTCCTTCACACATTCCACACAGTACCACCTAGTTCCACAGTAAGCAACTAATGCTTGTATTATAGATACCAGATAGTTGATTCACTACATACATTACTTTTTTTGTAAATACATACATATTATAAATACAAAACATCCATGACTCAGGTACAAAGGTAAAATGTTAACACATACACATTTGCCCCTAGCGGGATTCAAACCCGCGACCGCTTGGTTAACAGCTAGGGTTACTAGCCACTAGACAAAACGTGTCGTCAAATAAACAATAAATTTCCTTACTTTAAGACATCCTTTATAATACGCACTGCCAAGGTTTGGAACTTCCTGCCAAAGGTTGGTCTGTATTTCCGAGCTCATATAACCTAAATCTCTTCAAAATTCAGAATAGGCATCTTCTGGGTGAGCTCGCTCCAGGCCTCATCCTTACTACACAGCTGGTTGTTGGCCAAGAGCAAACTCATTTCTAATAAAAAAAAAACATAAAAAGACAAAAAACTTATACAATATTAACATAATTTATAATAAGTAATATATTATGTTGATCATATTTTAACATAAAACATAAATAAACAAATTTAGAGAAACAACACAAAAAAAATTAAGCCCGGCAAGGGCTCTTGGCGAGAATTATTAATTCTTATCTTCAACTAGAAGCATGTAATCATGTAAAGGATAAGCATGTCCACATTCCTAAATTCATAGCAGTTGACAGCAATAAGATCTCAATAACTCACTCCGGACATTCTGTCCTTGAGCATTCTTGTGATAAAAGATATAGGTACAGTTCTTCACCGAAATTAAATTCAAATGTTGAAATAACTACAATTTGGAGATTATGTTGCTCGATAAAACTACGTAGAACAAGTGAAGATTCTTTTAAAACTACTCCAGTAAATAAAAGTAGCTCGAAGCAACTCTTAACCGAGTCTTTGTTGTGTTGGAATTCTTTAAAACATCCTATAACCGTTTACAAGGATTAAATACTCTTTGAATGAAAGAAAGAAAAACATTTTATTCGAAAAACACAACATGCAACACAAAACAAGTTTCCGAATAGAACACATTTTCAATGCTAAAATCGTACTTACCCAACTCAGTATGTGCAACATAAGCAACACAGCGCTGATCGCTTGTACTTTTGATTTTATTATAGTACTTACTTATATTTGACAAGCAATTGGATGAGTGGTTAAGGGTTAACACTCTATCTCAGGGGTCCCGGGTTCGATTTGCGGGCGCCAGCTAGTAAGTATAGGTATACATTTTTATTTGACCATGTGCCATGACATTCTGGCAGACCTCTATCGTCGAGTAGACCGACAGCCTGCCTGTCGACCTTAACTTAACTTAACTTAAATTAGAAAAAAAGCTTTTAATACTAACTAACTTGGATATTTCCGAAGTCAATACTTGAAGTTACTTGAAAATCAGAAAGAGCACGCCATTTTCAAGAAGAAACCTGTCTGTATAATAAGGTAAATACTATTGACTTGGCACGAACCGAGATTGTGTAATTTCGGAAAAAGCGAAGCGATTGCGCCCTCGTTCGAGTGATCCTTGTTATATTTTAGCTTCAGCAAAAAAAAATAGGATCAATTTAAATTTCATTACTCTTCGTTTTCCTTCCGTATTTACCTTGAACATTGTATGCGGCGCGAATTTTCTGCAAACGACTTTTAGTTCTAAATTAAAAAGCTGCCTTTCGTCGACGAGGACAAAGGAAGGTTCAAATAACATAGCCAGGATTTTTAAGGTATATTCTCTGCTACTACATTCGTGTATTCGTGTGGAAGAAATGAAGTTAAACTTTTGAAAGAAAACATAATATTCTCTAACTTCTGATTGTAGGTACTCCTATTTGAGTTTTGTTGTATTTGCTTATACCCTTGTCTTAGCATGCATGCCAAATACCTGTATTTTTTATTAGAAGGATTATTAGGCATAATTTGATTCTATAACCGTCCTATTCCCACTATTGTTTTCATAATATAAATATATATAATATATATATAAAACATTTAATTTCGTCAAATATTTCACATTTTATATAATTATAATCTACCACCGGTTCGGAATGCTGCTTCTATGGGGAAGAACTCGGCAAGAAATCCCCTACCAAGATGCTTTTTTCAAAAATCAATTAAATAATTCGTAACAAAATTTAGCAATTATCTGTTATTGTAGTATATTGAATATATTATAATATCGCAGTATCCTACCACTAACGCGTTTATGATATAAAATTTTATTTAAGTAGATCATTACAGTATCATATTCAACAGGCATAGCAATTATAAATTTGTATTCATTTTGTGTACTCGTCTGTAACCTGCGTATTTCTTAATAATATTATTCAACCTTATCCGGAGCCGACACTGTTTTACCGAATTATTTGGCAGCTACTACGTAAAAAAATTTAACTGGTAATTTTTATTCGAGCTATGTACCCATTGACGGAATCAAATTGACGGAACAAGTCTTTTTTCGAGCAACTGAAGTAGCAGAGGATATGGACATGGAAATCCGCTGAAATTGTATAATAATATTTCAGGACAATTTCTATGTCACAAATTGTTATGTTACTGGAAAATATACATAGAAAAAAGGTTTCTTTAAAATTTTCAAGAAACAATTTTGTGGTTTTGCTATTTCAGGCCATTACTTGAGTCAGAGTTATAAGTTAGTACTGATAGTGATGACCACTTTAGACAGATGAGATTTAAATTAGTCTAGTCCATTCGAGCACATAAAAATTTGAGGGTAAAGCATAGAAAAGAACCCATTAACGTCTACATATATCAGCGGCACACATAAAATATTGTACATGTCAGGATGTAAATGGAAATGTCGTTACTTGAGATATCTGACAATTGAGCGCTATTACTCCAGTCACGCGAGGATATTGTAAATTATTGAGTGGAACTAAAAATGTTTAGGCAACTATATTTTGTCAGATATTGTCATAGAATTAACTCCCACGCTTTTGTGAGACCTATTTCCATCAAAACCACTGTAAAAAAAAGTTTTACTGAATACTTTTTTTACATATAACAGTAATAAGCTGCCTTCTTTTTATTTAGTAAGTACCCAAAAAAAGTAGGTTATTTACTTTGTAATTTTAAAAGGAATTTTTTTATGTTTTAATTTTGAAAAGTATGTGTTGATTTGATTTATTTATTATAAAAAGATAATTTGAAAATTTAATTTAAGTTACCTATTACTTACGCTTCATTGGCAGGGGCATTTGTAAAACTTCGCCGAGCAAATTATGATAGGTACCTTCGAATTAAAAGTTTCAATGTAAACAAATTTGATGAAAATTAAAGAAAAAGTATTTGAGCAACATATCAGGTAGGTATTTAAAAATGTGTTCCTTCTCGCTCTCTCATATAATTAATTGAAATTTCATGATTTAAATTATAAAATGGACAAACGACAAGTTCTCAAGATTTATATTATTATTTTTTTATTTTATTTTTGCCAAAACAAATAAATACGAAATATGTCTCAAAATACATTAAACATTCTTAAATATTAAGCAAAACAAATATTTGGATATTTGTGTGGACTTCTTGAAAATATAATGAAGTTATGAATGAATATGAATAATATATAAAAAACCATTAATAAACTATAACATTTTTGGGCGAGAAAAGCGTACCTGTATACATCACGCTGCTAGAGGCGATCGATATGAAATATATACAATTAGGTACTATGGATAACAAAAAAATGGTATTTTGAGTGTCTTTTGATATTTCTTCTAGTCTAGAGATTGTCAATATTGTCATCATCTTGCTTGGCTAATCGCTTACGATTAGGCATAGGGAAATAATGCTCTATTTATTTATAGAAAAACCATATGACCATCAAACATACTGTCGTCTCTACTGCTATTTAAGAGTCAAAACAAATTTGCTATTTGACGAACATATTATACTTACTACACTGATATATATTAGATCAGAAGTACAGAGAAGTTTCATTTAGCATTAAGCAATCAAAACTCGTTACAACTTTATCCGAGTGCATAACAACCGTCTGCGCGGAGATATCTACATAAACTGTGGAAACAGCTAAGTACCTATATGTATATTATTCATAAAACTTGTTTGTTGAGTCAGCAAAATCGATATAAAGTGTAGACATTGACAAAGTTCTATATGTTACATTATTATTATAGATAAGAATGTAACATATAAGATGATTGAAGATTTTGAACGGGACTTCGTTCGCGCCCCTTTTCTTAGGCGTTTAAACCTTTATTTAGACTTTATTGCTCACATAAATTTATTATAGATTCAAGTGAATAGGCATCTTCTGGGTGAGCTCGCTCCATCTTAGGCCTCATCCTTGCCACATGGCTGATTGTTGGCCAAGAGCAAACCCATCTCTAATCTTCTTCTTCTTTAAGTGCCCTATCAGGTCTCCCCGACGTTGGCGATCACCCTCGAAAAAGCCTCCTTGTCACAGGGCCTCTCGGAACAGCTCTTCCACTCCCGCAATTCCGGTCCATTGCCGGATGTTCCTTAGCCAAGTCATCTCAAATAATAAAAAAAAAACCAACATGTTTTGGCAGGCGTTGAATTTTTTATTTTAATTTTTAGATATATCCACGGAACAGAATTTTCCCGAAAGTCTAGCCATTAGCCACGAAGCCTTTCAGGTCATCTATCCATCTGGCCCCAAGGCGTCCCACGTGGCCTCTATTTGACTTTTTTTTTTTTTTTATTATTTAATGCAATCTGTCTCATTTGGACATTCAGCAATAGATTTATAAATTTAGGTAAGTGTTTTGTGGTCCAAGCCCAATGGCCTGGCCACATCAAATGCCAAGGTTAAGCTATGTCCTGTTCATCGAATGGAGTTTTCCTCTTCAGTCTGGAGAAAGTGAATTCCTGCTCAAACAGGTCCACAGCGAGTTGATTCACATGATTAGCTATGCGATGCTTGTATTTGGGCCCTCTGAGCTTAATTTCCTCCTTTACTGTAGGGATATTTAGATCTCGGTGTATCCTTTCGTTGGTTATATACCAGGGAGCATCAACCATAATTCTGAGTAATTTTGATTGGAATCTCTGAAGGATTTCCAAGTTTGAGTTAGCAGAGGTTCCCCAGAGCTGTACACCATATGTCCACGTCGGTTTTATTATGGACTTATATATAAGTACCTTATTTGCCAAAGACAACTTTGAAGTCCTATTTAATAGCCAGTAGTATTTTCTTAGCATTTGGCCAAGAGCTTTGCGCTCCAAGTCAGTCTTCTGTCTAAGTACATCCCAAGGTACTTTGCTTCGTCTGCTTGTGGTACAGTTTCATTGTTGAGAGAAACGCGCGGACAAGTTTCTCTCCTTAAACTGTATGTGACATGGACCGACTTGGATTCATTCGCTTTAATGCGCCACTTCTTAAGCCAAGAAGATATATTGTTGAGACTTAGTTGTAGCAAGGCAGAGGCTTTAGAGGCATTTTTATCAACAGCAAGAATAGCTGTGTCGTCAGCAAACGTTCCCACTTTCACACCATCCGTCAATGGCAAGTCAGATGTAAACAATAAGTAAAGTGTGGGACCCAGAACACTTCCCTGGGGCACACCGGCTTGTATTGTCTTAAGATTTGAAGTATCTTCACCACATTTAACAAAGAAATGGCGTTCAGCTAGATACGCTTTCAAGAACAGGAAGTAATTAATAGGTAGCATCTCTCTGATCTTGAACAGAAGGCCCTCATGCCAAACTCTATCAAATGCCTGCGAAATGTCCAAGAACACCGCAGAGCAATACTCTTTGTTTTCAAAACAGTTATATATACTATTAACGAGTCTGTGGATTTGCTCGATTGTGCCATGTCCACGTCTAAAGCCAAACTGGTGACTCGGGATCAAATTATTTTCATTAAGAATTGGGTTCATCCTACTCAAGACCAGAATTTCCAACACCTTAGAAGCTACCGGCAAAAGACTAATTGGGCGGTACGATTTCGGTTCCTCAGCACTCTTTCCCGGTTTTAGTATCATAATTATTTCAGCAACTTTCCATTGCGGTGGGATATGATTTCTTCGCAATGAAGCATTGCATATTTGCGTCAATACTTTCAAACCTTCGTCGGGTAATTCTCTTAGGACCTTAGCAGTTATTAAGTCGTAGCCTGGTGCTTTATGCTGGTCTATTTTACATATGGCTCTGCGTACTTCAGTTTTAGTAAAGCTTTTTGTAGGTGGATCAAGTTGGTACGTTTCACTTAATTTCCGCTCGATGTCATTAATCGTATCATTAGGATTCTCCCAGGCATTTGGCTTAAACACTTCTGTCAAGTGTGCAGCAAATGCATCAGCCTTTTCAAGATCACTACTGGCCCATGTGTTGTCTTGAGTACGTATTGGGGGATTGTAACGCCTTGGTTGTTTTAATCTTTTTGTAGCCTTCCACAAAGAGTAGTCCGTTGAAGGTGTGGCATCCAGATTCATTAAATATGTTTCCACGCTAATGTTTTTGTGTTCTATAAGTAATTTCTTTAGTTTAGCAGTTATATAATTCAGTCTTTTCTTGTCTAAAGGGTGTCGTGCTGTCCGCTGCCATTGTTTTCTTGCAGAGCGTTTTTCAGCCACCTTATCCCTTATCGTTTGTGGACAAGAATTTGGCATAGATT
Organism: Synanthedon tipuliformis; assembly: GCA_947623395.1. NCBI lineage: Eukaryota > Metazoa > Arthropoda > Insecta > Lepidoptera > Sesiidae > Synanthedon > Synanthedon tipuliformis. The sequence continues at coordinate 5,520,082 of OX392408.1, read as the reverse complement.
TAGTTGTTTGAGGTGTTGCCTCCCATGCCGATGTCTGGATGCAGTCATTAAAATGCTCTACAGCCATCATTATGTCATCATCAGTTTTGAGTGGCATATTTACATTTATGGTGGATGAAACCAAGCTACGGAAGAAGGACCAATTTGTCTTGCGGCTGTGCAACCTGCATTGTTTTTGCGTCTTTATCACTTCTCTGCTAAGTGTAACTATTACGGGTGAGTGATCCGAGGATAGCTCTAGGCACGATTTTGCCGATATGTAGGTTTCAGCAATGTTCCTTGTTACACAGAAGTCTACTAGGTCCGGAAGTCTTTTCCTATCCGTTGGCCAGTATGTGGGTTCTCTAGATGAGACAATGTTTAGTTTTAGGTCTCGACTAGCCGATAGCAGTTGACGGCCCTTAGCCGAGGTGATCCGGGACCCCCAGTCGGTGTGCTTGGCGTTATAATCACCACCAGCTATAAACCTATTTCCAAGGCATTCGAAGTAGGCAATATAGTCATCCTTCTTCAAGTTGTGTTTGGGTGGGGAGTACTATTTGACTTAATTTCAAAATTTCACATCTTATCCACCAACACTTTTATATATTTTGTTTCCTAAAACATATATTTTTAGGACGTGGGCATAACGTGGCATAAAAGCGAGATAATTTTAACTGGGTATGTTAATGCTTAATATCAATATAAAAAGATTTTTTATAATATAATAATATATAAAATCTTATTTTATTTCAACTAAACATATAACATGTTTTATTTTGTTTTACAGTGTATAATTTCTTCGTAGGTTTTTCATTAATTTATTATGGTTTCAAAACAAGATATTATGTAAGATATTATATAGGTAGAGACTTATCTCCTTAAAACGTTATAGCGTTGAAATATACTCAATTAAATGCTGTTTAATTGGTGACAACCACAGAAATCAAAATAATAAAGCAATAAGCCAGTTGCCTTATTATTCCGATTTCTGTGGCGACAACCCTTCAACTTGACTGAAATTCAAGTTGGAACTGAAGAGGTAATAGCTGTCATGTTTAGGTATTCCTTTATTACTTTTGCGCAATTGAAACGAGATTCTGTTTTATACATTTTTTTCTGTTTCAGTTATTTAAAAAATACACAATTATAATTAAATTTCAAATAAATACGTAATTTGAATATACCTACTTGTCTACATAATATTTGTAATGTTGTAAAATTGACATAGATAACTTTTTAATCTAAGTTCGGCTGACAGGCTGACGGTCCATTTGATAATAGGTGATCTCCATCGCACTATAACCTTAATTAATGTTTTTCCTGTCCAATAAAAAAAAATTAAATAATATTTAATTATATTTTTCAGATAGGGGCGTTGCCAGAAATAAAATGGAATTTTGGGCGTTTAAAAATGGAAGAGGTGAACAGTATCGCAATACATGTCACTCCACCAGATGGCGAAGAAGATAATGAAATGGTACCGCCACTTCGAGTGCGCCGCAAACTCAGCACACCTCTCAGCGCACTACCAGGCGCGCCGGAAGGTTTCATCATGCCTGGTTAGTTCATTACAATGAGACTAATCTTTATATTATACTATTAGCTGGTGTCCACGACCTTGTTCACGTTAAAAAAATAATAAAAATATAACACACTGGCTGGTGCTCGCGACTTCGTCCGCGTGGAATAATTATTTTGGGAATCATTTGGGTATCTCGAACGGTTTTCGCAGCGCACGCAACGGAAGCCCTCAAAGATGAATAATTTTCCCCGTTTTTGACATGAATATGTCTTTTCTCTGGGGTCTATTCGAAAGAATGTGTGTCACGAAAATCGTTACCATGACGTAAATGAATTAATTATAATTTGTTCGTTTGTTTATATATATATTTTATCCCTGTTGACCATAGAAGGATTAAGGATAAGGGGAAAGAATAAGGATAAGGATAGGGATGGGGATGGGGATAGGGATAGGGATAGGGATGGGGATAGGGATAGGGATAGGGATAGTTTGTTCGTTTGTTTATATATATATTATCCCTGTTGACCATAGAAGGATTAAGGATAAGGGGAAAGAATAAGGATAAGGATAAGGATAGGGATGGGGATGGGGATAGGGATAGGGATAGGGATAGGGATAGGGATAGGGATAGGGATAGGGATAGGGATAGGGATAGGGATAGGGATAGGGATAGGGATTTATGATATGAGACATATTCATGTCTACTGTGCCATCGAGAAGCCATGGCACTTTTTTTTCTCTTTTTTTTCCACATTTTCGCCTGTTTCTTCGCTCCTATTAGTCGCAACGTGATGTTATATAGCCTACAGGCTTCCTCGATAAATGATCTATCCAATACAAAAAGAATTTTTCAATTCGAACCAGTAGTTCCTGAGATTAGCGCGTTCAAACACACAATCAACAAACTCTTTAGCTTTATAATATTAGTATAGATGAGAAAATATCTGACATCTTCATCACTGTGACGATGATGGTGCGCCGCCGTGACAGCAAAAGAGGCGCCTAATTGTTATTTTTTTTTTATACAATCCCTCGGGAACCTAACATTTTTTTAGGAACCTATATGTTAATCCAGGTAATAAACTATCTTTGTGCTAAATTTCATCCAAATCCATTAAAGCGTTTTTGCGTGACAGAGTTCCAAACATCCATACGTCCATCCATACATGAATCGTACATAAAGATTAAATAATGGAACTCCAACCAGATGGCGCTCAGACTATTATTTATTATTATAGTAATATGCAGAACAATGTAATGACGCATATTTCATACAAAATTTTTTTTTCGACCTTATTAAGAAGTCGTTTTTTGTTTGATTGATGTTTGACAAAATTGATTTACAGCCACTTGAAATCCATATTTTAAACGTTACGTACCTAATGAAAGCCATATTTCAATGTTTGAAATGAATTTTCACGCTAGAGCTTAAAAACAAATCTCGTTAGCTTTCTAAATCTATAGGACACCTGTTCCAAAATTAATATTTATTACCAGATTTTACTACACAGTTTTAAAAATTATAATTGAATGTATCATACGCGGTTAGGCAATATGTACATACCTATCTTTCATCCATCCACTGTCAACTTTTGATAACTTTAATAAATAAAATGTTACATATTGTACCAAAATAATATTTTTTCCTGGTAGGTTTAATATTATTTTCAGTTATAAACTAATATCGGTTTCAACCCCCGACACCCGACAGGTGTTATAAAATGCTACTACAGCGCCTATCGCCTATTATTTAATTGCAGCCGACTGGCACTTTCTTGAGTATAGAGTTGGTCCTCCTGCATGGTACCCACACTGTAAAATATCCCAGTACCTAGTCTATAAAATAAAATCTTATGTTACAGGAACAATGCGTCTAACACCTTCGAAAAGTCTATCGCCCCTTAATCGCACCAAACGTCGTTTTAGCACGATGGTGTCAAGTGCAGCGGCTGCCGCGGTGTCTCGCAGACTTTCTGCAACGATTGGCTGGTGTCTCGCCTCGTCTACTCACGTCAAACCACAAATAGTTCGTCAAGGACGTGCCCTTTGTCTACAATACATCAAATCACAAATAAGACGGTCTACAACTTGTCCGAAGAAGGTATTGCTTATTGCTTGGTTATTACCTACTTACTTGCTGGCGTATTTAAGATGCAATTTCGAAAAAGCAAGAGATAGTTCCATGAGTTGGCCTGATAATTCCGGTGTTTATCCCGTCAAGCTCACTCGTATCCAGGATTTTTTTTATCCTAGTCTGGTCGGATATCCAGAGTTATTGAACTTTGACAATATAAAAAATTGTGAAAGTTGGTTACAATTTGTTTGCGTATATATAATTTGTTGCACAGTAAGAAAAGGTTTTTACAAATTTAAATTTAATTTAAGTTGGAAAAGGAAGAAGCTAAAACTTCTTGGAAAAATTTTCATACGGCTGTAAAAAATGAACATCGAGTGATTTATGTAACTGTAGCTAGATGATATCTAACATTTTTTTTTTTGGTTTTATGCTATAGCAAATAGTAATGAAGCGTTTACAACGAATGATTGAAACTGAATGTGGTGAAGAAGCTATAAACAACATGGAGAGTGGTGTTCTGTCGGCTTTGCGTGCTTTGTGCGCAGCATTAGAGAGGAAACGTCCCGACGCGTTTCGATATGTGGCGCGACAGGCGACTCGAGCGCCGTCTGCTATGCTTCGTTCGGACACGGCTCTTTCGGAACTGGCCCTCGCACTCGGTCGACGTGTCACTAGAGAAAATATCACTTGGTCTAAGGTGATTTTGAGTATAAGTATGCTGTGCTAATATTATAAATGTGAATGTGAATTTGTTTGTTTGTTACGCATTCACGCAAAAACTATTGAACCGATCACCATGAAATTTTGCATACACGTTTTCTGGGACACCAGAAAGAACATAGGGTACCTTTCATCCAGAACGCGGACGAAGTCGCGGGCACCAGCTAGTAATATTATAAATGTGAAAGTAACTCTGTCTGTCTGTTACCTTTTCACGCCTTAACTACTCAACCGATCATCATGAAATTTTGCATACACGTTGTCAGGGATACATGAAAGGACATAGGATACCTTCCATGCAGAAAAAAACTACTGTTCCAGAGGGATCATTTAAAATAAAGTGTTATTTTAAAGAGGTCACGCGTTATATTGCTTACCTACTAGCTGTTGCACGCGACATCGTCGGCATAAATTTATAAAATATAGCCTATGTTACTTGCTGGTAATATAGCTTCCAAACAGTGAAAGAATTTTTCAAATAGGCTCCGAAATCTCCGAAACTACTGGAAGTTTCGGAGATTTCGGAGCCTATTCAATGCAAGCAAACAAATCTTTCCTCTTTATAATATTAGTATAGATATATTTTTTTATTTTATGGCTGATGTCTGAGGTGCCTGAGTTTTGTCGTTTGGCAACTCAGCCATCAGCCTCAGAATTTGTAATGCTATAGGTAGCAGCTGTATTTTGTATTTGCGGTGCTTTGGCTCGAGAAGCGGCAGAAGGATCAGACGGGGAGCCCCCTTTGGAGCTAATAGTGGCGCCGGCTGCCGCCATTGCTGATCTCCTCCACGAAGAACCGGGCTCGTGGATTGCTGTTCGCGGCGGATGGGTAAAATAAATATTCACTTGGTTAAGACCTACTGCCGCCTGTCTATCGTCCTTAACATAAAATAAATCTGCAAATAAAATTGAAAAGAAAATCGAAACTATGCAAGTCCGACCATTTCTGAGTTACGATTGTAAGAACGAGTTACGATCCCTCTTGTCTATCAGTATCACTGGCTGACTTGTATTTACATAATTCTTTTTATTTTCAGAGTGGTCTAATAGAGCGTTTAAGGGCTAGTGAACGCGATCAAACATCTGAAAAGACCCTATGCGTTATGGTCTACTTCTTTGTAATATCGTTCTTGATATTGTTATTATTGCGTTGGGTCCTGCACGCACATCCGAGCTACACAACGTCTAACTAAGTACCTACCTAGACAATGGCTTCCATTCCAAAGCAGCTAGCTATGCACCCGAATGACATACCGTTATAATTACTACCTAAGTATATGTATTTTACAAGACAATGTATCCACGGCGAAGTGCCAATACCTTCTAACATAAACAAAATTTAACACAAAACAAAAAAAATGCGTTTAGTTTCATTACCATTTAAAAATTAATAAATCCATTTTATGATAATAACACGAAAGTTGCAGTTAAAAATATAAGATCCGTGGTTCCATCAATTTACGCGAAAATCGATCTTAGAGTTATTGAAATAAAAAAAGGCAATTTCTAAGAAAATATACATAGGTAGGTATAATATGGGAGGTATTGGCACTTTGACGTCAATATGTAGGTAGGTATTTAGGTAAATATTCATTTCTCTCTTATACATAACTCTCATAAAATCTATCTCATGGGACAACATTATTCAACTAAAGTATTCAATACATATCAGAAAACAATATCGGCCTCCATAAATTTGTAGAATACAAACTAAAAGAAAATAATGAGACGATGAGACTTCTGTTTGATGTTATAACAAAAAAAAGGTGAAGTGGGTAGACTGTTATAAAATGAGACCCGAAATAAATAATATAAATCTATATTTAAAAATAAGTATCTTAGCTTTAGTTATGTAATTAACCTATTTTTTGTATTTATTGTAGAAGTTTAATGGTGCTTATAATATAACGTATTAATATACCTACCTGTTTATTAAATAAATTTTGTAATATATTTTTTATTTGATTTTCTATCTAGAAACGACAATTTAATTTCCCCGGTGCCACCCATATCTGGGAGGCATTCCCCTATCCACCACCCGGGGACGCGCTCATAGAGTAACTTATAATATATACGGAAATAGAGACTTATCTTGGCTGTCTAAACGGGTAACAGCTTTGTGACGCCATCTGTATATTGTATCCAGAACTAACACGTATGCGTCACAGAATAGGGTGGTAGTTATTTCATTATTTATTAATTGTCCTATAACAAATATGGAAATAATGCAATGAAACAAGTAGTAAAATTTAAAATTTATTTATTTCTTACTTTTAGGAATAATAATGCGATTCTTTGTTATGGTGTTTATTCTTTGAACTTCTTCACATCTATATCATCAGGATACCAATACATTAACAGAACAAAAAGCACATAGACATCCTATATTCAGTTAATATCCATAGTACAAGATACGGCCGTAAGAATATGTACCAATCGAGGATTAAATAAACACTTTTTTGTCGGAGCGGAGCCCGATATGTCCACAAAAATAATAAGAGTTCTATCTCAATTTGTGCACTACACCATCACTACACTACACTATCGAACCAAACCGGAGGAGCAGAACTCAACTCAACGGACGAAAAACCAACACAAAACACGGAAAAATATGCAAATTGCAGTAAAATTGGGACAAGAAAAACGACGCGTACGCTGTTCTTTAAACAGACATTTTGTTAGTCATGTTAGTGTTGCTAGTACAAGAACTATAATATATACCCAGCATGTACGGAAAAAAAATCACTATATTAGATTAAAACACAAGTATTCTAAATCAAATACGACAAAACCATGAAGCTATCTTTATCTATAGCTTCATGCATAAAACAATACCGAAACGGTACCATAAATATAAAATAGGTAATCGAAAGTATAAAATTTAATATTACAATAGGTTATTATTGTTAACAACACGATGATATTTTAAATAAATAAAAAACGACTCCAGCACAGAATTGGACCGGCGCATTATGAAAAAGAAAGTAATGACTATTCTACCAAAATTTACCAATTTTATTGGTAAGTTTTATCATACGTTATATAGCAATTATAAATTATTCATAAAAAGCGACATCTACCTGATCATGCTCGAACTTAAATTATCTTAATTTAATAAAGCTGAAAGTGCTGCAATCTATTAATTGAATCTTGAACGATTTTTTGTTACACTACATCGTGTTCTAAGATAGTAGGCTCTGGAGACTAGTAACTCCACACGAGATAATACCTAAGTACCTGCCTTAACGATCTGTCTCAGGGGTGCCGGGTTCCATTCCCGACAGAATCAACATTGGAAAATGAAATTTTTAAGCAGCCTGCACTCACGCACGCCATTTATCAAAAGGTTTCAGTAATTCTCACCGGTGTACATTTCTCAGGTGAAAAGTAGACTATTATTGGACATGGTCAGGTGTTGTGTGCTATGGTGTCACACAAATATTGTGATTTGCATTATTTTAATTTTTATTTATTATATTTTAATTTATTGATTTGTTATTAATATATAATATATACAATACACCTAATGTCACTATTGAATTTTATAATATAGAACGGACAGTGCGAACAAAATCCGTGCAACAAACGCGGCAGTAGGGGGCGCGCAAGAGGCGGCTAAATGTATCATAGAATCGATGTCACCGTCATAGAGGCGACACTGTTTATATTCTGCCTATTTCATTACGTGCCTATAGCACTTAAGTGATTTTTAGATAATTTTATTTTATGATTTAATTTATAATTTTAGATTATTATATAATTATATATCAATATATAATTATAATTCATATACATGTTATATAATATATATAATATTATGATTAATATAATATAATCATATTATATATTATATTTTTATATAATAATAATAATAATAATAATAATAATAATAATAATAATAATAAAGCCTTTTTATTTCCAATAACCACAAATTACATGCATTTAAATTAATTAATTAGATATATCAATCAATTATATAACAATGTTGCAATAATTTAATTTTTAATATAATAAAATGTTAAAAAATAAAATTTATTTGTTTTAATCACTATCACTTTCGTTGCCATTGATCGGAACCCCTTCTTGGGTATAGGCCTCCTCCAGCTTGTTCCAGTCCTCTCTGTCCAATGCTCTCTTTGTCCATTCTCTTCCCGCTATCGCCTTTATATCCTCAGCCCATCTCTTATTAGGACGCCCTCTACTCCTTTTTCCTGTTGGTCCTTCCCATATAGTCGTCTCCATTGTCCATCTCCTGTCTGTACATCTTGCCATATGTCCCGTCCACCGCCACTTTTGTTTTAGAGCAAAGTGTAAGGCATCTATAGCTTTCGTTTTTCGTCTTATCTGTTCACTTTTTACTTTCTGTATTCTTCTTATCTTTAATACGCTCCTTTCCATTGCTTTCTGGCATGTTACGATTTTAGATTTTATTTTTGTATTATATGTCCACGTTTGGCATCCGTACGTGAGGGTAGGCAGAACACATGTATCCAGGACGGTTTTTTTTAGGTGAAGGGGATATTCGCCTTTTAGGACTTCCTTCAGGGACCAAAACTTTTTCCAACTCATGTTAATACGGCGGTCGACCTCTTGTTCATCATTTTTATCTTCAAACGATATTTGCTTTCCTAAGTAAATGTAGTTCTTCACATATTCAAGAGGCTTACCATTCAGGTTTATCGTGTTTGCATGGCTGTTTGTCATCACCCTTGTTTTTTTCTCGTTCATTTTGAGGCCCACTTTTTCGCTTTCTATATTTAAAGTATTTATCATTTCCTCCAGCCCATCCGCCGTTTCAGCAAATAAAACGATATCATCTGCGAATCTGAGGTGAGTAAGACGATCTCGGTTGACTCTGATCCCTTCCGACTTCCAGTTGAGGCTATCAAAAATGTGTTGTAGTACTGTTATGAATAACTTGGGTGAGAGGGGGTCTCCTTGTCTCACTCCTCTGCAGATCGATATATCAGACCCTCGAGTCTCTAGTTTGACTTGACTTACGCTGCCCTTGTAGATGTTTTTCAGTACTCTTATATATTTTTCGTTTATGTGGCATTTATTCAGAGCTTCCCAAATAGCATCGTGAGAAATTGTGTCAAACGCTTTGGCGTAATCGATGAAAGCAATATATAGTGGCCTGTTGAACTCCTTGTATTTTTCAATTACTTGTTGTATTACTTGCATGTGGTCCGTTGTAGAAAATCCGGAACGGAACCCCGCCTGTTCCACCGATTGAAGTTTATCGATTTCTGGACTTAATCGTGTTTGTAGGATTGATGAAAATAGTTTATAAACACTTGAGAGCAGGCTTATAGGGCGATAATTAGCGATATCTCGAGGGTCTCCCTTTTTGTAAAGTAGGATTATGTCGGATCTTTTCCACTGTTCCGGCACCTGGCCTGTGTTGAGAGCCCTGTTGAACAGGTACGTTAGTGGTCGTGCTAGTAGGGCAGCACCAATTTTAAGGGTTTCATTTTGTATGCCGTCAGGACCAGGGCTTTTGTCTGCTTTGAGTTTCTGAATGTGTTTGGTTACTTCCATGTCATCCACTGGTCGTAGGTTTTTCGTGTCTTCAGAATTTTCTATTGTTTCATCGGTTGTAGTGGTGAAATAAATTGGGTCTGATGTTCCTTCATATAATTGTTTGTAAAAAATTGTGGCGCAGTTCATGATGTCCTGTCTGGTCCTGGTTTCCCTGATTTTTCTTTTAAGTTTTGAATCCAATTTTTGTGCGTGTTCAATTTCTTATATGCTTTTTTAGTGCTTCTGTATTCCCTTAAATTAGCCTCAATTACTTTGTTCCTGTGGTGTTTGTAGTCCCTATCAATTGCCCTACTTGTTAGTTTAAATAATCTGCTCAATTCTTCCTTCATTTCTTTAGTTTTCTGTTTTGTTTTCAAGAGTTCGGTTCGTCTTGCAATAAGAGCTCGAGTAGATTCAGCGAGTACTTTATCGATGGTTCTTACTTCTTTATTGTTCGATCGATATGCGAGGCTGGTATTGATAATGTTCACCAATTTATTGTACAAAGTTTGAACATCTTCCTCTTCGTTTTGTGTTTTTAGTTGACCGATGTTGGTCTCGAGGTTTATCAAGTATGACGATACATCTTCTTCCGTCTTTAGAGGGTTAGGTTGTGTTTTGAACGATGTTCTACTTCTTTTAATTTGATCTAGTGTGTAAGTAGCTCTAACCAAGCGATGGTCAGATCTGAATCCTAAGCCATGTAATACTTCTACTCTTCTTACCCTCTTAGAGTCCTTCGACAGGATAAAATCGATTTCGTTTTTTATGTTACCGCAAGGGGAGAGCCAAGTCCATTTGCGGTTTTCTCGTGCTTTGAAAAAAGTGTTCATAATTGACAATTTATGTTCCAATGCGTATTGAATTAGTTTCTCTCCTCTTTTGTTTCTGTTTCCGTATCCAAATTTTCCCAAAACAAAGCTTTGATTAGTTTGGGTTGTAGTGATTTCCTTATTTCTAATATTTCTTTTGGGTAATCTTCTGTTATATATAATTCCTTTAATTTCTTCTTATTCCTCATAATTTCATGCTTCTTCCAACCACTAACTAAAGAAATGAGTGTTGGCCTCGGCTTTTCATTTCCAGTACTACTCACGCCTATACGGAATATTTTGTTTATTTCATGATCTTCTATATTTAATTCTAGTTCATCCAAAAAGCATTTCTTAATATTTTTAATTAAATCCGGTGTCGATTTTTCGCTTTCCGCCATTCCATGAATTATTATATTATTGCTTTTCTTGTCTCTCTCTAGACGTTCCAGCTTTTCCATCTTTTTTTCTAAGTTTTCGACTTTAAGTTTCAATATTTTATTCTCTTCTAGCACCGGTTTTAATTTTTCGTCCATCTTGTCTAATATTGTGTCTGTTAATTCTGTTATTTGATTCTTTAATTCGTTTTTCATCTTGTCAAATAACAATTGGAATTGTTCCTCCATGCTTTGCGTAAAATGGAACGTTAACAACACGGCGCTGTCAGTTGTGACGTTTCGTATATCTACTGTGACAGTTGACTATTTTGAATGCTTTATGTATGAGTGTTGCTCCTAGTTTTTTATGGATCTTTGTATTACCTCAAATTTTGCGGTTTTATTTCTACAAGTTCCCGTGAACAATCCTCAAGAGGTACTTTTATTATTATTTTTAAATAACACTCTGTCGTAATTAATATTTTGTTTGGTAAAATGTAGTTACAAAAATAAATCTGAAATATAAATTTATTTTCATTCGCTTGAAAGGATTCGAACCATAGTTCGTTCGAACGTTAGCCGCTCTTATCAAGACTTTGCCAATCTGCCTAATGGGTATCGTTTCTCAATTTCGCTATCCCTTTTGAAGAACCAAGTATTTCAACAAATCATTGTGTAGGGTGCATTTAAAATTGTGTTGCACTATCATCTATTACCTACTTTGTCAATTCTGATTAGTTTTCTTTTCAATTCCCATTTATTATTGTTTCTTTGAAAAAAAAGTATTGACACCTTTTTCGTCACTAAATTTTTATTTTATTTTTATATTATTGATCCTTTCACGCCACTTATTTGTTCTTGTTGTTGTTGTTACTGAACACTTGTGTTAGGCACCAGTATAGTCAAACTCGGAATTCAATCAGTCACCAGCCAAATATTGATTTTTTATTTAGCATCTCACTCTTTTTATTGTAAGTACACAGTATTTTCTTCTTTTCGGACTGTAATGGACACTTTAACTATTTAATTACTTTAATAACACTGGAGCAAGTTACCATTGACTCAATTTACCGACTACCTTATTGCTCTATTTTATATACTTATATATTATTATATATTTATATTATAATTATATATTAACATATATTTTAATTTATTGAATTGTTATTAAAATATATATTAATATATAATATATACAATTGTGGTATACTTATACAACCTTCTTACATACCCAAACCTCATTCTACGTTTATGAAAGTATCAATATTCTCTTTTCATGTATCTGTCTTATAAATGTCTGTAAATTTTACTAGTAACATATTGTTTATTAAAACCTTTTATTCTAAGGTTTGTCTTATTTCAACAATACACCTAATGTCACTTCTTAATTTTTTTTTGTCTATGACAAATGACGCAAAATCGCGTCCGCTAAATATTTTGCTCAAATTGAGTTTTAAAATGATTATTTAGTTACTTACCGATGGAAAGTTATTCCTTTGCACTTTGATGTATTGCTTGAATTATTAGTGCAATATCGTAACACACACGAGGACATATGTCCTCGTGGCCTCGTCAAATATTTGACGAGTTTTAACGTTATTTCGCTAAAAAACAAACAAGGGTTACAAGCCACAAGCAACTCAAGAGCTAGAAAGCAACTAAGTCATGTGTTGCCTGCCGACTGCAGTTGAACGGATCACTAGTGATGGGGGCGATAGCCCCTCTAGTTATATCACCTCACTGTATAAAACGTATAGTTTCTTGATCGTATCAGAATTATAATTATTGTTCTGTGGTACGCCACATTGCCACATACGATAAAATACGAATTGACACGCAAATTATATCTGTCATTTCTGGTTGTCAGTGTCAATTTAATGTAATTATTTATTATTATCACTTTTTTTGTATGTAGTTGTTACATATTTCAACATCTTCAAATATACCAAGGTGTAACTTGCACAATATTGTTGAAATCAATAAAATACGGAAACAATTCTTTCCAAAACCGTAATCAATGCCATACATTTTGATCAGGGGTAATCTTGCATCGTATGGACATAAAAACCCTTGGCGGGTTTTAGTATCCGGCTTAAAAGGTATTATTTTTTACTATTTTGTATCTTTCATTAATCACTATTTAAACATCTAGTTTAAATATTACTATTATTTGCAAAAATATTTCATATTTAAATTATTACCCACTAGCTGGCGATATAGAACAGCTGAAAAGGTTTGCATGTGGAGGATATTCTGATGACTCCACAATTGTATATTTACAACATCCTTGTGTCATCTTAAGCGCTCTGGAGGTAAGGCGACGCATTGGTTGTTCACATAATTTCATAATTTTCTAGTTTCTTTCATATACGCAGCATTTATTTACGTCGATAAGGATGAGTCATCATTATTAATGTTTTTCTAGGTACTGGGCTACAAAGTAGTAGCATCGAGTTCGACCGCCGTGAAACAAGATTATAATGAGTATATGTGGACTATGAGAAAAGAGTTTTCGGAACCGGAACCTTCTATTATTGTTGAACAAGACAACTTCACTAATTTCAACAAGGAGGCTATGCATTTGGGCAACTACCAACATCCTACAAAAGACGACGAAGTTTAATTTTTCAAAATAATTTCATTATTATTTTCAAATATTACTATGGAAACGAAAGGTAGCCAGAGTCCAATAACCAATGCTGCAATAGGTAGCCAGAGTCCAATAACTAATACTCCAATCACACCAATTGTTGAAGATGGTGTTGTTTATATTGCAATAAAGGGATCACTGTACGCAAACGATACTTCGGCGTTTGGTTTGGGCCAAGAAGAAATCAGAGCATTGTCAAAGAGATTCCCCGGGTCAGGAACTGATGTTGTCAATGGAGTGACTATTAAGACCAATGTTCTGAACGCAATAAACTCACTGAGTCAACTCGGTTACAAGATCATATCAAGCACAGGGGAGACGGAAATCACCTGGACCATGCAGCGTGACGTTTAGATTTTTTTAGTATAGTGTGTGTTATATGTTAGTAATTTACACAATATAGACTATATACCTAATATTTAAATTGCAAATATGGATCACAAACATGAATGTAACGATTCAAATTGCATGTCTACAAATAGTTCAGTGCGTCAGACCATATCTGAAATGGACTGGGAAAGAGGCATATGGAATGCGGGTAAGCAGATTTTCTTTTATTTACTTTTTCTTGGTTATAGTTTATATAGATAAAAAATATTTTTTTAATAAATAATTTTAGCTTTTAATGGAGACAAAGATAAAGTGCAAATTCTGATTAATAAAGCCAGAAATGCTAACGAGTTCGTGAACACTCCAGATAATTCTGGGTATACAGCACTGCACTTTGCAGCAAGAAGTGGTTATGTCGATGTTTGCAAGTTGCTCATAGATAATGGAGCATTTATTGACATGCAGACAAGAAATGGAAAGGCTACGCCATTACACAAGGCAGCAGCTTCAGGTACCATTACATTATCTTTAATATAATCTTACATAAAATATCTATATTACATAATATAAAATAAAGTCACTCTCCCTCTTGCTCTGTTTCTCCACTAACTTTTTTTAAACCACCTAGTGGACTTTGATACAGTTTTCACTACAGAGAAAGAACAAACGAGGCTGGTTCTATTATTCTGTTTAATAAATGACGAAAAATTAGATATTTTTCTAATATATTGGCAAACTCTTTTGGCTTTGACTTAATATAATTAATTAGCATAAAAGATGCACTGCATTTATCATAAGCAGAACTAGAAATACTTTTAATCCAACTGTCCCAAATCTCCAGCTTATGAAGCCTACTAAATCCAATTTTTATTTATTGCTTGTATTCCTTAGCTCAAAGTTATTAGAATAAAATAAAAAAACAATCTCTAGGTCCATGATAACAGTGTTGTATCCATAGTCACATGCTGAAAACAACAGCACACTGGTTCACTTCAATATTGTAGTGTAGAGGTTGTCCGTTTTTACGAGTCTGTGCCTGTTTGTTAAGTAGACAAATTTGCATCAATTGATGTGCTAAATATAGTACTGTAGCAATGGGTCATGTAACATTTTTAAATAAGAAACGAATTTGAGTATTTCATTCACGAGATAACTCAATACAGAGAAAAATAGTCAAAAAAGTTTTTTATAAAAAAAAGTCATACGTATATAATGGAAATAATTTTGTTTTCATTATTCAACTCCCAACACGTGCAATATATTGTGTGTAATGATAGTCCTAAAAACAGAGCAGACTGGAATTTGGTTTTAAAAATCCACAATCTAAAGTTTTTTCCAAAATGACCCAATTTTTAATTGATCCAAATAAAAGGTGCAATATACAATGACGTCATCATCTATTCTATTCAAGTAGTAAACATTTCAAAGGGAATTTCATGTGTTAACACTTGACTTTTGAGTAAATTTTAACTTTAATAATAATAATAATAATAATAAAGCTTTTTTTATTTCCATAGCCTGTACCAATTTACATTCACAGTAAGTATACGAGTATATATACAATTTTTTTTTTTTTTTTTTTTTAAACCATGGACCCCTTCTGGGTAAAAGCCTCCTCCAGCCCTCTCCATTTCTCCCTGTCTCTAGCCAAATGCATCCAGTCTCTTCCAGCGATTGCAACAATATCGTCCACCCATCGTTTCCTTGGTCTGCCTTTAAGTCGCTTTCCTATTGGGCCTGGCCATTTTGTTGCCTGCAATGTCCACCTTCGGTCCTGATATCGCGAAATATGGCCTGTCCACTGCCATTTAAGTCTCAAAGACTGTTTCAGAGCATCTATAATATTGGTTTTATTTCTGATAACCTTGCTGCTTATTTTCTGTATTCTTCGTAGCTTTAGTATGCTTCTCTCCATAGCACGTTGGCAAGTTTTAACTTTATTTTTTACTTTATTGGAGAAAGTCCATGTTTGACTAGCATATGTAAGGCCTGGCAGAATACATGTGTCTATTACAGTTTTTTTAATATTTGGGTTGAAATTTCCTTTTAATATTTCCTTCAGTGACCAAAATTTCTTCCAAGCCTGTGTGATCCTTCTGTCAACTTCATCTTCATTCTTGCTATCGTTGAAGGACACCTGTTTTCCGAGATAAATGTAATCATTCACGTACTCAATTTCATTGCCTGCTACATGGATTGACCTTCTTCTACCGTTTGTAATTATTTTAGTTTTACTTGGGTTCATGTGAAGTCCCACTTTTTTGCTCTCAGTGTCTAAATTTTTGATCATTTGTTCCAATTCAATCGCTGACTCTGCAAAAAGTACGATATCGTCTGCGAACCTCAGGTGTGTTAGACGACGACCAAGTAGTGAAATTCCTTTGTTTTTCCAGTTTATTTTTCGAAAAACCTCTTCCAATACAGCTATGAACAACTTTGGTGACAAAGGATCACCCTGTCTAACACCTTTTTCTATTGTTATCTCCTCTCCTCTATGCTCCAATTTGACTCTGCTGACACTTTTGCGGTAGATATTTTTTAGTAAATTTATATATGTTTTATTTATTCTGCATGTTTTTAGAGCTTTCCAGATTGATGAATGTGTGATACTGTCGAAAGCTTTTGTATAATCAATGAAAGCTATAAAGAGGGGTAGATTAAATTCTTTGTATTTCTCAAGAACTTGGTCCAAAGTATGTATATGGTCTATGGTCGAAAAACCCGACCGAAAACCGGCCTGTTCAATGGGTTGGTTATTATCAATTTTTGTTGCTATACGGTTTTGAAGTATGGATGTAAACAGTTTGTAAAGACTGGATAGCAAGCTAATTGGCCTGTAGTTGCTGATATCTAGTGGGTCTCCTTTTTTATATAATAGAATTATATCTGAATTACACCATTGTTTTGGGACTTCTTCGATTTCTAATATCAAGTTAAATAGTTCCACCAGATAAGGACACAAGACCGGTGCTCCTATTTTTATTAAATCATTGCTGATGTTGTCTGGACCAGGACTCTTTTCAGGTTTTAATTTTTTAATATGACTTATTATTTCGAGCTGGTCTATAAGTTCTACTTTTTGCTGATGGTCTTCTTCATCTAAATCCGTTTCGTCTTCACTATGTGTATCATCTTCAAAAGGTTTTTTGTACAAATTTTCATAGAATTCTGTAGCAAAGTTAATAACATCTTTTCTACTATTTGTTTTGGCTTGTCCCTTTAGTTTTTGTATCCAATCCTTGTGCGTATTTAGTTCTTTGTATGCCCTTTTTGTACTTCTATATATGTTTAAATTTTTTTCAATGATTTTATTTCTATGATTAGCGTAGTCTCCTTTAATAGCTTTCTTACACTTTTTAAAAAGTTGTTTTAGTTCTTCTTTTTCTTCTCTTGATTTGTTCTTTCTTTCCATCAGTTCTTTGCGTTTATTTATAAGATCTATCGTTTCTGTACTAAATATTTCTGTTTTATTTTTCTTCCCTTTATGTATATTTTGGGCTTTTAGACTTTCTATAATAACGTTTTCTAGTATGTCATAATATATTTGTACATCATTTGTTTTTCTTAGAGATTCAAGATTTTTATTAAGGTTTTCTTTTAAATTTTGAGTGTATAACAACATATTGCTCTCCGTTTTCGGTGTTTTAGGCAGAGATCTAAAAGTTTTTCTGCTAATTTTTGTTAATTTTATAAGAAATGATGATCTCAGCATACGATGATCCGATGGAAAGTTCATGTTTCCTACGATTTCCACATTTGTTATATTATTCGGCTTGTTGCACATTATGTAATCGATTTCATTTTTAGTTCTTTGGTTGGGTGATATCCATCTTCGACTTGGGTTTTTTTTGAAAAAAGTGTTCATTATAGAAAGCTTTTGCTCGTGTGCATACTGGATAAGTCTCGAACCTCTCTCATTTCGCTTTCCAAATCCAAATTTGCCCATTACCAAGCTTTCGTATTTTTTTGGTTGTCCTATCTTAGCATTAAAATCTCCCATAACTATGACTATTTTGTCTTGTATTTCGTGAGCCTTGCTTAAGTCATCATAAAATGTAGTAATCTCTTCTTCGCTACTATTTTCAGTGGGAGCGTAAGTTTGTATAAGTGAAACCAGATTATCCCCAAATTTTAATTTTAATATAGCTACTCTTTCAGAAATTCCAATAAAATCCATTACATTATACTTGTACGTTTTCTTGATTAGGAAACCGACTCCATGCAAACCAGCGGTTTCTCCTATGTAGCATAGTATGTAGTCATCATACTCTTCTATTTTATGTCCAAATTTTCTCACTTCAGCGAGGCCTATTATATCCCAATTTATTTTTTTAAGGGAATGCATTAGTTCCATTAATCTTTCTGGTGACGATAAAGATCGTACATTATAGGTGCAAATTTTTAATGTTTGTTTTGTTTCTGTGGAGGGTGAAGGGTAGTGGTCTTGATCCCCACGGGGACCAACCGGATTGGGGATTTGCTTTTTCCGTCTTTTTCCTTTGTTCATATGTTTTGTTTTGTCGTTAGATTTGTTAGATTCCGGCTGCACTGACTTTGTAATCAGTTTTTTGGTGTAGATTGCATGTCGTTAGTTGAAGTGTTTCTATTTTTTATGAAATCAATGGGGTTCTTTCTTGTATTTTTTCTTGAGTGTTGTGTATATTGTTGTCTTGGATGAAAATCAGTAGTAGTAGGCATTAAAAGTTCGCGTTTATTTTCTCTCTTCTGGATATTTTCTTTAATTATCAGTTTATCATAATCTATTACTGCATAATTGCCCTTACGTCTTTCATCTAACATTTGTTTCTGCAAAGATTTCCTCTTAGTGATTACATCCTTGGGGTAATCTTCCTGTACATAAATATCCTTATATATTTTTTTGTTTTTCATAAGTTCGTCTTTTTTCCAATAGTTTAGAAAGGAAACAACGATTGGCCGTGGTCTTTTGTTTGTGTTATGTTTTTTTCCCACTCTGTATACTGCATTTATGTCGTTTACATTGATTGGTACTTCCTTGCTGCTTCCAATTTTATGAGTTACTGTCTCCAATAAGTTTTTTCCTGTTTCGTTATCTTCTTCAGTAATACCAAATAAAATAACATTATTTTTTCGTTCCCTTCGTTGTAAGGTTTCCAGTTTTTCACGCAATTTCTCGTTTTCTGTTCTTAGACGGCTCATTTCCGACATTAGTGGATCTAGTTTTTCATTGAATGTGTCCAATATTCCTTTATTTTGTTCTTGTATGTAGATTTTCATTTGGTTAAAAAAATCTTGAAACTGTTCGTCCATATTTGCGTGTAACGGAACGTTTTATTTATTAAATTTTACAACTGGCAACACTGTAGTTCTGTATTGTCTGTGGGACGGGTAAATATGAAATATTTACTAATTGTCACTCACTAAATAAAATGCCTAAACTGAAATGAAATTATAATATGTAATTGTTAATTTTAGATATATACACTGTTTATTATGTTTTTAGGGCACACTATCACTTGTTTCTCGATTTCCTTGAACTTTTCGGTGATTATATTCGATATTTTAGTATTTTTTGTATAAAAACAACGGAGCAATGATTTTAGCCACTTGTCACTTTGACAACCGGAACCGATACTTTAGTATACTGGTATTTCTATGACATGGAAAAGCTTGATCTGATGCTGCAGCATCAAGTAGTCTGCGGGATACCCAACTCCTCAGCAACTTACAGTAGATATAGCGGGTTTGGGCTCAATAGAAAGTAGGGGGTTAGTTATAAAGTAACTAACCCTCTACTTGATGATGAAGTTAACATAAGCCATTAATATTTTTTTTAAGGTAAAATTGCAACAGTGAATTTTTTAATTCAATCTGGTGCATCTATTGCAATACAAGATGTAGACGGACAAACTGCACTCCACAAGGCTGTTGATAATGGAAAACACGATGTTGTTAAGGTGTTGCTTGAAAAATTTCCCCAACTTGCTGACATAAAAGATGTTAAGGGTAGGCTTGCAATTCAACCTTCGACAGATTAAGCGATTGTTTTAAACATTAGTTTTAATATTATTGTTTGTTGCTGTAATACATACATAGTTTATGATTTTATTTATGCAGAGTTAAGGTATTATTTTTTTTTAAGTTATCTTAAAAATATTATATTATATTAAGACATACCTAATGAAACTTAACATTCCTTCAAAGGGGGACATTAAGAGGTCAACTTTAGAACTTATTTTTATTACATAACGATACAATTGATATATTAAATATACTATAGCTACAGTAGATTTAATGTCTGTTAAGGTTATATTATTTTTGAATTATCAAGACAAAGAATAAATGGAGAAGTAAATTTCGTAATTTAGTCATTAATTAGTTGTGTTGTAATTAAACTATATTGATTTTCGTTAACATAATTTCCAGCCTACTCCTGGAAAATTAAATTATCTTATCTTTTTTAATCATATTAAAAAAAAGATTAGCACAAAGTACTCGCTGTCAAGCTTCGTTAGAATTAGAATTATGTTCTTTGCAATTTTTTTATTTTAAATATTTATTCATAAATACTTCTTGTTTATTTGTAATCGTGTGATGGTTAGTCTGCACCCTTTTATTTCTCATGAATATTATTCTATTAATTAGGATTAGAAAAAAACTCCGTTTTTTATTAAATAGGTGTATAATGTTTTTTTTTTTACACATGAAATGATCAAATACATGCTAAATGAGTCGGTATAACTTTACCTTAAGTATAGTAACATTTCAATTTTCTTTTAGATTTTTATCTATTACAATAAAATAAGATGAATATAGTAATATAATTGGTTTTTAATAAATTAGTATAGTATACATACATAGGTACTAACAATTTTATTAGGTACATTTTAGCAGAGCAATTTACCTGTAAGATCAATGACAATTTTCACTATAAATTTCTAAACTATTGACGTTTTTTATATATTCACTTACACCTTTGTACGTACAGTGTAACAATTAATAAACGTTTTTATCTTGTGCATGAATGTTGTTTTTATTTTCTAACTCAATGAATATTTTTATTACTTTAGTAAAAAGTAAAGCAGTCATTACACTTTTCAATTTGTAGGAAACCATTTTAGGAACCTAAGTAATGAACGTAGTGATCACACTACACTAACTTCTATATCGAAGACATAGAATTGAAAATAGATCATAGAATCTAAAATCTAAATTGGATCTAATCTGTTCTAACTGCGATTACACCTTCCGGTTTCCTAAATTGGCTTCCTACAAATTGAATAGTGTAATAACCGCTTTACGAGGGAAAAATCAAAGGAATTTCCATCTATCTACATAGTTGTGTTACAGTGAGTGAGTAAAGGATGCCATAGCCCATTCCCATCCCTTCCTTATCCCTTAACCTTAATCCTTCTATGGTCGGCAAAATAAAAAAAAATCCTAGGTTCCCATGGGATCCTAGACGTGGGAGCCAAGTGGAGGGAGGGGGCAGTGCCGACCGTAGCCACCACCAAGTAGACCGTCAGCCTGTCTACCATAAAAAAAGACATTCGGAAATACTGAAAAAACTTTTCTTCATCGTCAACTAAGTAAGTGTTTGAATAATATCTAATATTCTTTCAGTTTTTCTTTCTTTCATAGAATTAGAAAGTAGCGTCGAGTGTTTAGTGTTACTTTAAGCTGAGAGAAAAGTTCATATAGGAACTTCTGGAGTTTGGTCAAATAGTACATTTTTAAATTCGATAGTTGATAATTTATAATAGTTAGGTTATCCGATTCCCTATTACCTAAGATTCGTAATAGCTTAAAATACATCCGTAGATCAGATTTATCAGACGTCTCGACTGCTAAAACTAACAATTTTAAAATTGAAAACTACTTAAATTAATAATGTAATGTCTAATTTTATCCACAACAATTACTGTTATCCCTCATCTTCCATCATAAGGTATCTTTTTAAGCTCTTCGGTAACGGCAGTGACGATATAAAATTTAACATTGTATTCTTGCGTCTCATACGTCTAATTCTTATCCTGGTGAGGTCGAACAGAGTGAGCGGATGCCGGCAGGTACCGTACAACCAGTGTGCGGTGGACCCCGGCTTGGGAAGGGGTGCGTTGGGATCATGGGTCGGCACATAGTGGCCGGCCTTTAGTAACATTCGTGCCAGACTGTACGACCGCCTTCCGCTCGCTATGGACAAGTTGTCTAGACCGCACGAATGCAAATCACAGGCGGTCACGTCAGCCCCGTGCCTTATCAGCAGTACAGCGGCGTAGTCTCTGAAGAGAACAGTTATACTTATATATTATATATTTTTTATGCTTTTAATATAATGTTGTGTACCTAAATATTCTTTACGAGACCTTCTCTGAAGAGAACAGTTATTTTTTATGCTTTTATTATTGTGTAATGTGAATAATCTTTACGAGACCTTCTCTGAAGAGAACAGTTATTTGTTATGCTTTTATTATTGTGTGAATAATCTTAACGAGACCTTTATTAAAATGATACAAGTTTAATGTTAGTCGTATAAAAACAACATAAATTCGTTATCAAATAAAATTCTAAGTTTTTTTTATGTTAAGGTTGAAAGACAGGTTGACAGTCCATTTGATGTTAGGTAGCTACCGTAGCCTATAATATAAGGAACGCCACAGGGAAATGGGCTCTTGTACCCTTACTCACTCACTGAAACCCAACAGCAAACGTGCTTATTTCACCATGATGTAAGAGGGTGATTACTGCCGCCAGAATGTTTGCGAAACGCAGTGTGCCTTGACACTTTTTTCCAGATCTAGACCAGTCAACTTTGAAAAGTTGTTTTCCAACACAAACCCTGCCGGGAATCGATCGGGCATTAAGGCAAGCACCCTAAGCACTCATCCAACGGGCTCGTCAATACTTTATTTATATTATACTAAAATGTATGTCGTAGTCAACTGTATGATATGATTGATTGATTGACCAAGGGTGTATAAGATTGTATGTCGCCTTTAAACCTATGCAATACCTATGTTTTTAGAAAAGCACACGTGGCAAGTACCTATATATAGTACCAAGAGAAAATTTAATTGATTCCTTACCTATACAATAATAGGGCTCTGTTCAGAGCTGTGTCACCAGTGAGTGCAGTAGTGTCCATATCAATATTGTACTCCAGTAAGCAAAATAGTAATTGTTCAAAATCTTCAGGTACGTCTACGCTTTCAACTGCGACGTGTAATGCGCTTGCGCCAGTTATGCTATTGCATGCATTGCAATTAGCTCCTGATAACAACGGCCATAAATATTATTTTATTTCTTTCATAAAAATAATATCACCAGCTATAATATGTAATATCACTAATTTTATAAATGTAAAGGTATTTTTTATGTAAGGGTGTTTACACATTATCCGATACGATATCGGTATAGGACACATACAGACATTACCTTCCGATTGTGCCGTCAACAATGTGAAAGGCAGGTAGATATTTCATACATTTTATTTGCACATCGGTGCATCAATAGCTGATGAATGTTTACCTTTTTCTAGCAGAATTCTTGCCAGTTTAGGCTGCGACAACCGTACCGCTAATAACAGCGGTGTATCTCCACTATCATTGTGTAGATTTATGCCACCGCCGAGATCAGCAAGCAATCTCACAATGTCAACCTTAAATTAAGAAAAAAAAAATAAGCCGTTGCGGGAAACGCCTGGCAGTTGTAAAACATCGAATATATTTTGTCTAGAAAATTCCTTCTTTAAAAAATACATATTGTTTCCGCCAAAGTTTACCCAGAGTGTGGCTAAAATGCTCTCTTTGTTTAAAAATAATATTTAAAAAATACTTATTAGTTCCGCCAAGTGTTGGCTCAAGTGTGACCAAACGTTTTGTTTAAAAAATAAATATTTACTTATAAAATGCACATCAGTTCCGCCAAAGTGTTGGCCAACATTTGGCCACAACGTCTCTACTCCAAAAGTTCACATCAAAAAATTAAAAAACATAAAACTACTATTATACAGCCAGCCATATATAAAGTATGTACAATACCTGTCTCTGCAGTATTGCATTGTGTAACAGTTGATGTGAATGTGTTATTCGAGCTCCAGAAACCAATAGTACCTCCACCACTGCTGCATATCTGTGCCAAACGGCTTCACACAATGGCGTGTACCCTGAAACAAGTAAGGGAATCAATAAAATTGTTTAAGGAGCACTAATCTGCCAATTTTCAATCTGTTTGGTTATCTCAAACAGATTTGCACTTTAATATGAGTTATGGGTTGCGCTCATTTCGGCAAAAATTGTGTTTGGTCTGAGGTTAATCATTGTCATAAATAAAAAAAATTACATGTAAGTAATACTAATTCTGCAAATCATTTACAGATCGTTTTTACCATTTCTAATAGTATGACGTGTGCGTATGGATTATTGCAACAATTACCTATTTGTTAAAATTACTATTAACTACTTAACAAATTCCTACTTTATCAAGTTAACCAAATTACGCCAAGCATCCAGTATATAAACTAAATGTATTCGCAACAGAGTTTAAACCAGGCCTTATTTGCATGAATACAGCATGCTGTAGCAAGTGTAGCTAAGATTTGAATTGTTTTTACGTACCATGTATTTCTTCACAGTTGACATTAGCACCAACTGAGATAAGGTAACGTACAATATCCGCGTGGCCTCTCCCCGCAGCCAAGTATAACGCCGTGCGTTCATTTGTATCCCTGGCCTCTAAATATGCACCACTATTCACTAATATCTTCACCTGTAAAAAAATAATTAAGTTAAATATCTCACAATTATATTGGGTGAATAATCAGGGGAATCGACCTTTGATTAAGGATACATAGATTCAAGGTCTCAAACAAAATCACTACGAAAAAGTGTCCACTGGATTTTTTTACACATGTTATAACTTTCTTTCGTTAATTTCTGATAAAAAGATGAATTATGTAAATGTTGCATGACTGATAACCTTAACGTTTAGTAGGGCATCATAACACAATATCGCTGCTTAAAAATCCAAAAAAAATGCTACTTAAAAAAACGCTTTTTAATATATGTACTAACGATGTATAATATGCATATATTTGATATATATCTAATATGAAAAAAATAGAAAAAAAATTTTTTTTTTCGATTAGCTCTCATGTAAAAAGTGTAATTTTGATTTGTGGCCCTTTAGTTTTTAAGCAGGGATATGTTCGCCGTAAGGACAACTTTGAAATATCCTAAGCAACTAATTTCAAATATCACCCCCAAGCTATGAGTGTGCAGATATTCTACTAGCCACTTTATGTGAAGCAATCCAAGATTTTGGTATTAATCAAAGGAATCAATGAATCAACTAACATTAACGAGACTCAATTTTTTCTGTATTATAATTTCCTGACTGTAGCTGATTTTCATGAAACTTGGTAGATAAACATTTAGACGTACGGGACACAGGATAGGCTACTTTTTTCATGTGAACGAAGTCGGAGGCGCCAGCTAGTATTTACATAAAAATCTATTTCAGTACATCATTTACACATACACAATATACAAACAACATCAATATTGAACATAAAAGCATAGAAATATCCTTGCAAGCACATCAGTCATCCGTAAAGCAGCATGATAACCAGTTAAACAGTCTATTGGAAAGGATGTGAGCCATTTTTGCATGCCAGGGTCTAGACACAGGGTATGTGACAATATAATTATATATTTTTAAGCATTTTTATTACGGGTTATGAGCATAATATTATATTCGCAAATTATTACTTCACATAATAAGTTAACTTCCGAGACTACGAATCCTATTCCTTAAAATCTATCAACTATTTATTGTATTTTGGGGCAGATTTAGACGTTTTAAGCAAGTATTTTAAGGTATTTTAGGGTAGGTCAACAAAACGTGAGGAACATGAGAAAATTTTATTATCAGAAATGCTACATTATCCAAAGTAAAGCAAGCAAGTTAACATTGAAACTAGCATGCTAATACACCTTTACACTTAAAAAAAATTTATTGATATTGAAATTACCCTACCAAATCTAAAAACCCTCTTGACGCAGCAAAATGCAATGATGTCGTTTTCTCGTGAGTTTTGTAATTAACCTGTGTGCCGGCTGCCAAGAGCATCTTTACTATTTCCACGTTATTTTTTACCACAGCCACGTGTAGAGGCGTTAACCCATCGCCTGCTGTGACCTCAACTTTACATCCTTGAAACATGCAAAATATATTACTATTTTCTACATTTCACACTGTACCAAATATAAAAGTTAAGCCAAGATCTTTCCTCTGGTGTTTTGTGTAAGAGTTTGGTTCAAATTTTAGTTTCATTACAATTTTAAAATTTATTAACTTTTTAATTTATTTTAATTTAATTGCCGTCTTGCATTCTAAAAAAATATGAGATAATGAGACCTCACCATCGATTTTATATGATTTTAAATTTTATTTTACAGTTTTATTTTAACACAATTTTATTTTTTAAATTTTAAACAGAATTAAGCAATGGAAGTATTTTAAAATATTATTTACATTTAACCAATTTTTTGCAATTTATTTTGCAGTCATACATTGCTTATCGGAATCATTGTGTATTGACCTTATGTGTAAATAATTTATCAT
This sequence comes from Synanthedon tipuliformis, assembly GCA_947623395.1. Taxonomy (NCBI): domain Eukaryota; kingdom Metazoa; phylum Arthropoda; class Insecta; order Lepidoptera; family Sesiidae; genus Synanthedon; species Synanthedon tipuliformis. Next base: position 5,493,486 of record OX392408.1, on the reverse strand, counting down.
ACCAGAATCTAATAGTAGTTTAACAGCTCCCACGTGTCCTTGTTCGGCTGCATAATGCAATGCTGTTCTCATAAAAGCGTCCTGCTGATCTATACCACATGTCACTATAGATGCAGAGGCAATGGCTGCACCAGTGCACTCCAATATGGCTGCATACCATCTGAAATAGATCATAACAACTATTTTTAAAAAGGTAACCAATCCAGTGCTTCTAATAATTAATTTATACCCACTACTTTTCAAATAGGTAGTTTACTCAAGTAGTAAAATGTATTGTTTTATATTTTAAAGTGTACCTATATAAAATATAAGACAATTCATTATAAACATAGATTAGGTAGATATTAATTAAGCTTAATTTTGGTTTTCATTTAGTCTCTAGTTCCAGAGACACTATTATCTGGAACTAGCAGTCATATTCAATTTGTTTTTTATTCGTCTAATACTTTTCTGAAATTGCCTGCACTATATTCACAATGTATAACTTACTTATACATAGATGACCATGTCTCATCTTCACTTGTAGTGGGAGCTACACTTCCTATTTCTTCATCCCATTCCAAGTCAGCTTGCGGAGATGGAGTCAACGATAGTGGGCTCAATGGAGATTTTATACTAGATATTCTGCTCTCATCGCTACTGGACCCTTCGCTGTGTATAAATACGAAATAACCCTGATTTTTTTCCAGTTTTGAACACTCTTGCTTATTTGATGCTTCATCATTTTGCAACTTGACCGATCTGTCAGTAAAACTTTTATATTTTACAACAGTTTCATCAAAATTCAAATCATGTCTTAATTTTCTTTTATGTGATTTTAAATGTCGCTTTCTTGTTGTATTGGAATTTGTTTTGTTCGTCAAACTGTTTGTTTTACTTGCATCAATAAGAAGTTTCATAATACTAATATTGCCAACATTAGCGGCTTCTCCTAAACATGTTTTACCATGGCTAACAGTCTTGTTGGGATTAGCACCTGTAAAATTTAATTAAAATTTTAAATAAATTCAAAGTTATACTTAGTCGTCGAAACAAAAATCTGCTATGTGCATAAAAATACTTTTGAAAAATTTTATATAAAGGTAAAATTAAATAAATACTTTAAAATACTTAGTTAGTATTTAAAATACTTAGTTTTCTTGATTTACTATTTACTCATCGAATTTACTACTCACTAACATAAAGATGCTCACTAAGATTAAAATATTGGAATCTCAAAACTGCAACTGTGCAAGTGCAGACAGCAGATAGCAGCTGATTTGGTTTGACAATGGCGATATGCAAAACAGTATTACTTTGTATCCATTGGCAAGAAATAAAATTACCTTGCGATAACAGGTGTGAAATTAATTCTTGATCTTCTCTCAATACAGCTTGATTTAAGTTATCTTCGAGCGAATTTTCCATGGTTTAGTCTTCAGTTGAACACAAATAAGTTAAATAAGTTGAGTAGAATATATACTTAGGTCATTTTTTTAAATTTCTGTGTTAAAAGTAGAAACACTTAAATTTTAATCATAATTTCGCAACTGATTTGGGGATTAATATTTTTATTTTTCATGTTACAAGAACTAAAAATATAAAATCTACATCTTTAAAATATTGATTAGAATACTGGTGATAATAATATTATTACATTACTTGTATGTAGCAAATATATTTAAATAAGACCTCTATAAATTCAATAAAATAAATTTACTTACAATTTACTAAAACAAAATAGCACTCACTTCAACTCACTTATTATGAGTGAAGTGAGTAGTGAGTACTGAAATGACTGAAACTGTCTGACTGATTGAGCCGAGACTGAGCTAAATTAAATTTACTGTACTACTATGTATAAAAAGCTTGTTTTATATTTAATATAAATTTTTTATTAAATTTATATTTAATACTATAATATTAAATATAAATTTAAAGGAGCAATCCTGGACTCAAGCATCCCTACCGGTTCGTTTCGGCGGGCTAGGGATACGAAAAATTTCTAGTGTTGCCTTACCAGCCTTCCTCTCTTCTGTGCATGCCGCATGTAACCTCATTGGAAAAATATTGGGGCCTGTCCTTTTAAACAATGAGGTTGCATATCAAGAAGAGAGTCGGATCGCTTGGAATATGGCTTTTCCGAGTCAAAATTTCCCAAAAAATCCGGAAAGACAGAGGAGCTGGGATGACATACAATGTCAAACTATTTATGATAGTTTACTGGAGAGCTTTTCGGGTCCCGATCTTGCTAGATTGAGGGCGCTAAAAACCCGAGAATCGGGGTTCTGGCTTCACGCCGTGCCTTCACCTAATTTAGGCACTTTTCTAGATAATAACACTCTCCGTCTCGCAATCGGGCTCCGACTAGGTACAGAGGTATGTATCCCCCACACTTGTCCCTGTGGTAGGGATGTCGACCAATTGGGACATCACGGACTTTCCTGTGTTAATAGCGCCGGCCGTATTTCAAGGCACGCCAGCATAAATGACATCATACATCGGTCTCTTGCCACCATTAATGTACCCTCTATTCTTGAACCAAATGGTATCGTACGTGATGATGGCAAGAGGCCTGATGGGATGTCCTTAGTTCCATGGAGGATGGGTCGTCCACTAGTGTGGGATGCCACCTGTGTCGACACTTTGGCACCGTCCCACCTTCATGGAACTCTGGCCACAGCTGGTGCTGCTGCGGAGACGGCCGAAAATCGGAAAATTAACAAATACAGAGATATCGGCACCGGCTACATATTCATTCCCTTCGGTGTCGAATCTCTGGGTCCGTGGGGTCCCAACGCGCTTAAATTTTTTAACACCTTATCGAAACGTTTGGTCGACATAACCGGCGATTCTAAATCTGGCTATTACCTCGGTCAACAGATAAGTATTGCTATACAACGAGGTAATGCAGCCAGCATGCTTGGGACCCTGCCAAAGGGACCGATGCTTTATAATATATAATGTGTAAATATATATACATAATTTAGAATTAGATTTTATTGTAAATAAGCTTATTTTTAGATTGTATTATAGAGTTAATTTATTACACACAATGTAAGAGGTAAATTAGACAGATAATAGTTAAAAATTAAATTAGTCTGGATTTTGACTGAACTATACAGAATATAAAGATAAAGTGACATTGATTGTTAATAACATATGACTTGGCATTGTGACAGCTGTTAGACTGACATGACATGCCTAGTGATGTGCAAAATGTTTATATTTGTTTAAAGTTATCGATATTTTTAGTACAATATTGTCTTTGCTTGATAATAATTATAATAAAAAAATTCAATTAAAATCAAATAAGGTTGAAGTAGAAATAAAGTTTAATTCTATATTTTATAGAAAATGCGTAATTTTTAGAAGTTTTGGTAGTTTTTGGATAGTTTAAATTGCACTAAATATTACATTAATATTTCCTTAGGGGGTACGATTTAAGCAACTTTACCCTATGTATGTTCTTTTGTTTCATTTATATAATTATAGACTTTTTAACAATAAAAAAACTACGCAGAATATACGTGGCAACTTTCAAGAGTGAAACGAAACTAGTCGTAACTATCATCCGCACCAAGCTACAGCGCAAATAGTAGGTATAATTTTAAAATTAATTTCTTATTGACATTTTCTTATCGATTTATCGATAAAATTCTAATGCACATTGTCAGTGACACAACCTTAGACATGCGTTACTGACAGCTGTCATACGCACCATGCTACAGTGCGCGTAGCATAATAAAAACTTAATCATAACTTTATAAAAAAAACTGTAGCTATAATATTTTATTTTATGGAAACGGTACCTACTATTTCGCGTTCATTAGATACTCGTTCGATGTTTTTATACTATATACCAGGCTGTTCGTACTTTCACGATGATATGACAGATGTCAATTTGTGCACAATGTCTTGCTTGACTTACTTGGTCTGTGACGTGGTATTTATTTTTGGAAGTCCATGAAGGCGGATTTGGTGGATTTAATTTTATACTTTTTGTACGTAAAAAGTGCTTTAAACATAATATCAATCATAAAACATTATCTATCTTGGTTATTTTTTCAATATTAAGTGAAAATTACTTCAAAGTATGTGTTTATAGAGAATATACCTTAATATTGTGCCTACATATTTCCAAGCATTTCCTGTGCATTAGTGATACTGAAAATGACAGGGAAAGAATAATTTTATTACAGCAATACTAAGAAATAAAGTGACATTATTTCATCTTCAAAGTAATTTAGTGGAGTAGGCCCTAATAATGCTCACCTGAAGAACATTGGCGCTATAGATTGTTTTCAGTACACGCCTTTAAATTTACATAAGGGATGTATTTTACATGGTTTAATTACATTAACTCAAAATAGTTTTATCTTTTCAGAGTTTTAATAATATGGTGGTAAAAATTAAATAAAATGTCCACTGAAAATAATTGCTTAGTGAAAGCAGTTTATTCATTTAAGGGTAAAAATAATGATGAGCTATGTTTCAAAAAAGGTGATATAATAACAGTAACTCAAAAGGAGGAGGGTGGGTGGTGGGAGGGAACTTTGGGCGAAACTACTGGCTGGTTTCCTAGCAATTATGTCACAGAGTATAAAGGTAACTTGAAAGAAAACTCTTATCAGCTTGTTTGAACAATATTTAGCACTATTCAGTTATGATGCGGCAGTCAAGATTGAACGCTGGCCACTTGTCGTTAACTGCATGTGATTTTAAAGTCTACAAACCAAAGCAAGATATGGGCAACTGTGACTTAGTTGCCTAGTGTGCATGTACACTTAGCGTCAATTCACACTGGAATGAATAGTATAGAACTTATTCATTATTAAAAATATATACCGTTCAGTGAGTATCCAAATGGTGTATGCGACTTGAGCCTCGCCACTTCACATGATTCATTGAACTGTGTACCTTTTCATGTAGTAAATAAGTGCTATATTCTATTGTCTTAAAAAGTGTGCACCGTATCGCAATCCAATGTGAACGGAGCCTTATGATTATCAATATTGTTTTCATTATTATTTCAGATTGCAAGTGTATTTAATATAAATATTTATTTATACTTTTTTTTAGATTCGTCTGGCTCAGTGACTACTTCACCTATAAGAGCTGCTTCAGAAATTCAGGCATTCAGAAATGTGGTCCTCAAAGACATTATAGACTCTGAAAAAGCCCATGTGGCTGAGATGCAAGGTCTGGTCAGCAACTTTTTACAACCATTGGAAAAAAGTGACATGTAAGTCAGCACTTGCTTAGAATAGTAATACTTACTCACTTAAAGTTAATACTTTAGTTTCTAGTTTCTCAAGCTAGGGGTAGCGACCCATATTAGGTTGCGTTTGGGATTATGGGGGGTCGCAGTGTGTTCAGTAAATCATTATATATAAAAAATAATATTAAATTATGATAGTGAAAAAAAAAAGCAATGTAAAACATAATTAAATTAATTAATTAATTAAATAATAAATGTAGTATGATTAGGATAAGCAGATTAAAAATATTAAGGTTTTTATTATTGAAATCATCGAACCCATTCTATTGTTACTTACTTATTGTTGTTGTTCTATTGTAGGCTTTACTGACTATGTAGTTCATAAATTTGGCTAAAGGTTATCAAATAAATCTTTCTCAATTACCTCTATCAGTTAATGTTTTTTTGTTTTCAGGCTTACTAAAGATGAATTTAAACAGTTGACCGGTAACATAAATGAGGTTCTTCTTACCCACGAGCAGTTTCTTGGTTTGCTGGAGGAGTGTGCTACAAAGACGGGTCCTGATCAAAGAGTTGGAGGACTTTTTTTACAATGGGCTCCTCAAATAAAAACTGTTCACCAAACATACTGTGCAGGTCATCCGAAAGCTGTTTGCATTCTTGACAAATACAAGTGAGTGCAACTCTTTCAATGCAGACTACATATTTCATTTCCCATTATCCCTAATATTTTGTATCCCAATAAACAACATTTTCCATTATTTGTTTATTAGTTTTTAATTCTTTATTAAAACAAAGTCACACAACACTTAATATTCAACAACAATATACAAGGAAATACAAATAATTATTATTATTAATAATAAGAATAATATTAATAAACTATAATTTAAATATATAAATGATTGGCGCGCAAATTGCCTCATTAGTTACTACATCAATAGTTATAATTTTTTTACCAGCTACAGATTAGTAAATTTTAGTGGCCATTTTTAATTTATACTTTTTTAAGTAAATAAAAAAATCACTTAAAAACAGCCCTTGCTACTTCAGTGCAATACTTGTCATTTTGCAGAGAGGAGTTAAACACTTGGATGGAAAATGCAGGCGCAGTATGTCCCGGAGTGTTGGTCTTGACAGCGGGCTTATCAAAACCATTCCGAAGACTTGGAAAGTATCCAGCGATGTTACAGGAACTTGCAAGACATGTGCATGAGGCTCACCCGGACCGAGGAGATACACATCGAGCATCTGTTGTCTATAAGGATATTTCAGTAAGTGTTTAAAACTACATCAGACCACTTATGGCATGACACAGAATGCTATGGCAAAGGATTTTTTCCTCAATATATTATTTTTAACCTTATTGCAATGGATTTAGCACTCAAACTCCTTGAGTGATCGTGAGTGCTAAGATCTAATAATATGTTTAGTCAGTTAGCACTGGCCCTTATGTAATCATTATACTCATCTCTCAGTAGCAGCCAGCAGGGCACTGAATGTTGCCATAATAACTGACTAGTCTTTGTTTATCTTAAGGTTTTTTTTTATTAGAGATGGGTTTGCTCTTGGCAAACATCCAGCTCACCTAAGGTGGACCTGCCATCAAGTGGACCGTCAGCCTGTCCGCCGACCTTAACATAAGGAAAATGTACTTCTTTGCAGAGTGGCTGTGCAGCCCTCCGACGCCAAAAGGAGCTGGAACTGCAAGTGGTGACTGGCGAAGTGCGCGGTTGGCCCGGAGGCGAACTGGCTTCACTGGGCGATGTACTTCACATGGGCAGCGTGGCCGTAGGACCCTCGCATCAGGACCGATACCTCGTTCTGTTTCCATCAGCCCTACTCTTGCTCTCTGTCAGCAAGAGAGTTTCAGCTTTTGTTTATGAGGTAGGACTTAAATAAGTTCACAACTGATTCCTTTAAATTTCAAGTGTTTTTTTTATTTGTAATATTATTTGACACTAGCTGACTGAACCTGGTCGTTTTTTTGTAAAGTGAAAACTTCTTTAGGCGGGCCTGGGCAGTTTTTTGTATGTAGAATTTCGTAGGGGTAAAAGTGTAGTCGCTTTGAGGAACGAAACGATAGCGCGTTACTTATAACTTTCCGGCGCAGCAATATTAGTCATAGGAGAAATGAACTATTTAAACTTTTTCTTAAGCTAAGTTCTCACTTTCAACGTACAGAAAAAAAAAACTACTGTCGTGTTTTTTTTCGTTTCTATTCGAACTTAGGAAATAACGAGCATATAAAAACACTCTGCTGTTAAAATACAATGTTCCCCTTTTACCTGAGCACGATTGATCCACTGTTTGATTGAAGTCAAAATCTTTTCTGCAGGGTTGTCTGCCGTTGACAGGCATAAAAGTATCCAAACTGGACGATACGGATACTAGGAAGAATGCATTTGAGATAAGCGGCCCAATGATTGACACAATAGTGGCCGTTTGTCAAACTAGGGCCGAGGCCGACAACTGGGTCAGTTTGCTGCAGAAACATTCTAACGCGGGAAGCCCATCTCACGAACCCGGTCAACCGCATTCTTTACCGCACGTAAGTATTTTTGTATAGAGATTCACCTATATAGGCAACAAGTTGATAAAAGCTGTCACGCACACACACACACACACACACACACACACACATTGCGCTTGTGTAGTGTCTGTGAATTGAATACGCGAATGAGACACACTATCTGTCTCTTTCCCGCGCGGACCCACTTATAAGTGTGACAAAGACTACTGTTCTTTTCTACGTTCTCAAGGTATGATCTACCTAAAGGATCAACATTCTTAACACAGTCAGTCGTCGATTTTAACTGACGCAAACTGACGATTCTGAATATCATTCATTTCGATAAAATAAACCAAATATACATATTGTATCCTATTTTATGTTTTCATTTTATACAGAGACCCATTCAACAGACAGATTTCAAACACATTGCAAAATTTGTTAAAATATGTATAAATTTTCAATATACTGTATGTTAAAAATACATTTGCGTGAGTATTGTGAGTGTAAACGTGCCAGTTTTAGTTAACTCACCCTATACCTTTAGTTTGACTAAGATTTTATTTTTTCACTTATTTATGAATAGTTATAAAATACATGCATTAAGTTATTTTATGGTGTTTCCCACATAGCTGACGCGTTCTCCTTCCGAAGGGGCGCTCTCTAGCATCAATTCTACCAGACGGAGTCTCTATCACGTGACCTTGCCACCGCCGAGCTATCCGTCTGCATCACCATATTATTCGCTCACAAAATATTTCGCGAGATTAGTAAAGAAAAGAGTAATAACGAAACAGATGCTCCGGAAACTGTTGTACGAGAGGACTTGGGCTAAAGCGTTTGAATTGTCGGGGCTTCCTGTCCTAAGGCGGCATAAGAATCGTATCAGGCTCAGGATTGATGATGATGGCACGGTTAACACTGAAACTGAATATACTGATAGCGATAGTGATAGAGAGACAGACACGACCGAATCGTATTGCAGTTCGAGTTGCACTGACGCCGAAGCAATTAGCATAGCTAAAATGTCGCGGCAAAACGCCATGGACAATACCAGTCCTAGAACTATGTCGTCCTCCTGCAGTAGTTGGGGTAGCAACTATGGTTATGTACGGTACTTTGACAATTCTGCAGACATGCATTTTGATGTAGCACAAAGAGACATTAAGGGAGATTGTACTAGAAATTTGTTTCAATCGTCCGCTTCATCTAACAATGTGCACAACACGGTCAATGTGATTGATAATAACAATCAATTGCAAAGGTCATCATCATGTGGACATAAAAATAGTTTACAACCGTTTTTACAACATTCCGAGAGTACTGAGAATTCCAGTTTTGAAGTAAGACCCTACATGGCGTGTGAAGATTTGGTTAATATCGATGAAGATATGCAAATTGATACAAATACAAAAGATGAGAACGACGATGCATTTGTCACCACCCGAAGAAGTTTTCCAAATCGCAGTGTGAAAAATGAAATGGCGCCTAAACTATGGAAATCTACAGAGGAGCATTATTCTCAAGATAACTCTGAAGAAGTTACCAATATTGACATATCGAATTTAGTGCACGAATTAGATCCGCCTTCTCCGAAACTGCACAGAAGCTTTAACTGTTTCGAAGAATACATTGTAATCGATCCTCCACCAATGTTTCGGAATATTGAGGAAGACGTTAAGATTGTTAAACTTAACGCGAATATACCCTTTCGTAAACATTCTCTTAATTCTGACAAAAGAATTAGACGATCCATGTCAAAATCGATGGTTGAAACGGAAAGTTTTAATAGAAATGATGAAGCTCGTGTACAAAGAATGAGTTCTCAGTCAGAAAATAATAATGTTCAAAGAAAATGCGAGTGTTGCAATAGGTCCTTGTGCCCGAGCCCAAGGTCATCCGATTCGGGCGTTGTAGGCAGTTGCAATTTGGCATCTCCTGAATTGAACATCGCTGAATATCCCGGTTGCAATGCCGCTAACGATTCGGATAACCACGATAAAAACTCGGATCATTTGAAGGATTCTCTATCTAATTTGTCAGATATTGACAGTCGTAAAAAGTTGACTTTATCAGAAATAGAAGCGGCTACATTCGAGGACCAATGTCGGTGCACTTCTCCTTTTGGTTCAACTGCTCGCACTTCCTGTGTGACCAGCGTAACGTCGGAGACTAGTTTTGATGTGACAGACTTGTCGAACACTAATCTAAAGTCAACATTTACCACAAGTCCTCCTTTGCCGTCGCCACAAATCAAACGAACTTCTATAAGGCGACACATCGAACGCTACGTGCCGGAAATAAAACTTAAACCCGATCCACCTCCACGAATTTATAGAAAACCTAGTGCACATCTGGAGGTGCCGAAGAATGTTCGTCAGCACGTACCCTGTCAGTGGAGCACATTAAATATAACCGAACGATCTAAGCCCAGCTTGCACTATCACTTGAGAATATACAAAGAAAAGCCTGAATACAACATGACCGTGAGACAGTCTCGCGTTGATAAGCCTCGCAACTGCGATATGTCTTCCAAAGAGAAATGTGAAGCGCGTAAAACTAGATCCCGAAGCGAGGACATGGCCAAACTGCAGAAAGGCTTGACAGAAGCTCAAAAGGGCTTCGTCGTGTACCGTTCAGATTTATACGCACACTGGTGGATGAAAGCAAAGTTACCCATTACCGTGGTCAACGACTCAGGCAAGGATAATTCTTTTGTAGAGATACTGTTTGTGTATCACTGGTTTTGAAGATAATAATTGCCTTGAAGTTTTATAACCACTAGATTAATACTGTCACTATAGTTACCCCAGTGTTGCAGTGCTTTACTTGATCATCCTTGCCTGTGTTTATTCATCTTACTAACTGAACAGCCACTGCAAGTAGATGTCATATTTACTAACCAGACCAGTTGCATGGTAAAGCTTGGCCATCACTTAATAATGTTTCCCAATACAATAAATAATTGACGGCAAACTCATATATTGTTTTTGCCCTAAAGACTATAATAAACCCGTTTGAACCTGGGTCCATAGCAGATATAGAATTAAAAGCAAAAATGTATGTTTAGAAGTGTGAATAACATTGTTTTGTATCCGAAAATGTTGATATGTTACTGGGCTTAATATCACTGGTCGTACTTAAATCACAGTAAATATGAGCATATTTTTATCTCAAAATTGTAATATTTATTATTGTATCTGATGAAACTGATTATAAAAACGCAAAAAACCCAGCTTTATTTTCAAAGCAATGCTTTTCTAGAAATAGCGAAATCAAACGATGTTTCGTTATTTCAAAGCGGGGAAGCCGCAAATGTGTTTATAATGAAAATATACGTATTAATGGTGTTTATTATTGTTTCTATTTGGACAGATGGCCATGAGCGACAGCAATAACTCTGATTTATCGTCCGGCCTCACAAACCACAAAAGATCACACTCATTCAACAATCATCAAAGTTACACACAACACACGCAGCAGACACAAAAGAATAAACAAAAGAATCAGTCGGCACGGTGGCTTTTGAATTCCTGCGACTCCCTCGACCAATCGCCGGCCAAAACAAACAAAACTCCAATTGGAAAGAAGTTCTCATCCGTTGATTTTATCGACACATCGGGCTCAATCCTCAGTAGTAAAGGTAAGCAATGTAAGATTTCTAAATAATAAGGCTGGAGATAGACGGACTGGAATAATTTCACGCGGCTGCTGCAATTTGAACTCTACTGACTAGGCAACAACATTCAAATTCTTTGCAATCACCTAAACATCTAATTGGTATCACTTAATTGGTCAACCGCGCGGTGTCAAAGCACGCTCTCCGGTTCAAATGTTCCAATGAAGTTTCGATTTACGTATTTGCTATAGAAAGCTTATTTTACCGTAACAAGCAACGACCGTGCAGCCATAATTATACTTTTCGCATCGTTTATAGTGACAACTATGCCCATAGAGTAGATACACTCACCAGCACAAAATGTGGCCCAAAGTTAAAAATTATTTCAACTGTTTCAACCCTCAGGAAGTTTGAATTATATTTTTCTGTTTTATATTAAATAATAATATAAAACAATATTAATGTGTAATGGATTACGTTATTGATAGTGGTAATCTTTGTTGCTATCAAGATGGATTGAACTGAGTAGACTTTTTAGATATTTCCTCCAGGACACTATGCATCGTATTGGGCGTTCATGGTATGCGAAGCATTTTTCTCCAACACCACATAATTATCTCGAATGCGTCTATTTCAATAATATGAATAATATATAGGCTGGAGTATAACGTGTCTACGTCCAGCGCCTCCTCTGAGGCCGCAGTCATTCACTATCGGCTCCGATGAAAACATTGGACCGACTCACCCATATGCTCCTCACCAACGAAAATCTAACTCGTACGAGGAGGACGCGCTTATACTCAGAGTCATCGAGGCCTATTGCACTTCAGCGCGATGTAGAAACGCTGTCAGTTCAGGTGAGTCTTTTATGTTTTTTTTTAATGTTTTTTTTTAAATTGACAATCTAACTTTTAATAGGTTAATTGTTGGTGCCACGAAATTAGACCATGTGTATAGTAAGCAGCAAGTGTGCTATTCTTTGTACTTATCGAATTCCATCCATCGCACAGTGTAGTCACATGTAATTAATTAAGGTGATCCGGCTTATCATAAAAGGTTGCTAATATTTAAATATTTTTATATAAACCACCTCATTATAATGGTCTCTATACTAAATTTTGCCACCTTTTATAGATATACATATATTTAGTTAGTTACAAGCGATTGTGCCTGCACAGTGGACGCCATATTGTTTCTACTTTCGTGGCGCGGATGGCACGAATTATGAAAACTTAACATGCTAACATCATTTTAAGGATTTGAGAATTTCATTTGCTACGTATATTTTTTTTAACTAAAAAAATTCACAAAGCAGCTTTAACACACATACAAATCGATAAGTATAATTTACTTATATTAGTAAGTACTACTAATTTTAAACAACTTAATAATTCAAAAAGGACTAAATACCTACCGAAGTCCTGGGGGATTCTAAGTTTATAGACATTGTATGTAAAAAAAACACAATCATAAAAAATAAAAAAATCAACTTGACAGTTCTGTGTTGGAATTGTGTTAGTTTATTAGACTTATCTCTTTTATCATATCAATTTGCCATTGTATTTGTCAAAAGTGACCTGACTCATAAAAGGTCTAGACACACTGGTCCCACGCACGCTACATTCCATTTATTCGTTATTACATTTGTATTTATGACATGTGTACTCCTGAATTTGTATGAAAACAAGCGACTTAGAAACATACTTTTCACACATATCACATACCGTCAGATCGGCATGGGAAGGTGGTCTTGAACCACAATGTGGTCATGAATCCCACGCGTATACAGCTGACGGTTGCTGTGGGTCAGATACGAATTGAACATTGGGAAAGTTCTGCATTAATTAATGTATCATGAATTCAATAACTTCTTTTCTTAATTTTTTTTTTGTTGTTTTTTGGCGGGAAAATAGTCATCTTTAATAATCACCTTCAAACTTGCTGTCAGAATCAGTAAACATATTTCGGATGCACTAGTCCAACTTTTGTGATCATACAGTGTGTGATGCCAATTTACGTTGCATACGCGGAACATGTGTGTGCACCACGTCGTACCGCATGCGTTGCATACGTGGGACCAGTTTGTCTTGAATTGTATTGAAACTAGGTCATACTAAAATGCAATCTTTTTAGTTATTTATTTATTTTTACGAAATAAATAAAAAATTATTTTGTAAATTTTACATATTTTTTGTATTTTTTACGAAATAAATACATAAATAAATAAATAATAAGAGGTGAAGAAATTTCATTTTTTTGTTTGTGTTGAGGAAGAGTTGAGAAATTTTAATGGAGTATTTATATTAGGTAAAAATCATCTACTTACAATATTAATATTTATTCAGGCAGGGAAATAAACACAATAGGTCTACAATTAACTTATAGGTTGTAGTTGCGAGTTTTTTTTTACTAACATAGGTGTATTTATTATGCAGTACCCAATATACCACTGGAGATATTCGAGTCGACCAGGAGGAGACACGCGAAATCAAGGAACCGTATTATCAGTTGGTTTTTAGAATGAGAAAAGAAATGTGTAATACACTCCAAACCAAATATAACGCTAGTCATTTTAAACGTAGCGCTTGATGTTCATTTTACTGTCGTTAGTGTCATGTACCATGTACTATTTATTAGTGACATATGAATAATACTCGATATACTTAATCTCATTTGTACGTAATATTGAGCACGCATGATATATCTAAATAATAATTATTTTATAATATATATAGCCTCAGATAAATAAGAACTAAAGATTGAGATAGAGCTATGCGGACGGCAGAATGAAGCCGGTAAAACTACGCCGAGCCTTATTAAAATATTTACTAGTGAAAATGCCGAATTGTAAGAATCAGTCTTAAAAAATACGGAAATCATATTTTACGCGTTAGTTAACTTGAAAACCAATATTTTCAATAATAATGAATTATTGTGACAACACCGCCATTTTTATTGAAGAAAAATCTGCTTGAAACCGGCTTCACTATGTAGTCCGCGAAATTCTGTCTTCAGTTTTTATCTTGTCTGAGTATATAGCAGGCTTTAATACAATTTATAAACTCTTTGACACTAGACTATTGAATACACTCACTGTATTGAAGAAAAAAAAAACACAAAATAGTATATTTTTTTAAAGTGTATTATTGCTTTTCTTACTGCACAGTCAGTACAAAGTAGCTAGTCATATTATTGTAGCGGGTAAAGTTTATTTTATTTAATGGTACAAATCGTAAGTAGAATGAAATAGTGCATTTGTAAATCCTGGTTACGGTACATAAGGTGTCTTAGAAAACAGACTATCCCCTGGACAAATTAATGAACTTTCAATTTATTAATAGTAGCAATAAAGTTGAAAATACGATGGCGTATACGTCGCTTATGATAATTTTAATTTGGTGATGTTACTTGTGTTGAGTTGGGTATATGGACATGAGAGATCTCTCGTAACTTCACGCTCTAGCTAGACAAACATACTCGCCATATTTATTAGTCCATGTGAAATAGATCTGTGTGAAAATTATTTATTAAATCTTTGACTCACAAGTATACGTCTCGTATCGTATCTGTGTGAAAATACGGAACAATTCATCTATTCGGTCAATAACGTACATTATGTAGCAGGTAATATGATCACAATCGCATTAAAATTTAAACTAAAAATTTCGGAACTGACTTCTTAAACTTTTAAGTTTATCAGGGCATACATTTATGACTGATCAGTTTCGTCAACAAATTAAAGTGATGTAACAACAATTGGTACATGAGAATGCTATTTTCTGCATCGACTAATTCGAAGTTTCTATAGGATAATAAACGGAAGCAAAATTTTTAACGAAAATTATCTTTTGGTTTCTATTTCATTCTTTTTTGTATTGATATTGAATAGAATTGCTGCAACAAATAAGGCAAAAAGAAAAAAAAAACACACACTTAGTACTGAATAATAGTAGGTAGGATTTTATTAAATATTCTGTTTGAGAATGTAAATAGTCAGTGGAACTGGTGGAAACACGTGAATTCACCTTGATGCTTTGATTTAAAATTCGACTGTTATCAAAAACTATATTGAGAAAGAACTGAATTAAAAATAAATGAAAAACCTCACTGAATTAAAAATAAAAAGTATGGATATGCTTTCAGATTTCGGAATTTTAATTAGTCGCGCCGTGACATTTGTCTTGCGAGCGGGTTAGTCTGTTCTCTAATGACCCATGTGATAATAAATTTGCACAGGTTGCCTATGTAATAATAATGCATTTGCGAAATAACAAGTATACATAGCAAAGCGTAAGAAGCAATGTTGTATGACTAACAAACAGCATATAAATATGTCAATATTTACACACTTCCTATTAAATTTTACTATGCAAAAACTCTCCACTAAGTTTCTGGCTTACGCCAATAAAATGGTAGTCTGAACATTTCTATTTTGTTACATGCGGCTGCCTTTTTATCACGCCTGCAGTGGACTGCGGCCACTTAAACATCGGTAAAGTACAATATCACGCACCCGCTACTAACACGGCCTACTATACTAAATTTACGCCAATGGGTCAGAGAAACGAGACAGCCGAGTATTGTTCCTCGAAGGGGACGAGAGTGAGACGTAACAAGAGCTCTTCAGCAGCCGATACGTCCCTTTACAGGGGCCCCGAGTCGAGGAGACTATTGTCGGATAGGAAGTTCCAATTGAACCGGTCAAATCCCAATTTGTGGGAGTGCTCGGATGAGAGTCGGTATGGACGCGAACGAAGGAGCGGGTCGCAGCCGAGCCTAGTGCAGTTGAGAGTGACGCCCGCACCGGCTCCGGTTCCGCATCGCTCGGCTCGCTCGTCCACCTGGTGCTGTGGCTCGTTCGTCAAACAAATCACCAAGTCGCATCATTTCGATTGACATTAGTCATTGAACACACAGCCCCGGTGTAGCCGCTTGACAACGTATAAGCGTGCGTCCTGAGTGACGGCGTATAGCGGACGCGGAAACCGCCTGCTGCACATAGTATATTTTATTAAGAGGTCGCAGTATGACATATAGTGCTCATAAGCACTTATACATTTTTTATACAATAGATAAGGCAGTAAACTATTAACGAGTACCTACTAGTTTCATGTGCAGCGGATTTCATATCCGCATTAAGCTGTCCCTGAGGACACGCTAAAACCTGGCGTCAACTATGGCCGAAAATCGTCAAATCAATTTACCCCGCGAATCGAGTCGACTAAATTTATGCCTGCCACAGTTTAGCGGGCCATAACTTGTCTGTAGCAGCCATGGCGTTGCTCATAATGGTTCACTCTAGTCGACGGTAGTAACCAACATGTGGACCAAACAAAACAAGCGAATCGGTCAATAATAGACTAAGAAATGTTATGCTTGACACAAAAAATGATGATATTTTTGTCAAAGTATTTATTAAAACCATACAACCTCATTATCAAAAAGATTGCAACAATTCAATTTGTCGAAATGCTGTCCCTTATTTATTTTAGATTTATTTGAGAAAGATTAATATCACCATTTTGTAACTTCCTCGCGATGCGATGAGACATCGATAAAGATGTTTTTTTTATTATTCTGTTTCTTCATAATCGAAGCTGTTCAATGGTAAATTATTACGTCTCGACTCGATACAAATCGATTGGACGATACTAGTTGACGCCAGATTTAATACCAACCGCACAGCAGAACAAGTCAAGCCGTCTCCAAGATTTCAAACCACATCGGATATTCGGATCCCCAAATCTTTAAATTTTTTTTTAAACTGTGTTAAAATTTCATCATATGTATGCTCAATACATATTTAATTTTAGCTATAAAACCACTTTGCTAATTTTAATAAAGGTTAAATCTGTATTTTTTTTCTTATCGACTGAATATCATCTAAATTTTTATTGGATTGCCAAAAGAAATATGTTTTTTAATACATATTATGATTTTATCGTCTTATTAAATAAATTATTAAGAAATGCGGCCTAAGAATAGTCTTGTCGGCTGTGTGATGCTGTCTTGACGTTTGATGCCTACATTCAGTGCTATTCCATCGCATAGCTTGCTGTTCATTCTTAAATCACTAATTCCCTCTCATGACATCCGGTGTGCGTGATCGTTGACTGCGTGTTCCGCCTTTACACTGAGCATTAATAACAAATTATTGTTGAAAAAAAATACTAATAAATTTCCCCGCAAGCGATCTAAATGTGCCATATTCATTAGAATAAACTTCGGGAGTATCGCAAAGCTGTTATGTCAATGTTATTAATATCTGAGTTGATTTAGTTTCAAAGGTTTCTTAGATGTTAAAACATTTATTCAAAAATTCTCAAAATGAAATAACACATCCATTTTCTTTTTCATTTACTAAAAATTATCAAAAAGTCAAATTGCCACCTTTGAAAGTAGTCAACTCTCTATTTTAACATAGATTTATTTGTTTGAGTACAATGCAATGCATGTTTGCAGTATTATTTAGAATTAAAAGCTTATTGTCACAATGCTTGTTTTTTTAGTTAATAAGTGATATTGTATATAAACTTTTTGGTGCATTATTTAGCATAAATGCATGTGCTTACATCTCAGTAGTTAGTATAAGTATATATATATATATATATATATATATTTATATTTGTGGTGTTTTTTAAAATATTTTTAAAATATGTTTTTTCACAAAAAAATGGTTTTTAAACCTCTACCATCGTTGATACTGTCGACGAATGTGTGATGTGAATATAGCTTTATAAATGTTACAATATAATATTATATTTTTTCAAGGAATTCGAGGGAAGAATTGTTTTAGAGGTTGGCAATATTTAATTTAGTTTGGAATGGTTATTTTTTGTATGTACAAATATGTATTTTATGTCCTTTTGTATAATAAAAACTCCCAGTGAGAAAAACTTTACAAGTAGTAAAAAAAAACAAACGAAATATTTAAAAAGACGCATAGATTTATCGTTTTGACACTAATATTATTATTTTTATTATAAAAATATTAAATTTTTATTATAAAAAATTGCAGAGTCGTTAAGTTTTATTATTGGCAAACAGTCTAATTATAACAAATATACAAATAATTACAAATTTATCTTGGATAATATCACGAACTTCATTTGTAGTGTTAATAAGTAACATTTGAGTGTAGATTTTTTTATTCTAATTTGAATAACATACATTTATTACCATTTATGTAATTGTTAAATTTGATTTGAAAAAGGTGCTTATAAAGTTAGGTTTGTTAACGACTTAACATGTTAATGCTTTAACATTAATAACTACTTATATGAAAAGATTATAAATGTTTCATACTACATATTAACAATTTAGTGTTAGTTTATTTCATGAATGTACACTTTATATTACATTCGGTTATTCTATTCTGATAATATGTATAGGTCGCAGGGTTATTGTAAAAATTGTGATATTGTGAACTCACAAGTAATTATTCGGACTTTTGATAATCACGTTCAATTTGCACGGTTTCAGAGGCTCTTTTTAGTATTATTGTAATTTCATAGACCCAAACATTTTTTTCCTTATTGATCTGTCTTCAAAACTATGTAGTGCTTGCATGTTTGGTTTTACAAATGGTGGTTAACATGATTTTCAGTTAATCGACCAATCAAAACGAACCGAGGTTTTTTTTATACTCGTATTATAAAGGTATTGGCTCGCACACTGACGGTCGCAAGTTGATGATACTCGTAGCCTGGTTACAGTCGCCTAAGCACAAGCAATAACAGGCGCGGTGCAGATGCGCTGCCGACCCGCTTTATAAATCATATTCATTTAGCTATAGCTGATTACAATATCACTTATCGCTTCTCAGGGGGATTATGATGTCCAGTATATAGTCGTATAGATAAGGAGTCCGTGCAATATATTATTATATCCCTAGTGCAATAATAATATCACGGCTTTTACAGTAACCCTACGACGTATCTATTTAGATCTAGCTTGTATCTTTATTAACCCATCTAGGAAGTGAACTTAATATTTTCCGAACGTTACAATTTCCTGACATAAAAGGTCTAAAATGAAATTGACGCTTTACCGTTCATTGGAAATAGTATATTATTCTAAACGAAGTTTGTTTCGATCTATTTGTTTTTATTTTGTTGAAGCGTTTTTGCCTCCATGTGCCAATGATTGTCCAGAAGGGTTAGCGACGGTTGCCAAGTTTTCTGCTATTTTCGTCCTATCTAGAGGTCGCGTTAGTGAATGTACATTTTTATTGCTCTTGAGCTAATATTTCCAATGATAGAACATTTTTGCTGACTTCATCGAGCGGACTGTTATGAGACTCGAGTGTATTTAGAGGGGCTTCTATGAACTTGTTAAATAGGTTACAAGCGTAGTCAGTAACGTAATTATAAGCTTCAAAATGTACGGTTCGTTCGTTTGATATGGAAATGCATTCGCCTGGAAAAATACCATTGCGAATTTTTGTGAAACTTCATTCTTGAAATGGTCTCTTAACTCTTTTCAAACCCTTAATTAAGGTGATTTACGTTAAGCATATTTTAGAATTATAATATAGAATAACTAAGCGGCCAGCCTCCGGCCTCGAACTACAGGGAATAGTTTCAAATAATGATTTTGATAAAAATTTAAATACTATATTGCACCCCTGCATCGCATGGTTGTCAAAATTATCACTTCATAAGAACCTTCCTCGGACGTCATCGAATATTTGAAAGAAAGAAAAATAGGCGAATTGGTCCAACAGTTTTCCGAGTTTTGCGTTTAGCAACACATTTTTATTAATATAAAAGAACAAGATAGATTATTGAGAACAAAATATAATTAGCCATCCCCATTAGAACTATTGATGTTCGTTTCCTGAAAACTGAATAATTAAAAAAGCGGGTGCAGTAGAGTTTCTTTTTAATTGGCAACCGAGGCTTCTTTCAGAAATTTCGCTACATACGTACCGTTTCTCCGAATTCGACCGTCATCCCGCAATATGCGCGGTGGGTGAAACACGAAAAAAGCGTATAATACCCTAACCGTTGTTAACGAAGGTCCACTGCATGCCGTTAATTAAATATTGACTGGGGGAGTGCAGCGCGCTGTAATATTTACACAGAGTGCGTGCTGGCCACTTCGTTAAACCATTGTCAACTGTTATAATTATTTTCGGCTCTTCCCGCATTTCCTGCAACACGAATGCTATATTTTTTTTATCCCTTTCGCGTTGCTTTTTTGTGTTAGGGTCGGCAGACAGGCTGACGGTCCACTTGATGGTAGGTTAATTCAGGTATACAGTTAATCATCAATACATAAGTGAAAATCGCATTCTCAACGGTTAAACCGTTTCTGAGATTAGCGTGCACAGATAAGCAGACAAAAATTCTAAAATCAATTTTTTTGTACTTATTTTTAAAAAAATATTAAATGTACAGATATAGGTAATAACATTTCGCAGTCTCGCTAAATGCAAACAGGTAATTAAATTATGCAATTTTATTATAGTAAGATGACTAATCGTCAAGTAGCCAGCCACGGATAGAAGCCGCGGCCGGCTATAATCAAATTATAACAGATTATAATAATATGGTCGAGCAACTAATTTTGTAAATTGCCGATGTACTAAACCCCCATACTTTTCGTGTTACTAATTACTAACCGTACCCTATTAGTAGATAATTGCTTATGTTTACATAAGTTTTTATTTTCATTAATGTTTTTAATTAGTTTTGTTTTAAACGTTGGACTTTTTAATTCGAAAGCTCGTTTTGTGGATTATGCAGTCAGTGCATTTCAATTATGAAATTGGTTCAGCCTCAGCATTTTAATTATAAATGCAGTTCAATACATTTATAAGAACATCGGAAAATTTTAAAATAAAATAAATGAAAATGACTTTTTTCGTAAGTTTTCCTTTTTTTAAACTTTTCATATTAATAATTTTTTTTTATCCTGACTGGAAAGTTTAAATTCGGATCATAGATTAAGTATTCGTTGAGAATGGATTTTTGAAAATTACAACTCTCTGCGAAGAAGGGTGGGTGCAGGTCGTTAGTAATTAAATATATTTTCAATGGATTTTTTAATACAAGATTAATCAAGTTTTGTTTTCAAGATTAATCAAGTCATGATAAATGTACCTATTGTATTAACAACATACAATACATGTATCATTAGACCTATCGTAACTCGGCACCTCACGCCGATGACGTCATTACACCGCGCTCTACCACGAGCGCATAGATGCCATCGGTTTGCATTCCAACAAGGTGCCAA
This sequence comes from Synanthedon tipuliformis, assembly GCA_947623395.1. NCBI lineage: Eukaryota > Metazoa > Arthropoda > Insecta > Lepidoptera > Sesiidae > Synanthedon > Synanthedon tipuliformis. The sequence continues at coordinate 5,471,913 of OX392408.1, read as the reverse complement.
GTTGGGGACTAACTACATTTATTATTCACCTCAATTCAGCTTTTGTCCATAGTAAAACCGCGTCCGTACAAGCTTTTCGAAGCTGAACGAATGCGGCTTTTCCACAAAGACATCTCGATACATGAAGACGCGGTACGCATAAGCTTACTTATTTACTTACTCTTCTGGCTCAGCGACCTGTAGTGGATCTTGGCCTCCGACTCCACAAGTCTCCAGCGATCCCTGTCCATAGCTATCTCGCGCCAGTCAGCTGTTACTAGCTCGTGCAGGTCTCTCTGCACCTCGTCCTCCCAACGGTACTTAGGCATAAGCTGAATTAAACTATGTAATTAAATGTAGTTACTCCCTTACCATGACTTGACCGAGTAGTAATATAATTTGATACTATATGTTTTCCAATTATAATTGTGTATCGCATAGCATTTTATAAATTAATAGTAGTATATACAAATACATACATAGTATGTTTATTAACACTAAATACGTCTATTAATTTCATTATCTATTTTTAATAATAATAATTAAATTGTGTTTGTTTAATAGTTCGATTGATAATCTTCTTATTCGCCTGATGAAAATATTGCCTACATAAAATTTGTTTCAACAAAGAAAATTAATAAGTCAATATTATTTATATATACCTATATATACGTTTTGTTTCATCTCCATTTGGTGTTTTAAATTTCTGCTTTTATACTTTTCATAAATGTTTATTTTAACAATATTTTTTTTGTATATAATTTTTAATAGTAATTTGTAAAAATAATCTATTTATTTGTACGAACTTACTTTACGACTGATATTTTGGCCTTATTATATAAACATAATAATATTATATTTATATTAAATTATATTATTCACAATATATTATATTATTATTATTACTTAAATATGTCTTTTTTCCTGAATCAATATAAAAGATTAGGCATTAAATGCCTTAAATGTTTTAACAATGTTGAACAAATTAAATTTGTTTTGTGAATTGAATGAATTTCTGTATGGAATCTCATTGTGAAAATGTTGCACGGAATATATTTTAATCCTCGATTTGAAATACTTACATTTTTATAAAGTCCTCAAGGGAATGTGTTTTAATATGAAAAGTAAAGATAAAATATATGTATATAAAAATAATAATAATAATAATACTACAGAAAATGTACCTACTCGTATAGGCAGTAAGAATATCTAACACTAATATAATGATTGTGTGTTATTTAAATGCCTTATTTATTGTTTATTCAAATGTATTGTACCTCTTACGATATTTTAATATAAATTATTTAAATAGTAAGACTAATGTATTTCTTTGACACTCCCTAATTCATTTTTATTTATTTATTACACTTAGCATTACACAAACACGCCTCATATTTAATGCATTAATTATATACACTGAGCAAAATACATTGGCCTGCAGTACTATTCTAGAAGTTTTATTTCTCATTGCATAGCGCTAGAAAGAGATGGAGATAGAACTTACAACGTTCGTGTTACCTACAAAATAATTCTAGAATAACGCTGCTGACCTTTACACTCAGAACAAGCAATATCTCGGAAAGAGCGATCGCGCATAAACTGAGCTGAAAGATTCTATTGTTGTATAGTACTCTATACAACAGTTCTACTTTCTAGGTTTACTTTCTAGGTAGTACTTAGTCGAGGAATAAATATAGTTAAATTTTGTGTTTGCCCGAAGTGTGGAATATTTTTATTTATTTATTTTTAACATGTTAATCTTGTTGAACGCTCTTTCTGTTATGTTCTTGAGTCTTTACTACAAAATTATACAATGAAGCCTTCACGTAGCACGGTTGAATAACTCTTCACAATAGCATACAACATAATGCATATTGCAAAACATTGCATTCACTAAAATATAAAATCTATAGTATTTTTTATCGGATATTTAATAAACTCTTTTTGATGTAAATTCTAATTATCTCACAATCTTATGTACATTTTATATTCGAAATACACATTGAGCGCAGAGCGACACGTCATCACGTGACAAATTTTGAGTTATAAGAATTAATAATTAAAATATAATGAATTCAGTATATTAGAGTTTTTGTTCAATTCATCTTAAACATTTTTATTTGTTTGCTGTTTCAAACAAGCCTACATGTTCAAAAGTTTATTTATATAGCAAATGATACGCTTAATGTTTACTTTTGTAACATTGGCCTTATAACTTAGGCGTATCTACAGTAACTTCATATTGAATTTATTAAAATAACCTACCACTTTTCTCCAATTTAAGGTGGGTAAAAAAAGGTTGCTATGAAACGAGTGTTATCGAATAAATTTTAATAGTTTTAACGCTTTTCCAGAATGCGATGACGAGAGTCCACTGCCGATGGAAGCTTTTGTAAGATCGCCTTCGCTCCCCATACACTCGAGTTCCAATTACGGATCACTAGGTTTGCGGACAATGCTCATACGGTTACAGAACGAAGTGAAAACGCTAAAGATAGAAGTTAGGGATCTACAAATGCAGCTGAACGAAGAGAAACAAGAACGAACTCTTGCCATAGCATCGTTGCAAGCGACAAATCTGTTGAAGGACGCAAAAGAGAGTAAATGTTAAAATGAATTAAGCTAAGAACACTGAACCTACTATAGAACTAGTATTATAATGCAACATATAAAAATAAAGCAAAATTATTGATAATGGTCATAGATGAATAATTAGTCTCGCTGCGCTCTACTAGATACCGCCGTTGTACTTGTAAAATGTGGCAAAAAATACTACGCCGAATTCGGCGTACCCGAGCCAGTCACACTGCAAACTGTCTGTGATGTGTACGTGCCTAATTTTTTATTAAATTTTGAGCATAATAAAATGCCAGTTTGCGTAGTGAAACTGTGTAAAAATATAATAAAACTGTGTAAAAAGTGACGATGTTTTACACACACTACAATAAAAAACTGCCGCATTTACGGAGCTATCGTTTTTGTATAGTACTCTATCTAGTCGAGCGTAGCGAGACCAATGCAATAATCATTGGATAATGGTATTATACGCCGTCTTTAATGGTTTTAATGAGCGTTGTGGGTTCATTTTTATATTTTTTAAATGAACACCAAAGGGAACTTAACATGTATGAATTTTAAACTGCTGGTTGATGGCATGCGGGAACTACTACTTCTAAGTACATATACTATTTTATTGTATTGTAGTATTTCACAATTTACGGTAGTACTTCAAAATGTACGGTTCGTTCGTTTGATATGGAAATGCATTCGCCTGGAAAAATACCATTGCGAATTTTTGTGAAACTTCATTCTTGAAATGGTCTCTTAACTCTTTTCAAACCCTTAATTAAGGTGATTTACGTTAAGCATATTTTAGAATTATAATATAGAATAACTAAGCGGCCAGCCTCCGGCCTCGAACTACAGGGAATAGTTTCAAATAATGATTTTGATAAAAATTTAAATACTATATTGCACCCCTGCATCGCATGGTTGTCAAAATTATCACTTCATAAGAACCTTCCTCGGACGTCATCGAATATTTGAAAGAAAGAAAAATAGGCGAATTGGTCCAACAGTTTTCCGAGTTTTGCGTTTAGCAACACATTTTTATTAATATAAAAGAACAAGATAGATTATTGAGAACAAAATATAATTAGCCATCCCCATTAGAACTATTGATGTTCGTTTCCTGAAAACTGAATAATTAAAAAAGCGGGTGCAGTAGAGTTTCTTTTTAATTGGCAACCGAGGCTTCTTTCAGAAATTTCGCTACATACGTACCGTTTCTCCGAATTCGACCGTCATCCCGCAATATGCGCGGTGGGTGAAACACGAAAAAAGCGTATAATACCCTAACCGTTGTTAACGAAGGTCCACTGCATGCCGTTAATTAAATATTGACTGGGGGAGTGCAGCGCGCTGTAATATTTACACAGAGTGCGTGCTGGCCACTTCGTTAAACCATTGTCAACTGTTATAATTATTTTCGGCTCTTCCCGCATTTCCTGCAACACGAATGCTATATTTTTTTTATCCCTTTCGCGTTGCTTTTTTGTGTTAGGGTCGGCAGACAGGCTGACGGTCCACTTGATGGTAGGTTAATTCAGGTATACAGTTAATCATCAATACATAAGTGAAAATCGCATTCTCAACGGTTAAACCGTTTCTGAGATTAGCGTGCACAGATAAGCAGACAAAAATTCTAAAATCAATTTTTTTGTACTTATTTTTAAAAAAATATTAAATGTACAGATATAGGTAATAACATTTCGCAGTCTCGCTAAATGCAAACAGGTAATTAAATTATGCAATTTTATTATAGTAAGATGACTAATCGTCAAGTAGCCAGCCACGGATAGAAGCCGCGGCCGGCTATAATCAAATTATAACAGATTATAATAATATGGTCGAGCAACTAATTTTGTAAATTGCCGATGTACTAAACCCCCATACTTTTCGTGTTACTAATTACTAACCGTACCCTATTAGTAGATAATTGCTTATGTTTACATAAGTTTTTATTTTCATTAATGTTTTTAATTAGTTTTGTTTTAAACGTTGGACTTTTTAATTCGAAAGCTCGTTTTGTGGATTATGCAGTCAGTGCATTTCAATTATGAAATTGGTTCAGCCTCAGCATTTTAATTATAAATGCAGTTCAATACATTTATAAGAACATCGGAAAATTTTAAAATAAAATAAATGAAAATGACTTTTTTCGTAAGTTTTCCTTTTTTTAAACTTTTCATATTAATAATTTTTTTTTATCCTGACTGGAAAGTTTAAATTCGGATCATAGATTAAGTATTCGTTGAGAATGGATTTTTGAAAATTACAACTCTCTGCGAAGAAGGGTGGGTGCAGGTCGTTAGTAATTAAATATATTTTCAATGGATTTTTTAATACAAGATTAATCAAGTTTTGTTTTCAAGATTAATCAAGTCATGATAAATGTACCTATTGTATTAACAACATACAATACATGTATCATTAGACCTATCGTAACTCGGCACCTCACGCCGATGACGTCATTACACCGCGCTCTACCACGAGCGCATAGATGCCATCGGTTTGCATTCCAACAAGGTGCCAAGTTGGGGACTAACTACATTTATTATTCACCTCAATTCAGCTTTTGTCCATAGTAAAACCGCGTCCGTACAAGCTTTTCGAAGCTGAACGAATGCGGCTTTTCCACAAAGACATCTCGATACATGAAGACGCGGTACGCATAAGCTTACTTATTTACTTACTCTTCTGGCTCAGCGACCTGTAGTGGATCTTGGCCTCCGACTCCACAAGTCTCCAGCGATCCCTGTCCATAGCTATCTCGCGCCAGTCAGCTGTTACTAGCTCGTGCAGGTCTCTCTGCACCTCGTCCTCCCAACGGTACTTAGGCATAAGCTGAATTAAACTATGTAATTAAATGTAGTTACTCCCTTACCTTGACTTGACCGAGTAGTAATATAATTTGATACTATATGTTTTCCAATTATAATTGTGTATCGCATAGCATTTTATAAATTAATAGTAGTATATACAAATACATACATAGTATGTTTATTAACACTAAATACGTCTATTAATTTCATTATCTATTTTTAATAATAATAATTAAATTGTGTTTGTTTAATAGTTCGATTGATAATCTTCTTATTCGCCTGATGAAAATATTGCCTACATAAAATTTGTTTCAACAAAGAAAATTAATAAGTCAATATTATTTATATATACCTATATATACGTTTTGTTTCATCTCCATTTGGTGTTTTAAATTTCTGCTTTTATACTTTTCATAAATGTTTATTTTAACAATATTTTTTTTGTATATAATTTTTAATAGTAATTTGTAAAAATAATCTATTTATTTGTACGAACTTACTTTACGACTGATATTTTGGCCTTATTATATAAACATAATAATATTATATTTATATTAAATTATATTATTCACAATATATTATATTATTATTATTACTTAAATATGTCTTTTTTCCTGAATCAATATAAAAGATTAGGCATTAAATGCCTTAAATGTTTTAACAATGTTGAACAAATTAAATTTGTTTTGTGAATTGAATGAATTTCTGTATGGAATCTCATTGTGAAAATGTTGCACGGAATATATTTTAATCCTCGATTTGAAATACTTACATTTTTATAAAGTCCTCAAGGGAATGTGTTTTAATATGAAAAGTAAAGATAAAATATATGTATATAAAAATAATAATAATAATAATACTACAGAAAATGTACCTACTCGTATAGGCAGTAAGAATATCTAACACTAATATAATGATTGTGTGTTATTTAAATGCCTTATTTATTGTTTATTCAAATGTATTGTACCTCTTACGATATTTTAATATAAATTATTTAAATAGTAAGACTAATGTATTTCTTTGACACTCCCTAATTCATTTTTATTTATTTATTACACTTAGCATTACACAAACACGCCTCATATTTAATGCATTAATTATATACACTGAGCAAAATACATTGGCCTGCAGTACTATTCTAGAAGTTTTATTTCTCATTGCATAGCGCTAGAAAGAGATGGAGATAGAACTTACAACGTTCGTGTTACCTACAAAATAATTCTAGAATAACGCTGCTGACCTTTACACTCAGAACAAGCAATATCTCGGAAAGAGCGATCGCGCATAAACTGAGCTGAAAGATTCTATTGTTGTATAGTACTCTATACAACAGTTCTACTTTCTAGGTTTACTTTCTAGGTAGTACTTAGTCGAGGAATAAATATAGTTAAATTTTGTGTTTGCCCGAAGTGTGGAATATTTTTATTTATTTATTTTTAACATGTTAATCTTGTTGAACGCTCTTTCTGTTATGTTCTTGAGTCTTTACTACAAAATTATACAATGAAGCCTTCACGTAGCACGGTTGAATAACTCTTCACAATAGCATACAACATAATGCATATTGCAAAACATTGCATTCACTAAAATATAAAATCTATAGTATTTTTTATCGGATATTTAATAAACTCTTTTTGATGTAAATTCTAATTATCTCACAATCTTATGTACATTTTATATTCGAAATACACATTGAGCGCAGAGCGACACGTCATCACGTGACAAATTTTGAGTTATAAGAATTAATAATTAAAATATAATGAATTCAGTATATTAGAGTTTTTGTTCAATTCATCTTAAACATTTTTATTTGTTTGCTGTTTCAAACAAGCCTACATGTTCAAAAGTTTATTTATATAGCAAATGATACGCTTAATGTTTACTTTTGTAACATTGGCCTTATAACTTAGGCGTATCTACAGTAACTTCATATTGAATTTATTAAAATAACCTACCACTTTTCTCCAATTTAAGGTGGGTAAAAAAAGGTTGCTATGAAACGAGTGTTATCGAATAAATTTTAATAGTTTTAACGCTTTTCCAGAATGCGATGACGAGAGTCCACTGCCGATGGAAGCTTTTGTAAGATCGCCTTCGCTCCCCATACACTCGAGTTCCAATTACGGATCACTAGGTTTGCGGACAATGCTCATACGGTTACAGAACGAAGTGAAAACGCTAAAGATAGAAGTTAGGGATCTACAAATGCAGCTGAACGAAGAGAAACAAGAACGAACTCTTGCCATAGCATCGTTGCAAGCGACAAATCTGTTGAAGGACGCAAAAGAGAGTAAATGTTAAAATGAATTAAGCTAAGAACACTGAACCTACTATAGAACTAGTATTATAATGCAACATATAAAAATAAAGCAAAATTATTGATAATGGTCATAGATGAATAATTAGTCTCGCTGCGCTCTACTAGATACCGCCGTTGTACTTGTAAAATGTGGCAAAAAATACTACGCCGAATTCGGCGTACCCGAGCCAGTCACACTGCAAACTGTCTGTGATGTGTACGTGCCTAATTTTTTATTAAATTTTGAGCATAATAAAATGCCAGTTTGCGTAGTGAAACTGTGTAAAAATATAATAAAACTGTGTAAAAAGTGACGATGTTTTACACACACTACAATAAAAAACTGCCGCATTTACGGAGCTATCGTTTTTGTATAGTACTCTATCTAGTCGAGCGTAGCGAGACCAATGCAATAATCATTGGATAATGGTATTATACGCCGTCTTTAATGGTTTTAATGAGCGTTGTGGGTTCATTTTTATATTTTTTAAATGAACACCAAAGGGAACTTAACATGTATGAATTTTAAACTGCTGGTTGATGGCATGCGGGAACTACTACTTCTAAGTACATATACTATTTTATTGTATTGTAGTATTTCACAGTTGCCTTAGTATTACCTGTCGTGTATTTATTTAATAAAGTATTTTAAGAAATTCAACGGAGTATTTTATATTTTTAAACCTTAATATTCCCGTTATTGAGTTAGTTGAGAAGTCATTAAGGGATTCACAAAGGCGAATGACATTGACGATTTGACCTTCACCGATATGACCTTTAGAGTGTTTATATATATCATACTAATTCCGCACGAAAAACAAACGTAATCCACACCTCAGCGCAGTCACTGAGACACTGTAGCTCCATATATTTAGAGTTCCGAGGCGGCGGAAACAATTCAACAGGCCTGATAAATGTGGTTTTTTGTACTTTTCATTAAAACTACACTAAAAAAAATAAAAAAATCAATACATTTTTTTAAAATGATATTGACTTATTATTCGGTGTAGGAATCATTTGCGCGCAATAAACCGTTTTCGCAACAAATTTCAATATAAGTCAAATTCTTCTTATGTTCTAACTTTTATTGTGGGGTTTCTACTACTTCGATGGAAATTCTAAACAATATATTTTGTTCTTCACATGTTTAAGTATAACATATATATTTTTCAAACCAATTGCATTGACAGTTTCTTCTAACATATTTTTTTAAAAATGCTAATTTTTAGGATTGGCGTGTGTTTACACCTTAAATGTTAAAAATGGTGCAGACAGGTCGACTTGAAGGTAGGCAGCTACCGTAGTCTAAGGACGCAAGCAACATCGGAGAAGATACAGATGCGGCGTCACTCTTAACTAAAAAATGGACCTAGGTTAAAATAATATAGAAACTTTCGACATGATTTAGTCCTTTACCATAGTAAATAACACTGACAAAAATTACACGTGTACATGAGTACATTGGTTTGATTTTGTTAGAAAATAGCAACCAAAAGCATTAAATTACTATAATAAACAACCCGACTACTAATTTCGTTAATCCAGCCGAGCAACACGACCAACCAACGAGACCTACCTGAGATGATAATGAGACCTATTGATTCTGATTTTGAGAGAGTGATTTTTTTGTATGAAAGGCCCATCCATAAACATCGATGGATTTAGTAAATAACATAGTATTGGTCTATGGTCGCCGCGTTGCTTGTGTTTTAAGTGCTTTAGTTCAATTTCTTTGGTTTTAAGCGACGGTCGCCACCTTCCATCAAGTGAACCGTCAGCTTCTCTGTCGACCTTACCATAAATAAAAAGTAAGTAGATAATGAAATTATTACATATTATTATGTGTGGAACGTGCAATTATTATTGTAAATTATTTATTTTGTATTAATCTTATCTTTAAAACGGTTAAAAAATATTTAAAAGTCTGTCAATAAAACATGGCGAGTGTAGAATATAAATGTTGATGCAACTAAAAGAGTTATTTATAGCTATAAAACTGTTAAAGGAACTTTAAGTCTGTTGACAAAACGAAACAAGACTAAGTGTAGAAATATTTAATATAAATTTTGATACATCTACATAAGAGTTATTGATAGCTATAAATTCTGGTAAAATTTCACGAGTGGAAAACATCAAACGATCATACTATAATAAATAGCAGGACATAATTACAGTTGTCTCGGGCCTATTTAGAAAATGGGGTCGCACCAACTGCAATATATAACTGAAACTATTCTAAACTATGGTGGGTTGTGACAGGCGATTCGGTTCACTGGGTGCCCATTGAACCGCATCTGTAGGTACATCTACGTAGGTGTTAAAGTAAAGGGTTACGAATGTGTAGGTAGTTATAATGGCAACACTTTAAACAGATTTTCTTAAAGTTCACTGCGTACTACTAATAAACGGTGAAAGGACAATGAAGATTAAATATAGACGGGGCATGAGTGAATAAGGTTAAATTCATTATGACACATCGTGACTAATCTTGTTACTTGACGTGTTTGTCGGCTCTTAAATATGCCTCATTCCACTTGGATCCACAGCTTGGCTCCACATGTAGATTTATCTTGGATACCTTTATCTTCTCTTAAATCTACCGTAAAGAGGATTCAATAATAAATATAATTTTAAATGCCAGTTCGATCCACAAACGAGGGGATCCAAAAATAATAATATTTTTCTATGCCACTTAAATCCACAAGTGGAAGGAGGTAGTATGGCCTCCTTCCACTTGGATCCACCTGGTAGATAGAAGAGGAAAAAGAAGTATCCATGGATCCACACGTGGATTTAAGAAGAGATAAAGGTATCTGCGGATCCACATGTGGATTTAAGACGAGATAAAGGTATCCGCGGATCACATGAGGAGCCAAGCTGTGGATCCAAGTGGAAGGTGGCTTAAATATTACCTAGTGAAATGAGTTTAGAAATTTTAACCTACCTATTCTGAAAGTCGTCTTTTCCATTAAGTAAGACATATTACCTATAGTTGGAGAATTCAAATGTAAGTAAGCACCTACATATAGTAAGTAAGGATTAGGAAGGGATAGGAAAATGGTCTCTGGCATCCCTTATTCGTTCACCAAAACAACAGCAGCACAAGTAAGGGGATGGTTACTGCCAGAAATGCAATGTAACCTGCCACTAACTACGTTTAAAAGTTGGCCTTGCCAGAAATTGAACGCGGGACCCCTGAGACAAAGCGTCTAGGTGAGCACTGTAACCACTCATCCAACAGGCTCCTCAAAACTCCTATGAAAATTCAGTCATTTATGTTACATCAAGTTTCTTAATTAAAACGTTATATCGAACTAAGGGCCTCTTTCACCAACTATAAGTGTTGATTCGTTACTTTTAGAAATAATTTTATGTTTTATTAAATTATGCACTCGGTTTAGTGCATCCTTCGATAGGCGTTTTTTTTAATTTTATTTTCTTTTTAATGTTTGGGACTTTTACCGTACAGACAAAGGTATATCAGCTTAATTATTCCCGGTTACAGGTGACTTTAAATGACGGTTAGCCTACTTGACAGATGGTGAAAGAGGCCCTTAATGTCAATTCATTGTGAATGACAAGTTGGGCAACATGTTTGCCTAATGTCTTCCTTTAAAAAGAAACAACTCAAAATTACTCGATTGTTCATTCGAGCTACGACGTAGCAGCGTAGTTTTTAGATTTCAATGAGCATACGCTGCATTGCAATTCACATAGCAACCTAACAAGTAGTTAATGATTTACTTTTACTTACACAATTATACGAATGTGAGCTTATGATCTTATCTTACGAATTTATACTGTATATTATATTTATAAGATTCATAGCTATCTGAAGTGATTAAAGATATAATACTGTCTTCAGTCATATTATAAACAAACGACAAAAAGGGTGATTTTGTTTATCCAATTGTCGGCAGGCAGGCTGACGGTCCACTTAATTGACGGTGGTCATCTGTCAAGTTGTGGTGACTACCGTCAGACGATCTGCCCAATTTATCACTTTCCAATACATTGCGACCTGCCACTAAGTACTAGAAGAGAAGATACAATAATTCAAAAATCGCTACAACATTTTCACGGCGATTTTTCATTTGTTATTTTCCTACTTCGTAGATTAAAAGTTGTCGATCCAATTATTCGACCATTCCTCGTGCTCCAGTTCAAATATGTTCTTTTATTTCTTTTCTATCTGGAATTTAGAACTTCTGTCGCGCATCGTTCGGGAACAACAAACGTTAGCGTTTTAATTTCATTTCCAATTTGTCGTCGACAACTCCCGTCCCATTTTGCATTTGTACCTTACCTTCAATAAAACTAAATCGTAGTTACCAACAAAGCCATAAGTACTTAGTGCTTCTATTCGCTTTATTTACATTTAATATCTAGAGGTATTGCAATAGTTTATACATAATAAATTCGTCTTTAAATTTGCTTTGCATATGGGGAGGCCATTCAGAAAACTGACTGATTTCTCTTAAGAAAAAATCCTATTAAATCATTGAGAACTAACGCGAATCACATTTCTAAAAGCAAATTGTATTTGTTGAGAAAAAAATCATTAAAACTTTTTATAACTTTCACTTCACTACGAAACAAATTAGGCCATTACTTAAAAAAATATCGCTTTTAACAAAAACAAAATAATTTAATAATTAATTTTATTTACACAACAATTATTACAACGTTAAAATTATACACCTACTTCAATTAACTTTCAGAAATAATAGGTTTTCATTAAAGAAAATTTATACAGATACAAAAAAAAATATTCTTCATAATAATGGCACGTGTAAATTCGAAACAAGATTTAAGCGGTCAGTTAATGCTTGCTTTGGCAGTTTGTTTATACTTCGCTTGGAAACGCCATCGGTCCCGCCAACAATGCACCTGATTCCTTATCCGAGATACATCTGGGGCGTAAGTACGACAGCACCCGCCCACGTACCGGACGCCGAGGTCAAGCCACTCTTGGATGAACACCTCAACTGGCTCGCATTTATCCCGATCTATCCATCTGAAAAAGAAATACTGGTTTAAATTTAAATGCCAACAAAATTAAAAATACCAATGCCTCAATTTGAGAGTTAACCATAACATCTCTATATATTTATAAAAATTTCGTGTCACGGTTGTTTGACGCCAATGAACTCCTAAAACACTGAACCGATTTTGATAAAACTTCGTAACTATGTGTAATTTGGTCCAACTTAAAAGATAGGATAGTTTTTTTTTGAACCCGGCCGAAGTCTGGAGCGTATAGCTAGTAATAATATAAAAGATTTTTTCTATTATATAGTAGGTATTTTCATAATATTTCTCTAAATCTACTTACAAAAAAGAAACCTAAAAATTGATAAGGGACATAAAAATACTAAAAGATAATATCTTCCATCTTCCACAAGTAGGTACCTATATCTAATAAAATCTACAATCAATCTGGAAATAAACACGATTTAATTCTATGACCTGTAGGTAATATAAATTTCGCTTAAAAAATACATTCATGAACAGAGGGTGAAAAAGAATTCGTTGGTAAGGTAATTGTATAAATCGAACAGGAATTTTTCAATATCATTCTTTTCGTAACTAACACCATAAATCAAAGCTAAGTTCGATTGGCCTTTTTTGGTTATCGAATTGGGAAATCTTACCCTATTTGGGGATTGTACTTTTCGCCCGAATTGGGATAAACGATAAGTGGAATGGGGGCGTGTGGTCGATCGTCATTGATGCCTTTCAATAACTTTGTCACGAAAGAGGGTGCACAGCAGTTGACGCCGACCGCGACCAGCTGATCTGAATTGGCTTCCCAACATTTCTTCGCTACTTTCTGGAAACTTTCACCGTGTGCTATACTTTGATCGTCCTGTAACAAGTTCGGGCAAGTTTAAAATTAAAAATTTATTATATTGAAATATGCTCCTTAAGATGTAAAAGTAATCTCTATCATTCGTCATTTTAATTACATTTCTTAAGGTGAGATCTTTTTTAACACTTAACATGTTTCGTAAACAAATCCACATTTTCTCATTTTATCTAAAGAGTACTATTATACATATTTGTATTTGTACACAATTTTAGTGCTTTTTATTTTCACTCCTCTGTATAATAAGAATCTATAGCAATATACATTAACGAACTACTGAGCATATTCTCGTATTGGTCTATTCATGGTCTAATTCAAACAATATTTCTGATGTATCTATGTATAATGTACTCACACAGCTGGTGCCCACGACTTCGTCCACGTTAAATTATAACATACAAAAACACAGAACAAAACATATACAACTACTTATAGTGGAACAGACGGAGGGAAGCGGCTTTATTTTATACTAGCTGGTGCCCGCGACTTCGTCCGCGTTCTGAATGAAAGGTACCCTATATCCTTTCTGGTGTCCCTGACAACGTGTATGCAAAATTTCATGGTGATCAGTTCAGTAGTTTTTGCGTGAAAGAGTTACAAACATCCATACATCCATACAAACTTTCGCATTTATAATATTAATAGGACTATCTAAAGAAAGATAACGTAATGCCTTTATAAATTAAAAGTCCTAAAAAAATTAGTTTATTCATTGAAAATGTCTTTACTTACGAGAATATAGCAAGCAAACCATACCTTACAACAGAATGAAAGCCAAGCTTTTGTATTCGGAAATTCGCGTAACAGGTCGCATAGCATTTCGGCTTCCTCTTGACAAGGTATAGTCTCCAATGCTAGAAGATCTACTCCAGCTTCCACGAGTGCTTGAATCCGTGGCCGATGCCATTCGCGCATCACCTGAAAAAAAAAATTTTTTTTCTATCTCAACGCGAGGTTTCACACAGCAAAAAAATGCTAATTCATTCGGATCTTTTTGCGAAGATAAAACTAATTAAGGGCCATATTTCGTTACTTCGCGCGTTTGTTTCTGATGTCCATTTGCGCTAGGTTTCGTTAATTAACTGTCCGTCCCAGTAAAATGTTCTCAGTACAGAATAAAAAATAAAATAAAAAAAAAACAGGAGAAATGGAGAGGGACTTTTTCATATTGACGGTGTAAATTTTAATTTGCCGACAACTTTACGGCTCTCTTTACGATTTAGCTGGCGCGTTCAACCTTTATTAGGCTATGCATTTATCTCGTCTGGGGTTCAGTGGGAATCATTTGGAAACACTCGTTGATTTAAATAAACACTTTTGATATTTGATGTGCTATAAATGGAGTATTTTCTCCGTTGATAAAAGTTATGGCATATTGCCCAGCCCGCGTCGTTCGTACTCGTATAAATCTATGTATGTATATATATAAAAGGCAATGTGTGTATGTATGTATGTATATTCCCTATGGACTCCAAAACCATTGAACCGATTTTGATGAAATTTTCAGACAATCTTCAGATTAGTCCAACGGGTAATCCTGTGAAGTTTGGTAGCGATCGGACGCGGACGAAGTCGCGGGCTTCAACTAGTAGGTAATCTATACGCTTGGAAGAATAATATTACAATACAGAATCTAGTGTTTTTACTAGTAAAATGGATTTCATTCATAATTGACTTATTTTAACCCTCGACGCCCGACGCAAAAGATGAGTGTTATAAGTTTAACTTTATAACACCCTGTGTATCCGGTATCTTGTGTATGAGGCTTATCTGTGTGTCTGTCTGTGGCATCGTAGCTCCCAAACGGATGGACCGATCTTGATCGTGTTTTTTTTGTTTAAAACTTTGTCATAACTTAAATCGAAAGAATCGTTTACGAGAGTCGTCAACTTTTGATATTATCCAAGCAATAGTGGGCTATGGTTAAGGCTTCAATACAATATTATATTTACTAATTTAAATACAATAATGCCGCTTCAAGGGTGCTTCCATGAAAATGGCTTATTTCGCTTTAATACGCTTCATGAAAGCGCGAGTCTCTTGCTACGTTCATAATGTTGAGCTTACATCAAGTTATTATCAGGCTAATTGGCATCTAACAACTTTACATCATACTTATGTACTTTTTTTAACAAAATTTTAGAGGCACATGTCTAGGAAGGTAAGATTTGTTTTGAGGGCATAATAAAATTTTAAATGGAAACTAGTTAAGTGAGCCGCTCCCGTCTTCGTCCGGATGCAAATTTTTTATATACACAAACCTACCCCGTTTATCCCTTTTTCCATAAGTGAAAATTTTGAAGTCCATATGGGACAAGAATACTCACATAGATTTTTAATTATATTTTGTTGCATTTTTTTCTGCTATTTATAATATAAACCTTCCTCGTTCAACAATCTTACTGAAAACCGAATTAAGTAGGATCCGTTGCGTATTTTAAAAGATCTAAGCGTACATACAGACAGACAGACAGTGGGAAGCGACTTTATTTTTTATACTATGTAAAGATGTACTGTGCATCTCTCAGTAAGATATAAGTTAGAAATTTTATCTAATATCTAGTTTGCTTATTAACCTTTCTCGTGATGTATAAAGTTTAATTAAAAATCGATCGTCGCTGTCACTACACGGTAGCCGTAGACTAAAAACAGAATGACACGGCATAGAATAAGAGAGAAAGCTCTAATTAGTGGTGAACCTCATCTCATATAATATTAATGGCAGTCCCACTTTCCGTCAGAACGTTGAATTAGAACAAGTGTTAATTTTACCTCCACAGATACAGTGTCTGCATAGCTCCCGTCGTATTCAGAGCCGTCATGAAGATGGGCGCCGTACGGACCGACGGATCCCACTACCAAAGGCGTGCGATCTGAAATATTTAATACGATTAACTTTGTACAAATCGAGCTAATTAATCAGACATCTATCAGAGATTTTATTTAACGGGCTGTGATAGATTTTTTTTATTAAAAGTGTAGTCCTTAATAAAAATTATTATAAAGGTATTATCAATCTTGAATTGAGTTTCCATGACATTTGAATAATTTTAAAAAAATGCTAAAATAGCTCTAAATAAATTTTATTGTTGTCATTTTTATACTAATAAATAAATATTTGAGACACTTCGGGGACTTTTTGATATAAGTTTCTAGATATAAGTTCTGCAGCGCACTTGCAGAGCACCTATAGACTTGTATTATTGTAGGTGACGATAGCCACATACCATCAACTCGGCGTTCCATAATTACGAGAAAAGAAAAAACTACATCCTTTATTTAGTACACTACTAGCCTGTGCCCGTGACTTCAAATTTCGTTTTTTGAAAATGCCTTAGGATCGTAATTTTCTCTTGGATAAAAAGTATCACATATTATGTTAATCCAGGTAATAAAATATCTGTGTTGCCAAATTTCATCCAAATTTGTTCAGCCGTTTTTGGGCTGAACAAAAACGCTTTTTATCAAACATCTGAACATTAGGATATTGTTACCTACTCTTATTTCAAATATAAGCAAAACAAGAGAACACGGAAAAAACGTTACTCAAGATGGCATAATTATAACAGAAATGTTTTCTCAAGCGAATTTCTCTTATTTTTAATTAAAACTCTTCCGCTTGTTTGTCGTTTGCTCCACTTCGTTTGTTTATAATGACAAAGAGAACAGCAGAGCAAATACCGTTTTGAACATATGTTTCGTATTCTTCGAGGTATAGTGAGCGAGCACGCTTGGCCAATTCAACAGCTTGCCTGATCAGCTCGTCCGCCTTCTCAGGAGTGACGCCCAAGTGTTCCACAAAACCGCTCACTGATGCCTGGTACGTATTCGTTATTATGAAATCAGCGCCAGCTGAAAAAAAAAAAACAAATTTTCTCAGCTGCAGAACGTCCACTTCTGTCTGGACAATCTGGACATAGACCTCCCACATCATTTTCCAAAAGAATCGGTCGACCGTCGACCCGAGGCCCTTATCAGGTCGTTTGTCCAGCTAGTGGGTCGTTGTCCGTGCTGTGCTTGCCGGTCAGTAGCCTCCACTCCCTCCACTCGAGTACCTTCTAGCCCCAGTGGCCGTCGGCTCTCCGTACTATATGTCCTGCCTGCTGCCACTTCAACTAACTGATCCGCCAGCTTATGTCGGTAACTTTTGTACGTCTACGGATCTCCTCATTTCTGATTCGATCTCGCAGTGGAACCCTGAAAATAGCCCTCTCCATAGCTCGTTGAGCGACTATGACCTTTCTTACTGGGCCCATAGGTGTATATTAAATAAAAATAAAATCTGCACAAACTCATGTCTACAGGATCTTAATTCGTATACAGCAGTTACAGTATAAAGTAGGCACGTTCTACCCAAGTTTTACCGACAAGCGTATGCAAATATTTGTATTTAATTGTTTTAGGTAATAAACGGTATATAAATAAAAGGTCTCGTCACGTCAAATATGCGCCGAAGCCTTTAATCTAACAAATCCACTCGTGGCCCCCAATATCGCTACCCCACATTAATCATCAGAATAGGTAATGAAAACAAATGAATCCCAAGATTAATATCTTTACCGATTTCACTGTCTCCTTTCCGTCCTTTTCTGTCCCAAATACGTACTCAGGTCTACAGTGTATGTAGGTCAACAATATTTACAAGTTTTGAAACTAACTCGATAAATAACTGTTAAACTAGTGTGTGTTTGTTACTATTGTTGGACAATTTTGAGCAGGGTGCGGGTAACAGGCGTAAACTATTAATGTTATTAGAAGTTAGCGAATGCAACACTGAGGCGAGTAGTTCGGCGCAACTGGAACGGGTCGAAGAAAATAATTATGTAAATAGAAGACGGCGAGCAGCGTGCGAATGAAAACGTATTAGACAGACAAGGTGATTAATGGGAACAGCCTTATGTAACCGGGCGCTGCCTGCCGCTAGCTATGGCCCTCTCTCCCGTTACCTATATACCTACCTAACTATACATAAACGAACTTACAGCAGACTCACGCCCGGTACTATGCAAATGCAAGGTAGTTTGTGCATATGGGGTAAATAGCGCAGGCTCTTGCCAACTATGCTAAAGCGTCAATCATAATAAAAACAGCGCAGTACACACTCGAACTACAAACAACTCTATTCGAATAAAATAATACTTAAAACGTTAGTCGTTCTCTAGACGGTCAAAATTGCTTGCCAAGCATTTACGTGCTTGTCAAGGGCACTCCTTATGGCTTGTTCAACATTCAAACATTTATATTTGTATTTTAGTCACAGCAGAAACGGTGGTATACAAGCATACACAATGGTGTTTGTTTAGAGACAGATTTAGCCATGAAAATTTATAAAAAAAAATTCAAATAACAGAACCCACTAATATCAAAATAAATTTAAGAATATTTTAAGACATTGATGTGATTTGCTTGACAAGCATATCAGGCACGATTGGGCGTGCTTGACAAGCATTGCAAAAATTATAAATGTTTATCAAGCATTGTCCAGAACGTATAGATTGCTTGTAAAGCACATTAAGTTTAGTTATCAAAATTGCTTGATAAGTGTAAAAAAAAATACGGTCTTGACAAACAATTTTGATCGTCTAGTTAAAGACTCTTTATATTGCCTAAAACTAAACTAAAAGGTTTTCGCGTTAACTGAAATTGCAAAAAGGAGAAAATGTTTCTTAAAATTGCACCTACTTAGATTGTTTTTCTTTTCCATATCATCTCTCTTGTGAGAAGCAAAGCAAGGCAGTAGGTTGTTTCGCCTCTAGGGAGTTATTTGCTTGCAGACACTTTTCAGCTTTTCCTTATGAAAAGAAACGGTCCGTTTTGTGGCAAAGAAAAGCGCTTTCAGAGGACGATGACACGAGACGAGGTCGCACTCTCTGTGTTAGACGCAAGAAATGACAGGCTAAAAGCGACCTAATGTGTAATTCGTCAAAACTGTGGTATTATAGGTATCCCCCTATACATAGCAGGGATCGGCGTGCATATCAGTCTGTGTTAACTTTGTTTCGGGATTCATTCAAATTTCGTCCTTGGGATTGGTTACAACGCAATCACTTTACACTTCAAAGGGCTTCATTAGCGTGTCACAACTACCTTCATCTCATCGCTATGCTCCAATGTTTATAGGCTTTTCCCAAAATAGATTCACGACTACCTCACTCAACTGTCTATCTATTATATTTACTATCATTTTATTTTATTTTAATTTAGATAAAAAAATCGTCACATGTTAAAATATCCACATTCACTTTCGCATATTAACTTTCTGATATTAGCTTTGAGTATTGTGTCTGTTGTGCATAAAATAAATCAATACTTTGTAATGCTCAATTTAACTCAATTTGGCTCAATTATTTTAATATGTAAAACTACCTACACATACAAATTTTAATTTTAACAAATAAAAAGTTATAATCAAGTAATATTTGTACTTAATATTTAAATTTTAAACGGTGTTGATTCGTTTAAAAATCCTTTAAAACGATGTTTAAAAAGCACCGCAACTCGGCCTCAGAAGCAAATTTTAATAACATGGAAACAGCCTTATTATTAAAATCCTTATATATTTTCAGGATTAACTCAGCGAGCGGCGCGGCGTCTTAGAGTATTAACATGATTATTAACAGTATTTAATATTTCTAATAACAATACGCATACAAATATATTACTGTATCTAAGTATATATTGTATTGAATAAGCTCGATGCTCGATAGCCTCAACCGAATTTTCTAAAGAGTAGGCCTTAAGGGATTCACAAAGGCGAATGACATTGACGATTTGACCTTCACCGATATGACCTTTAGAATGTTTATATATATCAAACTAATTCCGCACGAAAAACACAAACGTAATCCACACCTCAACGCAGTCACTGAGACACTGTAGCTCCATATATTTAGAGTTCCGAGGCGGCGGAAACCATTCAACAGGCCTGACAATTGTGGTTTTTTGTACTTTTCATTAAAACAACATTAAAAAAAAATAATTAAAAAATCAATACATTTTTTTTAAATGACATTGACTTATTATTCGGTGTAGGAATCATTTCCGCGCAATAAACCGTTTTCGAAACAAATTTCAATATAGGTCAAATACTTCTTATGTTCTAACTTTTATTGTGGAGTTTCTACTACTTCGATTGAAATTCTAAACAATACATTTTGTTCTTCACATGTTTAAGTATAACATATATTTTTTTCAAACCAATTGCATTGATAGTTTCTTGTAACATTTTTTTTTTAAATGCAAATTTTCAGGATTGGCGTGTGTTTACACCTTAAGATGGATATGGACAAGACGAAAGTTATGACTTAATGTCAATGTTGTGCCCACCCCAGTGGCAGTGGGGAATGAAACTATCCAAGTTGCTTATGAGTACCATCTACTTGGGACAAACAGTCCAACTGGATAGTGCCAACTTCGTGAAAAAGGTCACTCGTCGAATGGAGGAGCTCTAGTCCAGTAGGTACCTAGTGGATATCCTTCGGCTAAGATGATGATGTTCATAATGATAATGTTTAAAAAGCTATATTTATTCACATATTTCACGCTTTATATTCGTAAGCTCAAAGTTTTAATGCAAATATTGCAATCAACCTATTTTCAGCCGCCCATTATGGGGCGCACGCTGTAGTTTCTTTGTAAACAATACATGGCGCTATATGCCTTTGATGTCAACCACGAAGGCATGTACGAGATGTCATTGATCAAATTCGTTTCTGGCACAGTATTACCTACACAGGCCTATTGCGGAATGCAAATCACGTAATTTCGCGGAGAGCACGGCTCACGATAACACAGCCCTCGTAATTGTTTTATTTAAAAACAGCGGCATTTAAATAAGCCGAAATTGACTTTCCTTTTTTAATACTGCCTTCTTGTGTTGTAACTAGGAAGTAGGCTGTTCGATTGAAAGTAAAACAACGTTATATGGACTAGTATATGAGGAATTGTTTTTGGTTAAACTCTTAGTAAAATGACAGACATACTTTGATATAAGTTTTCATGTAAACAGCACGAGAATAATGCTCCAGTGGCCCTGATTTTGTATGGCAAATTATGATTTCACGCTTTTGTGACCTTGGCAAAACGCATCAATGTCTTATCCCAGTCTTATCATTGCATTTATATATATGTAAGGGAAAGGTTGACGGTTAGGAAAATAAATTCTTAACCGACCAACCAGGTGGACAGCGTGGTTTGTCGGTTAGGAATAGACGTAACTTTTTAGCAGAATCTAGTAGATATCGTAACAGAACAGAGATTTGCGTTTTTTGCGGGGGAAAACGACTGTGACTTTGTTATCACTCACATTACACATACATATTAATAGGCATTGAACTTATAAAAAAACATATCGATTTATGTTGTTATTATTGACCTATGATGAAACAAGTTATCGGGTTGTGTGATATAAATATTAATTTTACCTCGGAGAAAGTCCAGATGTGTGTTGACGACTTCTTCGGGATTTGTGTAGAGGAAACGAGCGGACCACAGTGGATCCCCGTCGATGACATGGCCCACGTGACAGGACAATTGAGTCGAAAACCCTCCATCTAATATTACTATTTGTGGAGGTTCTAGACCTTCACCGCTGGGTGGCGTCATGGCTGTAATTCTTGTGTATTAGCAGGAACTGTCTGTAAAAATAATATTATAACTAGGTATATGAATTGATTTTATCTTTGTATGATAATTTGAATATTTGCATGCCCTTATAGGGTGGAATGTAGGGGAGCATTATTGTTGGTGGACCGGTGTAAGATGCCCCCGCAGAGCCCGGTTCATCCCTATCATGGGCAAGGAGGCACCGGGGAGTTTTAGTGGCGTATTCCCAGTGCCACTATGATCAGGTGCTGGGCGACCCCCACATATCCTTACCGTCTAGCCAACGGTAGGGAATCTGTAAGCGGATTACTCCTCGTTAAAAAAAAAAAAAAAAAAAAAGGGGAGCATTATTGTTAATATAGGTAACTATTGTAACCTATGATCAGCAAATAAATAAATAATAATAATTATTATTATTATTTATTTATTACTGTATTTATTTTATATTATTTATATATACTGTTGCTGCTTTCACACTCATAAACACGGTACTCCAATGACAAACAACAGTCCAACTAACATACCCTTTGAATTTATGCTATTTGCTCCCTACTGATCAAGCAATGGTACAATATATGCTAAAAGTGTTTAATAGATATACTAAACAAAAAATATAATTAGGACGTAAGTATAGTTAGGTGTATATTTTTTATTGTTATGTGTAGGTATTTGTACCACCACAAACTCAATGCCATAAAAAGCTAACTTGTAATTTTTTTTTGATAAAACGCATATTTTTTGATTAACCTTTAAAAGAAGACACATTTTTAAGCTCTGCTATATTTGAAGCAGACGCGAAAGCATGAAAATCTCTTGAATACCGCAGACAATAGACGTTACGACAAAGCTGAATGGCGGATTAAATCTCAAAAAGTTATATAAATGAACTAGCGACTAGATGCAAATTTATATAATTTGTACGATTTCTCGTTCAATGCTCGTTTACTAGTAATGTCATATTCATTAACCTAAAGTTCTTCAGAACTTTTTAATAAGGTGTCACGAGTTGAACCGTCTTAAACAGCTAACAATATAGGTATGTTAATATTTTCTAACATAAAAGAAAGTGCATATTTAAGATATAATAATATATATATGAGAAACTATAAATAGTAACAAAGAGATAAAGAAGCCCACAAGAGTACAAGAACCAAATAAAAGGCATTAGCATTGCTTGTGAAATGTTAAAATGTCACTTTTAGGTTTTGTTTCGTCGTTCGTGACCAAATGACTGCGTTTCAATTAGGTTGTTAGGTCAACATTTAACTGGACCACCAAGTAAGACTACTTCAGTGAGCCAGTCGAACATTGAACGAACCTATAAACATCTAGAATTTCTCTTCATCAATATTAGCATTTTTTAACCTTTTGACAGAAGTAATATTTCTTTAAAAATGGGTTTTTAGGCGCTTAGTGCAGTTCTGTGAGTACTTTCTTAATCATACTCCTCTTTTATGGCTTTATCAAATAGCAATAAAAAAATTAATTATCAAAGTTTAGACCACTGGCACAGTTTTTCATTCAAAACTTCTATATTTAAAAAAATGTTAATCAGTGTTTTTTTTTTCTTGAATTCCTTACTCCGGCGATTGGAAATTGGATTGAAGTGGAATTTGTTTATTTAATTAAAGAGAAATAAGTAAAGTAAGTAAGTAAAGTCCTTACGAACGATTATAAAATTTAAATTTTCACAATTCGAACACGCCGAAAGAACAACATTGTTATTTTTTTTTTTTAAATAATATGGCGCATTCTCTGAAACTTCAGAGATATTCTAAAATATTCAAAAAGATAGAACGTAACTATAACGCATAACATAACGCATTCGTGTGACAATCCTGATTTTACTCCCATAAAGTTTCATACCACGGGCTAAAACAAAATTTCATCAAAATCAGTCCAGCTGTTTCGGAGGAGTTTGGCAACAAACACCGCGACACGAGAATTTTATATATTAGATATATTAGATAAAATCAATCATTATAGTTAAGTAAAAACTTACATGTGTAAAGGTACTTGCCAAGTTAATAAAAATACTTAGGCATCAACTTATCAACTACAAACAATTTATGCCTATGAAAAATACGTTGGAAGGAATAAATGCATCAACTATATAAATTTTCAAACTATTCACATTTTATAACGATACTCGCTTTTACGAGTATTGAGTTTGCTCAAATTGAGTGAGCCACAACAGTGGTTCGTGATGCGTATTTCCACGATGCTACCCACAGAAATACAAAATTCAAATTCTCAAATATAAAAATTTTACGTCATATAAATAACAGTCATCAATGTATTTTTGTCCGCAAGGGTAATGTCCTCGAAATCGTCATTTCAATTTTAGCTTTTTATTGACGACAAATCTAAGAGTTTTAAAAATAGGTAAATAAAAATAGTCATTTTAGAATTTTTCATTTTTGCAACACCTCTTAAAAGCTGTGAAAAAAGTTTAAAGAGCTTTTATACTTATGTTATACACTTTCAATTGATGGAACAGTTTATAGCGACCGACTTCCCGTGTCACACGGGAACCAAACCTCGCGCTCTTTCCATTAGCGAAAACCGCATGAAAATCTAGTCAGTAATTTTTGAGATTATCACGTACATACATACATTTATACAGACATATACAGACGCGGCGCGGAATTTGTTTTATAATATGCAAGGATTTAGTGCTTGTAAGGTTAAATTATAATTTATTTTAAACATTTTATTTTCTGGGTTCGTTGCTATTATTTATTGATTTATTTACTGTCGAACAGTCTTCATAGTTAAGTAATGTACCATTTCGTCTGACTTGGAATTTTGTAATTATATCTATATACAAAATATACATAAATGCAACTAAGGTCATAATTTAGGTAGGTTATATATTAAATATTAGATTACATATTAGTTTAATAATATAAGTTGTACATAGGCTTTTAAGTTGAATAAATTCACATTTCTACACTCTGTACTTAAAGTCACTAAGGTCTTATGTTAGGAAGTACCTATGTATATGATCTTCATAACTAAAAAGCTTTCCTCAGATCAGAATGGATGTGGACATCGTTAATCTAATATTTTTGAGCAAAATTGAAAATAATACCTAGATATTGCTACAGGAAAATCACTGGTTATTTCCCAACGTTCAATTTGTGCCTAAAGTACAATGGTTGCGAGAATTATCTTGGAAATATCAATCTACTACCAATCATAATGTTTCCGATGTCATTACGTGGAAGGTTCGAGAATTGGAGTGAACTACCGGTAGCGGTGAGAGGTTCGCATTATTGCCGACGTTAGCGAATATTAATTATTTCATTCAAATAGAAGGTAATTCAAGTCTGAGCATAGCTTAGTTAGTTGCAGACGAAACCTGCTAACCATTTAAATTTATTAGTTAGATTACGTGTCCTCTTCAAACCTTTTAAATCAATGAACATACATAATATAAATTTTATTATTTAATTATTTGTTATTTATTATATTGCAACAATTTAAAAAAGTATTAATCCTAGCTATTAGAAAATTATTAGGGAAGCCTATGTCCAGCAGAGGACCTCCTACGAATGAGATATTGATGTTGATAATATTTTAGAATAAACAATATCCTACTAAATCCTAGATGTGCCTGCAACTTTCGTACGCTTGGTATTTCGATATTCCGTATAACTTTTTTGTTTGTAAATCGACTCGAATGAATCAAACACTAAATGTTACGGGAAGCTTGCTACAGTCTATCAGTGAAAACCGTATTCAAATCGGGCAAGCCGTTTCTGAGATTAGCGTGCACAGACAAACAGACAAAGAATCTAAAAACTATTTTTTTGACCTCGATAACATAAGTACAACGAGTGCAAATTGTTTTAAAAAAATGTAACAGACAAACCCTCCGAGAAAGTAACTAGAATAAATGAATTAATTTTCACTATTTACTTTCGATTCTCGTCTGTAAATAGGTATCAAAATAACATTGTTTATCTTACACTTTGTTTATATATTACTCTGATTACATTATTCCACTGTAACATTCCCCACTAAAATTTATTTCCTTGAACTTTGGTTGTACGTACAGTCCGCATAAAAAGTTCACTCAAGTCGAACGATTCAAGTTACTTTTTGGTTAAAAGATTTTTATTGTAATAAAACCTTCATGATTTATTATTGTATTCAGACCTCGGTCCACATGCAAGATTTATAGACACAAATTCATTGTAAGGCAAACGCCCTTGAATAATATTTGGAAACATTGATGGGAATCATTTTAGTTTTCTATTTAGCGCCTCTAAACAAATCTTGTTTTTATATTAGCCCAGGCGATATCTGCTAAAAATCACCTACATTTGGGTAAGTTGGATAGTACCTATGATAGATTTTTGTTAAAATCATTTGCTTGTGTGCTCAACGAGCTATGGAGAGTTAGTTACTCTGCGGAACCGAATCAGGAAAAAGGAGATGATGATAAATGATGTCTGATAGAGTTTGAAATTTAATATGTGCATTGTACAATTCCGCGTGTACTCGCAAATGATATAAAACCACCGGTAGGACTGTCGCAAATAAAACTCAGTGATTTCACATCTGATGACGGATCTCAATTTATTAAACACTTCTTATACCTATTTGTCAAATATAATAAACCTACCGATAGTGTGTTCATACGATGCAAAGCGACAGCTAGTTGCACTTTGGTGGTCATAACAAGCTACTAGCGCCATCTAACGAACCTTTATTAAATCTACATTTCATTTCGCCATAATACAGTTCTACAGGCATAGACAGAACAAAACTTACTTGTTCTTAATTTAAAACGTCACCGTTTCTTCTTTTACGAAATGGTCGAATTAATGAGTTAATGGACAAATCGCCCGCCCAAGGGCAATTCGCACGTCGGGAAAAGGTATTTTTTTACCTATTATTTTTATAGCTAAATCGCCCGCTAGTATAATGTACAGTCCGTTACATAAAGGACTTTGCAAAATTGAAGTGATTAGTGTATCAATAATCACTATTATAAATAGCGTAAATGTACAATCATTAATAGAGTACAACATCATTCGAGAGCATCGATTTATTTGTGTTGACGACTGTACATACATAGAATTGTGATTAAACAGACAAGTTGTTAACACGCGACGGTTAATATCGTCCAAAGTAACACGTTCTATAGTAGCACAGTATAAGCGAACTTATATGAGTGTATTTTGTTGGTGAATAACAACAATCGCGTGTTCATATTTGCTCTCTCGAGACACTCGTACCAGACCACATTAACTTGTGATTGGTTGAGCAAATAACTTTAAGTAGATGATAAATCTCACCGACCTACCTATCAAAGACGTGACTCGAAGACGAAAGAGAGGTCATGTTTGATCTGACACCGGTTCCTTATCGTAATAACTAACACAAATTATTTCATATTTATATAATATTTACCTTAACCACCTACTAATATAATATTATTATACATTCATTTACCGCCTTCAAAAGTGCATGTTAGAAACACTGTTTCAATTGAACCCTACCTACACCTATTAGATAGGTGTAGGTACCTAATTAATGTTAGCTTTATGCTTTATGCCTAGAACGGTGTCAATCTAATCTTTATCAGATCTAAATATTTATCAACCTAAATAGCAATTCATCCTTTGAATATAAGTAATACCCACTTTTGTTTTTCAATAGAACTATCAGTCACTTTTTTCGAATATTAGAACGAACATTTCATATCTGTGAATCTCTGTGTGGTATGGTTATTAATAGTAAAATACCTATGTATAAAAATTGATCACATTGGAATTCTGATAATGATTTTCTTATCAATTCTAAAACGTGGTTATAACTTCTTTTCATTATAAGACGTGAAGGTTTTTGTTTCATATTTTTGTCGACCAAATTACCTTTATAGACCCTTATAATTTTTATCTTTTGTTGGTATAGTCTCTATAATATTATCGTCAACTTGTAAAAGTCACCTTAGGTTGTAAAAAATACCATCACTTTTATCACTCTTTATAGATATAAATATTTTGCGAGTGATTTTCTCCCTCTAATCTAAAGCAATCCATTGAAATTGAAAATTTAGAGAGTGAAATTTTAAATGAAATTCTAGTGGTCTGGTCTAAATTGTAATGTATAATGAGACAATATAAATGACATCGTAATTAAACATAAATCACTGCACGAGAAACTGGAGTGGATGCTCTGAGAGCCGTTGAGACATTTTTGAAGCTGAAGAAATATCGTTTTCGGCGACAACAATATTTTAAGAGTCCGACATCCACCTGAGCTTGAAGGGCTTTAAAATGAGTTATTGTACAGTCTACTGCAATATGCAGACACATATAACAATGTAGAGTACATAGTAATTTGAAGTAGCTTTCTGCGTTTGTCTGTCTGTATGCCCGCTAACTCCTCCCGAATCACGGAATGGATTTTGACAGTTTTCACCATCAGATAATTTTTCACGAAAGTTTTTTTATGTGTATATAATAAAACCTAATTAAGTTTATGTAGTAATATCTACTGTCTGGTATCCATAATACAAGGCTATAGTTGCTTAATATGGAACTAGATGGTGCTGTATGGAAGGTGAAGATATTTATTTATTTATGTAAATAGAAAAATATATATTTTGGAACTAAGTCCTAAGAGACACATAAGAATGATATAGGTACTAGAGAATTCTTTAATAGTTATTTTAAAATACTAATGAAAACTCAGCCATTTCTTTCATTTAAACTTTAATCTCTACATTTTATAAATCCGTCATGTCTTTTTCTCTGCTAACTACTTCTAAACAGCGAACTGGAATCTTCTAAACCACTCAAAGGATTATAATTCGGTTTTCAGTATGGAAAGAGGGATAAACGAGTAAGGTTTGTGGGTATAAAAATTGCATCCCAGGCGAAGCCGGGAGCGGCTTGCTAGTATATAATACTGTACACTAAAGTCGTTAGAAATATTTATAGGCGAACCAGCTTTTGTCTACCTTAAAAATTTAAAAGTCTGAATGTATTACAACTGGCTGGCTACATTTAAAGTAGCCATGTTCGTACCAAATTTCATATTAATATGGCAAACCATGGAAGAGAGAAAGCAATTTGCATTAATGACAAAACACAAATGAAAAACTTATTATACATGACAAACCAGAAAAATTATATTAGACAAACAACAATGAAAAAGCAAATGTGATATGATTAAAAAAAAAACATGTAGGTACTAAATATTATAAATGTGACGATGGATGGATTAATGTTTGTTATTATTTCACGTAAAAATGGCTGAACCGATTTGGATGAAGTTTGGCACACAGATAGCTTAATACCTGGATTAACACATAGGATCCAGAAAAAAAAATAGGTTTCCGAGTAGGAATATAAAAAACTAGTAGTTAGTTAATATAGGTTGGCAAGCAGTGCAAAGCAAAATAAATGAGGAGCAGACATTTAATAGTTTTGTAATTTGTTACAATTAATAAAAATATTATAATAAAAAAATAAATACCTACAATAAAAATATTTTATTAATATAAAATATACAATAAATATTTATGATGTCACGACCACGAAACGAAACTTCCAGAGTTACTTTCACATAATATAAACTTCGTTCAAATTGATAATGTGCCGGAAATTAATTAATCGTAAAATTAATATTTCAAGGAAATTTATGTTAAACGCCTGTGCAACCAATACATATTGTTATTTAATTGTAATTTTATTCTTATTCTTATATTTTATTACCACTAAAAAACGTATATTGCAAAATAAATTTAACAATTAATTTCCCAGGTCACTACGAGTGCTGTGATGTAGGTAAGTAATAAATTATGAATTTCTTGCCCAACACAACCTAAATTTACTTACAACAACCCAATACCAAGTTTCTTGGGTTTAAACTTTAACGTTTTGAAATTCGCTAATTTATACGATATCCAATGAAGATACTCGTAGATCCTAAACCTAGTAAGTACAACGAAATAGTATATCTCTGAGTAAGTAGGTACCTACTAATATAATAAATGCGAAAGTATAAATATAATAATTGTAAAGATAACTCTTCATTGCTTATTCCTCGATAACCCAAAAACGGCTGAACAAATTTGTATGACATATAATTTATTACCTGGATTAAAATATAGGATAGGGTAGTTTGTACACTGGAAATAATAAAGTTAGGTTCCCATGGGATCGTCTAAAAATATAAAACCTAACATTTTACCACGATGAAAATTCCCTATAGGTAACTTATGTTAATCCAGGTAATAAACTATCTGTGTGCCAAATTTTATCAAAATCCGTCCAGCCGTTTTTGCGTGAAAGAGTAACAAACAATACATGCTCACAAACCTTCGTATTTATAATATTAGTAGGATTTTTCAACGCGGGCGAAGTCGCGAGCACAAGCTAGTGATAATAAAAAAGTAAAAAAAATATATAACTTACAGTCTAAGAAGTTACAGTCTAGGGGAACCGCTTCAAACAATACAAAAAAAAAAATCAAATATAATTCTGTGACACGAGTAAAGATTTTTTTTTTTATAAAAACATGATTGTGAAGCAACGCGCAAACAAGCACTATCGCAAGCACACGCGTATCATACCTACGGTCTCCTACGGTATCTTCTACAACTGCGCACACTAGTACCGATTCACTTTATTGTGGATATGATAAAAATATTTTTTTTTACATGAAGAATTTCGTGCAAAAACAAAGACGCTCACAATCGCCTGTTGGCTCAGTGGAGACTGAATATTAAAATCGTCTTGAGAATTACATTTCCATAAATTAAATAAATTATAGACAACGTGTTACATGCCGTCATGTTAATAAATAATAATGGTGTTTATCGAAGTTGTATTATATCGAAGCTATCGAGTTAAACATAAAATGTACCTACTTACATATTTTAAAATACTAGTTATTGTCCAAGACTTCGTCCGCGTTGAAAATTGTAAAATATCTGAAAAACTTTATCGCTCTAGCGACGGTGGCGCCCAATTATTTATATTTTTAAACGATCTCTCGGGAAACTAATAATTTTTCAAGATAAAAAGTATCCTATAAATTAATCCAGGTAAGATTTAGTGTGAAAGAATAAACATCTACACATACATATATTCCCTAAAGTCTTTCGCTTTTAACAATACTTATTGTAGTACTTATGTTTAGGAATGTTTTTTGTTGATGTTTTTGTATAATTTGTAATATTTTTTTTGTTTAGTGAGATATCGAGTTCAGTTTTGCAGTCATTTGAGCAGCCCGTCTGGTGGCAGTAACCACCCCTTTACAGAAGACCACCATGAATGTTGTGTTTCGATTAGTAAGTAAGGGATGCCAGAGCCTATTTTCTCTACCTCCTCCCAATCCCTTATCCTTGACCCTCTATGGTGGCCAGCGCCCTTATAGCGCCTGTGCCGTTTCTCTGTTATAAGCGACGTACGCCTATAACAGAGCTATGTGTAGACCTGAACATTAAAAAATATTACAATTGAAAAAATATTTAGTTGAAGTTTCATATTTAGCCCGTATACATTTTTCATATACAAAATTTAACAATATTTTTATGTATTATTTTTTTCTAACTTTTTCGTCAACGGAATCAGTGTGCAGTAGGCACGAGTTGCGATTGGTTGACGCGCGCGCGTCGCTGTTCAAGTCACAAGAGAGATTATTAATAGAATTATCAGCTCGCTTTACGGAGCAATGTACTCGCTGGATGGGTCCAAACCTAACATCAGTGGTGCAGATTGCCTGGATGGGCCCAGTATCAATTTTTAGGGTAGCCCAAATTGTGGGTTACTCTTAAACGCTAAACTCGCAGGCGGTACGTGCCTTTAACTCTAAAATAAAGAAAAACGAGAAGTATTTTTGCTTAGATTAATAAAGGCTCTCGACTAGATACCTAGATAAAGTTATAAAAAGTGATGATGTTATAAAACACACACTACAATAAAAAGTTGCCGCATTTACGGAGCCATTGTTTTTAGATGGCGCGGCATCTATTCGAGCGCAGCGAGACCAATCTTTAATCTATAAATTGATAAGGCGGTATCTACGCCCCTGACAGACTTACATACTATTTCTCGGCTTGCTTTTGAAATGTAACGGGCTGCCAAAATGACTGCGAAACGCAGTGTGCCCTGTTACTACTTTCCAAATCCAGACCAGAGCCAACTTTGAAAAGTTCATTTCTAAAGTTGAGCCCTCCGGAAATCGAACCCTTACTAATGTAATCCCGTTGGGATTCAATAATGCGCAGTTTGATTTGATTGTGTAATTGATATAAAATGAGGTAATAGGATAATAAATAATTTATTTATAGTAGTGTTTCTAAGCAGTAAGATAAGGTTGCACAACTTGCAAATTAAATGAACTTAACTTCAATATAAGGAACAAATAATTTCTCAAGATTACTCTATAGGTACTACTGATTCCTGTGGGAAATGATGGCAGATGAATGTCCGTACACGTTATTCAATTATTGTTTAATATTGGTGGGGCTAACTCCTGTCTAGATCTACTTATATGAAAACTTATGCTTTTACCTTTCCTCATAGACCTAACCAACGGAAAAAAAGACCGCGTTGTCCGATCGGTCGGACGAAGCAGTCGGACTACGCGGTCTTAGGGATCATTTTTATGTTTGGTTTTTAAAATAAAAGGTAGGTATAGTCATATGAAAATCTAGCTCGATAAAACCTAATATAAGTTATTAAATAAAGACGAAATCTAAGTAGGTACGTAAACATCTTAACAGTAATACCTACAAGTATTACTTTAAATATGTTTACGTGAACTTACTTTGATTATAGAGGTTACAGGAAGGCTATCTCAGTATTATAATAAAAATAATAGGTTTAATAAAACGAAATTTAAAAATA
The DNA here is from genome assembly GCA_947623395.1 of Synanthedon tipuliformis. Taxonomy (NCBI): domain Eukaryota; kingdom Metazoa; phylum Arthropoda; class Insecta; order Lepidoptera; family Sesiidae; genus Synanthedon; species Synanthedon tipuliformis. Next base: position 5,438,901 of record OX392408.1, on the reverse strand, counting down.
TAATGATTCGGAACATTTTTTATACAATTGTTTCGAAGATAATATTTAGTTCTGGATTAAAAGTTAAAGTCCGGTCACTCTCTCTAGCGATTTTTTAATACAAACGTGTTTTTTAATTATATGTATCTAACAAAAATTTTATAATGTGTATTTTCAGTAACGAGTTGACGACATATGGCGCTGAAGCATGGTGTCTAAGTATGAACCAAGTAAGAAAGCTCAACGTTGCTCAATAAGCTATGGAGAGGACAATTCTAGCGGTTACACTGCGACATCAAAGAAGGAATGAGAGATCCATAAATAACTAAAAGTAATAATTATTTAAACTAATAAAACTGTATATCGTCTTCTCGTGTTTTAAAAATATTTTAACTACTCTATTTTAATGACAAAATTAATTCCCTTAAAAATTTAGAGACCGTTTACTTATTTCTCATCCATTCATTCATTTCAGTCGCCAATATGATACCATTGCACAATCAAAATATAGCAGCCCTTTAATATCGTCAGTGACCGGGTATTTTTTAATAAGCAAGTGAATATTAAAATTTTATTTAATTACTTAAAAACAATTCATTATTAATTAAAATAATTTATTTTTTTATAATTTATCATTATCATTACTAATTTTATCGTTATTTATTATACTATTTTTCCCTAATGTTCAAATGTACTTACATAGGTATATCCTACAAAATCGTCTGCCGGCTGATTAAAAAGATGACGCATTACTAGTAATAAATATTCCAATATAAGTTCAGTTTTCGACGGTACAAAATGTCGAGTTCTACACTGGATAGGAGATTATGTAGCTATTATTAAAAAAAGATTTCACGTAAAAGCGATAAAGCTATGTCCGCGCCACAATAATGATGGCATGTGGCATTTCATGGCAAGTCTCTTTATGTTAGTGTGAAGTGTGCATAGATATTTGTGTAGGTGGTTCACTGGTAACAGCAGCTGGTGTCGGACCGCTATCGGACATTAGAGAGGTCATTCACCAAACATTTGCTGATGTACGTACCTACCATCGTATCTACGTATTGAAAAATACATGTAATAATAAGTTTTGGCACGAATTCAACATTTCCACTATGTAGGCGCCACGCGACGACAAACTGTTCAAGGAAATTACCCTAATATCTTCATACCTTACTATTTTATTTATACAAAGTAAAAAAATAAATGTCCGTGGTCATTTATTAATAACTAGCGACACGCTTTCGGCTTCGGCCGCAGAGCTATTTTTGTAAATACAAATCTTCTCCGTTCATCCCTCTTTCCTTATCTGAAGACCTACTTAGTGTTTGAAGACATACACAAACCAACTAAACATTTTTATATATTACTAGCGACCCACCCCTGGCTTCGCGTAACATTTCTCAAACAGCGACTTCAGACAAAACTGATTGTTAGAAAGTGAGTAGAAACTAAATGAATTAATTCCTACTCGGCTTAAAATCACAATATCCGTCTCATGCAAGTCAATTATGTCTATCTGCCGCCTTGTTAGTTATAATATGATACAATATGAATTCAGTACAGAAATAAGGATGGCCACAAACTAAAATATTTATTGCATTTATTCAATTTACTTAATGTAACATTGTAATACAATATTTGCTCATAAGTATGTACTAATACTACAAAGAAAGAAGATTTGTATTTTTGTATGTTTGTAATGAATAAACTCAAAAACTACTGGACCGATTTGGAAAATTCTTTCACCTAGGTATAGAAAGCGGCTACATTATCAGCGAGTAACATAGGCTATATTTTACAAAGTTACGCGGGCGAAGACGCGTGCAACACCAACATCTATTATTTTATACTAACGATTCGCTGCCGAATTCAAACGAAAATAAACTCAATTAGGTGTTATTATAATATGCATTTTTTTTTTGCAAATCTTTACACAGTGTAAAATAAAGTCGCTTCTGTCCCGCTGTCTGTATGTATGCTTAGATCTTTTAAACTACGCAACGGATTTTAATGTAGAAAGTGCCATACAGCCAGCCATTAACAGAAAGCCATATCTTAGTATCTAGATAATATTGTGGTTTTAATAAATTGCCTATGTACCCATTACCCACATTACCCACATTTACCCTTTTGACGCCGTACTAAATGTAAAAGTAAGTAATTCTTTGATGAATATTTTTAAAATGTCCTCACATTAGAATCTGTTTAAGGTGTTGTTGGATAAATATGTTCTGACTAATATTCTAGACACGCATAGAAATACTAAACACCTTTATTTTACGGTGATCATATTTGAGAGGGTGATTATTGGCATCAGGCTCGCAGTTTATGACTACGGAATGCAATGTAGGGTACATCACTGCTATAAATTACCTTCTATTAAATTATTATAAAACAACATGAATTTAATAAAATAAATTATTTTAAACTATATGAACTTAATTTATTCATTCAATGAATTTATTAATTTAAATATAATGAACTAGCTGTTGCACGCGACTTCGGCCGCGTAACTTTATAAAATATAGCCTATGTTACCCGATGATAATTGAGCTTTATATAGCTGAAAGAATTTTTAAAACCGGTCTAGTAGTTTTTGTGTTTATTCATTACAAACATAAAAATCTTTTCTCTTTGTAATATTAGAATAGATAAATTCTATTCCGTAATTTAAATAAATTTAATAAAAAACTTTACTTGTCAAAATAAATTTTATTTAGTCGTACTAAAAAAGGTATGTGTTTGGGATGCCTTATATCTCGACCAAAAACGTTTGTTAAACATGATTATTTGGTAGCAAAATTGTATTAAAATACAATTGTTCTGCCTCGAGAACAACAGAAACACAGATCTAATAGAGACATGGATGAGCACGAGATACTTAATGACATGGCTGCGCCAGACGTTCGCGTTCGCGAGACATCTAACTCGTACGTTTTATCTACAGATAAGAATTAAGTACAATGATAACATTCTAACGTCTACTTAATTGTATTTGCACTCGACACATTTGTAATCAGTTGGGTTATAAATATACATTTAAATTAATTACATATTACTTACAGTTCATTATTGTAAGAGAAATATATAAATAATTTCTTACAATATAATATTTATTAATTAAATTTCTGTTTGCAAACTTATACTCGAATTGTCCATATCAGGAAAAGTTATTATTAGAGATGAATATATACTTCAATAATTTTATTTATGTCTATCTATACTAATATTATAAAGTGATAACTAAAGATTTAATATGTTTTTTTGTAAGTATGTTTGAGGTAGGTAATATGGAAACTGCTCATCCGACAATATATTTCCCCAATAATTATAATAGAATTTAATTTTTTTTTAAATACTTTTTTTATCATCTTAATTTTGGGACTTTTACCCGCAATACTTTTACCACTATCATCCATATCAATTATCCATTATCACGCGTTCTCTACCACCGGAGACTGATCGCGTTTGACCGGCGTGCGATCAGTGGAACGCGTGCGATATACCGCAGGCAGTGGGGAGGCATACACGGGCGACCATTGGTTACAGAGACCGCATGCGTTCAGGTCGCATCTTTAGATCAGAGGCCCTACTATCACCTCTTAAAGCGATGCAAAAACGAGCGAGTAAACGAGATGGCGCAATACATGATGTATGGCGACATCTCCCTCACTCAATCGTCTTTGCATCGCTTTAAGGGGTGATAGTAGGGCCTCAGATCGGTTGATCGGATCGGGCGCAATGGGTAAGAGCTCTTACAGAAAAACAGCACGTGTGCATTCCTTTAGCCCATTTTCCTTATCACTTCCCAATTCTTTATACTGTAGTCGGCGCGCACCTGCAGCAGCTGTGGCTTTGCTTGCGTTGTTAGCAAAGGTGTTGTTAGCAAACCTACCATCAAGTGGACCGGGAGTCTGTCTTCCGACCTTAACATAATTAAATACAACAGCGATGATATGAAATTGAAATAATGTAAAATATCATTGCATAATTGAGTACTCGTGTAATAATTCATATATTATATACAATATATGGCTGATAAAAGTGGCTGGGTAGATAACTGTTGCTTTATTTATAGTATAGTGATTATATTTACCGTTTTCTGACCAAATCAGAATGTATCATTACTATATACCTACCTATATACTATAATATAATAAATGTGAAAGTAACTGTGTCTATAGATAAGGTCGACTGTACTTTTATATTAGTGGCAGCGGGGAATTTATATGCATACTCAAGGGGAATTCTTTGTAGGTATTTAAAAAAATATTGTTACTTTTTCACCCCTTAACTACTCAACCGATCATAATGAAATTTTGTTTTGAATGCAATGATACTTGAATATTGAATGCACGAAATTTTGAAATTATGCAATGATATTTTACATTACTTTAGTTTCACCGTTGTTTGGTCGGAATATAGACTACCGGTTCACTTGATGGTAGTAGACTATCTTCGCCTATAACACAAGTAAACTCACAGGTTCTGCAAGAGCTCTGCCAACCAGAGTAGAATTATGGGGTTGAGACCCCTCTCATATTGAAAATGGGCTCTTTAGCCATTCACGGTAGTCTTAACAAATGTAAGGGACGTTCTTACTGCGCCTAGAATGACTGCGAAACACAGTGTACCCTGCTACTACTTTCCAGGTCCAGACCAGAGCCAACTTTGAAAAGTTGATTTCCTAAATTGATCTTGCCAGAAAACGATCCCGAGAACCCTGAGACGGAGCGTAAGGGAAGCATCTAACAACTTATCCAACAGGCTCGTATAATACGCTATAAATAGGTATAATATATGTTATGGGAAATTTTTGGTCAGACTTATTTAGGTATTGTATAATAATAGCTAATATTTGTTTTATTATTTATATATTTCGAAAATTAAACATTATTATACCAAAACTAATGTATATCCATACTAATCACGTTCCCTGCTGACCTAGATACGTTGGTAACCTCCGCGCGTGTTAAAGCAAATCTAACTACTGTGTTGGTCCTGAAATGCTCTCTTTCTGCACTACGTTATATTATACTGGAACACTTCAACAACCCCGTCACAACAAATCAACGTATTTCCATTGTCATAATATCATACAAAATATCATACATTAACTTTGACAAGGTTGTTTTAAACTCCATTTATTTCATTTTGTGACTCTATTAATATCTATACAATAAAATAATTTGTCATATCAACTTATTCTTCATATCTATTAAGATTTTTCAATAACTTTCAATAGTTTTCAAATAAAATATAAATTTCTTATTTCTATACCACAAGGTTTTACCATCGGAAGTAATATCCAAAGTGTTTCCATAATGCACTATTGAATTATATATTGTTAAAGGTATTATTTAAGAGTATGGCTTGCCTGCCGGGATTATGTAATCCCAATGCGCTACGCCGCCTGCAGTCGGCATATACCTACTCGTATGTTGCCTTTGGCTGTGCATTTACGCCTCCAACCACGTGTTCTCATATACATTTCGAATTCCTTTTCAATTTGCGGTCGTTACATTACCCACTTCGCCATTGTACACTGCGGTAACAATGCCTAGGCGGAATGGAACTATTTAAGTGTCTTATATCACAAGCGAACATTGAGAACGAGAGGCGCTATGGAAGGAAACTTGACAAAAGTAAAATTTAATTTTAACTGACAATTAGTTTTAACACATAATTAAAGGTTGTAAGTTACAAAAGCGAAAGGAGAACGAACAAATCTCTTGTCCATTCATAGAGAATGGTAATGGACTGTTTAGTTACAGTTTTCATGAACTAAAGGCGCTTTCATAAGGTAAGTATATTACGATTATTTTCCAAATTTTACTACACGATACTATGTTTGCAATCCTAAGTATTTAAAGTCTAAGGTCGCATTTTCCTTATTTAATGTATATGTTGTGGGCAGATCGTAGAATTGGGCAGATCGTAAAGTATGAAATAAAAAATCTTTCACCAAAAGTCCAAAATAGGTGCGACGAGGAGCGGAGCGAAGCAAAGCGAGGAGGAGCGTGTTAGGTTTACATGGAAATAAAGTTCAGTTTTCACAGAAATATGATCTTCCCAGGAGTTTCATGATATGCCCAATTCTACGATGTGCCGACGACATAAATAACACCAAAACACAAGCAATGCCATACGAATTATAAGTATGCTTTTTCTATTATAATTATGTTAGGGTCGTCAGACAGGCTGACGATCCATTTGATGGTAGATGGCAACCGTCGCCTATAACACAAGCAACGCCACGTTAAGAATACTCTTTTGACTTAAATATTCAAATAATTGAAAGCATTGTGAACAAGCCTTTACTTTCATAGAACATTGTTTACTTCCACTAACCATGTACCGCGGTCATCTGTTCATTTCGTTTGCATGCAACAGTTCGAGAGAGAGGGCGCTATTTTAACTTCATAGCGTGAATAATGTACTACGAATTTATAATAGGCACAGTTCAGCATGTGCTGAACAATCGCTTACCATTGCTCGTTTCAATAATTTTGACGAGTGTATTATTTAACCCTTTAACCGCTTGGTTTTGTAGAAGTTGTTGTGCTCTTGGCACTTGACTCGAAATTTCTCGAATGTCGAATCGATATCTATTTGTTCTTCATTGTTGTTGTTCATCTACTTGTTCCTCTGGCGAAATGGATACGACGACTCTGGCGCTTAAAGGGTTAATAGCTGTAACCACTTATCGCCTCGATCGTCAGCTTGTCTGTTGAATTTTATACAAAAGCTGGCGCCCGCGACTTCGCCCGCGTGAAAAAGTAGCTTATCTTGTGTTCCGTGCGTCTAAATGTTTATCTACCAAGTTTCATGAAAATCAGTTAATTCATTTAAGAGTTATGGAGGAACATACATATACAGAAACGAATGTATAGAGCCTATAAACACGATACCTCTAAAAACAAAGTAACTTACTCTATGACCATCCCTTACAGAATTATTATTAGTATTGATTAATTGATGATAAAGCGGGGTTGTCCTCAAAAGTAAAAGGAAAAACTAAACATTTTATTATTAAAGAATACACACAATATTTCTTATGGCAGCGAAACGGAGACAAGCTGCTTGTGAATTATAAGACGAGGAAAATGTGATACGATTGATATATCGGTAATCCGGGAAATATCGTTTCCAATTTTGATACACATTTTTACTCTTATGTAGGTATGATTTTCGTATCCCTTTCGGTTTTGTATAGGAAAACAAGTCTTATGAGTGTATTTTACGTACCAACGAGTCTTTGTATTTGTACACAAATAGACAATTCACTAGGCAAGCGTGTCTATGGCAGCATCCTTCTTAGATTGGCGTCGATGGTTACTGGAAGCTGACGGAGCACTTTGAATACGTACTTGCTTATGTGTTGGGTTGTTAAATAAAAAAAATACATATTTTAATCAAAATTTTTATTTACAAATCCATTTACAAAGGTTCAGTTTTTACAATCATTTAAAATGCAGAAAACACGTAATTATGCTGTTGATCTTAGAAGTATAGTTCCGACCGATTGCATTACGATGTTATGTCTATACTAACATTATAAATAGTGAAGATTTATATTTTTGTTTGTAATGAATAAATTCAAAAACCACTGGACCGATTTGAAAAAAACTTTCACCTATAGAAAGCTACATTATGAGCGAGTATCATAGGCTATATTTTATAAAGTTACGCGGACGAAGTCGTTTGGAACAGCTAGTCGCATATAAAACAGAAAAAACTACAGAAGAAAGTTGTTGCAACACAAGAAGAGTTTGAAAAAATCTGTATTCTATTGAAAAGAAAGATATAAAGTGCACAGGTTAATAGCAGACGGTGAAAGACTCGGAATACGGCCGCTAGTGGGTCGTGGGGTGACAATTGTTTACGACTTGCAGACGTAAAGAAATCTTTGTTTCGAATTGCGCTTGTACTATTAGCTTGCGTCCCTGAAACAAAATACCACGGGATTTGTAAGACGTGTGTACATCGACAGACACGTAAAATTTGATACTACAGGTAATTTTACTAGCGATAGTAACAATTGTGAGATGACAGCCAGTACCTAGGCAGTAGTTATTTACGAACAGTAGATAGACCGTTAGAATGCCTGCTCCTTTTAATTCCTAGGTGGATTTTGGTTAAAAAAAGGATTTTAATTATGCACTAAGTTAATTAATATTTTTTACCTATAGTATAATCCAGCCGTTTCTGAGATTAGCAGAAAAAGTCTAAAAACTGTTTTTTTTACTTGTGTAACATGTAATTGTTTTTTTTTTTTAAACATAATATACCGACACACTTCGTTTACGATTTTATTATTATGTATAGATAGGTATTCAATAATTTTATTTATAGTTGTATAAGGATAGGATTTATCAGAAAAACAAAATCCTGTAGTGAATACTTTAATATTGTCAACAAAATTATGTTGCAAAGATAAATCATAAATGATTATATTTGTTAAGTGGAATAAAATAAATAGTTTTACTTATTAAAATCTAAAAATACTTATGCATTTTTTTAACTCAAACATAAGTATAACATAAGTAGTACGTTTAATTTTAAACCGGTTTTAGATGTAAAAAAGTTGCGTAGTTTAAAAGAGTTTGCAACGAAGGAGCGTTAAACGAGGAAGGACAATTTTTAAATGTACTTTACATAGCGGATTATATAATATAATATAATATAATAAGTAATCGCGTGTTGAAAGCGGAATAATGAGGGCATAGAGTTTAAAAATAAATTTTCCATCTGCATTCACTTGAATTCTCTACTTTATATCGAATCTGTGCGATGCAAGCACTATATATGGTTCTGTATGCAAACAATAAAGGGAAATTACTAGCCGAACGGACCAGTACAATGTTTACGTGGATGCGGATATTTGAAATTGTTTTGTGCGGTGTGCTCTTGGGGCCTGAGCGCGCTCTCACTCTCACCCCCAACAGATTTCACCACCTGTGAGGACTATGAAAATGGGGCGCATTTTGTGCCTCACTATGTAGTCGATTCGGCACGGAGGATATTCAGACGGGCTGCCCGTCTGAATATCCTCCGTGCCGAACTGCGAAACGCGATATTCCAACATTTTGACGTTGGTGAGTAGTTCACTGCCTTATCTATCTATCTATCACAAAAAAACTGCTAAAAGTACTATTTTTCAATTCACTTACGATCTCTTAATAAAATATGTTATGTGCAGCAACTAGAATCTGTTATGTGCAAAAATTACTCTATTATCAAAAAAATAAATAATTTCATGTCTAAAAGACAAATAAATTTACGTAATAAAACTTTTTTGTTGATCTCTCAGTGTTTTTATTCATTCTTATAAACTACTAGGTACTACAAAAATTATACTACCCACTACTGGTAAAAAGAGTAAGCTCTCAGTAGCTCCTTTATACTGAAAATTTTGACGACCTTTTTGGAATATCACTGGCCGTTTTCTATTTTTATTTGAAATTACTATGTTCGCGAGTGTCGCGAGTTCAATGGTTTTTTCCCATTACGAAAATGCCCAACGCGTCTAAAGAAGTTTTCACTTCAAAAATCGAAGGTACATTATTATGTAATATCCAGGTAATATCAAGTAATATCTCCTCCAAAATTAAAACCTCTCTCTACGTCCACTGGTTTCGGCTATGCGTTGATAAATCAGTCAGCTAGCTTCCCTTTTAAAGCCACATGTACATGTTAGTAAATACAATAATGTACAACACGTCCAATAATTGACCTGGCGTGTATTTATACAGAATATAATACTAGCAGTATTATCCGTGTTAAGGATATGTACAGCGCATCTGCAGTCAGAACTAATTGCTTGATTATTACTACCGCTTACAGTGAGATTATCTCTCTTCGGATCTTACAATATTAATTTTAGATAGGTCCGTATTCTCAAAATGCCTATCGATCGAACGTGGTTTTGTGACATAATATTTAAAAACCAATATTTTAACTTTATTTAATAAAAACATCATCGTGTCAAAAATGTTAATTTTTAATGACAAATATATATTTTTTAATTACAATATAATTACTAAGTACATATATGAATTTATAATATTTACAAACTATAACTAAATAAATTATACCTAAAAACAAAATTCAATACAAAAATGGACCCCGCGGCATTGTACCGAGGACGCTGGCAGCATTTCCTCGTTGAATGGCCAAACTAATACGTTGGCCGAGGAAAGCGCCAGCTCTCCGATCTCCCGTCGCATCAACAAGCCTCTTCGAAATGTCTTTGAAGAGGCCCATTGCTTCAGGGCCCCACGGACCGAGTGTCTCAACGCCGAACGGTATGAAAACATATTCCGCGGCGAGACCACTATATTTCAGGATTTTACCCCTTTCAGCCGCCTCTGCTGCGGCTGCTACCTTTGTAGATGTTCCATGGAGATGCGAAGGGGCTAGTGTGTCTACACAGGTAGCATCCCACACCAGCACTCTACCCAATCTCCATGGAATCAGAGACATCCCATCCGGTCTCTTACCATCGTTTCTCAATACACCAACGGGCTCCAATATGGCTGGTACATTGGCTGATGCAAGAGACCGGCGGAGGATGTCGTTTAAGGCAGCATGCCTCGAAAAGCGGCCAGCACTTTTCTGACTAGACAGTCCATGGTGGCCAAGACGGTCGACCATATTGCCGCAGGGACATTGATGCGGGGCGCAGACCGGGACCCCTAGGCGGAGGCAAACTGATATCCTAAAAGTTGTCGGATCCAAAAAAGTACCAGTGCTTGCAGATGGATGTGCTTGGAGCCAGAATCCTGCTTCCCTGGTATTAGCAGCGAGGAGTCTGGCTCTTCCCGTATTGCAGCACTGGCTGAGTAGGGAATCTGATGATAATTTGCAGACAATATCGTCCCAGCTACGTTGAGAATTTGGAAGTTGCACTGAATTTTGACCGGGCAAGCAATTAGCCAGGCCTTATTAGCATCGTCCATGCCCTGAATTTCGCAGTTTGAACATAGGATTTTACCTACGAGATTCAAAGAGGCATGAACTGATGATAAAAAAGCCGGTAAAGCCACGCTGGAAACTTTACGAATCCCCAACCCACCGTGTCGGATGGGAAGAGATCCCTGAGTCCAAGACTGCTCGTTTAGTTGTACGTTTAAAACTGATTCTAAAATATTTTTGAGCAAATTGTCTATTTTTGATAAAAGATTTTTAAATTTCCAAAGAGGACAGCAGCGTAACACATAAGTTAATTTAGGAACAAAAAGGCAAAATTTCATAATCGAAAATGCAAAATGTGGACTGATTTCTAGAAGGCGATGGGAATAATTTTGAAATTTTGTAATACAATTTTGAATATATTCTGGTACGCATTCATCAAAAATGGGAGATCCTAGGAGGTGAAGAGTATTTTTATTAACTATATTTATATTTGGTGCAAGTTGGTTAAATTTATGTTTAATAAGATCGATATTTAAAAGCGAATCTTGAATATAAAGTTCGCATTTATTAAAATTTAGCTCCAAACCGATGGACTTGAATTTTTTCACAATCGAGGAGAGATCTGAAAGTACTGTGTTGGCATCACCTCCTAAGGTCCCATCGTCAAGGTACCATATATTAAATTTTGATTCCAAATTTCGTATAATCGGATTTATCGCTAAACTAAATATTGCTGGCCCCAGAGGATCACCTTGCTGACATCCGACTTCTGATGATAACTCATGTGATCGGTACATTAACATAGTCGGATCCGCGTAACAATGAAGTAAATAGTTATATATTTCGGGAATGTTTAATTTTATTTCTGACAGTAAGATATTCCTGTTAACGGAGTTGAAAGCGTTCTTTACGTCAATTTTTAGTAACACTTCAAATTTTGTCGTGTTAAGGAAAGTGCGGAGAGCATGCACTGCCGCCTCGCAACCTCCCTTTACACCAAAGCCTAGTTGAGTAGGTTCGAATGATGTTTGTAATTTTGATATAATATGTCGAACAGTTTAATTTTTTAATTAGAATGTCATTTTAATTAAATTTTTAGTCACCGATTATTATTTTATTATAGTTATTAATATTTACAAAAATCTAATAAAATAGATGATTTTATTTATTAATTTTAAGCTTAAGTAGATATTTTATGTTGCTTCATACTGATTAAGAAAAATATGTATTTATTTCATTTAAACGTAAAATACGTAATATGAAATATATAGGTATTTATATAAAACAATAAACAAGAATGGAATTACAATTTTTTTAAAATATCAGTTTTTATAAACGCATTTTTATGATTGGTATTTTTTTTTTAGAAAAATTAAAGGACTTAATACTATAGCCATCGATCCTAATTTGGGTGTGGAATTGTGTAAAGCGGCACTCTCATGGTGGAGCCTCGACCTGGGCTGCAAATACTTCTACTGTACCTTGGCACTGTAGGCGCTTTCCGTGCGCTCGTCAAGATAGAGGACCGTAATAAAGGTGAGACAATATTGTTCCTTGTTCGTGGAGACAGTTCCGTATACCATTTCCGCCTCGGTCGGGGGCCTCGGTAGCGCCTTTCTTCTCCTATAAGGGTGCTTGCACACTTCTTCGTGCTGGTACATTTTATTTTCGATACTTATATTCGATTCATTTAATATTACTGCATCACGTGTTAAATTTAATTAAATCTATTTTTTATATTGCTATTGCGTTGCTTTAATTCAGACTAATAAAGATTAATTTTGTTATGGCTCGATTCGATTTGATTTGCCCAATAATTAAACTCTGTTTAACCAATAGTTAAATACCTCTTACTTTTGATGGCTAACCGTCTCTTTGAAATATTAAATTTTTAATAGCTAAATTGCAAAGCTATCTATGAGTAATCTAGCTATTTTTTTTTAATATTTCCCCCGTATGTTTAAATTTTTACAATTTTGGAATTTAAGTCAAGTTTACATTTAGAGTTAGGGACTTTTTCTATTTGTTTTTATGTGTTTCTAATCTGTTTTTATGTATCTTAAAATATTGTAGATTAGATAATAATATTAGCTAATATTACATTGCTGACAAATTAATTTAGTACTCACGTACGAGTATATATTAAAATTTTCAACCGTGCCCGAATATTGTATGCCAAATATACTTGGAAGCACCCTAATATAAAATGGAATGCATTTTAGAAAAAAATTCCCTCTCCGCAAACGCTTCGTTAATGTCCGTAATAGTTTCTCTCGTTATTCATGCGCAGCAAACATTTAACTGGAAAGTCTGTTGAACGAATAGAGGAAATTTGACTAGTGAAAAATTGCAACTGATGTGAAACGTGTTGGGTTTCAGAGCGTCCTTTGCCGCAGCCTTATTTAAAATTTGAGGACGTTTGCATGAAAGTTATGGGCCGGTATATGGGTATGATGTGCTGCGAAGATTTCACTATGCACCATGTACCTACGCTCTGGTCAGGGAGAATGATGTCCCGGAAACGGAGACGGAATGTGAAAATGCAGCTAGGTCATTAGGCTTCCGTAGGGGTGGAGGGCTCTCATATCTACACGTCAAAAAATCTACACCCATCGACATGTATTTGTATTCTACTAAACTTGCTTGGTAATCGGAAGAAAATTGTTTGTTAAATGCGGAAGAGTTTACGCTTACGCTCGCGACCAAAAGGTCGAAAGCGCCACTGAAAATACGGCGCTTACGCGTTCTTCGCTTACGGAGTACGGAGTATTTACCAGTAACTAAATGCAAATTTCTTCTTTCCGCTCAGCGAGTCTAGTATTAAGTCATTTGGTATTACCATCCTTATCTTGGCGATTTCAAGGAGACGCGTAAGAATTTTATCCCAACTGATGGAACTGTATAATAATATTGGTTTATCAACCGAGAATTGAATGTTTTCATTGTAAACATGACGTGAAATTAAATACAAGAAATGGAAGGAAATGTTGAATATACGCTGCTATTATAACAATAAATCAAAACTACATAACAAACCGACTACTGCCTATAGATTCCCATTTCCTCTGTGTCCCGTGTAGGGTTGCCAACTCTAGGCTTATCATTGATAGACACTTCGGAATTTACGCTAGAAAATATACATATTGAAGTTATTCACTGTGGCGTTTTATATTATATATTAGTATCTTGTTTATTTGTTGAAGATATTAAACTTAAAACCTTACAGTCAGTCTGGGTAACTTTGCATACTTTTTTTAAAGTTTTATGCTTATTACGGGATATAAAATATAATGTGCATACTCTTGTTTATTTAATTATGTGTTCTTTGTTATTAATAAGTTGAGATTGTTATAATTAAGCGTAAAATTTTATTAAAATAACTATCAAATTAACATTCTATAAGTTAGCACAGAATTTGGGTAACTTTTTGGAGTTATTTTTTTGAGAGTAAAACCTAAATTATTGGATCAAATGCAGAGTTTGTATAACATTAACGTACATTTATTAACGTAACTTCTTAACGTAACTTTTGGATACCACAATACCAGTAGACATGTTTACTTTAAAAAAAATTGACTTGAAATATACGATACGAACAAACTTTCGTTACACACACCTTACAATGCAACAAGCGAATGAAAAATGACATTGCTAGGTGCAGTTTTTTTTAATCAATTTTGTTTATATTTCAGAAGATAGTGTACTCCACTCTCATCATATGGCATAATATATGTCACATCATATGTCATACGGGTACAGGGGGGAAAAAATTGCATATAGTAGCAGAGCCCGTTAGGCGCTAATGTGCCAGTCCCATCGTCAGTTGGGCCGACGCTGTCAAGAAAGTTGTCAGAAAAGTTAACTTTAGCGACCTGTTGGTCTTTAGCAAGTTGTTGTGTAACCGGCTGTTGATTAATCGAGATCCATGTTCAGCTCCACGTGAATAACTTTTTAATGGGAAATCTTTTATTAAAATTTGAGGTACGAATTTATATAAGGATTAATAATAAATTTTAATATAAAGCACAGCAGACCATGTGCTGTTATTTCACATTAATCTCACATAATAGTAAAATAAAATAATTAAGTATATTCTAAATACAAAATATTTGTAACTCATACAATATATTTTATTATTCGTTAACCCTTCTTTCTGTTATGTCAACGCAATAGGTACTAGAGATCTGCATTCAATAAGTCGTTGCCGGTGAGTGCCCCGAGACTGCCCACATATCCATCGAACAGAACAAATTTATTTTTCTCCGAAGCACCGTAGACGTCAACAAACAAGATTAGGTATTTTCAATAGAGGGTTATACCTACTTTGTTTTCTTGTGTATATGAAGACTATAAAGTTCCAATCTCTTTTCGTGGGCGTTTCTTATTTTAAATAAAAAAAAAAAAAACAAAAAAAAATAGACGAGTGCAAAAAATCTAATAACGTTTTCGTCCTTTTTAGCAAATGTAATTTTGCTTTTAAAATATAATACAATAAAAATAATTCTTGAAAATTCTTCATACATTTAAAACTTTCAAATGAAGTTATCTCCGGTTCCAGAAATTGTAAAATGGTGGAAAATTCCAACAGGAAACCACATAGAATTTATGAAATATTTTCATATTTCATAAATATGAAAATATGTATGTGACATCACAGAACTTCCTCCATTACGATCAACTGTATTACATCGTGAATGCAGCTACAAACCAATTCCATACTATTAGAATATAAATTATTAGGTACTAGCTGGCGCCCGCGACTTCGTCCGCGTAAAAAAAGTAGCCCATCCTGTGTCCCGTACGTCTAAATGTTTATCTACCAAGTTTCATGAAAATGTTATGGAACTCATGTTAACTCATGAAGAGTTATGGAGGAACATACATACATACAATACTTACAGATTTATTATTAGTATTGTTATTATTTAAAAAAATATAAAGCACTTTCTGTGTAGTTGCATAAATGCTCCGATTTATGTTTTGGAGGCTTGAATATGTTTGCCCTTCATTGTATAAACAGACATGAACTGTAAATATAAATCAGACCGAGAATTGAAGAGTACTTTACATAGGTACGGCAAAAATATAGTTAAGCGGAAAAAAGCAAGACGCGCATAAAAAGTGGTCTGCTAACACAAATCATTATTAACTTGAGTTAACACGTCCCTGGAGACTTTATAAAATGAAATAACGAAAAACGCGTACCTAAGTATTGACTGATATATTGCTGAAAAAAGTTATTTTATTCTTTAAATGTATTATGTTGTTTCGAATAATATTTAATCTTTCAGTACATATAATAATATCGTCAATTGTACCTTATAGGAAAATTAAGAATGTATATAATATATAATTATTTTATACATAAAATTTTTTTCTTAAGTTGAAAATTGAGTAGAATTAGGAAAATATTAAATTGGAATAAATTGGAAACTGAATAAAACTTTGGAAAAATAATATTTTGGAAAATTGAGAATTTGAACCTACGGCCGGCATCGTTTCAATAATTTATTTTTAAACGTCTTCTTCATTGTATCACAGAAGAATCTCAATGTCTAGGTATTTTTCCATCAACTTTGTTGCATCTAGAACACATTCTATGTAATGGACGGTGTATACCTAAGTTGGTCTTGTACGGTGGTACTTTACATATTTTACCAGGCGTTATATCTTTTCTTTTTCCAACGCTAACGAAGGAACGGGCACCACATACCTCATCATCATCATCAACGTGAGCCTGAGTCTCTCTACTGCTGGATGGAGGCCTCTCCCAAGACTCGCCACCACATACGGTCTTCTGTTTTTCGCATCCAGCCGCTTCCTGCGAATCCCTTTAGGTCGTCCGATACAAAGACCTAACTTTCGCTTATACAAAATTAATATGAATAATCAAATTCTATCTGTCCCTTAGACTTTGCATCAGTAAAAAATACTGATAAAAAATTATTACTTAGTTGCTCTGCGAATTCTTTGTTTAAGATGTAACTACACAATAAAATAAAATCTACAGCTCCAGCAGTGAACGGGGATTGGGGATATGAGTTCGATAACATTACATTTACTTCCATCACGTCCATCCATTTGCAGCGTTCCGAAGGAATTCCTATTAGTGAGGGTTGTTTCCTTTCTGACGGAACCATAAAAAGTTCTTTGTTAAATGAATGTTTCCTAAACCCTCCCAAAATAAAACCCTTAATACAGACTGTAAAAAGAAATGTAGCATTTATTGCTATCTGTCCGGGTTCAATACAGGGACTAGTCCATTGTGTAATTAACTTACTGAGCGCTATCTTAGATTTACATTTGCAAATAATATTCGAACGCTTCTCATTCTCATTTGACGGGCCCGTTGAATGCGTGGTTTGGATGCTAGCCTTAACGCTTTGTCTCAGGTGTTCCGGGTTCTATTCCCGGCAGGATCAACATTGGAAATGAACTTTTCAATGTTGGCTCTGGTCTGGATTTAGAAGTAGTGGTAGAGCACGGTGCGTTTCTAGGTCATTGGCCGTTGTGTTTTCGTGAGAATAAGGGATGTCAGAGCCCACTTCCCTATTCCTTCCTTATTCTCTATCCTTAATCTTAATATGGCCGGTAGCGCAATATGTTATAAGCGACGGTAGCCACCTACCAACAAGTAACCGTCAGCCTGTCTGTCGAAAAAATGATGCAATGAAAATACAATTATTGTATTTATGCAATTAAAATCATCATTAACAGCATTTGTGTCTCTCCACTGCTGGATGCAGGCCTCTCCTAAGGCTCGCCACTAAGCACGATCTTCTGTGCTTCGCATCGAGTCGCTTCCTGCAAAAAGCAACCCAACCCAGCTGTTACCCAGCAATTCAAATACAATGTAGTAAATTTAACAATAATTTTAACTTTCGCCAAGTTAATATAGGTAGGTACCTACATATAGTATATTTTTTAAATCATTGGATAAAATTAAGTTGGACAAACATTTTTAAATTAAATTCGATTGACCCCATTTCAATATACCTTCTGATATAAAGCCCGTAGGAAATGTCTTAGCAAAAACGAATTTATTTTCTTGGCCATAAATTTCACGAATAAATTCACAGTTTTACTACACCGTTTTCCAATTCTTCTACTTTACTTAACTCCTCTTAAAAGGATTAACTGTTTTGACGAAAACTGTTTCTTATTTACATTCAAATAAATAAAACCAAAGTGTGTATTCAAAATGGAAGCTTTCATTTAAAGCTTATGTTTTTTAAATTAAGAAAATGTAAAAATAGGTTTTTATAATTTTTTTCAGCGTCTGCTTTTATTTCCGTCTGTCTCTGATCTCTGAAGCAGATAACCGATTTCAATGTGGCTTTGATTAGCGGATGCAGCACCACTCAGACAAGAATCTTTATAAAGACAAAAAAGATTTAGTACCGTATGAATTTTGCTTTTCTACATAAAATTTAAATAAGTGCCAATCCAAGTTAGTAAGTGAGTAGCAGTGCACGTCATATGGCCTGAGATGATGATCGTGATAACTGCTTCCTGCTTCCGAGGGATCATATAAAAATGAAAATAAAAATAAATAACTCATTATAAAAACAAATGTGTAATAAAAATTTAATAAATGTTTCAATTCTTTAAAAAAGAGACACAGATGCAGTCGCGGGCAAAAGCTATTAATTTATATTTACATAATCTACAACCTACCTAAGCGGAATAAACTAATACGTACAATAATCTGTTTGCAAATTTATTGCTAGACTCATGGAGGATTAAGTTCAAATATACACCAACTAACAAATGTGCTACCAAAATCCGAGTTCGCATAAACTGAATACGTACATATCAAAGCTGATTTTGCGATTTCCCTTTTAAAGATTAAAGCTTCTCACTAAAAACTAATTTAACCAACTAAAAGTCAACTCTTAAGTATAATTAAATTTTCCCTTTCGAGAACCACGCGGCCTTTCATAACATTTCTTTCGCCTTGGTTCTTAATGTTGTCAAGAAGCTTGTTGGAAATAAATTCAAATGAACGACAGAAAAGCTGCTTACGACCCCTGTTTAAAATACCTATCAGCCATTGAATTCACTCGCCACTTTGTTCCTAAAATTCATTTGTACAATGAGTTTTTTTTTCATATAAGACTAGAGAAGTTTTGAATTGCGAGAAATAGAAAAAACTTTATACTTATCGATAAAAATATTACTTAGAAAATATTTAGAGAAATACTATAATTATATTGATATAAGCCATTGACAACTCTGAAAATATTTATTTATTTATTTTTAATTTAAAAAAACCACTAGACCTTTTTTTATTAAATATATTTATTGTAGCGAGCAATCAATTTTTTTTTTAATTTCGATTAACTTTAATATCACAAAATAAAATAAATACAATCAGCAAGAATTTGTGATAAGTACTTACTCTAAACGTGTACTTATCACAAATAAGTGCGAGAAGTATTCAAAGCAACCTTTTAATAAAACAATATACCTATACAAGAACGGTACAATATAAAAATGGCGTTACTCGCTTCTTACATAAATAATGTAGCGCGTATTTTGACTGACAAAAACTCTCTACCTGAAAATATATTGATATTACCTTAACAATAGCAGGTTTACTAAAGAGGAGCAGCATGTAAAATATTTTCCCTTATTGAAGAGGGTGTGAAACCTTCATAAATGTATACCTCGGTTGACGCGACCGAAACATCTTTCACTTTTTCTCTCTGGAGGTGTATCTGCTCTTCATCCACTTTACTCTTTTACCTTTCCGTACTTTTCCCCTCTATTCGAGAATTGGCGTTACGTTTATATCTCTCTGAATATTTTCCACTCCGGCAATAAAAGTTTAGGCCGCGAGTTAAGTTGAGACTTTTCGATTATCGTTTCAAAACTTTCCCTCTGATTGATGAGATAAAAACACTTTTGTCCAAGTAAGAAAAACAGATCGTTTTAAAGGGGGAATCGCGGAGCTCTGTCGTTGATTGTAGCTACAAATAAATATGTCACAACACGACAGCGCGACCGTTAAATCATACTGAAAAGCCATTTGAGCGCATTCTCGTTAAAAATGTGCTCAATAAAAATGATACAATTGCACGGCTGCGTACGTCGAGTTGATCATTTCGTTTAAAGCTCATCTATTACTAGGATTTTTATAAATCACATATTTTATACTAGATGTTGCACGCGAATTCGTCCGCGTAACCTTATAAAATACTAGCTAGCGCCCGCGACTTAGTCCGCTTGAAAAAAGTAACCTATCCTGTGTCCCGTACGTCTAAATGTTTATCAACCAAGTTTCATGAAAATCAGTTAATTCGTTTAAGAGTTATGGAGGAACATACATAAAATACCTACACTTACAGATTTATTATTAGTATTGATAGTCTAAGTATTAATAGGTAAAAAACTACAGAATATCAGAGTATTTAAAAAAACATGTGGTGATTGTAAGAAAGACAATCATCACATGTTCATCATAAACATAAGATTTGTTATGATTTCCTCTTTAAAAAAAGCGACATTCCATCTCGTCTGTCCGTTATACATATCTTTTAAAAAGAACTTTATGTATATAAGCTAAGTATCACTCACTCGTCGACTCATCATGAAATCTTACAAAACTTTAAAGGCTTCAAATATGAAAGGCACGTATTTTTCTCTTCACTTCAAGTCGGTCGCCGAGAAAGAATTTTAAAATCTACGCGAGTGAAAAATCGTAGGACAATTTCGAGGTAAGTAATGTTGTTTGAGAAACAAACATTTACATTCTTTCAAGCAACCGTATATTACTTACATACCTATTACATATATGTGATCTCATTTATGATTTAAGACTTTACCTTTGCCCGTAATGGTCGACTAATGGGACATACTCCGGTCACTTTATTGTTATTATTTATTATAATAGTACCACCACGTAACCCTTGTAGCTATTCCTTTTTAAGATATTTTGGCATAGTATGAAAAGTTTAACTGGTCGTATATGAAATTATATTTTTAATCACAATTGTTTGCTTTAAATTTTTATTTATGATTTTACCTACAAAGTAAGACTGGTTATTTTGACGCTATACCCTAATCTGGCTAATCCAAATTTCTAAATATTACTGACTAGCGACCCGCCCCCGGTTTCGCACGGAGTTGAAATTTTGAAGGATTCTTAGTGGACCTTATAAGATAAACTTGTGTTCCAAAGGACAATAGCGAACTCCAGAACAAAATTTTGTTGACATAATTGACATAGTTGACTAGCGTCTAGTAATGAAAAATATACTGTTTTTCAATAACTGAAATACCAAAAATAAAAAAGTTAATATAGTTATTGTATCGCTGTACTGAAATGGGCTCACAAAGCGATTGGGCGTTTCAGTTTACTTTGACAGTTACCAGTCATAATTTAATTTTAAAAAAGTTCTGACAGTCGTTATTTTAGTATAATAAATTAAATTTATATCATTTACTAACTGGTGCACGCGACTTCGTCTGCGTTAAAAAATAAATGATAAAACGGCTGACATACATGGACGCTTGACATTATTATACTTTTGCCAAGCTATTGGATCTTTATTTTTAGATAGCTGGTGCCCGTGACTTCGGCTGTGTGAAATATTTAGCCCATGGCCTTTCTTAACTATTGGTGAAAGAAATTTTAAAATCCGTCGATTAGTTTCAAAGATTTCCTCCCACATACAAACCTTACCTCTTTATAATATTACATACACTTTTGTGTATGGGCAATTTAACCCCCTATGTAAGTTCCTCACTCCTTCCTCCAGTTTAGAATTTCTCTTAATAAATATTTTCACTCAATTAACTCTCTAAGTTTCACTTTAGAGTGTTTTTTAATACATTGTCACAATTTTTAACACACACACTAAAGGACTATCGACACGAATACGTTCACCGTATTAAAAAATGGCTGAGCTCGTAAACAATTGATGTAAAAACATAAATCACAGCCTATTCTTAAAAAGTTGTGCTATAAAAACTACGCTTGAACCATTATGGTAAGTGCCCTTTGTTATTTTAAAGGAAAAACTTTTCAAATAATGCAGATTTTAATATATATTTTTCAAAATTAATCATCAATAAACTCTTTCATTTTGTTCAATTGCTGAGTCGTAGCGGTGATATTAAAATTAAGCTACTGAATGCTATAAAAAATTTTCACTAGTTTGCTAGTTGGAGATATTAGATTAGCGCGTTCAAAAAAGATGCAAACAAACAAACTCGTCAGCTTTAACTAATATCTACATCTAAATGGGCATTTAATTTCAAAGTTTTTTAAAACTTCATTATTTACTTAACTTAATTCACCTAGATGAATACACCACTTGACCTTAACTTACCTTAACCTTACCTTAACTTAACTTAATACACCATTTGTAAAATTTAATTTATTGTAATACCCTCGGTGCATTTAATACACTTTTGCTAAACTTCATGTTTATAAAGAAAAGGAATTCTCCTTCATTTTTTCGCGATCAGAGTACCTATTATTTATTTATTGCTTCCTTTTGTAGAAAAAATCTCCTCTCATTTGATTTACATTTGATTACTTCTTGCTCAGAATTTTGAATATAACCAGAAGGGGTGATCGCGTATAAAAACATTAGAATTTTTTTGGAATTTATGTGGAAAACGGGTGTTATATAAAATATACTTTATGTAATTACACGATCATGTATTGTTATATCGTGTAAAAATGCCTCTCTAAATTTCAAAAAAAATTGTATGATAAATAAAAAATAGTATGAAAAGTACACATTTGTGTACAAGTAGTTAATTCACAATTCTATTTACTTGTGAATTCATTTGTTTATCGTCTATCATGAATAATTATAGCAAAGTTTATATTAAAGTTTGTTTAGGACACAGGTCACAGTGTACTTAATGTAAACTTGATTGAACGTTCCTTCTAATTAGTTATTTATTCTAAGGTTATGTGAAATATATCGTTCAAATCAATGTTGAATTACAGTATCTTCTAATTTAATCTCTTTTAAGGACTCTTTTAATTGACAGTCTCATTTTTTACGCTATGCAGCTTTTAAAAAAAAAAAAAAAATTTTATTCGGATGTTGTTGACATGACTGACGGTCCACTTCATGGTTACTGTCGTCTATTAATACAAGTTAAAGGGCGTAACAATAGCACTTAATTATATTAACTACGAATGTGTGTAAATTTTTATTACACACATTTATTAATCGTTAAACATTTTAGGCGCTCAAACTTATTTTCAACAAAAAGTTTGAATCACAATCTCTTAAACGTCTTCATTGAAGTCCGCCAAAAGAAGTGCAGTCTGAAAGGGTGCATGCACATAGTTGCACGGATTCTAAAATTATGTGACATTATTTGAAATTGTGTCAACACGAAGGGCGCACACCGCACGGCGCACGGTGGTTAGCGGTACACGGCCGGCGGCGTTCGGTGGGAGGCGGGAGCAGTCGGAGCTGGCTGGTTCGCCCGACCGCCCTCCGGTCCGGTACACAGCCTCCTTGCCTCTGGTATGGATTATTCGCTACGAACGGTGAACCGAGCCAGTGCAACCCACGCGCCCTTCGCGGCCGCTCGCTCCACACAACGGCGTAGCCTTCTCTCGTAGCTTTCTCGTAGCCGTTAACCCCTCGTAGCTTCGTAGCTCGTAGCTCGTTCGCACGAACCGGGCTCTACGGCGTGTACGCAATAAATTTCACATCTCACCATTGCATTGTATTTTTACTGCGACCGTAAAACAATGCTACAAAAAATACTTTTACCGTGTTCACGTAACGAGACTAATACAAAACTATTATTATGTCACATTAATCAACCGTGGTACTAATTAGTGCACGTTTTATGTGATAATTTTGTGTCAATTTAACTGTTCTACATTGATGTAAGTAATATTTAAATGTTATTGTTTTTATTACTCTTTTTTTGGTTTTGTAAAAAAAAAAAAAAGGATTTTTTTTTTTTCAAACTATTTTTATTTTTATGTGACTATTTTGACTAGTTTAATAATTATTCAAAAATAAATAGAGTAGGTATTGTATTGTGTGTAAATTATTCAATGTTAATTATATTCAAGACATCAACAATTTACTGGTAACATACGTAAGTAGTTTGTAGTGAAACAGTTAATTTTCATAAAAGACGAGCTCCTTTAGATAAATCCGTTAAATGAACACGATTACCTTATGAGATTAGTTGTTCATACAAATGTTATCTTCTTTATACATATATGAAACAGCTTCCGTATGTTTATGTCCACAAAACTTAAAAACTAGCCAATGGATTGATTTAAAAAATTTACGCAATTAATTTAATTTAAGCAGAAGAGTGTTTTTATATACATTTTATTCCAAGTTTCCAACGGAAACGGGAGGAAAAGGAGCAACAAAGAAAACGTGGCCGGGTTCATCCAGTAATATATTTAAAAATTCACATATTCAACTTTTTCAAGAATTCTGGATTACATAAAATATTTAAATATAGAATTATGATAATTACACAACAATGTGGATTTGTTATTTCGTTGTCATAATTTGGGGTTTGAAACATTGGAATTTCAAAACAGCTAGGTTATTTATAACAGCCAGGTATTTGAAAGTATAAAATAATAACTTCTTAAACTGGCTTAAATCTGTCAAAGCGGCTGTTCTAAAAGGATACTCGACTTTGTATTGAAATTGTTTTGATCCACCTTAAATTACTTGGCATTCAAAAACTCAAATTACTTATGGACATGATTTATTCAATTTCGATAAGTATATAAAAAATCCTATAATTCCTTTAATTTAAGATTGTATGTTTGTTACTCAATCATGAAAAATGTCTGAATGGATTTGTATGAAATTTAGTATACAGATAGTTTATTACCTGGTTTAGAATTTAGGATATTTTTTATTCTGAAAAATAGCCGGTTGGATGGTGCTTGCCTTAACACTCTGTTTCAGGGTTTCAGGAAGAGTCAACTTTGGAAATGAACTTTTCAAAGTTGGTTCTGTTCTGGATCTGGAAAGTAATGACAGGGCATACTGCATTTCGCAGTAATCTAGTCCCCCTTACTGTAAGGGGGTCATCCCCACCTCCTTACAGAGACCATGTTTCATTGAGTGAGTAAGGGATTCCAGAGCCCATTTCTTGCCCTGTTCCTTTCCAATCCCTTATCCATAGTTCTACTGTAGTCGACAGCGCACTTGCAATACCTAATATGGTATTTATTTTATTATAAGGGACGCGTTGTTGTCAGCCTAATTATAAGAAAAGGTTACTGTGGGATTTTCAAAATATGAATTACTACTATTCAAAATATTAAAACACTAGCTGGTGCCCGCGACTTCATCCGCGTTCTGGATGAAAGGTACCCTATGTCCTTTCTGGTGTCCCAGACAACGTGTATGAAAAATTTCATGGTGATCGGTTCAGTAGATTTTGCGTGAAAAGAGTTACAAACATCCATACAAACTTTCGCATTTATAATATTAGTACGGACGGATATATAATACTTTAATCAATGTGAAGATATGAAATTAAAGTGGTTCTCAAACATAAATAATACACGCTTCCCTAATCGGTAATATGAACTAATTAATTACATTTTAAGTAATATATCATCGGTAGATAACAAAACTCATTTCAACAGATTTGAAAATTTTCATGTCCGAAAATGTTTTTTGCTTAATTGCAAATAAATGATTGGAAAGATTAATAGCGATATACATCAAACCAGTGAAAGGTACGCCACTCTCGTGGAATAACCGATAATCTCCGAGTTACATCCGAGTGGAAAAATCCTTTAAAAACCAATATTAAATAAAAACGCTGGTGGTACGCTAACTCATATTATAAATATAAGAGTAATTCTGTCTGTCTGTTACCTTTTCACGCCTTAACTACTGAATCGTTCATCATGAAATTTTGCATACAGGTTGTTAGGGAAAGAGAAAAGGTAAGTATCCAAAAAAATCCGAAACCGTTTATGCAAAAAAAATTCCGTTCCTGAGGGATCATATAATAATGACAATCCAACGCCTGGCAAAAGTATGACAGCAATGAATATGTCAGGCGTTATGTTGATCATATATTTTGCCAGTTGCATTTAATATTTTTCAACGCGGACGAAGTCACGGGCAGCAATTAGTAATATTCTAAATACGAGTTTGTCTGTCTCTTTGTTACATTTTCATAGCCAAACTTTAAATTATATAGTTATTGATATAATTTCATATATTATACGCTGATTTAGAGAATTTTATGAAAGTTTTACACTTTTTAATTAAGTAAAAATATTAATAAATGCTATTTTTATTTTATAAATAAAATACCTCTTATTCAACTTTATTTTATTATTCACTATTCTACTTATTAATTAATATAATATACTAAACGCAACAATTAAAGTATATTCAAAACACATCTATTCTCTATATACAATTGATGTGTTTCACCTTCATTAGAATCCTTAGTAATTCTATATTAATACATATTATGATATTACAAATTCTGTCTGTCTATCTGTCTGTTACTTCTTGAATATCCACGGAATCAAGTTAAAATAAATTTTAAATGAAGTTGGGACTATAAAGGCCGGTGCTGATTGACGGTATGGCATGGCACGGCATGGCGAAGGATTTTTCTGAAACATATTATTTTTAACCTTATTCCCATAATTTTACCACTCACATTCCTTTATTTCAATACCAAGACATCATAGCGTTTCGCGTCATGTCACGGGATGGCTCGGCATGCTACGGCATCCCTTCAGCAACAAGACAGTGCTATTATTACTAAATGCCAATCAAATATTTTTACAAATTTTGTATACACTACTGACTTCTGAGTAATGCAATGCTAACCTGAATAGTTTTCGGTATATGGCTACGTTCAGCGGGATACCACGACGTTCCTAAGCAATAAGCATGTCGCGGTATGCCGAAGCATGCCTTGCCATACCTATCGCTAGTCAGCGCCGGCCCTTAAATGCTTTCTTATTCACTCATCAGTGTTACAGACTGTTTTAGAGGAACTTGCAATAAGTGTTCTATCTTAAACTATAGTCGATACATTAACAAAAAGTTGGCCATCGAATTCTCTTCTAAAATGGTAGTCTCAAGTTAGAATTTTCTCTCGGTTTCATACATGGATTGGAAATAATGATCACTAACTTCAATAGTGTTAATTAAAAAAAATTACTGGAAATATGTTAAGTTCCTGTGGGTTTTCAAAAAACGATCTACCACAGCGCGTACGAAGGCGTCGTAATAGCTAGTGTATACAAATAAATATAAATTTGTATGGGCCAATATAGATAGCACAGCTTGATAAGTCCAATTATTGGCAAATAGCAATTTGAATTAGTCACAGTTCATATACGCATATAACATAATAATGTATCAACGGTTAAAAGCGGATTGGAAATTCAAAATTGCAATCAGCTTTAAATCTCCCCTTTGAAGTATAATCATTTAAAAAAATATTATTCATGTGTGAAAAGTGAAATAAGAGAAAATAAAAACGTTGCTTGTATATGTTCTCGTTTCAAAAAAATATTATTGAAAGCACATACCTAGACATAACAGCATAAGGTTGTTGTCAAACAAAAATCTGCTATGTAGAAAAAGTATACTTTTAAGATGGGTATTGTCAAAAATATTTTCCTGAAAAAATTTACAAAATTAACTAATTTTATTAATTATTATTATATTTTTTCTTTATTTAGGAAACAGTCATTATACATATTTTTTAACATAAATAAATACTTATAGTTTCATACCTACACAAAATAAATATAAATATTATACAAAATAGATACAGTACTGAAATAAGAAAAATAATAAACGCTGAATGATCTTAGGGTTATTTTACGTATAGTAAACCTATTTGTCTTTTAAACATAAAAATTTAATAGTTTATTTATTATTTTCATAATAGAGTCAATACACATAGCATATTTATTAGGAGGTCATTATTTAGACAAATATTGCTCATAAGCACTTAGCAGTTTCTTATACGATAGATAAGGCAGTGACAGTATTCACTAAGGTCAAATACTCTCAAGATGACGGTCAGCTGTCGTATACCGTAAAAAATATTGCCATTAATATGATTATTCTTTAGTGGACAATTTATTAAGTCTCAAGCAGGTAATATTTTCCTGTGAAACTATGTACACTAACTCAAAGGTGAGCTCGCCGCTTCGTAGCCGCGATTATTTTTTCTGGTCGAGTGAGCATTTTTCTCGGCCGCTTACAAATGACCGTTTACCGAGAAAATTTTCTTCCACATTTTATTTTTCCCTCGCACAGATACTTCTCTATATTCTGTTAATGGAATAGTGTACAGAACTTCTCAAACAATGTAGCCCTATCTAAGGGGAGACGACGAAATTCATAACACACGCGAATGTAGCTTTGTGCGCGCGATATTAATTGTGTCGTCGGCTCTTACAAAATAAAATAATTTATTTTCGCTGGCGCTGACAACCATTATTTTCGAGATAACAAAAATTCCTCCACAACGTTATACTATTACTAGCGACCCGCTCCCGGATTCACCCGAGGTGTAATTTTTTATATATACAAACTTTCCTCGTTTATCCCTCTTTCTATTAGTGAAAACTGTATCAAAATCAATTTAGTGGTTTAGAAGTAGTTAGTGAAGAAACAGACAGACGCGGAGATAGGTTATAAAATATTGTTTTTTTTTTACCTAAATAAAAACTTCATTCATATTATTACGCGAAATGAGAATGATAACAGGCGACCGCGGTCGTCTTAAAACACAATTATTGCTAGTATGCACAGGACGCTGACAGGAAAATGGATAATGAACAAAGTGGGAATAACGGAGCTAGCCCTCTTTGTTTTTTGCTTAATGGTATTGTCTATATTATTCCGTTTACTTTAAAACCTTTAAAAGGAAATTATTATGAAGACACACACATATACGCTTCAGCTATTACGTAAAATATAAAATAATAAGTAACATTTATTATTCTGTTTTTAAGTTTTCTAGCTGTTCCAATTGTATTTAATCTAACGAACCTTTTACAATTGTATTTAACCTATTTACAAGTTTATGTCAAGAAGTATAAAAAATATATTCTATAGTGCAAGAAAAAAATTTAATATATTTAATTAAAGTATGCCACAAATACATAAAAAGTATTCAATATTTTCAAATATTACAAAAAATATATAACAACGAACATACAGTAATAATAAGAAAAATAAATTTACGAATTTCGTTGTAAGTAAGACGGACCTTCCGTCACCTTTAAGTCGACATTTGCTTGCACTAAGGGGCAATTAATAGTCATGCCAAAATTTCATTACAAACGTCTGTCAGTTGTCTGCTTAGTGCTTTAGTTTCAAAAGGTATTAAGAGATAAACGAACGAATTTAAAAGCTGACGAAGGTTTTTCGTACCCCGACTGTACATTAATAACAAATAGTGCTCAGCATTTATATAAATAATAATAAAATTATATCAATATCAATTAACAACATTTTAAATTAATATAATAATACAACTTTAATATATAAAAACATAGTAATATTATAATATTCATTAGAAAATATCAATACTTCGTTGGTATCAAGAATATTTTATTGAATGTTATTGAATGTTTATTGACATAACCTAACAAGACAGTGTTTTAATCTTTGTTGTAATCTGACATAAATAACACCGAAAATGAGCGTTAAGGAAAGCTGTACTGTCATTAGAG
The DNA here is from genome assembly GCA_947623395.1 of Synanthedon tipuliformis. Classification (NCBI taxonomy): domain Eukaryota; kingdom Metazoa; phylum Arthropoda; class Insecta; order Lepidoptera; family Sesiidae; genus Synanthedon; species Synanthedon tipuliformis. The sequence continues at coordinate 5,409,296 of OX392408.1, read as the reverse complement.
AGAAGTAAACGAACGTAAAACAAAAATGGCTTATTCCTGTCTGCCGAACTCGAGACTATACGCCCGCTCCGTCATCTACTAATCTATACGAGTAGATACTCGTGAGAAGCTTCTATCCCGAAGATATGTTACATAAAACCCTACACTGTAAATCTACCTGCACAAGGAAACAATGTAGCTCACTATAATTGAAGCTTTCGAATAAGCTTATATAACTGAACTAAGTATGGCTCGCGGCTACACGCCCGGAAAATTTATAGCTTGATTATGAATACTCAATACTCAAGCTGTCAACCTAATTTTTCAAACTTATTAAAGTTTTTTAAGATAATTTTAAAAAATTAAGTCAAATGTTTACCCTTCCTGCTAAATTTTGAAATTTTGAGTCTTGCACACTATTTGTCAAACCATTCCTTACTCATGGAATACTTATATTTGTTTATTATTATTACTTTTTAATTTATTTGTTTATTATTTAATAAAAAAAATTATTTTAATGCATACCTAAACTAAATGCATCATTTTTTACAAAATATATGGGATTATATTGAATAAACCATTATTATTTAAATGTTTTTATATTTTTGTTTTGTGTTTTATTTTTAAAAACCTTCTAAAATGAAAAGGAATATAAAAAGTAAACGGAATATTTTACCACAATATAACCACGAAACGAGCTCAAATTGTCACGTCCGTGTCACTAACAATGAGGTCAGCGAGGAGGATGCCGCGCTGTAACTGATTATGGCGTTGTAATATACAGCTCCCTACATAAAGATACAAATATCCCTACGCCGCCGTGAGAACTTGTCTGTACACAACACAACCAGCTTATAGCTTAACAAGCTTTGAGACAACGCTTGTCCTTATGATATAAGTACAACTCCTCCTAAAGATATCAAGATAAAACGACGTGGAAATATGGATATTGTAGAGCTGGCAAAATATTTATTGCAGCGCCCAGATCGAACACGATTTTAAAAGAAAATAAACGCAACCTATACATTAAGGTGCAATATTGCACAACAAATTATTGTAGCTTCTCCGAGATAACCGTAAAGATTTAAAATTAGAAAGTTTATTTCTTAAAGTTAATGTAAAATATGGAAGAAGATATAAAAGTAGGTGATTAAAACTTTAGTAAGTAGGCAGAACTTATGTTGATTAATAAGCTTAAAAACAAATGCAGTTGTCCCTGAAAATTTATATTACTGTGAAAAATAATTTTTTTGGCTAGTAAGTTACTAAATTTTTTCTCAGAAAATAGATTATTTTGCATAAATCTGTCCTATATTAGCTTTTTTAGATATTAGATATAGATATAGATATAATACACTGTGTATTTTTATCTAAGTTTTAATTTCATTCTAAGAAGTCAAATTAGACGACGAAAATAACGGCTTTTTTGCTAAGTAAAATAAACCCCCAATAAACCTACTCAGTAAATTTTTTTCTCTGCAAAAGATCAAAAGTTTTGTAACAATAAACACTTGTTTTAATGCTTACGGTCCAAAGACTTTGTGAGCGGTTCGAGCGATTCCGGTCTTAGTGGACGAGCACGGAAGCGGTAAGCTCGGCTACATTAAACTCTTTATGGGCCTCACCCTTAGTAAGTAAAGTTCATAGAAGTTCAATGTAACATTACATTGGTGATCAAAATCTTAACTAATTTAAAGTGAGTTTTTTTGTTGGTTTGTAACTCTTTCACGCTTTAACTACTCAAGTGAATGTTAGAGTTTTCCTTTATTATGCGCACGCCGAGAGACTGGAATTATCTCCCTATTTCAGTGTTCCCTGTAATATGCAACTTGGGACTCATTAAGAACAGACCGAATAGGATATTAACGAGAAAGCGAACTCCATATTCGACCATCAATGTATCATAAGGTGGCATTGAGATCAATCGCTTTCCTGTATATATTCATAGATTTTAAGTTATTTTATGAAGTAATTTTTAAGTTATTTAAAATGTTTAAATGTTAATTTAAAAATGTTTAAAAAAGTTAATTCAATGTCTTGTATTTTCTCGTCTGACTTTAATGTTATCATGCGGTTCTTCATGGAATAGATTTAATTTAATTTAATTAATTTTAATCTCGCTGCGCTCGACTAGATACCGCCGTCGTACTTGTAAAATGCGGCATAAAATAGTACTCCGAATTCGGCGTACCCGAACCAGTCTCACTGCAAACTGTCTGTGATGTGTACGTGCCGAATGTTTTATTAAATTTTAGGCATAATAAAATACCAGTTTGCGTAGTGAAACTGTGTAAAAATATAATAAAACTGAGTAAAAAGTGATAAAAAGTGACGATTTTTTACACACGCTATAATAAAAAGTTGCCACATTTTTTGAGCTATTGCTTTTGTATAGCCGCTCTATCTAGTCGAGCGCAGCGAGACCAATCAATTATCTTTGAACATATTAATAAAAAAATTGAAAGAGTGATCATTATGAAATTTTGCATATCGTTATTACGGATACAGAAAAGGACATAGGTTACATTTCATCAAAAAAAGCTGCTCTCGAGAGATCATTTAAAAATAAAAATAAAAGCTAGTTAAAGCGAATTTCAAAAAATTAATACGAAAGGATTGCCAAATAACACTATTTGGTCAGCAGTGGCAAACAAACGCTCGGGCATGACCGTAATACAAAAGATCCGTTTTTGCCTTCATCATTTAGAACCCTGAACTTTAACTTTAATGGGAAAAGCTTTTAGCGGTTCAAATATTTCAGTTACAGAAAAGAACAAATTTCTCAAATAAAAAATAACATTCGTCGATAGTTTACTGGCTTTTTCCCGCGACTTTTCTTTGCCCTTGAAATCCTATACGCAAAATCACATGATAAATCGATTGAATAATTAAAACTTGTAAGCGTAAAAAATGAATTAACTTTTTCATTTATAATCTAACTAGATTTTGCCTACGACTTCATCTGCGCCCCTCTTTTTCATAGGTGTTAAAA